>OX438813.1:18184417-19657099 GCA_949316475.1 Hypomecis punctinalis
CGCCGTCTAATTAAGCAAAGTGACCCGAATTCTGTAATAAGTGTAACATATTAATGACGTCACGTACCTACATCAATTAGCAGTGATTAAAAGCATTATTATACCAACTCAAGAGCCATAATCTTAATGGAAACAATAGCCCTTAACGTCCCTTATTAACGATGTTTTGGTTTTTGCGCTCTTAATTTGTGTGCATTGGTGAGAAAGGATAATAATCTATGGAAAATAAGTATATTCATGATTTTTACGTGGGCAGTAGGTGCTTTATTTAGTCTCCTTGAAGGCCTACGCAAAGTTAATTATGATTTTGTGTGCGGCGCGCTACGAGAGTCATATTTGTGATACTTTTTGTATGAAATGCCAAATGATCATTATGATTAAAAAAAATATATTGAATTACAATCTAGTGTAAGTATTGTAAATATCTACATAATTTTTTACTCAATGCATATGGTGTACTGTATGTAATATTGTAGAGCACCGCCTACATAGGTAGGTCCCTGTTCGCGGAGTGCAGACTATAAATTTTAATTATTTAATGTGTTTGAAATTGTAAAATATAATTGTAGTCGTAATAGCTAGCTTGGCGTACGCTGTAAGTGCGGCAAGCAATGGATTAATAAATAAATAAATAAATAAAAGTTAAAAACAACAGAATGATGTGGTGGTTTTTTGTAACGTTGTTCCTGGATGCGAGTAGTCTAGAGGTGCCAGGAAGTTGTCATCCCACCCAGTATTATGATCCTGCAGTATTTAGCTGCCAAGCCTGTCCGGCGAATTCTTCTATGGTCAAATCTTCTGATGGTAAGTTGTAGTAACTATTATTTTTATTCGTACCGAGTTTTCTTAGTTTTAATGACTAAGTAATGAAGTACAAAAAAAAATGTTATTTAACCTACATTCGAAAGTTTAAGTGTTGGACCAATGAAGTAGACTTCATTGTGTTGGACTCCCATTTTTTTTTTCTAGAACAGCTTAATAGTGTGTGAAACTTAGAAAAATTACAAGTAATTAGAAGTATTGCTAAATTTTACTCAAATAAAAACTACGCTACAGCTGTCTTTTCATATCTGGTTATACAGCATACGCGAGAGTGAGTGGAACACAAATAAAAACGCAATGTCTGACGCATACGTCAATTTTCAATGAGACAAAGTGATGTTATTTTAGTACTGTTTCTATTACTTTTAATTTTTCTAAGGTATGAAACAAGCAAACGTCTTAGAGCTCTAATTGTCATGTTTTTTGACAAAAACGTGACATCAACAAGTACCTAAGTTCTAAGGTGCATAACACTCATAAAGAATACAGTCGAATTGAGAACCTTGATGTTGGTTAGACAGAAAAACATAGACTTGGTGATTTCAGCTTGATGGATGTATGGATTACGATTCCAGGTTTCAGTTGTAGTTGCAATGAGCACAGTATACCGTCAGGCCCTGGTGTCTGCAAGCCCTGTGGGTCGACTGAAGTAGTGTCTTCCGATGGAACCGCATGCGTGCCGAGGAAATGCCAGAATGTGTCTGGCAGGGTGGCTTGTAGGAAGTGCCCGAATGACTACATTTCTGGTAAAAATCTTAAAATAACTGAAATGTGATAAATAAAAAAAACTCTACTTTTTCGTAACCTGCTAAATAATGTAAAAAATACTGTTTTTTTTTAATTACTGAAACTAAAAAGGTATCCATATAATTCAATGTTTGTTTTGTAATTAACTTATATTTCTATCTTAGGTACTTATTTTCTAGGTAGAACATTTTATAGTTTGTTTCTACGATTTCTGGCTCATTAGAGGTGAATATAATTATAGAAGATACAAATTCAATGTTCGAAAAAAATATGACGTCACTTGTTTAACTTAGTTTGATGAAAACCCTTCAGGATCGCATTCCCTCGGTTTTCAAACATAGAATCCTGTCTAAAAAGTTTGAATAACAATTTAAAAACAAAGTTTATGAATTCTCGCAATTCGAATTTCCAATGTAAACATTGCGAGAACCTAATACCTACACGGTAATCGAAAAAGTTAAAATAGACCCTTCTCACTTATTAAGATAGAAAATCAAAATCTTTTCTTTTCTGCTATCCTGTTTTTTTTCCAAATCTGACATTTCGTAGCTTTTTAGCATTTTGATAACTTTACCTACAGGTTATATGTAGAGTTACTACCTATATTATGCTCATCATTATGAATAACTAACCTAACCTAACCTTTGTTATGACTTATTGCTAAATCGCGAAAACTATCATCTATCCCATTCATTTAGTCGTGGATCTACCTATGAACTTTTTGTATCGAACAGCAATTTTTTTGAGATTTCACAGTTGGTCCCATATTAAAAGTTTGTGGTATCCCGAGATGATATCCGAACACCGGGATACGTCTTGCTTCCACCCTCTCCCTCCTCGCTCTCTCGTTCTCACCTCTTATTAGATAGGTAAACTCGTGGTTTAAACATCTAAATAAATCAGTCATTAATTAATTTGCTGGTTTAATTGAGATACTGAAGATACTAAAGTTGAACATAATGATGAACATACGAGACTCATTTGAAAGTCTCCATTTTGCAAAATAACACCTAGCTTATACACTTAATAACATCAAATATTCAACAGATTTTTTTTGGAATATAGTTACTCAAAACCTGGATGGGTCTCCAATGAAAGAGGTGCAGTGCATCAAATGTGCGAGAGGCTTCAAGCCTCAGGGTAACATCTGCGTGCGATGCGAATCCTGCACCTGCACTAAAGCACAGGTAGGTCATATTTTACCATCCATCCTTCAGGCATAGGAAGTCCATTGCTGGGCATAGGTTATCTCCAATAACAAGACCGGTTAGAAGCGGATGCATTCACCGCGATCCTGCGGTTTATGCGGTTATTTGTCCCTTTCTAGAGTAGACGTCTTAGGCTGCGCTTGCCGATAGATGTTCTCCACTCGAGAACTTTTCTACCCCATCAGAAGTTAGAGCCGTTTATGTCGTAAAAAACCGCATATTTTGACACTAACAAAAATCAAAACCTACAGGGTACTTCCCGTGGACATAGAACTATGAAATTTGACGAGAAGCATTGTCTCATAGTACCTACACATATAGGAATAAATCTGAGAACTGTAAATTGTTATTTAAATCCCAAAAAAAATGTCTCAAAATTCTCTTAATATGGGTCCAAAATTCAAAGTGAGTAAATCGTATCATGTGAGGTATCATATAAAAGTATTTCATTAGCACATGCTAAAACAGATTTTTAATTACCTATTTTTACAATGTGTAATTTTCGAAGTATGACGAGAAAAGTAAAAAAAAAACTTTTTTGTCGATGGTTAAAGTATAGAGATTTTAACAAATGACTTCCCAATTTCGTGAAATTTTCTGGATTTGTACGGAACCCTCGGTGTGCGAGCCTGACTCGCACTTGTCCGGTTTTACTTTTTTTAATAAATTTTGAACTTTTAAGTCATATTGAGTTATTGTAGCAATACACTTAATGAAATTAAAATAAAATTACTTGTTGTGATCAGTAACTTGATTTTATACTCACTTTTTATCAGGTAATAGTTAGAGGGATCTGTATACCAAAGGTCTATGTGAATGTAAGGCCGACTTATACAGAAAAGCTGTTACACCCACTTGAACTGCTGGATGCAGTGAAGCATGAATACTTGTGCACTGTAAGTTTTAACTATTTTCTATTTTTATTTAGTAAAAAGTAATTTTATATTAGTGAGTGACGAGAAAATCTATGCGTACGTCTGATTTAAGCGTTAAGTACATATTCCTTGGTTGCCTGGAAGAAATCTCTTAAAGCGGTAAGGTCGCCAATTAGAAACCTATTGTTTTTGTCCTTATTATATCTGTTTTTTATTTAATGTGGTTGTCTAATAAAGTGTTGTTGTTTGTTTGTTTGCTCGTTACTGTCACCTTAGACCAAATAGAAAAATCAAGACAGAACGTCGTGAACAGACAAGTGGGGCCAGTTTTTTACGTGTGGAGAGTGTGTCGGTGTTGCACCGCCATAGTTCGACTAGTTCGCCAAGGCGTAGTTTTGTTGTACACGTGTTTGTGTGTGTAATTGTGGCTGTACACGGCGAAGCGTAGTTTTACCGGCCTCAAACCAGAGCTATTCAATCTGGAATACAATAATATATTATATAATATAGTAGTGAATTGTATCATTTACTTGTTTATTGTGGAATGTTTCAGAAAAACGATTTTCGGATGTGTCGTACTTTGGCTAATGAATGCGTGAAGAACTTTTACACTACTGACCTAGGAGGTCCCTGCAGGCTTTGGTTACAGCCAAAATTGACACCTAAAGGTATGGGAACTTCAAAAAATAACTATATTAGAAAAAAATGTCTGTAGATTTGATTTAACATTAAATGTGCTTTATACCTAAGCCAAAATCAATATGGAATCAATATATTGTGCATCATTTTAAAATGTTTCACGGAGATCACTCTCCTACTAACTGTTTCCTACTTTAAAGCTCTCAACCCTAAATCAGTAAGTATACCCAGATGCTTTATAAAGGACCTCTAGAGCCACACCATAAGGCACAGAGCGATACATAATATATGTACATGCGCTGTATGGCTTTTCCATGAAAGTTTCCATAGCTATAATAATCCTAAACAGGCAAGAGCTACGGTCCCACAGCACCCAAATAGGAGGTAAACAAAGGCTCTTTCCACTGCCTCGGTATTTCCCTCGGGAATCAGTCTGTGTCCTTTTCAATAGATCCTATATTTATTTTGGTAGAGCCATAAATAGGTATTGCATTTGACGAAGAAATGCAAATACAAAGTAATTCTATGCCGGCGGTAAAGCAGAATAATTAGGTACTATACTTATTCAGACACCGTTAGCATATAATTAGTCTGCAGGCTCCATCTCCAACTAAATCGTTGCTTATCACCAGATGCCTTATTGTGTAAGCACTCTGACGTTCGGCTTCGCTTTTCCTCCCGCTCGCTTTCGTGGTGTAAGTTACTAGCGCGAGCAGGAGAAAATGCGAAGCCGAACGTAAGAGCGCTTACACAATAAGGCCCCAGATCTGAATTTATCCTTAGCGATTGGCCCGCATCAGAAGGAACGCCCAGAAAATTATCTAGGAAAAAAAGCCCAGAAAATTGACAAAAATGATGTGCTCGCTGCACTCACGCTTATAAGTAATGCAGTTATACTAAACACCACACAATTCGGCGGATGGGAAGTTATGCGCAGAGCGCTGCGCAAAAGCCGAAATATAGGTATGCGCGGGAGCCAGAGAGACGAGACGCCGGGGCACAGCTGCCCGCCAACCTCATGCCTCCCACGCGCTCCCTACGCCCGTGCACACATGCGCAATAATTAGCGAATCACGGCGTGTCAAGTGTCAGCTGCGGCTAACTTCTCACCCGCCGATTTGTGTGACGCTTAGTATATTTATTCATTTATAAGTAGAATTTTTTGTAGTATCTTTGTATAGAAAGTGCAAACGAAGAGTTTATCCAGCTATCTATGTCATTAGCATTAAAGATCCCGAAAGACGTTGTGTTTAACCTAATAATGAGATTCACCTCCATTCCTCGCCAAAGGGACCTTTAGATCGGGGTATAATAAACTTTTATTTTCAGGCCTCCCTCCGCTTCTCGTGAATGACACTGCCCCAGGAGAAATGAGTCTGCCGCGGGAAAAGGTACGTAGATAAAAGTATATACAATTGTTTTTTTCTTGCGAGCTGAAGATGCCTCGTTGAGAGGCGAAACACGTGTCGAACAGAGTGTAGTGCAATGAGAATAAGGGTGTTATTTATTAGTGAAGTGTTTTCAATATTTTGTAATATTATTTTTAAATAATTTCTTATAATATTTATAACGAACTATAAATATATTATATAAAAAAATATATAAAATAGAGTGTAAGTAGTGAAAATAAGTGATATTTATTATTATTTTATCTATTTTGTAAAATTAAGTTTTTAAATGAAATGTGACTTTTTTTTAATGCCCTTTCACTTATTTGCCTACAACAAAATAGCGGAAATACACTAAATATTTATTCAAAACAAATACGCCTGATTCAATCAAAAAATGGTTAAATTAAAGGCAATAGACAATTAGGGCTTTATCATCTTTTACTATCACAATCACTCTATAATTACTTATTTAAATACTGAGGAGAAAACTGCAGTCTACTGCAATCCTACTCATTGGCGTAGCTAGAAATTTTATCTAGAGGATGCAGCTTTACATTCTATTCGTCTCTTCTGTCCAGAGATCCTGCTCTACAGGGAGATTCTGATAGAAAATTAAAAAACTATTTGATCGTATAAAAAAGTAAAATCGTTGCAATTATTAGGTATTTACTAGCTGACCCGGCAAGCTTCGTTTCAAGCAATATCTTTATTAAATTATAGCCTATGTGTTATTCTGATGTATAAGCATTACTATTGCTAAGTTTCATCTCAATCCGTTTCGTAGTTATTGCGTGAAAGAGTAACATACATCCATAGAGATAAACTTTCGCGTATATAATATTATTAGGATACGTGTTAAACTATGTAGACAGGTGGTCCTTAAGATCAATTATTAATCTCAGGTGGTACCATTATCCATCAGTTAATGAGGTTTATCATTAGATATGACCGACGCTAATTCCACTACGAGGATACCAAAACATAATTCGCAGTCTTTGGGAATATTTTGTTTACTTACCCTTTTAATTTATACAAACGTTTCTCTTCAATTTCAGGGCCAAATAACTCTTTCCGTGTTTGTATTTACCACCAACGGAGGAATAATTGATTTAAACGGTCTTGAAAACCAAAAATATCCCTGTCAATTGCCGGTGACTATCAGGATAGGAGAAGACATGACGTGAGTACGCCCTTCTCATGAATGTATGGAGTAAACTATTCTACAGTATTGCCTTCAAAACATGTTACAAACTTATGTTAATATCCTACCAAACTTCCAATTTCAAGTTTCTGCCCCATGTTATGAAATGTATTTGTGTTTGACGCAATTCACACCATGTCATGCCATTACGAGTACCTACTCAGCCATTACTACTAAGTACTTATAAATACCAAATACTAAAATTAAAAATTTAACTAGATCACTGTGAGCGGTGTGAGGTAGTAAGAAGCACAGAACAGCGAAGGGTAGCACTTATTCAATCTCTCAGATACATTAATTTCACGAAAAGCCCTTTCCTTTTTTAGGGTTCCGTTTTTACCCTGTATCCACAGGGTAAAAACGGGACCCTATTATTAGGACTCCACTATCCATCTGCCCGTCTCTCTGTCTTGCACCAGACTGTATCTCATGATTCGTGATAGCTAGAACGTTGATCACAAATGACATATTTCTTTTGCCGCCAAATGGGGCTCCCATACAAGATATGTGATTTTATGCAACAGGAAAATGCATGAATATTCACAGAATATTAATCTGAATATTCCCTTCAAAATAAATGTATGATGGGGTGCTTACATACCGTACCTGCGGAACCCTTCGTGCGCCAGTCCGATTCGTAGGTACTTGGCCTATTATTTTAAGCTGTCGGATATCTACCAAGCACACAAACTATTTAAACTCTAACCTACCTCGTTTTCACCATCTACCTACCACCTTCTGGTGCAAAGAATGTCCATCGCCATCCAACGCAGCAATGCAGCAAGTGTTATGGGCACCTTTGCACCAGGAACGATGGAACCAGGGTGGGATATTTGATTAATTTTCTAAATATGTGTATATATTTTATTTTCTGTTATTGTTGTTATTCATATTAAACAAACCTTACTCTCTAAGCCTTGTATATATATGTAAATAAACTATATCCTTTTTAACTACTGGTTTAAACTCTAAAGTATATGGTTTTTACAGGTCTGATTGTATTCTGAACTTATCAAAGCTCAGTACATCCGAACGAAATGAAACTTTATCTCCGTACGTCATAGACGATGGAGAGTACAAGCCCCTTCCAGTTTCACTGATCAAGCCCAGCGGGTATAATGTGCAGGTAAATCACATTTGTACCAATTTGCCCCATGGTCCTTCGACCTCTTCGCGATTAACTTAATGAACCATTTTTGACGAAATTCGGCAAAGTTTCTACGTATTTTTTATACTACTACGTATTTACGTTTCTTATCCCTTAGGATAAGAACATCTAGAAATGTCAGACATTACTGTAGGTAAACAGCTCTACTGCTCGAAAGGCGACTGGGTTGGCTCATATCCACCCTGTTGGCCTAGTGCGAGTTAGTGGATTCACAAACGCACTAGAATTGTTTACTAATGTGTGCTGATTTCCTTGCAATACTTTGTAATTGCATCGCTTTATGCTTTTTGTTTTTATGCTTTATCTAAAAAAAGTTGGTAAAGGTGCAGATTCAAGATTCAAGATACTTTATTTGTCAGAAACATAGTAGTGTACAACAACATACAAAGTCGCATACAGTTGTTCGGAGAGTAGAGAACGCATGTTCTTGCCCATCATGGCGTACAAATGTAAATAGCATAGTTGCACGTTAAAAAATAAGACAATATTTGCAATTTTACAAGCAAACTTTTAAAATAGTAATATCAAATTAAAATAAAGAATACTACTGATTTATAAGATGTCAAGATAGTCATAATACAATAATTTATGTAAAAAGTTAAATAATGTCAAATTATAAAATAATGTGATAAATCAATTTAATAACCTTAACTAAATTAATGTCACAAGAATTAGTCATGTCAAACATTTGTCAATTTTGTCATCCAAGAAGTCAGCAATACTATAATAACATTTGTTCAATAGTAATTTTATTAGTTCGTTTTTAAACATGCCGTCACTTAATTCCCTAATACATCTCGGTATCGGCAGAAATCGCCTGTTTCAACGAAGACTCATAATTGAAAGCATCATCAATGATGATTGGTTGAGATCATTGTATTCATAATCTCGAACGGGTTATACTGTAGGACCAATGTGTAGGACTAACACTGAAAAAAAAATGAAGCGGCGTTTGACCTCAAATGATAATGAACTTACCCAAACTTTTTTTTCAGAAAGGTTCGTGGCCGAGCTCTTGGTTCAGCCGCTTCTTCCTGGTGCACAAAGCTCCGTCCATAGCGTCAAATAGCACCTTTACTGTCTACTTGCGGACGATGCTCATACGACTTCGGTAAGTTTATCTCAAAGTCAAAGTAAAATTGTTCATTGTAGTTTGTATGTTACATTGGTGGTTTAAGAGTAGGTATTATGGCTCAATACATACAAACTTGCGTCCTCAAGGCGTGCAACGCCACTGGCAAATCTATTTCTCTCTCATTATATGCATATCATATCCTCATCGTAACAATCTTCGTCACATCTGCGTGTCATGCGCGTTACATTGTATTGGGTTCAACGCTATCTCTTCGCTATTTGTGGCAAAATCTACGCCCTGACCCATATAATATTTATTACCTACTACCTTCTCAATGACCAATGGGACAAGTTAATTATGATATCCACTAACTTTGTGGATCGACGATTTTAAAACCATAGGCACACGTGTGTGCAAAGATAGATGGTTCGTCTATAGTGCAAACATGCTTTAGACATAAGACCGGTTAGACATAAGACATAGGTAAGTATGTTGGTACTTACCTATGTCTTATGTCTAACCGGACCTCCTGAGGTTGACATGATCATGATAGCTGGTATTTGAATCGATATGATGATAAAAATGAGGTACGTGTATTCTTATTAGGAGCATATTTGTGCTCCTATTTTCAGCATAGCCAATGGGACGAGTTATCGAACTCGGCACATTAAAATATCATATTTTTTCTTTTACTCTTTTCATAGGTTGGAGAGAGACAGCCACGCCAATGGATCACTCCGTCTAAAGATCGCAATAGAAGCCCAATATGCGTCTGCGGACCAAGATTCTGTTACCACTACCTTGAGAGTAGAACACATGATGCCTAGCGCTGGAATAGTCCGCGGACTTGAGGTCAGTGTCTTTTTTGCAGTTATAAGAAAATCAGAAATACAGAAACCACCTTCTTTAATTTACAAAACAAATATTTCTTCTGTTAGTGAATCTGAAGACTCAAAGATTTTTCCTTCAGCCAACTAACTCACCACGAGCAAAGGCTTATAACGTCACTTATTTATTCGCGACAAAATCAAATTGAGATTTATTTTGCTCCATTCTCTAGCTCTACGGTCAGAATATTTGGTACAAATTCGAAAGACAGAATATAATTAGATCGTATGATCACCTCGGGTGTTTATCAAATCAGGGCCGCAAAATTAAATCTCCAATATATGAATTAAATTCAATCTATAATATATGATAATGATGTAGGCACTTCATTACTGTACTTACAATGGGCCACCATTTGAAAAGGCGCATCTACCACATCTCCACCTCGGAAGAGCTTTTGAAAAAAATCTTGAGAGTTTTTATAGATTTGGGGCGGAGCCCTAGGAGCCTTGCTGACTCTCTACGCCCTTGTACATTGGCGCGGGGTGCTTCGAAGAGGAGGGCCTCATTACTCGCTGTGTCCAATGCTAGCGGGGGCCGCAGCCGATACTTTATATTTCGTAAGTAGACTAAGGCAGAAATAAATAAGATTCTTTTAGCTTGGCTCTCTCTTGCCACCCCCTACACGTACCTATCTGCCTATAATATTTTCAAGTCGATGGTAATAACATCACGATAAACTGTGTAGGTACCTAAAGTATCTACATACTTCAAGTACTACGAGTTTGACAAATTTTTACTATCTACTATCTCACAAGATTTATAGAATTATACGGCGCCATCTGTTGACACGGATTTTTATCCTACCAAACATTACTTAAATCAAATATTTTCGCATTTTTTTTAAATATTTGTTTTGCATTATTTATTTATTAAACGTGAATCCATTTATCAACGTATATTTAACATTGACACAAAGATGTGGAGTACGTACTCCAGTGCGTTCTATTTCTGGTTATGAAATCAATGACGTCATGCGCTTGCGCAGCTATCAACGTGCCGTGTATTTTAGTTCTGACCGATATCACTAGATGGCTTACAAGATCGAGCGGCACAATCCTGAATCGCGGTGATAACATTATCGGACAAACGACTGCCCGTTTCAACTAGCAACTGATTCGACAAGACCTTACTTCATAGGATCATTTCTATAGTAAGCTCTTCCCAAGACAGACACAATACGTGAGTCGCACCAAACCACGTTGATGAGTCGTGGCGCGGCGCCCTGAGCGTGAGGCGGGCGGTGGAGAGGAGATCCTCCTCCAGCCCTCGATGATCGTTCACTCCTCGCAAGGGGAGAGTGGGGTGCTGTCGCTATCTGAGTGGTTGGTTTTTTGAACCCCTTTTAAACTACTGTTAACCGTAACACCTATTAAAAAATTAATGAACAGGCATTTTATTATGATAAATAAATAAATATTAGGGGACATGACATGTTACAAACGGTCTTTTACCCCAAACTAAGCAAAACTTTTGATATGAGTGCCAGATACCTAGTTTAGTCGCAAAATGACAGAAGCGCAAAATGACAACCGGGGCGCATATTGTCCAAAGAGCAAAATGTTCAAAAATAATTATGTCCAAGGCGCACAATGACTAGGAAGCAAAATGTTCAAAGCGCACAATGACTAGGAAGGAAAAATGTCTATAGCGCACAACGTCCAAAATTCCAATGAATACTACAAAATTTATAGGGTTTAATATTGTGTTATAACTGCGATGATATACAAATTATTTTGGTGAGTCAACACAGCGACGAGCATATTTTAAACAAAACTACAAAAGATTTTACAAAGTTGTGTGGTAACTACAAAGTATAAATGTAGTATAAGTACCCGACTATCCTCAAATTATATTTTTTTCAATAACACTACCGTCAAATTAATATGTTTTCAATAACTTGTCATGTCATTGAAAAACAATCAAATTTCATGTCCGTTAAATAAATGATGCAATAATATTTAGAAATAATATAATCAGCCAAGTGCGAGTCGGACTTGCGCACAAAGGGTTCCGTACCATATTTTTGAAGGAAATATACAACTCAATATTCTGTTAATATTTAAATCATCTTCCTGTGCCGTTATTAACCCTATATAGCTAACCTCCGTCGAATCGACGGGCACGGCCAAGTAAAATCGCTGTCTCTTTCTAACGATGCGTGTGAGTGTTTTGTCTCTGCTAGCCAACTCAGTCCCCGGCGAGGTCGTGCCAGCTGTAGACACATCTTGCAGGTAAGTGTTGTGGTTTTTGAGATACTTGAGATTTGCCCGTCGTTTCGACGGATGGTTAGCTTTACTGTCATTTTTTTGTTTGAGTAAACGTGCATATTTTTACCATTTTTTCGGTTTCTTTTAGGTCTTTATAATGTCTGCGTTATAATTATGATGATGCTAGGTATATTGAATGCACTACACGAGCTTAACTCAGAAAACCTTGATGATGAGGCTTCTGCCAGCGAGACAGGTCTTTGTGGCGGAAGATGATGAAAATTATAAACCATTAGATTTCGAAGACAATTTCGTTTACCTGACATATTGTTTTTGACTGTGGAAGATGCTGTTTCAAGAGACTCCGAGACTTCCCCTCCAGAAACATCACTAAGCAGTATTATTAAACTGCTTCAAAGGAGCATACGAGGTGAAAATCGTCATGCTTGGGCTACTACAAAGGGACGCACTTCTTTATTGACGGCTGGACAAAAAGTAATTCCACGAGACAAGACAAGAAACTGCACTTTCAACTTGTAGAACCCTGGCTAAATGTCTCCTTTAGACATTGCAAAAAATATCGATGCCTACGCACGTGAAAGATAAAATCAGGACCATTATTTCAGCGCACTCGCCTACTGAGCAGACCCAGCAGGTGACACGTCATGCTCCTCTTTAGGACTTAGAACATGAAGAAGATTCGTCAACTTCTTCAAGAGGAGAAAATCGTAAAAGAAAAAATTGCGGGAAGTTTCATTACAAAAAAAAAACGAATGACAAGAAGTGTTTGCACCCAAAGTATGGTAGTAATTTGCGATGAACATAAAGTAAATTTTTTGTGCCACATGTACGAAAAAACAATAGGCTGTTTATGAAATAAAAGTCTTATGTGCCATATAATGTCAAAAAAATAAATATTTGTCTATTTTTATGGATGATTTTGCATATTACAGTTTATTATAAGAAAAATTGTGATTTTTTGAGAGATCTCAGGAAAGTTCCTGTTGTTTTGAAATAAATAAATAAAATCCAATTTTATAAATAGTATTTTGTTTAAAACCTTTTCAACTAACAATAATTTAAAATATTAATTGTATAAACATCACAGATTCTGAAAAAAAAATGTTTTATTTTTACCCGTCGTTTCGACGGATGGTTAGCTTAAACAGGTTACGTCCGAAGGTTAGCTATCTAGGGTTAATATCGAGCAAAAAAATCACGTTTCTTGTGTGGGAGCCCCCGTAAATATATATTTTATTTTAATTTAATTATTTATTTTTAAAGTGAATATTTGACCAAATATTGTGAATATTTCAAGCAACTACCTGTCACCATTATTAATACCAAGCCAAAAACGGCTATAAATTAAGATTTGTTAAATGGGAGCTCCCATTTAACAAATCTTAATTTATAGCCGTTTTTCCTTAATTATTTTTTCTCTGTTTTTAGTATTTGTTGTTTTAGGGGCAACATCAATACATGTGTGAAAATTTCAACGTTCTAGCTTTAACAGTTTATGAGATACAGCTTGGTGACAGACAGACAGACAGCAGAGTCTTAGTAATAGGGTCCCGTTTTACCCTTTGGGTCTTCTTAATCGTGCACTCTTGTCAGAGTGGTCGTGGTTGCGTGGATGGTTCACGGAGGCTCCTCGCCGTTTTCATCTCTTCCCAGGGCTGCTGCACGTCTCGCTATGTTCCTCCATCTGTGCCGATCATTCGCATCACGAGCACACTGCACCACGGTAGACTGTGTGGCTTTTTTAATTAAATCGGTCCAGCGAGTTGGTGACCGACCTGGACTTCGCTTGCCTTCCACTTGGCCCTGCACTACAAGTCTCTCCATCGAGTACTCATTCCTGGAGATATGTCCAAAGAACTTCAGTATTCGCAACTGCACAATCGACGATAACCTATCTTGTATGTGAAGTTCTTTGAGAATGGAACTGTTAGTGCGAAACGCTGTCCATGGTATTTTCAACAGTCGTCTCCAACACCACATCTCCAGCGCATCGATTTTTCGGCGATCCTGCAGCTTAAGTGACCATGTTTCAGCTCCGTAAAGAAAGATCGGAAAGACTAGGCACTTCATAAGCCGAACCTTGGTCTTCTTGGTTATACGCCTGTCTTTCCATATTTTCCCTAGTCGCTCAACTGCCGATCTGGTGCCCTTTTCTTCCGTACCCTTTGGGTACGGAACCCTAAAAATTAAGAAATGACATAATTATTATGAAAGATACCAGGAAAAAAATATGGTTTTACTAGTACACATAGCTTAAGTGTGTTGTTTCATGTCGCGTATGTAGATGGCACTGTTAAGCTTCGTATAGATGGCGCATAAGGTTTTAAAATACAAATAGCTGCTCGAACACCAAAACAAGTCATGGAAGTTGATTTAATAGAATAAATAAAATTTTGGACGTTTTGCGCTATAGACATTTTGCTTTCTAGTCATTGTGCGCTTTGCACATTTTTTCTTCCTAGTCTTTGTGCGCCTTGGACGTAATGCTCTTTGAACATTTTGCTCTTTGTACAATTTGCGCCCGGTTGTCATTTCGCGCTTTTGTCATTTTGCGACTAAACCGTAATTCCGAATTCATTTTGAATGCGCATAAAAAAACCTTTTAATCAAGTTATTTTTCCGGGTTCTAGTTCCGTAGCAAAATGTAGCTTATCCTTTCTATTTCAGAGATATTATTAGTCTGTAATATCACAATCTACAGGTAAATTTTCAATCTAATAACATTATTTTTTTCCCTATACCACGAAAGGCGGCACTTATAGCAACGATCCACTCGCTAGCAGCCGAAGCCGGCACCCTTGGCATGACGCTACCCCTCTCCCAGGCCGAGGAAAAAATTATAAGGGACTTTCTCTTCTCTGCTGTTTCTCTAAAGGTAAAACATACACACATAAATTACGTTTAATAAGTAAGTAGTTCTTCAAACATAAATATTGTAAATAACTCATCGTCTTTAGTGGCTATACATTCAACTTCGACGCTTAAAAAAACGGCATGTTGACTAATTAATGGATAAATAGTTTATTATTTAGCAAATCACATTTATGTACTTACATTAATTTTTAGTTGGAATTTTATTTCAGTTTTTTTTAATAGTAAATATACCCATATTAGTCCTGGTCACATATTTAATTAATTCTGCATTAAATTGTTCCTCATGTATTATGTTTTTGTAGGTTCTAAAAATAGCGTGGATAAATTGGAAGCAATGCATTTGTGACATTTTCTTCATTAGTTGGGCTGAATATAATCCACCCGTCGTGAAAGGTATGTAATATTAAGTAATGTAACTAATGAGTTCCTATTTTAGTTATATTTTTATAATTATTTTTACGTGAGCGCTTTGAGTAGATACCTAGCTACAGTTGATTAATGACCATGCAGACATTCGAACTGAATAGAAAGTAGTAAGTAGGTACCTAAGTATATATTTTTTTTTCAAATTAGGAAAGAAAAATCTAGATCTACAAAATAATTACGTTTATTATTGTTTACTGACTAAATATACACTTCTAATTATTTATTAAAATAAATTATCATAATTGTCACAGATATTTCAACGAGCATAGGTGAAAGTTGGAAAAGTATTACTCTAGCCAGAGAATGGAGTCGTATGCAGACCATTAGGAGAGCCTGTCCTGGTTTTACCGTAGCAGGGGCATTATTTTTCCTACATGTAAGAACCCATTGATCTCTTATACTTAATCTAAATAAGATCCTAATCCTAAAAAAATTTCGCAAAGCTATTCCCGAAAATAAAATTGCATGAGAAACTTTGTTGTTCTACACCGCGTAAAATAAAAATATATAAGTCCAATTTTTTATATCGAGTTTATGGCTCTACCATAAGACTATAACGTCATTTGAATGAATACCAGACTACAACAATACTTCAAAAAATCATTTTTTTAAATAAATATTTAGTTTATTTCCGCTCTGTGTCTGTATGTCTGATTCAAAACTAACTTAAAAAAAATGTTAAACTTCGAAATATATCGTCCCGCGTTGTGTAAAGCGTAGTGTGTGTAGGAGAGAAAACTACTATGCTACAGGCGCTACTGCAGCATACCTACATAATTGTATATTTTGCGCGTGGTGGACATTTTGCGTATTGTATATTACCTGTACTGTACTGTATCAGCCTTTGAATAGTCCACTGCAGGACGTAGGCCTACCCACGAAGGGTGATTGGGCCATATCCACCACGCTGGCCCAGTGCGGGTTGGTGGATTCACATATGCCATCGAATTTCTTCTACGGACATATGCAGGTTGCCTCACGATGTTTTCCTTCACCGAAAAGCCAGTGGTGTGAAATTCCGTACATAAATTCCAAAGAACTCATTGGTACGGGACCGGGATTTGAACCCACGACTTCACGATTGTAAGGCGGGTGTCACTACCTCTAGGCCACCACTGCTTCACACTGCTGCACTATAATACCTAGTACACTGTTTTAAATTTGTTTTACTGTTTTAAAATTGTTTTAAATTTTGTTGATAAAAGAAAATATGTTATTAAGATATATTATAACAATGGGTTTTACGGATGTTTTTTATTTCAGTTTATGAGCTCATGGCAGTCTAGCCTGCCCCAGAGCCGAACATACAGCTGGGCGTTAGCGTCCATAGCTTGGTGGTCTTCCTACATCCTCGTCCTTACCACTAGCTGGCTGGTGGACAGGTTTGTGGCCTCCCCTACGGGCGACCTTCCAAAAGTCTGCACCAGAATAGGCCTGTCCTTAATGGTCTTCGAAGAGGAGCTTTACGCGCATTATGTACATGGAAGGCAAGTAACATTGAATTTTAGCTTTTTTTTACAGGGCAATTAGTGCCTTTATTAACTACCGCTAAAAACAAGACTTATATAATCTTAAACTACAAAAAAGAAACAATTATTATTTATTTTTTTCAATTTATTTCAAAAAAATATTTTCAGATATAAATGTTAATTTTAGTTATTTGTTCAAAAGTAGATATTTAGTCCTAAACCCTTTAGTAAGTTAAAAGGGACTAAATACCTACTCTAACCAAGGACGCGTGTAGATTCTCTTTGGGTACTTAGATATTTCTGGTTTTACATTTGGCTTAATATTTATAACTTATTTTGGGTAGGTACTATGATTATTTAAAAAATAGAATTAGGAACCAAACTACGTATATACTCCACATTAAGTAGTATGACAGGATTTAATTTGTGTTTTTAAGTTGAATTATTATTTTAGGAACGATGATTTTCAAGAAGTAAAGTCAATGGCGGGTCCTTTAGCAACTTGTCGAGTTGCGTGCGTGCCAAAATTAAGGTAAAGTCATTTATTATACTAACATTGATATCGTAATTCTATTTTATACAAGCCCAGTTATATGAATAGAAAAATCGATATAATAGATATCTAATATCATCGATTAATACATATCGGATTGCCAGTAGGTACCTACAGAAGCAATAGCCAAAGCCATGATGACTGGGTAAAAATCATTAGTATAATAAGTCCGTTAGTTACATTATTAAAAAATATTGGACACGTATCTTTTCTTTTGTCAATCAAACAATAAATTACCAAGATAAACCTTGTCAAAGTTTAGGAGTGGGGGCTCATGACGTCACTAGCGCGATGTAGTCTGTTCATTTGCATAGCACTCGTGACGTCACCCGGAACTTTAACGGGCTATATCTTCAACAATATTTGTTTAACTGACAAAAGAAAAAATACGTGTCTATTTTTTTTTTATCTGACGGACTAATTATAGTTTTTTAGTTATCATGCCTATTCACGGCAGGTTGTGGTTGATGATGATGATGGATGCACACTCATTCGTTGACACATAATAACTTGTTGAGATGGTTCTTTTCGAGATGTTTTTACTAAGTATTTAAATCAATTCCTTCTGATTTAAATTCCATTCCATTAGAAAATATTTAAATGCGGTTAAAACAAAACAAAGAGTCCTTATTTCATTGACGTATATCTTTACTGCGCGAAGACTGGGCGAATAACGTATGAAATAGTAAAATTTAATTAATTAATATAGACGATAGATGACAATATTATTATTATTTTATTCTTATGTTTCACTATGTTTTTTTTTAATTAATGTTTTTCGTTTAGCCGTTTTTGCAAGTTGTCTTCGCCTGTAATTACTGTGACGTTTGACTCTGTGTGTTTACTATGCTATTTTTATTGTGAATGTGTTGACGTACATAGTGTAGGCGGACTTATTAATTAAAATTAAAAAAAATAGATAATTATTTCTTTGGTGGTGTTTTACTTTGAAGTAGGAAACTAACCTTCTTCACATGTGTTTTATCATCATAATCATCATAAGACAAAGATATACAGTAATTATCAAACTTTTTCATTTTTATTTACTAACCCATTAGTCAGTCTCCACAGTTTCTATAGCGATATTAAATACTAACTTCAGGGCTAGGTATATTAATTTTGTTTCTGTTTAGCCATCAAAATAAAAAAATAACTTTTAAATACCTATCACCTTGTCCAGATGAACATGTTTCGATGAATATGGGAATACAATTCTTGTGAAAAGCGCTCAGTTCCTTTTGTCATTGAAATAATAGGTGAAGATTACACCTATTTTTCTGAACGTCCTTTGTGTGTTTTATAAACCAAGTAGCGTAGTGTGACCAGAAAATAAACTGGTCCAGAAGGTTACTTACCTACCTCTTTTAAACATCGACGGGACCGGTGATGTACGGTACCTAACAGTAAAACAAATGGAGATATTTTTATAAGAGAAGAATTAATCCATACCAGGTTACAGTTTCAGGATATTTTGCGAGAGCGCAGCGAGCGCAAAATAAATTCAATGTTTTTATGAAGTAGGAAATCTGTCAAAATTATCAGTCTAGCGCGCAAGAGTAGTGTTTTTGAGACTTTTTCTCCATACATTTTGCCGCGCGTTGACGAACTTTTTGTATGAAAAAGCTTTCTTCGTCGTGATTTTCAAAGTCGTATTACAAAAATTGTTTATCTAGATGTCCTAGACCCGACCTTAAAAGGTTTTGCGTTTAATACTATGACCCTGTATATTGTAAAAAACGATTTGTTCAAATATCACGGCGGTCACTACTTGAAATAGCTTCGCTATTTCTACGTATTCTACGTATCCTAAGTATACTACGTATTCGCTTCTGTCTCGCTCACTCCTGCGTGGCGCGAATCTCTTCGAATAATAAAATTGTATACAAGTATGTTGATTAATAAACAACTTCTTAATTAGTTAACCAATGACTGTTGGTCTCTAAAATTATAATGCAATTGTACCTTGTGAAATTGTGTATGTACTTAAGTTAAGTAGGTACCTACCTATATAATATTGTACGATAATAATGTTTTAATAATAGTTTAGTTTGTACTAGCTATTGCTGCGCCCTGAATACAGGGTATATATGCCATATATTTAGGTAACCTAGTTTTTAACTGAATTATGTATATATTTGCAATAAATAAATAAATGAAATTGTCGATGTTCAGAGTCAACCTTCTGTACCTATCTATTCTGTCGCTTGGCCACTGCTGCTATTGTAGCTTGTAGGCCACGTCGGCTAGTATTTCACGATTGTTATCCCCCAGGGCGGTCTGCAGGCAGCTGTCCACTCCGGCCCCAGGTAAATAGGTTAACTGGATACTTGTACTTGAGAACGAATAAAAATGGTAAGTAACTGTTGCTACCCAACTACCTACAGTATTTAGCAAAGGAAAAAAGAAAAACTTATGTAAGTAAAAATATATTTTCAAATACAATACGTAGACGTATTGTACGGACTGTACATGTAATAGGTATCTATTTATATATATTTGACTGCCTCGGTGGCTCAGTGGTTAATGACCCTAACTTCTGGGTCAAAGAGGCGTGGGTTCAATCCCCACCCAGGGCAAATATTTATGTGATGAACATAAGTGTTTGCTCTGTGTCTGGGTGTTATTTAGTTGCTATCTATATAAGTATGTATTAAAAAATAAGTATAAGTAGTATATCAGTCTCTGGCAGCCATATCACAAGCTATGCTTAGTTTGGGGTCAGAGGCCGTGTATAAGATGTCCCAAAATATTTATTTATTATTATAATTTATAGTGCTAAGTAATATTAGTTTTTTTTTTGAGTAGACCATAAGTAATTTAAGTTTTATTTTTACATTTTCGTCAGTTCATACTCATTTGATTTTCCTGTATACGTAGTAGATACCACCTATGCGTAGTGCAGTTTATTAAGTTTGATATAGGCTGATTTATTATGTGTTTAATTCGTGATAAGTAGGTACCGGCCCTAAACGTTTGTGCAAAAAAAGAAGCGTCGTAGATGAGGTCGCCCGTATGCACAGATATCTGTCAAATAAAATATTAAAAAAAAACGCATCTTTTTCTGGCTATCACGATTTTCTAGACTATCCCTCTGAGAACTCTGTGCCCGTATGCCATTTTACATGTACAATTGTTGCATTGACAATGACAACACTGCTCTGTCATTGCTAGTATAACTAAAAGGGTTTGATACTTGGTAGACACCAATTCGGTTTTCATCAGTTCTCGCGTCCACCAAGTAGGTATAGTCAGTACATTGGCTGCTGATTAAAATCTTATTATTAGTTCACCGTAACGCCACGAGACGGTTCTCTTTTTGCACACACTCTACTATAATATGACACCTACTACGTACTACTTACCACACAAATCGACGGATGGGAAGTTATGCGCAGAGCGCTGCGCAAAAGCTGAAATATAGGCATTTGCGGGAGCCAGAGAAACGAGACGCCGGGGCACACCCGCCCGCCAACCTCATGCCTCCCGCGCGCTCCCTACGCACTACGGCAGGCGTCGTCGGAATTGTGCACACATGCGCAATAATTAGCCAATCACGGCGAAGTGTCATCTGCGGCTAACATCTCATCTGCCGATTTGTGTGGCGCTCAGTATACCTATGTAGGTATAGGTATCTACCGATTTACCTACCTACTTATTAAAACAATAAAAGTTAATGATACAGAAATTTCGTTTTTTAAATTTCTAGGAATTTTAGGAGAAAGCGAATCGAGGCAAGCGCTGCTGTCGAAATTTTTAGCTGCTTTCTTCGAGAGAGTAAGTTGCGTTATGATGAAGATCCTTTGATGCCCAAAAAGCTTACGTCAGAAACAACTTTTTTTACTGTTTTTACTCATTTTAGCTGTTGGCATTACCTAGTTGGACGACTTAATTTATCATACCTATTAGAAATTACCTATTAGAAATTTTCTATTCGAAGACCTTACTTTGAAGAGAATTTGTTACCAAACATGATCAAATATGACACAGTTTTTTAGATAATAGTAACAAGTAAGTAAGTTCGTATAGGCCTGGTGGCTAGCCCTGGTGTTAGAGTTTTTAAGCCGTTTGAAGACCTCTGACATGGCTAAACGGTCAATATAACCGAAGCCTACAATTTCATCCCAGCCACGAAATTTTATCTTTCAGTTCTTTAGGTCTCAGTTGTAATTGGCACTCGCAGTCACCCATCCAAAGACTGATAAGAGTAATGAATGGTATAAAATGTTCCTTTTAGGCACTAGAGGGTCTCAATTGGGTAGCAAGTGAACGCACGGTGTTTGAACGAGCACTAGGGGTAGAGCTGACGAGCAGAGAGGCTGGTGGTACCAGCGCACTACTTTACGACGACGATCACACGCCTTCCTGCTTTGCCGTGACTTGGTAAGAAGTATACTTAATATAGTATACGTAATTTAGTGCTTACGTTGACTTCACCCCTTCCTCCTTCACAGTCACTTGGTAGGAGGAAAAAAGTTACTCTCTATACCTACCTATAATGGCTTTTACTTTTTACTTACGGTTACGGTTTCGCACAGGTGTATTATATAAACCTTCCTCTTGAATCACTCTATCTATTAAAAAAAACCGCATCAAAATCCGTTGCATAGTTTCAAAGATATAAGCATACATGGGGACAGACAGCGGGAAGCGACTTTGTTTTATACTATGTAGTGAAGAGATTGACCCTACGAGTGTAAGTCCAGCGCCAGATATATCTACTTTAAAAAAAATAACTAACAACATTTTTCAACGTGAAATTGATATTATACCTACATCGGTCTAACTCACGTCAAGAAAGATGAATGAGCATAGATACAGAAAATGGAAAAAGTTCGCTCAAAGTTTGCAATGATCTACACACGCAGTGTCTGATTAAGTTAAGACCCATATTATACAAATGGATTTGCAGGACCCTGTAAGAAGAGTTCTTATTTTATCTTGTCCCTATATTTTACTTTCTAACTGTCACTACACCGCCCCATTTTTGTAAAGGATTCCTGCATAACGTGTAGTGTACTAATAGCACTATAGGTAACTAAGCATTAAGCGTGTACAATATTATGTTAGTATATACGACGTAGGTACATGCTCTAGTATTAGAGACGATTACGACGCACTATTCTAGGTTTTCTTAGTCCTCATAATTATACCCAATTTTTAAAGAGAAACTTTTATGTAATCCCCTTAGAGCAAATAAAAAAATCAAGAGAGAACGTCGTTGAACAATCAAGTGAGGCCGGTTTTTTATACATGTGTGAGTGCGTCGCTATTGCGCCACCATAGTTCGACTGACACGCCAAACGCCAAGGCGTAGTTAACTTGTACGTGGATGTGTGTGTCAATTGTCTGTAAACGGCGAGGCGTAGTTTTGGTCGGCCTCACTTGTTTGTTCACAGCATTCTGTCTTTATTAGGGATCCGTACCTCAAACAGAAAAAACGGAACCCTTATAGGATCACTTTGTTGTCCGTCTGTCCGTCTGTGTGTATGTCAAGACTCTTTGTCTCGGGAACGCATATAGATATCGAGTTGAAATTTGAACTGTATACGTATATCTATAGTCTCTTGCAGTTGTGTAAAAGAAAATCTTCTCAGTTATTGTTTAAAACAGTTAGAGCCGTTTATGTAGTAAAAAACCTCATAAAAATCAAAACTTTACTACTTCCCGTTGACATAGAACTATGAAATTAGGCGAGAAGCATTGTCATTGAGTACACATATAGGAATAAATCTGAAAACTGTACATTTTTAATTAAATCACAAAAAAATAGTACCTCAAAATTCACAAAAAATGGGTTCAAAATTCAAAGTGAGTAAATCGTATCATGTAAGGTATCATATAAAAAAACTTCATTAGCACATGCTAAAACAGGTTTTTAATTATTTTAACAATGTGTAATTTTCGATGTATGACGAGAAAAGTGAAGAAGAAAAACTTTTTTGTCCATGGTATAGAGATTTTAACAATTTTTATTTTAACTTCCCAATTTTGTGAAATTTTCTGGATTTGTACGGAACCCTCGATGTGCGAGCCTGACTCGCACTTGTCCGGTTTTTTTATTTGGTCTGAGTACATCGCCTAAAACTTTTTCGCCCATCTATTGCATGTCGCGAAACGGTCGGAAAAAAAATCACTTTTACCGTGGTTTCATAAAACCACACAATCATTTTTAATAGGGTTACACGCAAAAAAATTATCATTTCCTAAACAATAAATGAACTTTTTGCATGGAACTGCTGAATTTTTCGCGAATTCGAGTTTGGTCCCAATACAAAAGTTAATATTAGTAGGTCTAGGTACTATGACAACCTAGAATATTTGTGTGATCTAAACAAACACCCTGTATAAACTAAGACTTCTTCATTATCTTATTAAGGTGGGGTGAAGAATGGAACCTAGCAACCTTCGACGCTATGGTGTTCAGCTGTGCCCACATCGCCAGTGGAGATGCTCTCTTGGCAGTTTTGATTACCCTTGTTATTTGGCAGGTAACTTCTCGTTGTTTATTCACCACTTGTGGCTTATATTCCCATTTATAAAATCAAATTAATTTAAAATTGTTATCTAAAAGTAAACTCCACTAAAAAATATTAAAAGAACCAGATGTATTCGTCATACTTAGGTACTTATAAAACGAGAACGCCAGCATTTTCCCGTAATAAATCACTGCCTTTATAAAGAACATAACTAAGTATATCTCTTTAGACCTTTATTTCTGAGGTTTCATCACTTTTTTATACAGCCTCACTAAAAGAGCAAAAACCACTTAGTGAAATTACGGCTCAACCTCTCGACTTTGCTGGAAACTCATAAAATCAAGGAAAACTTTAGGCTTTACCAAGTCCAAGTGTCAAGGACAATTTCAACTTTATTAGGCACTTCCCTCTGCTATACGTTTGAGGAAGACTAAACCACAAGCTTTAGAACTTAAATTACAAAGACTTGAAAATAGATTAGCTAGATTAACATTCTCCTTTTTCTTTTAGGTACTGAAGCAAATTAGGTCATGGTTCGGGAATAGGAACCAGGTGATGAAAACGGGTGTTGATACGAAGTTTGAATAAGAAGATAATGCCGCTCAATCGTGGAACAATAGGGAACAACCTTCTTAGTTGTAGGATACCCACTGTCAAACTGGATTCAAAATTACCGGAATAAAACCAAGAATAAGATCCATATAAGATTGCAGACAACGGATTCTAGTGCCCCCGAAACGTGATGCTTTAAGGAGTTTTGGACTAATCTAGTACAGTTAAGAAGACATAATGGATAATTTGGCTCAGTTCTCTAATTTCTACCATCCTAAGATCCGTTGGTGCTTAATGATTGACATTAATTTGACAAAAGAGTGGCTTGTTAAGCAAACATTCTATAAGGTGGAGGAATTCCTGCCCAAGATAGATTTTGTATTTAATTTTTTTTTTTACTGTTAAGTAGATTAATGTGATATAAATGTATAATATTACGGAGTTCTTGTATTGTTTGACATTCTTTTACCATTTATGGTATAACGAAATGCAGAATATTAATTATTATTATTGACATTTCATTTTAATTTATTTGTTTTTGATTTAATTTATTTATTGCGGATTTTTTATTGGATTTTGTTAAATGCACTTTTATGTTATTAATAAGGAATCATACTATAGGTAATGTTTGCTGAAATATGTTAGCATGTAGGTACTACTAATGACCTGTAACTAGTTGTTATTAATATAGAGTATGAGTATGATATCCTGAGAAGAGTTCAGATCAAATTAGAAAAAGATTAACCGAACTTTGAATGTTCATGCTATCATCGTCATTCGTAAATTCTGTGGACTTTACTTTTGGAATGTCCAGTTTTAATTCCATAGTTTATGTACCATCTCCTAAATCCTAACGTTTAAGTATACATCCGCTGTATTCGACAAATAAAATCTGTAAATGATAAGTAATCTCGGCAATAGTAGATAACAACAATAAATAAATTTCAACCAAAAGAATTGTTATTCATTTTACGATTAGTATTAGTGATTACAAATTGATTGACGTAACTCTACTCTAACATTGCAAGTCCTTAGGTAGATAAAGCCACTTAAAAAAACCAATAACATGAAATGGTCACAAATTATTTATATTTTGCTTGGAATCGTAAATGTTGTAAGTACTGAAGATGAAGATA
The DNA here is from genome assembly GCA_949316475.1 of Hypomecis punctinalis. Taxonomy (NCBI): domain Eukaryota; kingdom Metazoa; phylum Arthropoda; class Insecta; order Lepidoptera; family Geometridae; genus Hypomecis; species Hypomecis punctinalis. The sequence continues at coordinate 18,210,149 of OX438813.1, forward strand.
ACAGTAGAGGACATTCGTTAGCTATATCTTCTCCAGAAAATCATAATACAAAAGAAAAAGACAATACTAGTGAAAAGGAAGATAGTCTACAAAAGAGTTCCATCGAGCTCGATGTTACACAAGAAAATGAAGATAATATATCCAGTCATCTTTCATCGGATTCTTCGTATTTTGAAAAAAACTCTCCCTTACCTAGGATAAATTCTCCTTTCCTTCTCAAGGGAATTCCTACGACAAAGACTCTTGTACTGCCAAGAGGTCGATTTTACGACTTTGTTGTAAATATTTGCCAAACATTACTGAAAAGATTTAAAGAGCGAAGAATCCCTTCATATTTTAGCATGTTGAGTAAAAGTCTCCGTGGCCTTGCTGTCAAATATTCAATGAAAAGAATTTTAAAACGATTTATCAAGAAGTTAAAGAAGAACTCTCAATACAGAGGCAAAATACTAAAAGTTAAAGTACGACAATTCCTAGACTTGATTTCCAGTGGCGATACCGTGATGAACGATTTTTTTAACGTGATGAATTCTATTTATACTTTTTATGATGATATGAAAATGGACGACTATATTTATTTCTTGAAGAAATATGGCGAAGGTGAAAGCAACCACATTGGAAAGAAGACGAGACTAGTGTTCCGATATGTCATATTCCATCGCCTGTACCACATAGACGACAAAACGATGTATAACATCCAATCGAAACTTTTATCGGCTATGGTAGATTACATTGAAAAAAATAAAAATGATTATTAAATGTATATAATTACATAGTGCGTGCCACCAAAGATGAGACTTGACGAGCGTCAGTAGTGGGGGATCTTGCGCACTAATCTTAAAATTCTTAAATATTAATGACATTTGACAAAATCAATTCAAATAATCATATGCATTTATTGTACAAGTATTTGAACCTAATGTATATAATAAATCTATTTGTTGCACGCCCGCAATGGGTAAGCTGTCAGGACGTTTTAGTTTTAAGATCTTGTTTACTCAGTTTTATTCAATAATGACATTCTGATTCTGATTCGCAGGTACAGTCGTCTACAAACTAATTACCTATCCACAATTTATAATGAAAGAAATAAAAGTGTCGATGAATAGGGTATTTGACTAGTTTTTGGAAATCGTTTTAAATTATTCGTTAGTACATACTAAGCACACTACATTTATATTTCCGAGAGATCTACTGTATTAACAATGAAAATCAGTGTAAACGTATTTTAATAGTTTGTGTATCTATTATCCAGAATTTGTATATTTATTACAAACCAAAGTCTCATCTTTGGTGGCACGTGGGTATACTCGTACCTATACAGAAGTTCAAATTAATTCCAAGATATTTATTTGCGTCTACGTGTCTGTAAATCTGATTGAATTCCCTGTATTGTAGGTAGATACATCATTAATTATATGTTAATTTCAAAATCAAATCACAGTTCTTCCATCCGTGAAATTGAAAATATTGAAATGACTTAGGTATATTTATCACTCCGAGATACTCGTAGTCCACTAGAAAACCATCAACATTTTTATTGCTATTTACAATTTGAGAAACTATTCCTGTAGATGCTCTAAGGTTCAATACACAATATCGCTGTAATGTCCAGTTTAAAGTATACGATTACTGTTTTATTTCTAAAACTAATCACAGTTTTGTCTTTTACAATGGACATTTTCGATTCGAGTAGCCGTGGTGAGAAGCCGCGTCTGATTGGGATGGTAGGTGACTCCAAAGACTTTAAAAAAGGCGACGTCCGTAGTAAACTCCCCACTGGTGATCTTCGTACCACTGAACTGCGACGTAATCATTTGTTCGAAGACTTTGCGAACGCTATGATAGATTTACTAGCAGGCTTTCCAGGGAGAATGCTTACGAAATATTTGAGAACTGTATACAGAGAAGTCGATAAACTTGAATACAAGTACACTAAGTCACTGGGGAAGAAGATTAGGGAGATTTCTAGAATGGATCGTGATGAGGTAAGAGACGAGATGATTCGCTATAGAGACGTGATGCAGAAAAAAGGACCGAAATTAGAAGAATTCATCAAGGATATGAATGATCTTTTGACAATGGAAGAAGGTGTTAAGTTCAGTGACTATATATTTAATGTTAGAGATTACGGCAATTTAGATAAAAGGGATGTTGTGGAAGAAACTCGTGAAGTACTAAACTATATTATTAGAGCGGTGAAGAGGTTAAGCTCAAGAGAGCAAATAAAGTTGGAGCAGAAGTTGAGGAGAGCTGTAAGGGAGTACGACAGGGAGACGGAAGATAATTTTTATTCGTTACTGTTTCATGGTTCTCCATCAACCACTTCAAGTACCTTGATACCAAGCTGGCACCTTTAATTTCACCTATCTGATATATTGTAGATAACTATACTATATCTAATGCAGAAGTCAGCAAGCTAGAAGTTTTGCGAAGTAACGAATTTAGACGTCAGTAAACTTCGTGAGCATAAAATTTATTGGATCAAAAAGCCTATTTTAGGGTCTCCTTTGAGATAGGACAATGTATTTCACTATGTATTGTATGTAGGTGGGATAGTGTATAGGTCCGTGTCTCCGCTTACACTCTATCTTTACCTAATTAATCACATATGTCATAGTTACTTACTCTCTTACGTAGTAGGTAGCTGAAATTACGTATTGTACCTACCTGTAAAATATTTTAATTAAACAGAGTGAGCATTAATATTTTTCTGTTATTTTTAAAACTTCATCAAAATTACCTTACATACCCAAATTAGCGACAGAAGCCGCGACGTAATCTTATTTTAAGTAATTAAATTCGTATTATAAATATAAAATCAAAGATAAATTGTAAGACTTTCTTCAAGGTTTTAAATAACCAATACCATTGATCTCAAGCTAAAAGTAGTAACTTCAAAATTGCAAAATACAGACGATAGAATGAGTTAGATAGGTACGTACTTAACATAGCAATCAATTTAAAGTATCACTAAAAGTAAAATGTAATTCACAAAAGTTTTTAAACAATTTTTGTGCGTTCCCGCCAAAACCTAACTAAAGTTTTAATTTCGTTCAAAAATCAAGTGGAAAAATGTTACCATGATTAAAAATTGTTGTTGATTTAATTTCTTTTTTTTTATAAAAACCGGTAATTTCCATTTGTAAATGAAAACGCACTAGTTTTCCATAGACGATTATTTTAAGCTGGTAGCATTTGCAACTTCAAAGAACAAATGAAATACGGCAACGTCACGCACGGGCAAAAGTGGTGAAGTGATTGTTCATTCGGCATTTCGTAAAAATAGTTAATTTCTATAAATTATTGTATTAATTCTATATTATAATGGCAGATAACAAAAGGTAAGTTTATATTCTATCATTTCAACTATAGATACATCCTGTTTATGTGCAAAATAGTTGTAAATCGGCGTATCCATTGTACACGATTGTTCGAAATTGGCTTGTCATCATGTCAGAGTTTCCAAACCAAGCTCATCAAATCAAATTTTGCAAGATCATTACAAAAAGAATCACGCGAAAAGCTATTATTTGAGTAGCTTTGCTACGAATCTAATTGTCCGCTTCTAATTCGCATCAGCATCTTACCCAAACGCTAATGGGTCTTTATCGGTCTGGTTTTCCAGCCCTGATGATTTATCGACCGCGATCCTGCGCCGCAAGGACAGGCCCAACCGTCTCATCGTGGAGGAAGCCGTCAGCGATGACAACTCTGTCGTGGCATTATCACAGGTCAGCCCTTTGCATGTCCCAATTTACGTGAAAATGGTCGATCGTTATCTGCCAGACTACATTTAGAAATTTACAGGAACGAATTCATCATGTCTTTCTATGAGTCTACTAATTGTGCAATGATTCAGCTCATGAACAATAAACATTTTCTTATTCTTATTCACTAGCTGGGAGCCTTCATTGTGTTTAGATGAAGTATGAACATGGGGTATCATTTATGGCATTATCACTATTTTCTTAATTTTGATTTGATATAAGGCTTTAAAGATGCAAAATTTTGCTAATGTCATTGATATAACCTTAAAAAATTATATTCAATATTACAAAACATTCTCATCACCCCCACCTAGAGTTATCCGCAGCTTGTAACTAACATCACAGCCATCAAGTTTTGTGATTCTACTTATAGTTGTTTGAAACACATAGGCCCAATCACATCCTGCCTCTTAGAACAATACTCTCTATTCTAATACTACAGCTATCAGAGACGTTTACTAAGAAACATATTTAATTAATTATTTATATTAGGTACCGAGAATAAAATCAATGGTTTTCTAGCTACTAAGCTAACTATAGGCCAAATCAAACCTCAGCGCCTGTAAACATGAGATAAGTGGTTGCGCAGTAGTAATTTATACTCATACTAGATGACAACCCGGCTTCGCTCGGGTGAAATGTGACTCATAATACACACACTGATAATAATTTTGCTGTTACTCGATCACCATCTTAACGAAGAGCCCTTCGCTGCATACATTTTGCATGAGAATGTTTACCAAATGCAAAGAAATTAAGCTGTTAACTAAATGATGTAGGTATCATCAAGCAAAACAATGATGAAAGATCAATGAAAGACATTCATTTTAAGAAATAGGTACTCACAATTTTTTTATGTTTGTGTAATACACTATCCCAAAGTAAAATGTTTTGCTCAAAATTAAAATTACTCAAAAATAAATGATTAAGTAGGTCCCTACTACCGAAAATATACAGTCTTATATTATGTAAAGAAAGTCAATTTCAACTGTAAAGATTTTAACCAGTATTATTTTTATATGGTTATCTATCTAGATAGATCAGCCGTAGGACATCCACTGCTGGACATAGGTCTCTCCCATGGATTTCCAATAAGGCCGGTTGGAAGCTGCCTGCATCCATCGTGTTCCTGCGATTTTTATTATATCGTTAATCCACCTAGTCGGTGGACATCCTACGCTGCGCTTGCTGGTCCGTGGTCCATTCGAGAACTTTACGGCCCCATCGGCCATCCGTTCTTCGAACAATGTGCCCTGCCCACTGCCACTTTAATTTGCTATTCCGCTGGGCTATGCCGGTAAGTTTGGTTCATCTAGGGATCTCCTCATTTATGATTTGATCCTGCAGAGAGACACCGAGCATAGCCCTCTCCACAGCACGTTGGTACCTATGGTTATACCATCGACTTGGCATTTTTTCTTACATTCCATATTGATTGGTTATACCCTTCTAAAATCTAAGGGTTATTGATAAAATATTATCAAAAATTATTATAACTTAATACTTGACACTGGCAAATGCACAACAATGCGACGCCAAAACATAAAAGAAGAAGAAGAATGACTGCTCAAGATATTATGTCATGTGCCTGACAATATGGAGACTGCGATTTCTTTGTCAGAACCGTTATAATTTATTAAAATTCTCGATAATCCGAATTTTCCGGATATATGTTGTCGACTCGAAATCATTATTTTTTTATGTTTTATCATTTTGGAAAGGTTTCAATCGAGTCTACCGTACCCCTTGACGAAATTATTAATATTACTCATATGTTAGTGGTGCAAGAGAGGGGATGTGCACCGCCTGTAGCTAACTTTACATACACCATGAAGTTTGATTCAGTCTATACTATTAGAAGCATTATATTGAACATTTCAATGTTCAGTATTCAGCTTTAATGTCTAACAAAAGTAATCATTTTATTTACCAAAGGATGACACAGTGCTGAATGAATAGCTGTTTTATGTGCTACTTTGTCACTTAGTAATAATGTAACAATTTATTGAAACAGATAAGCTGTTTCCAGTAATATTTACCACTACTTATTTCATGTGTAAAAATAAGTCCAACCAATAGATAATGGCTACACCTTCTGATTTTCATTGAGTATATGCAGGGACGTTTTATCTCCGGACTAGTAACGCTCTACCATTCGCACTTACTACATTCTGTCAGCTTTACGTGAGGCGCGGGGGAGGAGGTGTTCACTGAAATTTCGACCTTAAACATATCAGGGTAAAGTCGAAACGTTAACGGGTGACGGGTTTATGGAGCGGAGCGAGCGAGAACAATGCACCCAGATGCTGATAATCCATTTTCGCCTTAATTGCTTGAATGCTTAAGTCTAAAATTGTGTAATAAAATGTCCGGTGTCTCTTTTACGTGTAGGCACAATTTTTCTTATACCGTGGCAGAGGGGTACGCGTACTGAATTCTTCTCCAGTAGCTAAATTCTCTAAGAGTATATGTAAATGTATGTATTCAAATTTAAGCTTTGTAGCCTCTATAACCTTGGGGTCATAATGTCATTGACCTTAGAATTTTTTTGAGTATCTTTTCTGTTTGATGATTTCTATCATTAATAAAATTAACAGAGTATTCAGCAATACACTATACATACAGTCCATTCACAGTTATTTTACCTCTGACATTTGATGCCATCTTTGTCTAGTCTTTACACACCTTCACAGGTTAGACAGAGACAGCAACAAATGTCAGAGGTAAAATAACACTGTATATAAAATACATCTTAATTCTTTAGAGCAATTGTACTAACACAACATGATCTTTAAAAGTGTGCAACTTGTTTTAGAAACAATATCATTCAAAAACCTACAGTATTGCTATATTATTAAAATTCATTTTGAAATGCAAGATTGTGTTGTATCATTGTGCCATGATTCACACCAATAATGATTGTTCAAGTCCACCAAACCTACAAACCACATTATGTTGTTTTGGTCAAATTGTAAAACTGACTCTTTTGTATCAATGACTTTCAACTTAGTTCTGAAAATGCTTTTGTGGCTCTCTCAGTATTAAGTCTTGTATTTTGCAACACTTTAAAGCTTACACACTTATTTATTCTGGCCCTCAAAGTCTACAAGCCTTCCACTTTAGTGGGGTATTCCCCTAATTTCATCATAGCATGTACGGCCTTGAATGTACTGTGTAGCATGAATGTATATTGGCTTCTACACAATGAGCTTAAAATCTATATTTGTCAACAGAATAACATACTTTCCATGATATTTCAGCTTTGCAATCTATGCATCCTTTGAGTCAGAATTATAACATATTTATAGTGGACACATTTGTTTGTTTTGCTTTGATTTCTATGGTACTGGTTCCATCTGTCTGATCTGTATGCTCCGATTCCCACACAATGGATGCAGCTTTATACTCCTATGAAGTTCTTAATACCTAATAGAGGTTTATCCAGAACTGAAGCTGAAAGGAAGTGATTTACTATCATTATGAACAGCTCGAGTCTCTTTACTAAGTCGAGAAAAAAAATCATCTGTTTTAGTTGTTTTATTTCTCTCAAATTCTGGGGTAACCCTGTCATAAAAGTTGTTCACAATGGTGGTTATCATCAAACCACTTTGGCTTAGTACTGGGCAAGCAGATAACCCTGTATGTATATGAAATCCATTCCCTTGTTTGGCACTCTGTATAGACCTGGCTTACATTATGTAATGTTAAGAAATTCTTGGCACTATTTAATGCCTCTTATTGTTTAGTGGGAAGTGGGAACAAACTTTTTTTCCTGTTTTGTCATTGTGTGCTAACAGGAGTATAAAGTATGCACATTTACATTATTTAACAACCATCAAGTTTACTAATTATAGTAATTATTTGGTTATTTTACAAATGGCTCTCAAATTAAGTACACAAATTAGCGTAAGGGCAAAAAATGTTTTTTTCATCATTCGCCTTTTAAATCCCCATATTTTTATGTGCCACAAACTGGAGCTACATAGTGTGTAGATTGCTTAGTACAAAAATAATGTACTTATGAAAAAAAAAATTTTTGTTTACTGCCAAAATGAAGTGTTTTTCTACTTACAATAATCTTGCCATTATTTTGTCAAAAATAGGACACCGAAGATGTTTTGCATTTAAATGCTCAAATAGTGTATCTTGTCATACGTTTTTCACACAATGTTCCATTAAATGTATGTATGTAATGGAACAGCCAAAATTATGTAGGTATGTCAACCATTTTTCAAAAAATATTTTTTATTACTAAAATAAAAACCCTAAAGATTGCCCAACAAGTTTCTGTAGCCGATATATAAAGCTTTATTATTAGTAAAAATCAGATATCTAATTATTATAGATTTAGCCATAGAAGCTATAAGATAAACATAGATAAAGAGTTGTTTCGAGTCTCTCCTGTAAAGTTGTCATTTTGCCCTTATGCTACTATAGTTTTTAACCTGTGAAATAATGTATTATTAAAATATGGTCATTCTTTGGAATTTTACAATATAGTAACTTCACATATTAGTTGTGCTGTAATTTTTGTTTTACGCAACCCAGACTGCTTTTTACAACATTGTTATATTAAAATACACATATTATCTCTTGCTGTGAACCAGGTCAACAAAAAAAATGGGTAAACCCCTAAGCTAAAAACATGGGCAATGTTTTTAGCTTAGGGGTTTCCCCATTTTGCACTTTATATACAGCTTATAGTACTAGAGCTCACAACCAAAACCATGTCTCATAGCAATACGGCTAAAACCCTATAAAATCGTTAGATTGTATGATTCTGAACCCGACTAGGTGTGTAGTAACGGTCGAAAGTGTAGCAACTGCGTGGGAGGCCATTTCTGCTGTGTCAAAAAAAAAAGGCAGTCGGTATTATAGCAATACGTCTGATAGTGAAAATGTACATAGATTTTATAATTGTATTACGAAAAAGTTTGTTTTCAGACATTTTGCGCGTAGCACATAGCCTGAGCGCATTTTTGAAAATGTCAACAAATTTAGCCGACCTGTATCATAGCAATACGGATAATTTTTTTTTTATCTTTTCGTATTGCTGCCATGATTACCAAAAACCTGTTTTCAGACACTTTAAGTGTAGCATATACTCCCAAAAACGAAAATAACGTTTCGGAGTCGCCTGGCCGACGCCTCTGTTAAATGTTTTTTTAAATTTACAGCCTTCATAGATATTCAAGAATCTCCCTTGTCTATTATATGTACTTTGACAGATGACATATATTATGATCCTTTTGTGGGATTTATTTCAGTCCTTCAACTTTAATGTTACGGTTTCGGGTAAATTCTTTGTTAATTATCATCTAATAAATTCAGGGTCGCAACGTATTCATTGGTTTGTAACAGAGAACTCAAAATGCCTCAATACGATTTTTAAATGATATCTGAGTATCAAAAAGTTGTCTGATAGAGAAGGTGCTACACTTAATTTGTCTGATATAAATTTTTTGCACATGTGGACAACTTATTTTATCATGTCCAACAATTTTCAGACATATTGCTATGATACCGATCGGTAAAATTTGTTAACATTTTCAAAACGGTCTCAAAATTTAATGCGTTCACATTTCCGTCTGAAAATTGTTTTGTTCGCATCAAATAACCAAAATTTACTAATAAAAAAGATTTTCAGACGTATTGCTATGAGACATTTTTTTTGTCTCATTTTTAATTTTTTTAAGTGATTTTACGGGTTTGCGCTACACCACTAACGTCTGAAAAATATGTTTCCGGTATCTCAGAACTATCATTCAACTACAGTCTGCAAATCAGACATATTGCTATGATGCAGTTCGGTAAAATTCTTTTACAATTTTGAAAATTCGGTCAGATCAAACGCTACGCGGAAAATGTCTGATATTGGTATTTTCGAGTTCAGGATAATCGTATCTATCGATTTGATGCGGTTTTGGCTGTATTGCTATGAGACAAACATTTTGGTCGTGGGCTCTCGTACCATTAGATTCTAGTTACTAAACATATCTGCCTAGTTCTGTTGTTTTGCTGCCTGATGTTAGCAGTTATGCGTTCTAGTGGGCACGTTTACCTAGAAGATACCTATTTAATCGAAATTCAAAGATACCTATGTTGTACATTAGGAAAGACAAACTAAAAACAAGATTAATTTTTTGCAAAAATTAGCATGACCGACTTCACCCGTGTACAGAATTCGCGAATATTTCGCACGGATCGATGGAGCATTTTTCACATTATTGTTGATTTATCAAAAATGGCTCAACCGATTTAGATAAAATTTAAATGGGACCAATTTCGAAGTATATTCTTTTTTTTTTTTTTTTAATCAATTTTAAAGAGCTTTTTCGTTTTCTTGAACGAATATGTCGCTCTGATTACATTTCCTACTTACTATTTATACTCTATGACTTAGTTTAAACAGCATTCTGGCCGAGTCCGACAGTGGATCAGCCAGAATGCTATTGCAGTGTCCTATGTTATACATAAATTGTATTTTAGAAGAAATATTTCTGCGTACAGTTTCATTCTGTGCACACTCCATTATAATGTGATATATATCATCAATTCTGCTTGTACATGTTAAGTATATTCTTTCCAATAAAAAAAAGAATTATTGAAATCGGACCGCTATGAAAAAAGTTATGCATGGTTATACATAAAAAATTAATATATATACGCGTCGAATTGTATACCTCCTCCAGTGGTTCGTCGGTCAATGAGGTAATCTGAGATGGTGATGATGTGACCTGCACTTACATCCCTCCCCATTAGCCTTCTCAAAATCCTAACATTTAACAATACTTTAAAATGAAGGAATCTTAGATGACTTACATATAAAAAATTTGATTCACCTCTATTGCACCATATATTTTGTGCTGGAGTATACCTTTACGAGCCTTTTTCAAAGTCCACTGTTGGACATAAGAATATTCACCATGCTGGCCAAGTCCGTGTTCCTTGGACCACTTCAATCTGTTACAATATCATCTGTTAGAATATCATCTCGGTATACAGTTATTTTTTATTTTTAACTGACTTCAAAAAAGGAGATTCTTAATCCAACTACAATTTTTTGTAATGCAATAAATCCATCAAATATAAGGGTCAAACCGATTATGATGATTCTTTTTCATTTGATAGATCATAACTGCAAGAAGTGGTCCCATTTAAATTTTATCGAAATTTTCTGAGTCGTTTTTGAAAAATCTACAGTAAAATTGATTGATACATAGATATGAAAGAAATAAATAAAAAAAAATATTTACCAAAACATGATTGAGCCAGCTAATACCAGTATTGTACCTAACTCTATACATACAAATTAACAGTGGGTCCCAAACTCGGCTAGGCTGGCTCTTGGGATCCCTTACAAGTGGAGTTATCATAATGAAATTCGCACTTTAACATTTAAAATATCTGTGAACTATTCGGATTCTGCACATTTTTGAAGTCGGTTGTGCCTTTTTTGACGAAAATTAACTATGCATATATTTCACAAAATTCATTCTGGAGTCTAACAAGGTATTTTTTTCCCACCCAGGCGAAAATGGAGCAGCTGCAGCTATTCCGTGGAGACACGGTGCTGCTCAAAGGCAAGCGGCGCAAGGAGACCGTATGTATCGTTCTCTCAGACGACAACTGCCCTGACGAGAAGATTCGCATGAACCGTGTGGTGCGCAACAACCTGCGCGTGCGTCTGTCGGACATCGTGTCTATCGCGCCCTGCCCATCAGTCAAATATGGCAAGCGAGTGCATATCTTGCCGATAGACGACTCTGTGGAGGGTCTCACAGGGTGAGTTTCTTTGCTACACTGTTTCTTTAGACATCTGCCCCGATGAGAAGATTAGCATGAACCGCGTAGTGCGCAATAACCTGCGCGTGCGCTTCTCGGAAGTCTCGTCTGCTGTCTTACGGGTGGACATCCTACACTGCACTTGCTAGTTTACTTATTTTTCCACGAAAATCATCAATCACAACTTCATGGAAGCTTTTCACTTATTTTTGCAATAATAAAAAAGATGTAACATCTATTTATTTTAATTCTATTTTCTCATATGCAAACTCAAAGTAATAAGGTGTCTTTGCTACATTGAAATCAAAAGTCAAAAGGCAAAGTCAAACAACAAAATATTACTCATCATTTATGGTATATTATGATTCACTTCTTAATTAGAAATAACCCTAAAAAATGTCATCATGTTGCTGTGTCATTTTCTGTGTTTATCAGTTGATGGCACTTTTTTGCGATTTATTCACCAAAATATGGGCATGTATCATAAAATACATATCACTGATGATTTGGTATATTTAAATAATTCCTGTAGATCACCTACTACAGGCCGAATCAAACTTCTTGGCAGCTTTGAAGTTAGCTGTACAGAACCTGCAATCTTAACTGAAGCTCACTTATCAGCTGCGCGAGAAGTGGGTTTTCGCGCAGCTCATAGAATAATGATAGAAATAATATTTATTCCAAAAAGAAAGAAAGTTTATTTATCAACTGAGTAAGAAATCGGTACAAATTGTCCACAAAACAACATTATCGTTAGATTCATTCACATCAGTTTATGTATAGTTCATTAACAGCGGGCCCCCAAACTCGGCTAAGCCGGTCTCTTGGTGGCTCATTCCAAATTAATTGCCAAGAGCTGAATTGGCGCGATTATAGACTATTATCATACCATATCAAAACCTGATCTACATATAATTGACATAAAATTTTTGATAAGTGAAATTTAGAAACATTAAAAAAAACACAGTAGGTTTAACAAAGACCAAGCATATTACTAATTAAAGTTATAATATACTTACATAGTTGAATAAGACATTGCTTTGCTTTAAATGAAGGCTAAAAAAAAATTATACTAGCTGAATTGATTTTAGTGTTAACATATTTACTATCAACAGCACAATCATACAATTTGGAGTGATTATGTGTGTGTTATTGGGTAAAAAGCTTACATGCTTTACATGAGATATCAGCCATAGGACGTCCTCTGCTGGACATAGGCCTCTTGTATGGATCTCCAATAATAAGACTGGTTAGAAATGGCTTGCATCCAGCGCGATCCTGCGGACTACGCTGCGCTTGCCGTTACGTGGTCTTACGTGGACCCCATCGGTCATCAGTCCTCCACGCTATGTGCACTGCTATTTCAACTTGCCAATCATTTGGGTATGTCGGTAACTTTGGTTCGTCTACGGATCTCCTAATTTCTGATTCGTTCAGATAATGTTCATACTCAATGAGAAAAAAAGGTTAGGTTACAATAGGTTCATGGTTCTTGTTTCCACAATATCATAGACATTTTGCGGAAACTTTGATTTAACTTAAAATAAAAATATTCCTGTAAATGACTTTATAAAAAATTAAAATTACTTTCTTTCTAAAGTTTTAAATGTTGTTCCCAGAAACCTGTTCGAAGTATACCTAAAGCCATACTTCATGGAGGCGTACCGCCCGATTCACCGCGACGACACCTTCATGGTGCGCGGTGGCATGCGAGCTGTCGAGTTCAAGGTGGTGGAGACTGACCCTTCGCCGTACTGTATTGTGGCCCCCGACACCGTCATACACTGCGAGGGCGAGCCCATCAAACGAGAGGTAAAACAATATTCATTTAAAGAGACTTCACGAGGACCCTTTAAGTGCCCTACACCACGCTGATGACTGGCGCTGGTTTTGCTGCAAACCAAACACCAAAATAACTCAGAACACTACTTTTAAAATTTTAAAATCTATTCGTAAGGATTACAAACTATAACATCGTACGCCAGACAATTTTGCGACATTTTAAATTCCTATTGGTCTTTAAGCTTTCGAAAGATGTTATAGAATGATTCTTCAAACATCTAGGCGTCTGTACAAACGAAGCGACTCAATCAAATTCACATATTTCAGTGGGGGTGAGAGGGGTGGTGTTCTACATAGCTTTTAGCTAACTTTACAGATAGCATTAATTTTGATTCAACCTAAGTTAGATTGAATGAAGTGTATCTTTGATTTGAATCAAAGCCTGTACTGTACCAGCCTTTTTAAGTATATAATTTTTGTAATGCATGAAGCAAGATTTGACCAGTGTACCTATACCTATACTTACACTATCGCATTGGAATTTCTGTAATGGTAGTTGTAATTGTAACAAATAAATAAATAGTCCACTGCAGGACCTAGGCCTACCCACCAAGGGTGATTGGGCCATATCCACCACGCTGGCCCAGTGCGAGTTGGTGGATTCAAATACGCCATCGAATTTCTTCTACGGACGTATGCAGGTTGTTTCACGAAGTTTTCCTTCACCGAAAAGCCAGTGGTGTGAAATTCTGTACATAAATTCCAAAGAACTCATTGGTACGGGATCAGGATTTGAACCCACGACCTCACGATTGTAAGGCGGGTGTCACTACCTCTAGACCACCACGGCTTATTCAAAGCCTGTACTGTCGATAAATAAATAATTTGAAATCTGCTTGTTTCCTGTAGGAAGAAGAAGAGGCCCTGAACGCCGTGGGCTACGACGACATCGGCGGCTGCCGCAAGCAGCTCGCGCAGATCAAGGAGATGGTGGAGCTGCCGCTGCGGCACCCGTCTCTGTTCAAGGCGATCGGAGTCAAGCCGCCGCGCGGGATCCTCATGTACGGCCCGCCTGGTACCGGCAAGACCCTCATCGCTAGGGCTGTCGCTAATGAGACCGGTCAGTACACAATTATTTTAGGAAGAAGAATAAGTAAGGAATGTACTCGTACTACGTGACGTGACCTGTCTAGAGCTCTTCAAAATATGTCGCTCCGTCATTTTTGCGCTTTTTAATACCAATTTGGGTCAAAAGTTGTAAATGAAATATAATATACTGAGCGCCACACAAATTGACGGATGGGAAGTTATGCGCAGCATTCTGCGCAAAAGCCGAAATATGGGTTCGCGCGGAAGCCAGAGAGATGAAACGCCGGGGCACACCCGCCCGCCAACCTCATGCTTCCCGCGCGCTTCCTACGCCCGAGCTCACTACTTCGCCATTTGTATAGGCATTGTGCACACATGCGCATTAATTAGCGAATCACGGCGAAGTGTCATCTGCGGCTAACTTCTCATCCTTCGATTTGTGTGGCGCTTAGTATACCAGTTGGTATACTAAGCGATGTCCTACTAATTTTATAAACGTGAAAGTTTGTGAGGATGGATGGATGTATGGATGTTTGTTACACTTTCACGCAAAAACTACTGAACGGATTGAGATGAAACTTTGCAATAATATAGCTTATATATCAGAATAACACATAGACTATAAATTAAAATGATATATTGCGTATGCGGGCGAAGCCGCGGGTAAAAACTAGTAACATATATAACAGGCAGGAGAAAAGTGGATAGTCTCTAACTATAACAACCCTGAATGTTTATACTAAGTGGTAACATTGGGAGAGGAAAACAAAGTGTGAATATAATACGTCAAAGTTGATTTATGTGCAGGTAGTGAATTTATGTATGACAGAGTAAACTAAGTTATGCCAGCGGCCCAGAGCCACGCTCCGTTACTTTAAGGAGCTGGGCTGGCTCGGGTAGACGCTGGAGGGGGAAATGCACAAAACACCACATGCGAGACGTCAGTGCAGGACTTATCGCCCCTACTTCAAATGAGAATGAGAGTAAACTAACAGAAAGAAATGTGGTCTGCCAACTCCACAAGTATTGAAAAGTGATGATTCAATGAAGCTGAGCTATTAGGTATGGGCTTTAAATTCACCAATCAATTTTACTCTGCAATACAGGTTAAAATTTGAGGGTTGGAAATGAATTTTTCGTAAGTTCCTAGGCTACGAAATAGAGAGAGTATTAATAATTTATATCCTCAAATTATTAATTTGAAAAATTTTCTGCTCAGGTGCATTCTTCTTCCTGATCAACGGTCCGGAGATCATGTCCAAGCTGGCCGGAGAGTCGGAGTCCAACCTCCGCAAGGCGTTCGAGGAAGCCGATAAGAACTCCCCGGCTATCATCTTCATTGACGAGCTGGATGCCATCGCGCCCAAGAGGGAGAAGACCCACGGAGAGGTGGAGAGGAGGATCGTGTCGCAGCTGCTCACTCTTATGGACGGTAAGTTTATTATATTAGCCATACAATGTCCATTCTAACATCCTTATAGACCTTCATTTGATATGAGATTCTGGATGCCTTTGCTCCCAAAAGAGAGATGTGGCAAGGAGGATTGTTGCACCTGCTGTATCCTATGGACAGTGAGGTAATTCGAAGTAACTGTCATGTTAGTCATAGGACATCCAGTCCAACCTCTGTAAGGCCAATCTTTGATGACCTGGATGCAAACACTCCTAAGAGCGAAGAACCTCGGGTAGGTGAAGATGTGGATTGTGTCACTGCTTACTCTAATGGATGGTGAGTTTGATTAAACCATATCATATCGACCATAGCATTACCATTCTAACCTCCCTATACAAAAATAAAATAAACAAATATTTGGGGACGTCTTACACACAGCCCCTGACCCCAAACCAAACAAAGCTTGTGATATGGCTGCCAGAGA
Organism: Hypomecis punctinalis; assembly: GCA_949316475.1. NCBI lineage: Eukaryota > Metazoa > Arthropoda > Insecta > Lepidoptera > Geometridae > Hypomecis > Hypomecis punctinalis. The sequence goes on from OX438813.1 coordinate 18,226,452, forward strand.
CTGATATACTACATATACATATTTTTATATACATACTTATATAGATAGTAACTAAATAACACCCAGACACAGAGCAAACACCTATGTTCATCACATAAATACTTGCCCTGGGTGGGGATCGAACCCACGCCTCGTTGACCCAGAACTTAAGGTTACTAACCACTGAGTCACCGAGGCAGTCAATATACCTACATTCTTTTTGAGATTTTGAATGACATCGCTCCCAAGAGAAGTAACGAGGAGGATTGTATTGCACTCTTATGGATTCACGATTTTAGGTTTTGCCCTCAGCAAAACTTGTATATAATAATTAGTGAGTAATAGTCTAGAATATATTATGAACATCATCATTTAAAGCTAATGGCGGCAATTCGGCGACATTCCACGAAACTATAACTAGTCGCACTAAAATTTTTAATTTAGTGCAAAACTAGCAAAAAGCTATTCGGTGTTTTCTTCGAACTTAATTAAAACCGATTTTAGTCGTCCACCATAAAGAACTAAGTTAAGTAACGCCAGTTACGCCATCTAGTGTTGAGTAGCAATATTAGTTCGGAAATATTTCACTAGATGGCACGAAACATTAATTACTGTTTTTATTTTATCTGTGGCACATCTATAGCTGCCAAGGATTTAGTATTACATCCATGATAGCTGCTCCCAATATGTTGCCATATCGATAACAAGTGCTCTTTTCTATTTTAAGTTTCATGTCATACTTAAAATCTGTTACGATAATTTTGATTTGATTTTACTCCAAAAACGGCGCAACGCGCTTTATTTTGAAATAAGACTTTTACATTATTTATTCCCGTGGAATGCACTAGCTTTTATATCTATGATATGATTATAGGTTTGAGGTAAAATACAACTTGTTGGCTTTTATCGCAAATGGTAAATTACTCTGGCAACACTATATATTGTTTACAATTAATTTACAAGTTCACATTTTCACAAAAACTGCAAATTCTTCGCAAAGAAAGAGTTTCCAATATCACTACGTTAGACTTTGACAAACATAATAAGAAACGCGCCAACAAAAATCACAGGGAGATGTTCTTGGAGCGATTCCACGCCAGCAAGTAAGTAGATCTCTTTTTGATAAATCTTGTAACCACTAGGAGTAATTTTCTTTCAAGTTATTTGGATTTACAATAGTCTTTAATGAAACTTTTTCAGGTAATCAAGCTGACAAACAAGCTGTCGAGTTCTTAGCAAATCCGGCCAGTGAACTCAATGTCCTGCTGCAGCAGGACGGTGCAGGAACCTTGAACCTTGTGGTGCAGGAATGGCAGTGTCTTGTGATTTCTTTAAAAACAATTCCAGTAACCCTTGTATAACATACTACCTAAATGAATATCACAATATGGTTTTAATTTGATAAATATTGTCTAAAGGTACAACAACTGGTAATTTATTTATTTTTACATTCAATTAATAAAGCAAGTTACTTGAATAATCCTTATTTATTAAAGGAATCATGTTAACCTCTAATATTTATACTGTATATGGTGAAGGAAAACACCGTGAGGCAACCTGAATATCGGGATATAGTAGCATAGTCCGGAGAAGAATTTCAATGATGTATGTGAATCCATCAACCCGCACTGGGCCAGCGTGGTGGATGTGGCCCAATCACCTTTCATGGGTAGGCCTACGTCCTGCAGTGGATTATTATAAGGCTGATACAGTACAGTACATATATATGTATATATATATATATATAGCATTTAATAGTAGTACATATAGCAGTATATGTATACTGCTATTAAATTAAATTTAGTAAAAATATTTTTTTTTTCACAGGGTTTACTGCCATTACCATCTGAGCAGACAATCCCTGCACTAGGTACATCAGGATAATGGGATCTTTCTACTAGCATGAACTAATACCCATACAACCTCCAGCAAGACAATCTGCAGAGTCAGCCTCAAGCCAGCTGTAGCATGCAAGTCGACACAAAGCCAGCCCACAGCGTGCCTGATCTGTCACAACCAAGTCGTGATAGATCCAGTTGCCCAAGATCAAATGCAGCATTAGTCCTTAGCTATTTTTTATGCATTTCTACAACATGGGTATCCAATGAAAGCACTTGTTAAGAGTAACTTGAAAAATAATGTGATGTCATTCTATATCATACTAATATTGTAAATCCGAAAAGTTTGTTGGTTTGTTCCTCTTTCATGCAGCAACGGAGCAACGGATCGACTTGATTTTTAGCATGGATATAGTTCAAGGGCTGGAAAGTGACATACGCTACTTTTTATCCCGAAAAAGTAAGAGATTCCTGTAGGATAGCACAAAAGTCAAAATATAGGCACGGGAAAAAGCTAGTCCAATACAAATCATTTCTAGTAAATCAGTGTTCACCTGCTAAATATCTAACTCTTAGATGAAAGACAAAACTAATACAATTAATACAACTCGATAAACCTGGTGTGACAGATTCCACATACAAAATGAAGGTGTAGAATCTGTACCACAAGTGGGGCACCTTGGTGCGGCAGAGGGTAATTCACCAGATAAATTGATTATTTTTATTTGTAACTACTGTTTAATTTTTGTTGGAACAAATAATAAATCATATAAGTACATTTTTATGATGTTTTTATTACTAAAATAATCTAGTACCTAATTAAACTTAGGCATATCGATCTCTCAATCTGAATGGTCTCTCACTATGGGCCTTATTAGTAAGCTCCAAGTAGCCCAACGAGCTATGGAGAGGGCTATGCTCGGAGTCCCTCTGCGAGATCGAATCAGAAATGAGGAGATCCGTAGACGAACCAAAGTTACCGACATAGCCCAACGGATTGGCAAGTTGAAATGGCAATGGGCAGGGCACATAGCGCAGAGGGCTGGTGACCGATGGGGTCGAAAAGTTCTAGAGTGGAGACCACATACTGGCAAGCGCAGCATAGGACGTCCAGGACGGATGACCTCATTAAGACCGCAGAATCGCGCTGGATGGAAGCCGCTTCCAACCAGTCTTATTGGAGTTTCATAGGGGAGGCTTATGTCCAGCAGTGGACATCCTTTGGCTGATGGATGGATATCAATCTCGCTTCCAAATAGAAATCTTGATCTTCATTTATCAGTCAGATGACACATCTATCGCTCCGAGAACTAGTTAAATATGCTGCAGTTTGTCTTCAGTACCATCCTCATTGTTATCTGTAATGTGATTTAATATAATTACTGTTTAATGTTTGCTGGAAGAAATAATACCTAAACCATATTAGTAGGCATATTTTCATGTTTTTATTATGTATTAAAAAATATAGTGATTTTTGTTGGAACAAATAATAAACTATGTAAGTACATTAATACATTTTTATGATCTTTTTATTATTAGAAAAATCTAGTACCTGATTAAATTTTTGGCATATCAATTTATTCTATTGCACCAAATGCTGGTTCAAATTGCTACAGCTCATCTTCCATACCATCCTCATTGTAATCTGCAATGTGATATACAATATGATTATACAGATAATTATCAATCTTTATAAGTTTGTTAAGCTCCGCTAGCGGAGCAACCACTAATCCTTTATCCATGAGTTAATTATTGTAAGGATCTATCTGACTGTTGGATAATTAGGTAATTAAGGACTTATCAAATGGTTTGAATAAAAAGAGTTCTCTGTCATTGCAGTTTGTCAGCTGGCGTCATTGGGAATTTGATGATTTTAGGGCACAGTTGTGAGACGATTGCATTACTGTGACCTCAAGACATCTGCTGATGGTTGGCTGGCTTAAGCCCAAGAAACTGTCTAGGCCAACAACAGCCTGATAACTGCCTCGGGCAAAAAAGTGAATAGCACTAAGAATCCACAACAAATGATATTTGATTACAATACTCAGTTTGCTTATGCAGACATGCTGAATGGAAAACCATGACATACAACCTCTATAATTGTTTTGGGTTGCCTTTTCGAGATGTGCTTCTCAAATTAAGATCATTTATTAACTGTTGAGCTCCTGTCTTTGGAACTCTATACAGTTTTTTCCTCTTCTATCAGAAAATAATTTGGAACTAGATGAACCACACAATTAACTCTCACTTGTTTAGTCAATCAAGCAAAAACAGGTTTTTGGGTTTTTTACTTACCTTTCCAATAGTTGCTGCCACAATAAATTCGTCCATATTTCAAGATTAATTGCGAAAATCGACGATAAAACACATGCAACTTCCTCAAACTAATTTTAATCGCCATGTTTTTCGTGACGACTATTTTGACATTTGACAACTAAATTTTAGACGTATATCACACTAAAATGTGGGCCGCCGAATGCACTTTGACCAAATTGAGTAACTAAAATCGATTTAGTCGATTCGACCTAAATTTAGTTTAATCGCGTAGACATCCGAATAGCAAAACCTAGTTTGACAGGACTAAACTTATTTTAGAGACAACTAAACTATAAATGTGTGTCGCCGAATTGCCATCAATGTTGATTAAAACTAAACTAAATACCTATGCAAACTTTCTTATTTATTCTGCTGTTTTGTCATCAGGCATGAAGAAATCGTCTCACGTGATCGTAATGGCGGCCACCAACCGGCCCAACTCGATCGACGCGGCGCTCCGTCGCTTCGGCCGCTTTGACCGAGAAATTGATATCGGCATTCCCGACGCTACCGGCCGCTTGGAAATCCTGCGCATTCACACCAAGAACATGAAGTTAGCTGACGACGTCGATCTAGAACAGGTAATTATGGCTTATACGTTGTCAATTGAAAGATTGATCAACATCGATAATATCGATTCGATATTCCTCACGCTTCGGATTGACTAATATATTCCGCATTCACATAGTAAGTCGATCGATTCGTTTAATCGAGAGATCGACATCGGCATTCCCAACGCTTCCGGCCGCCTCGAGATCCTGCGCATTTACACCAAGAACTCATATTCTTATCATTAACCTTCCTATACTCGCGCGTTGGTCTGTGAGACCGACGAAATATTATTTCGCATTTATTTTATATTCAAACAATGCACCGTCTTTGAGCTTTTTGCTAGCTGCCTCATTTGTTGATAGCTTTACTTCAGTACGCTGAGCGAGTTTGTGCAAGTACGGCGTGTGGGTGTATTTGGCGCCAATCGGTCCGTGAGACCGACGCGAGTATAAGTGCAACAAAAAATGTGTATGAAATGTTTGTATTGATTATACATTAATTGGCATTTTATGGTCTAAAATCTTGATAGCTACATCTCGAGTCTCAACTAATAAGGTACTAAGATGATTTTTACTGAGTACAGATTTTAGTCAGTTTTTTCTACACTTGAACAAAAGTTTGATATTTTTGAAGGCTGTCACGCGAAGTCTGATAGACATTACAATAATAAATTAATAGTACGATTAACTAAGTTTATTTTGTAGTTAAATTATATGGCTACAGGAAAAAAATATACCTATGTAGCTTATACTGCTAATAATAAAAAAAAATGGGACCCAAAGTTACGGTCTGTGACACCGTGCGCGAGTATAGGTGTTACAAAAATTGGCGCGAGTATAGGAAGGTTAATAGGCCATAAGCTTCATACTATTGCCTCTTGAGTTATAGTACATAATTAACATCGGCATTCTCGACGCTTGAAAATCTTGCGTATTCACATCAAAAATATGAAGTTAGCTGATGATGTTGATATAGAACAAGCATAGTTAAGTATGACTAGAATCCTCAATTGCATATAGGGTGTGAGAAAAAAGATGTGCTATATATACGTTATTATGATTTTATCATATTTAGACTCTAGATCAGCGGTCGGCAACCTTTTGGCAGGCAAGGGCCACAAGATGGCAAAATAAACTAAAGGCGGGCCGCAGTCATGATATTATCACTATAACCCCCATATACTTACGCATAATTGGTCATATTCCATAGGAAAAATAAAAATGCTATTAAAAATAGTTAAAAGATAAGTTCGGAATTTAATTTGTAGGTACTTGTAATCATTATTGTTGTATTGAATGACACAATTGTATTTAATTTTTTATGAATTATGGATAGTTATTGTCTGCATTTTATACTATATATAACGGGACTAAACTCACGTGTCGGCTCCGCGTGCTAGCACTCGCCAACTTGAAAAAGGTCGCCGAATGCGACCGAAACTATAGGTAGTCGTTACGACTATCCCTACACGTGAGTTTAGTCCCGTTATAAAATGTGTGAAAACCACGTAAATTTCCATAGTTATTGTCTGAATTAAAATGATAAATAAATAAATAAAATAATTATTTTTGCAAAAAAATAGCATGACCGACTTCACCCGTGTACAGAATCACTACATAATATAAAACAAAGTCGCTTTCCGCTGTCTGTCCCCATGTATGCTTATACCTATCTTTAAAAATACGCCACGGATTTAGATGTACTTTGTTTTAATAGATAGAGTAATTCAAGAGAAATGTTTATATGTATAATACACCTGTGCGAAGCCGGGCCGCATCGCTAGAACTCAAATATTATGCACGGACCGATGTAACATTTTTCACATTATTGTTTGATTTATCAAAAATGGCTCAGCCAATTTCGATAAAATTTAAATGGGACCAATTTCGAAGTATACTCTTTCCAATAAAAAAAAATATTTTGAAATCGGACTACTACAAGAAAAGTTATGCGTGGTTATACATAAAAAAAATATATACGCGTTGAATTGTACACCTCCTCTGGTAGTTTGTCGGCATGTCGGTCAATTATATGTTTGGGCTTTATAGCTGGAAAAATAAGAGAAATGTAAAGAAATTAAAACTACAACCTAGGTACCTAAATAGAAAACTGATTTTACACAAATTTTAGTGTGATCTCTGAGGTTGCATTTGAGAGGCTATTTCTTGTATGTTAGCTGTCATATTTGTAGTCGCGATTCGTAGAATGACTCTCAAATGCTCATCTGTGAGACTAAAAGCATATTTATTTTTCTATAATTACGAGTAACAATTGAAAAAGTTTGCTCGCATAAATAAGTGCTACCAAAAATTGTAATGAAAAATTGTAATTATTAGTGCTTATTTAAAAGGCGCGCTTACTTGATGCGTTTATTTTCATAATAATGATCATTAATTATAACTCATTTACAAAACATTCACGGGCCGCAAGGAGGACGTCCGCGGGCCGCATGCGGCCCGCGGACCGCGCGTTGCCGACCGCTGCTCTAGATAATAGTAAAAACCTGCATAATACTAAAAGAAGTGATAGAAAATGGACAATAATTCATAAATATATTGATTTACTTAAGCATCTAACTTAAAAATCTAAAAATTCAACAGTAGTTTTTGGCACGAAAAATTTGTCTGACTACTACGTCTAGCCCGTGCGTAATAGTCAGGCAAAAAAAAACGTATACGCAAATAGAGACAAAAGATATTAGTTTCGTCCTGTTCACACATTAATACTTGCACATCTCACCCTCTCTTACTTTTGTAATTATTATTATTTAGCGCCATGTCTAGTTAATCCTTTACTATGAGAATAGGTAAATATTATGACCTCTGGATCATACTTATCGTCCGCAAAAGTCAACGGTGTAGACGCTGAATGCAACTTGATTTACTTCATTTTCATTTCAATGAATAAAAGATGCTCTCGAGACGCTGACGGAATCGTATAAGGAATCAAATGGAAATGATTTGCCTACTGGATAAACACACAAACTATAGTTTGTATGCTTATCCAGTAGGCCTCAGTTGCTTAATTTAACCATTAAGCAATGCTAAACTCCTTCATCTGATTTAAAATACTAATAACAAACTTTTTGACTTGTATATATAGGGCGGGTGGCTAGCCCTGGTGTTTTAAGCCGTCTAAAGGTTTTTAACTTGAATAAACTGTTGAAACAATTTGGACCTATAATTTAACTTGTCATCCAAACCACGGTGCCGCTCAGTTGTAAATGCCACTCATATAGGTGACCAGTTAACCACCCATCTGAAGACAGACCGTGCTGAATGTTGCTTAACTTCGATGATCGCTAACGAAAATATTATAGTCAAACTATGCTATGAGCGCTACTTGACTGATGTGAGGAGTGTGTACTCTGAGTGCTATCTACTCGGTACGAAATTTTATTTTGTATTTATTTGCAGATTGCGGCGGAGTCTCACGGTCACGTGGGCGCTGACTTGGCTTCCCTGTGCTCGGAGGCAGCCCTGCAGCAGATCCGCGAGAAGATGGACCTCATCGACCTCGAGGATGACCAGATCGACGCCGAGGTGCTCAACTCGCTCGCCGTCTCTATGGACAACTTCCGGGTAAGAGAAACACCCATTTTGGGTTTCTGGGGGGTTGGGCTCATTACACCTAATCTAAAGACCTGTGTGTTTTCTTCTACAAAATTTACTTATTCTAAAGTAAGAGTAGTTTAAATAATATGAAAATGTAAAAGCGATCACATGTGTCAATAACTTTGTTATTTTTTTTTTTAAAAGTTTGTGCCTGGAAGAGATCGCTTCCAGCGATAAGGCCGCCTGTGTTGCACTATCTTGAATTTCACTAATGTATTTATTGTTAGTTTATTTTGTGTGTACAATAAAGAGTTATTTGTAGTTTGTTGTTGTTTGCTAGACATACAATCAAGTAGTCAAGTACAAGTCATGTAGGCCTTAAATATACACTTAACCGTTTTTCACTGGGTTTATGGGCAGCCAGCTGAACCTGTGGTTAGTTTTGTCAGACCCAGTGATCCAAATTAGATAATTTTGATCCGTGAATCGCGCTCTATTTAGCAGTGCAAGAATTTCATAATTTCGCAGTGAAAAAAAAGAACTAGTGTCTCTCTTACATGGACAAAAAATGGGGATTAATGCGTGTAACTGCGTTGAATATGCAAATCGGTCTGGAGTGGCCTCAATAATGACACAGATCAGTATATAATGTAAATTGTGCTCCCCAGTACGCGATGACGAAGTCGTCCCCGTCGGCGCTGCGCGAAACCGTGGTGGAGGTGCCGAACGTGTCGTGGGGCGACATCGGCGGGCTGCAGAGCGTGAAGCGCGAGCTGCAGGAGCTGGTGCAGTACCCGGTGGAGCACCCCGACAAGTTCCTCAAGTTCGGCATGCAGCCCTCGCGCGGCGTGCTCTTCTACGGCCCGCCCGGCTGCGGTCAGTACAAGCTGCCACTACTGCACTATCTACTTCTTTTATATTACGGCTTCGCATGGTTTATGCATTTGCCAGTGTCGAGTATAAGTTTTTACCATTTTTGATATTTTATCAAAATTGACATAGTCATGTCATCGATCGAGCGAAGTGGAGAAGGAAAATGAGAAAAGCTGATCCCATCACCATGTGGGATATATAGCCACGAAGAGAGAGAGTCATAGTCACGTAATAGTTCAGAAAAGTTGCGGTCAAAACATACTTAACGTGCCTGATTTTTTAATACTTTCAATGATATCTTAAATAAGTGTGTTTGTGTAACAGGTAAAACTCTACTGGCCAAGGCGATCGCCAACGAGTGCCAGGCCAACTTCATCTCGGTGAAGGGTCCCGAGCTGCTCACCATGTGGTTCGGAGAGTCCGAGGCCAACGTGCGCGACATCTTCGATAAGGTAAGCATTTTTTATCATAAACATTGGTCTTTTAATCCCAAAAACACTACATTCAATTGCTCTGAATTGGCAGTTCTTCTGAACTCTAATAAGCTCTATGTCTGTACTCTATAGTTTAAGATAGGCAGGATACACACACAATACATGTCAATGATTTTTTCATTTTAGCACCCCTAACATGACAAAGTATAAAACCATTTTATCCACTTTTAATGTCAGTTGTCAATTTCAATCCCTACTGTTTCATTCAACTCCGAAGGGATAAATTAGTGGAAAGACAATTTAAATACATTTTATTTACGGGTAGCATGGCAAAGAGGGAAAAACATTTTATCCACTTTTAATATCAGTTGTCATTATATACTACGGGACTAATCGCGCACGGGTCTACCTGTGACCACGGTCGATGCATCTCGGCCGAAACGTCGGGATGAGGAGGTATTTATTTATCTCGTAATTTTAGTACGCGATTAGTCCCGTAGTATATAATAATAATGTGTTCAAATCGCGAAAGTTTAAAAACTACATATCAGTTGTCATTGTCAATCCATAATGTCAAAAGTCCATACTTTATTTCCTCTTCGAGGGGATATAACGATGGAAAGACAATTTGTCCCTTTGCCATGCAAACCCTTGCTGCACCCGTAGGATGATTAGTATAGTTAGTATATATTAGTATGTCTCCATTCATTAACGATTTCACGAATGTTGCAGTGTAAACGTGACAAACTATACTAGCTACGGTCTGTTGAGATTCTAAAGCAGATTGTGTTCCCAGGCGCGGTCAGCATCGCCCTGCGTGCTGTTCTTCGACGAGCTGGACTCGATCGCCAAGTCTCGCGGCGGCTCCGTGTCCGACGCGGGCGGGGCCGCCGACCGCGTCATCAACCAGATCCTCACCGAGATGGACGGCATGGGAGCCAAGAAGAATGTCTTCATCATCGGTATGTAACCTGACACTGTTTAGCCATATCGGAGGCCTTCCACTGGTGTAAAGGCTGACACCGGACCTAGTCGCCCAGTTTATATGAATTCACCATGTCAGATGTTTCTCTTAGCAATGAACATTATCTCTCAGAACGTCGTGATACTAATCAATTTGAGAATGTCATTATGGATGGATGGAAATCGTTTATGAGGCTGTCCCGTCCCACTACTGGGCGAAGACCTGTCTATTCTCCGTGCTGTATCTTCATTCACAACCTTCTTTATTCCACTCCTGGGTATAGGCCTCTCTCTTATAGTGCCATCTACCTCGGGCCTTTGCCAATTGTGTCCAGGTTCGACCCGCGATATTGACGATATCGTCGACCGACCTTGCTGTCTAATGACCTATCTTATACATATACAATGTGTTTGTCTACCGGTGTCGCAGCCTTAAGCGGTGACATCTATGGCAAATTTTGAACAACTTTTACTATGAGACCAACTCTGAAAACGTAAAAAAAACTGCGACTAAATAGAAGAAGTATCGACAAAAAGTATCGAATACCTAGCTGTTTTTTTGCGTATTCAGAGTTGGTCCAACAGTAAAAGTTATTCAAAATTTGCCATACATACGAGGGGTGATCCAAAAGTAATGATAATCAATAACAAACACAATGAATAAAATAAAAAAATAAATTTATTTCTCAACATAGTCTCCTAGCAAGTCTATACATTTAGTCCATCTCTTTTCTAAACCTAGAATTCCCTTAGAAAAAAAATCTTTATCTTAACTCTCAAAAAAGTCCTCAAGCGCGGCCATCACGTCGCTATCATCGTCAAATTTCTTGCCTCGGAGATGTTCCTTGAGTCGTGGAAAGAGATAAGTCACTGGGGGCTAGATCTGGTGAATAGGGGGGGGTGATCCACCAGCTCAAAGCCCGCTTCCTGAATGGCAGCCATGGCAATTGCAGCTTTGTGAACCGGTGCGTTGTCTTGATGGAACAGCACTCCAGCCCGCAGTTTGCCTCGCATTTTCTCCTTAATAGCCTCCCGCAATCTTCTTATTTGTTCTGCATAGTAGGAGCCTGTAATAGTGGCCCCCTTTTCCAAGTAGTCCACCATGATTATTCCTTCAGCGTCCCAAAAAACAGACGCCATAACCTTCCCTGCTGAGCTTGACACTTTGAATTTCTTCGGCGTCGGTTCATCGGATCGTTTCCATGTCATCGATTGTTGTTTTGTTTCAGGATCAAAATGGATCCAGGTCTCGTCCATGGTCACAAAACGTGACAAAAAATTATCCTTGTCTGCCTGGAAATTTTCGAGATTTGCTCTTGACATGTCGACTCGTTTCTTCTTTTGCTCGTCGTTTAACATTTTCGGTACCCAACGCGCGGAGACCTTTCTCATATGCAATTCGTTCGCAAGGATTCTTTGAATGCTGCCATATGAGATCCCTGTGACCTCCGCTACATGCCTGATAGTCACTCTTCGATCTTCCAATACAACTTCTTCAACTTTTTTCACATTTTCTTCAGTGAGGGACGTCGATGGGCGTCCTTCGCGGTGTTCGTCTTCCGTCGATGTTCTTCCCAGCTTAAACTCCTTAGCCCAGCGTGCAACTGTGGAATATGGAGGAGAAGAGTCCCCTAATGTTTCCACCAAGTCGCTATGTATGTCTTTAAGATAAGATAAGATAACGTTTATTTTGCTCAAAAAGTTACAGGTTTTGGAGTTAGTAAATCTTGATGATGCTTAAAGTAATGTTAGTAGGTAGGTACTTAGATTAAATTTACAAACTTCCAGAGTGGAACCCTGAATCTCACACTAGGGTGGTCCTGTGTCGTGAGATCTAGTCTCTTCCGCTTTTAGATAAGACATCTCATAATATTACCTAATGTAATGAAATAAGTGACTTAACAATGAGTTCTTAGTAATTTACTTAAATAAAAGTACAAGTAATTTCCATTTTTCGATTGCGTAATGTTTGTGTGTAGCGTGCATGTTGGTGTGTGAGTGGGTGTATGTTGCGAGTGTGTCTGTACAGTGAGGGCTTTGCTTAATTAATACTTTGAAGCAACTGGCGTGTTTATTATTATTCTTTGGTAGACATTTTTTTCAAGCAGAGGTATTTAATGACAGCTCTGATTTCGTGTTTTTCCATTTTGATGTTCACTCATTGACAGTCCGTATTCAAATGAATGTAGCTCCCGGGAATCGTGGCCTATTTATATGATTTTTTTTTCCTGAACTAGTTGGTAATTGACCAAGTGACTGATATTTTTTTTGTATTTTTGTGTGCAGTAGAAATAACTGATTATCATTACTATTGGATCACCCCTCGTAGCTTAAGGCTCCGACACCGGTAGACAAACACATTGTATATGTGTATTATTAATTATTACTAGCTGACCCGGCCACGCGTTGCTGTGGCTAAATAAATAAAAATTGCGACTATAATTTGAGATTTAAACTATCCTATCTCTCAAGTTGGATCGAACTGCACATGGTGTGCGAATTTTATTATAATCGGTTAAGTGGTTTAGTAGTCCATTGAGGACAAACATTGTGACACGAGATTTATATATATTAAGATATATTGTATATTATTGTTACGTATGCGCAGGCGCGACGAATCGTCCGGACATCATCGACCCGGCGATTCTGCGACCCGGGCGTCTGGACCAGCTCATCTACATCCCGCTGCCGGACGAGAAGTCCCGCGAGGCCATCCTGCGCGCCAACCTGCGCAAGTCGCCCATAGCCAAGGACGTCGACCTCACCTACATCGCCAAGGTACATCTACATCCCGCTGCCGGACGACAAGTCCCGCGAGGCCATCCCCAAATTTGTTACCGCACAGGAAGGTGTCTAATATCTGGGCAAAACTAGTAATATGTTTTAAGAAAAAACATAAACTGGAAATCAAAAATAAGGAGATGCAGACGCCAATGGGTATACTCGTAATCTAGGATATCATTGTTCTCAATATTATGACCAACTTTTGATACGGAATCAACCTCGAAACTAGCTAAGCGCTCGTTTCGCATCATAAGCGCTGTCAACCTGCTCTCATACGAATTTTCTATACACGAGTTAAGCTCATCAAGTAAAATCTCGAGTTTACATGATACAAATTGCATTGTTACAGTATTTGTCACGTGTGCGTGTTTGCAGGTGACGCAAGGGTTCAGCGGCGCCGACCTGACGGAGATCTGCCAGCGCGCGTGCAAGCTGGCCATCCGGCAAGCCATCGAGGCCGAGATCACGCGCGAGCGCACGCGCCAGACGCAGGCCGCCGCCGCCGTCATGGACGTGAGTACACGACGCTTCACGCTCACACCTACCCCTAGCTCTATCGCGGCAAATAGAACAATTGAAGAAAACAAAAAAGTACATATATGAAGAAAAAAAAATACGGTACAAAAAATAAAACATGCAAAAAAAAAATAAGAAAAAAATCTTGTTAACATCTTTTATTTCACCCCATGAAAATTGCATACACGTCTGTAAAATATTGTATTGCTCAACCTATATCATAGTAAATTTGCATCAATCGCAAGATGATGTTATTACATCAAGCAGCAAGCAGGGGACACAAAGACTTTTCAATATTACTTTTGGAATTAATTACAAAATCTAGCCATATGAAATCTGAGCCAACGGGAAATCTTTCACGCGAGCGCAACAAGTACATTTTTTTGTGATTTTACTATAAACTACAGGTTTTACAAGATTTTTTTCTTATTTTTTTGCATGTTTTATTTTTTGTACCGTATTTTTTTTTCTTCATATATCGGAGATATCGGAGAAGTTAGCAACACACATTATTATGTGTGTTGCTAACTTCTCCGACTCGTGTTGGAGGAGAAGACTGACGAACATATTAAAAAAAAAAATATAGAAGAATTGTCTGTCCGTCAATTTATCCCTCGTAGAAGGAACAAAGTATAGACTCTAATACTATGGAAAAACGACAAGTGTTCAGTTTAGAACGCCACCTGTGTAAGCACTGTCTTAACCACGCACCAGAGTCGCACCATCCGTACACTGGCGACCAGTGGCGTAACTATAGGGTGGCAGGGCTGGCAAAATGTCACGGGCCCCCGACCCGAGGGGCCCCGGCTCAAGAAGCCATAACCTAACATTTTGAACAAAATTTCTAAATTTTACTACTATAAAGAAAAAAAACCATGTAAAATTTTCGCGCTCGTTGCTCTCGCGCTATGTACATACAGATTGAAATATTTGTTTTCGTCGCATCTGATATCAAATTTTCCGTTTACTATGTAAAACATCCAAAAAATTTCGCGCTCGCTGCGTTCGCGTTCAATGTTAATTGTTTTCAGTTTTTTGACTGTTCGTCTCTTTATATGTTTATATCAAATTAAAACCTGTAGTTTATAATAAAATCACAAAAAAATGTACTCGTTGCGCTCGCGTGAAAGATTTCCCGTTGGCTCAGATTTCATATGGCTAGATTTTGTAATTAATTCCAAAAGTAATATTCAAAAGTCTTTGTGTCCCCTGCTTGTTGCTTTAGAAAATAAGATTTACTAGGTATTGAACTAAAACATACATAATATTATTAATAGTGTTGGGTAATTGTTTATGAAAATTAAATTACAACGTGTGAATTAAGTGGTTTATTAAAATTAAATTACAACGTGACAATTTTTATTGGGAGGGGGCCCATCTAAAGAATTTGCCACGGGCCTCAGATGATATAGTTACGCCACTGCTGGCGACAGCGGTTGACGACGCCGCTAGTAAGAATAGGTTGAAGTACGCGGCAATGGTACCCAATCAATATTTCGAGCTTTAAAGTAGTTTAGTTGGGCGTAGAAGACAAAAATTTTAACGTCTAACATCCTACAATCCTACTCCCTAGCAGGATTCGTAGGCGAGGAGACTACTCCAGTCCCACCTCGTTTTTATTGCAATGGATGATCATCGGCAATGCGGCAAGCGCACAGGAACGATTAAGGGCGTGCTATTCGATTAAGTTAAAGTCCTTACCTATATAATTATAGTAGTCTTTTTATTTATATTCATACAAACTATACTTACATACCTAATTCTATTATGCCAGAGGCCTTCTTGTGACTTAGGAACTCTACGCCCAGATCCAGCCGCCAGCTGGGGCCAGTCTAGTTATGCGAACTTATGTGTGCTTGTTATTACAGATGGATGAAGAAGATCCAGTGCCAGAGATCAGCCGCGCGCACTTCGAAGAGGCGATGAAGTTCGCGCGGCGCTCGGTGTCCGACAACGACATCCGCAAGTACGAGATGTTCGCGCAGACGCTGCAGCAGTCGCGCGGCTTCGGCACCAACTTCAGGTCGGTATCTTATTCTTATCTTAGGCGTAGGAAACCTACTGCTTGATATATTGGCATCCCTGTTGCTAGCTGAGTGATAAATGATTTACCAATAAGAGCGGTTGAAAGCCTCTTCAACTGGTCTAATTGGAAAATCGTCTATCACTCAGCTCGATTCTGCAGGCTCGATCTTGCCTGTATGTGGTTAAGAAGATTAGAATATCGGTTTTGATGATGATAGCGTTTTCCTAAACCTTCTTCGGAGGTATTTACTGTAAATCAAATTAATAGTCAGAATGTTCTTTGATTTATACTAACAATTTTGATACGATTTTTGGCTTCCAACTTTGTTTATATCCAGTTCATTCGTTCCTTCGAAATGATTAAAGAAACTAATGAGAAGAAAAAGTTCCATTAGTTCCTTTGAAGGAACTGTCTAAAGGAACTATTGGGAAAATGTCCAACTTCTGTCTGCATTTGAGCTCTCCAATATAGTTCTTGTCACATCTGACAAATATTGTTATAATTTCCAGATTCCCGACGTCGGGCGGGTCGGGCGGCGGCACGGGCACGTCGGGCGGAGACCAGCCCACGTTCCAGGAGGAGGGCGGCGACGACGACCTCTACAGCTAGGCTGGACGCAGGCCTGGCCCTGACACTATCACATAAGACTTAGGTAGGGCCACACCCCGGACACTCCGCGATTATTCATACAAAATCTGGTGTTTTACACGCACTATACATACGCACGATCGCTACACGCGCGTGTGCGAAACGTCTATGGTTATCAATGACCAACCGAAGTGCAGCCCGCTCTCGCTCTCGCGGGTTCTTCTCCCCCCGTGTTTGGCGGGAGTGAGGATTCCGACTCGAGCTTACGCTCCTTTCGGAGGCTGCACGCCTCGGCCGCTCTGGGCCGAGGGGCAATGTTTGTAGGGTGCGAGTTCCCTTCCCAGTCCGCGAGGACAGGCGGCTTCTCTTAGCCATTTTGTGTGGCCATCGCTGGCCATCTTGGCTTGGATTCGACTGAATTGTTGGCCTTCTTATAGCTTGGTGGTGTCGAGGATTGGAATCTTCACGACCTGCACAGAACCAGGTGCAGGCGGCATCTCATCCTCCTCAACTTTGGCGACGTGACGCACGTCGGGTCCGGTGGCTTGTCCGTACAGATGAACGCAGCTTCGAATGGTCAGTCTTGGGAGTGTACACTCGACCAAGACCGACTGAAGCGCGGAGCGGGGCTCTCGATCTGTCGGGGCTTGCAGCGATGCGGATGGGGAGTGGGATCGCTAGCCCGGCTCAAGCGCGTTGCCGCGCGAGCCAGGTATCACGTCTCTAACATCCCCTTGAGGCTCGGTCGCGATGGTCTACGACGAAGGTTGGGCGGCGTCAAGCTCTCGCCAGGGCGGAGCGACGCCTACCCGTGGTTGTCCGGTTGTAGTGCCACAATGGTGGCTGGCATCAATTTGAAAAATGGTGCGGACTCGCGTAGCGGCAGAGTCCGATACGGCCGCGCGTCGCCTAGGCGACAGCAGCGGCGCGTTGGCTGGGCTTCGCGACGCTTGGACGTCGCGAGATGTGGTCAGGTATGGCGCGTTGCACGTGGTCAATCCGATGAAAACGCGCCCCGATCGAAATCAAGAGGCGCGTAGTCTTGGCTGGTAGTAGGCGGCCGGCTTCACGCCCACTCTGCGGGGCATGCACGAGTTGGCGGAGCGGGCCGCGCCGCCGTCGCTTAGGGCCGGCTGCTCCTCGGTCGCTGCGCTGTCAACCGGGGACGAAGCGGGACCGCTGCAGGCGGGGTGCAGCCTGGATTTCTCACAGGCCGCAGGTTGCTTCGGGAGCGAATACTCGGACATTCCTAGGCGTCAATCCAATTCAGCTGGCGCCGTGTGCGCTTAGGAGGACCGACCCCCGCCCGAGGTCGCGGTTAAAGAAAGTACTGTGAGCCTGTGACTGGGAACTCCGGAGCTCGAAACCAGCCAAGGCAGGCTCATGCAGCCCGCGCTCAGAGCACCGGCCGGGTTATCAGAACGTGGGGTGGAAGTGAGGAAGACTCAAACGAGTGGGGGGTAATTAGTGACCGTTCTATACATAGTATTATATTTACTTTGGTATGGCTTCTATACTAAGCGCCACACAAATCGACGTATGAGAAGTTAGCCGCAGATGACACTTCGCCATGATTTTCTAATTATTGCGCATGTGTGCACAATGCTTATTATACAAACGGCGAAGTAGTGAGCTCGGGCGTATGGAGCGCGTGGGAGGTATGAGGTTGGGTGTGCCCCGGCGTCTCGTTTCTCTGGCTCCCGCGCGTACCTCATTTCGCCTTTTGCGCACAACTTCCCATCCGCCGATGTGTGGCGCTTAGTATACTACTTGACTGCCTGTGTCCCAGTGGTTGGGGACCTTGACTTCTGGGTCAGAGGCGGTGGGTTCGTTTCCCATCCAGGGTGAGCATTTTTGTAGTGAACATAGATGTTGGCTCTATGTCTGGATATTATTATCTATTTATAATTATATGTTTAAAAATATGCATATGTTGTATATCAGTCTCTGGCAGCCATAATATGGCTGTGATATTATCATAAGCTTTGCTTAGTTTGGGGTCAGAGACCGTGTGTAAAATTTCCCCTAAAATGTCTTCTTCTTTTTAGCCATAGCACGTCCACTGCTGGACATAGGCCTCCCCTAACGATCTCCAATAAGACCCTAATATGTATTTATCATTTATTTATAGGTACATTCAGCGGGTCTACGGAATCGGGACGCAAACGGCCGACCGCGCCCGCACACAATGGCGCGCGTCAGACTGCGCGTCGCGGTCTCAATTTCCATCTATGTCTAATAATAAATATGTAAATGTATTTATTTTATGATTCGATCTTCGAGCATTTGTTTCTGTTCCGATTTGCTTGTGTTTAGTTGTAAAAGTATAATGTTTGTGAACGTTCGCCCGTACGGGCGCCGAGATCATATGGTATATTGTAATGTTACCGACCTGTTCGTCGAAACTGCGGGCAGTGCCCTCACTGCCGACTTTACACAATTACAGTGGTTTAATAATAAAAGATTTTTATAGACCAACGAGTGGTTTTTATTTATAAATATCCTTGTAGTAATTGAGAAAATTTAAAATAATTGATGTAGGTAGGTAGACGCAGACTGCAAACGTTGCAGAACTGTGACTATTAATATATAGCCCTCAGGGTGAGAACGACAACTTCCTAAAATGACAACTTTCGAAAACGACAACTTCCGAAGACGACAACTTTTTAGAATGTCAACTTTCAAAAACGACAACTTCCGATAACGACAACTTTTTTAGAATGTCAACTTTCAAAAACGACAACATCTTAAATCGTCAGCTACCTAAATTGACAACCTCTCGTCTCTGATGTACCTAATGTTTTTAAATTTTCTTTATATCTTCTAAGTTATTTGTGTTTTGCTCGTGGTAAAAATCTTATTGGTGTTTTTTTTTTTATATTTACTGCTCATATTTGATAATAAGGGTTATTATCTAACTCTATTCCAAAGAATTTTTTGACATTTCACAACCGAAATTAGTCAGCCCCTTAGTATTTTCGGAAGTTATCATTTTTGGAAGTTGTCATTTTCGGATTTTGTCATTTTAGGAAATTGACGAGTTTAGAATAGACGTTCTCTGAAATTATCGTTTTCGGAAGTTGTCATTTTACGAAGTTGTCGTTGTCACCCTGAGGGATATATAGGCCGAATCATACAAGTCGGCGGATGTGAAGTTAGCTACAAGCTGCGCAATATCCAATCAACGTAACGCTCAGCTTTATGTGAACTTCAGTCAGGATCGGATATTGCGCAGCTTGTAGCTAACTTCACATCCAACGACTTGCATGTGGCCAATACCTAAAGTTACAAAGATATACGAAAGGACCGCAGATTCACCCACAAGGTAGACTAGACTCTCGCACCCACTGGACGCTAGCAGCCATATGCCATTTCTGGAAAATCTATGACACCTTACACCCGACGGGGTTGAAATGGTGACGTAGCTGTTAGCTTTCTACAAACAGACGGATTAAGGCCACGTGTCATACGCACTATAGGCCGAATCAAGCCGCAATTTACGTATGCGCTATAATCAGAAGGTGAGAAGGCCGACCACATTGTAGGTATAGACTTAGTCAAACATGGCGTCTAGCATTTTATACTATACAGGGTTATTTCTAATCAATTAGCATCCTTTTAGGGGCTTGTTCTGTACATCAAAACTAACAACTTTTGTTCTACGACTTTTGTCAAAACTAAAAAAAATCAGCTGTTCCATACATTTTGTCGCGGGTGAACGTTATTTTTCTATGGAACAACAAATTTTTTCTTTTGAGTTTTGACAAAAGTCAGAACAAAAGTTGTTAGTTTTGATGTACAAAATAAGCCCCTGAAAAGATGCTAATTGATTAGAAATAACCCTGTATATATAACGGGACTAAACTCACGTGTACGGATAGTCCTAACAACGACTATAGTTTCGGTCGCATTCGGCGACCTTTCTCAAGTTGGCGAGTGCTAGCACGCGGAGCCGTCTCGCAACGTGACGCACGTGAGTTTAGTCCCGTTATATATAGTATAAAATGTGTGAAAACCACGTTAATTTCCATAGTAAACTGGCGTCTAGCGTCTGTAAAGTTAGCTGCACAGTCTACACATCAAAGGTAAGTTCCCTCCAGCCCCGGATTCCGTCTGTCTGCTTTTGTCTTTGGTGAACTTTATTATTGAGGGCTAGTTTCGCAGTCGTCCTTCTTGAATATCTCTTGCAACTGTGGAGAATCGTCCAATATCTTCCTTAGTGCGTAAGCGCACTCGAGTGCGAAGGAACTGGTTCGCTGGCCCAAGTGAGTGGGAGACATGTCGTCACCGACAACTTTGAACGTAGCCGGCTGCGACGTGCTCGCGGTCTTCGCCAGTGAACGGAAGAGTTTGTTTACTTCATCGTCAGAGAAGCAAGTACACAAGAAGTCAAACTCCTGGTCGGAGTACTGGGTACAGACGTCGCGAGATTTAGACGGCACTTCCTGCACGAGCAGCGGCGAGACGCGCCCCCGAGCCTCTTTCACCAAACGTTTCAATGTGTCCAGAGAACACCTCTCGTAGTGAGGCAAGCTCGGCTCATCGTACTTAGACATGTTTCTCATATACGCCGGCAGATGTTCCTGCAAATGTTTCTTAGCTCGTTTACCACATTCACATTTGGTTGGCATAACGTAGTTCATGTAGCTCTCCCACTTCGGTTCGCGGTTGTGCGCGAGCTCAACTTCTCGAGATTGGATCCTTTTATCGACGTGTTGAGACTTAATTGAGGGAGTCTTCTGTGTGTCTAAATGGGGAATATCATACACCCATCCGCGACTATTACAGCAGAAGCAATATGGTAAATCGCACACGCAACATGCTGTAGATACTTTGTTGACGTTAGGTAACTCGCTTTGCAACACTTGCATCAATGAGCTCTGTAGCTTTAGCTCTAGGAGTTGTGTCGATGATGTTATTTGGACTGGAACATTGAGGTCGTAAATATGGGTATCCTCAAAGTCGGCATCTTCTCCGCGATGGCCGTGGATAAACTGGGTTATTTTGTCGGTGTATTTTTCAAAGTTGTCGCAGGCAGCATAGATGAATCTCTTGTTGACCACTACCACGGGTAGCTGGGAGGCGCTCGACGTGCAATGTTTCGGACAAAGGTCTTGGTCTACTTGAGCCTTGTATCCTTTGTCGCAGAAGAGGTAGAAAGGGTGGGGTCTCGGAACCGGCGTACAGAATTGCGGCTGTTCATCCTCAAAGATGCTTTCCGCTTCTGGGTTCTCTATAACTTCGCTTAGTTGCAACATCATCAATTTCTCCATGTTTATAAAAAAATCTGCGTGTTCGGGAACTTCGTGTAAACAATACGATGCAAACATTTGAAACTTTTTAACGACCTCGCATACTTTCTTTTTCCATATGTTATTCAGTTGCTCACATTTTTTCTCCTTCTCGAGCGCCAGTCGAATTTCAAAGTCTTTCATCGCTATTGTCTCTTTAACAGCCTTCACTTTTTTCTGTTGTTTGTGCTGAGATAATTGCATTTCTTTCATGCACTCCATCCGTTCTTTTAACGCGACGTAAACTTGGCAAGCTAAGTTTAAGCTTTCTTGCAGTTGCCTCAGCTTCTCTACTACAATATGCTTCTCTAACTTCGTATCGTGAATTTGATTTCCCATTTTAGTGCGTATCTCTTCAACGTTCTGTATGAAATTCTTCTTCTGCTTTTCCTTTTCCACCTCTAACTTTTTTGTATATTTATCATACAACATCGTAGCCTGATTTTTCAATAGAATCTTGTAACGGTCATTCATTTTTTGGAACGTGTCTTCCGCCATATCTTGTATTTCTTTGGTGGAGGCGTCAAAAAGCACCGATTCAATGTAGCTAACCGACTTCGTGTACAGAACAGTGAACTGACTAAAAGCTTCTTGTATGTTAGCTGTGTTGATGGCGGCAGCTTGTCTCGAGGACGCGTCGTACTGCTGTCTGCAGCTCTTTTCTACGGTTTTCTTCCATTTGTTGTCGTTTTCTAGGAGTGCTCTATTCTTTTCCTCCTCCATGCGGTTGTGATGGCGTTCGACAAGGAGTTCTCCTAAGTATGCGATGCCGTTGAAGCCGAGTTTCTTGAGGTTGTCATTGGCGACAGGTTTCATGACCAGTCTTCCGTCTAAGACTTCTTCAGGCGGGATGAACCAGTCGTTCCCTCCGCCCTTCATGGGAGGCTCGAGCCCCGCGAGCACCTTTAGCTTCTTGTTCATGGATTTAAAGTAAACTTTGGCGAGGGAAGGTGACATTTTGTTCATCATGACGCTTTGAGTCGGCACCGTGTTCGTTTTGAAGTAACATTTGCGCTGATAATAGTCATCGCTCAGTCTAGCCATTGTGCTGAACTGTAAGTTTTCTAAAAAATATAAATCGATAAAATAGCTTTCTACAAAATAATGACATTTGGCGCCAATGGCGCTAAACGCCAAATTGGTATTTACTATACTTCCGTTCTCTATGCTTACACACTACAACTTTTTGAACTTTACCGATTACAAGAAAACCTCTTTGGAAAATAAAAAAAAAAACTAGTGTTACTTTTAACCCCCAGCACGGGTAGCACGGCAAAGGGATAAAACCATATTATCCACTTTTAATGTCAGTTGTCAATCCATACTTTATTTTCTCTTCGAGGGAATGTAATGGTTCTGGTAATGGTGGAAAGGCAATTTGTCCATTTGCCATGTTCCCGTGCAGGGAATTTATTATTCAACATCCGGGTGTTTATTGAACTGCCAACAAAAACTAAAAAGCATAATAAGACAATACATCTCGCGCCACAATCGATTTTTAGATTGCTATTGAGAGAGCAAAATGAAAATAGATTAATTATTGGTCAGCGGAGCGAGACCTATTATTAATCTAAGTAAAATACTATAAAGGAGAAGCTACTGATAAAAAGGATAGACAACACTGTGTAAAAGTGACTGCGTAGACCCAAGCATTATTTTACCTTATGCTCCTATTGCTGATGTAAAATCTCCACCTTGGTTTTAGTTATTTGGTACGAGCTGTATATCCATGGATAATAACTGAAATGTTTTCATCGTACATTAAAATAACTCAAAATTACGTCAAAAATATTTTATTATTATAAAATTATAAATATTTCCACTTAATCTTAAATTCAGTACTGTGCACTATGTAACTTCACTGACGGCCATTTGCTGTAACAAAGTCATGACATGGCAAAACCTCTCCTTGATCTCCGTGGCCGACCGGTGCGGTAAGAGCTCTCTGATTTTCCCGAAAACTTTCTCAGATCCCGCCTCGCCTTTTAAAACTTGTAACAAAGTTTTATCTTCATCCCGCGTCCAATTATTGATTTTGACGTCGATTTTCTTCGCTCCCACGCTAACTGAAGCATTGATAGCTGCAACATTCGCAGAAGGTTCAAGCTTTGGAAGTTCATTTTTTACTGTAACATCCAATTTTGTTTCTACTTTGACCGTTGGTTCCGTTTTAACCTCGACTTTCAAGGGAACGTCTAATTTCGCTTCACTAACTTCAACTCTTGCTTGTTTCGCCTTCGGCGCATCCATGTCTTTCTTTTGAACACCTTTACTCTTTTTCGGAACATTATCCACTTCTTTCTTTCCGTTTTTAGTTTTTTGCGACTTTCTGGGTTTAGGGCTGAGTTGTGACACTTGGCAGTTGTTTTTCGTGTTGTCGTTGACGTCTTTTTTAGTCGGGGATTTGTTTTGCTTGCGCGTGCGTTTAGGTGGGAGTTTGTTTTTTGGGGGGTCTTTTTGTGGGGTTTCCTCGTCGGAGTCGGGAGGTGTGGGGTGGGGCGAGGGCGCCAGACGTCGCGCGTGCACTCGGTAGGGCTCTTTGCTGTAGGGGAAGGTGACTCGCGCCGAGCGCAGCAGGCGCCCGTGCTGTAGGAATACGCGCCCGTTCATGTACTGGAACAATGAATAATGGTCATGTTAATAACAAGGACTGGTATATGAAGATCTTAAGATAACGCTGACAGATTTTCAAAAACCTTGTATAGGCTGCGTCACACAAGTTGGCGGAAAAGAAGTTAGATACAAACTGCACAATATCCAATCCAATCGCGGCTTAGTGTGAGCTTCAGTCAGGATTGGATAGTGCCCAGCTTGTAGCTAACTTCATTTTCGCCAACTTGTGTGACGAGGCCTATACTCACTTTTTTATCAATCAGTTGCAGAACTTGCAGACATTGGAAGGGAATTGTTTCGCACATAAGACTTAAGAAGGGCACAGTAGAGAGACTCACCATAGTATCGACCCCTCCTTGGCGCCAAGTTTCCGCTTGTTGTCGGCCTCGTCCTCGAATTCCCACACGTCATGTCCCGTATCACCCGTGAACTATCGTTCGCGGCACAGTAGAGAGACTCACCATAGTATCGAGCCCCTCCTTGGCGCCGAGTTTCCGCTTGTTGTCGGCCTCGTCCTCGAACTCCCACACGTCATGTCCCGTATCACCCGTGAACTATCGTTCGCGGCACAGTAGAGAGACTCACCATAGTATCGAGCCCCTCCTTGGCGACGAGTTTTCGCTTGTTGTCGGCCTCGTCCTCGAATTCCCACACGTCATGTCCCGTATCACCCGTGAACTATCGTTCGCGGCACAGTAGAGAGACTCACCATAGTATCGAGCCCCTCCTTGGCGCCGAGTTTCCGGTTGTTGTCGGCCTCGTCCTCGAACTCCCACACGTCATGTCCCGTATCACCCGTGAACTATCGTTCGCGGCACAGTAGAGAGACTCACCATAGTATCGAGCCCCTCCTTGGCGACGAGTTTTCGCTTGTTGTCGGCCTCGTTCTCGAATTCCCACACGTCATGTCTTGTATCACCCGTGAACTATCGTTCGCGGCACAGTAGAGAGACTCGCCATAGTATCGAGCCCCTCCTTGGCGCCGAGTTTCCGCTTGTTGTCGGCCTCGTCCTCGAACTCCCACACGTCATGTCCCGTATCACCCGTGAACTATCGTTCGCAGCACAGTAGAGAGACTCGCCATAGTATCGAGCCCCTCCTTGGCGCCGAGTTTCCGCTTGTTGTCGGCCTCGTCCTCGAACTCCCACACGTCATGTCTCGTATCACCCGTGAACTATCGTTCGCGGCACAGCGGAGAGACTCACCATAGTACCGAGCCCCTCCTTGGCACCGAGTTTCCGCTTGTTGTCGGCCTCGTCCTCGAACTCCCACACGTCATGTCTTGTATCACCCGTGAACTATCGTTCGCGGCACAGTAGAGAGACTCACCATAGTATCGAGCCCCTCCTTGGCGCCGAGTTTCCGCTTGTTGTCGGCCTCGTCCTCGAACTCCCACACGTCATGTCCCGTATCACCCGTGAACTATCGTTCGCGGCACAGTAGAGAGACTCACCATAGTATCGAGCCCCTCCTTGGCGCCGAGTTTCCGCTTGTTGTCGGCCTCGTCCTCGAACTCCCACACGTCATGTCCCGTATCACCCGTGAACTATCGTTCGCGGCACAGTAGAGAGACTCACCATAGTATCGAGCCCCTCCTTGGCGCCGAGTTTCCGCTTGTTGTCGGCCTCGTCCTCGAACTCCCACACGTCATGTCCCGTATCACCCGTGAACTATCGTTCGCGGCACAGTAGAGAGACTCACCATAGTATCGAGCCCCTCCTTGGCGACGAGTTTTCGCTTGTTGTCGGCCTCGTCCTCGAATTCCCACACGTCATGTCCCGTATCACCCGTGAACTATCGTTCGCGGCACAGTAGAGAGACTCACCATAGTATCGAGCCCCTCCTTGGCGCCGAGTTTCCGGTTGTTGTCGGCCTCGTCCTCGAACTCCCACACGTCATGTCCCGTATCACCCGTGAACTATCGTTCGCGGCACAGTAGAGAGACTCACCATAGTATCGAGCCCCTCCTTGGCGACGAGTTTTCGCTTGTTGTCGGCCTCGTCCTCGAATTCCCACACGTCATGTCTTGTATCACCCGTGAACTATCGTTCGCGGCACAGTAGAGAGACTCGCCATAGTATCGAGCCCCTCCTTGGCGCCGAGTTTCCGCTTGTTGTCGGCCTCGTCCTCGAACTCCCACACGTCATGTCCCGTATCACCCGTGAACTATCGTTCGCAGCACAGTAGAGAGACTCGCCATAGTATCGAGCCCCTCCTTGGCGCCGAGTTTCCGCTTGTTGTCGGCCTCGTCCTCGAACTCCCACACGTCATGTCTCGTATCACCCGTGAACTATCGTTCGCGGCACAGCGGAGAGACTCACCATAGTACCGAGCCCCTCCTTGGCACCGAGTTTCCGCTTGTTGTCGGCCTCGTCCTCGAACTCCCACACGTCATGTCTTGTATCACCCGTGAACTATCGTTCGCGGCTTAGTAGAGACTCACCATAGTATCGAGCCCCTCCTTGGCGCCGAGTTTCCGCTTGTTGTCGGCCTCGTCCTCGAACTCCCACACGTCATGTCCCGTATCACCCGTGAACTATCGTTCGCGGCACAGTAGAGAGACTCACCATAGTATCGAGCCCCTCCTTGGCGCCGAGTTTCCGCTTGTTGTCGGCCTCGTCCTCGAACTCCCACACGTCATGTCCCGTATCACCCGTGAACTATCGTTCGCGGCACAGTAGAGAGACTCACCATAGTATCGAGCCCCTCCTTGGCGCCGAGTTTCCGCTTGTTGTCGGCCTCGTCCTCGAACTCCCACACGTCATGTCCCGTATCACCCGTGAACTATCGTTCGCGGCACAGTAGAGAGACTCACCATAGTATCCAGCCCCTCCTTGGCGCCGAGTTTCCGCTTGTTGTCGGCCTCGTCCTCGAACTCCCACACGTCATGTCCCGGGTCGCCCGTCAGGAAACTCTCGTTGGCCATGTCTACGCCGCTCTCGTACAGACTGCAATAGATCGTGATTCGTGAGTCGAATGATCACAATATATTGTAATTTTAATGTTGCAAAATTAACTACTAAGTAAGTCATTAATCAATTATTACAATTAACAAATGGTTTTGGGTTTCACTAATTGACAGTAATAGCACAGTATGTATTAAGGTTGATGTGATCTATTATGAAAGAAGGGGAAAGGGGAGTCGTAATCGTAACAAATCACAGTTTAGAATTTAAAACTGGTATATCCAGCCCCAAACCCTGCGCGGCGCTCATTGCGCTCATCACTTCATCATTGTTTCAGCCATAATAATAAATAGATAAATTTATTTAGTTTCTACAAACTTCTGCTTATCTCTTAAAAACAGTAAAACGTAAATCGTTCGCAACAGTTTCGGGTAACCATGGTACCCAAACTAGGATTAACCTGTATTATGGCATACCAAGGCCCACCGATTAAATAACATTAAGTTAGATTAACAATTTAGCAAAAAGATCAATGGTAAAACATGAAACATATTAAAAAATCATGCAAATTTAGAAGAAAAAAAAATTACATAATAGCTGTTAGAATTGAGTTAGTTTTTGACCTAAATTAATTTGAAAAGAAAGTTTGAAAAAAGCAACTAGTATACTTTTGTCATAGTTTTTCAGTTTAGTTTTAGCATCATCATTCGGGTTCTTCCCCCCCGTGTTTGGCGAGGGTAAGGATGCCGACTCGAGCTTTCGCTCTCTTCGGCGGCTGGACGCCTCAGCTATCTAGCTGAGGGGCAATGTTGGGAGGGTGCGAGTACCCTTCCCGTCCGCGAGGACGGGCGGCTTCTCTCAGCACCCTCGCTAGCCACTTGTATAGCCATCGTTGGCCACATCTTGGCTTGGTTGTAATGGGGTGGCCATTCTTTGGCTTGGTGGTACTTTCTTCTTCTTAGTTTGGGCCTCATCTCTATTCTGGATGCCGCTTGGTTCCTCAGAGTTCTGCCATGTGCCCGAGCCAGCCAGGAGGAGATCTCTAGGGAGGGCACGCCATGTACGTTCGTCAGGAGGGCGTGCATGAAGCGGCGCAATGTTGTTCAGGTGGGGGTGTGGCCCATTGTCTGCGCGGTCAAACATGCCGCGTGACAGACGAGCCACGAACTCCCCCACCGTTTCGATTCGCACGTCCCGGGCGATAACGTCATTGCGAACGTACCGGCCGGCTCCCGAGTAGTCCCGAGATCATCCGCAGAGCGACGTTTTGCACCACTTGCATCTTTTTCTTCTGGCTGGCTGAGCAGAGCGCGTACCAAGCGGGCGCTGCGTAAGTCAGCCGGGAACGAATGTAGGTCTTGTAAATCGACACCTTGGTTTTCAGTGGCAGCTTAGAGCTCAGCACGGGCCGCAGCAGAGCTCGAGCAGCCTTCGCCTGGTGAACGGCGTGCAAGGTCTGCGAGCTCATGCGAAGGGTCCGGTCGATGTAGACACCCAGGTACTTGCAGTTGTTTTCCCACGCGATGTTTTGTCCTCTAAGCTGCAGTGGCTTTATCGATATTGGTCGTCTTGTTGTGTTACCGGTCAGCAGCGCTGCCGTCTTACCCACGTTGACGGCAATCCTCCACTTATCGAGCCATTCTGGCAGGATGTTTAGAACTCGTTGGATCCTGCCAGCGGCTATTCTGTCGCTCCTGGACGACGCTATGTAAGCGCTGTCGTCCGCGAAGAGGGCGAGGACGACTCCCCGTTCTCCAGGCCTGAGGTCTTCCAGGATCGGTATGTCGTCCGTATATATGGCATAGTAGAATGGTGATGTGCAACTCCCCTGAGGAACTCCCGCTCTTCTTCGAGTGCTTCCACTTTGCCCCACCAAAGCGCCCCACTGGTGGGGCAGATTCCACTCCTTCATTTTTTGGAGTGGAATCTGCCCCACTCATCCCATCTTGGTGGGGCAGATTCCACTCACTTTTTAGACCAGTGGAATCTGCCCCACCAGGGGTGTCGCATGATTTTAAATTAAATTATTAGTGCCATGAAGTGCGAAATTCAACTTCAAAATTTTAATCAGTGTAACGACCCACTAAAAGCACAGATAAGTGACGACATTGAATCCAAAATATTAAGAAGACTGTAAACTAAAAGCACAATTATCTGAATTCAAATATTTCAGATTGTATGTAGTTATTGTATTTATGTCGCAAATATTTTCGAAGTCAT
The DNA here is from genome assembly GCA_949316475.1 of Hypomecis punctinalis. Taxonomy (NCBI): domain Eukaryota; kingdom Metazoa; phylum Arthropoda; class Insecta; order Lepidoptera; family Geometridae; genus Hypomecis; species Hypomecis punctinalis. The sequence goes on from OX438813.1 coordinate 18,255,905, forward strand.
CGTAAAGTAAAAAAAAGTGAAAAATTGCATATTATCCATTTATAATAATATGTGTAAGTGTAATTTTTGTATTCATAAATAAACGACGAGTTTGATTTTTTTTATAATAATTTATAATAATCTATTCATTGTAATGATCTTTGATAATCTATTCGAGATTTTATCTCAGTCAGCAAGTTACTTGAATAGTATGTAATTAAAATTTGCACCTATTACAAATGATAAACGTTTCCATCTTAATTGCAATCTTCATTATGTGAATTAATCATACATGGTTATTTGTAATCAATTACTATGCTTTTAGGGGCTTATTCTGTACATCAAATTCTGTATATTTGTTCAACGACTTTTGTCAAATCTCAAAAAAAAAGTTGTTCCATAGAAAAATATCGTTCACCCTTGACAAAATGTATGGAACAGCTGTTTTTTTTTTTTTAGTTTTCACAAATGTCGCAGAACAAAAGTTGTTAGTTTTGAAGTACAGACAATACAATACAATACAAAAACACTTTATTGACACCACAAGTAGTAAAACATTACAGAAAAAGAAATAACGACAGAAGAATGGTACAAAAGGCGGTCTTATCGCTAAAAGCGATTTCTTCCAGACAACCTCTACTGTGTGGAAACATGTGATTGACGTGGACGGTGGTGTAAACATAAATGAATAAAGTAAAGCTGTAAATATCCAAAAACAATAAAATACACTACATAATAATAGGCATACACAAATACTTCTTATAATACATACAATACAAATAAACCTACTTACATACATAAATAAATACAGATAGTTAAAACGTAAGCGATAAGTAATATCAGTTTTTAAAACTGCTTAGCAAGATAGTGTTCCTTGACTTGAGTCTTGAAAGATTCAACGCTCTGCGCACGCCTGATAGTCACTGGAAGGTCATTCCAGAGAGCCACAGCCCGGACACAGAAAGAAGAATCGTAAAAGACAGTATTGTGAGATGGAGTTGATAGAAGAAGATTGCTAGATGACCTAAGATTGACAGAGTGAGTGTCACAGAGAAAAGTGAAGCGTGAGCTTAAATACGAAGGAGAAGAAGGCTTAAAGAGAACGTTGTAGAGAAGGGAAAGAATATGGGTATCACGGCGAAGACGGATAGGGAGCCACTTAAGCTTGTTACGGAATTGAGTAATGTGATCATATTTCCGAAGACCGAAGATAAATCGTATGCAAAGATTTTGAAGGCGCTCGAGCTTGACAAATTACTCCTGGGATAAGTCGAGATAGCAGGCGTCGGCGTAGTCCAAAATATGGAGAAGAAGAGATTGTGCTAACGCAGCCTTGGTGGCAGTGGGAAGGAAATTGCGGATTCTTCTTAATGATGCAGAAGAAGCGTACAGCTTACGCTTAACAGATTGAATTTGAGGATTCCAAGAAAAGGAGGTATCGAAAATGATACCAAGATTTTTGACCTCAGTACTAAAAGGTATCGTAATACCGCTGAATACAACTTTATTAAGAGAGGTGTGATCAATGCGTGCAATCATCCTGGAGCTACCGATGATGATGGCCTGAGTCTTACTGGGATTGATACAGACCTAGAAGGATGCTAATTGATTAGAAATAACCCTAAATTTTCTGCATTAATACGTTAATCACAACTTATGTATGTAGTATACAGGTTGGAGAGCTGACGCCGACATTAATTTGACCCACATGTAGTACTAGTAACCAGTAGTGGATTGTCAGTGCCTTCTAGTCATTACATGCGTCTATTTAAGTTGCAGTGACCAGGTATGAGTCCTACCAGAAGTCGGAGGTCTTGCCACTGCAACTTCAATAGGTGTTTTGTGATGTTTCTATTTAAATTAGGGAAAGCAACCTTAGAGTCTTAGATTATAAATAATTAAACTATATTAATACTCTAAGCTTAGAGTGTGTGCAATCCTCCCTTTTGTTCCACATATTCTGATATTCTTTTTTGGTATGACAACACAGCAATACGTGCTCTTCCGCCGCTATTGATTACAGTGTTTAGTTGCCTCGTCCCCTACCTGTTTTCTCGTGCCCTCTTTGGCCAGGGTGGCGGCTTTGTTGTTGCCTGAACAATTTATGTGACTCTTTATCCAGCGCACAATTGTTATGTGTTAAGTTGAAAGACTTTGAAGTCTTTCAACTTAACACATGACATTCAGCAACAACTCTAGAACTTTTTACAGGTCTTCTGAGTGCGTAGATTGTAGCAGCACTGTCAACAGGGAACACGATGACTTCTTTAGCCTCACTGTCCCTGGCCAAAGACGGCACGAGAAAACAAGTAGTGGGACGAGGCAACTAAACACTGTAAGTCAATAGCGGCGGAAGAGCACGTATTGCTGTGTTGTCATACCAAAAAAGAATATCAGAATATGTGGAATAAAAGGGAGGATTGCAAACACTCTAAGCTTAGAGTATTAATATACTTTAGTTATTTATAATCTAAGACTCTAAGGTTGCTTTCCCTAATTTAAATAGAAACATCACAAACGACCTATTGAAGTTGCAGTGGCAAGACCTCCGACTTCTGGTAGGACTCATACCTGGGCACTGCAACTTAAATCGACGCATGTATTAACTAGAAGGCACTGACAATCCACTACTGGTTACTAGTACTACATGTGAGTCAAATTAATGTCGGCGTCAGCTCTCCAACCTGTATACTACATACATAAGTTGTGATTAACGTATTAATGCAGAAAATTTAGGGTTATTTCTAATCAATTAGCATCCTTCTAGGTCTGTATCAATCCCAGTAAGACTCAGGCCATCATCATCGGTAGCTCCAGGATGATTGCACGCATTGATCACACCTCTCTTAATAAAGTTGTATTCAGCGGTATTACGATACCTTTTAGTACTGAGGTCAAAAATCTTGGTATCATTTTCGATACCTCCTTTTCTTGGAATCCTCAAATTCAATCTGTTAAGCGTAAGCTGTACGCTTCTTCTGCATCATTAAGAAGAATCCGCAATTTCCTTCCCACTGCCACCAAGGCTGCGTTAGCACAATCTCTTCTTCTCCCTATTTTGGACTACGCCGACGCCTGCTATCTCGACTTATCCCAGGAGCAATTTGTCAAGCTCGAGCGCCTTCAAAATCTTTGCATACGATTTATCTTCGGTCTTCGGAAATATGATCACATTACTCAATTCCGTAACAAGCTTAAGTGGCTCCCTATCCGTCTTCGCCGTGATACCCATATTCTTTCCCTTCTCTACAACGTTCTCTTTAAGCCTTCTTCTCCTTCGTATTTAAGCTCAGGCTTCACTTTTCTCTGTGACACTCACTCTGTCAATCTTAGGTCATCTAGCAATCTTCTTCTATCAACTCCATCTCACAATACTGTCTTTTACGATTCTTCTTTCTGTGTCCGGGCTGTGGCTCTCTGGAATGACCTTCCAGTGACTATCAGGCGTGCGCAGAGCGTTGAATCTTTCAAGACTCAAGTCAAGGAACACTATCTTGCTAAGCAGTTTTAAAAACTGATATTACTTATCGCTTACGTTTTAACTATCTGTATTTATTTATGTATGTAAGTAGGTTTATTTGTATTGTATGTATTATAAGAAGTATTTGTGTATGCCTATTATTATGTAGTGTATTTTATTGTTTTTGGATATTTACAGCTTTACTTTATTCATTTATGTTTACACCACCGTCCACGTCAATCACATGTTTCCACACAGTAGAGGTTGTCTGGAAGAAATCGCTTTTAGCGATAAGACCGCCTTTTGTACCATTCTTCTGTCGTTATTTCTTTTTCTGTAATGTTTTACTACTTGTGGTGTCAATAAAGTGTTTTTGTATTGTATTGTATTGTCTGTACTTCAAAACTAACAACTTTTGTTCTGCGACATTTGTGAAAACTAAAAAAAAAAAAACAGCTGTTCCATACATTTTGTCAAGGGTGAACGATATTTTTCTATGGAACAACTTTTTTTTTGAGATTTGACAAAAGTCGTTGAACAAATATACAGAATTTGATGTACAGAATAAGCCCCTAAAAGCATAGTAATTGATTACAAATAACCATGTATGATTAATTCACATAATGAAGATTGCAATTAAGATGGAAACGTTTATCATTTGTAATAGGTGCAAATTTTAATTACATACTATTCAAGTAACTTGCTGACTGAGATAAAATCTCGAATAGATTATCAAAGATCATTACAATGAATAGATTATTATAAATTATTATAAAAAAAATCAAACTCGTCGTTTATTTATGAATACAAAAATTACACTTACACATATTATTATAAATGGATAATATGCAATTTTTAACTTTTTTTTACTTTACGATGACTTCGAAAATGTTTGCGACATAAATACAATAACTACATACAATCTGAAATATTTGAATTCAGATAATTGTGCTTTTAGTTTACAGTCTTCTTAATATTTTGGATTCAATGTCGTCACTTATCTGTGCTTTTAGTGGGTCGTTACACTGATTAAAATTTTGAAGTTGAATTTCGCACTTCATGGCACTAATAATTTAATTTAAAATCATGCGACACCCCTGGTGGGGCAGATTCCACTGGTCTAAAAAGTGAGTGGAATCTGCTCCACCAAGCTGGGATGAGTGGGGCAGATTCCACTCCAAAAAATGAAGGAGTGGAATCTGCCCCACCAGTGGGGCGCTTTGGTGGGGCAAAGTGGAAGCACTCAATTCTTCTGTGTCTGGAGCTGACGTCCTCAACGGACACGTAGAACTGGCGGTGAGTGTTTATTATTACTTTCTCTATTTTGTTAAATTATGTTTTTAAATGAATAATTATTGTAATATTATTAATTGTAAGGGTTTTATTTCCTGTTTTGTAAATAATTAATTAATGTATTAAATAGGGCCCTTAAACTTATTTGCCTACAGCAACAAAGCGGAAATACACTAAATATTTATTCAAAACAAAGATTTGGAGATACCAGAACAGTCTTCCTGCTTACTGTTTTCTAAGAGATAATCTTAAGTTTTTCAAGGTCAGAGTGAATAGGTATCTTCTAGGTCTGCGTGCTTCATCGTCGACCACAACGTCGCTTACCATCAGGCGAGTTGGTAGTCAAGCGCGAACTTATTCGCAAAAAAAAAAACTTAGCAGGCTAGTTATTGCAAGAAACTGCCGCTGTTCTTTTCGCGTGGTATGCGATCAGCAGAGTTATACTAAGCGCCACACAAATCGACGGATGGGAAGTTATGTGCAGAACGCTGCGCAAAAGCCGAAATATAGGTATGCGCGGGAGCCAGAGAGATGAGATGCCGGGGCACACCCGCCCGCCAACCTCATCTCTCTCCCTACGCCCGTGCTCACCACTACGTCACGCGGCGTCGGAATTGTGCACACATGCGCAATAATTAGCGAATCACGGCGAAGTGTCATCTGCGGCTAACTTCTCATCCACCGATTTGTGTGGCGCTTAGTATATCAGTTAGAGTGATGACACACGGGCGCTGTCGGCACGCTGCGACGCCAGAATGGTGACGATCTATTCTCCATACACTTCACAGATCTACATTTAATCTGAATAGCATGCCACACGGTGTTTTGAAACAACGTGCGACAAAGGAACACGTGCCCAGCGTAGCGTAGGAGTGAGGAATTACGCAACTGATGTTTGGCGACTCACAAAAAAATCGTTTGGCCTCGCTGCCGTATTAAATCTGTGCATCTCTTTCAGGATGTCTCGATCGATCATATTAGCCCTCGGGAATGTCTGTGCCATAAGCCTAATTCGACAATAGTTAATTTAATTAGTCATTATTTTTCTAGGAACCAAATAATTGTAATTTTTATGTGAAATTAATGATAAACAATTTTATTATTATTAATCCTACTGGTCTTCTTCAACTTACTATAATAATTAACTTAAACTAAAATTATTAATTATAGTGACGAGTCCAACGAGTTATGGAGAGGGCTATGCTTAGCCTCTGCGAAATCGAATCAGAAATGAGGAGATCCGCAGAAGAAAAAATGTTACCGACATAGCCCAGAGCATCGCCACATTGAAACGGCAGCGGGGAGAGCAAATAGCACGAAGAACTGATGACCGATCAAAAAGTTCTCAAGTGGAGACCACGTAGCGGCAACCGCATTGTAGGACGTCCTACAACCTAACAACTCAACCTACAAGGTGGACGAATGATCTCATTAATCGAGACGCTGGATGCATGCCTCTTCCAACCAGGCTTATTATAGTCATCGAAAAATTAAATTGCAGCCAAACAACACTACTCTTTCCATTAGTTATCGTCGCTACAGAATTTTTTACAATTCCCTCTTGAAGAAACTTAAAAATGAACATGAATTTTAAAAAGCTGGAAATAATACAAAGGTGAACTGGAAAGTTATCAAAAAGATAGCTAACCTTAAAGCTAGTAAACCTCCTGCTGTTGAGCTTCTTAAGTCTGATAGTAATCCTATTAAAGCCTTTAACAATAAATACCTTTTTCAAATGTTGGCAAACGATTATCTGACTCAATTACAAAGGATTCTATCTCTCAAGCGACTCTTGCAAGATTCTTAATAAAAGGCTTATGCTGTACTTAGCAGGCAAAGCTTCTTTCAGAATCCCAATTAGGCTTTAGGGCAAATAAATCAACAGAGCAAGCAATCTCTAGTTTGACAGACTATTTAGTCTGCAGCATGGACAAGAAAAAAAATGCGTAGGAATCTTCCTCAATATGGCTAAAGCTCCGTCTCCATCCCAATCTTACTAAAGAAACTAGAGAAACTTGGAATAAGAGGAGTTGCCCTTATGCTATTTGAAAGCTAACTTAACAAACAGAACTCAAAGAGTGAACATAAACAATGTTATTAGTGGCGATGAACGGATTTCTTTCGGTGTTCCTCAATGGTCAATTTTGAGCCCTACTTTATACCTTTTATTCATAAATGATCTTTGCTGCTTCAATCCAACAAATGGGAAAATATTTACTTTCGCTGACGACAATGCCCTAGTGTTTGAAGGAAACACTTGGAATGAAGCTCAAATCCATGCAGAGCAGGGTCTCCACCAAGAGTGTAATTTCGTGATTGCGTCTCAATCTTTGATTCTCAATTTCACGAAAAGTAAAATTTTGGCATTCTGTATTCGGAAAAGAAATCCCCCAAAACCAAAAAAAATCCTTAAATATACAGGCCACACTTGCAACTTGAAGAGTATAAACCCTTGTAACTGTGCTTACTTTGAGATAATGAATTCCATAAAATATCTTGGAATCATTATTGACTATAACTTGTCCTGGATACCCCAAATTGAGTCTACATATTCTCGAATCAGGAAGATTATATGAGTTTTTAAGAATCTTAAGGTTGTTGTCCCCCTTTAAACTGTGTATTATGCAATCTGCCAGTTGGTCTTAGGATACTGTGTATCTGTGTAGGGCGGTGCATGCAAATCCTACCTAATCAAGCTCGAAAGAGCCCAACGCTCCGTTCTCAAAGTTATGACATACAAACCATTCCGCTATTCCACCGAATGCCTCTATCGCGATACTCAAATTCTGACAGTTCGCCAACTTTTTATTCTAAATCTTGTACTCTTTCACCATAAAACCTTTAAATACAATCCCAACCCTATCAAACATCGCTTAGCTAAATCAAAAATATGCGACACAACACCATGTCTTACTACATTTGCTAGAAATCAGCCCTATTATCTCAAAGCCTATCTTTATAATAAACTCAATACTATTTTAAATTTGTATGCTCTAACATGTCATTCTTGTAAAAATATTTTAATAACTTAGTTAAACACCTTTAATTACGACTCCACGAAGTCTATCCTTAGAATTGTCTCATAGTTTCAATTGGTTCATACTGCTAGCACACAAGCTAATATTTAATCCGAACTTGTAATTCCTATATCCCCCCTCCCTTCCCTCCTCTTTACACACTTCTGGTCCCAATGAAGATGTATCTTTCTAAAACTAGCGTGGGGGTCGCATAGCAACACAGCGCAGGGGAAGAGGCTGATGCACGCCACGGAAACCAGGGGAATCACCGTGGTGGGACCGGACTCACCATCTCACGTACCGACGAACCCGCACCATAGGGCCGACGTACTGGATATCGTGCTGCACAAGGGGATCGATGCGCCATTGCTCGTGGAGGTAATTTACGACCTAGACGAGCCGCATCTCCCCTTACTGATCACAATCGGAGGGCCGACGTCCTGTGCTCGACCTCGATTCGTCCAATTCAAACCGTGAGAGCTAGAGCTGAAAGTTCTCGGGGTTTTCTATGTGGGTCGGAGCGTAGACTTCATCAGACGGGACCTTTCGAGTTTAACGTTAATATTCAGTTTACCTTGAACGATTCTGTGATCACTGGCGGTTTTTACCCTGTGGATCATGGAGACATCTCGTTGCTCTCAAAGAGGCATATTCAAGACGTGTTGACTCTTCGAGGTCGCTCGCAAGAATCAAAGATCAAAAAAGTATCTTATCAAGAAATCGAGCCTTGAAGGTAAGGCAGGTGCGATAGTCTTGCGGCAACTCGAGTCTTCATCTCATCACTAGTCGCTCTGTTGAGTGACAAGTGGCAGTAGTGTACTGCAGTGATACTGACCTGTCAGGCGGCCTCTCGTCAGGGAACAGAGCCTTGAAGGCGGCCGCGAGGCGCGGGTGCGCGCGGAAGTGCGGCAGCACACGCGTCTTTGTCTCGGCGCTGGTGCCGCTGTTCAGCGCTGTCGTGAGGGCGCGGAGCACCTTGCGCAGCACCGTGGGCTTCCGGGCAAATGTTGCCTACAAATAAACAATAATAATTAATTGTAGTCTATTAATTAAGTCATGTATTTTCTGTTGTTTGTTATGAGTGCCCAATAAATAAATAAATAAAAAATACCAACTACAAGGCCCATCTCTTTAGCATTCAGTACTCTGTCGATCACAAACTAGCAGTTCTAGGAGACCTTACGATCTGAATCTTTATAAGCCTACATCTCAACTTGCTCTTGAGCGATTTTTTTCATACTCGCAAATATTGTTAGGATTTAGTTACTAAACAATCTTACCAAATATAATCAAAATCGGCTGATAAGTAAGAAAGTAAGTTACAGAAAATTTCCCTTCTTTTGAGGGAAATATAAAAATTCGCCGACGACATTTACTTTGAGATTCGTCGAAAAATGCGACATGCGAACAAAAAACCAACATCCGGACTGACAAAATCAAAATCGCCATTCGAAACCCTTCCTCCACTTCGGTCAATAGTGATCAATGGCACAGCAACTTCATGACACAGCCTTATCTTACATTTTCTAGGATTGATGAATTGAGTGGTTGATTCCTTACCAATTCTAATTGTAAATGTTATTTGTTCTCATCATATCAGCAGAACGTCCACTGCTGGACATAGGCCTACTCTTTAGATCTCCAATAAGACCGGTTGGAAATGGTCCAGTGTAATCCTGTGGTCATCGTCATCCATATGAATTACAAATCTTCTACCATTCAGTTTCAGTAGCATCAATATTATAAAAAGTTAAAAAAACAGAATCAAATCTCACATGCAACATATTGATGAATCCCGCCATCTGCACCAGCTGGAACCTATCCGTGAACCTCCCCACTTCAACCGCTTGTCCCGGCTTCAGGAACAGCAAAAAATCTTCCACAATATCTCTGTGTTCCGCTCCAAACAAATCCTCTATCTTCTTATACAACTGCACAGGGGTCTCCGTGTTTGGATTGAACTTTCTTAATATATTTTGGAACTGTACAAATTTGTTTGTAGGCACTGATGTGTTGGAGGAAAATCTTGATTGTACTCTGTGGTAATATGATCTAACAAATGCTGGAAAGAAACATGGAACAATTTATAACATAACTATATTATAGGACTAGATTTACCCACTTCTTCCTATAGGATCTTGGAACTTTTTCCTGGATAAAGAATAACCTATGACACTTTCTAATGTTATCTATAACGTCATTTTCTAGGTGGGATAGGAGCCGTCCAAGTATTACGTAAATACTGTAGGAGGTGGAGGGGTTTATCATTTGCTTATTTTTGATGACATGGGGGGTGGGATGGTCTAGAAGGTATTTATTTATTTTCACATATGTGTGTTAAAGTCCTATAAGTTAAATCCATTTTCTTATTTCTAGAATGAAATCTGCTGCTCATAAATCCAAAAAAAAAGGAAAATGTATTCAGGTACCAATGTTTACGTAAGAATGGAGGGAGGGGGGGTGGTAAGGGGGAAGGGAGTATATAATTGTAATAAATCTGCTTACATATTACTTAAACGGCCCCATAAAGGCAAATAGGTTGGGTCATTACATTGGCACGGCATGTTCCCTTTCGCTGCTTCACTCTATCATACATTATCTCATCATCAACTCCTTTTTCTCATATATCATATTTCACACAATTCATCCATACTTTTTGGCCCTCTCTTCCCCGCCCCACTTCTGCTACTTATCTTCATATTTAGATTTCTTTAAGTAACAACTATATACAAATACTTTTAGGAGGTAGAAGCTTTTGCGTCTACAGATGTACTGGAAAATGTTCTATCCGAAGTGCTATAAAATACTTAAGTTACAATTGTATTTTTCAGTAAATAAAGGCTTAATAATATACAAATACATGGCAAAAATCAAGTCAAATCATTGCCCTGTTGCAGCTTGAATAAAGACTTTCAGATTTATAATATTAGTAAGGATGATATTTAAACAGACAGAAACAACATGAGTTGAGTCACTGCGCAGTCAAATATATGTATGATGGAGGGGCCGGGTTCTGCGCAACAAGTACCATACTTCACAGCTGTCATAATATTTCTAGCCTAAGACAGACAGACAGACAGACAAAACTCTTTATTTACAACCACAGTTTGAAAAATAAACACTATTTACATATATACGACAAAAAATATGATTATAAAGTGGCGGCCTTATCACCCATGGCGATTTCTTCCAGGCAACCTTGCCTAAGTACTACATTTACTGAAAAGAAAATGATGGTGAATACTAATGCATCTTAGCAGAGAATCCTTTTTACAGATGTCTACAAATTGATAGATTTTTCATTCAGGAAAACTTACACCTATTAAATAGAATACAAGTTTTCTTGTCATATGAAACTCCTTTTTTTAAAACAATTGTTAAACACAGGAAAGCCTGGAGCCCACGACATATGCTACCCTAGTGTGGGCTGCAGGGTTTTCAAGTTTTATAAATGAAGCAGAGGCACATCCAAAAAGTTCCACAGGCTATGATTCGCAGAGCTCATCAAAAATGGAATAAAATAGGGCTCCCTAGTTGTGATTGAATGAAATAGAAAGTATCAAAAATTGAAATCAACAACACCCCTCACTCCTCTTTGAAAGACAGGAAAAGTGTACATCTACAAGCTCTACTCTTTTATCTTTTTCACTTGAGTGAGAAAGACTTTCTGGTGTTAGAATGCAGAGCCTTTTTCTACTATTTTCTACTGTATTTTATATTAATCAATGTATTGAAGTAAAATAAATGTAGTATGGAAATAAATGTTTAATACTGAAACCACGGATTAAAACTAATATTATATCCTTAAAGGTTCCTGATTTAAGTTGATTTCTGCCACATCATTTGTACATTAAGTTGATAAGTTGATACCTACAATAGATTACAACTAAATTAACCAAATGATGAGACCATGTGATCAGATAACACTAAGTTATGACAAATCTAAAAATATTTAGTTATTTTTGTTTGAGAGAAAGATTTTATCAATTATTTTTATTTAGAAGCATTGGATTTTATACTGCTCAACAGAAAGTTATTGACTTACTTATTCAATGTCATTTGTGACTAATTTTTCCCAACATGTTATCTGATCAACATACTTACCTACATTACTAATATGACCTTATTTCAGATGTCTTTTAAATTCATACATTTCATGTGTAAACACTAAGCAAAGACTAGTATTATACAGTATTCAAACGGTTCTAGAAAGTAATTACTCATGAAAAATTGTAGGTAGTTGTTTGCATCAAAGCGAATACCACCTAATTGGAAAATCTAACAAGTCACATGTCTCAACACATGAATTTGGAGCTCAGCTTGAAGAATCAAATCTTCAATAGAAGATTTGATTCTAGTAAATATACTAGACAGTACTTTTTTATACAAAATTCATGTCGTCCTGCAATTTTGTCCAATATACTCACTATACCTTGACTGTCCTCACTTACCATTTTCTAAAGCATTGTCATCATTAGGCGGATCATTCTTCTTTTTCTCAGGCTCTATTTTGTTCTTTGTCTCAACCTGCTTGGGAGCTTCTTTTGGAGTCTCTGGCACGACCTGGAACAGGGAATCCCAGTAGGTCAAGGAAACATGCACCAAAATATCATCATCGTAATTTAAAAAATGGCGACATCTAATTACGTTGTCCATTATTCAATAGGGTTAAACGTGTTTAATAGAATAAATACTTGGCAGGAACCTGTATAATTATGAAATATAATCTTCTACAATACTAGTCTAGCGTTTTATAGGTCAATTTACAAGCTAGAGACTAAAATACAAGACGCTGAAAGCGCTTGGAATTCCGTCTGACTCACCTTAGGAATAACAAGATTTGGGCTAGAATTTTGACTGAAAAAGCTAGTGCTAGGCTGAATTTTACTCTCGAATGCCTCCTGACTGTCCCGGGAGAACAGAATTGGCATGGAAGGCAGCATCTGGAAGATCTGAAGCTTCTTCGCTCCAAGAAATCGAACAGAGCAACTACACAACACCACACGATTTCACATGATTTTTGTTTTAAATAGTAAAACTCTATAAAACACAACGTTAATGTCACAATAAAATAAAAGGATCAAAGATTTAAATCACACTTAAATCATTGTTTGTGTTTTTATTTCGCACAAACAACGAAGCCATCGAATATTTTTTTTTACTTTTTGACAGATGAAAGAGAGAGGAAAAGGAAACTAGAAACATGACAAAATCGGGCGGGCGTAGCATGAGCGCCGTTCAAGAATAAACTTTTAGAATTTTTTTAATAACTTTATATTTTTAATATTGCATAAAAATTTCGGCTGCAATATTGCATACTTATCATGGAAAGTAATATAAAATTATTATAGACATGTTTTTATAATAAATTCACAACTTTTGACAAAGTTACGCAAGTAGAGAGCGCAAGCCGCGAGAATTTAAAAGTTTTTATTAATTAATCGGAACTACCCACAGCTGGCTTAAGAACCCTGTAGGACCTTACGCAAACATCTTATTGTAGTAGGTACGTACTGCTCTAAAATCATGGCAAAGCATTATAATCCCGACTTCTTGAATTATAAACAATAATTTAATGTGCAACGAGATGTACCTACCTATATTATAACGAAAAATGCATTTTAAGATGTTCCTAAAACTTTAGCGGACCTCACCTAGAATGTTACATTTAGATTTTTAAAGTTTTTTTACCGTATTTACATATTATATATGTTCCAAACCTTATGAATTTATACTGTCGAAGAATCATGTACCTATCGTACTGATCACTTAGATTAGATTACTTTAATATTTAGTCGAAATTAAATAGAATTATGAATAATGAACTTACAGCTACCAGTAAAATATTCAAAGAACCTTGAAACTTGGTTTGAGGCAGGAACAGCTTTGTAAATAGACTTATTATTATACAGCAATAGAATATCATTGTTGTTTACTACGTTGTCAGGTAACGCCATCGATTTAGGCCGATAATACGGCATAATATAGGTATCTTTAGAAATAGTGATGTGTGAGTATCCGTCTTATTTATTTATTATTACTACCGTTCCAGCCGAGTTCCCCCGCGAGCCAATGTTAAGTACTCATAAATAATATACTTAGCTTTCTATTGTTGAAAGAGTGGAAAAAAAATAAAGAAAGGTGGTTCAAATATAAACCTTTTCCGAAATGTAAAAGGTGTCATAATTTTGTCACTCGCTACCGCTTAGTTAATTCAATGATGGTTTTAATCACCTTTCGGCTCAGTACGGAACAAGATAACCCTGTATACGGCCTTCGTTGGTAATTATTCATCGTCGTTTCAGCCATTGGACGGCCATTGCTGGACATATACCTTTTTTCCCGTAGTATATAATAATAATGTGTTCAAATCGCGAAAGTTTAAAAACAACATATACCTCCCCAATAAAATCTCCTATAAGAACGGTTGGAAGCGGCGCGCATCCAGCACTGACCTGCGATCTTGATGAGGTCATCCGTCCACCTTGTGGGTGGATGTCCTACGCTGCGCTTTCCGGTAGGTGGTCTCTACTCAAGGTTTTTCAACCCTATCGGTCATCAGTTCTCCGGGCTATGTGGCCTGCCCACTGCCATTTCAACTTGCCAATCCGCTGGGCTATGTCGGTAGCTTTCCATGGTTCTTCTACGGATCTCCTCATTTCTGATTCGATCTCGTAGCTACGATAGTAAGCTATGGAGAAGGCTATGCTCGGAGTCTCTACTCCGAGCATAGCCTTCTCCATAGCTTGTTATGCCACTTGGAGCTTATTAATAAGGCCACAGCTGCACAGTGACCACGTTTCGGTGACTTTAGCAACAATCATTGTAATAAGCTTATTACGTATTGAGATAAATCTGTTTCAGCAGGGACGCCCCGGCAATTATGATTATCTTCTATGGCCCCGGGATGCTTACACTGGAACCAGCAAGCTCCTCGCTTTTTAGTGGATGTCGGGTGACTGAACTACCACTATTACTGAATCAAGGCCAACAGTTTCTACTAAGTGCTGAAAAGATCAGCATGAACACTCAAGTCATACTTTCAATCCGGCAATTCACACCTTATTTCCCAACCCTAATTTCATTGTGCCATTCACCATTCATCGGAACCTTGTACGAGTAGAATGGAGAGACGCTACGGAGCGTAGAACCGCTGAAATCATGCTTGACACAATCCCTTTCAGTAGTTTACAATTTGATAATATTTACAAAAAATAAATAAATAAATTGTGTGTGTATAGGTAGTAGGTACGTAACGATGGCTGCCATATTACCAGCTGGATTAAGAAACGGGGTGAGTTGTTTCTTTGTTATTTCATTCTGCTTAGCTAAATAATTTCTAAGTGATTCACAAAGAATTTCTTTGTAAAGAAACTAATGTAGGACGTTGACTACCAACTGTGAACTAAAAACAGTCCTGAAAAAATTGTTCAAATTAAAATTAGCAAATTAATTTGCAAACGAAAGCAGGTATAAAAGACAACGAAACAATAGATACCTATAAAAATACAATTTAATTTACATAATCTTATAATATGTATTTATATTCATGATGATTCGTGAGATACTACAAGAATTTTTCATAAACAGGTAGAGCTCTACAACTGAATTTCAAAGAAAGTTAGTAGGTAGTAGTTATTGATAAAATATATTTTTTATTATTTGTTATGAGTAAAGAGTGTAAAAGTACGTTTACTTACAGGAAATACCTTCGTTTAAATAAATAGGTAACTTAATTGATTAATCCCTACTTCCTATCTTACTTCCGGTTTGGAATTGAGGATAACCGGAAATTAGCTAACTGCACATCCGACTAATAGACTATCCTTAGTATTAATTTAAAGGTCAATGAATAATAAATATTTTTTCTAAGGTTTTGTGATGAAAATTAGTAATTGGATTTTTAATGCAGCATACATGATGACAAATGACATGACCTACATAAAAATTATTTTTTGCCAAAAATGGCATAAGCGACTTCAACCGTGTACAAAATTCTTTTTGCTTCATCCATCCATCCATCAGCCAAAGGACGTTCACTGCTGGACATAGGCCTCCCCTATGGATCTCCAATAAGACCGGTTGATAGCGCCTTGCATCCAGCGCGATCCTGCGGTCTTAATGAGGTCATCTGTCCACCTTGTGGGTGGACGTCCTACGCTGCGCTTGCCGGTATGTGGTCTCCACTCGAGAACTTTTCGACTCCACCGGTCATCAGTCCTCCGCGCTATGTGCCCTGCCCATTGCCATTTCAACTTGCTAATCCGTTGGGCTATGTCGGTAACTTTGGTTCTTCTACGGATCTCCTCATTCCTGATTCGATTCCGCAGAGAGACTCCGAGCATAGCCCTCTCCATAGCTCGTTGGGCTACTTGGAGCTTACTAATAAGGCCCATAGTGAGAGACCACGTTTCTGTGCCATAAGTCATCACTGGCAACACACACTGGTCGAAAACTTTCGACTTGAGGCACTGAGGTATGTCGGACGAAAAGACGCTACGCAATTTTCCGAACGTTGCTCATCCGAGATGGATTCGGTGATTGGCCTCTTTGTTGAAGTCGGATCTACCTAACTGGACTACTTGTCCTAGGTAGACGTACGAGTCAACGACTTCAAGAACCGAGTTTCCAACAGAAATCGGGGTGGGTAAAACATGGGAATTACACATGACTTTTGTCTTATCCATGTTCATCTTAAGACCCACCTGTTGAGAAAGCCGATTGAGGCCTTCGAGCATCGTGCTGAGCTCTTTCATCGATTTTACCATGACTACTATATCGTCGGCAAACCGAAGGTGAGTGAGGTATTCGCCATTGATATTGATGCCGAATCCTTTCCATTCCAGGAGCTTGAAGGCGTTCTCCAAAGTAGTCGTAAACAGTTTCGGAGAAATTACGTCTCCCTGTCTTACGCCTCTTTTTAAAGGGATCGCCTTGGAGCTCTCTTCCTGTACTCGGACTGACATAGTGGCGTTATTATACATACAGGCACTTCAACACTTTGCTTATAATAGATGTATAATTTTTGATTTTTCAATAATAATAATAATTCTCAGCTGATATTGATTAAACTTTAATGGGACTGTCTCGAGAATACCCTTTCGAAATGTTTTTTAAACGGTACGCAATTGGTAAACATAACATTGGGTATACACAAAAAAATAATCGGCCAAGTGCAAATCAGACTCGCGCACGAATGGTTCCGTACCATTATGGAAGCCCCTTTGTATGGGAGCCCCATTAAATGTTTATTTTATTTTTATTTAGTTATTTATTTTTGAAGTTTAAATTAGATAAGTATTCTGTGAATATTTCAATCATCTACATACCTGTCAACGTAATTAATATCGAGCGAAAATTGGCTAAAAATTTAGTTTTGTTGTGTGAGAAATATTTTTTTTCTGCTTTTAGTATTTGTTATAATGGCGACAGAAATACGTCTTCTGTGAAAATTTTAGTGTTCTATATAGCTATGACGGTTCATGAGATACAGCTGGTGACAGACAGACGTAGACGGACAGATAGAGTCTTAGTAATAGGGTCCCATTTTTACTCTTTGGGTACGGTACCCTAAAAAAGAAAATACATACGGGTGAACATAGAACCCCCTCCTTTTTGGAAATCAGTTAAATAATTATACGAATGAATTCATTATGAATTTATTAAATGAATTCTATTTTCTTCTGACTAACTTTGCTTTACTGCAAGTACCTACAATACAATAAAATACCTACGTAAAGATAAACAATTAAAAGACAACGAATGTTAAGTTTGTTTAATACTCAAAAACAAGAAATGAGTTGTAACTCTTGTAATGTAACTCAATATTAGATGTATGAAAACCCCAGTAAACTCTGATCATCAATCAATTAATTTATAACAATGTAAAACCTATACCGGTAATCATAGTAAATACCTTAGTACCTAATTACCACATTGTTAAAATGATCAAGTTGGCCTTCTCAAAAGGAAACGAGATTTTCCGAGAGTTCTTGAAAACGCTAGTGCTGCAGCAGTAACATTTTTGACGTGATTACAATCACATTGAAATTGTTGTAAATTATTTTTTTTAAGTTATTGTGGTGTGACGAAGTTTATAGTACAATAGGCACAATCGGCTGTAATTGGTGAAGCGTTATCAAATCCAACACTGTACTTAAATTTTTTAGATGCGACCAAGTTACAATGCGATAACACAACATCGATATGATCAAAAATATCAGAAATTGCTAGACAAGCTTTCCTCGCGATGTTTTCCTAAGTCATTTGATTCTAGCAACAAGTATAATGCATGGCTTAAAATTAGCACTCGCCAATTCTAAGCCTCTAACTTTCAGATTGGAATATCCATACAGACAGAAATACAGACTCATGGTCTCTTTGATAGTGTCCTAACTGCTGTAGATACCTTTTTTTATTTGACCATTTTTTTTCACAAAATATATCACTTGCTTGCAGTCATTGATCGCTTTGTTTCTTGGTTGCTACGTGACAAAAAAATATTTCGTACAAAGTAACACAATTTAATGTTGAATCAAAGTTCTTCATTCAATCAAAGTTTTTGATAAACGTGCGCTACAGTGTCATATCAAAATTGAGCGCTGCGTGCTAGGCCGAATAGTGACGATGGTAGAAGAAAAAGATGGAGAAAGTATCAAAAACCCGGAGAGTGTAGATGGTAGTGCCAAGACTGAAGCCACTACGGATATCGTGTGTGAAGTTGTAAATAAGGTTTACTTTCAAAGCTAATTTTATAATACAACGTGTATAGACCGAATAAAAATTATTGGCGGCTGATGTTAGCTACAAGCTGCGTATAACCCAATACTCGCGCAGCTAGGTATGTGAAGAAATCGCCATGGGTGATAAGGCCGCCACTTAATAATCATATTTTTTGTCGTATAAGTGTAAATAGTGTTTATTTTTCATAGTGTGGTTCTAAATAAAGAGTTTTGTCTGTCTGTCTGTATGTGAACTTCACTCAGGTTGGGGTTTTGCGCAGTTTGTAGCTAACTTCACTGCAGCCAAGAAGTTTGATTTGGCCTATACCTAGTCTTCTATGATCTCATCTTACAGAAGAGAGAAGGAAACCGCAGAAGAGAAAACTTGGGACCTCAGCCTATCCAAATGAGAGAGAATTCAAAAATATTTGTAGTATTTTTAACTTTTCGCCCCATTTTGTTTTCTTAATCTCAAAAAAATGACATCTCAGTCATTCTGACGAATATTAGATTTATAAAAATGAAGTTTGAAACAGTATTTTTTCTGAAATGTGAAGTTAATGCGAAAATAATGTGCTAGGTGAATAAGTGATTTTAATTATACAGAAACCATAAAATCTCCAATAACTTTCGCAAAGTAACGTCAGGTTCTGTTTGTTGGCTATTGCATTTATAAAAAGATCGAAAAATCTCATGTTCTCTCAAGTTTTTTTGGTGCCAAAACTTCCTAGATCGAGTTAATTCACGCTAACTCTGTCGAGTGTGTAAATTAAACTGTTCCATGGAATTTATGTAACAGCATCGATTTGGCGCAGTTTCATTTCAAGTCAAAATGCAGTTTGCGCTGCTTCTATCCAACGCGTAAAACTTTGTCTTTTTACAAGGGGTACTATAGCAAAATAATTTATAAGTATATGACTCACAACGGACGGGACACGGGAGTCGTATGCACCCAAACAGATGGGCAAAGGTCTCAACGGAGTGTGTTCCTCTGTCCAGTCGACCCCGAGGCCGTCCTCCGACACGATGGCGCGACGATATCGAGAGGTTTAAGATTGGACGGAGCCTAGGTAGCATAGAACAGAAAGGAATGGAAGGAATTGGGGGAGAGCTTTGCCCAGCAGTGGGACAATACAGGTTAAATTAAAAAAAAATGACTCACAAAGATTTTCTTTGTAAAGAAACTAATGTAGGACGTTGAATACCAATTGTGAATTAGAAGATGTACTGAAAAAAAAAATCAAATTATTCACAGAGCTATTACAACCAGCTAGTATCTCTGTAAAATTAATACCTATTAACAAATTAATTTGCAAACGAAAGCAGGTATAAAAAACAACAAAACAATAGGTACCTATAAAAATAAAATATACAATACATATTCTTATAATACCTATGTATTTATATTCATGATAATTCGTGGGAAACTACAAGAATTTTTCATAAACAGGCAGAACTCTACAACTGAATTTCAAAGAAAGTTAGTAGGTAGTAGTTATTGATAAAATATATTTTCGATTATTTGTTATGAGTAAAGTGTAAAAGTACGTTTACTTACAGGAAATATCTTCGTTTAAATAAATAGGTAACTTAATTGATTAATACCTACTTCTTACCAAAGAGGTATTTTTTATCTGTATATTTACCTAATAGTAAATTAAGAGAAGCTAATTCCTCTATTTTGAATTTATTTCCAGGTTAAAGGCTTGGACGCCAACCGCTATGCGACGAAAAAGACGGTTGCGCAGGGCATGCTTGACATAGCCTTGCTGACTTCCAACGCATCGCAGCTGAAGTACGTCCTCCAAGTCGGGCCCAAGCACGAATTCTATACGCTTCTAGTCGTACTCATCTCTATTTCTATTGTTCTTCAGGTGAGTGTACAATTGTACTGAATTTTTTTGTAAAATATATTTATGAACTCAATAGAAATACCTACTAGATTGGCGTCCACGCTTGACAATCTTGAAATAAGAGTTGTGATGTGTTATGGAAAATGGATCTTCAAAATTTCGTCAAAACAGTTTTAAGAAACAGTCTAATCATCATCGTAGTTCACTGCCTTATTTATTCTAAAGCCACGTCAGAGTTCATCTGTCTCGATTCTGAAAAATATTCAACTCTGTGTCGGCAAGACAGGACGTTAAGGCAACTAGGCACCTGTGACCCAGATTGACCAATTTCATACAATTACATATAATTTTAAAATAGAACTAAACGTGAGATTCCAAACATGTGGCATGGTTGGACAAAGGTTACAGTATTGATTCTGAAACTTTGTTTCAACTATCAAAAAACAATGCCGCAAGTCGACTCTACCAATATTTTTTCAAGAGTTGATGAGAGAACTTCTAAGTAAACTAATATTTAGTGGTTGTGTATGCACATTTTCACCATTCTCTAGGTACTGATGGGTCTGGTGCTGCTATCCTTGAATCTCCTGCGTGATTGCCGATTCCATGACCCTCGGCACAAGACGTCAGCGCTTAACATAAACTACGCAACCACTGCAACGGCATTTGTGATAACTGTGATGAATATACTGGTGTCAGCTTTTGATCCTTCGCTAGCAAGATACCTTGAGATACCTGGGGAATTGTAGAGTTTAGTTTTAAGCGCAGAGAGCAGAGGGATTGGAAATGTTGCCAAACTTTAAGAACCCACTGAAAGAACCAACTTGGCTCTCACCTAATTTTTGATCCCCCTGCAATCCTTGGGCCACACTATCCGGTTTCGAAGTTTGCGTTGTTCAACGTGGCTGGCCGAAAATTTTCTGTTAAATTCATTCACAATGTATGTTCATGTTGGTGTACGAATCATCGGCTAATTTGGACATGTAAATAATGTAGATCACATTGGAATTAACTAACGCGAAGTTGTAGAGCAAAACATATATCAGTTTTGCTGATCAAAATGCAGATGCAAATTTTCGCCCGATAGCGTGACTCCTTGTTGATTGGTACGTTTGTTTTAGCTCCTAGTCGGCTTGCTATTTGTGGTGATCGGTGGCTTGGATCTGAACGACCGCCAGGATCAGCCGTCAGCAGTCGTCCTCAACGACGTCATAGTGATATTCATCTTCGTCATATCCGTTATTAACATTGTTATTTCCGCGTTTGGTATCGAGTACTCCAACAACCCATTAGTTTTGGATAGGTTGCATTATATTAATAATAATTATTTGAGAAAGTTTAACGAGACATCTGCAGCACCTGCTGCTTGAGAACTAGCAAATCGGTACATGGAAATTGATATTTTAGAATATGCAGCTTTAATGATGTAGGTAGAGTACCTAAGAGAAATATGTGTCAAACGAAATTTTGATACGAGTAGATCTGTTATTTATATGTTTGATGTTCTAGATAATTCCTAAATCGTAAATATTACTATACTTATAATTATGCTCATATCAAAACACAATACCAATAATCACAGTAACAGTCGAAGTTTTAAATAACGTGACGCACGAGAACATAAAAGTACAATACCTGTAGTCACTGAATTATTGTACTAACAATATGTAAATAGCTAATTTAATTACCCGCATAAGTTTTTGAAAGTGGCCTTCGTTATCTTTTCGAAAGCGAAATCGTTATGAAACCTTCAGTAAGTTCGTTTGCCTATTTGTTTACATTTAATATGTATGTATGTAAAGCATTTTCTAACAGCAAAATGGCCTTTTAAACACCACTGTATATGATACTACTGTAGAGTTCTTTCATTTGCTACGGAACCCTAAAATTACCTCAGCTCAAAAACACGATTGAATTTCACAGGGTGGGGATTATTGGGGACTTAGCATATTATTTGTGTTGTAATTTAATCACAAAGCGTTAGGTATTAAGATATAGTTACGTTCCAAAAGAAAGATTCATGCCTCAATATTCTTAGGAAAAACTGTCAGCCAAAACCATTGGGTAAAGAGTTCCTAGTTTTTTTTTTACAAACCAAGAGACTTCTAGACAGCTCTAGGTGGATTTCTTATAACCACATGATGTCATTCTTTGGGCCTGGTCAAATTATTCACAATCAACAGTATCCGGTAGAGTATAACGATATAAAAACTGGTACGATTAACTACAATCTGTTCCACGGATCTATGCCAAGTCTAATAATATGTTGAACATAAAATCGAATATTACCCCATAAGCCTACTGTCGCGATATTTGAAAGCGATGTCAAAAGTACAAAAACATCATTTTTTGAAATTCGAATGGACGAATCGGGTTATGTGAGATTGTACTCAAAAAGATACGGGATCTCAAAAAGGAACGCACCGGTCCTCCCAGCGCTTTGTACGACTTTTCGCCTAGTACTAGAGCCATGCTTGTGCGGTCCTCTGCGACAACGTAGTCACACACGCTGTCGCCCTTCCCGGGCCCGTTTGAGTGGATGATTAGAGACCCATATCTGATCATCCACGAGCCCCGATAGGTTCCCTTTTAGCAGGCTCTTACTACAGGCAGGGGATACCGTTTCCGCATTCTAGTGCTCTGCATATTCAAGGCAAATGCTAGACATACCTACTATAGTTTAAACACTCAAAGTAGTTGTATTTTCAGGCGAGCGCGGGGGTCTTGGCCCTAGTGATATCTTTCTTCGATGGCGAAGAGAACCAGCGACACAAGAAGATCGCTGACTGGCTTTACCATACTTCTGTAGGCATGATGACAGGGGTGGTGTTCTGTGACGTCATCAAGATGACATTTGGCTTAGACCCCGCGCTCTCTGAAGAAGATTACCTTGGGAATAGGACGTCCAATTTATACGATATATTTATGAAGGGGTCTAAATAGTAGATATTCTTGGCTAATCTGTGGTAATTTTACGCTCAAAGTTTAACAAAGCAATAATCGTTTATGTGTAGGAAACGCCTATGTAGGTACCTACATACGAATATTCGGACTGTAAATCAGTTAACACTTGCAGGTATAACTATAAGATACGTTAGGTTTATATATTACAAAGTATAGAACTATTATGCAAAAGTTAATATAATTTATAATTTGTATTAATCGCTCTACTACTGTATATTGTGATGACATACCTGTTTTTTGAAGCTACGTAGTTGTATTTAATTTTTTTTCTAAGTTAAAACGGCAGGATCTCGGCAGGAATTATAATAGACGTACATTTGACTTATTGGTACTTCGCGCCAGTTAACCGGAAATACCTAATTATATAAACCGGAAATAAATAAATAATTACTTCCGTTTTTTTTAACTATTCCGGTGCTTTCTTCACAATAACTTATTTATTCATTTTTACTTGTTCTATTATTTTTATAGTTGTATTGTTTTTGTTTGTGTATTTGCTCCTATGTTATTTTTATTTTTGTGACGTTTTTATTTATTTTATTTTATTTTTGTTCATGTTAGGTGCTCTCTGCGGCCGTGGCAGTGGTGCTGAGCTGCATTTTCAATATAAATAAAGAGGACCACCAGAAGAACGCTGAAATCCTCAATAATACGAGTCTCATTTTTAAAATTTTAAGTATCTCAGTTAACATTGTCATTAGTATTTTTTATTCCATGCAGATAGACAGCAATGTTAATTTATGAGCGGAACAAAATCCAAAATCCAATCCTCGCGCAGGTTTTATGTGGCCTTCAGTCAGGCCTTCACAACCGCCAAGAAGTATAATTCGGCTTAAGCTGGAAACATACTATCGGACGCGGCTTACGGACGCGACTGGCAGCCGCGACTGATAGGTATCTAGATAATGAACGGCCACAGACCCGTGCAAAAACTATCGGACATCCAGTCCGTGGACGTCACCTTGACCGTTCGGACCAATTACATTCTCTTTGGTTCGGACGTCCGAGAGAAATCTGGCACGCCGGATGTTTTAAGACTGTGCACATTGCTAAGTCGCGGCTGTCAGTCGCGTCCGTCAGCCGCGTCCGATAGTATGTTTCCAGCTTAACTTTCTAGATTTTTTGTAGCATCCAGTATGAGCACGGGCCTGCTCTACCTAGTTAGAGTATGTATGTGCAAAAAGAGAACCGTTGCGACGTGGCGTTACGCTTACGGTGAACTAACAACAAGATTTTAATCAGCAGCCAAGGTACCGACTACTTGGTAGACGCGAGTACCTATTGATGAAAACCGAATTGGTGTCTACGAGGTGTCTACCAAGTATCAAACCCTTTTAGTTGTACTTGCAATGACAGAGCAGTGATGTCATCGTAACAAAATTAGTAAAATGGCACAGAATCGCAGAGGGAGAGAGAAATGGCAGAGAATCGTCATAAGGTGCGTTCGGTTTGGGCTCGGTGGCGTTTTTGGCGTTTGCAAAATTAGCGTTGATGTAAAGCGTTCGGTTTGGGATTTTTGTTCCTTTCGCCAACAATGCTACTTTTGGTCACTTCCCAAAACGAACGCAAAAGGAACAAACTGCGGTGCGTCAAATGTCAAACAACATAATTATGGCGGCAATACTTCGAAAATACAGAAATTCGCGAGATGTGATTTTTGTTTTGCAAACTTAGATACATGTTCTTTCTTTTGCTATTCGTTATGATTTAAACATCTGCTTTTGACGGTCAATCACCCACGTGTCACTCGTAGCAGTAGTAACATTGTGAAACATCAAATCACAGGACATTACACTACACAATTAAATATAAAGTCAAAGTCAAAGTCAAAGTTATTTATTTGCCAGAATATAGGTATGCACAAGGTACAGGTCTTAAAATCTTAAATGTTTCACTATATTCTATCCGTCTTGGACATGCAAATATGTAATGTCATAATAATAATTGAAGAATTTAATAATATGTCACAAAATATAATTACAAATGTCAAAATTCAAACAAATAACACACACATTAACACAGGCAGCCATGGATAGGGTTGCAGCCGCAAGTTTTACATTTATAAATGTCAAAGTTTGCCTTCTGTTTTAGCGTTTTAACATTTTGTCATCTAAATATTCCTGAATATTGTAGTAAGCCTTTTCTATTAGGAACCCCTTTAGTTTACTTTTGAATACGTGGTAAGAGCTAGCATCTTTAATTACTTGTGGAAGCTTGTTATATATTTGTACACCCATGCAAAAAATACTCTTACTGTAAAGTTGGGTTCTGGCTTTAATATTACAAAGTATGTTCTTATGCCTAGCTGCTTTAAGAGTTTTATATTTGTTGACTTCAGATCGTACTAAAAGTGATGCTTCATAGATATATATTGAAGGAAGAGTTAAAATTTTGAGCTTTTTAAAATATGGCTTGCATGAATCAGTTTGTCGTAAACCACATATTGACCTAAGGCACTTTTTTTGGGCTTTGAAAGCATTTTCTTTTTCCGTAGAATTTGCCCAGAAGAGAACACCATACCTTAGTATGGAACCTACATTTGCATGATAAGCAGTCAACAGTGTTTCTTGACTAGTAACTTTTCTTAGCATGTACAGTGCGTATGAATATTGACTCAGTTTCGTGCAAACATGGTCAATGTGAGTCTTCCAATTCAAATTAGCGTCAATAAAGATACCCAAAAATTTTGTGCAATTAGTTTCTTCAATAAGTCTACCATTATATTCTATTTTAAGCGGGTTCATTTTTGAGTTTTTATTCCTAAATGTAGTATACATGGTTTTCCCCAGGTTTATCTTAAGATTATTGCTGTCAAGCCAATTAATTATATTAGCAAGCGACTCATTAATTTTTTGTTCATGATCTATATCACCACTTGTAAAAAGTGCTGTGCTGTCATCTGCAAATAGTACCATAGGTTGAGATATAGCATTAGGAAGATCATTAATATAGACCAGAAACAAAAGTGGACCCAATATGCTCCCTTGAGGTACTCCATATTTCACTACTCTGAGGCCAGACTTAAACTTACATTGCATATTAGTTTTAGGACACAATTTTGTTATTTCAGTATACTGCTGCCTTTCACTGAGATAAGATTCTATCAGATCTAGTGCAACACCTCGGACCCCATATTTACTAAGTTTGTTGAGGAGTGTGCAATGTTTTACATGATCAAACGCCTTTGTCATGTCCATGTATAATGCTGTTACTTGTTTTTTATTATCTAGCCCCGTCATTACTTTTTCTAAAAATTGGTGTATTGCCATATTTATTGATTTCCCTTTTCGAAACCCAAGCTGGTTTTCAACAAATATGCTGTTTTTTTTCAAAATAACTACTTAAATTGTTGTAGACTACCCTTTCAAATATTTTAGCTATGACCGGTATTAGAGTTATAGGTCTGTAGCATTGCACATTCTGTTTATCTAGTTTTTTAAAAAATCGGGGAGACAACTGACATTAAATTACACAATTTTATCCGATTTTAGCAATACGATTATTTGCTGGTAGTATTTACATTATCTTTGCTTCGCTGTTCTGCTATTATTAATTGTACACCGTACAAATGATTAAAAAGCTAAAAACTTTAGATTACGCGCAAAATTTTATGAACAATAAAACATCAAACTCTTAAATGTCAGAAAACGATCACAAAGAACCCACCTCCTCACGTGGGTCAAAATTAACAGTTCACGATGGCGCTTTTAACTGTTTTCAAGCTATCCGAACGGTGAATGAAAACATATAAAAATGCAACTTTTGCTCACACATTCCCAAACCGAACGCTGAATGTGATCGTTTTTAGCGTTTTGAACTGTTATTATTGCCACCAGTAGGCTATCCGAATGCACCTATAGATGAGTCATGAGGTCGCACGGGCGACCTCACTCTTCTCTTTTTGCAGGAACTCTACAACTGAATCTAAGTAATTTCAGTTTAAATATAATATTACACGTGACTCGTAAAACAAAGACTCAAAAACAAAACTTAACTTTTTCATACAGAATTCTCCTGCTGGTTACATTTAAGTAGGTATTTAAATTGTATCTACGTCACTCCCATACCGAATAATTATAGGTATATTGACAATCTCGTATCGAATAATTATATATTGACAATATCAAATCAAATAATTACATAAATTGCTTTACTCTCTAGGTAATTATTATTATTATTCATAGGTAGTGTTTTAAGGTAGATATTCTATATTCATCACTAGGGGTATAACTTTAAGTAGGAAGTAGGTACTTACTGTAAGTTCATTAAAATGATCGTATTGTTTTTTTAATTATAATAATTTAATTAAATTTAATTTAATTAACTTGTTACACCGTGTTAATTCAAATAAATAAATAAAATTGAAATATATACCTATACACCAATAAATATAAAATAAATACCTATGTTATAGTTTTTATGGTTATTAATAAAGTATTTGTAAAAAGTTTTCTGAAGTTTTTTTTATTTATTTGGACACCTACATATTTTTTAAATATATTTTATTTAATAACTAGCGACCAGCCCCGGAATCGCACAGGATACATACAAAGCATTCTCTTGAATCACTATCTATTAAAAAAAAAAACGCATCAAAATCCGTTGCGTAGTTTAAATTTTAAACATATTAGCATACCTAGGGACAGACAGACAGAGAGGCGACTTTGTTTTATACTATGTAGTGATTTACAGGGTTATTTCTAATCAATTAGCATCCTCTTTGGGGCTTATTCTGTACATCAAAACTAACAACTTTTGTTCTACGACTTTTGTCAAAACTAAAAAAAAAAAACCCAACTGTTCCATACATTTTGTCGAGGGTGAACGATATTTTTGTGTGGAACAACAATTTTTTTTTGAGAATTTGTAAAAGTCGCAGAACAAAAGTTGTTAGTTTTGATGTACAGAATAAGCCCCTGAAAGAATGCTAATTGATTAGAAATAACCTTAGAGTATTATTAATTAATACTCTAAGGAAATAACCCTGTATAGTAGAAAGACTTAACTACATTGACGAATAAGTGTTACCTACATGCTACATGGTTATTCAGAAATGCTGGCTATAAACTGGTACTAAGCCAAAGAGGGTGTTGAACGATGGTCTCATTATGAACAACTTTTACTAAGGAGCCAACCAAGATTTCGAGAAAAAATCAGCTGTTTCATACATTTTGCCTATTCCGAGTGGCAATTTTGAATTAAACAGCTGATTTAAAAAAAATGTATATGACTGGATACTGACCTGTATAAAATACATCGATAATTACTAGATTAAAATTGTTTCTATGTATTAATTATTTGGGTTAATGGCTGTCGTAGTACATAACACCTATAAAATAACGCTGTAAAGGACAAAATAAATAATCCATGGTTGTTTAAAAATACAAACACGACATGAAAATTTAATTGTACCCGCTAAAACTTTAATAACTTTTTATAACTTGTGCTTTTATTCTAGGCGTCACATTCATATGCATTTGCCATTCTATAGGTGCGTTCGGATCTCTTGAGTATAATTTTCTTTGGTTCGGATAGCCTACTGGTGGCAAAAATAACAGTTAAAAACGATCACATTTAGCGTTCGGTTTGGGAAAGTGTGAGCAAAAGTTGCATTTTTAATTATGTTTTCATTCACCGTTCGGATAGCTCGAAAACAGCTAAGAATGCCATCGTAAACTGTTAATTTTGACCCACGTGCGGAGGTGGGTTCTTTGTGATCGTTTTCTGACATTTAAGAGTTTGATGTTTTATTGTTGATAAAATTTTGCGCGTAATCTAAAGTTTCAGGCTTTTTAATAATTTGTACGGTGTACAATTAATAATAGATGGTGTATAAGGCAGAACAGCGAAGCAAAGATAATGTAAATACCTACTACCAGCAAATTGCGTATTGCTAAAATCGGATGAAATTGTGTAAAATTAATGTTTATATATTTAATTGTGTAGTGTAATGTTCTGTGATTTGGTTTTTCCTATTCTTACTACTGCCAGGAGTGACACGTGGGTTAAATAGCAAAGCAAGCAAGCCGTCAAAAGCAGATGTTTAAATCCTTTGTTTAAATCAGAGCGTTGCTAACTTAGATTATAGAGGGAAGTTGCTAACAAAGAACATGTAAGTTTGAATAAGCAAAACAAAAATCAGATCTCGCTAATTTTTGAATTTTCGAAGTGCTGCCGCCATAACTATGTTGTTTGACATTTGACGCACCGAAGTTTGTTACTTTTGCGTTCGTTTTGGGAAGTGAGCAAAAGTAGCATTATTGGCGAAATAGACAAAATTCCCAAACCGAACGCTTTACATTATTATTATTATTATGCAAAGCTAATTTTGCAAACGCCAAAAACGCCACCGAGCCCAAACCGAACGCACCTGTAATTATATTTCTTCCACATACAAAAAAAAATCACTGCGTCTGTATTTAGAAAAAAAAACTAAATATAATTCACATTATAGGCCCTATTACTAGGTCGCTGATATAATTATTTGAAAACTACATAATATGGCTATTGTGTTACTTATTCTACTACATAACATAATGATAGTTGTATCACAGTATCACGGTGATATCTTTATTTTTTTTGTTATACTGGCAAATACGTCCCTGCGGCAAATGCACAAGCGTGAAACGCCAAGACTATGTTGCGAGTTGCAATGCAAGATCCAAGGATTTTGTATACTATCTGGATTGCGCGCAGACGAAATTTGGCTCTAAGTTAGCTTTGGAAAATTCAACCTTAATTCGTTGTAGCAAAACATATATTACTTTGAATTGGCATAAGAGAGACGCTGTGCCGAGTGAGACTTCCCAGAGTGATGATGGTGTCCCGCTCGCACTATTGCCATTTCGAAACGACAGTTATATAAGGTAGAATTATTACCTGTAAAGCCGCGACTGTCTTAACCATTTCTTAGTTTTTATTAAATGTAGTTTGATAAGATTTTAGTTAAAATTGCGAATAGATGCTAAACAACAGAGTTTGAGTTTGAAAACAGAGTTTGATATTTATTTTGTTTGAATATATCTACGACTTTATGATCAGTGGTTATTTTTTATTTTGGACTAGAGTATCACCATCGATTGCAAATGGCGAACGATGGTGTATACAAAGTAGTGTGGTAGGGTGACTATGCTGGACATATTTCTTAAACATGCTGGGTGTACAGTGTGTGTATAGTCGTGGGTGTCGTTTTTCATATTTTTGCGTTGTAGATTTCAAAAATGGCATTCATTTTGAAATTAAATATGGCGGATGTCACTTTTTGCAAAAAGTAGTCATGGGTGTCGTTTAATAGGTTTTTGGAGGTTTAGATTTTTAAACTAGCATCCATTTTAGAATTAAAGATGGTGGACGTCACTTTTTTGAAAAAGTCGTCATGGGTATAATTTTCGAGGTATTTGGGGGTGTAGATTCCAAAAATGGCATAATATAAATATATTTATATATATATTAATATTTTTGGGACATCTAACACACGGCCTCTGACCCCAAACTAAGCAAAGCTTGTGATATGGCTGCCAGAGACTGATATACTACATATACTTATTTTTAAATACATACTTATATAGATAGATAGTAACTAAATAACACCCAGACACAGAGCAAACATTTTATGTTCATCACATAAATATTTGCCCTGGGTGGGGATCGAACCCACGCCTCTTTGATCCAGAAGTTAGGGTCACTAACCACTGAGCCACCGAGGCAGTCAAATTATGGATGCCTTGTTTACTACGGAAGCCTCAAAATGATTGTGACTTTGCGTGATAAAGTCTATTAAGATTTTTCGTGACAAAGTTTTCGTGATTAAGTTTTCGTGATAAGGGCTTTTCATGATAAAGTCTATTCCTGGCAAAGTTTTTCGTGAAAAAGTCGCTCGTAAAAAAGTTTTCGTAAAAAAGTTAATGGTGGTTAAGTAACGACGCGGGTTGCGTGATGTGTCAAGATGACATCTATGAAACATAAACGTTGTTTAACACCGTAAATATGGATTCCAGACCATTACTGTCATCACAAAAGTGAAGGAACTCATCGAGATCTACATTTCCGATGACAGCTGTCAAAAGTGGTTAAAAGTAGTTTAAATCCGTTATTATCAATTCTAGGCCATTGCTGTCTTAACAAAATTGAAAGAACTCGTCAAGATCTACATATCTGATAACAGCTGTCAAACTTGAAACTGAATTATCTCCGTATGAATTAATTCTAGACCATTGCTTTTATGGAGATTGGTTTTATAGAGATCTTTAGGGAAGGCCTATGCCCAGCAGTAGGCGTCCTATTGCTAAAACGACGACGATGACAAAGGACGATGAGTTAGGGGTAAGATAAATGCAATTTCTGCGTGCAGTAACATTCTAAAGAAATATTATATCCCGAGATGATCGAGATGTTTTGGTCACCCTACTTGAAAAAGAGACACAATCCTCTGATGTGGTATCCTTGTCGGC
Organism: Hypomecis punctinalis; assembly: GCA_949316475.1. Taxonomy (NCBI): domain Eukaryota; kingdom Metazoa; phylum Arthropoda; class Insecta; order Lepidoptera; family Geometridae; genus Hypomecis; species Hypomecis punctinalis. The sequence goes on from OX438813.1 coordinate 18,287,642, forward strand.
ACGGTTTTCTTTGCCAGTACTCAATCCTGTTTACATGATAAATCCATGGCAAGATCCGACAAAAGAAAAAAAATTAACTACCCCAAAAAACTAAGTAAAATTTCAAATTAGAAAATAGAATCACACATTAGTCTGTGAATCACACAAATATTAGTACTTTAATTAGATAATTAATTAGCGAATCGTTGTTGAGCTAAAAACGTACAATACATAGATTGTCCTTGGCTTGGCCAGTATTCGGAATCGGTCATTCGTGCGACTGCGCGAGACAAAAAGTGAGAGTCGAACGAGGTTACCGCACAAGGCGTCGGCGATAACAAGTTGCCGTTCCACGGTTCCATTCAGTTGGTTGTGCACTGTGACCGCAGCTAGACGTCATGTCAAAAATCGTAGTTTACGGAGGACGGGGAGCCCTCGGCGCGGCATGCGTCAATCACTTCAAGGCGGCCAACTGCTGGGTGGCGAACATCGACCTGAATCCTAACGAGAGCGCCGATTTCAACATCACCGTGCCAAAGGACGCTTCATGGGTGCAACAGGAAGAACATGTCGTGAACGAGCTAGCAACTGCACTCAAAGGTGAGAAAGTAAGTGCTGTGATCTGCGTCGCGGGAGGCTGGGCCGGCGGCAACGCATCGAAAGACCTCAGCAAGCAGGCCGACCTCATGTGGCGACAATCAGTATGGAGTTCATCTATCGCTGCGACAGTTGCCTCTAAATATCTGTCCCCGGGTGGCCTATTAGCTCTTACTGGAGCTAAAGCCGCCCTAGAAGGCACACCGGGCATGATCGGCTACGGTCTTGCCAAAGCTGCTGTACATCAACTCACAAAATCTCTCGGTGCCAAGGATTCTGGTCTCCCAGAAAATTCCCTAGCCGTTGCTATCTTGCCGGTCACCCTGGATACTGAAATGAACAGAAAATGGATGCCGAAAGCTGACTTTGGTTCATGGACCCCGCTGACCTTCGTAGCCCAGTTGTTCGACAAGTGGATGAAGGGCGAAGAAAGGCCAGCCAGTGGCAGTTTGGTTGCTCTCGTTACAAAAGACAATGTCACTGAATTGATTGTCCAATAACTTGCCAGATTCTGATTATATATTGTATTGTATTCAGTAGAGTACTTAAACTTGCCTATTTATAAGAGATTGTTATTTTGTACAATTAGTTATTAAGTTGCTCAGTAATTTATTGCTATTGCAATTTTCCAATGAGAGCTTTTAGTGTATTCTGTTAAGTGAAGACAATAAGGGAACAAATCTCATATTTATTAAGTAGAGGAGAATTGGTTTTGTTAAAAATATTCTTATCGAACTTTTGAAATGTAATCTTGGATACATTTTAAATATCTGAATGTGATAAATGTATTTAACTGTACCCATATAACTATTAAAATTAAATGTTTTAGCAAAATTGTGAAACAGTTTTTATCTTTGTAGACAATATGATGTAACATTGACTGATAGACTACCGAGTTCACCACAACCATTGGTTTCTTATCAGGTCAACTAAATAAAAAACAATGTTCATTATCAGACATTCGGGATGTGGTAAACTCAGAAATCAGTTAAAGATGATACATTTACAGGTAGGTTCCTACCAACAATTCTACAAACAATTATATTTTCTAGTTTTCTAGCATTTTTTTCTAGATGATTTGAAGGGTTTGATTCTAGACAAGGGAAACTAAGGCTTTAGACTAGAATACCAATATAGGTATATCTTGTCTTGTAAAATGTAATTAGAATAATAGTTTTATTTATTTGATCATACAGTCAAAGAAGATATAAAAATAATATGATACAGTCCTAAACTATAGGAATTGGGATGCAAGGCACTAACTAAACTGCTTCGGTCTTTCTGATGTTAAATTCCACTCTTAATTCATTTAGCATTTGACTTCAAGACTTGTTTTTCATGACTTATTAAAAATCAATAGCTAATTTAATGAAAAATAATAGCCATTGAATTATAAAGTTTACAAGAATGAATCAGCCCATAACTTGGGGTATTGGACAGTAATGTTATTTTATGTTTGGTGTCATTATGGTCGACATGACGTCAATCGTACCGTACTGGGGTATTTCCTGACGCGTTGGCACCAAATCTGAGCCATTATTTATTCTCTACCTGAGGGTTTTCCTTAAAGCGTTTTATAATACAGGAAAATGTTTATCACATTGGTTTGTATGGCTGGTAAAGTCAGTATACTCATACCTATACAGGGTTATTTGCTCACCCTGTACTAAGCAAAAAGGGGGTGATTCAGATCATCATTACGAACAACTTTTACTATGGGGCCAACTCAAATTTCAAGAAAAATAAATCATCTGTATCTTACAAAATTGCAACTCGGAATCGACAAAATATATGAACAGCTGATTTTTTTTCTCGAATTTTTTATTGTCCCCATAGTAAAAGTTGTTCGTAATTATGGCTCTTTGGGCTTAGAACAGGGTAAGCAAATAATCCTGTATACCTGAGAGTAGTGAGAGTATTAACATCTAGAATAATATTTTATAATTATTATTGAACTCCATATATTACAAATAATAGAGTTACAAATAATAGAGGTACCAGGGTGTGGCAAGACAACATGGGTGATTAGACACTTTGATGTGGACAGGGACACTATCATCACAACAACAACAGAAGCAGCAAAAGACCTGAGAGAGAAGCTATCGCACCGAATAGGAGATCTAGTAAAATCAAGAGTGCGAACCATGGCTTCATCCCTCGTAAATGGTTTTGGAAAAGAGAGCTTCAGCCGCCTTCTGGTGGATGAAGCTCTAATGAACCATTTCGGAGCTATAATAATGGCTGCACGACTGTCTGGTGCTAGCGAACTTGTCCTCATTGGGGACGTCAGTCAGCTGCCTTATATCGACAGAGAAAATCTCTTCGAGATGAGGTACCATCGCCCTACCCTGGTTGCAAACATCACCCAGGAGTTGCTCTGCACACATAGAAACCCAATGGATGTCGCGTATGCGTTGAGGGAAATATACTCAGGTATATATTCCTCAGTTCCCCGTATTAGGTCTCTTGAGCAGAAAAGGTTCAAGGGGGCTCAAATATCCAAAACCCTCCCCAACACCCTTTTCTTAGTGCATACGCAGGAAGAAAAGGAGACCCTAATAAGCCAGGGTTATGGAGGTGGCTCAGGATCGCGCACCCTTACCATCCACGAAGCTCAGGGACTGACGTACGAGTCGGTAATCGCCATTAAAACTAAGCCTAGAATAAAGCTACACGAAAGCGTCTCACACGCTGTCGTTGCATTGTCTCGGCACACTGGAACTTTCATCTACTACGCTGACGACATAGAAGGTGATGCCATCAGTCGATTCGTGCGGCGTGCATCGTCTGCGTCTTTGAGGGCTATCAAGGACTATAACCTGCAGATGGCCATCAGAGACCGGAACGCGGCGGTGATGGAGGCTCTGGGCCGGGAGGAGGCAAAAGAGTTGTAATAGAAGGACATGGGAGCGATCACAAGCAGAGTAGATACCACCGAGTAACACATGGAAACGTAGCCTTGGACTCTGCTGGTGATCGCTTTCACAAAATAAATCAGAATAAGTGTGCATTAAATACAAACTAGCATTGCGTGCATGCCTTGAGCATTCATGCTCGCCATCGAAGGCTCCTTCTTGCGGCGGCGTCGTGTGTCGGGTCGTTCTCTTCCCTTAAATATGGTCGAGGAGAGTGATGGCTGATACATGCGTCATACTCGTGATCGGGTGCTGCATGCGGGTCGCCGGTTTGCTCGTGGCATTCACGCAGTGCAATGAAACCACTAACTTAGACTAAGATTTAAACTAACCCCTCTCTATTGTACAGTCGCATTCTTTCAATTGTAACTTACTTAACAAAAGGCACAGACCCTGGAGTCTGTGGGCCATTAATTTAAATAAAAAAAAAAAAAAAAAAAAAAAATAATAATAGAGTTCAATCAATAAAAAATAAAATCAATAAAAAAACAAGGCGCGACGATGTCGATGTCACAGACGACGTGGCTAATTCTTTCTTACATAAGGTGCAAAAAAGTTCAGAAGATATTCTATGCGTAGTTCCATACCATTTTAAGTATCCGCCCGGTCCTTAGATACCATTTTAAGTATACTTCAATGGTGCAAAATTACATGCGATTTTTTTCTATGCCTAATTGTCTAGCTCCTAATTAGGCGTGCTAGTAACTTAGGTGTCGTGATTACGTAATCTATGAGATAGGATTACGAAGTAGTTGTATCAAGTTTCTTTCTCCGCTTAATGGCTTTCAAAAATGTGCTCCACATTTCGAGTAGGCCGATAGCGCCACTTTCACAAACCGAACTGGATTAGTAATATGAACCGGTTCCATTGCTCAGAGTTTTTTAACAGGCAATAAAAATAAGCAGTACTGGTGGCAGTACCTAAAGGCTAAAGCGATTCCCATGTTTTTTGCTTAGAGACGGCTTACTGATAGAAAAAATGATTAAAATGGGACAGGTTAACTTTAAAGTCAAGAGCCTAAGGTCTACTTTAGTAAACGTTGCATTTTTGTGATAAATAACGATGTTCTACAAACTATTGGTAATAATCTCAAATCTACAATAGATCCAGCATCTAGCTTTTTTTTTACTGAAGACTTATCTATTACATTTAATAATTTAAATTTAGTCGTATACGTTGAAAGTAAATAAAAAAACAGCGTCTGCGTGAAATAGCAGAGCAATTAACTGACACTTATTGCTCTGCTGTTTTACGCAGGAAATGCTGTATGTAAATTTTATGAAACGAGAAACGCAACGGTGCAGTGCAGTGTTCTGTGGTACTTGGGTGGATATGTTTTGAATTCTGATTTACAGCCTACGTAGTATCCAACTTTAAAAAAACTGAGATTCTAAGAAATTCAATTCAATAATAGCTTGTGCCATAATATTCACAGCTTCAGCCAGAGAGGATTCTAAATAAAAGGAATAACGGGAAAAGTTCGTTAGATAGTTTTACTTTTTCTAAAATGTACAGTATGATTAGTTGCCTAAATAAATTAACTTTTGATTTGTTGAAAGCTATAATGGCAACTTAGATATTATTATTTACTTTTAGTACTAACTACGTCCTACGCTGTAGTCACTCTTTCGTAGGTAGGTAGGTACACTGCGAAAAGAGAGCGGAAATGGCCTTCAAATAAAAATCAAGGGAAGGTGAAACAAAACACGTTATTCATAAATAAAATTATTTATTAAGGCATATTACGCTTTACAATATAAAATGTTGCTTAAGTCTAAATATCCGTCTTGGATTCTAGATTCATTTGAATTACATAACTTAATCTACATAAGCTATACCTAAACTAATTTTCATGAGATTTTATAACGATAAAACATAAAATAATTTAATACTTACAACTAACATTTGTCTGACCTAGCTTACGCCTGTTTAGAGATAGGTATTTATTATTTATGTTTGAGTTCTGAAAAAATGTCCATAATTCAATATGTGACTCCATGAGGTTTTTTACTAACACAGCGTTCTTTATGCCAAATAGGACTGGCTTTAGGGGGTCGAACCCCAAACTCGAAAAGAAAAATAAATCGAGATCTATAAATCAATGAATTTTGGGGAGTAATCCTCCGGAGATTTTAGGGGGTAAAGAGGGGTTAAATACTCTTCTAAATCCCAGAGGATACCCCGGAAAACCGAGGGTTGAAGTGAAGAGCTGTTCCGCTATGGTATTTCCTCAACCCAGGGAGAGGGTGTTAGTTGTAGTCGTGAATAAAGAGAGCCTAGAGCAGAAAGCTGATTATTTCTCACGAATTTTAAGACTTTAATTCTAATTGAATCGTAAGTATACTAAGCGCCACACAAATCGGCGGATGAGAAGTTAGCCGCAGATGACACTTCGCCGTGATTCGCTAATTATTGCGCATGTGTGCACGGGCGTAGGGAGCGCGCGGGAGGCATGGGGTTGAGAAACGAGACGACGGGGCACACCCGCCGTTTCTCTGGCTCCCGCGTATCCCGCTCTGCGCATGACTTCCCATCCGCCGATTTGTGTAGCGCTTAGTATAAATATCGTTTGATCCCGTTTACTTAACGCCTGTTAAATTTACGGATTATTCTCAAAGCTGGAGACAGTGGAGACGTAATTTTGCTTAAATATCTATTGCCAACCATCTTCATGGTTAGTGAAGATATAAGCTCTGAAAAAAAAACCGTTTGGCGAAAGGTAGGTACCACAAAAACTAGGCACCTAATTCACCTACTTTCAGCGTTATGTTGCTTCCGTGACATAACATTTTGAAGGGGCAGCAGTGAAGTTCTTATTTTACGCTAATTTCATAGATAGTTGTCCAATTCAACATCCAAATTGCGTAATGTGCCAATGACTAGAATTTAGAATTTTGTTGAATGGAAACTAATAAATAGTAGTTAAGTGGGTGATGATGATGATGGGTTTGTTGATGTGGACCTATCTTTTGCTACTGATGAAAAGTTGTATTAAAATGTAGGTATAAGCTATATTTAAGTAAAAGAAACGTAGATTACAAGCAAAGATGTTATAGCAATCGAGTTTTTCCTATTGCTTTTAATTGTAAATGTCTAAGAAGAAAGGAAGCTGAGTGCTTGCAGATGTCGTCTATTCATCCTAATTTACCATACAGTCCGCAGTTAACTTAGTATTACTAGAAATAGAACTTTAAGCACTACGTAGGTATATCTACTTCACAACATGCGCAAGATATCCTCAAACAGCATACACAAATCAAAATTCAGTCACACTAAAATCATAGAAATTATACAGAAAACATTACTACAACTATTGCTTCTGTAAAATTATTGAGCAAAAAGTCTTCTATTCCCTTTTTTTAAATATCAGCCGACGACAGCGCGCACCGTGTTCCTGAGGAGGTCTGTAACCAGCTCCGTGGTGCGGATGATTTTATACCCGATCTGGTCGATGAGGGTGATGGCTGTGGAATAGGGGGGAGGCAGCTCGGTGGTGGTTTGGGTGGGGCGGAGGGTGAACCGCGTCGGGACTGCGTTGGACGGCGCGGCTGTGTACGGCGCGGACGGTGGAGTTGGCCTGGAAGGAAGAAAAAGAAAGCGTTATTGTCTTGATTTCGATACTGAGATAAAATTGGGGACATCAGCCACGTGAAGACGCGTTAGGACTACCACATATAATGGTCGCCGTAGCCGAAATAAGTATGAAAAAAAAGAATCATCTTAAGGTATAGCCGCATAGTTAAGTAGCCTCTACGTGGTGGATATGATCCTGAGGTCGAGTTCTTTGAATAAATTCAGAGTTCTTTGAAATTTAGATATGTGCAGATTTATCATCATTAAGTTTTCGGTCGGTGAATGGAAACATAGGGCCGCTAGGTGCCCGCGGTATGGGATGATGGCCTAATCGCGCTTTGAGGGTATGCCTATGTGTGACTGTATAATGGTTGATACAGACAGAACAGTAACTAAGTTGTACGTATATAAGATGAGTACCTACCGATTTAGGTGTTCGTTAACGAACATCAAAGTTAAGCAACGTTGAGCTTGGTTAGTTTTCGGATGGGTGACCGTGGGTGGTATTTATAACTGAGCGCTTCCGTGGGTCGGATGACACGTTATACCCCCGGTAGTTTTAACCGTTTAGCCATGTCAGAGGCCATCAGGTGGCTTAAAAACTCCCACCCGGCCATATACTAACTTAGGTACCTACTTACTTATTACTTACTAATTTAGTACTACAAAACCAATAGGTCTTTTTGCTTGAAAATTTGCCTATTCAAACAACGGATCTTACGCTTCTCGTTCATTCAACGGCCGTGGGAATTATTGAAATTACGTCGACTGTGATTAGTGGGTAAGGTAAATGACTATTCACATGCGTTGACAAACTTTCAAGGTAACATGTCATTGACCGATTAACTAAATACAGTACTTGAGCAGTATCTAGTTAATCGGCTATAGCTTTTATACATCTAGTTTTCTTATTACCTTGCTAATATTATAAATCCGAAAATTTTGTCGGTTTGTTCCTCTTTCACGCAGCAACGGAGCAGCAGATTGACTTGATTTTTGGCATGGATATAGTTCAAAGGCCGGAAAGTGACATAGGCTACTTTTTATCCCGAAAAAATAAAAGGTTCCTGTGGGATAGCGCAAAAGTCAAAATTACACGCGGGCGGAGCCGCGGGCAAAAGTTAGTAATAAATAAATAACTATTAAGGGACATTATCTTACACACGGCCCCTGACCCCAAACTAAGCAAAGCTTGTGATATGGCTGCCAGAGACTGATATTATACTACACTTATTTTTAAATACATACTTATATGTATAGATAGTAACTAAATAACACCTAGACACAGAGCAAACATTTATGTTCATCACATAAATATTTGCCCTGGGTGGGGATCGAACCCACGCCTCTTTGATCCAGAAGTTAGGGTCACTAACCGCTGAGCCACCGAGGCAGTCATAGTAGTAGTAAGTCAAAGTATATGGACAGACACACGTACTGTTACATCGAGATGAATAACTTTTACCTACTTAGAAATTAAATTTTTAAATTAATTAATTCACCGAAATTAAGCAACGTTCCGCACGGCCAGTATTGGAATGGGTGACCGCGGGTGGTATTTACCAACTGAGCGCTACCGAGGCTCGGATGACACGTTAAATTGTAGGTCCCGGTTGTTTTAACCGTGTCAAAGGCCTTCAGGCGGCCTAAAAACTCCGACACCAGGGCTAGCCACCCGGCCTATACGAACTTACTTTGATTACCTACTCAGACCAATGCTGGAATTGCATCAAAATCAAAAAGCTTTTGAGATGATCCCAATAAAAGTAGAGGCTCTCTGAGAGGTTGTAAGCTACCTACCAGTAACACTGTACATTACCGACAGACCTCACTAACAATTTATTTTTTATCAGCCATGTTCAGAAGACTTAAGGCGGCTTAAAACTCTGACAGGGCTAGCCACCCGGCCTATACGAACAAGGCCATTTTCCAGCAATAGGGTTCTGATATGATAATAATGATGAGTCTAGACACCCTACCTCGGCATTCATATTAGTTCATATCCAGCGGGCTTGGGTTCAATCTATTATCATATTCCTACGTAGATATATGCACCTTTGTATACCTATAATTACCAGAAGGTTTACGGATGCGTAATGTGATAAAACCACATAATTTTCCGAGCGCCGAAACTTACCTAGGTATGTAGAGTCTGCCAAGTTGATTGGCCAATTTGGCCAGCGTGGTGGACTATGGCCAAATTTCTTTGGTAATGAGGTTTGCTTAGCATTTGTACTCTATTTGACAGTTATTGATCAGTCCGATCACTGAACTAGGTAGAGCTTACTTTTTGCTGTCGGTGTCACGGTCCTCGTCATTTGAAGGCTGTTGATATATAAGGGCGAATCGAGAAACCTGTTTAAAATTCCTCTTGCCATAGGTAACTATGGTCTCACCACATGGAAGGCCTAAGTATAGAAAGATTTATGAGAGATCACTTGTGGACCAGAGACATAAATCAAAGAATTCAGCATTTAAATTATGACAAGAATTAATCGTCGTATTTTTTAATGTTTGTTTTGATCGTTTTCGTATGATTTAAATATATCGTGTATGCCTAGTTATTGAGGAAACTCTATGTAAAATCACAGTACTGATTAACATCAATTGGTACCGAAAGAAATTGTAAGACTAGACAATACTCTAAGTATGTAGCGTTCATTAAAAAATGCGGCCTGTGGCTGACTTAGTGTTCAACAAATCACAGAGGTCGAAATCTTCGATACATAGGTAGGTATCTCCTCATCACTACTAGATACAGTGCGACGTGAAAGATCTAAACAAAATAAACGAGCAACTATCGCTTTATTAGCATATTTTGCATCATATTCTTCGTGATGACACTGTGTTTCTGTTCAAAATCCGGAAAATAACACAAAATAAGGAAAATGCAACCAAATTTACAATGACTAATTTAGCTTAGGTGGTGGTTCCAACAAGAGTGACTTTTTATACCCCAAATAATTAATTTCTACTCTATTATGTCGCACTGTACCTAAATACTTACAGGAGTATTGGCATGGTAATGGTACCTATATAACAGAATTGTGACTCGGCCCTGTCCTTCAAATAAATACCTACTGCCCCACACGGTCACGCAGCGTCACACGCTCTAGGGCTGCCCGCTTGTTAGGTAAATCGCATGCTCACTGATTACAAACCCTCACGTTCGTTCGTCACTTCGGCGCATAATATGCAACTGTTGGTGTACCGACAGTATACCGAACTCCAAAGCTCGTAGGTATAATCCGCGTTCCCACTGTTTGTATGGAGACGGAATACTGTTAGATACCATTACTGTGGTATGGGGTTACCTGGTTTGCATGACTGACCTTATGGTGGATATCCTGACGGTAGGCGGCGCCGTGGGTCGGGTGCCCGTCGCTGATGACGGACTGCCAACCATCAACTCGCCGTCCTCGCCAAACCTGGAAGTGACAATTTGACAAATTATAAGCTAATTCGATTAATATCGTGCTGCCCGCGGGTTGCTGCTTTGCTCGTGGTATATCTACACGGGCTACACGCAAAATAATTTTAACAGAAAAAAACATATGTTACCCAGTTATCTGGGTAAAAAAAAACATTATTATAATTAGTCTGTGAGTTAGATTATTAAAAAATATTGGACGCGTATTTTTTTTGTCAACCAAACAACAAATGACAAAGACAAACCTTGTCAAAGATTGGGAGTGGGGGTCGTGACGTCATCTCTCTTACAGAAGTATGTATATATACATTTGTATGGCACTTCTGACTTCACCGGGATCTTTAACAGGCTATACATTCATAAATTTTTTCGTATCTAATATTTTTTGGTCTATCTAACGTATATATTTTTAGTCATCATGCCTATTTAAGATGCTAAGGTAACTAGATAAATAATAGATATAAACGGATTTCCGCGCTAGTTGGCTAGCGAGCGCTGTACAATGGTACCTTCGATTTTATAGTAGCCCCTAGAGTATTTATAAGTAACTAGTTGTTTATTCTCTAAGGTAGTCCCATAGTTATGCTGCCGAAATGATAATGATTTTTTTTTTTTTTTTTTTTTTTTTTTAATTTGTATTTTATACTCTACAGACACCGGGGCCTATACCTTTTATTAACAATGATTCGACTTTTTCCTAAGAAGACAATATATTTATGATAATGATTTATACATTTTTATTTTATTTTCAATGGTTGATAAATTATTTCACCATTTCGTTTAGATTCCATGAAACTGTGGAAATCTTTGTACGAGTAGCAAACTCGTGATTCTGGGTCAATAGCTTGTAGAAGTAAGTAAATATCAGAAATCACGCTTTCCCATACTTATTACCATATTACAATAGACTACGATAAAACTGTGTACCTAATTCACCTACTTGTGCTCGTAAACATTTCAATCGTTGATCAATCTCTGCCACACTGACCTAGACATAGCATAATTTCATCAACACATGCAATGCGGTGAGAAAACGGCTATCTGCATTGTCTCAGATGCGATACCACGCATGCATTGTGGAAATCTATTAACATTCTTGATTAATTATCTACTATTGAATTTCTTTTGGAAGCACGTTTTACATTTTATCATCGTCATCTTCTTCTTATTCGTTCCCTTCATGTCTGAAATCGTGCCCGTTCTGAAATGCTCCGACAGAATCAGTAACGAACTGCTTCCACGCCGCCCCTATCTTCGGCTTTCTTCAGAGCAGTGGAAACTGGAAGCCCGGTTATCAACTTAATCTGATCAGACCAACAGGTAGGTGAGCGTCCACGTGGTGTTTTGCCATCTACTTTCCCAACTTCAACCAGTTTCTCAAAATTATCTGGCTGCCTGCGGGCGATGTGACCATAGTAAGTTAAGACTCGTTGATAACAAATTGTGGAAAATACAAATACAACATTTTTTAAAATTTCCTCGACGATCTATCATCAGCCCACCTGGTCGATGGACGTCTTACGATGCGTTTGCCGGTACACTACATTTTATAAAGGTGTCCTATTCAAAGAATAATCTAAGAATAGTGTCAGTTACTTACACAATTTACTGTAAACGTAAGTAGTTAAAAGTAATAATTTCTGTGATTATGTCTTTTAATGTTGAGGCTGTAGTATTTGAGTGTCTTTTTCCAGCCATGCCGTAAAAGAAATGCGGAAAGTCCTTCTGTGTCTGGTTTTTGAAAAGGTACAAATAAGAAATATTGTTTATAGCCGGAAATACCTACCCAGGAGTTGGTGCATTTGGATGCGACTTAGCAGGATAGGGATAGCAGTAAGACCCGTTTGCCGCGGACGGTTAAGAAGATGTTGGTATGAGTCACAGAGAGTAAAGTAGGGCGAAAGAAAGGGTAACAGAGAAAGTGTACATTTTAGTAGGTAGGTACTTAGGTACCGCACTATCTTTGTCACATTGTCATTAGCCAAGTGCCAGGCTATCCTTTCAATCTATAAATTAAAGGCCATGTTTTGCAACTCCATATTAGAGTATCACGCGTCTTCCTCTTCCTTTGTTTGAGCGTCATTGATCCACCTGTTGTTCAAAGTATTTATTTATTTTGAACAGTGTCGAACTGTACCGACCGGGATTTGATGTAGGTACGCCTCGTTACGAATACTTAATGGGAAAATTAAGGTCAGATTGGCTTTAAACAACAACATTTGAAAGTTATGGGGACCAATTGACATCCTTAACTCAAACTGGTTAACAAAAACATTAACTGAATTGATTAGTTTCTGATCATGTCTAAGGGGGCAGTACTGATACGCAGCTAGTTGCGTACGAAGAGAAAAAATCCTCGTAGGGAACCAGTTGCGGACATTGGTTGCGTACGCGGCCGAAAGCATACTCCCGTACATACTTAGTAGGAAGACTAGGAAGTCTAACCCATAAGGCGAGTTCCAGTTCTGTAAGTAAATCATAATCTTTGTAATCTAAGGAAATCTAGGTTAGGCTAGGTTGGTAACTTTTGGTTGTCTACGACCCATTGACTTTGCATTTGTTTGTTCTACGGCCTGAGGAATGTGCAGCTTACAAATTTCCTGTAATTGGTGTTCTATCATGTCAGAGGCCTTCAGACGTCTTTAAATCTCTGACACACGGGTAATTATACCCGGTTTACACGAACTTAGGTACGTGTAGCTAAAACGAGGATGACGAAATCTTCAATATTAGGATTTACTTCAGCTTAGCTAGTCTAGGTTATTCTGTTTTTATACTGCAGCCAATGCAGCTATATTCAATAGTTGACAGCTAGATCCGTTTCAGTTTAAACCCAGGCTTAGTTAATAGGCTTCTTTGAACAAATGTCACTGTGAATAAATAGCTAGCATTGATGAATTAATCGGTGTTCGTTTTCTCACATCATTTAGATTAATGACCATTCTATAATAGTTCCGACTAAGAAGGATTTAAACATCTCCAAGGCAGAACGAGCGGCTTTCATGGTCGGTTAACCGTATCAAAACAGTTGAACTGATGATCAGATGCAGATTTAGTTAATATGGAGCGTGGAATATTAAGCGTAGGATGTAAATAGACAAGTAAAGAAGCGATGTGGATAATAGTGTAATAGCCTAAAAACGCATTTCTGTGGGCAAGGTATACTTGCAATATACTACGAGTATGTACCTATTGTTGGGTTTTGGGCAAAAATTGCATATTTTAAATAATGTGCGGTTTTTGAACGGACACAATAGTTCGAGGGTGGTAGTCAACCACAGACTTTTAAAAAGTAAACGCAACAGGAAACGAGCTGTGGTTGGCTATTGCAGAGGAAGTCGTAAAAGTAACAAATACATTTACTAATAATCATGGTCTGGAACTCACACGAGGTTTTGAGGACCATTCTGATCGAGCCGTCGGAGCGAAGAACAAGTCTAGATTAAAGCTTAAGGAACAATGTATTGGAAGAAATAAATCTACAAAGAGTTGTTGAAATAATGGTGTTTTTACTGCATCGAGTCCTCGGTTGTCCTCACAAGTCAGAAGATGGATCGCAACCTACTTCAAAAAATGCAAGTATACGCCCAATTTTTCAGCTGATAGTTTTCGATGTATTTGTTTTTCGATTTATTTAGGACGTCGAGCCCTAACAACATAATTATCATATAGTAATGCAAATACATATATCGGAACAGATTTTTTTTGATATACAGTCTTTTACCGAATTAAATGGTTGATTTGAATCATGTGGCTTACCTAGCTATAATACAATTGTGCAATGCCACATCATAGCTTCGATTAATGTCGTTAGTAGATATATGACACACTTTTTTTTTCTGTTGACATGTCATGAACAATGTGCACGGGTTCGAGAAGCAGAGAAGCTGGCTGACCAGTCCCGATATCTGAGTGCAGAGCTGGCCGTGGCCGCAACCAGAACCTTGAACCCCGAGCAGTTCGACAAGCCCGAGAACTGAAGCAGAAGCTACATCGAGCCACGTGACTGCAACCACAGTTTGAAAGGTCATGTACCTACTTTTCCATTTTCTTTGTCGATTTAGTATTTCTTTTTCGAGTCTACGAGTAATAAATCACGTAATCCCTAGCTCATGTAGAAAGAAGCTCTTTACAGTACGAATTCGTGCGGTACATGAAAAAGAAAATGCATAGTAGAAAACATTAAGATTAGAGGAAAATATCTGTAGCAGATTCTTTTGAAAGTTGACGTGAAATTGCTAATTTTGTTACTTTTGACGGACCTGTGTTAGGGCTGGCCATATTACCTACCTTCTTCTCGAATAAGAGCAGTAATTTTGTATTTATAATTTCGTTCCTGTACATTCCTTGAGCTGAGCTGAGAAGGAATGAGCTTTGTGCTATTTCGACTTATCGAAACCCCGAGATCCCACATCTAGGTTCGAACCGTAAGCTGATTCTGATACGTAGTTAAGTTGACGTCGGCAGCTGGACATTGGTCAATATTTTCTCGATGAAAACGTCGATGAAGGAACTATGATTTTGCCAGCCTTGAACGTACTAGGTTTTGAAAGTATCGAGAATTCGATATTGCTATCGTTTGGATCTGATGCGTTAAATGATTAAAGTTTGAGAATATTTCGATAGAAGAGATGTGACATAACCACGACAAGGGTAATTTCACTTCAGAACTTCGATTTAACTCGATTCAACTGCCAACATACCGATCTTGCCGATGATGAGGTAAAGGTGATTAAGTCAGTGAATATTTCGGTAGAAGAGATGTGAAATAACCTCTATCAACGGCAATTTCACTTTTGATCCTACCTTCGATTTCGATTCGTTTCTATGTTATAACGCACTAGGCAAACTTGATTCTATAAACCACACACGCCGCGAAACCATTTTTATGCGAAAAGCGAGTTTCTCTTTTAGTATCTCGAAGCGCAAGTTTTTGTCTAGTGAAAAATGGTTATTGATCATCACAGAATTACCAGAGGCATGGTGTGGTCGGTCGATGCATTGATTTGGTGTGGCATGAGTTGGAACCAGACATGAAAAGTGTCTCGATTCAGTGGCTAGTTGCTATGTTTTTGTCCCGATGGTGTCAAATTCTAATACATATAATTGACAGTTGACAACTAGTGATAGTCCATACGTTTTTACGGTTGAGAATTGCCTCGGGCAACAACAGCGCTATCTTTCTTCTTGTAATAGCTCTGTGTTGATCATACATGAAATATCTATTTCGAACTACGAATCGAATCTCGAAATTGTCACATCTATAAAATATTGGATGATACTACAAGATCAATTAATTACGAATCTGGTTTTGCAACTAGACTTGAGCGACTCTTAAGCAGATGTTTTACTTAACTTGAAATTTGCACGATCACAGTACTTGAATAAATATAATTGACAAATCGACTTTATTCTCGTATTCGAATTGTAAATATTTGTGTATGTATGCAACTTGACTTGAGCAACTCTTTTACGTAACTTGAAATTCACATGATCACACTAACTGAATAAATAATATGACAAATCGCCTCGATTTTCGAATTGTAAATAGTTATGAGCATGTACGTTATTAAATGACTTGATCACTATAGGCTTACTGAATAAATAAGCCGCAAACAATTAAAAAGTAAACAAAAAACTACCTTACAAAAAAAAAATATTTAAAAACTCCACAGATATTTAATTTGAACAGTTTACCCACATGAGAATCGTATGTAAATAATCCATAAATATGCTACGATGTATTGTTAGGTTCTGAACTAACTATTCGCTTCGAAAAAGGCAAATGATGCTACACGAGTGCTTCGATAATAACTATTTGTTATATAATAGCTGACATTAGACATCGGATTGTAATAACTTTGGAAACGTTGGAGTCATTGTTTTGATAACAATATTATTTTGAATTTTCAAATTTCGAGAACGTGACAACACTGTGTAGGTATAACGCAGTTTTCGTTTGAGCAAACTTAATGTATTAAAATTGAGTTCGATTTGGAATCGAATTGGTGATCTGCTAAATATTCGAGGCTGTTGTTATACGATTTTTGACTATAAAAACAGTTTTAATTGACGATAAAATCAATCGAATTGATCAATGAAATGAATCGATTTTATATTTTTCGTATAAGTTTCGATGTCGTGCGACTGTAAAGAGTAGAAGAGTACTAATCTCATGTTAGTTATAATGAGAAGAGGTATAATGAAATAGAATTAAGAATATCGAATTAAAAATATTTTCGAGCCAGTTCATCAGATTCCTAGTTGTTGTAGAAACAGATTTCCTTGTACTTAACTGCTTGTATTACAATCGATTGACATTTTGCTCAAAAATACTCAGCTGCTGTTCGATGTTGACTGATGTTTTCCAGCTGAGTACGAAGTTTGTTCCAGTAGTAAGTATTCGTGATATGAAGTATGTTTAGTATTATTTTGTCGAAAGTACCGAGTACTTTTTGTTGAGAGCTTTGATACCCAGAGCCTTGAAAGAGATTTCAATACCAGGAAAAATAAGGGGAATAGTAAAGGATCGATCGACGTTTCCATATTTCGACACATAGGAAACAGGATTTTTCTTGGTATCTTACCAAGAAAATCGATTTGCTATTTCTCGATAACTCACCAGCCATATATTTGTGAATTATTCTGATTGTCTGATTTAGAACTTTGTTCAACACTAAAATAAAGGTCAGCTGACTAAATAATAATCACCAGGATGGAAATAGATCCGTTTTCACCGACCAAATCGACTAATGCACAAAATTTTATTCGGTGAAAAGAATTTTTTGAAACCGTATTGTTGAAAAAGTATTCGAATCATTATATGGTTTAGAAGACTAGTCGAGTTTATATCGATGGCGCTCAAGATACAGTGTCGATACTGTCTGCAGCCTACGAGCTATTAATATACAACAAGATCACACGGAGCCGTTTCCACATGCATTTAACGTCTCCGCTGTTGGATAGCCACCGCTTGAAGAAGCCCATCAAAGCTTGTCGATAGTTTGCTACGACAAGCTCAAACATAGAGACAGGATTATTGGAACGGGTCGCTAAGTTCAAGTATCTGGGAAGTTGGATGAATAATAGTGGGGATCATGCGCAGGAGATAAAGGTTCGCATAGAAATGGCTCGTTCAACCTTCTTCGGAGTGAACAAAATTTTGTGTGACAGACCTGAGTCTTGACTTGAGACTACGCATAGTACGTTGTTACATCTTTTCGGTGCTATTATACGGCGTAGAAACATGGACTCTCACACAAAATTTGACAAAGAAGCTGGAGGCGTTTGAAATGTGGATCTACCGCCGTATCTTGAGGATCTCATGGCGTGACCGAATTAACAACGTTGAGGTACTAAGCAGGCACAAGAAGAAGCTCAAACAATCTCTGATGCACGAAAGGAAAGACACGCACAAACTTTCCTTAAGGTTGGCGTCACCTGCAGCGTCTCGTAGTTCCTGATACAACAGAAGACCAGAAGACATCCATCACCTAATTACTACAACACAGCCGGTTGACACGTCGTAGACGTCGTGACACACACTCTCCGAGCTCGTCATTCATGTCTACGATGTAACAATGTCGATATATATTATGTATATATATATATATCTATTACACAGCCACATCATCGAATTTTGTTGAATCAAGACACCGCCCATCTTTGAGAAAGCAAGGAGCTTCGAAAACGCTCCTTACGTCTTAGTTCGATTAAAACTAGCCGCAATTGCCCTTTTACCGCACTGAAATTTATAGTGATACGACGTACCCAACTTACAACATACTCGATTTAGTCCCGTAAACAGCTCAAGTTTACTAAACAGATGAGGAAGTTACCCGCTATAATGTGCATTTATTTTATGATGAAGGTATTTGAGATGTGATTTTATTCGTATGAACAAATAGTACCCACATAGTTGCAGTATTATTTATTCTCGTATTTAGCGAAAATGTAAGCAATCTATTAAAGAAGCTGTGGGTAATTGAAAAAAGATTGCTCGGGTAACTAAACAATTTCAGTTTTGTTGCAATTATCTCTATTACTTTGACCCGATCGCAGGTCCTTAAGACTCGAAGTGCATGTTCGTGTTACACACGTCCGTGTGTTAAGATCTGAATGTTATATTATTCATTTGAATTTTTCAGGCATCTATCGCTAAAGTCGACATACCCATAGGATATATCTTAGGAACAATCACTTCAATATATATTGTGATTGTTTAATACGATGGTAGATTGAAGTATACCTATGTAGTTTTTACGAGTACTCCTCATTTTGAATAGTAAACATATAATTAGGAAAATTCTCAGTTTTTGGGATTCCTTCATCATAACCTGATGACAATGGGATTATCTCGAATGTATTCTTTCAAAAGAGCCTTGCAAATTATTAAGATAGACATTTTAAGTAGTCTAAGAACGATTGAGATTATTTTTTTGTAAAGTCTATTAAAAATAATAGTTTGTTGTGCACCTCCTACCGATTCGTTTTCGTCCAGCCGGGCTAGGATGCGCGCCACGCAATATTTCTTTAGACGTGTTAGAACGAGACAGAGTTATGGTAAAGAATGTCACTTTTTCACACGCCGAAAAGAGTTCTTTTCGTGGCTTTTCGTGGTCGCGTGTTTGGCCTCCAGGTGCCTATGTTGAGCATTGTTGACAGAAGATTGCTATCTTAGTCGTCGGAAGATATTTACGCCGCTGGTCTATTATTGATGGAACAGCGATATTTTACCTGACGTCTGCATCATCGATGTAGAGATTAGCTGAATAATAAGAAGCTTAAGATTCCTATATCAGGGATCACATTAGCCGACTGTGATACATTTTGTAGTAGTTTTTGATACATGATCGATCGATTGATAGACACTGAATACAGAATTGTTTGGTTGTAATTCCAGATCAGCAACGCGACTCGATCCCGTGACGCAACTGTCGCGGGCAAGTTGATCGAAGTGAAGAGTCGAGCTCCATGAAGCGGTCGAGGCGATCGATCCTGTGAGCATGAACAACGCGATTCGATCTCGCGGCGCAACTGTCGCGGGCCGTTGATCGAAGTGAAGAGTCGAGCACCATGACGCGATCGAAGCGATTCTGAAAATATACTCTGCGTTTTTCGAAATGTTCAGTAGATATCTAAAGGGTGATTCGAGTTAAGTAGATGTTTAAACGCAGACGTATTATTCAGGCCGTCGTGGATGCATCCCATCGAAATTAGTCGATTGATGAAGTCGATGAATTAGTGACAATGGGTAATGTAGTGAAAGCAACATTTTCTGTGATTTCCTTGTTCTTTTCATAGTTTCCTCTCAGTATCTAAACATTAGCTAGATTTGTGTTCTAAAATGACTCAACTTTTAATTCTTCATTAAGTTGCCAGTTTAGATAAAAAAAAAATCGAGTATGTATTGATATTCTGATCGTATAACAATGATAAAAAATAATAATATATGTAATATATTGGCCAACCATATAAACAAAAAACATTGATTTCAAGAATATTTTTCTACAAAGAAAACAAGCATCGAGTTTCGAGATGGTTGCTGCCCATTTGTTTGCCACATTTTTGAGTGCAGTTTGAAGCATAATACAAAGTCTGAGTCTAAACTGTCTTAGAATGTTGCTATAGATTTTTTGAACGATGCCTATTCTACCCATAGTCATAGTTGATTCGATTATACGGCACAGGCCGTTTTCAAACCTTGTCATTCGAAGCTGTTCATATTCGTTCAACACAGCAGATGTATCGAGTTTTTATGTCGACATACGATGACTGAAGACGACGACGTCCCTGAATTTATCATAGTTATGATAGTGGAAAAAATATTTTTAATTGTTGTAAAATGGCAAACTAAAAGATCGAGATCTGATTACATGGCTCACGCCATAATATAAGATAGTACGATTGCACAATACATGTTTGCAGTTTTAATCCATGATTACTTTCGATGTCATAGAATTGTTTGCCATTAATGCAACGCCTTGAATGCGTCGAATATTGTATTGTAGTGCTTCGATATAGTAGTGTGACATTATCAAACCTTCAATATTTGTGTATGATGCAATTCACTTTGTGAATAGTAATATCGAGTACTTAAATTGACAGTAAGTGTTGAATAAATGAAAAGTTTGATATGTCATTTTCAATTGCTTTGTATAAAATAATTAATTTTATGAATAATGAAATAGAGTTAATGTTTACGAAGTCGTTCGAAATCTATGCTTATTTTGCTGAGCTGAAGTTTTGTTGCATTAGTAAACCCCTTTTTGAAGTTATCATTTTCAATTGCTTTGTATATTGTAATTAATTCGAAGTCTATACTTATATGACAAAGTTGAAGTGTTTTGAGTCTTTTAGAATGCGATGTATGTTGAATGTGTTCCGTTGTATATGTAAATCTTTTTACCAAATTATTTATTTTCGAGTTCGAAGAGATTTTATTAAGATAAGATTTGTATTCTTAAGTAATCTAGTAACTGTCGAGTAACTGACCATGATGACTAATGTTGGGTTCCCACTGGGGCCGTGTGTGAGGTCACACACATTGTCAAGATGGACGAATGTTGGGTTTTGGGCAAAAATTGCATATTTTAAATAATGTGCGGTTTTTGAACGGACACAATAGTTCGAGGGTGGTAGTCAACCACAGACTTTTAAAAAGTAAATGCAACAGGAAACGAGCTGTGGTTGGCTATTGCAGAGGAAGTCGTAAAAGTAACAAATACATTTACTAATAATCATGGTCTGGAACTCACACGAGGTTTTGAGGACCATTCTGATCGAGCCGTCGGAGCGAAGAACAAGTCTAGATTAAAGCTTAAGGAACAATGTATTGGAAGAAATAAATCTACAAAGAGTTGTTGAAATAATGGTGTTTTTACTGCATCGAGTCCTCGGTTGTCCTCACACTATAGAGGTTATTAGTGTCATCTTATGGTAATATGGATGGATAATGATGAGTTACAATTCGTTTAGTGCATACTGCATACTAAAATTTATTCTTACCTTTGAGGTTGCCAGATGTCGGACAATATCAGCAAGTTAATTAAAATCAGCATTTATAAACGCTTTTCAAATAGATACAATTTTGCAACCAAAATATTTTATTTATTTATTTTTTATACCTATGTATTTTTAATTGTTCAATTGTTATCGTTAACTTGACATTTATTTATGAAGACTCTTTTTGTGTCTATATTAATTTGATTTTTGTCTATGTCTCTTTGTTCAAATTGACATTGTTTACTTGTTTAGGTATTTACCTAACTAGAATTTTTAGATCATTAGAGATGGATTTGTGAATAATTCAATAGCTATTAATGTAATCATTCAATATGTATCTCTATTTAACATTTTGCCTGTATTCAAATAAATCCTGTCAAATTAAAAATATTCAAGTCGGTGGTCATGTCTCATGTAAGTATAAAAATCGAAATATAACAGTATTTACGAGTAGGTATGTTAGTGTAATATACTTTTTTGCCAGTCAGTCTCTTATTTGATTACACCAATCTCTATTAAGTATATTTAAACGTTACTGTATTATTAGACATTGCTATAAGTGTATCAAAACGCAATATTACCGATGTTAGCTCTAAGCAACTGGTTTGCAAAAACACGGTTATGATTTTATGATCAAGCAACAATCGAATAATGATTTGTAGCACGCAGAACGAATTAATGTACTTGTATGTGTCTATTAATACATTGGTAGTTATCTATTTTGGTGTAGGTAAGTTTTTACACGTTGGGGTTAGGTCATTGATATTAAATTAGCTCAAAGTTTGTTCTAGAAGGCTAAAATTAGATCAAGCTAGTAATCTTCCTACATCGTAATATAGCTAGACTGCAAATAATAATCTGATCATACTTAATTCAAACGCATTAATTCTGCATACTTTTTGTGTTAGTTTTTAAATTATCTTAAGTTGTATGTGAAGTTCGTACCTACTAATATATATCTACTAGTATTTTTTAATCTAAGTAATTTAGATTTAGACTAAAATATACTAGTTCTATCTACATCCGTAAGTATACAATTATGTAAGTACATAATTATTTTATTCTTAGGTAAGTACCTAAGAATAAAATAATTCTGTAATTGTGCAACACATTATTTTTGCAAATCCGTTTTGCTAGATTCTTATCAGAATAGTTGCATTGTGTACCACAGAATTAATTGTTATTTAGACAAAATTTAAATGTAAGTATAAAGTTTTTGTTTCCGAAAATTCCATGTTTTTATGTACCTAAGTATGCTTTATAATTTAACAAGTTGATTATACCAATAAAAAACAAAATTATTGTGCTTCAAAAAATATTAATTTATTTCCTTTGAAGGAAATTGATAGTTCTTAGAACTTATGTTTACTTTTATTTGAAGATACATAAGTAGGTACATTATACTATATATTAAAACTTAGAGTTGTACATTTTATCACTAATCACTGACCTTAGGCCAGTTGAAAAAAAAAACGATTAAACATGGACATTTACCATAATTTCACACACCCATAGTAAAGTAGAAAGGACATAAATAAATGGTAACTTTACTATAGAAATAAAATTATTTTTGGGGTAGTACCGGTTGGAAATAAAATTACTATAACAATAGTTACTTATAATATTAATATAATAATAGTTAAGAGCTCAAATGTACACTTAGTAAAGTTAGTAGCAATAAAGAAATATGAATATAAATACTTTTGGGGTAAGTAGATATACTAACTAAAAATATATAAGTAATTTTCCGATCCTCATTTTAGTCTATCCTTATACTTGTAAGGACAGACTCATTTGAGCCATAGGGATGGACTCAAGTAGACGAAAGTAGAAGAAAAAAATAAAGTAGAAGAGAAGTATTTTAGCACTTTCTTACCTGTTCATAATGATAGGCCTAGGAGAAGTGGCCGTCGCCGGTGAGGGCTCGGGGGCGGGCGCGGGCGAGGGCAGGGCGGGCGAGGGCGGCGGCTGCGTTACAGTTGATAAAGGGAGCACCACGCCTGGGGGCAAAATAGTAGTTTGAACTTTGCTCTAGGTTTCCATTGTTTGAAATTCGTGTTGTGATGTTGTCAAGGGATCGTTTCTACATTAGCGTAAGGTTAATTTTTTTATTACTGTTTTAAATTTTTGTGTAAAATAAAGTGTTATGTGTCTATCTATTTATTTCCTATAGTTATCTCTGTTATATTACACATTGCCTTAATTTTTCTTAAATTTTGTGTTGCTGGTTCTCTTCTTATTTTATCGGAAACGGTTAGGTCACATCTATTCCTAACCAAAGATGAGATGTGTTTATGAGCTGAGCAAAAAAAGGAAGTTTAACGAAGATAAAAAATTACTATGGTTAGTTTGGTTTTATTCGATTAATAAGGGTAGTTTGGACCTTAAAAGTGTAAAAATCAATCAATTGAATATCTTTAGTAACACGAACCATCGTCGTATTTTGTTTAGGTTTTCTCATTATATTAATTGACCTATTAAGTTCCTATAAGATTTCGCGATACATGTTTTGACTTTTGTATAGCTAAGTATTAAATACTTTAAGTAAGTCTTTATATGGATTTCTTTTATACATGAAGTCTTTATTATCTTTTTTATTTATATTTCAGTAATGTGTGTGATTCAGAATAAGCTCGGCCATTCTATTATTTGTCAATTCATGCTAGATTTTTTGGCTCTCATATATTTTTTACAAAGTGCAGCAAAAACCGTTTCAAGCCTCATTACTCTATAATAGACAGATTGGTTTTAAAGTTTGTGGATAAAAAATACTTCCTAAACGGTTTTGTGTGCTTAATAGGCAGACCTTTTTTCTGTTCGTATAGTGAATTGACAATGTTGTACAAATTGAGCTTAATGATTTTTTTGCACCAGTTAAAGTGCTTTTAAATGTTTTCTATAGGTGGTTTCAAAGTTCTAATATATATTTATACGTATTTTTCTTGTGTACTTATGTCTTAGATACTATAGTACAAAAATCTTTAGGATCGCTTGTCTTATTTTATACATAGATACTGGATATAAGGCTATTTTACAACATTGAAAATACGAGCATACTATTGATTGTGGTAATCCTTAAAGATAATAGCCTGAAAAAGATATATTTCACATTATTTAAACTAAAATATGTCTAATCTTTGCAAATAGCACGAAATAAAATACGATATTATTTTGATATTTTATCTGTGACGTAAACGTTCTAAGAAGGGCAGCAACTCTGGTGACGTCACATAATAATAAACAAGAATTTCTCGATTGACTGTCGTTTGTGTAATTTGTGTTTTGTGATTTCGGAGTCATATTATAGGATCTGTAAGTTACTTTTAAAGTATTTTTTGTCAATTTTTAGATGTATTTACTGGTATTCATTAACGTTATTTACTAGTGTGTGACGTCAAAGACCAGCGCCATTACAGAATGTCGTTTTTGGTAGGATTTTGAATATCTATTCTTTAGCACTGATTTTCATTGTTAATACACTAGATCTCTCGGAAATATACATGTAGTGTGTTTATTATGTACTAACGAATAATTTAAAACGATTTCCTAAAAACTAGTCAAATAGCCTATTGTGTAAGGAACACAAAAAGTATATGGGAAATCACGTTGACTTATACGAAAAGGGAAATCTTGTTAATAGAAAATTTTAAAAGTGTTAGTAAAAATAGCATTAATAGACTGATGCTACATATTTCTCGGACAATACTAAATACGTACCTACTGTTATTTTGCTATTGAAATAATTGAGCTCTACTAAAAAAAATAAACAAAAGAGAATTAAAGCTCTATAAATGCTGGTAGGAATGGTGTTGAATAATTTTTAGCGAGGGACTCTAAACGCTCGTGAGGTCGCTGGTGGAATCTTATTACATGGTTAGGTTGATCCACTAATGAAGTCCACTACTGTTAGCTTATATCTTTTACCACGAGAGTAAATTACCTGATCCAGGAATGGTGTTGAAGCTTTCCTTAGCCAGGAACTCCTCGAAGTACCGCGTGAAGTCACCCGTAGGGTCCCATCGTACGGACAGCTTGGCCCATTCTGCAGGGTACTCGTACTTCAGCCGCTTGATGATCTTCACTGCGGTGCGCTTCTGTCGTTCTGTACAGCGCACGCATTTCGTTCTTAGCGCTTCGGGAAGCAACCCTGAAAATAGAAAAAATACATTAGTTACTGAAGGAAGGTTCAGGCTCATCACCTTCTTATCTTTATCCCTAGGGAACACCACGTCTGCATATCACGTTCCCTTTCGCCATTTCATTCTATAATAAGTCATCTCATCATTAACTCTTCTCTATCGCATATCATAAATGTAGAGTCAGGCTATCTTTTTATATTTTGTGTTAGAATGATTCACCAATTAGTAAATTCAATGATTTCAAAATTTTAATGTTTACTAAATAGTTGAAAAATCAAATAGACAGTAAGAGCATTTTTACAGCAAGGACACATCAGCCGGGCTAGTATGCGCGCCACGAAATAATTCTTTCGTAGTGTCAGAACGAGACAGCGTTATGGCAAAGTATATATCTGTCACTTTTTCACACGTCGAAATGAGTTCTTTTGTTCAAACAACTTTTGTTCTGCGACTTTAACCAAAACTCAAAAAAGAGATCAGCCGTCCCATAAATTTGGTCGCGGGTGAACGATATTTTTCTATGGAACAACAATTTTTTTTTGTATTGAGAAAAGTCGCCGAACAAAAGTTATTAGTTTTGATGTACAGAATAAGCCCCTAAAAGGATGCTAATTGAAAAGAAATAACCCTGTATATATAGCAGGTTGGTGGATTTACAAACCAAAAGACTCTTATGTGGGTGGATTCCATCGACTTGGCATTTTTTTTCTTTTCTATATCGATGGTGGATTCAATATAAAATATCGAATTACTTCTCCGGAAGTAGATTTGTAGGTTTCCTCACAATGGTTATATTTCAGTAACACTATAATTATATCTAATAAATTATAAAACAACGTATGATTTACTGCCATTTTAAAAATTATAAGTATACTGTTACTTATAATTTTTAGAATTGTATACTGATACTTATTATTTTTTAAACAGCAGTTAGCTTTAAGCTAAATATTAATTTTGGACAGCCTTCATAATCCGTTACCTAGTGAAAAGGAGAACGATCATATAAGCCGTTATTTTGATGAATATTCATTATGGTGCTAAGCATTAGCTATTTTTGGCATCAATAATCGTGCATAGTACATACCTAGTCATTTGAAATAACACTGGCCAAGTGCGGATCGGGCCTCGCGCAAAGTTTTGTATCAATTCGCATGATACGGTAAACCCGACTTGAAAGCTAGTGCTAGATATGTTTTATTTTACTATAGGACATGTCTACAAAATGTATGGAGGCTGGTATAATAATAATCAAAAATTCTAACCACATCACTCGTTACATTTCTAGTAAGTACATATTTTTCTGAGTCTATTACATCAGTTAAAAAATATAAAAGAGCCCACCGATTTATTTAATTAATGTTGAATTTATTAATAAATATATTTGGATCAATAGGTAGTTTATCTCTATCAACCCTGATTAGTTACCTCCAAATTGTAAAATAAAAGTATCTTTTTATTATTATGTACTGAGGTATTTATTTGAGGTATTTATTTATCTCGTAATTTTAGTGCGCGATTAGTTCCGTAATATATAATAATAATGTGTTTAAATCGCGAAAGTTTAAAAACAACAAAAGTATTTTTACCAAATTAGACACACTTTTTAAGTGTTTTTTTTGTCACGTTGTATCTGCTAACTGGTCATACTGGTAGGTTATAATTTTTGCAAATTAAGAGATGAATGTGGAAGAATCAGCTGCGAATGGAAGTAAAATAACGATAGAAGCACTTTATTATTGCTAAACTAGTAATAAAAATAGGTAAAAAAAACTTTTTAAATTAAACGGTTTTATGTTAAACATACATTGCAATGTTTAAGATAAATGTACTAAAAACCAAAAAATAATAAAATAGATACAGCCGTGGGAATTATAAACATATGCATAGACTAGACTAAAATAAAACCGTGGGGCACGTCAATTACAGATTCAAATTCTAAATTTAAATCTTATTATTATACGCCATTTAGTGGCTGCGCCCATCTTAAATATTGAGGTTGTATAGTGCACTGTATTCTTTTTGTCAAGCCCTTTTATTTGATACCCATATTGGTGGGATTGATAAAAAATTGTTATCAGCCATTTGGTAGCGGCGGCCATCTTAGATTTCAATTTTGCATAGTACATTGTATTCTACTGGTTGAGCACTTTCATTTGATACGCATATTGATGGGATTGATAAAACCTACGTTATCCGCCATTTTGGCGCGGCCGCCATCTTGAATTTCAATTTTTTATAGTATATTGTATTCTGCTTGTTGAGCCCTTTCATTTGATACCCATATTGATGGGATTGATAAAACCTACGTTATCCGCCATTTTGTAGCGGCCGCCATCTTGGATTTCATTTTTTTATAATATATTGTATTCTGCTTGTTAAGCCCTTTCATTTGATACCCATATTGATGGGATTAATAAAACATAAATTATCCGCCATTTTGTAGCGGCGGCCATCTTGAATTTATAATGATAATGAATAAACATAATTGTATTGTCACCAAAATCCAAAGTGTATACAAAATTTCAGATTAATCGGTTGACAGGAAGAGGGTGAAATTTGAATTACTAAATTTGACCCAAGAATAAATAATAAATAAAACAAACGGGGTGAGCGGCGTGAGCTAAATAAAACCGTTTAAAAATAAAAAGCTGTATTGTTATTTTTCATACAATTTATTTTTCACATTAAAAAAATGGAGGGATGGAAAATCTAAAGTAAATATTTTTGAAAAGCCCATAAAACAAGCTTTCAAATGATGTAAATATATCATCTTAGGTAGTTAAATTTTTATCTGAATAATTTACCACTTGTTGACGTGACATTTGCTCTATCAATACAAATATACCAATATCGCGAAAGATATATAAACAAATATAGGCCTATGTCTAGCACGACACGATGATTATGTCACAAATATACAGATGACGAATGTAAAAGTGGATGATAATAATTAAGAGTACTCGCTGTACCTACTCTTAATAATTAACATCCACTTTTACCACGGGATCAAACCTGGAATTGTTAAAAAATATTTGCTCTTTGGTGTGGTTCTTCGATACATTCTATCAAAGGTCATTAAACTTACCAAAAAAGGTTTAAACACTAATGCTTGTTACGTTGTTTACGCTGTAACGCTGTTTAACCGTGCAATTTGTACTGTTAAACATTGTCTAATGCTTACGTAAAACTTTTGTGGTAAGACGGTAGGTGTCTTATCACAAAGTTTTAAGCATGCTTAACAGTGTTTAAATTGTGTTTAAGTCTTTTGTGGTAAGGCGGAAAGCTTTTACAAACATGCTCTAATTTTCTCTTTTATGTACTCGTAAGTACTGTACTGTACTGTACCAGCCTTTTTAATAGTCCACTGCAGGACGTAGGCCTACCCACGAAGGGTGATTGGGTCATCCACCACGCTGGCCCAGTGCGGGTTGGTGGATTCATATACGCCATCGAATTTCTTCTACGGACGTATGCAGGTTGCCTCACGATGTTTTCCTTCACCGAAAAGCCAGCGGTGTTGAATTCCGTACATAAATTCCAAAGAACTCATTGGTACAGGACCGGGATTTGAACCCACGACCTCACGATTGTAAGGCGGTTGTCACTACCACTAGACCACCACGGCTTATGTAAGTACCTACGCTGTATGTCTAAAAACGCTCTATAACATTTAATTTTGTATGAGTAAGCTCGCATGACGTAGATGATGAATCTAATTTAGCATCGGCTATTTTTAAAATAATCACCGGAAAATACGACAAAACAATTTAACACGAACTATTGAAATAATTGCTACCTACCGTTGGAATTGAGCCTTTTTTGCCGCCGAAACTTTATAGATCGAAATTCCCAGTATACTTGTAGTATAGCAGTTATAACTTTTATTGCTTCTTGTGGTTATTACGACTAGAGATTATACATCAAATGCATAATAAGAATCTATTCATTAAATTAATGCATCGTTTTTGCATTACTGGATTGTTTTGTGACCTTGATCTTTTTTGGGAGCTAGATTCCTACTGATTTGGGTGCGGATTATTTGACGTCATATTATTATTTTGATGACTAGAGTTCTGGCAATTTCGATTTTATATTGCAAATAGCTGATACATCTGCGACTTCCTGCGTTCCTGCGCAAAACTGAGTTCCTTACGACGAATACCATCACAATTCACCACAAATCGGTGAGTCTAAAAACTAAGGAGAAAATTTTCAACCTCTACCTTTTTTGCCGACAGGTCGGTTCACCGAAAGGATGTAAAAAATAAATAAATGTTTCACCGACATCACGATTTGCCTTTAAGACGATTTGCTGAATTTGGTCTACTGCTTCGCTCAGTGGAGTTTTCGTATATGGGTTTTTCTACATATAAACATTTGTAGAATAACATGTTTCCAATTGAATATTTTAGTATAGGTACCTATATACCTACATATATAATTTTAATATTAATATTTTATATAACGGGAATCCACTCACGTTTATTTTCTTAGTAATTAATGATACGACTATAGTTTCAGTTACAGTGCATAACAAGACGGCTCGGCGCGCTAGCACTCGCCTCAACTTGAGAAAGATTGCCGAATGCGATCGAAACTATAGTCGTACTTGTAATAACTATTAAAATGAACGTGAGTCCATCCCCGTTATATAAAATAAAAACCGGACAAGTGCGAGTCAGGCTCGCACATCGAGGGTTCCGTACAAACATATTGTTAAAATAATTTAAACCTGTTTTAGCATGTGCTAATGAAGTTCTTTTATATGACACCTTTCATGATACGATTTACTCACTTTGAATTTTGAGCCCATATTTTGTGAATTTTGAAGCCCTATTTTTTTGTGATGTAAATAAAAATGTACAGTTTTCAGATTTATTCCTATATGTGTACTCTAAGACAATGCTTTTCGCCAAATTTCATAGTTTTATGTCAACGGGAAGTACCCTGTAGGTTTTGATTTTTGTGAGTGTCGAAATATGCGGTTTTTTACGACATAAACGAGTCTAAACGACAACTGAGAAGTTTTTCTTTTACACAACAGCAAGAGTTCATCGATATACGTATACAGTTTAAATTTCAACTCGATATCTTTACGCGTTCTCGAGATAAAGAGTCTTGACATACACACAGACGGACAGACGGACAGACGGACAACAAAGTGATCCTATAAGGGTTCCGTTTTTTCCTTTTGAGGTACGGAACCCTAATAAAACATACATACCTATATGTATATACTTGGAATACGTAGATCAAAACTCAAAAAATATTTTAATATAAATATTTATATAAATTTAAGCAAAAATACAATTATGTTAATTAATTATACTCATTATTATACATGTATGAAAAAATATGTTTTTTTAAAATAAAATGTATACATACCTTGTGTACATTTAATAAAAAATGATGATATAATAAAAGGTATTTAACAAGATAATTAATTAATTGCGCAGTTAACAATAATGTCTATTTGTTATGCTACAAGTAACTACAAGACAAGGCAGGTGGTCTGTAACTCAACTTTAAGTAAGTACCTACATAATATCTCTTATTAAACTGTCACATCATATGCCTTGTTGATTAGTTATGGGTTAATTGCAATGATTATAATAGGTATATTGTGATAATACTTAAGATAATGGACGTGTAAAATACATAATTGCTGTATCCCTAATGCGAGAATATAGGTACTCAGGAGTAGGTACTTGGAGAGTGTGCTTATCTATAAATAAAAGAAAAAATAAGAAAAGAAAATAATTTATTTCTCTCAGTACAATTAATATAAGACATATGTAGCCATGGCCATCAAACTAGGTGTGAGAACACCTGTATTTTGATGGGTAGCCTTCCTAATAATTACATAATTATGACTTCTTAATAATGATTGACTCCTAGATATTAAATCGAATGAGATGTCACGTAACAGCCATATTTTTATAGCAACGTTCCGTACGGTCAATATTTGGATGGGTGACCGCGGGAGGCATTTTCCAACTGAGCGCTACCGTGGCTCGGATGATACGTTAAATTGTAGGTCCCGGTTGTTTTCACCGTTTAAACATGTCAGATGCCTTCAGGCGGCCTAAAAAACTCTGACACCAGGGCTAGCCACCCGGCCTATACGAACTTACTTTACCTACCATAGTTTTTGTATGTACAAAAAGTTGAATTCTTAAAATGTTGAATTTGCAAATGTTGAATTTGCAGTATGTTGAATCGTAAGATGTTGAATTTGCAGAAAATTGAATTCCTAAAATGTTGAATTCGCAATAAGTTGAATTAGCATAATGTTGAATTTGCAGCATGTTGAATCCTGCAATGTTCGAGAAATTCAGAAACATTCTTAGCGTTAAAATATATGAACTTCTTTTAGAAAAATAGGTTGCAAACTACTTACATTTAAAATATAAATAAACTCTTAATATCGAGAGGTGAGAAATCACACAAAAAGTGTAGGTATCAAGTGGTCGCGTCTTTCTGTAACATCACATCAATTACCTCTATCTGAGAACTAAACAAATAGTTACGTAGTTTTATAGGATAATGGCTTGTAATAGCCAACAACAAGACGTCATAGAATTAACTAAGGCATTTTGTATTTAGTCGAGTTCGCGGTGGTCGCCTGCCTGGTGACTATGCTCGTAACCATTTCCTTGTTTACAAATAATGTATTCAATATTTAAGAACCTTTTGTTATAAAATCAGGTAGAAAACTAGATCTAAATAGTATTCATAATATATGGGTGCATTTAGTAGTGAAAAATCAGTTACTATCTGTATCACGGGAGTGGTCAAAATAATG
The DNA here is from genome assembly GCA_949316475.1 of Hypomecis punctinalis. Lineage (NCBI taxonomy): Eukaryota > Metazoa > Arthropoda > Insecta > Lepidoptera > Geometridae > Hypomecis > Hypomecis punctinalis. The sequence goes on from OX438813.1 coordinate 18,320,085, forward strand.
GGCCTATCCTAACCTAACCTAAAAATACCCAAGAAATATTACCTATCCTGCTTTCTCACGTTATAAAATTTATCGGCAATTCGCTTTGTTTGCTAGCTTGCTATCGAAAAAAAAAAAATTAGGAAAATTTTCAAGCTTTGCTTTGCTCGCGCTATCCCAAAGCCTTTTGATTAGCACATTATAGGATTTATGTCGCCTCCCAATCACAAATCTGAGTACGTCCATGATTTTTACGAAGCAAGAGTAGTACGTATGAGCTTTAGGAACCTAATTATTGCACTACGGTCTGGCTTGCAATTTTTACGGGATAGAAAAATAAAAAGCTAGCCTGATATACCATGAAAAAATCACACCAATTTGTTATTTTGATGCTACACGCAAAAGGAACAAACACACTATCAGCTTAAAATATTTTAAGGGATGTAAGTATATTATATTTTATGTATCTCTACTACATTTTTAAAGACAAAGACGATCAAATAAGAAAATATTTTACCGTATAATATTCATAATATTAAGCGATTATCATTTACATATTTCTGGAATCCCATTAACGTAATAAGAATATCAACGTCGTGTTTGAGAAAACATAATAACTTTGTTATTTTCTGTTGACCATCGCTCCTTTATTTTTGGTAGCAAACGTAAAATTATTTGATTTCTACACCATGATTATAATACATGATCCATAATTTAGTCCAAATTAAAAAAATAAAGCAATATTTTGTTTGGCTTGACGTGTGCAATCACAAGAAAAATATCCGAAGATATTCTAATTTTGCTTCGGAATGATCTCGATCGAATGGAAGGAAAAGTTTTTATGTTCTTGAAAACCGGAATGGCTATTTTAAGAACCCAAAAGTCGTTTTTGCAGCGAAGCTGCGTCAAAATAAAATAAAAGGAAACAGTATTTTTATTGAATCTGTAAAATTCCATACTGCTCAACTCTTATTACTTCGTACATTTAATACAGATTTCCGTATTCTGTCTGCGTCATGAAAATGCAATATAGGTCATTATAGAAGCATAATACATAATGATATCTTTATTATTTGCAAACAAGATAAAATTACCAGGCTGCAGTGCGTGTTTCTGGTTATTTTATATATGTACCTACATCGATAACGCGGCTTAAGCTTACCACAAGTTATTTTAGATTTACCGCAAAATGCATATAATTAGGTACGAATTTGACAATATAACTATAATAATATGAAAACCACACACGTAGTATGTGATAATGTAGTTTTCATGTAAGGAGATAAACTACAAAGCTATTGGATTATCCACAGACACTTGAAGGTCTAAAGGTAATCCAAAATCCGTCAGCAGCGTGCCCAGCATGCAGGCAGCATTCACAGGCTTTTATTTTTATTACATTAGCTAACAGTCAGACATTCTGTGACAAAGACACAAGGTATATTGTGAATTTGTGACAGACTTTTGGATATATGTGCAGCTGAATCTTAGCAGTTCGTCACAAGTATCTCCCTCTTGTCAAGTCATTTCACGAGAAGTGAGTTTTATTTCTCAGTGGATCAGTGGAGCAAATATAGAAATTGATCATCTGGTTCTGCCAGTGTTTTACCGTCCCTGTACGACTTAACATTTGTCTTTTCTTTTATCTGTTTCGCCTAAATAATCTTTGAGATCTCCCTCTCCCTCACTTTCCATCAATTTTAAATTCTGTTGTAACTTTTAACTGACTTCGGAAAAGGGCGCGATTTCAAATATGTTACGCGATTACTCCTCCAATTATGAACATATTTTAATGATTAATTATATTTGTTTGCTAGAGGAGGTGGTCCCATTTAAATTTTGTAGAAATCGGCTGAGTCATTTCTGAAAAATCAACAATGGTGTGAAAATTTGGTTTATTCCCAGTGTTACTACCAATCTTACTAGTAGTAGTAAGAACGGTAAACCGTTGTTACTACTGCAGTTGAAAGTGGTTAGAACAGTAAAAATAAATTACCCGTGTTACTACCGTAAAAGTAAAATAACAAAAAGAAATAAAATGTATCCTGTTATGCTAGAGTTGCATGACAGGTGTCAAAGTGACAGCTGTCAAACTAAAATATTGATCCATATAACTATTCAAATTCTGTACACGGTTGAAGTCGGTTTTGCCATTTTTGGTGAAAAACAATTATTAAATGACGTTTAAGACGGCTAAATATTTTCTCTCTTGTGTTTTCTGTGTCTTTAGGTAATTTCTCTATTTTCATTAGTTAAATTCTGTTGAAAGTTGGTCGAAATATCTTCTTCTTCCTTTTATTTCTCTATTGCATTATTTGCATAATACCTATACAATACACGTAACAATTAACGTTTGACGTAAACATGAGCAATGAGTAATCTATTTCCAAAGAATGAGGTCTGCGGTTATCTATGAATCTATTACAAACCGCAAAAGAAATTATTATGCAGAGAGCGAAACGATGATAGCTTTTTTTTTAATCTATCACGGTTATATCATAAATGATTCAACACGATGATTACTTGTGATGACATAATTGTGTTTTAGATTTTTGTTTGCATATTTGGCTTATCTTAAAATAGTTTATCTAATATAATTTACGCACCTAAGCGTTAGGTACTGCCATTACAAATTATTGTCTTGCTATTTTGTTTGTAGATTTTTTCGCGGTATAATTTCTGTTTCAAGAGAGTTGTTTTATATTATGGTAGGTAGGAAAGTTACATTTTATGTCTAGGATCGTAGTTATTAGAGCTTCTATTATATTGTATTGTCTCTCAATGTCTTCTTCTCCCAGTTACGCTTACAGCCTTGCTGCATTTAATTTATATATTTTCGATCTCGACTCGCATTTGACCGGTTTTCATAAAATAGACAAATTTCATAGACAAAAATTGTTCTAAATGGATGGAGGAAAATACAACAACCAATTAATTAATATGTACGACTGTATACGAGTACATGGTTTCGTAAAAATAAAAATATTTTATGGTTATATTGACCTTTGACGATTACTGCTAAGTATTAATAGGAAGTAGCTAAGTAACAAAAATGCTCAAGTATTTGTAATGTCCATCTAGTTTTGCTAATTGAAATTTATTGCGCTCATAAAATATCTAACACCAGCGAGAATTTATGCATGAATAACAGAAAAAGTTTGAATTATTGTAATTCATACGAACCAAATAAAAACCTAAAGAGAAAATTATGTGGAGTTAAATCACGAACCCTCCTGATTTAACTGTCTGGAAATATTTCTACACCGTCACGATCATCATAACTGTCATAGCCTCATAGGTCACTGCTGATAATGGGACTGTCATGTATTTTATATAAAAGTCCAAAAAAAAATGGAATAAAAAAGGTCACTGCTGAACATAGGTCTCCCCTAGAGATTTCAAATGCGACCGATTGGACGTGGTGGATATAGGTATGTAGAAAATTTGGCAAAATATTATGGTAATTAAAGAGAAGCATATTAATACTGAGCTGTGGGTTATTAAAGGATAATCAAAGGATAATATAAAATCGGCAACCCTGCTGTTTGGTCCATGACCGGTGATCCAAAAAAAAAGGTTAAATTCCAAACACACATGACCTCAAAACAATAGTCGAGGTAAATGATCGCAACTCCTTTGATAGACAATCAACGGCAAATATGGCTTAGTAGACCATGAAGTGGTTCGGCCGACCATACCGAGCGTCTTCCGAGTAACTGTTCCGCTTTTGATTATTAGAAAGAGATCGTGATATACGACATACCATAGTTCGTATAGACCCGATGGTTAGCCCTGCTGTCAGAGTTTTAAAGCCAACTCAAGGCCTTTTACGAAAACAAATTAAATCAAACAAAGTGAATTGATTTAATAGATGGTTCAAAGCCGACTTACCCTCTCTAAATTAAAGTTTTCCTTTTTAAAATCGTCATATACATTAATATTATTATTTATTTACATTACCATATCAGATATAGAATATCTACTCGTACTATTGACCGTAAGACTTTTAATAGATATCCAATAAGGCCGTGTAGAAGCAGATAGCATCCAGTGCATTCCTACTGTCAACTTTGTCGGTGGACTTCCTACGCCTCGCTTGCCAGACAAGGTCGAGAACTTTACAGCCTTATCGGCTTTCCAATTATGTGGCTTTCAAATTATGAGTAGGTAAACATTTTGAGGGCGTGCGAATATTAAAACAATTAAGGAATTTCAAATCACAAAGCTTCGTTAAAATTCTATGACATATATTTCCCATTAAATTCATTCACACATGTGGCATTGTTTTAATGACGTTCGTAATACTTACTTACACAATCGTAAGAAATCTTAGGTCCGAATGTTGCTTCCTGAATTTTTATGCGGCATTTGAACTAAAGTACAAATTTTAAACTAAAGTAAAAATTTAAAATTCTTAATGAATATTTATTAGTTTCCTGATACTTGCAAGTCTCTTATGACATTGGATTATCTTCCTTGTCCTGCCTGAGGTGCCTGAGATAAATATGATATTATATTGTCATGTCAGTCATGCACGTGCATGTGACGAGATCTTGCATGATAATCAATATGACACTTCATGGAGAGGATGACTTAGGTAGGTACTTACCTAATGTAGCATTATGAGAAGCGTTGCATGATTATGTAGGTATTTAATACAAGTTGATATCATTAAATTATTGAACACAGAACCAGCTAAAACGCGCTATTCTGATTAAATTGAATGCACCACTAGCCAAACCATTGCAAGTAATCCTACATTACATTTCTGAAAGTTCTTATGTTCTCTGTGATAATATGCAAAGTCTGCCAACCGCATTCCGTAAGCGCAGGGGTGGCCTTGGTCTAACCCTTTTCGTAATAAAGCCATGTTCAGCAATAGGACAAAAGATAGCCCAAAGCTACAGAGATACCAGATGGATAATGCGGTCGATCGAGAAAATCTGAAAATCTGCATTGATTGAATATGACATGAGTTAGAAAAAGACCTGAAAAATTTCTCGATTCGGTGGCTTATGCCGGATTTTTCGGTACGGAACGTTAAATTCTTGCCCCAATACTTTACTAATTCCAATAGTAAATACATATATTTACAGTAACAACCTGTGGGAGAGACTTTCCATAGTATATTTTTTCGGTCTCAAGTGAAAATCGTGTTATCAATCTGTTAAATATTGATAACTGAGCACAAAGCCGATATCGATAATTCGATACCAAATGCAAAAAGAACCTGATTTAGCTAATCACAGAAAATATTTTGACTGACAGGATATAGTGAGAGTAGGTAAGTGAAGCAACTTGAGCGATAAATATAAATAGTTCCCATTAGGCATTGAAACATTGCTAGAGAAAGCTGTCATCAATCTTTTACATATCAGTATTTCTACGGATAGAAAGTTTAGAACAACTGATGAGCAAGTACAAGCAGGTATTTTCTCATTAAGGTCAGTAAAGAATATTACTTCATTCGTCATAATCAACCTGTATTCATTACTACGGAAATGTTACGTAAGTTAATCAAATCTAGGTTTTGAGAGTACCCCAATCGTTTATCATTTTGTATACTCCGTCTTCATGAAAGAGGAAAAGTAAGAGTTATAAAATTCAATGTAAGTACCTGTGGTTGTGTCACTGAAATGATCAACATTTGTTTACGTCTGTTGTGATTGATAATTATTTCTGTACTAGCAACTGATTTGAAAAAATGTAGAACGTTTTTTCTAGGACTTCTTTCCACTAAGGTACAACCTACTCGTAGATGGTTTTAAAGCTGAGTAAATATAACTTCTAGTAAGCGCCGCGTGCTACACCTTAGACCGCTTTATTCCTAAATATCAGATTATTATTATATACTACGGGACTAATAGCGCACTAAACAACAACATTTAAAAACAATATTTGCTAAATATCAGTCTGTTTGGAATAAAATATGACATGGTCGACGTAATCGAAGGCCTTTGTCAAATCCATAAACATGGAATAAACGGGGAGTTCCTTTATTGCGGGCTGTAATTACAGATTTCAACAAAATGTAAATGGCCATGTCTATAGACTTGTTCGTCGACAAGAATATTATATTTATTTGTAAATAAATACAGACTAGCCTATATGTAAGTATCAAATACTTTTGACAACATTGGTAGGTACTAATACATTGATACAATGATTTCTCAAGGCTAAACGGAGATAAGGGTGCAGAATAAGATAAAATTACTTTCTTTCAATGCTTTCTTTTTAGCACCTTTTATTCTGGCGTTGCAAAGAGCACAATTAAGATAGAAAACAACATCGATTGAAAAAGCAATGAGAAAGTCCTCAGTACTAATTGGTGAATTTTCGGCTAGATGAAGCACTTCCGCTTTCCGCGGTCTACAGTAAGTAGGTATAGGTTATGGTTATAGGTGAACTAGATCTCAAGAATCGTTTGTTTGTAAAGGCAAGCAAACAAACGATTCTTGAGATCTAGTTCACCTATAACCATATTTGTAAAGGCAAGCAAACAAACGATTCTTGAGATCTAGTTCACCTATAACCATAACCTATACCTACTTACTGTAGACCGCGGAAAGCGGAAGTGCTTCATCTAGCCGAAAATTCACCAATTAGTACTGAGGACTTTCTCATTGCTTCTCATCTATGTGACAAACCTCGAAATGAGGAAAGAATACAAAATAATCTTTTTATAAAACATATGGAACAGCTGGTGATTTTTTGCTATATCGATGATTTTATTTTGTATAAAGTTGCTCATAATGACAAGTGGGCGGTATCCAAAAACTGTTTCACCCATCACAGAAAACTTGAAAGTTTTCTGATTTTCTAGGATGGGCAGCTGGATAGATGGGAGGATGGATTTCCCTCAAAATAGAAGGAAAATTGTTGGCACACTATCTATCAGCTGATTTCGATTAAATTTGACAAAATTAGTTAGTTCGCTTAATACCTAAATCCTAACAAGGTTTGCGAGTATCGACCAAATTGGTCAAGAGCGAGTCGAGATATACCTAGGCTTATGAAGATTCACTTAAAACATGTGTCACTAGGTTAACAGTTCGGAGATATATTATTATTTGAGTTGGACGTTGTTCTAGATGGTTTATAGGCTGAATATAAATTAATCGACCCGGACAATGTTGTGGCGATTTGCCAACAAATAAACAAGCATAAATTTCCATATTCCATCACACCATGATTACGTGACATTCGCACGTCGGCCTCTGACGCGGTTCAAAGCTGCGATAATGACCAGGAACCAGCCCTAGTCATAATAATATCCACCGATACGATCAATGGCCATAGATCCGTGGTTAGCATCAGTAATCGGCCGGCTTTCACCAATGTATTTTACTAGATGCGCTGTACCGGCTCTTATTTTGAACAGCAGAAAACAAGGCAAATGCCAGAAGTTTCTTTATACGATCACACTGCGGGCGATAAATAAAAATAAATATCAACAAGTGGGGGAGGAAGATCTTTGCCCAGAAGTGGGAAAGCATAGGTTAGGAAAAAACTAGAATGCCTTGACAAAATGTCGATACGTAACTGAAAATAAGAAATTATTGCGTTTAATTTCAGGATGAAATACCTACCTTTTTGGGTCTTAAAAAATTAAAAATTACTGCTGTTGCCGTGCTAACTAAAATATATAATTTAATTTTAATAGCGCCGAGTCTGTCGACATTAAATAAAGTTTAGTAATTAAGTTTAATTTAGGGTTTACTGCTTTGATCGATTATAACGCATCTATAGTTAGAACGCCATTGGCCTCCACGATCTGTGTCAGTCAACGGAGCGCAGTGAAAATGTCAACAAAGAGCCTGAGTCATGCGGGTGCCATGTATGGCATTTGGAGTATATCTAGGGTAATCAGGTAGTAAACAGTGTGGGTGCCACCTGGCGTACAGAAGCTAGTGGATAGTGGATAGAAGCAAATAAAGCTAGAAACTGTTTAAGTGCGAATCAGGTTGGCACACTGCGAATTCCTTGCTAATAGTATTCCGTTTTTATTTCTATGGTACTGTTTGTAATGAATTGCCAAGAATCATCATCATAGCAGAGAGTAAACGTTCACTGCTAGACATAGACCTCATTTAGATATCCAATGAGAACGATTGCAAGCGGCTTTTGTTCAGCGGCAAGAATTAAGATCAGCCGAAAATTGCCTTGTTTTTGGAAGTCGATTCAAATATGCTACCATCATCAGATACCAAATCAAAGCATCGGTTAAGAAAGACCTTAAACTTGATTTGACAGTGGCGTTTGGTTTGTGTTTAAACTACCAATTGATTGCTCCATACAGAATACCATAAGAACAACTAGTGCAGCAAGGGCAGACACCATTCGAACGATACTTATACATACTTTGCCGTGAGCTAGCCGGTCAAATGTGAATATTGTTTTCTGTCTGTTTTCCTTGTAGTTTAAACAATCAATGGTAATATTAGAGAAAATTGAAATGAAGTGAAGAAAATGTTGCTGACTAAATATCTATTTTTATCGAAAATAAGTTTCGAATGGAAATGTGAATTGAAACAATGTATTTAAATCTAGCCTCCCGGAGGAGGCTTGGTTGAGCCAGATGAGGTTTTATTTTGATTGGGATTTAGTTAGTTCTTATCTTAGATTATTTACTTAATAATCAAAGGTTCATATTTGGCTTTCAAAAATACTTCTACTATTTCAGAGATCTTTGATAACTTTACTTTCGTCGTAGTAAGGGTTACACGACTCGTCAATTTTTGCTCCAGATCATTACTTTCTATTCAAAAAGATATTTCAGTCGTCTTTAGTATCTGTTGAGGTAATAGATCATTACGAAACAGAAAAACATAATGCCTTGTACATTACATTATGTAGAAAAATATTATGTACCATTTTAAATTCTCTATTGTAGACTAGACGTGTACTTATACTTGGTTTCCATTTTTTAGAATATGGGTCATGTTGAGATTCTTAGAGGACCGCTAAGAATTGACATACGCATTTTTTTCCAAAATTACCGAAGAAGAAGAAGATTGGTGCAGCCACAGAAAAGAGAAGGAAATTGCTGTTCTGCGGGTGCAGCTGATATCGGGTAGTTGTAGTTAGCTGGTATATTTTTCGTGCTAGGGAATACATTATTGTAGATGCCTGGTGGAACCGGATGTGACTTTGATTACTTCTTTTGATTGTGATTTACTTAATTCTTATTTGGCTTTCAAAACTGTCCCCGAAGGTATCCTTAGTAACTTCTCTTCTGGTGTCAAACTGAGTAAAGCCGTTGATATTTGCAAGTCTGTTTGAGTTGGTGTTAGCAAATATGTTATTGTAGACGCCTCTTTGAGTCGGGTGAGGCTTTGAGAACTTCTTTTGATTGTGATTTAATTAATTCTTATCTGGCTCTCAAAACTACCCCTGCAGATACCCTTGATAACTTGTCTTATATCGGTCATTTGAGATTCTTAGCGGTCCTATTAACATACGGTTTTCTTGGACATAATCGCTTTTTGACCGACGAACCACCGGAGGAGGTATACAATTCGACGCGTATATTTTTTATGTATAACCACGCATAGCTTTTTTTTTATAGTAGTACGATTTCAATAATTTCTTTTTTTATTGGAAAGATTATTATCGGAATTGGTCCCATTTAAATTTTATTGAAATCGGCTGAGCCATTTTTGATAAATCAACAATAATGTGAAAAATCCTACATCGATTTATCGAAATATTTGCTAATTCTGTACACGTTTGAAGTTGGTCATGCCATTTTTTGCGATAAATAATTATTGTATTCACATATGATTTATATTTTTCTTAAAATACTCACTAAATTCTAGTTTTGGGAACTTAGACCTCCAATAAAAAACAACTGCAAATGACTGGTGGTGAATCAAACGGTACCAAATTCGCCAAATACCAATGCGATGCTACAAACCTATTTTGGTATCTTATTGTTGGAATCAACGGTTGTTCAAGTATTCCGTCTTCTATGGAATAAATAGGAAGTTGTTAAATTCAGAACAGTTCTAAGTCCGTTCACTAATTCAACTGACGCGGTCAGTGAACAACTCAAATAAGATAGCATCTTAACAAACACGTGAGGACGTAAGAAAATCAGAAATGAATGACTAGTATTTTCCTAAGTATCTAGAGGCTTGCACGTGAGACCTATGCATTTATTTTCGTTGCAATGCCATTTTACTCTCACTTGTGTTGAATGTAATATGCCTGAAACAGAGTTTTATTTTTAGGTACGTCTATCTATTTAGTTATTTTAATAAAATAAACGACCATAGTTACGTAAAAAAGAAATATACGTACGAGTAAATACAAATATTAGAAGTCATTTGTTGAACTTCAATAGATTGGAATTTTATTTATTTGATATCCATAGTTTGCGGTTCAAACTCACTATTTAAATAGTAAAATGGGTTTTAAAATATACTAAAAATCACAGTGGTGGTGAAAGTTTTTTTTGTAACGAAAATAATAGTTTATGATATTTACTTTAGGGTGTTTTCAAGTACTTTGAGTATATTCTCAAGTTATTTACTTCCCAGTAGGTCTGCTAAACTTCTGGACATGATATTTATCCATGTATGTCACGACAATAACAAGAGGTTAACAAGAATACATATTGCCCATTACCGTTTTTGTTTCTCACTTTTTTAGGCGTAATTTGACTATTTTTAAACAATCTATTCGTGTTTTTCCCACGTGGTTTTTACTAGTTTAGTGCGAAACGTGTTTCAATATTTTTCATCGTAAGTAAATAGAGCTATCAGTAATTAATAATCTTTAGGCCAGTTTAGGCCAATCAACTCATTCGTTAGGCCAAGGTTGGTTTTAATTTACGAAGTGTTGCCAAAATAAATCTTTAGTAAATGCCTTGCCGATGGAAGCCGTAGTGGCTTAGAGGTAGTGACACCCGGCTTACAATCGTGAGGTCGTGGGTTCAAATCCCGGTCCCGTACCAATGAGTGCTTTGGAATTTATGTACGAAATTTCACACCACTGGCTTTTCCGTGAAGGAAAACATCGTGAGGCAACCTGCATATGTCCGCAGAAGAAATTCGATGGCGTATGTGAAGACACCAACATGCACTGGGCCAGCGTGGTGGATATGGCCCAATCACCCTTCGTGGGTAGGCTTACGTCATGCAGTGGACTATTAAAAAAGGCTAATACAGTACATACAAATGCCTAAAAGATACTGCACGGGTTTCCGTCGCATATTGTGTGCGTAGATCTGTAGCTAGAGCAAAAACTATGCACAGAGCAGTAGGTTGAAAAAATAAAAAGCTTCACACTCAAAGCCTCCACTAGGGTTTTGACAACAAATATATGGGTACTAGGGTGGTTGGGTGATCTCACGATGTCTTCCTTCACCGGCAAGCCAGTGGTGTGAAAACTGACTGACTGTGTGGTATGTGAGACATCAATTGTAGCATATTATGATGGAAAACTACTCGGAAAACATAGTAAAGACAGTATTTTTGCTACGGACAAGCGCCTTAGTTTACATACCACAATGTAAACCATACCTACATTCTCATTACCCTATTTACTATATGAATAGCCATTGATCCGTTGAGGTCAAGATATCCTACTAATATTATAAACGCGTAATTTTGTGAGTATGTTTGGATGTTTGATACTCTTTCGCGCAAAAACTACTGAATGGATAGAAATGAAACTTTGCAATAATAATGCTTATACATCAGAATAACACATATGCTCTTTGATTATTTACTTGACAATAAATAATCTAAGACATAGGCTATATTATTTATAAAAATATCGCGAGAAAAAAAGTTCGGCGGGTCAGCTAGTAACTAATAATTTCACTTCTAAGGTTGATGAAAATTATTATAATAATGGATTCGTCCTGTTACTGCACGTCCTGTTTCACGTCAATAAAGTATCATGTAATTCTAATACGATTTTCCTGTTTTTGCATAAATTTCTTAGGTTTTTTATTTTGTGTAGTAATTAGGTAGTGAAAACGATTTTTGAGGGAATTTTTATTTCCGTTCAATTATAAAATCCGAGGGTATAATAAATAACGTGTGTTGTTTTCAAAGTGTAGGGAAGCACGTAATTAAATACATTCAGTCAAGAGTTAGTGAACTTTTTGTAACGAACAAAATCTACATTTTGTCCTGATTTTGTGGTTACACCCATGTAAAAGTTGTTCATAATGACAAATATATTTGTTTGAATCCCTGCATTTTGCAAAGCTATACGGTATACAATAAGTACCTACCTATAAACTACAAGTTCATAAATTATAAGTCTAGTCAAGAAATGATTACACCTCAGTAGTTCAACAAGACAGATGGCAGGCACTCCCGTTATAAATATTAACAGTAAAAACATTTAATATCGATTTGCACGATACATCAGTGTTCAAAATTAGCTCCTAATAATTGTAGATTGACAGGCATAAGTAGTATCATGCAAAATGCATAGATAATTTTCGAATAAGATAGCGTTTCACAACCGACATTGACATCATTTGTAGAATCGGACCTGTTTTGCAAAAGCAATTTGCAATAATGTAAAATAGAGATATTTTATTTTATATTATGCATGTTAAATTAATGTTAACGAACTGTAGAGCTAATGCACGCCTTCATGATATTTGATTAATTAGGTTTAGAAATTAAATGCATTAATTTATGTCAATATTCCAGTTTATTAGATAATGATTTGTTAAGCACGTATAGTCCGAACCATAGAAGATCTAATTCTGCTGTTCTGTGGTACGAACCATACAACTGGACGGCTGTGATGCAACACAACTACAAGTTGCGGATAAGCAACTCGCAGCTGTTAGGTGAGCTTCATCCGGATTGGGTTATCCGCAGCTCGTGGCTAACATAGCCGCCATGTTGTGTGATTCGGACTATTCACAAGTATATTTTGCGAGACTTCTGTTGTGGTATTCCCATTATTATAGAACCACCATCACTATCATATCAGCTGTAGGATGTCTACCGTTATACTTAGACAGCTCACAGCCCCGATAAATTTCCAATTACACCGGTTGGAAGTTGTAGTCCTTGTTGTGGAGTAAATTAATGGTTAGTCCTGCTAGAGTAATACTTATTTAAATAATTAGTACCGATAACGTAAAAAGATGTAGCGACTAACTTCGCTACATGTGGCGCTATCACACGCGCGCCTCGAGAAAACTAGCGTCAGCCAATCACAAGCCGAGGGCTGTATCGCGCAAACGAAATTCTCAGCGGCGGCCGAACCATATTAAGACCAAATGTTACAAAGCTATCCCCGGGCCCAACACCACGCCCGGTGGAGTACTCCTTTGCGAGATGATATCCTATCATCATCATCTCGACATGGACGACCAACAAGTCCATATTGGTGACCCCGACGTGATTTGGCTGACGCTAGTTTTCTCGAGGCGCGCGTGTGATGGCGCCACATGTAGCGAAGTTAGTCGCTACTAAGATTTCCAGCTCCTCGTTTTCCTTGAAAATAAATAGAGTACAAGTAAGGTAAGTAGGTACTTTAAGTATTTTTAATACTTACGTCATCAACTCATCATGTCAGCAAAAAAGTGAATGATTCTTTCATTGATATTATTTTATTATTTAACTTGACAGATGAATGTTCATAATTACAATTCGAGGAAATTTGTAGACATTATTTTTATACTATAGGGGCTTTATTTTTGAGTTTCGAACGATTAGGACGTATACGGAACTTTGACAGATTGTATGGTGATTCCGTAAAGTTGCGTTTACGTCCTAGCCTGTACAAGTAAGTTTCGTGTAGGTACGACCGAGCCGTACGGAAGTCAAAAATAATGCCCCAGACCTAGACATAGATAGAACGGCTACTGACAAGCTGGACTGACGATCTACTAAATCAAGACTGCAGGAACACGCTGGATGCAAGCCGCTTCCAAAGCGGTTTCATTGGAAATCCATACGGAGGCCTATGTCCAGATATGGACGTCCAACGACTGATAATGATAACGCTATACGAAGCTGATGTTCAAATAACTAAATTATCTTTAATACGAAAAAGACGTAACCTTAAAATAGGTAGCTAATAAATTTGTCAATTGCAATCAAGCGCAGTTGTCTTAGATATTATTATTTCAAAACAGACAATAACATTTTAACTGGTTTATGCAAGCTTTCATACTCATCAGTCTCATCACCATAACGATCCATTATAAATCTGTTATTTCTACACAAATGTATTTTTAATCGTTGTTCCATGCAGAATTACCCAACTAGACATCTACAATAAATGCAGTTAAGTACTCGTAAGTGCAAGCCGTTTGTACAAGGAAATGCTCTGCAAAATGTAAGGATTTTCAGAAGTATCTATAAATATATCATTTTGAAGTACTTTTACCATGGGATCAACCTCTAAAAACCCGAAAATAAAACAGACGATGTATAGAACAACTGAGCTGTCTTATGTTTCATGATTTCGGGGCTAGTCCCATATTAAAAGTTTTTGAATACCTTTGAAAGTCCATGTACTTTGAAAAACAAGAGCCTGTATACCTTCGATATGGTATTTTAAAATTTGTAATAAAATATTTGATTGATACACCAAATTTACTGAGCTATATACAGTATCATAGGTATTAAACGCAAAACCTTTGAACGACTAAAACTTTTGAAAATTCACAAATATATTCGCTTCTCCATTCATTTTGCCGCGCGTTGACGAACTTATTAAATAAAAAAGCTGATTTTTTCTTCGTGATTTTTCATAAGTCCTAGAACAAAAGTAGTTTGTTAAGATGTACTAGACCCGCTCTTAAAATGTTTTGCGTTTAATACCTGTGACCCTGTATACTCGTATACAGGGTTATTTCTAATCAATTAGCATCCTTTTAGGGGCTTATTCTTATTACTATACATCAAAACTAACAAATTTTGTCAAAACTAAAAAAAAAAATTATCTGAACCTTAGATTTTGTCGAGGGTGAACGATATTTTTCTATGGAAGAACAACTTTTTTTGAGAATTAATAAAAGTCGTAGTACAAAAGTTGTTAGTTTTTATTTACAGAATAAGCCTCTAAAAGGACGCTAATTGATTAGAAATAACCCTGTATAAGTAACCGACACCAGATTCTCATAATGAATATTTAAATAGGAAAATAAATATAATACAAAATTGTTTTACATCTAACCAAGCAATGAAATTGCTAATCGATTAAGCAATATTATATCGCTTATTGTTTTAAATGTTTTTATTTCAAAACGCAAATTAGTTTAATTTTTACACAAATGTATTTTTAATCGTTTTCCATGCAGAATTACCTAACTAGGGGCACCTACAATGAATGCAGTTAGGTTAGCAAGGCGATTCAACGATGCGTGACGCAAAACTGCACCTGAGGCATTTGCATAATATATAGGTACATTATTTTAAGTATACGGCAGAAGGTATAGGTTTATTTAATTCCATGGTAATAAATAAGAAACATAAAGTTATGGCTGAGTGTAAACAATCTAATATTTAGATATTGTATGGTTTCAGTTTATGGTTATACTTTTCATAGTTAATACGCAAATTGTTGTAGGTACGAGTACATTTATTTTTATTATTAAGCTTATAATGCTTGTCAATAAATGATTCTAATCTTAAATTCTATACAGATGTACATGAATAACACGAAGCTTAGAGAAAATATGTAACAGGGATTTTTAAAAAATATATGTACCTACCCAAGCTTTCATTATTGAATTATACAGGGTTATTTGTAATCAATTAGCATACTTTTAGGGGCTTATTATGTACATCAAAACTAACAACTTTTGTACTACGACTTTTGTCAAAACTCAAAAAAAATCAGAATAAGCCCCTAAAAGGATGCTAATTGATTAGAAATAACCCTGTATACATACATATTTTAAGTATACGGCAGAAGGTATAGGATTAATTTAATTCCATGGTAATAAATAAGAAGCATAAATTAATGACTCAGTGTAAACAATCTACCGCTTTACTACAAAAGATTTAAACACGCTTTAAACACTGTTTAACCGTGCAATTTGTACTGGTAAACAATGTCTAAAGCGTGAGTAACACTTTTGTGGTAAGACGGCTAATATTTAGGTCATAGGTACATAATTATGTAGGTACCTATGTTTAAATTTCTTCAATAAAATATACTAGATTTTCAATGTCATACTTAGCATCTGGACAAAAGTAATTAATAATTTCTATTCCAATTTTCTAGCGGCGCAGGATAATAAAATAGCAAGCAAGTTTTCATAATTCAGACACGCTTTAGGATGTAACCTTATAATTTTATGTAAATCTTATATCGGATTACTTATTACTTCACATTTAAATGGTAAGTGAGAGATAACACGCCCACATTTGAACCGCGATAACCTTGGGTGAATATCAGAATCATTTATTTACTAGTGATAGAAGATATTCATAGAACATATTGATGTAGATAATATTATGATGTTCATCATTTGTTTAAAAGAAAAATCAGGTCGATTTTGAAGATAAAACTACCTAACCCAAATTAATTCGAAAATAAAATAACAAAAATTAGTAGGTGTATATATTTTATTCATAATCTACAAAAATAAATAAATAAATATTGGGGTACATCTTACATACGGTCACTGACCCCAAACTAAGCAAAAAAAAACTATAAAAAATGGCGAGAATTTATTTTATCATAAAATTGACTGAAATATATCACTTTTCATGATAAGGACGCCAATTGTATCACTAATTTTGACCCGCTTATGAGAAAGCAATATGGAGTATTATGTTTTAGATTTTTAGACCGGGTATGTGTAATATATGTTCAATGTTCATCTGTTTCCTTCCTTATTTCGTTTTCATGTCTATTATTTGGTATGAATCTATAAAGAGCTTATCTATCTACACAAGATTTTTTTTTTCAAAAAATGGCATGACCCACTTCACTCGTGTACAGTATTCGAGAATATTTCGCACGGATCGATGTAGCATTTTTCACATTATTGTTGATTTATAAAAAATAGCTCAGCCGATTACGATAAAATTTTAACAGGTCTAATTTCAAAGTATACTTATTCTAATAAAAAATAATTATTGAAATCGGACAACTATGAAAAAAGTTATGCGTCATATACGCGTCGAATTTGAGTTCCTCCTTCGGTTCGTCGGCCAGGAAATATTTATATTTTTTCTAAAAGGTATGATATTTTCAATAATATTTTTCCTCACCTTTATTTGGAAATTTTAATTATATTACCTAATTATGAAATAAAATAATTTCCAGTTTGTATACTCTACTAAACAGGATTGTTAGTACATCAAGTCTAATTCGCAATTAATCATTGATATAATCAACAATGCATTTTTTGTCGAGTTATTAAAACATAATTATAAGCACATTAAGTTATTCAATTAAGATTTTTGAGAACAATAGACCAAAATGGCAAAACCTAGATAATTAGCGTCTTCCTATTTAGGTAGCAATTATTACAAAATCTTAGATATCGTGTCAGAATTAAATGAACTGGTATTCTGAACAGGAAATTTTATAAGTAACCAAAACGTTCAAGAAATAATTTTAGGAGGATTATGACGAAACCTGTCTAGTCTAAGACAGCTTTTATTTTGAAGATGTAAATGTACTTACCTATAATTTTATCGACTACCAATGGGTCACGGATTTTCCCGTAACCAGAATCATCGATTTTTCAAGATTAGGTAATGTATTAGGTAATGTGCTAATATGGCATTTCATATCCCACCTCTCTCACTTTTGACCTCTTAGGTATTTATAAGATGTTGACTTAAAAGAGACAGGAACTTTCAGATGTGTATTTTTTCATGATATGAACAACTTTTATCATGGGACCTTTAAAACTTCAAAATTTGCAAACCATACGTTTTTACCGACTTCCAAAAAAGAAGATGTTCAGACGAATATCCTCCTTTTTCCTGTACCAGCCATTTTTTTTAACAGTCAACTGCAGGACGTATGCCTGCCCACGAAGGGTGATTGGGCCATATCCACCACGCTGGCCCAATGCGGGTTGGTAGATTCACTTATTCCATCGAATTTCTTCTACGGACGTATGTAGGTTGCGTCACGATGTTTTCCTTCACTGAAAAGCCCGTGGTGTGAAATTCCGTACATTAAGGGGATCGGGATTTGAACCCACAACCTCACGATTGTAAGGCGGGTGTCATTACCACTAGACCACCACGGCCTCCTTCGGATCCTCCTTTTTGTATGTATTTTATTCTTGTGAATGTAATCGTGAACTGATTTAAAAAAATCTTGTTTATAATCCTACCGCTTAATTTAGTCCTCGCCTGCGCGGTACAGCCTACAGGGGCCCCGGGGGAGACGACAAAGGTGGACTGGTGTCCCTGGCGCCCGCACCTGTCTCAGTCAGTTCTAAAGGGTATATATACGCCCGAGGTGGTCCCATTTAAATTTGGTAAATCAACAGTAATGTACATGGAAGTCACATTGATTCGTGCAAACTATTCGAATTCTGTACACGGCGGAAGTCAGTGTAGCGATTTTATGCGAAAAATAATTATATTAAGAGTCGATGAACTTTTTGTGTAGAAGAGCTAATTAATGATGACTCCTAATAATATTTTAGTTCCCTGTATAAACAACACCTTAAATCTGGTACTATTAGTTATGTGTTCCTATATTTATTAATAGTATGCCTTTAAAAAGCATTTAATATTATCCAGATGCAGGTCATTATATGAAAAAATAGTAAATGGCTTCCTCTACTTGCGATACTCAGTAGTAATAGTTTTCTAAAATGCGAACGTTTAATGACTAAATAAATAATGAATTAATGTTGATGAGCTAGAATATCATACTCGCGTAATTTTTACGCAACCTTGAATCTATAAAACTTTAACAGCCTTGTCAATGTTATGATGTTTATTTTAAGTGCTTTCCACACTAGATTTTTATCTCAAAGAGTTATCTTTGTGATAAGCATCTCAAAAATATGAAGCGAACGCAGGATTCGAACCATGCCCCTTCGGATCACTAGCCCGACGCTCTAACCACTGAGCTAGCTCGCCTCCTACGCAACCTTCAAATTTCTGAGTGCTTACATTTCCAACTTATAGCGTTGGTGGCGCCACCTGTGATACCCGTATTAGACAGGTTATCACTCAACTAGAAGTTATTAGAACTTCTAAGATTGACGAGAGATGACACACTGCTTAATCACTGTTATGATGTTTATTTTAAGTGCTTTCCACACTAGATTTTTATCTCAAAGAGTTATCTTTGTGATAAGCATCTCAAAAATATGAAGCGAACGCAGGATTCGAACCATGCCCCTTCGGATCACTAGCCCGACGCTCTAACTACTGAGCTAGCTCGCCTCCTACGCAACCTTCAAATTTCTGAGTGCTTACATTTCCAACTTATAGCGTTGGTGGCGCCACCTGTGATACCCGTATTAGACAGGTTATCACTCAACTAGAAGTTATTAGAACTTCTAAGATTGACGAGAGATGACACACTGCTTAATCACTGTTATGATGTTTATTTTAAGTGCTTTCCACACTAGATTTTTATCTCAAAGAGTTATCTTTGTGATAAGCATCTCAAAAATATGAAGCGAACGCAGGATTCGAACCATGCCCCTTCGGATCACTAGCCCGACGCTCTAACCACTGAGCTAGCTCGCCTCCTACGCAACCTTCAAATTTCTGAGTGCTTACATTTCCAACTTATAGCGTTGGTGGCGCCACCTGTGATACCCGTATTAGACAGGTTATCACTCAACTAGAAGTTATTAGAACTTCTAAGATTGACGAGAGATGACACACTGCTTAATCACTGTTATGATGTTTATTTTAAGTGCTTTCCACACTAGATTTTTATCTCAAAGAGTTATCTTTGTGATAAGCATCTCAAAAATATGAAGCGAACGCAGGATTCGAACCATGCCCCTTCGGATCACTAGCCCGACGCTCTAACCACTGAGCTAGCTCGCCTCCTACGCAACCTTCAAATTTCTGAGTGCTTACATTTCCAACTTATAGCGTTGGTGGCGCCACCTGTGATACCCGTATTAGACAGGTTATCACTCAACTAGAAGTTATTAGAACTTCTAAGATTGACGAGAGATGACACACTGCTTAATCACTGTTATGATGTTTATTTTAAGTGCTTTCCACACTAGATTTTTATCTCAAAGAGTTATCTTTGTGATAAGCATCTCAAAAATATGAAGCGAACGCAGGATTCGAACCATGCCCCTTCGGATCACTAGCCCGACGCTAGTGATCCGAAGGGGCATGGTTCGAATCCTGCGTTCGCTTCATATTTTTGAGATGCTTATCACAAAGATAAGCCTTGTCAATACTTGAAAAGTCACAATTAAAATTTTCATTTGTCTCACTTTTTGAAAATAGTATAGATTTTACTCATTTAAATACAAAGCTTAGGTAGTAAGCATGTTAGTTTTTGAGTGTACGTACTTATATTTAAGTAAACATAAGACTAATATAAATGTAAAAGTTTGTATGTATGTATGTTTGTTACGTCGTAATGCTCAAACGGCTGAACCAATTTTAAAATATATCGGATAAAAATTACCTACCTTATTCCAGGGTACTTTTTATCATGAAAAAATGCAGTGTCCTCAAGGGCTGAGCTAGGAATTTAAGAATAAAATTCATAACAATCAGGCATCGAGAAAAAGCCCTTGAGACCAATTCAAAACATCAGGAAATATAG
The DNA here is from genome assembly GCA_949316475.1 of Hypomecis punctinalis. Classification (NCBI taxonomy): domain Eukaryota; kingdom Metazoa; phylum Arthropoda; class Insecta; order Lepidoptera; family Geometridae; genus Hypomecis; species Hypomecis punctinalis. Next base: position 18,340,791 of record OX438813.1, read on the forward strand.
AGTTAATTTTTCTTTCAAATGTATATTCGCGGAAGTACCCAAACTAGTAATGTATATGTAATTATTTAGTAAAGGATGGTATTTATTTACTTTCAAGGTACATATGGTTAATTTTCGACTTTATTTCCATATTGGAAGAAGATAAAACTGTTCCATGGATGCTTTTCATTGATTTCTTCTATTTTCTAAGCATAATACAAGACAAAACAAAGTCATAACTTACTTTTTAGCGCTTTTCCTTCTGGCGTGCACCTGTTCGAGTTCACCAAGCAATCCACATAGTTCTTTACTAGTCTTTTATTAGTAAAAATTGCATCCACATCCAAATAATCATATCTAGAGTCATATTTCGGCATAACCGACATGTCCCCTTCCTCCTGGCACACCACTGCACAAAAGCATACACAGAAGGTTAACACTGCACGCATTTTGGATTTTATACTATCATAACCAGTAAAGAAAAAAAAAACAAATAATTAAGAAGAAAAATCAATCAGTTTTTAAATCACCATATTTAAGTCAACAATAGAAAAAAATAACCTTCAAAAAAATGAGTTCTTAATATGAATTGTTAGTCAGACTTTTTTGTTACGTAGTATAGAGTTCGGTAAAGTTTTTCGCGCGGTTTTCGTGACGCCGTGCGTGCGGGCACGGCCAGTGTGAACGCGAGATTGCAAGATGCGCGCGAGTGGGCGAGCGGTTTTAACAATGTTTGTAGTGTTTATGCTTTCCTTTCCTTCCGAAACTATTAAGCTGAGCATACACGGTCTTCTTCGGTTAAACCACAGACATACTGTGGGTTAAACCCCTCATACTCATTTTGATTTTCGAAACTAGGGTGGTTTTTGCACATTTTAATTAAAACATACACATCCATAAAGTTCAATTATTTGAGCCAACCATCAAATAGCATCGTGTGTAACATGGCTTTTCCAATGTTGTTATTATTAATTTTGGTTGGAGACGGTCAGGTCCAATTAGCCAATTGTACATTGGCAAATCGTCGAGATTCCTGTAGCAATGTTGAATAACTATCCCAACCATGAGTGGGTTATCTGGGTGGTTATCGGGGTGGCTATCTAACATTTACTACATACAACCCGACAATAATGTGCCAAATGCGTTGGCTATGGGTCCCGACTGCTGCAATATAATGTCGGACCGACCACGAAGCACACGGTCTGATTAATTTCGATTGGTAGTTGGCTCTGATGAAATCAGATTCTATGTTTATGAGGAATTGAACTGATGAGCTCAAATAACCGTGTGTGCCCAGCTATAGTTGTCCTGGGACAGGTCGGTCTCAAGGGCGATAATTCAAGCGAGATGAGGGTTAGTTGATTTTGATAAGGATAGCGCTGAGGTGGACCAGATTTCTCTCGCGGAATTGTGTATTCATGAGGCTTGCGATGCAAGGACTGCATGCACGTGCTATTTTATCCTTTATAGCGGTAACGTTTTAGACTTCATTTAATATTTTCGTTAACATTTTTGTAATTTTTCACCATAAATAGCATAACCAACTTCAACCGTTTACAGAATTCGAATAGTTTGCAGGGATCGATGTAGTAATTTTCAAAATATTGTTGATTTATCAAAAATGGCTCGGCCGATTTCGATAAAATATAAATGGATCCACATCTGAAGCATGATCTACCAAAAAAAGAATGATCGAAATAGGACTTTTCAAGCAACCAAGCATAACTTTTTACAGAAAAGTCTAAAAAATATAAAATAAAAATGTACGCGTCATTTGAGAACGACCTCCGTTGTTTCGTCAATTAGAAATGATCTCAAAAATTTAGTTTTCTTATTTTCATCGACATAATATCTGGCTATCTGGCTAATATCATGAATTAATCTTGAAATCTTTTTAGATTCCATTGGGGTTAGATCCAAAATTTTCATTGGTATTGGATCATAAATATGTTCAAAATTGCCTAAAAATCAAATAAAAAATGTGAAACGATGAAGCATATTATATATTAGTATTCTAATTGTTTTATTTTTACTACTGAATTAACCGTCAACCCCACAGGTTGCACCTTTATTCAACTTATGGCCTTTATATGTTATGGTTATTTTTCAAGCAGTTATTTTCGCAACGACAGCCATCAACAATCTTTTCTCAAACTTATTCTGTGATAGTTATGCTATGGGATTTTAAACAGGTCAACGTTGCGTGCTCCTACACGTGGTGATTACACCATAGGAAGAGTCAATGGGCATCGATCCGTCGAGTAACCGTCCGAGATGGGAGCCGAACGAGGAAACCCATTGTGTGGAGCCACCCATTCGGAACCACGCTTGCTTCATGTAGCCTGGGAGCTTTCAGTCACGGGAAATGACGTTCGTGAGTAGTCTATATACCAAGCACAGCGCCAGACGACCACCCCACATGGTGAGCAAATCTTAGTACATTTAAAACAAACCATTTCTTGTACCTATATATATCTAGTAAGTATATAAATATCTAGATATTTATAGTGCTATATATCTCTCTGTACCATCCTTTTTAATAATCCACTGCAGAAGGTAGGCCTACTCACGAAGGGTGATTGGCCCATATCCACCACGCTGGCCCAGTGCGGGTTGGTGGATTCACATACGCCATCGAATTTCTTCTACGGACGTATGCAGGTTGCCTCACGATGTTTTCCTTCACCGAAAAGCCAGTGGTGTGAAATTCCGTACATAAAATACAAAGAACTCATTGGTACGGGACCGGGGATTTGAACCCTATATATATATATATATATATAGTATAGATATTTGTACAAAATTCGGATCTCGGAAACGGCTCTAAAGGTTTAGATTTGACGAGATTTGTTAACAGTAGAGCTTTTATTTACAAGTTTAATAGGCGGTATTTTAGAAAAAAAATGGAACTTCGAATTTTTTACTTTTGCTCCAAGCGAAGCTCGGTCATTTTCTAGTCGAAAGTTAGAGCTGGATGTAATCTGCTTCCAATCAGTCTTGTTGGAGATCTATATCCAGGCGTATGTCCTAATTATATTATTTACGGATTGGCAAGTTGAAATGGCAGTGAGCTGGACACATAGCACGTAGGACTGATGACCAATGGGGTTGAAAAGTTCGCGAGTGGAGACCACATAGCAGCAAGCGCAGCGAAGGACGTCCACCCACAAGGTAGACGGATGACCTCATTACGACTGTAGGATCTCGATGCAAGCCATATCCGACTGGTCCTATTGGAGGTCTATAGGGGAGGCCTATGTCAGCAGTGGACGTAATTATAATGTCCTATGACCGATATGATAATGATAATAAAATGAGCTACTATCATCATATAGGCTAAATCAAACAAATTGACGTGTCTATGAACATAATGTTAACTTGAAGTAGCAAATTTTTATATCATCAGAATACGCGAAAGGGTCTTACAGAAATCGCCAACGGCTCTTGGCCTAAATTTAATCTGTACAGTGAGTAATGTAGGCAAAGTGGGCGTTTATAGTTTCCCCATGTAGTACAAACTACGGTGTCATACGGAGCTATTTTCCGGTCGTGATTTTCTTAAACATAGTAAGTACCTACCTACTTGGTAAGGTTTCATCATCTACAGGATTATTATTACTTTGATTATTTAGAAAATAAATATTACTAGATTAATCGTCAGTTCTTCTCTTTTCAGAGTACGCACAATGAACAACCTTACGAAAATAATAAAATGAATAAATAAAATTAAATCTTTTAAAATCAGTTAAAAATTGTATTTTAGTCGAAGCGTACATAACGCACAAAGAGTGAGACTTATAGACCATCTTTTTACTAATCAAGAAAAAAGTGGCAATATATTTCGATAGTATATAGTTGTTACTGTATAGAGATCCTATTACGAAACTTTTAAACGTATTCTTCTTATTAAAACTTACTTCATCTTATTAAAAAAAATAGGATAACAGTAAAAAAACGTAAATAAAATATACCTACGAGTGTACTTAAGTGTTTTGGCTCTGGGCCTCTGGGTCCGTGCGTGAGAGCAATTAGATAACATCTTTCCTCCTCCACATCTGAAGGTAAGTTTAAATCTAAAGTAACTGATAAGAGAAGGTAAAGAAATAATTAAGTCGCTGATTTATTACAGTTTTAGCCCATTTGCTTTTTTTATTTTGGTGATAAACACCTTTTTTCCAGTAGGCCATTACGTCTTGTTTCCGCTCTTTAACACAGTTGCCTAAAATTGGAGAACTACCTACTTACGAGTATAATTTCATAGAGTTTAAACTTGTACTTATTTCTGAGAATTCTTCGTGTTTTCGAAAAAATCAGAAGTCTGTCAACCTAAATTGCCTTGTCTGTCATTTGCCTTGCTTTGTCAAAGACCCAAATTCCACCAATGCGCAGCAGGGAGAAAGCTAGGTAGAGCATTATAGACTTTATATGACTGTGTTATAGACAGAAAATGCCACAATAAATTTAGCTCAGAAAAAAAGACGTTTTTTAGATTAACTTCGCACTAAATTTCCGATCCAGATTTTTATTCTTGTAAGGTTTAGGGATCACTTACTGACAATAGAATCAGAAAATGCTGACAGATCCAGGTGGAGCTTCAAGCGCCATCTTGAAATAATATTTTTGGCCACTATCTCAGAAACTATGCACTTTAGGGCAAAAGTTATGGAGACCATTGTTATAGAAAATAAAATTTTGCGTCTTTTATTTCTTGCAAACTTTTTTTGTGAAACTTAACGATTTATGGGCCATTTAATGGATCAGTTTTTCTATCGCGGCCTATTAACTCTAAAGAAAAACCTAATCATTAAATAGGCCATATATCGTAAACGGCTAATAAACAATATTTTATTCTCTACAATAATGGTGTCCATGAATTTTGACCTAAAGTGCATAGTTTCCGAGATATCGGCCAAATACATTTTTTTAAAGATAAAGTAAAATTGAATTTAGAACATCGTGATGTGCACAACTTTGCGAATTTTAAAACATCATTAAACCCATAGAGCTATTAATTAAACCTATTTACTTTACTTCGACGGCGTGGAATTTATCATAATTTTTTTTTTAATTTGTTAAAACTCAGACTTGGAACCTTTTTGGTATGCCTTTTTTTAATTTGCTTTGCGCGCGCCATTTTCTTTTCGCATCATTTTCGATAATTGGAAAACCTAACATGAGTGATTATAGCACAGATATCTTATAGTGACAAGTAAGTTTATTTGACGCCAACAGTTGGCGAATTACCTACTGAATTGACTCAAACAGACTCAAACTGTTAATAATGCGCAAATGTGCTTTCTCCCTCAACAATCACGCGAGACGTACCTATCTCAGTACAATTTATGTAGACGACTTTAGTCATAGCCTCGATGAGATGGGATGAAAAGTTACGTGTCGCACTCGAGGGCGAAGATTTTTCACCTTGTGCTTTTTGATTTCCTCGGTAACGCTCAGAATTCAAATTTTAGAATCCTTCACTTGGTCTGTCATTTAAATTGAGCAGGCGGTTAAAAAGCAATTTTACACTCATGCATAGCAAATAACTATTCTTTATTGACTCAAATTATAACCAAATCATATTATATATTATTTCATAGAAACTTGTGCTTTTCGACAACATTCGTGAATAGTGTTATTGCGCAAATACAATGTTTTTGAGAAAACAGTTATGCTCTATGTGGAATTTTAATACAGAGCCAATAATTTGTATAGAAATAAACAAATTAACACCTCTTTATAGCATGTTGATCTAATAACATATTATCATCATATTATGCATAGAACAAAATCTGTGAGTATTTTTTTTGCGACGTAGGTATATTTAAGTGCAAAACATTTTCGAATGTCAATCTATGCAAATATTTTGGTATCCTTTTCCTTACCTTTCGTTTACGGCGCAGGTGAACGTTTATGCCCCACAGTAGATACAAGATAGTATAGACTAGTATAGATAATATAGACAACAAACGATTAGCCTTTTTCAAAATTTAAACTTTGGTAGAAAAATTGGATTTAATTTTCATTCCCAAATTACTGCACAATGGCGTTAGTAGTCCGATTCTTTTAGCCAAATTTAAATTCAGAGTTCCATTTAGGTACCCGCGCAAACCCGTAACTCCTTTCGCTCCTATCTTCGGTAGAACCGTGTTAGGCGCAAACTCTCCAGTTCCCAGAATAAGTAGGCTCGTTCATGAATATCAACATAATCGTAATTTGGATATATATCGAGACAGTTTGTCTAAATTTAAAATTAATTTGAATTCTATTCAGGTTGAAATGGCCAAATATATTGTAAAATTTTAATTTTATTTATTTTTTAGATTAGTTTAGTAAACTATCTGAAGATTATGAAATACTAGTACAATCTTATTTTTGCTAATATTCTTTATTGTTCTATACAGGTAAATGCAAGCTGTGATTCCTTAAAAATATAGCACATTAAGTCAAATTAGATTGTACGTGTTTATAACATATGTAATAATGTAGTCATTAATGTGGAGCCTCAATAAATAATCAAAAAAAAGATAGTAATTAAAATCTCAAGTATTTCCCAAAACTGTTTGATTAGTCGACAAAATTGTATTCGTAGAATATCGTTTAATTTTGTGAGCCTTGACCTAAAGAATTCGAGAGCTGTTTTTTGTTTTCCATTTAAATCTAGAATATTATTAATAATAGATAATCTCGAAATTAGCGTCGCGTTTTTTGGAGTTAATAATTTATATGCCACTTTGGAATAGGTAGTAGATATAGATTTTTTACTCCAATTTACAACATTACAACCCATAATTACTCAGTTGTAAATAAACAAGTATATTAATCTTGTAATTAAAATGTACACGTATCGATATAAAGTTAAAAATAGATTTATTGTTTTATAGTATAATATTTAGCTATATTTATTGTGCTATAAATTATGATTAGTATAATATATCGGTAGATCGTAAAAATATTTCAATGAATTTTGACTTTGTTATTAGCTATGCTATTCAGATTCGTACTTATAAGAAAAATAAAAATCTAATCTAAAAAAGCAACTCATATACCATAGTGCCACAGTCTCAAGTGAAAGTAGTAAAAAAAATGTCCGAGCGTCGTCATACATACCGACTTAGATATTTACATTAAATAATTCACAATTACCTGTTTCTTGAATCTCGACGTTATGTCACCTAATTAGTGCTTGTAACCGATCACTTTGGTATCACGCTTGCAATCGCCTTACGACTAACTACGCTTTACGACAACTAAAACGCCTGCCCACTACGTAGCTTGGGCAGAGTTTTGGCTCGGACACTTTTTTTCACGATCGTGACTCTATAGATATTTACTTGAAGTATCAGATATTTTATTAGCTGTGGTCATGATGAGCTTAACGTCTTATGATATCTAGTTTAAATGATTCGACCAATAAGTTTTATAACTGCGGAACCTCACGAAAAATGTCATGCAACTTTTTATTATAGGTATTTATATTTTATAGTTTAAGGCACCGCGAACACCTCGAAGATTTTTATAGTCGGATGACAAATTATTATTTAAAACTTGTTTTCATAATATTTTCCTTCTCATTGACATTTCCTCAACATTTATCTACGAAAAAAATATAAATTCAGGTTAATTCTAGATAAAAATATGCGTCTACTTAAGTACAATACAAGAGGGAAGAAATAAATTAAATAACTACATGAGCATCGGGAAATCCAAATACGAGTATATTATTGACGTAATCATGTTCATTTTTGCGATTTTTCTCCTCAACAACATTAAAATTTTTGAAATGGATTTTTTACTGACGCAATGTGGTGATTTGCTACTTAAATGATAGATACTTTTATTAAGTTGTATAAATAGTATTTAATCATACATAACATTGAGCACCGATATATTAGGATTTTGAGATAAAATAGACTAAGTAAGGTTGATAAATATTTTTTAGCAAAAAATGTCATGAACGACTTCAACCGTGTACAGAATTCGCGAATATATCGCACGAATCTTAATTAATTCATAAAAATGGCTTAGCCGGTTTCGATAAAATTTAAATGGAACCAATTTCGAAGTATACTCTTTCTAATAAAAAAATAATTATCCAAATCGGACCACTATGTAATAAGTTATGCGTGGTTACACATAAAATATATACATATATATACCTATATATTTTTAATATGTATATACGCGTCGAATTGAGTACCTCCTCCGATTCGTCGGTCAAAAATACAACTAATCGAAACGCTTACCCACTGTTGTCTGGTTTGACTTTTTTGTTATACCTATGTAGTTTTATTATTATAACGTTTACTCACGAATTCGCAGGATCCTGACGAGATCGTCAGACCCCTACACAGGGTTATTTCTAATCAATTAGCATCCTTCTAGGGGTACATCAAAACTAACAACTTTTGTTCTACGACTTTCGTCAAAATTTAAAAAAAATTCAGCTGTTCCATACATTTTGTCGCGGGTGAACTATATTTTTCTATGGAACAACAAATATTTTTTTTGAGTATTGACAAAAGTCGTAGAACAAAAGTTGTTAGTTTTGGTGCATAGAATAAGCCCCTAAAAGGATGCTAATTAATTAGAAATAACCCTGTATAGGGGAGACCTATATTCGGCAGTCCAGTTGCAGTTGTACCTGATGGAGTCGCTTCGTATTTTTATTAACTTTTGGGAGAAAAATTCGCGTAGCAATGAACCACTTTTTTGAACTCTGATTGCTTTTGTGTAATCTTTGATATTTTATTGTAGTTTGATATACCTAATAGGTTAAGGCACTTACTCAGAAAAAAGGGATAAGTAAGAATATTACTTTCTCGTCACTGCTTTGTATACAAAAAGGAAGTGACTACAACTACCTTGACAACTACACATGTAGGTTGGTAAAAATTCACACGCTTTTCATGACCTTCATGATTACATCAGAATATTAATTGTTCCAACGGGTTATTTATCAAAGATCTACGGACTATTGTTCGAGCCCACCACCGTTACGGCGGAACAAAAGCTGCTTTGATGCTCATCATTTTGGTGACGCGTGCTGCGACATGAGTTTTCTATTTACAAACAGCTGTAAGAAGTGAGAAAATCATCAATATGAGCAAAAACATTTTTCAAGCTGATGGAGATTGTAAAAGTTATAGAGGAAGTTGATTCCTTAACTTACATACACCAAAGTTCAGCAAACATAACTTTTGAGGTCTTATTTTAAAACTCTGTGTTGTAATTGGGTATATCATGAGTTCCACTCCAATCAAATCAAATCAAAAAATATTTATTAAAGACAACATCGATCCATGGTTAGTAAAACAAATTATTAAATTACAACACTATGTTAGTAAAGTGGCAAAGTACTTATTCTAAAATAGTTCATACAAAAATAATTTAAACATTTTATTTATCGCTGCCAATATCGTCCGGGACGGATTAAGGCCGTCGGCTCGACCGTCATAATCCGCCCAAAATGCCGCAGCATGAGAGCATTAAGCTCCTCGGATATGATCTTTAGGATAGTGTTTCGACTCCCTCCCACCCTGCTCATCAATGACGCGACTTTCTTCCGAAGGACAGCATGAAAACCGTGGGTTCGGGATTGAGCGAACATTTCTGAAGCGCTACAAAAGCGCGGGAGTCCCAACATCACCCTAAAAACATTTATTATATAGGACACGCAGGGCAATAAGCGATTTCTTGGTACCGCCGAACCACAGACTACCCGTTTACAGATTCTGACAGTGAGCTTTGACAAGCGTAATTTTAACTTGTTCTGTACAGCGGGCAAATCTACGGGCCAGCATATTCCCGCGAATCGCCAACGCTCTACGCTCCCTCTCTATGTCGAGATCGTCATTAAGGTCGTCAGTTTAAACTTAAAAACCCTGTTTATGTTCATACCTTATAGGGTGACGGGTGGAATAGATTCAGGGCATTTACCGGCGGCCTTAAAGACCATGTACTCACACTTTTTTACATTATACACAAGGCCGTGTGACGCAGCGTAAGCCTCACAAACTTTTAGCAGCTTACAGAGAGCGCCCACAGTTGGACTCAGCAGCACCATGTCGTCCGCGTAACTGATGTTATTCACACTAACATCCCCCACTCGACATCCGATGAGATCATTTATGTCCAGGTTGAAGAGCTTTGGCGAGGATAAACCCCCTTGCCTCACCCCGCACTCCACCCTATACGACTCGGAGAAGCTGTTCGACTATTTTACAATGTTCCTCTGATTACCATACCAGAACTGAAAAATGCTCAGCAATTCCTTAGGTACACCCCTATCCTCAAACTTTTTCCAGAGCACTTCGTACGAGACAAGATCAAATGCCCTGGATAGGTCCAAGAAACAGGCGTATACGAGAGTCTTCCGGTCTGTATAGTACTAGACAGTACTGCCAGTCCTGCCAGTACTCCATGGTTCTCTCTCTTTTTGCCTTTGATTGAGTCTTTGATTTTTTAAGCAAGTATTCTAGAGTGTTATTATCTTATACTACGGGACTAATCGCGCACTATTGCTGAACGGATCAAAGAACATATCGCGGCAGTCAAAAACCGCCAGATACAGAAGTCTGCTATAGCTGAGCATATGCTTGACGGAGGTACTGGTCATTGGATGGAGCTCCACGACCCAAAAGTCCTCTCCACGGATCGACACTATTTTTCAAGAATAGTTCGTGAAGCGGTGGAAATCAAAAAACCTTTGAATAAATTATCTAAGCAAAAAACATAAGAATTTCAACCGGGAGGATGGATTTAAGTTGTCGGCGTCGTGGAATCCTGTTGTCAACAAATGCAAATCGCGTAGTGTAGGTAGAAGGACATTGTTAGATACCGTCAGTGTTGTGTGTCGTAATGACAATTTTTCAAGTTCAAATTGAATTGGCGGTACCAGCTGTTCTACATTCCAGTCTACCCGTGACCACGGTCGATGCAACTTGGCCGAAACGTCGGGATGAGGAGGTATTTATTTATCTCGTAATTTTAGTGCGCGATTAGTCCCGTAGTATAAAATAATAATGTGTTCAAATCGCGAAAGTTTAAAAACAACAATATTCTAGTGTGTCTTAGATTTACACGATTTTCTAGGAGTGTTAGATTTTCAATAGGAATATATTTTAATTTTCTTCATTTTTTTCTGAATCTATTCTTTTTATCTATTCTTTTTTCTAATAACCGTGGAACTAAAATAACCGCTTATACTATTGGATTTTTGGTACAAGACCTTAAATTCTGTTACGAGCTTACATTTATTTATTATAGTTTGTACCATTAATAAGTAGGGTCAGGCGGGGTAATCCCGAGACGATTTTACTCGTAATAACTTTTGCATTATCGACCTATCAAAAACACTTAATTTCAATATTGAATACCTCAAAATGTCCACGTATAAACATACTATCTATGCACCATTATTATGAATTGGCTAATAAAGATTCAAAATTCAAGACTTTTTATCAAAAATATCTGTTTCATTTTTTTCCCGCCAGTATGGGGTAAATATGAAACGCCGTTGTCTAAATATAAGACTAAATATATTTCCTAGGATTTAAGCGTTGTCCGCCTGCAAGCGTTATCATAAGACAGAAAGGGGCATCATATCAATGATACGAAATAGCTTTGTCGTTTCAAAAAAATCTCATTATTTTGACTTGCAAAAAATGACAAATCAATATACCAATAATTCTTCGCTTAAGAAGCTAATGTTGATAATGTGTAATTATTTGGTAAACATGTACTTAGCTCAGAATCACACAAATCAAAGTAGGGGAAAATATAAGACATTTAAAAATAGTGCATTTCTTTTATTTTCTTGCTTTAGAAATAGACTTCCGTCACAATTTGGTTTGTCTGGATCAAAAAGGATATATATCAGGAATAAAGACGAAATTATTTTTTTTCTTTTTAAGTGGGTTAAATAGCTGTTAAATTGGTAATTCACCTCTTTGGACATTTTCTACATAATCCTATAAGTTTTTCTTATTACAGTTCTTTGGTTTTGGACAATAATTTAGCGGTATTATAATAATTGCTTTTACAATACTGTCTTGTTTTTTCCCGCCAGCAGTTTTACATTTTCCCTAAAACGTGTCTCATTTTTTCCTGTAAAAATATAACGTCCTTATCGTGTGCCTATAAAGGATAGACTTACTCGTAATTGGCGGATTGTCCGAGCAAGAACGGTTCAACCCGCTACGAGTGGCGCGGGGCGGTGCGACTACCGCGCGACCTATCATGAACAAAGTTTTCCGACGCTGATGTAAAGTTTTTTAGCTACATTTTTTGAGCACAATTTTTTTGTATGATAACTATACTATGATTTATTATTTGATGTTTTTCATTGATTTCTGTTTATGTCTTATTTTTACCAGCTATTTTGACAGTCTTACGATTACCCCGCCTGACCCTACTGTATAATTATACTCGTACCTAAGTCATGAGCAAAGCAGGATCTAGGATGTCACGTATCATGTTATTTTTGGACCTTGTATCGTACATTTTGTACCTTGTAGGTAAGTACACACACCATAAAAACGTTCCGATATCGTCCAACCCATCTCGTGTAAGCGCACAACATTAAAATAAACACACAAGTAATGGTCGTAGCACATGTATCGTCTCGAGACTGGATGTTTATATGTACACTTGCAAAAGCTATTAGGATCAAATATATTAGTTATTTTTCGTGCAGTCGTATGGAATCGAGCATAAATATTTTTTCATCCCCCCCATCTCGGAAATAATATTTTTGCTCTTCGAAATCTGAGTGTAAAATTTTTTATCTGCTAGAGAGTAAAGTAAAATTGAATTTAGAATATCGTGTGCACTAAGTTTGTGAATTCAAATCATCATTAAACCTATTTACTTCTAACTCCACGAATTTATCATACAACCTTTTTTAATTTGTTAACTCCGACTCAGAACCTTTGTACGTCGTGTACCTTGGTGTACTTTTGTTTAATTTGCTTTGCGGGCGACATTTTCTTTTTATGTCATATTGTTAAACCTTATATTAAAAACAAAAAACTTAAAAACAAGTGAAAAACCTAAAATGAGTGATTCTAGCGACTAGGAAGTTTATTTGACGCCAACAAAATTGACTGTAACTGTTAGTAATGCGCAAATGAGCTTTCTTCCTCAACAATCACGCGAAAATTATTTGATATAGAATATGTAGACGATAAAATTTTTTTTTTTTTTATGTAGACGATTTTAGTCATTTCCTCGCTGAGGTGGGATGAAAAGTTACGTGTTGCATTCGTGTGCAAAGATTTTTCACCTTGTGCTGTTTTGATCCCCTCGCTAATGCTCAATTTAAATAAAAAGCTTGCAAAATTTTATAATCCTTCGCTTCCAGCGGGATTAGGCAGCTGCAGTCTTTGTATGCATTACACATATCGAGTCCACAAATGGTAGTTGTACTATGACCATAATACGACTTCGACTGTCAAAACCAAAGCAGCTAAATATATCTAATCAAACTCAAGTACAACTTAAATTGAGTTTTTGACCGACGAACCACCGAAGGAGGTATACAATTCGACACGTATATTGTTTTTTTTTTATGTACGCATAACTTTTTCCGATTTAAATAATTCTTCCTTTATTGGAAAGAGTATACTTCGGAATTGGTCTCATTTAAATTTTATCGAAATCGGCTGAGCCATTTTTGATAAATCAACATTAATGTGAAAAATGTTACATCGATCCGTGCGAAATATTCGCGAATTCTGTACACGGGTGAAGTTGGTCATGCTAATTTTTGCAAAAAAAATATCTTGTTGTAAAGGAATATATACTTAACTAAAGTTGTTGGTTCCATTTGTTTATGGATCATTGAATTTTACTTTTTATTTTATTGGGAATCAGCAGGCCAATCGCGTTAATTTTAAACAGCTGCGTTCCGTCTGTAATACAGTTAAAGTTCGGTTGCAATTGTAGTTAAGTTTCGATTCAGCTTTAAAGAATTCGGTATTGCATTAAACTTCATACACCAACCGTTCGTTTGACAGCGGTTACTCGTACGTTCCAACTCTGAATGAGTTGTGTTTCAACTTTTGTCAAAATCATAAGCGCGATATGAAAACAGACAAAAGTTGAAGTTCGGCTAAAGTTCAATTGTGGTTCAGCTGTAATTTTTTAGTGCGATTGGCCTGCAGATTTCGGTTTGATCTCCATCTCGCCCGATGGTAAGCGATGATGTACTCAAAGATGAAGCATACAGATTTAGAAAATCTATTCAATCGGACTTCTTTAACAAACTAAGATTTATATTTACTTGGAAATAGAGTCGCTGACAGGTTTGATCTAGGTATAGATATTTCACACTTTTTAGTATACGTTGTAAACACAATTCGTACAGTTGGCTTCTAGCTTGACGATAGAAATTAACTCGTGATCTAGATCTCTCCAATTATTTTCAGTTCATCAGATAATAAGGCCATGTTTTCCCTCTTTTGAATAATCCTCGCTCTATCATTGTAACTGTATATGCCACCAACACGCCACCGTACGTGGTAGCGAGTTAAGTCAACAATGACGACCCGGTTTTGCTGGACCAGTCGCGAGAAATCACTTCCGGTAATGCAAATGTAAGAAATGTCACTTATGCCTAAATAGTGTTGTGTAATATGAAAAAGGAGTCAAACGACTGTAATTTGAGCTACTTAATTGTTTTAACTGGTTTTTGAATGGAGACCATAAAACCACTTTGGTAGATAATACTTAGCTTCGGGTGGGACATAATGGTGTACCTCTCTTCTTCTTAATCGTACACTCTTGTCAGAGTGGTCATGGTTGCGTGGATGGTTCACGGAGGCTTCTCACCGTTGTCATCTCTCCCCAGGGCTGCTACACGTCTCGCGATTTTCATCCATCTGTGCCGATCAGTCGCATCACTAGCACACTGCACCACGGTACACTGTGTGGCTTTTTGAATTAGATCGGTCGAGCGAGTTGGTGACCGATCTGGACTTTGCTTGCCTTCCACTTGGCCCTGCACTACAAGTCTCTTCCATCGATTTCTTATTCCTGGAGATATGTCCAAAGAACTTCAGTATTCGTAACTGCACAATCGACGATAGGTTATGTTGTATTTGAAGGTCTTTGTGGATGGAACTATTAGTGCAAAACGCTGTCCATGGTATTTTCAACAGCAGTCTCCAACACCACATCTCCATCGCATCGATTTTTCGGTGATCCTGTAGCTTCAGTGACCATGTTTCAGTTCCGTAAAGAAAAATCGGAAAAACGAGACACTTCTTAAGGCGAACCTTTGATTTCTTGGTTATATGCCTGTCTTTCCATATTTTCCCTAGTCGCTCAACTGCCGATCTATATATTTTATAGTTTTCTCAACCATGTTTAAACAATTTCCTGGCCAAAATGTCATCGTCGTCGTCATCTATATTATAACCTTTTTTTGCCCACTGCTGGATATGGCCCTATCTTGCGGTATCTATTTTGGTTCTGTGCCAATTGTGTCTAAGTTCGACCTTCGATTTTCATGATACCATCTACCCATTTTGCCGTCTGACGACAAACGCTCCGCATTCCTTGACTTGTTCACCACCCTTAGCGACTTACATCAGCTATCAACCTGACCACGTGTTCTGTCTTACTGTAATTTTGTGCTTTATCTTCGATCAAATCATCATTTATCATCAGGCGAGGTGGTGGTCAAAACCAAATTGCTACGTAATACCAATTTAAAAAAAGTTTCGAGGTAGTTTTTCTGGGATCCTGAATTTCATCAGATTTCGAATTATTCGATCATGAAGATCGAAGGCAAGTTCCTTTTACATTTTAAAAATCATTAACCTGCTTATGATTTTAATTACACAACAGGAAAACAATAAGTAATCAGACCCAAATTTTAGCAATCATACCATCACCAAACACAAAATGAGGCATTTATTCGAGATGCCGGAGACACGGCTTATGTTAGATAATATACGATTGTGGGTTAACCCTAATACACAAACAGTCGATATTATTATTCGATTATGTCATGGATAGGGTGACCACAACTATTATTTTTTATTTTAAATAAACTGTTCAAATGGAACAGAAAAAAATAATGATGTTCAAAACAATGAAGTAGGAACTGCATTGGTTCAAAATCATCAGTGATATCAAAAAAGTCAATGACTATAATTATTTTTCGCAACAAATGGCAAAACCATGACTAGACTTCCATGTTGTATATACAAAATTCGAATAGTTCGCACGAATAACTGTGTACAATTTTTACATTACTGTTGATTTTTCAAAAATGGCTCAGTCGACTTCGATAAAATATAAATGGGAGCACCTCGAAAGTAGTAAGAACTGAAAAATATTTTTTTGATTCGGTTCACAATTGGCGAAAATATCGATGAACTTACACAAAAAATACATACAAACGAACATAAAACCTTCTCCTTTTTGGAAATTGGTTAAAAATTAAACGGTCTTAAGAAAACTAAATTAATGGCCACAACTTAAGTCACTCGCTTTCAAAGTTACAAATAAATAGGTAATGGAAAGTGCCTGGTGTTAGGTTTTATAATAAAATCACTATGAATCAATGCCTCGTGCGCTGCGGTTAGCCGGATAATGCAACCTCTTTCGGATTCTGTGTTAGGCAAATAAAGAGTTGAAGACGTTAACAAAATAACATAACATCAATAACTCAGTGTCTGAGTCAGATGTGCATAGGTATTTTAGCGATATTCATTAAGGTTGTTTTTGAGAATTTTGGTCAAAATTGTTTTTTGAAAAGGTGGAAGATTTAGCGACGATTTTATGTTATATTAAAAATTCAGCATAGCTGATGAGCTGATCATGACTTTTGCATTTTAAAATAGGTACATTTGTAAAATTTGGTTCCTGAGGTTTTACATCGCTTTGGACTATCATTCAAAACAATGATTAATGGATTGTTTTTAGAAGCTCTAGCCAATTTCAAGTGCTGTACTTTTCACGTACCGCCGATGCATATTTTCAACTGAGATAATGTAGTTTTCGGATTCGCGCAATTTTGGGGATTTGTACGGAACCCTTTGTAGGTGAGCCTGACTCGCACTTGTCGGTTTTTAGGGTTCCGTACCTCAAACGGAACCCTTATAGGATCACTTTGTTGTCCGTCTGTCCGTCTGTGTTTATGTCAAGACCCTTTATCTCGGAAACGTGTAAAGATATCGAGTTGAAATTTAAATTGTATACGTATATCTATGGTTTCTTGCAGTTGTGTAAAAGAAAAACTTCTCAGTTATTGTTTAAAAAAGTTAGAGCCGTTTATGTCGTAAAAAACCGCATAATTCGACACTCACAAAAATCAAAACCTAAAGGGTACTTCCTGTTGACATAGAACTATGAAATTTGGCGAGAAGCATTGTCTCAGAGTATACAATATATTGGAATAAATCTGAAAACTATACATTTTTATTTAAATCATAAAAAGTAGGGCCTCCAAATTCACAAAATATGGGTTCAAAATTCAATGTGAGTAAATCATATCATGTAAGGTATCATATAAAAGAACTTCATTAGCACGTGCTAAAACAGATTTTTAATTATTTTAACAATGTGTTTGTACGAAACCCTCGATGTGCGAGCCTGATTCGCACTTGTCCGCTTATTTTTTTTGATACGTGCATGGGGCTCCGTGCCCGTGCATAGGGGACTCTAATCGATGCGGGGCCCTAATCTGCCTATATTATTATACAGGGTGTTAGGTATAACAGCGTTGTCCTTTTAATGAGTTGTTCAGTATCATTAATAGATGCCTAAAACGATGTAAAAATAGGGTTAATTTTCTCTATAATTTTGGAAAAAACCCACAAATTTTAAAACGATAGCGCGCGCAAAAACTGTAGCGCTACGTAGGTAAATAATAATTACCTACGGAGCGCTTCCATACCATGGTGGACGCGACGCACGAGTTGCCGTAATTTAATGCTGTATTGGATAAAATGAATCTTAGAAAAACTAAGCAAGCTGTTATCGGAATTTTACAAAAACTCTTTAATTAATTCAGATATTGATTTTATTTTCCATAGTTTTTCTGATGACGCTGTTAAGACTACTGCTTAGGAATAATCCAGCACTGCGTACCGGCCAGCGCAGCGTAGGTTGACCACCCATAAGGTACGAGTAGACTCTCGTCAAGACCACAGGACCGCTGGATGCAAGCCACTTTCAACTGATCTTATTGGAAATCTATTGTGAGTCCTATATCCAGCAGTGGATGAGCAGTCATATGGCTGAAACGACGACGATTATACTATGTGTATTATTTCTGCACATTAAAAAAACATTTGATTTGCACGTGTAAGCCAAATAATTCTGACTTCCTACTCATAGTGATTGTTTATTGAAAACGATAAAACCTTGTACTATGTAATTCTTAAAATTAAGTACCTACCTAGGTACAATACTTTACATGTAATTTCCTGAATTCCCTTTTAAAACTATTCTACAATCACTCTGTTAAGGGGGAGATCAACTTTATAAAATATCATATTAAAATAACAAACATAATATTGCAAGTGTTTTCATTTGAAATAGTGCTAAAATCACTACATAGTATGTGTATAAAACAAAGTCGCTTCCCGCTGTCTGTGTGTCCCTATGTATGCTTATATCTTTAAAACTACGCAACGGATTTTGTTGCGGTTATTTTTCATAGATAGAGTAATTCAAGAGGAAGGTTTATATGTATAAAACACCTGTGCGAAGCCAGGTCGAGTAGCTAGTTAATATGTAATGAAAATGTTACGAGTATTTTCGTGTTATAATTTCGTCGAATGAAAAGTTTTTTGTCAATCTAGGATAATAATTTTTTCGACACGGCTTTTTCGGTAACTTTATACCGTCCAAAATAGATGAATGCGCTAGTGAAGTGGCTCCTAATCTCTATCTTCCCTTCTCAAGTTGTAACATAACATCTTATCAATAAAAGTATGTAGATAAGTTCGTATAGGTCAGATGGCTAGTGTTAGAGATTTTAAGTCGCCTGAAACTATCTGATATGGCTAAACAGATTAAGCAACTGGTGACCACAGAGATACACGTGGTGGTCGAGAGGTAGTGACACCCGCCTTACAATCGTGAGGTCGTGGGTTCAAATCCCGGTCCCGTACCAATGAGTGCTTTGGAATTTATGTACGGAATTACACACCACTGGCTTTCCGGTGAAGGAAAACATCGTGAGGCAACCTGCATACGTCCGTAGAAGAAATTCGATGGCGTATGTGAATCCACCAACCCGCACTTGGCCAGCGTGGTGGATATGGCCCAATCACTCTTCGTGGGTAGGGCTACGTCCTTCTGTGGACTATTAAAATCATAATCAATTTATTGATAACAATAGTTACAGGTCATTACATTGAATTTATAATTAGATACATAAAAAAGGGTACCTGTAATAATTATCGTAAAAATTGGTCTTTCTATAAAAATTACATTTCAATTAAAAAGGCTGGTACAGTACAGTACAGACCACAGTTTAAAGTATCGTTCGAGTAGCGATCAAATGCCACCCGCAGTCGTGTCGAACGTTGCTTAAATTAAAGCATCTCATAATTTCGTATCTATGTCTACTAGTTTTGTTTATGATTTTTTAAATTTGATTTTGTCATTTTTTTTTATATTTGGTAATTTCTATAAAAATCCCCTAGTCAAACTACGATATACTGCCTTATTAGTTACAACACGAGTTACCGACCTACAGTTACCGCAGATTGCTGCGTTACCTTGATCTTGCCATTGAAAGCTGTACCGTGCTATTAGCATAGACATCCGGAATTATAGACCTTCTTCTATAGAACAAATGCTAGAGAAGTAACGCTTTGTACATTAGGGTGTTGTCAGAACATGAACTATTGTTCTAAAGCGTCCTAATAAATGCAATGATTTTATTATTAATAAAATAAATAAATAAATAAAAGCCTTTATTTCGGATACTTACTACAAACATTTTGGACTTAAATACACTAACTTATAACTAATCGGTATCCGTGTGCTCTGGCTGAGCATAGGCCACTTCCAACTTCTTCCACTCTTTTCTGTTTCTGGCTATTCTTGGCCAAAGTTTACCGGCAATAGCCTTAAGATCGTCACTCCATCTTTTAAATTGACCTCCTCGTTTTTTTTTGTACTCTTTCGCAAGCTAGTTTATAACTGATTTGCTCCATTTCTCTGTCCCTCTTAGTGTGTGACCTGACCATCTCCATTTATTCTTTTTTTATGACAAGCGTAACACTTTGAATCTTTGTCTTTTTCCGAATTAGCTTATTTCTGATTTTATCTGATTTTTTCACGCTCAGCATACTTCTCTCCATTGATTGCTGACAGACTTCCAGTTTCTTTAGGTGAGCAAAAACGAACTATAAACAAACTGTAGAAACAAGAATGATTTTATTATAATCAATAATGAATTTATTTAAAAAGAGACAGGAATAACTTGTGTGGCCAACCAAAGCCAAAGACTAGACTGAATAAATTGTTTCTGTTTACAGAGATGTGATAACAGCGATCTGATTTACTGTTTTTAGTGCAATGAAGTAACAAAACAAGGTTTTCATCCCATATTTTGCATCTATATTGTAAGAATCCTAATAATAAGAAAGCATTTATCTCATTAGCCAATTATTGAACTAATTAATCATATAATAAGACCAAAGTACTAGAAACAGTACTAAAATAGTAGAGATATACACATCACTTTGTCCCATTTTAAATATGAAATTGAAAAGGTGTTAGATAAAGATGCACGATTGCACATGTATGCACCCTAACTTACGTAATTTCGAAGGGATCCACAAACTAGCATTGAGCTATCTCGGGTGTACAAATTCAAAAAGGTAAAAAGTAGGAAGGTGAAATGATCAGAGATTTGAACCTTCTTTCTGGAATTAGAGGGTTCAAATTTCCGAAAAAGACAAATGACCTAATCTAACCAAATTTTAACCATTTTGACATTCCAGCTGGTGATTTCGACGTATGCGACAGACATTACGTTTTTTAGGGTTCCGTACCTCAAAAGGGAAAAAACGGAACCCTATAGGATCACTTTGTTGTCCGTCTGTCCGTCTGTGTGTATGTCAAGACTCTTTATCTCGGAAACGCGTAAAGATATTGAGTTGAAATTTAAACTATATACGTAAACTTATAAATTCTTGCTGTTGTGTAAAATAAAAGCTTCTCAGTTACCGTATAAAAAAGTTAGAGCCGTTTATGTCGTAAAAAAACGCATATTTCAACGGTCACAAAAATCAAAACCTACAGGGTACTTCCCGTTGATATAGAACTATGAAATTTGGCGAACAGCATTGTCTCAGAGTACACATATAGGAATAAATATGAAAACTGTACATTTTTATTTAAATCACATAAAAATAGGGCCTCAAAATTCACAAAATATGGGTTCAAAATTCAAAGTGAGTAAATCGTATCATGTAAGGTATCATATAAAATAACTTCATTAGCACATGCTAACACAGGTTTTTAATTATTTTAACAATATGTTTGTACGGAACCCTCGATGTGCGAGCCTGACTCGCACTTGTCCGGGTTTTTTTTTGTTCCACTCACTCTCGCGTATACTGTAACCAGATATGAAATAACAGCTGTAACGTAGTTTTTATTTGAGTAAAATTTAGCAATACTTCTATTACTAGTCATTCTTCTGAGTAATCAATAGTACTACCATAGACAAGTACTACTGACGTTTAATCGAACTGATTCTTGAATTTTAAAAATAAATCCATTTAACTCATTCATTCATAAGAACACGTTCTTGTGATTTTTGTTATGTCAAATAATAAAGAACTAGATTTTATTTTTATTTTCTTTACTGACCGACGAACAGGACCGAAGAAGATACTCAATTCGACGCGTGGGTATATATTTTTTTATGTGTACCACGCATAACTTTTTACATAGTAGGCCAATTTTAAAAATTATTTTTATTGGCAAGAATATACTTCGAAATTGGTTCCATTTAAATTTTATCGAAATCGGCTGAGCCATTTTTGATATATCAACAATAATGTGAAATTGCTCCATCGATCCGTGCGTACCATTCGCGAATTTTGTACACGGTTTAAAATAATTACTAATTGTTTTATTTTAATTTATTTGCTTTATTTTGATATCTAACGATACATTTTCGCTTAACGCATCGCACGAACCTAATGGAGTATCTAGGTTTATTAGTATCTATGGTGGACCGATGTCACTGTGCAATCTGTTATTGAACAATGCTTGGTTTTTTGCCGTGTCTAATGGGTAGTTTGTCTCGTCTATGCTATACGGTAGGTAATCATTGATTTAACGGTTTAAGCTATTTTTAACTAAAGTTGTTGTCATAACTATGTAATTTGCGTTCTTTGGTTTTGCAGTATTCAGAGCTGAGAGAAATTTGAAACAAAATCTTACCACAAAAGATTTAAACAAGCTTTAAACACTGATTAATCGTGCAATTTTTACTAATGTTAAACATTGTCTAATGCGTGCTTTTGTGGTAAGACGGATAAAGTATCTTGAATGAGAGACGTCTGATGTTTTAATTATTAGGTTTTTTTTAACACTACTAGTGTGTTTTATATTAATCTATTATGTTTTTGGTACAGAAATTTCTTAAAAAGATTCTACCCATCGCAACATATTTTGCATGTTTTGCTTATTATAACCTTATTTTTTTAAAGTCTCACTTCACTGGTTCTAATTTTATCTATCGTTTTCTTTGCAGTGTGAATATTAGATTGTAGGTAGTCATAGTTCTGTGAAATTCCGATGTACATAGAACAATACTTGGGAATATTACTGAAATGTAATGTTTTGAAAATCATATACAGGGTCATAGGTATTAAACGCAAAACCTTTTAAAAGCGGGTCTAGTACATCTGGACAAACAACTTTTGTTCCAGGACTTTTGGAAAATCACGAAGAAAAAATCAGCTTTTTCATACAAAAAGTTCGTCAACGCGCGGCAAAATGTATGGAGAATAGTACATTGTTCACCGAGAGGAGAAAGTGACCGATTACCGTCGGGGGTGTCGTTTGAAAACACCCGAGATCGGGAATCGCACTTTCTCTCGAGTGATACATAGTGCTTTACACTACACCTACGAGGAAAATAAAAAACTAAATCTTTACTAATTGAAATTTATATTAAAATTGTTGCAGTTAGTGAAGCTTAATGTAACACTTTTTCCATTGCAAAAAATCGTCATAAGTTTTAATTTATTTTTTAATTGATTTCTGTGGTAAAAAGTTATCAATCAGTATTTTTGCTGTTTCCTTCAACTGCGGCGGAGTTAAAAAATCTTCATCATCACTATCACTACTTATCATTTTGATAGTTTTATTTTACTTTTCTACGAAAACTGAATCCTCAAACAACACACAAATTGAAAATGGCGCCAATGGCGTCTGCAATTTTCACATGTTCTTTTTTCAAATTGTTTGACACCATCCAACACACAGCTAGTGGCCAGTGTCATTTTGCGAACTTGGAGATAAAAACTAACTGTAAAAAATTATTGGCTTTTGATATTTAGGTTACCAGCGCATAGTCTTACCCAAAATTAAAAAAGAAAAACCACGTAAGAAATGGATTTTCATACACTTTTCTCTCCCGCTCAGATGCGTTTTCTCGCCGCATATTTGTTCGATATGCAATGACGTACTTTCTACCGTAAATTTGATAAAGTATCAAGGTACTTTCCGAGCAGGTGTAATATAAACGATTTTTTTTGCGGATTTTCAAATATCGTTGTACAAAAGTTGTTTGTCTAGGCGTACTACCCGGACCCGTCCTTAAAAGGTTTGTTCGTTTAATACCTATGACCCTGTATGTGTACCTATTCTAGTAAGTGTTTATATCCGATCAAAAACTGACAAGCTCGTCTCTACCGCCATACTCAAGGCGCTAGACACAACTTTTCAAGAAAATGACACGCAGTCACAGCTATTGCGAAAGAAGTCGGTGGACTTTAATTACATATTCAGAAATTAGGCATTCATGCGAGTTGCATTGACCTTTCATCTTTCAACACTTAAAATTCTTCGTTACTTTAAGATGCAGATACACAGTTTGTGACTATCCTTTTTGCGCGTTGATATCATTCATAGTTCCAAAATTGGTAGCGTAGTTTGACTAGGTGTTTCATAGCGATCACCAAAGTTAAGAAACGTCCGGCACGTTCAATCTACGGGTGGGTTACCGCGGGTGATATTTACAACTGAGCGCTACCGTGGCTCGGATGACACATGAAGTTATATAATAGGCCTTCAGTCCGCTTAAAATTCTGACACTACCCAAGTAGCACAAATAGTGGCAAATAGCTCGTATATGATATCTACTTGCAGACTTGGGTGAAATTTACAACCATTATTAAGTTCTATATAGGTGGAGAGAACCCTTATGCAACCATTATAGAACCAAGTGGCGAAAAATTGCAGCTTATTTTTAGTTCCAAATGGAATCTATAGCAGTTCTCAAGATCACCATGAGTGGCAATTAGAACTATGAGTGTAAAAAATGTGCGCAGCGAACGATTCATTGAACAATAGTGCGATCGTTCATTCAACGCGTTCGGTCATTGAGCAATAAATGAGACGTCAAAGTTATTCAGAGTAGCGACAGTCCGCGATAGCTGTAAAATTGTATTTTGTGTTACGGACGGTATTTTGATTGAGATTGGCGTGGCCATAGTGCATATTATACTTCTGTTTGTGTTTGGTGACACTTAATACATAATATTGTATTTGCTTCCCTGCATTGAAATATCACAAAAGTCATTGCGATTGTTTTTTTACTGTGAAACTATACATAGTTTTCTTTGTAAATTTCAACGGGCCTTCGATTTGATCAAGACTTATTAAAAATACTGTGCTAAATTAATAAACGAAATAATACTATTGTTTCTGTTAAAAACCTGATATTACCTGTTTTAGGTTAAGTATGATGTTAAAGTACATCAATCATAACTATCAAAACTCTGTGTTTACGCATCAGTGTGATAAAAATCATGTTCAAAACAAAACATTTTCAAGGTCTCCATTTTCTAAACATGGCGACGTAAAGAAATCTTATAGTTCTTAATATCACTAATATAATAATATGCTCTATTTGCACCTACAAGATGTAAAAATCACTTATTTACATCTTGCGAGTGGCAAAGCAGTGGATCTTATTACCAAAAGTAATTATTTTATCTTTTGTAGATCTCCCAGTGCCTGTGGATTAGGGGTCCCAAAATTGATAAAAACGTTTTACTTTTTTCCATGTTATGGAATTCATTTTTATAAAGGTCCTGATGTTTTAGTATTTTGATAGGCCTATGCCTAAGTGAGCGTAAGACAACAGCTTAAACAATATATATATACATATGCGTTATTATAGTAGCAATAGTTATAATAATAATATAATACCTAATTTTGAAACTGTTAGATCTTTAGTGGTTCCAAATAAGTTAAAATTGCTGCTTTTGGTATTCCAGAACCCCTATAGAAACTTAGTTACGCGTTGAAGTGGCGTGGCAGAGTACACTAGCCCTTAAAGCTGCAAATATAACAGGTTTCAAAAGAGCTGCAAAATGATACCTTTAGCTACTACAAGAGATATATTCCTCTATTGTATTACTTATTTGGAACTAAAAGTGCCAAATAAGAGTACGATAGCGCTTAGATTTAGGAGTTGCATATATGTGATTTAGAGACCTTATATACAACCAATACTTCTGTATAAGTGGAAATTAAAACCTGTATGTTACTTTAGGTAACAAAATCGGTTTTATGCTACCGTAGGAAACAAAGCAGAAACAAAAATCTTTCCTATGAAACTACGAGCGACAAGAAGTACTCATATACAAATAAGAGTTGTGTTTGAAGCTAAAGGTTTTATCAAACACTGTTATACAACTAATTTGCAACTTAGAGCTATAATATAAGTTGCAAAATTCACTAGTGTGCTACTTGGGTATAGACGCCCCGGCTCATACGAATTGACTTTTTACCTAAATTTAATGCAAATCAAGACATTAGCAATATATTGCAATTCTTAGTATTTCGATTTTGTTTTGATGTCTTATTATTTTGGAAAATCACAAGAAAGAAATAATACACGATATGATGTATTCATTTATAGAATAAGAACTAAAGAAAGTCATTATTCTGAGATTCAACGTTTAAAAATGTATAAATGAGTAAATAAGATGAGATCGTGTATCTGCCTCTTAAGTAACTCGTATTATAACTGTCTCGAAAAGACCCTCAAACTAACTGTACGATACTTAATTGTGATGTAGCAAAATATTTTAATTACTTAGTTAATTTCCTTAACGAACGATTACGATCCAAGTACCTTATGCGTATGCGGAGTGCGTAGGTATAAAATGGTTATATATAAGTAGTTGGAATAATTTAAATACAAAAATTATAAGCCAAGTACGTGGAATTGCCCTTGACTGGTTTGGCAGCTACCTTACTAACAGAAGACAAAGACTGAAAATAGGAAACTTTACTAGCGAAGAGACAGATGTATCCTTTGGATCCTTGGGGGACCGAAGGAGGAATCTTATCGCCAACTCTCTTCGTCGTGTATATGAACGACCTGCTGAGCTGAGATATCCCAAATGCGACCTTAATCTGCTACGCCGATGACACAGCAGCTATATTTCACGGCAAAGATTGGTCTAGTGGATTAGCTGCTCAGCGAGGAATGTCAACTATTACAATACAACAACACTGTTTCAGCACAAAAGGCGGTCTTATCGCTAAAAGCGATTTCTTCCAGACAACCTCTCTGTGATGCAAGGAAACGTTAAGATGACAAGGACGGTGTAACCGTAAAAAAAAGTAATGAAAGAGAGTCATTACAAATTCCTAATTAACAATAAAATAAACTACATAATAATAGCCATACATAAATATTTCTAAATAATACATACTATAAAAATAAACATACCTAGATACATAAATATTTTACAAATAAATAAATAACGAGGAGTGATATGAGGTTTGAAGAAAATGCTGTAGAGAAGGGAAAGTATATGAGTATAGCGGCTTAACTTGTCGAATTGCTCCTTGGTTAAGTCAAGATTACTTTGTAGAAGCCAACTTTGTTGGCTTTCATATATATAACTCACTTGTGCCACGAAGCCAAATTTTGATAGCCTCAATTTTCAACATGAAAATTCTACTACAAATAGTGTTGTTAAAAGAATAGCATTTACTAAGTACTTAGGTGTTCAAGTAGATCAAAGACTCTCCTTTGAGCGACACATTCATAGGCATTGCGACATCAAAGAGATGCCACACAGAAAAAACAAACCCCCCCCCCCCACACACACACACACCACACACACACAGCTTCACCGCAGGGCCACCAAGAGATCGGCCTAGCCGATTAGGGTCTCGCTGTTAATCCAATTAGTTTCATTTAAAATATCATGATAATCCTGTTCTGCAAACAATTTGTAACAAATTCATTGTTCTGTAAATAACATGTTTTTCTTTGCTTTTCTTCTTTTTTTTTCCCACCGCTCGCAATTACAGCTCTGAACAAAAGTTTATCTCTTTTCAAATACTATATTCATTTGTTTGCAGGAAAACGAAACTGTAGGGCAGGTTCTGTGGCACTGCAAAGCCACAGTAGACACTAGAATAGCTAACGGATTGCATGATGCCTCTGCATTATAATCAGCCTTGTCATCCACATCACCATCATTTCATTCACCATCTAAGCTACTGGAGCAGCTATGCCAGCGGACTAGAGCCACGCTGGAGCTGGGCTGGCTCGGGTAGACTGTACTGTACTGTACCAGCCTTTTTTTAATAGTCCACTGCAGGACGTAGGCCTACCCAAGAAAGGTAATCAAGAAAGGTGATGCTCGGGTAGACGCTGGAGGGGAAATGCACTAAACACCCCATGCGGGACGTCAGTGCAGGACTTATCGCCCCTACTTCGAATTAGAATTTGAATTATGTATACCAATTATGCAGTGGACTGACGACTCTACTACGCTCTTAATTGCCAATTTGGATCTGCTGCGCGTTGGTGTAGTCAGGTCCTTAGGGTATCGACTTTCTTGAAGAGATTTTTTCTTAACCGTTTCACCAATATTATATGCTGAATCATAATTAATAGCGTTTGTGAAGTTTGCTACATGCTGCGCAAATCCCCACTCCTCATCAACGCTGCCATATGAATTTGCTATTGCGTAACAACTGACCTCGTGTTCATAGACGCCATGCAAATAAACAACGACGTGAAATAAATAAGTGATCAATACTTATAACAATTAAAATTGTCGTCAGGAGATATAGATTACCAATATTCAATTGGACAATTACCTTGACAATGACGGAATAGAGATAATTATTGTAGCAACGGTTAGGTAACTTGCAATGCCGGATAATCTCATGTATTTATTACCTATTATGTTTGTAATGTAATTTAAATGTTAATAAATAATTCAGTTTTCTTTTTCAAATAAACATGTCTTATTGTTACTTTTAAATACAAAATCATCGTGAGAACTACATTTATTATGAAATACAAGGTGAAATTTATATAAGAACTAGATGACAACCCGGCTTCGCTCGGGTGAAATATGACTTATAATACACACACACTCATCATAATTTTACTTGATCACCATCTTTACGAAGAGCTCTTCGCTGCATCAATTTTTTACAATCATGACAATGATTACCAAATGCAAGGAGCATAGATGAAGGAAGAATCGCTTCGCTCTGAGCGAAAACTTATCCTTCATCTATGGCAAGGAGATTAGGCTGATAACAAAATGATGAAGGTCAAGCAAAACAATTATGAAAGAAATTCATTTTAAAAAATAGGTAATTTCGGAATGATGGGTGTAAACAATATCCCAAAGTAATTGCTCAAAACTAAATGAATAAGTACTGAAAATGTATTAATAGATTCTGATAAAACGAAAAGAAAGGCAACGTCAACTTTAGAGATTAGGTATGGCAAGTATTATTTTTTCTATAATTATCTATCTATCAGCTGGACTTAAGGCTCATAGATTTCCAATAAGGCCGGTTGGTGATATATTATGATGTACTTTATATAGCCTGTTTCCTTTGCTTCTCCACTGGAATCTGATTACTACATACACAAAATTAATAGCCTACACTCCTGTCCTATTTTATGTTTCGGATCATTGAAAACATTAAGTAGGTACCTAACCTTCGGTTAGGTATTAACCTAGTATATTAGATATCTGTGGTACTAACCAAAGGTTCAAACCTTAACGTGACTACGACAGTGACTATATACGATATTATCAAAAATTATTAAAACTTAATACTTGACACTGGCAAATGCACCACAATGCGACGCCAAAACATAAAATACTTCACTGCTCAGTCAGACTCATCAGTGATGCCAATTTAGCATTTTTATGCTAAATTTAGCATATTTTCATCTTGTTTAGCATATTTATTTGCAATTTAACATACGTCATATTTTTAGCATGTAAAATAATTGTACAATAAGTTTTTTACCATTAAAATTACATGCAGAATTGCAGATTTATGTCAGCAACATCATTTTTAACGCTACCACTTTCAAATGACGAAATTGAACGGATTTCTTTTATTCAAATGAATGTATTAAAAAAAAAGCTACGCAATTGTTTGTCGGTAAAAACTTTAAATGCTATTTTATACTTATAAGATTCGACTTAAAAAGGGCAAGGATATGCTGCTAGTCTTACGCAGTTCCAGAGAACGCACTACGCTCTGTAGGTACCAAGGGGAGTTATAACAGTCTGAGCAATGACTCAACCTCGTCTTCAAGCTCATTAGTGGTCGATGAAGACCAAGATACTTACATTTTATTTGATAACATAATAATAGGTCATAGTCGATTAAAACACATATTTTGTTAATTTATAATAATTTTATAATTATGTTACGTTTCATTTCATATTGAAAAATGTTATCACAATTTTTAGCATGTTTATATAGCATTATTTTGTCACAATTTTAACACCATTTTAGCAGATTCTTTATTTGTGGTGTTGGCAACACTTCTCAAGTTATGACAGCCGTCATCCGGTGTCAATATGGACACCGTGTTTTTGTTTGTCAGCACCGTTATAATTTGTTAAAATACTCGATAATCCGAATTTTCCGGATATATGTTGTCGACTCGAAATCATTATTTTTTTATGTTTTATCATTCAGATAAAGTTTCAATCGAGTCTACCGTACCCCTTGACGAAATTATTAATATAGATGCGGTAAGGTGGAAGTTGAATAAAGCAGAAGGAATTTAATAACTAATCGTCTTGCCCACATAAGTTTTACGCACGCTTTAGACAATATTTAACAGTACAAAATGTACGGTTAAACTGTGTCTAAATGTTTAATCAGTTATTTAATTTGACTTATAATTTGAAAAGACCCCCTGTTAAAGCGCGTAATCGATTACGAATTACGAGTATGTCAGGACTCCCAAGGGACCGGCCTGGGCGAGTTTCACCCACTGTTAATTTTACAGTAGAGTTAGGTTCTACATTGATATAGTGAACTTTTATTGAAATTGTTAATTTAACTCAAGTTTATAATAAAAAAAATATTTCTTTCTTTTAATCAGGAAGACTAAATAGTCGCCAGTATTTTACGTACCTACGATGGTTCCTATGGTTTCTATTATATATTATTTATTCGTAGCCGATAAAGTTGAAACTAGAAATCGGAATCTATACTTAGTCGGTATACCCGCCTCCCCTATTACTTACACACAGTGTTTCAAAAAGCAGAGACCTTCAGGCGTCCTTAAAACTCTGACACCCGACCTATACGAACTTACTTACTTTTTATAAAGCAATAGCTAGATTTTGCGATATCATTGCATTATGACTAATTTATGACTAACTTTTACCATGGAACCGCCTTTGATATTGCAAGTAAGACAGCTTTTTCAAACAACAAAATCATTGACATGGATGTATTGTTTGAAACAGCTTTTTTTTGCGAATTCACATTTAGATCTGTTGTAAAAATTTGTTATAGGTATGTAATGATGAGCTCAATTGAGATTGATATTATTGAATAATTTATTTGTTAGACTAAATCCATAATTAAATACAATGGAGTCAACGATATCTTAGAATGTGTCCGTCGTATAATAAACCAGCCCTTTCTAATCTTTTATCAGGATGTAGTATGTATATCTACTCTTTTACCTATTTTTACCGACTCCCAAAAAGGAGGAGGTAATCGTCACATGTCAGGATGTTCGTCTGTATGTACTTTTTTAATGTTCGATTGTTCATCGATATTTTCGCCAACTGTGAACCGATTTATAAAAAACTTTTTTAGTTCGATAGGATTACTTCCAAAATGTTTACCCCAACCCCATTTTTTGCGAAAAATAATTATTACTACAATATTACTCTACTAGTTTTTACCCGCGGCTTCGCCCGCATGATATTTTGATTTTTGTGCTATCCCATGGGAACCCTTTATTTATCCGGGATAAAAAGTAGACTATGTCACTTTCCGTCTTTCAAACCTGAGGCCCTACCTTACCAACCTTAATAAAGGAGGTGGAAAATCAAAAGATAAAAAAAAAGATTTGACGGTTGTTCGATTCGACTGTTGTTTTTTTTGACATTTCTTAAAACGCACTTTAGAATAGCTCGCAGATAGCAGAATTTTTCCTACTTACTTAACACTTATCGTTATATTATGGAAAGTTTACGCAATATCATTATAATTTATAACCTATGATAATATAGTTATTATTACTATAATAACAACTATTATAGTAATTATAGTTTTTCTGATGTATAAGCTATATTATTGCAAAGTTTCATCTCTACCCGTTCAGTAGATTTTGCGTGAAAGAGTAGTAATCCATCCATCCATCCATCCTCACAAACTTTCGCGTTTATAATATTAGTAGGATAATTGACTTATTATAAATAAAAAAATAATAATGTCAAACGATTAGCTGAGACATATCAAAATTGGATTCATAAACATAAATGTCAGTAATTTCCTAATACAATTACGAAAACTCAAATCTTGATGTTTATAACCTTGTAAAGACGAATGCACTAGTGTTTATTAGTTATACTTAATTTCCTTTCTTTGTTTCATTGCAAAGGTCATTTTTTAACTGTAATAATTTGTTTGATATTTTTGTGCATTGAGCCTTGGTTTTTGCTAAGTCTGGACGCTTGCTTTGGAAGCTTGTATGTAATATGTACAAATAGGTATACAATAAGTACTTTTTATCTCGGCAAGAATCTGTTAGAATCTAAGTATTTTTCTAGAAAAATTCTAGATTTAGCTCTTGCTTGGTGGTTTTGTTTTTTTACCTCTTCCGTGAAGAATCATTTAATATAGCTTTAGTCATTTAGAATACCTACGCCTTTCAAATGGTGAC
Organism: Hypomecis punctinalis; assembly: GCA_949316475.1. Classification (NCBI taxonomy): domain Eukaryota; kingdom Metazoa; phylum Arthropoda; class Insecta; order Lepidoptera; family Geometridae; genus Hypomecis; species Hypomecis punctinalis. Next base: position 18,373,192 of record OX438813.1, read on the forward strand.
TGGTTTTTTAAATATATAGATGCTTAATAATTTATATTTCACCAAAAATGGCACAACTGACTTGTACGTGTACAAAATTTGAATAGTTTGCTCGAATAAATGTTTAATAATTTTTCAAAAACAGCTTAGTTGATTTCGACAACATTTAAATGGGACCATTTCCGTCCCAACACAAAAACAATATCAAAATTTGTTCATAATTGGTACAATCGCATTACATATAGGTACATATACGAAAACATACAGACTAATTAAAAAACTCCTTGTGAAATTCCAATGTGAAATATATATCATCGATGATACAATAAGTAGGTAGGTACATTGTGTTGAGCGAATTATTTGATTTCTGAACCTACACAGTTGAAGTCGGTTATGCAATTTTAGCGAAAAATATTAATAAGTAAAAATAATAAAAATAAATAAAATATTAATAATAATATTAATAATGTCAATGATACAATAAAATAGAAAAATAGAGACCTTTGCACCACAGTGGAATCAAATATAAACATTCATAATTATTTTTTGCAATAAATAGCATGACCGACTTCACCCGTGTACAGAATTCGCGAATATTTCGCACGGATCAATGTAGCTTTTTTCACTTTATTGTTGATTAATCAAAAATGGCTCAGCCGATTTCGATAAAATTTAAATTGGACCAATTTAAAAGTATACTCTTTCCAATAAAAAAAGAATTATTGAAATCGGACTACTATGAAAAAAGTTATGCGTGGTTATACATAAAAAAGTATATATATATATATATATATATATATATATATATATATATACATAACGTAACGTGGTTATACATAAAAAAGTATATATATATATATATATATATTTATATATCTATATATCTATATATACGCGTCGAATTGTATACCTCCTCCGGTGGTTCGTCGGTCAAGAAATAATGAACCAGTTTTCTCGCTTATAGTATTATTATAATTTGTCTAGAAACATATAAATACAAATTAAACAGATCATTTCTAAGTAAAGCGGCACTTACTTTTATTTACTTAAACAGATTATAATCTGGGTATTTCAGTACATTTCCATAATATTTACGACGTCGAGAAAGTCGGTTACCGTCTGCGTCGCAACCTTTCTCTTCGTTCCGGTTCACTTACCGATGCAATTTTATTGCACTTACTGCACGAGTAAGGTGCATCATAATGTACGTGTACTGTAAGCTAACTGTACTATACGAGAGATAAGTTGAAACTTATAGGATAATAAAATGAGACGTTTTAAGGTACTTAGCCCGATTATTGAGGCGCAAGCGTAAATTTAATGGCAACGTAAAAAGCGTTCTCTCTATCGAATGCCTAAAGTGAAAAAGAAACAGAACTATGCTATTTAGCTATTATAATTACGATGGCGCGCGCATCTGTAATTGGGCTTACTACATACTTACCTATGCTAATAATTATTTTTCGCAAAAAACTTGCACCACCGAGTTCCATTGTGTACATCCATATAAATTATTGTCGATTTATCAAAAACGGCTCAGACAACGACGTCAGAGATCGGAACGAGGCGGTGATGGAGGCTTTGGGCCGAGAGAAGGCAACAGAATTGGCATAGGACGTGAAAAATGTGTATTTGTAATTTAGAAGAAATGAGCATTGTGTGCATGCCCCAAGCATTCATGCTCGCCATCGAAGGCTACTTTTTGCGGCGGCTTTGTGTCGGGTCGTTCTCCTCCCTCAAATATATCGAGGAGAGCGATGGCTCGCACATGTGTCACACTCGTGATCGGGTGCTGCTTGCGGGTCGCCGGTCTGCTCGTGGCATTCACGCAGTGCATTGACTAACTTAGGCTAAGATTTCTAGTACCTACTAACTCTCTTTGTACAGTATAATCAAATAATTGTAAATATTAGTTAACAAAGGGCACATCCCCTGGAGTCTGTGGTTAGTAAATTTTAATTAAAAAAAACTAAAATACGATTCGATTTTTTTTAAATCGCTTCACAATGTGCGGAAATGCCGACGAACATACACAAAAAAAAACATACAGACGAACATAGAGCCTCCTTCTATTTTGAAGTCAGTAAAAAAGGTAATGGTTGGAAGTGGCTCGCCGTTCCAACTGGTCTTATTTGAGATTAATAGGGGAGGCTTATGTCCAGTTGTGGACGTCTTAAGGCTGAGGCGCTGACGACGATAATAAGGTCGTATAGGCAGGGCGGCTTAAGCTCTGATACCCAAGCATAAAGTCTTTTGAAATAGCTTAACGGTTAAAAGACATACTGCCGGGCTAGGATGCGCCCCACGAATTATTACTTTCGACGTGTCAGAACGAGATAGAGTTATGGCTAGTATATATCTCTCACTCTTTTACAGGTCGAAAAAAGTTCTTTTCATGGCTTTTCGTGGCGTACTGGAATGTACTCGTAGAACAGCAATATTGTTTACTCTAAATTAGAACACATCTACATTATGTTATTATAGTATTCTTGTTTCACTCGAGTTATTTGCATTAATTAAGTCATTGACGAATATAAAAGCCTTTGAACATGGAAATTAAAAAGACTAAAATGCAAAGAACTCGAGTGAGACAAGAATATAATAACATAACATAATAATTTTGAAATGGTCCCAGTACCAGTACGTACTGGGACCATTTCAAAAGTCAATGATGACTATTAAAGTCTTCCAACATGAAAATTAAAGCCTTAAATGCTAACAACTCGAGTGAAACAAGAATATAATATCAGAGTAAACAATATTTCTGTTCTACATTCCGATGTCAAAAAATGCTACTCAACTCGAAATAAAAACAAAGGAGTAAATTGCGATAGCTCTAGCAAATTAGATACATATTTTGGCATTAAATGGCATTTAAATTAATCAGGTTTTTTTTATTGATCAGGTTTCTATTATTGTGCTAGATTGCTAGACGCGTAATATTTATGATTATCTTCGTTCGAGACGGTTTTTTCATGCTTAGGTATTCTTTTCTATAATTGAAATGGTTGACTTGGCGCCATGTTGTCCAAAAATCAGATATCAAAATGATAGACGCGTATAATTATGTGATAAACATTTTTGAAATATTCTATTCAAGGCACACAACGAGCACGAAGTCCAAAAGTAGAAGAAATGTACATGGATATATCATGGATTCAACGAGGGATTTTAACAACAGTTTTGCGTTGGTTTATGATTATAGAGTTTAGACGATAAGTCAACGCTTGACTTGACTTTAGTTGAGTTATCACCTAAAGTCCTTAACCAACGCAAAATTGTTATTCTTAATCGTATTTAAAATCATTTGTTGTAATATTGTACCTATTCATATTTCATTATTGTTTTTCTTTTTCCGTGCAAAAATTTACATGTTCGAAACCTTTATAATATTTTTGTGTAGCAGTGCTTGCATAAAAGGTCAAAATATACCTATAGGATATAAATAATTAAACCGTTAATACCTTTATAGGATAAGATTATTTTCAACACACTTGCTCATAAAGTGGCTCTAATTTTTCCGCAATTTGGCACATAATGACACCTGTAATCAAACTGTGGCTTTTTCATTGATATTATTCACAAGTGAGTTATAAAGAAAGGTTTTACGGACAGTTATACGCCTCGGTAGCAAAGCCTGTAAATAGGGCGGACAAAGACCCAAGAGCCAAGCTGACCCGACACTTCACCGAAGACATCCCGGCCATCAGCCTGTACGAGATTAGAATGGCCCTGAACCAACTTAAGAACAACAAGGCTCCGGGTGACGACGGAATCACTTCAGAGCTTCTGAAAGCGGGTGGAACGCCGGTACTAAAAGTCATTCAGAAGCTCTTTAACATCGTCATCCTCGAGGGCATAGGTCCTCGCTTCTGAGCCATGTTTATACGAGTAAGTGGTTTTCAAGGGTCATTACGAATCGTCCCGAATGCAGGCTTGATGACTCCCAACCTCCTGAACAAGCCGGTTTCCGGAAGGGCTTTAGCACCATGGACCACATACATACGCAGCGGCAGGTTATACAGAAGACTGAGGAGTACCGAGGACCGAGGAGGAGGAGGAGTAGAAGACCTGCCATTTTGCTTGGCGTTAGTGGACTATAAGAAAGCCTTTGATTTGGTCGAGACATTGGCTGTGCTTGAGTCTCTCCAACGATGCCGTATTATTATATATTGATGCCGACTATCGGTACATTGAAGTGCTGAAGTGTTTGTATAATAACGCCACTATGTCGGTTCGAGTACAGGAAGAGAGCTCTAAGGCGAACGTCATTAAGCTCCTGGAATGGAAAGGATTCGGCATCAACATCAATGGCGAATACATCAATCACCTTCGATTTGCCGACGATATCGTGGTCATGGCAAAGTCGATGGAAGACCTCAGCACGATGCTCGAAGGCCTCAATCGAGTCTCTTAACAGGTCGGTCTTAAAATGAACATGGACAAGACAAAGGTCATGTGTACTTCTCATGTTGTACCCATCCCTATTTCAGTTGGGAACTCGTTTCTTGAAGTCGTTGACTCGTACGTCTACCTAGGACAAGTAGTCCAGTTAGGTAGGTCCGACTTCAGGAAAGAGGCCGATCGCCGAATCCAACTCGGTTGGGCAGCGTTCGGAAAATTGCGTAACGTCTTCTCGTTCGACATACCTCAGTGCCTGAGTCAAGTCGAAAGTTTTTGACCAGTGTGTGTTGCCAGTAATGACTTATGGCACAGAAACGTAGTCTCTCACTATGGGCCTTATTAGATTTATTTATCCCTCCATTTCGAAATATTTTTCACAACTCGTTTTCACTGTTGAAAATATTTTTTAGTATTATTTTATTCACAAGTGTGTTGAAAACGTCGTATGCTACACGTGTGTATTGATGATTACCGTCCTCGGCTCTCTAAAAATGGCTCTTCAGCGGTAATCACCAACATTACATAATTTACTATTATTGACAACCTTACAATTAAGCTATTTTTTCGTGACTTCAGAAATATGTCAATAATTATCGTAACACCTCCTTTAGATTTTTGACACCTTTATATATATTTATATTTGACATATAATCTTGTAAAATGATAATTTTCCTTCATAAAGAAATCCATTTACATTCTCTAAAACTAGAAAAACATGGATCTCTCTAAGCTCTGGTTATTGACCTGACATTCCAGTTTTGATAAACACAACTTTATAGTACGAGTAAGTTCGTATAAGTCGGGTGGATAGCCCTGGTGTCAGACTTTTTAAGCTGCCTGCAGGCCTCTGACATGGCTAAACGATTAAAACAATTGAGGTTTACAATTTAACGTATCATCCGAGCCACGGTAGCGCTCAGTTGTAAATCCCACCCGCCCGAAGACTGACCGTGCTGAACACAGAACAGCATCTCTCTCTTCTGTGGTGCTGAACGTTGCTTATTAACTTCGATGATCGCTAACAAACCCTTAGTCAAGCTACGCTATGAGCGCTACAACTTTATAGTGATTTGATAACAAAATGGAATTTTAAGAATCTACTTAGAGGTTTTCCAATATTGCTAAGTATATATTTAGTCTAAGTAAAGCATGTCACGGACTGATTACCCCATAACACAATCTCGAGTGGAGACCACGTACCGGATAGTGCAACGTAGGAAGTTCAGTCGAACTATATAATATAGGCTGGTGGACATACGACGTCATGAGAATCGAAATTACGTGTTAATTATTATTTTTTTCAGAATAAAATCCGGGGTTTGCTTTTAAAATATCTCCACATTCATTATTATTTCTCGTTTACGATTTTCTAACCGTCTACAGAAGCAAGGGACGGTAGATTTCTAGATATGAAAAAGCCAACTCTGTAAAAATAGTCGTTCGAAACATTTATTTAGTGTCTAACTTTCCATTTTTTTACAACTACGTTTTTTTTATTTTTAGATCTGGAACTAAAATAAGTACCTAGCTATTTTATACGAGTAACATAGGAATCTATAATAAATTACAATCAATTCCAATGCAACTGATACAACCGTGTAATAAAACAATGTTCTCAGGACGAAGCAATTAGCCATAATAATTACCATATTGCACAAATAAATTAACCATCTGTATAACACGAGCTTATCCGCGTTTACAGACATTGATATGTTTAAAGTAAAGATAAAATAAAAAAGATACTTAGCTACTCACACGGTAATGGTCTCTATGCACTTTTGCAGTATTCCGTCTTATTACAAACGGTCCGAACGCGAATCATACGTACGCGCCTCGGAGTTCGGTACACACTCGGTACTGTCTCGGTATACAACAGTCGCGGGGGCGCTCGGAGTGACGAACGACCGTGTGGGCACAGTAATGATATCTTCTAGTATTCCGTCTTCATACCAACGGTCGGAACGCGAATCATACCTACGCGCCTCGGAGTTTGGTATGCTCTTGGTATGCTAGTCAGTCGCGGCGCGTTGTAGTGACGAACGAACGTGTGGATTTGTTACTATAGTAAGCGTTCGATTTATGTTTTTAGAAGGGTTCCTCGATTTACTACGGAACCAAAAAAACATAATATGATTTTTTATTGAACGTTTCCTTTTTCATTCACAACGAATTTCTTCTTTGTAATAAATATAATAATTTTACATCATAGTAGATAGAAACTCGAAAGAAACTCGAGTAGATAAAAAGTAAGTAAATAAGAAAGAAAGTTTATTTACTAGAAGACTTACAATGAAGCACACAAGTTACAACGATGTTCAATACTATAGTTATGAGATTTAGCAGAGTGAATTCATGGTAAGGCAAGTTTACAGTGGTACAGTAAACCCCAAACTAAGCACGTGGCTTGTGTATTGGGGCTCGAGTGCGATGTAACAGAAAGAATATATACCCAATGTGTTTTAAAATTTGGTAAAAGGAAATTAAATTAGAGGAAACCAATAATTACTATAAATCCTGTGAAACCTTAAAATGTTATGTAAGTTATTTTATCACGTAAACGACAGAAATGTCGAATTGTTTATACTACGGGACTAATCGCGCACTAAAATTACGAGATAAATAAATACCTCCTCATCCCGACGTTTCGGCCGAGTTGCAACGACCGTGGTCACGGGTAGACAGAGTCTACCCAAGTAGTATAAAATAATAATACATTCTTTAAACCTAAAAGTTGTATGAACGTGCGTGTATATGTGTGTGTGCGTGTGCGTGCGTGTATGTGTGTAACACTGCAATACAATACATGAATTATTATTGAATTCATTGAATGAAATTTAAATACTGAAGGCGGGTAGCCCTAGCGCGGGATACGTTCTGCGTGGAAACGTGGCGCTGTAGATATATATTTCAAGGACAAGGGCCGAGTCTCAATACTGTTAGATACTTAGATACCATTACCGTGGTGTGAGTTTGTAATCAGAAAGCGTGCGATTTACCTACCAGGCGGGCAGCCCTAGCACGTGTTACGTCACGCAGTACGTACGCGGCTGGCCCACACGGAGTTGTAGATATTTATTTGAAAGACCGAATTGCAATAGTCGCATATCGCATAGATACCATTACCGTCAGAAATGCCAAGTCGATGATTACCGTACTACTGACTTGGATTGACGTAACTAGGTATTTATATGGCAAGTGCAAGCTTCGATAACAACTGCGTCTTATGCTACGACTTACTTATTGGTCATGGTCATTCATTCATCCCATTCAAGGTTTACACTTTTTATTGCGAGCAAGTCGGCGTTTGACCATCATCTCACCTGATGGTATGCAAAAAAGTCGTCAATAATTATTTTTCATCAAAAATGGCAAAACTGAATTTAACCGTGTTCAGAATTCGAATATTCGCACGGATTGATATAGCAATTTTCACATAATTTTTGATTTATCATATATGGCTCATCCGATTTCAATAAAGTTTAAACGGGACAATTTCGGATCTACCATACAAAAAAAGATAGCGCAATAGAATTACTTTGTAAAAAGTTATGAGTGCTCATACATAAAATAAAAAATATATACGCATCGACTTGAGAGTCTCCTCCGTAGTTTCGTCGGTTAAAAATGAGGTACGTAGACTTACAAAATTCACTCTGACCTTCAAAGACCAATATCATATTTATAGTGGAAAAAAATCACCACTAGGCTTAAGTCTGGAACTTTCAGAAATGTGACGAAACTAAGGTTGTCCAGCCCCTAGTGAGAAGATATTTATATGAAAATGGAAATAAATGGCGTAAAATTTTTACTCGTATATGAACACCGGATACAACTCACGATTATTTGAACGGTCGAGCCGCTTTGCGTCCGACCGGTTTCAGAGTAGTTAGTACTCCTTCATCAGGGAATACGCGCGCCCCCGACAACGGACGCCCGCACACTCCGCTCGACCGTTCAAATAATCGTGAGTTGTATCCGGTGGTCGTATAAAAAATTTAATAATTAATCCTCACGCTAGTTTTAATGAAGTAATAAATGGCGTAATTCAAGTGTTCGTGTACCTAATATATGTTTGTGCTGAATAATATCTAATTTACAAAATCTTTTCAATGTTTTCTATCTTTTCATCGATTGGCATGTACGTTTGACACGTAGGTACTGTTAAAAAAAGAGTGAATAAGTGCAATGAGCAATTTTGATGTAGCATTTCAACATCACATACTTACTACTTAAGTAGTTAGGTACGATCGTTGAGTACCTAATATATTTATCAATTGTTAAATAAAACATTCAATAGGTAATGTGGATTTATCACAGAGCTATTACAATGGATTTATTGATTCGCAATTCGTGTTGCAGAATGTAACAAACATAGAATTCGTAGTGTAGAGAAGACAGATTTTAATTATCCTAAATTTATAAGATGCAAAAGGGATATTTTATCATAAAATTTGATAATGCACAGAAGAGTTTTCTGTGTGTTAATGCGATCTCTAGCATTATCTACGCTACATTTTTCTTTTCAGAAAAGCTTCGCTCCATAGTTTTATTAATTCACTACCTAAAAAATAAAATGATTTTGGTATGGAAGTCTAAATATTTAAAAAAAAGTTCATAATGTAAATTAATTCATAACAACTAACAGTAAAAAAGAGGCATGCCTGCCAGCTCGTATATAAATTGGTATAAAAATAATTTAGTTTCGATGGCGCGTTGATGTCTTTTCAGGGACATTAAATAATAATTATACAGAAAAGACTTCAACGCGCGAATAATTTTAAGTATTTTCGAACTTAAGTTATTTCCTTGTTTCGGATAAGATATATATAAAAACATAAAAATACATATTTACAAAACAAACACGCCGTCCAGACCAGCAGCGTGTGGGAAGGTCCCCAGAACACTGGCCGCGTTACCTCGCTGAATCGCAAGGCTCAGGCTTTGAGCGAAGTACGCGCCAGCTCTAGGGTTTCCGGAGGTGAGGACCAACCTTTTTATAAATTTTTACAAAAGCTTTTTGTGTCGGATGACCACGGGCCCAAAGTTTCCACAGCTAACGCAACAAATTCGTAGTGTGCGTTAAGCTGTGAATACTTTTGATGTTTGTTCCTCTGTGCCTTCTCAGCCGCGGTTCCAGCACAGCGAGCGGAATCACCAAGGTATGTTCTTTTTGAAAAATAAAAATACAATGGATCTACCACTCATATGCTCTCATAGGTAGAGTTCTTATATGGATAGCTCTAATAATGAGCTAATTTTAAACGTTTTAACTATAGAAATCACGTCTACTAAGACGTGATTTCTATACTTATGAAAAGGTTGGTCCTCGCCTCCGGAAACCCTAGAGCTGGCGCGTACTTCGCTCAAAGCCTGAGCCTTGCGATTCAGCGAGGTAACGCGGCCAGTGTTCTGGGGACCTTCCCACACGCTGCTGGTCTGGACGGCGTGTTTGTTTTGTAAATATGTATTTTTATGTTTTTATATATATCTTATTTCTTTATATTGTATATATTGTATGTATATCTATTATTTATATATATATTATTATTATATCTTATATTGTACATAATGTGGTTTAATTTGTAAATAGTAGTTAACGTGTATTTTTCCGAGATTTTGTTTGAGTGGTAGATGTCATGGTAAAAAAGAAATAAGATTTCCTATTGCATTTTTAGGGTTCCGTAGTAAAAACAAGGACATTTATGAACCAAATTGAATGAAATTTGACAATATGAAAACATTGAAATTCTGAAACTCGGAGATCATTGACCTCACAAACATGTTTCTTAGCCAATTATGCTTTTCTAGCACGAAACCATCTATTGACATCACAAAAATTGATTTTTATCATCATCATAATCATCGTCACCAACTAAGGAAGCCTATCATACGCGTGTCTCTACACGCACTTGACAATTTATAAGTAGCTCATGTGATTTTTCATTTTTATAATGAATTTGAATTTATTTATTTGAAACCAAAGAATGTACAACACATAGTAATGCAAATAATAAGCAAAATTAACAGTACTTTCATACATTTTGTCGAGAGTCGATGAATTTTTTGTACTGAATAGCTGTTTGTTTTTCTGTCGCTGGTCGAAATTTCGCCGGTGGTCCATAGTAAAAGTGGGCAAAAGTGCCTTTATTGACTACAACAAAATACAATACCACATTATATGCTAAAACTACATACACTATTACTACATAAAAAGCAATTGGATCATCCGCAGACCCTTGGTCTAAATATAATCCAAAAGCTTGTGTACTTTGGCGCCGTCACATCTTTCTGAGACTCAGAGTCGGGCTGGAGCGGCGGCCAATTCGGCGGAGCAGCACATGCGGCGCAAATAATTATGCTAACCTCAGTAGTGGTTACATATTTGAGCCATTTGAAGTTGAAACTTGGGTTCGTGGGGGCCGGGAGTTCATCTTGTTTTCAAAAGACTTTCTGAGCGTCTGGTGGACGCAACGCGTGATCTAAATGCTGGTATTTATATGGCTCAACACATAAGCATTGCCATTCACGTGGCAATCCAGCCAGCATGCTGGGCACGCTGCCAACTGGCAGTAGTAAGTTGTTATAATGATTTATATATATGTTCATTCAGAATTTAAGAGCGCAGCTCTTGTTGGTAGAACAACTTCCATGTCTCGTGGTCTTCCGCAGTGTCTTCACTACCTTGTACGATATCACGTATACCTTCTATCTTTATCTAAAAATGCTCTCCATGGTCGTCCCCTTCCTCTCTTTCCTCCTATTTTTCTTCTATTATGATTTTCATAAATTTGTCATGTCGCACAAGGTGGCCAAACATCTTCTTCTGTAAGGATCTTTTCTTAAGCATACTGCATTTCTCTTTCACCATGTGTGTTACACAAACACACACACATACTCTGTCACACACTTTTACAACGTGCATTGTTCTCTCCGCTTGCTGTCCAATATCTATAATAACATATATGTTATTACGTTATGCAAACCTAATTTTTGATCTATCTGTTGTTGTACCGTTGTATAAAAATGATTAACTAAACCTATTTTTGTGTAAAGTCAGGTTTGTGCTTTCAATGGTACGAAATGCCTCCACAACTTATCAATAATATTAAATATTTTGTATTTCTGGTCTCCACAATACGGACCTTTGAGCCTAGTATGGGACCGCTGGAAATAGTCATAAGGAATTGTTTTGTTTGCTTTATTTTTATTTTTGTCTACTTAAGTATAGCTTCTTAAGATTCCTTTGTAATTTGTGTGTTTGTAGAAATAAAATGAATATCTTACGCCCAGCATCTTGGTTCGTTTTCTTTTCAGTTCAGCTGTTTTTTTTTCCATTCTTCTCTAACACCACATAGATTTAATTTATAAGAGCAGTGGTTTTCACATATGCATGTGAAAACCAGTGCCCTTTGTAAAGCTGGTTCTATAGTTGTTTTCACTTCTGTACATATTCTTGATCGGCAAATGCATTAAATGCACGGAATCTAGTTGGTCTAGTCCGGATCAAGGCGAACGTGCCAGTTCCTTTCCATGTACGATTTTGTCCTTAACATTTACACGGTGATCAGTATAGGCAATTTTTATAATTTTCCTTTAAAAATAGACAATAAAACACTCATATTTCATCGCGACATTTTTTTGCGCTTTACAGTTTAATCTTTTACATAATATAACAGGTTTTTTTTCTTTAATAAAGGAACTTAATATGGACTTATTATTGAATCTCATTGCACTTAACAATATTGTAATTATAATTTAAGACTAGGAAAAATAATGTCTACAAAATTAACTGTTTTAGATATATTGTTATTTTATTATTTAAAAGTATTTTTAGTGCGGAAAATTAAAATAGTTTTTTTATTTGACTTTTCTTATGGCTATGTACAGAAATAGGTACAGTAATACAGTTTTTATAGTATACTTATAACTAATTGTTATTATGTAACATACATTGTGGACTGTACATACTTGTGGGTGAACCCTAAATCCCACACTAGGAGAATTCCTGTGTCGTGGGATACGTCAGTAGTACCATCAATGGAACTAATCAATGGTACTACTGACAGAAAACCGGATTTAGTGCCTTCCGTATTAATATTGAATGAAGTTAATGGTTACGTGTAGTCTAAATTAACAGTAGGTATAAGTTTCGTAAATTACTTAATATAAGTGTAGAAAACAGCAAAAAATAAAATATTAAATTTACATTGAGGGTAGGCAAGATATTTAATATTGTAGTCAATAAAACAATGATCCCAGGCTGAGTCTAATAATAATTGCGAACTATGAATAAAATTACATGTGTGCATAAAACGTACTTATATAGATAATGCAAATGAATAATATAATGAGCTATAGCAATAATATGTACTTATACTGTTATTATACTTATATATATATATATATATATATGAAAGTATATTAATGTATTTGTGTATTCTAATTACTTTTAACTTTACGCATCACGCATAACTTTTTACTTAGTGGTCCGATTTCGGTATTTTTTTTTATTGGAAAGAATGTATTTTGAAATTGGTACCATTTTAATTTTACCGATATCGGTTAAGCCATTTTTGATAAATCAACAATAATGTGAAAAATACTACATCGATTCGTGTGAAATATTCGCGAATTCCGTACACGGTTGAAGTCGGTCATGCCATTATTTTTTTTATTGGTGTGGAAACTCATTTTTCGGAAATTTAGGGTTGATTTTGATCATGATGATGCGTGCAAAAATGTGATTCACGCACAAGTAATAAAGCGAATATGAGAGACCTACGAAGAAATAATGATTGTTCTAGAATATGTTACAGTCTATTCATTTAAATATCAATCTACATTAGTGCTAAAAGCAAACACTTTTTCAGTTCCGCCGTGGGTATTAAAAATACAAATCTAGTTCTTGTTTTTGTGTAGTATTCTATTTGTGGGCCAAAACAGGTGTCAGTAAACCAGTTATGGTCAAATAATCATACTAACAGGAAAATGTTCAGTAGGTATCAACTTTTTACTTATATTATGTGAGTACTTCCTTTTTTGCGCCATTTTTGAGTAAGTAATTCTAATAAAGAACTAGTTTGGTGATCGTTCACCGGATAGTTTAAGCAAACATAAATCCGTAGGTAAATGACCATTCATAGGACCATATAATGATTTTGGTAATTTTTTTACCATTTCATTGAATGTCCTTATTAAAATATGCCTTTTTTTAAGAAAGCTATCTCGCTGGTAACCAATAAATATAGATTATAATTATAATGAGCTGTTTACAATATTTATATAAGAGTATGTATATTGTAACATGCCGATAAACCAATAAAAATATAATTCAGGATATTTCTTTTGATATGTTTTCAATAACACACGTATGTTCACGAATTTTTAATTATTTTATTCAAGTACAAGAGGGCCACACCACTTGTCTTGTATAAAAATAAATAAATATTTTGGGACATCTTACACACGGTCTCTGACCCCAAACTAAGCAAAGCTTTTGATATGGCTGCCAGAAACTGATTTACTACATATGCTTATTTTTAAATACATACTTATACGAGTATATATAGTAACCAAATAACACGCAGACACACAGCAAACACATCACATAAATATTTGCCCAGGGGTGGAGATCGAACCCACGCCTCTTTGACCCAGAAGTTAGGGTCACTAACCAATGAGCCTCCGAAGCTGGTCTTATTACATAAAAAGCTGTAGTAAAAAACTTGCAAGAAGTAAATTATTTTACATTAAATTATATCTACCGATGTAATAAAAATTGGTCATATTGTTGAATGCAATATGTATATGACCAATATTTTTTTCAAAATTTTTATGATACGAAAAATAGTAACAACAACATTTACTGTTCTATACAATTTTATCGAAAGTGAATGTACTTTACTATAATAGTACGGAAGACTGATGACCGATGGGGTCGTAAAGTTCTTGAGTGAAGACCACGTACCGGCAACCGATAAGACGTCCACCCACAAGGAGGACGGATGACCTCATCAAGACCGGAAGATCGCGCTGGATGCAAGCCGCTACCAACCGGTCTTATTGGAGATCGTTGGGGGAGGCCTATGTCCAGCAGTGGACGTCCTATGGCTAAAAAGAAGAAGAATGTATTTTAGGTCAACACGACAAAGAACAGTGTCGTGATTTCATGGTTGCTCCCATAGTAAAAGTTGATTATAATGATATGTTCAGCAATATCTACTATTGACTGACATTGCCCTGGCATAGCGTAGAATAAAATATGAAGCAAATCTCCTACCATGATAGCTATATAAAGAAAAAGCCTTCATCACGATCTTTTATTGGTTCCGTGCGCCGTATGACACACATTTATTAGATTCTTTATAGACTTCTAGCCTTAACCTTCGAGCCAAATTAAAAAAAAGCAATTCTTTTGACAAACCAAGATTTATTTTTTATTAGGTCTGGGTCAATCTTCTGTCATAGAATAAAATGAAAGTGGTAGATACGAGTAAGTAGACGGCACAAATGAAAGCTAAGAAAAACTGTACACTTACCTACGAGTACGTCCGCAGAAGACATTCGGTAGAGTATACACGGTAGGTACTTCAATTCTTATAGATTCTATGACTTAGCATTGGATACTAAACATAAGTCACAGTAGTCATTAGTTCAGATCTTACAAGATATTGTAGCTTCCTACAAGATCCTACAAGGTATTGTAGGATCTCCACTACGTGGTTTTTTATAATTGAAATCTCATCATGTCCAAAAAATAAATAAACTATTCCAACATTAAAAGAGACTTTATTCCGTACAGTTCACAACTTGTATCGGTCTGGCGCTGATTTGTCCGCCATCTCCCGGCAGGAGTCGATCTGCTCCAGAGAGTAGGAGACGGAGGAGCTCTGAGGGATTAGTCCAAACTTACACGTAAATTGAAACTACAGCTGTTTCCGTATGGCTCTATACATTTTTGTACAGCGCCCCTGGCGGAAACGAGGAAGAACTAACCAAAATGTATGGAGCCACACGCGAACGAAAATTTAAGTAAACTACGCAAAACCTAAGGGCTCTTGGTCTGCTCTCCGTTGAGATATTCATTGTCTCCTGGAGCCAGCGCTGGGAGCCGCGGATCATTGTATGATAAGAGAACCACTACCAGAGGCATTTCCACGAAGCTGTGACATTGGCGCCAAGAAAAATGCAAAAGCTAAAATCAGAACAGAGAGAACACGGTCCTCACCCTAAAGATTAAGTACTTAACGCACTGCTAACACCTCTACTTCCTATAGTTTTATAGTTGTCCATAAGTGGTGGTGATTTTAGACCAGTAGATAGGTCAGATTGTTTGCCTAATATAAAAAAATCTGCATAGATACTACGTCCACAGAAGAAATTTAGCGGTGTATGTAAGACCTCTTGCGTCCTCAAGCAAGCTAATCTAATCTTCATTTTTTTTTTTTTTTTTAAGTGCCACCTATTCCCCTGGTGTATACATATTTCAGGGTCTTTATCATCATTAATCTTCATTCCATGACTATCTATCGATCGTTGTTTTTAAGCTTTCGCGATTTGAACACATAATTATTATATACTATGGGACTAATCGCGCACTAAAATTACGAGATAAATAAATACCTCCTCATCCCGACGTTTCAGCCGAGTTGCATCGACCGTGGTCACGGGTAGACTGGAATGTGGAACAGCTGGTACCGCCAATTCAATTTGAACTTGAAAAATTGCCACTACGACACACAACACTGACGGTATCCAACAATGTCCTTCTACCTACACTACGCGATTTGCATTCGTGACCACGGTCGATGCAACTCGGCCGAAACGTCGGGATGAGGAGGTATTTATTTATCTGGTAATTTTAGTGCGCGATTAGTCCCGTAGTATATAATAATTAAATCTATCGATCATCAAACTCTGTCATCTCCAAACGTCAGCCAAATAAGCAAACTACCAATTAAATTAAAATAGACTTTAATTCGTGTCCGCTAATTTCAGTTTACAACTTGTATCGGTCTGGCGCTGATTTTGTCCGCCATCTCCCGGCAGGAGTCGATCTGCCCCTGGGAGTAGAAGACAGTGCCTCGAGCTCTGGTCTGTTCTGCGTTGAGACGCTCCTTGTCTCCTGGAGCCAGCACTGGGAGCGACGGATCCACCTGACATGAAGAAAGTTAATTATTCAGCCAGACTGCCTTTTTTCATTATCTATACCAATATTATATACAGGAAAGATTTGATTGTTTGTTTATTTGCATCAAATAGGATCCGAAGCTACTGAAACGATTTGAAAAAACACACATAGGCTATTTTATTTTTTTAATTAGGGATCCTTACTAAAATTGCCTAAATGTAACACAAGGTGTAAAAAAATTACCTAAAATATTATTTACGTCGTGTGCGCTACGAAAACTATTGAAGATAGAATAAAATAATGTATTACAACTTTGTAGAACACATCATTATTTACAAAAGGTGTCGAAACATTATACTTATGTCTAACTATTATAGTTAAGACACAATAAGTGTTCTTTTATTTGAAAGATTTAATTGAAAAATCTTAATACACAGGTTTATTTCTAATCAATTAATTTGAGTTTTGACGAAAGTCGTAGAACAAAAGTTGTTAGTCTTTATGTACAGAATAAGCCCCTAGAAGGATGCTAATTGATTAGAAATAACCCTGTAGATCTTGATATTTATCCTCATCACAATAAATTACTATATATTCAAGAATAATTCAATGCCTTTAAATAACTTCTTAAATTGTTCAATTTAATTTCATTCGAAAGATATCATAAGTTCAAAAAAGTAATTTCCTATTATAAAAAAGTCGCATGGTCGCTGCTCATACACCTCGCTCGGGTAACTAGGCATCACCTTATTATCTCCGAATTCCTGTAGGTGCCTACCTGTACCTATATATACCAGCTTTTTTTAATAGTCCACTGCACGACATAGGCCTACCCACGACATGTGATTGGGCCTTATGCACCACGCTGGTCCAGTGCGGGTTGGTGGATTCATCTAGGCCATCGGCAGTTAGTGTTCTATGGTGAAAATATTTACTTGGGTATTTGCTACTGTAATATGAAAGCGCGCTAAAATAACTGTGTTCGTATGTTTGACGTATACATTACGTGGTAAGTATAATTATGCTTATATGGGCACAATAGGTATTTATAAAATCTGTCTTCTTTAGAAAATCGTACCCGGGCGAAGCCGGGGCGGGCAGCTAGTTATATTTATTTATTGTATATTTTTTGTATAGGCCGAATCATAAAAGTTGGCGGATCAACGCGCAGCTTTTTGTGAATTTCAGTCAAAATGGATATTGCGCAGCTTGAAGCTAACTTCACATCCGCCGACTTGTATGATTCGGTCTATAAATGTCAATATGTGTATTAAAAGAAAAAAATTGAGTGTGTGAGCAAAGCTTACCTTTTTTAATTCTGAAGGCGAAGGAAAAGGAATGTTTAAAGTAAAACAAGTTTTGAAATAACGAGTTAAAATCTCGTTATTTCGAAACTTGTCAATAAGGGTTTTTCTTTTGTAAGTTAATAGGTGCTATTCCGTAGCTAAGTGCACGCGCTACAGTACAGTACAGTACAGCATCTCTGTTCCTACAACATTTTTGGTTTTTATGTATAATCCTAATAATATTATAAACGCTAAGGTTGCATGTATGATCAATCAATCACTTTATTTAGCCCGTGGGCCTTAGGTTAACAAAGTTGTTATAATTTAATACCTATATAAATGTCCTCTAGGTCCCGCTGTGATAAACGTACAAGTGTTTGTATAATACATAAATAGGTCATTAGAAAATTAACAATTACAATTAACAAACATTAATTACAATTAAACAAATGTCAAAAAATACAGAGATAAATGTCAATGAAAATAAAAATATAGGTACCTGTCAAATCTAAATATTATAATTGTGATTTAATATATTTGTCTTTTAAGAACTAGTCTAGGGAATAATATGCCTTAGATAAAAGGAATTCATTTAGTCGATTTTTAAAGCTATGTATATTATCCCAGTTTCGAATAGATAACGGAAGTTTATTATAAATAATGGAATATGGACGTTTGTTTCTCTTTCACGCAAAAACTACTAAACGGATTGAGATGAAACTTTGCAAATAATAATGCTTATACCTACATCATAATAACACACAGGCTATAATTTATAAAGAAATAGCGTGAAACGCTAAAAGCTACTATTATCATAAATCTGTGTAAAAAATCACTAGCCAAGCATAATTTTAAATTAAAATATACTTCAACTATATTATTTACGAAATTAATGGCTATACTCTATAAAATTTAACTTGATCTCTGCGACAGCTGTCAGAAAAATCACGCCTATGAAGTCCTGAATTTCTTAATAGTACAGACAGTACCTGTCAATGTCATACTTTATGGGCAAGTCGATTAGTGATGGGCGACGAATGATCGTGACCACAGAGTTTTAGATAGAGTTTTAATTAAAATATCGATAAAAAAAAAGTAAGTTCGTGTTCGTATAGGCCGGGTGGCTAGCCCTGGTGTCAGAGTTTTTAGGCCGCCTGAAGGCCTCTGACATGGCTAAACGGTTAAAACAACCGGGACCTACAATTTAACGTGTCTTCCGAGCCACGGTAGCGCTCGGTTGGAAAACGCCACCCGCGGTCATCCATCTATAGTAGTTAGTTAGATAGTTTATACTGACGTTATTTTAAATAAAACTTAATTTATCATTAATTTTATTATATATTTCAATATCATAACATTTTTTACATGTGTAATTAAATTAAACCCAATTATATGTTACATTAGCATCGATAATAGTGAAAAACGTCGATAAATACTATCGTTACATTATTATGAGTATTTAATTAATATTATAACATTATTTACATGTGTACTTACTTGATCTTAAATAATAGTAAGTAAATAAAATCCAATTTCTCACCTTCAACTACTCATTCGATTTCATTACAACATTGTTTGAAAATCTCATTTTTCCACCACTATCTCAACTCTAAATATATCATTAAGTAACTGTCGCAGAGATCAAGTTAAATTTTATAGAGAATAGTCACGCCTCAATTAGAATACCAGTGACTTAACCATAAGCTTTTACATCGTCATTATTTCAATATTTATATTTTATGGACAATACGTGTTCAACTGTTCATTCATCTTATTCTACAAATAGACACCCAAATGTCAACTCAAGTTGTTTCGCACTTATTTCAACCTTCTGGATTTTTATTTTTTTTAATATAGGTACTGCGCATTAACAACTGCGCGGGAATATTGGAACTTAAGACAAAGCAAGTCACGGGATTTATTCTTTAACCAAGTTCAAAATATACTCGTATATTCGTACTTATATACTCGTATTGTCAAACATGAAATAACTAACACACATTCCAACCACATTGTTTTCAACTGACCTTAGAAAGTGGCGTGGAGGATATGTAAACAAGTGCCAATAAGAAAGTTTATTGACATACCAGCGACATACTAAGTAGCAGTTTTGACGAATATAATAAGGTTACCAAAACATTGCGCTGAGTTTTTCAAACTGCGTATTACTTGCGGGATTTTGGTTCCTAATGGCCCTATATAGTCCCAGATCCCACCGCAAGGACAACTTCGTTAGACAAACTCATACAGGGTTATTTCTAATCAATTAGCATCTTTTTAGAGGCTTATTCTGTGCATCAAAACTAACAACTTTTGTTCTGCGACTTTTGTAAAAAACTCAAAAAAAAATCAGCTATTCCATACATTTTGTCGCCGGTGAACGATATTTTTCTATGGAACAATTTTTTTTTTTTGTATATACATTCTAAGCTTCGTTATGTATCGAAAAAAAACAGGTGAATAAAATGTTTTGTCATAAAATAATCAATTTTTATTTGATTAAAAATACTGACAGCCACATTTTGCAAGGCAACCTAGTCAATGTATATTATTATTCTCCTATTGAATACATTTATTTAAAAAAACAAATGAAGGATACAACTTCCTATTCATTAAACAAACATTAGTAAATTTCAAATAATTGCGGCCACATCTGGCAAGGCAACCCTGTTTAAATAAATTCTCCTATTCATATAATTACGTAAAAAATTGGTTTGAACCGTGTAGGTACGCTATGAGCGGGATGTTGTTGCGAATGGGATCTCGGCGTAATAGGAACCAAAATCACGTACGAGGCCGCACTTTACATATAGTGTAAGGTTCCAAAAGGTATAAGCCGAAAAGTAGGCGGATAGGAAGTTAGCTACAAGCTGAGGAATATTAAATCCTGACTGAAGCTGCACGTTGATCGGATTTCAAGCAGTTTGTAACTAATTTCGCATCCACCAGTGCATCTGCTTCCAAAGTCATTTTACAGGATTTCTACATACTCTTCGGGTCGTCTGGCTCTGTCTCTATAATATTATGGTGTACAGAGCGTTAACTTTGGATTTTGTGTGTCATTTTGGATCCTATAAGGTCTAATTTATCGAGTTTGGCCTTTGAGACAACCTGTAGGTTCCAGAGACCGGTTCTTTCTAGGCCAGGATTAGGCTTGCAGTTTCTGGAAGCAGATGTTATCCAGTCCAGAAGTAATTTTAATGGTTCTAAATTCCTGAAGTACGAGTAATAGTTCAAGAAGCTGCAACCCTGTCTCTACATTTATCATTATTATCGTTTCTTGCGAGAAAAAGCTTCCGTGCTCATTCCTTCTTACACTTTATTTTGGATCCTTTAAGTTTTATAATGCTGATGCTTCCTTCCGCCCAGAAGTAATTTTACCGGTCCCATGCTCTTTTTATGGTTAACTACGGTTCATACAGTTGGTGTGGCCTACACTCTCTTCACAATCTTGCGCCACAAACATCAAAAGTCGAGGGCAATGAAGCATTGTCCAGATTATGCTTCATTTTCCAGAAGTAATTTTATCGGTTTCCTACACCTAAATATAATTACTCCTGATAATATTTGTCTTTGTAGCCTGATGACACTTTGTTTGTTGTTGAGAAGACACGCCTTCTGCCTAAACTGTAGACCTTAAAAAATATTTCGATACTTCTTAGTATAGAATAAATCTTACCATGTCCTACCCTTAGGGCAGTTGATCATACCTACCGAGAATAAACTACAGACGAAGTTAACTTACCGGTTCCATACTCCTGTAGTGTTTAAGCTGGTGACCCTGTCTCCGCAGCCTGGGGGGTAGAACGCCGGGTCGATGGCGATGAAGCATTGTTCATTGAGTAAAATTGACGATTATTATCTACAGACTCCCATAGTCATTCAAACCTCTCTCTTGTTAGCCAGGTGAAACCTTGTTCGTTGTTGAGAAGTCACACTTTTGGCCCAACAATAGACCTAACAAAACATTTCGGATCTTGAAGATTAAATTTTGCAGAAAACGATACTTCCTAGTGTAAAATTAATCTTACCGTGTCTACCTATTCTTGTTCTTATTAGGTCTTGACCTGACGTTCAGCATGGCGTGTTTTGTGCATTCCTCTCCGAAGCATCTACCCAAGCCAGCTCAAAAATCCTTAAAATAACGGAGCGGGGCTCTAGACTGCTGGCATAGAGTTATGCCAGCAGTCTACAAAAGTCTAAAGGACATCTTACCGGTTCCATACTCCTGTAGTGGTTGAGACAGCTGGCAACCCTGTCTCCGCAGCCTGGCGCGAAGAATGCCGGGTCGATAGCAATGAAGCATTGTCCATTGTCGGGAGGTCCGGCCTGCGAGTCCAGATCCCAGCCTCGGATCTCGTGTGTCATTTTGGAGCCTAGAATTAAAAATATGAGACTAACTAGAATACTGAAGAGCTCGGACTTATATTAGTTTTTCTATATGCCTTGAAGTTTTACTCTAGCAGACTTTGCTATGTTCAAACCTTGACCAAAAGCCTCCTTTCGTTGCCTCTTTGGTCTGTTTATTAGAAATAGGTACAAAGAGTAATGCGCAGATACGCAACAATGGCAATGATGTTGGGCCATTAAGGCAAAATGCCAAATCGATGTGTAGGGCGAAGAGAGTGAGACATCATAGAGCGTTTTGTTTCCTAAATTGTACATGTAATTGTACAATGTACATTTCTTAACGCTATCAAGTAGATGGTAGGCACGCAGCCTTACTAAAATAGAATGAAGTTACAAACCTGAAAGTCCACTGCATAGTACTTCGACTAAGGCACTGAGTGCATATCCTTTGTATCCACTAGTGCTTTCGAATCCCCCTAGAGGCAATAAGCGACCAGCTTCAAACGCCTGCAAAATAGACAATGATATTTTACTAAAGAGCCTGCTGAAATACTAAGAGCATTTTTGAAACGCCTGATTAAAATAATTACTTAAAAATAAAAAGTTCATTACTTTAATTCAATTGAGCAGGTCATTAGTTTTAGTCAAATTAAATATACAATTGGGTAGAGTATAAAAACAAAATTATGTTACTTACTTTGTAAGGATCCGTTGTTACTTTTCCATCTGGTCCCAGCGCCCAACCAGCAGGTAATGGCTCGTTTTTATGTATTTGAACTTCAATCTGAAAAATATAAAATCGTATAAAAATACTGTTAAGTAATTAAGTCTCCTAAAAAAACGAATTCAATAAACATACTTTTCCCATAGCCACGGTGGTGCTAGCCATGTCGACGACAAGTGAGTCGCCGCCAGTCGCAGGCGCCGCCATCGATATGGGGTTGGTTCCTAAAGCAGACTGAAAAATGAGAAAAAAGCATGATTTTACATTTTTTTACAGATATTTTTCTTCTTACAACTGAGACTCATATCCCACCCAATCGCTCAGGTGAAACTGAGAAACTGAAAAAATTAAAGACAGACCGTGCCGTAACGGTATCGTCGGAAACGGCTTGCATCCAGCATGATTAATACGATCATTATAGTCTCGGCGCCCACGCACGAGCCACTGACCACAGCCACCGGCGGCGACACAACTGTAACCACCAGCCAACGCGGATTTATGAAAAATCGTGTGATCTGGTTGTCGCTCTCCACTACTCTCCAGCGGTGGCTGTGGTCGGTTGTCCATGTGCACCGAGTCATAGTCATCTATAATACTAGTCAGTAACTAAACTCACATTCTTAGCTCTGGTAGGCACCATGATAGGCGAGGAGTTTGTGAAAGACATGCCGATGAGACCTTCTTTCTCTGCCTGCAGCGCCCAGTACGCAGCCATGCCGTAGTGGTTGCTTCCTACAACAACATGAAACCTTTAAAATGATAGTTAGATAAGTTAACGTATATGTACGTATATCTTGTATAAATAAATAAACTAAACTAAACTAACTAAGGAAAATATGCATAAAAATAATGTGTAGGTACAACTAATTACAATACCCAATTTTGAGCACTGATTTAGTGGTTTATATCCTTCTTCTCTAGACGGCCGACATGTTCTAGGATATCATCAATCAGATTATTGGGTAGGTACAACATTACGAAATTACGAACAATTTAAAATACTATGAAAGCCGGCCCTGAAATCATAAAACACATCGTGAAACGATTGTTTAACAGTTGTAAAAATCTACGTACTCGTAGTTTCATACTCGTAGGTATATACCAACGAGTATAGGTTTACGATAGTATGTAAGTTTTCTTATATTTCAAAAACCTATAGTAAGTTTTAATAAAACTAGATTCTTATCACGAATCATTAAAGCAAGGCAGAAGAGATTTTCATTTAAAACGTACCTACCTATATTATTTCAATATGGTAGGTATCGCAAAGTCATTTTTGTTGAAAGTTAATGTATCCAGTAGTCACCGACTCTACTCGTTAAATAGGCAAGAATATTGCATAATATTTGTTAAGTTTTAAATTTGTGTAGGTATTTCAATCAGATTATACAATATTTGATAAGGGGGACAAATATCCTGCTCGGTCCAGAAGTATCTTATTTATTATCTTTTCTCTTGTTTACTGTTTAAAATGCTTGATTTGTTACATGAACTGATCCCTACTTACATCATCATAACCTATCAACCGTAGTACATTTTGCTGAGGTTCCAAAAAATATTATAGTTACCCAAAGATTTCGCCGAAATCCAGACTGGAGGCATGAGAAATGGCGACGATTAAGCGAGCAGTAGGTATCAATGGATTTATAGGTTTGGGGTGTGGTGAGGGAATACCTACTTGATCGTAATCGCAGGTACAAGGTGGATACAAACAGCTCGAATGGACTTATTGGAAATATATACATACATAGGAGAGGCCTATTCCTGATCTCGACAAAGCCTACGATTAATATTCCAGTCTGCTTGGCTTTACAAAGGTGCCTATTGGGACACGACTTATTGAACCACGTGCCTCCATGAGAGCCTACAGTCAGCAGACCACCGCGTAAAAAACGAGAGCAAAGAGAGAAACCTTTTGTCATATTTTTGACCGACGAACCGGACCTGAGGGGGTACTCAAGTCGACGCGTATATTTTTTTATGTGTAACCACGCATAACTTTTTACGTAGTAGTCCGATTTTGATAATTCTTTTTTTTATTGGAATGAGTATACTTCGAAGTTGGTCTCATTTAAATGTTGTCGAAATCGGCTGAGCTATTTTTGATAAATTAACAATAATGTGAAAAATGCTACATCGATCTGTGCGAAATATTCGCGAATTCAGTACACGGGTGAAGTCGGTCATGCTGTTTTTTGCGAAAAATAATTTCTTTCACCTACAAAAGAGTTTTCCTTACGTTTAGCAGCGATTATGGCTATTCCAGTCTGTCTCGTCTTCCTGATGGCTACGTCCATACAGAAGTGTCCGACGGCTGCCCTGAGAGCGTCCTGGCCGTCCACTCTGGCGAAAGCAGGCCCTTCTTCCAGGATCACTGGCTAAGCTAGGTATCTTATATTTTGTACTTGTACAATGTCTTTGCAATTTAAGGTTCATCTCATACTAATAAATGTTTATAAGTGTGAGTAAGTACCGATTTTCAGCTTTGAAAATCTGGCGAAGGTAGAATTCGTAGAATTTAAGAGCTTGTTTGTCATTACACATTATACGCTCAAATTGACAGTACAACGTAAGTTATGTACCACACATCTAAAGACTTTATGGTCTGTGGACCAAGTTACCTACCATTTATAGTAAATGAGAGCAAAGAAGACAGAATCTATTCTATGTTATATTTCCTTCGGCAATAAAAGAGTTCTTACGTTTAGCAACAACGATGGCTATCCCAGTCTGTCTCGCCTTCTTGATAGCTACGTCCATACAGAAGTGTCCGACGGTGGCCCCGAGTGCGTCCTGGCCGTCCACCCAGGCGGAACCTGGACCTTCTTTGAGAATCACTGGCTTAGCGTTTGGATTGGTCGCACCCGACTTGATGTCGTTTATGTATAATACTGAAATTAAAAAAAAATGTATATATATTTGTAATATCTAGTACATTATGGTACAAATGTGAAATGTTGGTGATTACCGCTGAGGCGCCATTGAGACCCGAGGACGGCAATCATCAATACACACGTGTAGCATACGAAGTTTTTCAATACACTTGTGAATGAAATACTAAAAATATTTTTAACAGTGAGAACGAGTTGTGAAAAATGTTTCGAAATGGCGGGAAAAATTAATCAGTTTTCCCATGCGCGCGCAATGACAATCGGCCTTAGACTAAAATAATGAGGTTTCTTTTTTGGCTTTTCGCGGATATCTTTTTAGCCACGTACAAAATGGTCATTTCAAGTTTTTTTATTGATTACAGAGAAAACAAAAGTTATAATTGAGTGAAAGTTTTATTTATTAAACACGTACAAGTTGAAATTATCTATTTAAATACAAAGTTGCATAAAATGAACAAACAATATGTACATTAATTTATTTGTACCTACTATTAAACACGATCTTTTTGGTATCGAAACTTTTTTTAAGAACAAAGCAATTCAACCCATGGGCAAACCATTTCTGATTTATTCCGGCATTGAAATTACTGACCATAGCGTTGCTATTGAAAATTCGTTCTTGGGATTATGTATATTTATGTGAAAAATTACAATCTCTATATGAAGGTTGTGTTCTATTTTCACGTCACATTTCAAACCTTTGTCATTAGTTACACATCTTTGCACCGCTTGTCTACACATAATCGTATTTTTCCTCCACGTATTTTTCATACATATTAAGAGGGTTAAAACTACTACAAAATGTGTACTTATTGTTTTATGATAAACAAATGCATGTAGCGTACATTGGTTTGATTTTTGGAAATTCACATGTTTTCGGAATCCGTATCCAAAAGGTTAGCATGACCGACTTCACCCGTGTACAGAATTCGCGAATATTTCGCACGGATCGATGTAGCATTTTTCACATTATTGTCGATTTATCAAAAATGGCTCAGCCGATTACGATAAAATTTAAATGGACCCAATTTCGAAGTATACTCTTTCCAATAAAATAGAATTCTTGAAATCGGACAACTACGAAAAAAGTTATGCGTGGTTATACATAAAAAAAAATACGCTTTGAATTGTATGCCTCCCCCGGTGGTTCGTCGGTCAAAAACGGGACCCTATTACTAAGACTCCGATGTATGTCCGTCTGTCTATCACCAGAGTGTATCTCATGAACGTGATAGCTGAAATTTTCACAAATGATGTATTTCTTTTGCCGCTATAACTACAAATACTAAAAACAGAATAAACTAAATATTTCCCATACAACAAACGTGATTTTTTATGAGTTTTTTTCTCACAATAACGGCAAGAAGAATGGGGCAAAGGGGGCTCCAACACGGTATATACGGAATCCTTCGTGTAGGTACGAGTCCGACTAGCACTTGGCCGGTTTTTTTATCTTTATTAATCCGATATTGCGCGACTGATTTGGAATTCGGCGTGGAAACTTACCCAATCTATTCAAGCCGTGGCTGAAGTGGCCCGTGATGTCAGCATGGAGAAGCAGGGCTGCGTGGGCCTTCGCCTCTGCCTCGGGGGCTCCGACAGCTTTCAAACTGTCCTCCATGAACCTCCGGACCTCCTCGACGCGAACCTCCGGCATTGTGGCTGCGACAGGCAGGTTACCATGTAGTGGGTTATTTATAATATGGGTGATATAGGGTGCTGTGAAACTCTATGGTACCGTGTATATAGAGAGTAGAGTAGGGTTCCGTACTTACCTACATTTTTTTATTTATTAAATATTTTTTAGAAACCACTATATACTGTGGTGCATTGGAACATTTGGAAGTGTTATCTGTACGATTACTTTGTAGTGCAAATATGTAAATAATACATAGAATCTTATAAAAATAATGCTAGGCTATTTATCTTTTGTTTCTACGTGGTTGAATAATTTAAAGATAATTTTGGTGCTTTCATCGTGATAACAAAATACAAAACAGCACGCGGCATATAGCGTGACTTGCCTGCTGATATCTATTTCACCTAAAAAAAGCGTTTTATATTTTAGAATAATGTGGTACAACATTATTCTAAAATATAAATTAGTAATAGTAGTAAGTAAGTACCACTTTAAAAATGTTGTATTTAAATAGGTATTTCTATTTGTATTGGTATGGTAATTATATTATGTACTTATAGCTATTTTTATTTGTGGGATAAGTAGTTGATAATTTTTAATTATTTATCGAAATGAAGATCGGTAACTGAAGTAAAGTCAATGGTGTCGTTGCATAAAATTAAGACATGTATTCCCTGAGCAACAATTATTGTTTATAAACTCTGTATCAGAAACATTATCTACGTGTTCTCGAAACAAAAAATAATGTTTCAGAGACAGTTATTTTGTTTCTGTAAACATTACCGTGTGGAAAACTGAAACAAATCAGAAACAAAATCTACGTGTTTCCGAAACAAAAAATAATGATCCAGAGACAGGTATTTTGTTTTTATAAACATTACCGTGTGGAAAACTGAAACAAATCAGTTGCTGAAAACATCTTGATGTTTCAGAAACTGTGTATCCGAAACATTGTTGCTCAGTGAAGTTGCTTCATATTAACATCTGTCATTTGTAGCAATCGCAATTCAGTGACAATCATGGATGTATTGGTGACAATCAATGGTTATTTCAACCAAATTAATACTAAATATAATATTGACAACCCTAATTTAAAACCATAATAATGCTTATTATGATTTACATGTAGAGCTCCCGCGGTGCCTTCATTTTTATCGTATTAACGAAAATCTCAGTAAGAGACCAGACGTGTACATTTCATGAATATTTTTTAAAAAGTAGAGAGCATATTACTGAAATATTTTCATCACCAGCTACACATGTCTGAGTAAGTAAATATACATATTACCTCATTTATATAAATATTTAGTAAAATTGGGAATAGATAGATAATTATATAAATGATAAATACTTAATAGTTTATTTGTACCAAAAGGACGCTTAGGCTAGACGTGATAAAAACATAGTTTGATAATTGGCCCAATTTTAATGGCGCCATCATCAATTTAATAGCAACTTAATATAGTTTTCTCTCTATCAAATGCATATAGTGAAAAAGAAACGTCTACTCAAATTGATATTATAATGACGATGGCGCTTTTAAAATTGGGCCTAATATCTTGTCAATTTTCTTTTAATTTGTTAAGACATTACATTAGTTACCACTACCTTTATTTTCTTTATGCTTAGTAGGTTTAAAACCAAAAACAATTAATTTCAAGTCGATGTTAGTAGGGATCATGTTGTATGTTAGGTACGTGCTCTAGCTAGAGCCTTAATTCTCGAACATAATCATAATTTATCTATTTGTTACTAAGTGTACGTGTACATTATTAACATTGTACAAATCTTAACTAAAGATAAGAGCTGAAAACTTAGCAGCCCTTGTCGGGCATTGCAAATACATGCTAGGGCGCTATCAAAAGAAAATAAAATTATCGGTACATTGAGGCAGCTAATCGGCGTATAAATATAAAACATATAAATATTATTATAGATCTCGTTTTATTTTTTTAAAACTGTTAACTTCGAAGTATTCTTCTAAGGAATAGAAGCAGTTCGAACATAGAAATTGTTTTATTTATTAAATTTTGCTAATTTTGGCTCGTTTCGTGTGTCTATTGGTAGTTAATCATAGATTTTAATGGCCATATAATAAGGACTTTCATTCAGCATTTTTATTCTTGAGTATGGCATGCTTAAATTATTCTTATGTCGGGTATTTAAATTATGAGTACTTATCTTACAAACTCGACGTAATAAAAATTAGTTTTATTTTTAATATTACAATTAAATTGTATTTATATTTAGTTCTTTTATTGTTTTATGATTATTACTGAAACTAGTAGATCTAGTATAATATTAATGTGGTCGTGTAAAGTGTATCGATAAAAAATGCTTCTGAGAAATATAGACAATATCAATAACACAGAATAGGCCCTATTACACAGGGCAATTAATAAATAATAAAGAATATTAATATACATATATAGAGGGTGACTGGTAAACAATTAGCATCCTTTCAGGGGCTTATTCTGTACATCAAAACTAACAACTTGTGTTCAACAACATTTATCAAATCTCAAAAAAAAAAAAAAATTTGTACCATAGAAAAATATCATTCACCGTTGACAAAATGTATGGAACAGCTGATTTTTTTAAAGTTTTGGCAAAAGTTGTTAGTTTTGATGTACAGAATAAGCCCCTAAGAGGATGCTAATTGTTAACCAGTCACACTGTAGAATATTTTTCTAATAATAATAATAAAGTAACTTTATTATCATTATAACGGTAACCTATTTATTATTAGTTATTGCCTTCTTTAAAATACAAGACCTCATTTTTGCAACAGCCTGTAGATTTACGATCGAATTTCATTGACCGCAGATATTGCTTTCTAAATTTAAATTAATAAAATAAGGCTGTATTCATCATCATTTCAGTCCCATATTGTTCATTGTTGGATATAGATATATATTTTTTTAATATTGGGTGACATGTTACACACGGTCTTTGACCCCAAACTAAGCAAAGCTTGATATATGGCTACCAGATGATGATTTATTTGGGCATAAAAATGTATATATTTCAATTTACAGGGATATTGAAATTCCTAATCAATTAGCATCCTTTTATGGGCATATTCTGTACATCAAAACTAACAACTTTTGCTCTATGACTTTTGTCAAAACTCAAAAAAAAAGTCAGCTGTTCCATAGATTTTGTCGCGGGTGAACGATATTTTTCTATGGAACAACATTGTTTTTTTTCTGGATTTGTATGGAACCCTCGGTATGCGTCCGGTGTTTTTTAATATAGAAAGTTTTTTTTGGGTAGACATAAAGAGTAAATGTATCTAAGTGTACGGGATTTTTGACCGACGTACTACCAGAGGAGGTATACAATTCAACGCGTATATTTATTTTTTTATGTATAACCATAACTTTTTTTTATAGTAAGTAGTCCGATTTCAATAATTTTTTTTTTTATTGGAAAGAGTATACTTCGAAATTGGTCCCATTTGAATTTTATCGAAATTGTCTGAGCCATTTTTGATAAATCAACAATAATGTGAAAAATGTTACATCGATCCGTGCATAATATTTGCGTTCTAGCGTTTGTGCATGTGTTTTATACATATAAACATTTCTCTTGAATTACTCTATCTATTAAAACAAACTGCATCAAAATCCGTTGCGTCGTTTTAAAGATATAAGCATACATGGTGACAGACAGCGGAAAGCGACTTTGTTTTATACTAGGTATGTAATGATTATGTACACGGGTGAAGTCGGTCATGCTATTTTTTGCAAAAAATAATTATAAGCTTTTTAACCAAATTGAACTTTATTGTGAGTGAACCGTTTAACCGATTTCTGTTAGGTAAAGAGAGTTCACACTTTTTAATTTTTGATAAACATTTTTTTTTCGTATAGGCCAGGTGGGTAGCCCTAGTGTCAGAGTTTTTAAACCGCCTGAAGGCCTCTGACATGGCTAAACGGTTAAAACAACCGGAAACTACAATTTAACGTGTCATCCGAACCACGGTAGCGCTCAGTTGTAAATGCCACCCGCGGTCACCCATCCGAAAACTGACCTAGCTGAACGTTACAATGGTAATACTTAATATGCATGACGATTGGGTAAAATAATAAACAATTAATATGTTACTTCACATAAGCACAGTGCGAGTTTATGGATTCACATATACCTACACCATAGATTTTTTTCTATCTAATGACAAAAATGAATAGCCCTGTGTTCAGCAGTGGACTATAAAGCTAGCTCTACTCGCAAATAATGAGTAAAAGATGGTAAAGGTGTACAAAATTCTTAAAATCAACGTAGCAATGGAATTTACCCATTACAGACAAGGACAAAACAACAGCAATGCTTTCTCCCACCAAATGTTTTTATCAATAGTGGCTTCGATAAGTTGAACAGAAAATAAATATTTACTTACGTTTTTAGTATCCAATTTCTCCAAAAACGGGTAATAACTGTGTAAATTACTTCTGCAATCGCTAAAACTTGTCTGCAAACTAGCTGGCTGTTATTGTACTAAGTAAATATATGTTTATTAAGTAAGTAATTATATACCTATTAACTAACATTGATAAGATTCTCGTACACTTCGAGACAAAATTAACAGCGTTGCTATTTCGTCATCATCATTATGAGATGATATGAACTGGAGTTATTGGAAATCCATAGGGGAGGCTTACGTCCAGCTATAGACGTCTTAAAGCCAATGTTGACAATAGCACCAGCTGCAAGCGGTAGGTAAGTAGGTACTCAGCTAGTATCGGCTGTGCTTACTTAGGTTCATGGCATTACTCTATGATCTGTAAAAAAATAATCGGCCAAGAGCGGGTCGGACTCGCACTCGAAGGGCTCTGTACCGTATGGAAGCCCCTCTTAATATATTTTATTTTAAATATTTATTTTTGAAGGGAATTACTAATACTTACAACTTAATGTTCTGTGAATGTTTCAAGCATCTTCCTGTTTCCGATATTAATATCGAGCAAAAAATCACGTTTCTTGTATGGTTCCCCTTAATATTTATCTTATTTTAATTTAACTATTTATTTCTGAAGTGAATATTTAACTATATATTCTGTGAATATATAGTTCAGTAGATGCTTATCTACCTGTCACTGTTATTAATGGGGTGCGGAGCAATAAAGGATATTTGACAACATTGAAAATATACAATTAATTGAGGTAATCCTTAAAGATAACAGCCTGAAAAAGACATATTTTACTTTATTTAAACTAAAATATGGCCAATTTTTGCAAATCGCACGAAATAAAATACGATATTTTTTTTGATATTTTATCTCTGACGTGAATGCTCTAAAAAGGGCGGCAACTCTGGTGAAGTCACATGATAGTAAACAAAAATTTCTCGATTGACTGTTGTTTGTGTAATT
The DNA here is from genome assembly GCA_949316475.1 of Hypomecis punctinalis. Lineage (NCBI taxonomy): Eukaryota > Metazoa > Arthropoda > Insecta > Lepidoptera > Geometridae > Hypomecis > Hypomecis punctinalis. Next base: position 18,405,970 of record OX438813.1, read on the forward strand.
TGTATTTTATGATTTCGGAGTAATATTATTGGATCTGTAAGTTACTTTTAAAGTATTTTTTGTCAATTTTTAGATGTGAACTAGCGTATTAACTAGTATCAACTAACTTTATTTACTAGTGAGTGACGTCAAAGACCAGCGCCATTACAGAATGACGTTTTTGGCGGGGTCTTGAATATGTAGTCTTTAACACTGATTTTCATTGTTAATACAGTAGATCTCTCTTAAATATACATGTAGTGTGCTTATTATGTACGAACGAATAATTTAAAACAATTTCCAAAAACTAGTCAAATAGCCTATTCAGGTTTGTTGTATGGAACCCCCCTCAAATAATTATTTTTTTCTGTTTTTAGTATTTGTTATTATAGCGGCAACAGAAATGCGTCATCCGTGAAAATCTCAACGTTCTAGCTATCACGGTTCAAGATATACAGCCTGGTAACAGACAGACGGACGGCGGAGTCTTAGTAACAGGGTCCCGTTTTTATCCTTTTGACACGGAACCTTAAAAAGAAACTAAAGACTGAACTGAGATAAGGAAAATATTTTTTACTAAGATTTCATAAGTTAGTCAAAACTGTCAAAAATATTGAGATGACCCACTGAATGGCCACAGTGTACTTTTCACTGATAGATAAGTATTTAAAAGATTTGTTTACTTTATTTTTATCAGTTACAGCTGCTCTTGGGTAACTAAATCTTGTTTTATGTGTTAATTATCATAATAAATGATACGTATCTGATGCCATAGTTACCATAGAGGTTATAGATCCACTCATTTGAACAGTGTACTTATCTCTCGAGCTAGCGGATTAATAGGTATTATGGTAAACATAATCTTTGTAAGATAGAATTTTATATGTAGTAGTAAAAGCTATTTTCTGTACGTTATTAAGAGTAAAATAAGAAACGTTTTGGTATAGACTGTAAAGTTACTTATTAAGAAAATAAAGAAATTGAATCATACGAGTAAATGTGGCGATCCGTGGAAGAACCAATGACCAAGCGACGTAGCCCAGCGGCTAGACAAATTAAAGTGGTAGTGGCTAGGGCACTCAGCTCGGAGAACTGATGACCAAAGGGGTCAAAAAGTTCTTGAGTGGAGACCATTACACGTACTTGCAAGCGCAGCGTAGAACGTACATCTATAAGGTGGACGGATGAGCACAGACTGCAGGATCGTGCTGTATGCAAGCCCCTTCCAACTGGTAACATCAGAGATATTTAGGGGAGGTCTATGTTCGTCCTACGGCTAAAATTATGACCACCATCAGTTCAATTGAACAAGCCGTTGCTGATTTGACTATTTTGGGTTCAGCAAAAAAACCCATGATTAGGATCCTTATAAAGCATTATGGGATTATTATGTTCAGAGCTCACAACTTACAATGGAGGTCGAGGGTTCAAATTCCAGTCTTCGTACTTTCCCGTAGTTCTTTATGTGCAGTATTTCATACCACTGGCTTTTCGGCGTAGGAAAACATCGTGAGGCAACCTCATACGTCCGTAGAAAAAAATCGATGGGGTATTTGAATCCACCACCCCGCACTGGGCTATCGTCGTGAATATCACCCAATTACAATTCATGGGTAGGCTTACGTCCTGCAGTGGACTATTAAAATGGCTGCTACAGTAGGTACAATATAGAACGAGTTGAAATTTAGTTGTTTTATCTTAGCAATGTTTCTTGAACAATCTATCAGGCGCTAATCGATTGCATTTTTTTTTTCATCATAGTATGGAAATAAGAAATGTGTCCTTCAGAGAAGAGTTCAGAGGCCTTAAAAGTTATCCTGCGGCCGACGTGATGACAATACTTACTTCTTATATGCAGCATGAATTTAAAAACAATAATTTTATTGAGGTTGGATTGGGCACAATTGATGGCACCAAGCTTCACCAAAGGCACAATAGCGTCTAGTTTTTGATAATTGGGCAAAACCGGTAGAAGAAAAACGAGTTTGTAAAGTAGCTAAATATCAGAATTACGAGTAAAACATTTACATACTTACCTACACTACCCACTGTTAGTGAGGCAAAATATTTTTTTTTTTAACTTAGGCAAGATAGTCATTGTGCATTATTTTAGCCAGTAGCCTCCTAGCACTAATTTATTTTTGGATATGATTTCAATTAAATACTTATACAGGGTTATCTGCTTGAATTTGGTTGTGTATGTATGAAACAGCTGATATTTTTCTCAATTTCTGGGTTGGCTTCATGGCAAATGTTGTTCATAACGATGCGCAATGGTCTGAATCACCTCCTTCCGGCTCAGTATACCCGCTCTGGATAAACCTGTACCTATATTACATACTTACCCTTTTTATTCATACTTCTTATTAAGTACCCATTACATATAAGTATGTATTCTTGAAAAGTTTGAACACCCGCCTGCTAGCAATGAACCATCCATATAATCATCCATCCATCTATCAACCATAAGCAGTCCACTGCTGGACATAGGCCTCCACTATATCTCCAATAAGACCGGTTGGAAGCGAGTTGCATCCAGCGCGATCCTGCGGTCTTAATGAGGTCGTCCGTCCACCTTGTGGGTGGACGTCCTAAGCTGCGCTTGCCGGTACGTGGTCTCTACTCGAGAACTTTTCGACCCCATCGGTCATCAGTCTTCCGCGCTATGTGCCCTGCCCATTGCCATTTCAACTTGCTAATCCGTTGGGCTATATCGGTAACTTTGGTTCTGCTACGGATCTCCTCATTTCTGATTCGATCTCGGAGAGAGACTCCGAGCATAGCTCTCTCCATAGCTCGTTGGGCTACTTGGAGCTTACTAATAAGGCCCATAGTGAGAGACTACGTTTCTTTGCCATAAGTGATCACTGGCAACACACACTGGTCGAAAACACTATACTCTATAAAATTTAACTTGATCTCTGCGACAGTTACATATTGACATATTTAGAGTTGAGATGGTGGTGGAAAAATCAATTTTCAAACAATGTTGTAATGAAATCGAATCAGTAGTTGAAGGTGAGAAATTGGATTGTATTTACTTACTATTATTTAAGATCAAGTATGTACACATGTAAATAATGTTATGATATTAATTAAATACTCATAATAATGTAACGATAGTATTTATCGACGTTTTTCACTATTATCGATGCGAATGTAACATATAATTGGGTTTAATTTAATTACACATGTAAAAAGTGTTATGATATTCAAATATACAATAAAATTAATGATAAATTAAGTTTTATTTAAAATATCGTCAGTATAAACTATCGATATTTTAATTAAAACTCTATCTAAAACTCTGTGGTCACGATCATTCGTCGCCCATCACTAATCGGCATGCCAATAAAGTATGACATTGACAGGTACTGTCTGTACTGTTAAGAAATTCAGGACTTCATAGGCGTGATTTTTCTGACAGCTGTCGCAGAGATCAAGTTAAATTTTATAGAGTATAGTTGTTATCCATCCATCCATAATGTCCGTCACACAATTTTGTTCACCATTTTTGCCCCATTATTACAGGACTCAAACTTAGGAAATATAAAGACAAGATGCACACTATGCCATACCAAAGTTAGCATTTGTTAATTTTATTTTTTTCCTGTAACTAACTTTTTTAACAACAACTATGCATCATCAATCATCATAATAAAATTATCATTGACGTTCAACACAATACATGCACACACACATGAACTTACTCGTAATAACCATATGCACACAATTTATCGGTCGATGACTGTGTCAATATACTCGGGAAAATAGATTTTCTACCGTAAACCTAATGTCCTTGTTGTTCAAAATTATCTGGCAAGCGGTGGGCGAAAATAAATTAAACTGTTTGCCAGTATACGTCCTCCTTCGTGGAGGACTGCACGTGTGTTATAAAAAGGTTATATCGTTTTTTTTTAACTAAAACGCGCAAGGATTTCGGTATTCCTGAATTAGAACTGGCTGGAAGTGATCAATAAAAGTAAGTTTATTTATTCATTAATTAAGCTGGAAACATACTATCGGACGCGGCTGATAGCCGCGACTGATAGGTATCTGGATAATGAATGTACACTGAGCCGTGCACACTATCGGACTTAAGTCGCGGGCGTCACCTTGGGCTGACCATTGAGAAGGAATCAAACCTTATTCATTGGGGCTGACCTTGAGCGTTCGGACGTCCGAGAGCGATCTGGCGCACCGGATGTTGAAAGACTGTGCACACTGCTAAGTCGCGGCTGTCAGTCGCGACCGTCAGCCGCGTCCGATAGTATGTTTCCGACTTTAGACCCAATGAAGTGTTTCCTTAAGCTCGAAACATACTATCGGACGCGGCTTACGGACGCGACTGACAGCCGCGACCTAGACTATGAAAGTACACTGAGCCGTGCACACTATCGGACATAAGTCGCGGACGTCACCTTCGGACGACCTTGAGCGTTCGGACGTCCGAAAGCGATCTGGCACACCGGATGTTTTAAGACTGCGCACATTGCTAAGTCGCGGCTGTCAGTCGCGTTCGTAAGCCGCGTCCGATAGTATGTTTCCGGATTTATTCAGATTAGACCAACGAGAATGAATTAGACAGTAGTTGATAGTTATTGACAGTTATTAGTTCATTGTGCATTTTTACAATTCGATTTAGTTTTAATGAGTTTGTTAATTAAAAATAAGTAGTAAACTATCAATTGTAACAAGTTGATGTGAGTAGCTAATTACCATAAGTTATGGGGATTGGTTTTAGAGTTTAGACCTTCAGCGGTTTTATCGTCATTTTGAACGATTGGTGTATTTTGTGAATAACAACTAGTGCTTACTTTTACAATTCAACTAGAAGGAAAGAGTTGAGGAATTGGATTTCCATTTCAAGGCAAGTTGAATAACTCAATAATTCCATATTGTTTTTGATAAATAGTATTTATTAGTAAGGATTATAATAGAATGTGGGTACATTTTTAACCGACGTAACGGAGGAGGTACTCAATTCGACGCGTATACAGGGTTATTTCTAATCAATTAGCAACCTCTTAGGGGCTTATTCTGTACATCTGTTGTGAAAAATCCAACATCGATCGGTGCGGAATATTCGCGAATTCTGTACACGGTTGAAGTCAGACATGCCATTTTTTGCAAAAAATAATTATAAAATGTACAGGTTGTGGCTTTGCGAACTGTAGGGACTTTCAAATTATACTATGCTTACTCATCCATTATTATGAACAACTAACTACGGGGCCATTTGCCAAAAACTTGATAAAAATCATCTGTTCCAAACATTTTACACAACATTAAAGCGATCTTAGGACTATCCCCACAGAACCTAAAAGTTGTTCATATTCCCCGTAAGCCTCTACAGGCTATTCGTTACATAATATCACCATCAGCATTATAAGTAGGTAAATATAATCTAGTAAATAACATCATTCACATTATTAAAATTTAACCATCGTTAAATACTAGGTACAAGTTTTGTATTCTCTTTGGCAATCTACTTTTGTTTTACGATAACTTACCGTGTTTTTTCCTTTCAATTAAATTCATAACATACCTATTCCATTGTTTCTAAACCATAAATAGGATTGCAGTATAACATGGTAGGTACCTACTCGCTTATATCATACGGAAATAGCGTAATAGCCTAATCAATCAGTTTGATAAATTGATTGATGCTTTATTTGTCACACTAAGACTAAATTGTAGGTCCCGGTTGTTTTAACCGTTTAGCCATGTCAGAGGCCTTCAGGCGGCCTAAATACTCTGACACCAGGGCTAGCCACCCGGCCTATACGAACTTACTTACTTACTAAGACTAAATCTAAATTAACAAATTAAAACTTAACAATAGTGTCACAATTTGGACTTTATCGCTAAAATCAATCTCTTACAGATAACTTTTTACCTGTTTGTTGTTGTCCACAAGGATATCATGATCATGGCTAGTCCTAGTGTCAAAGTTAACCGCCCTAAAGCCTAAACACATGGCTAAAAGGTTAAACAATCAGAGCCCATTATTTCTTATCATCCTAACCACGGTAGCACTCAGATGTAAAACCAACTTCAGTTACCCAAGCAAAGATCGTACCAAGTTTGGTGATCTGTTTTAGCATATTGTGCTAATGAAGTTCTTTTATATGATACCTTACATGGTACGATTTACTCACTTTTAATTTTGAACCCATATTTTGTGAATTTTGAGGCCCTATTTTTTGTGATTTAAATAAAAATGTAAAGTTTTCAGATTTATTCCTATATTTGTATTCTGAGACAATGCTTCTCGCCAAATTTCATAGTTCTACGTCAACGGGAAGTAGGTACCCTGTGTAGGTTTTGATTTTTGTGAGTGCGAAATATGCTGTTTTTTACGACATAAACGGCTTTAACTTTTTTAAACGATTACTGAGAAGTTTTTCTTTTATACAACTGCAAGATATCATAGATATACGTATACAGTTTAAATTTCAACTCGATATCTTTACGCGTTCCCGAGATAAAGAGTCTTGACATACACACAGACGGACAGACGGAAAACAAAGTGATAATATCCTATAAGGGTTCCGTTTTTTCCGTTTGAGGTACGGTTTACACGTAAATTGAAACTACAGTTGTTTCCGTACGGCTCTATATATTTTTGTACGAGAAACGAAGAACCGAGGCCCGCAACCCCTGGCGGAAACGAGGAACAACTAAGCAAAATGTATGGAGCCACAAGCGAGCGCGACAGTTTAAGTTAAATACGCAAAACCTGGACTATGGGCTCTAATGTTTTATTTACTGTTCCATAAACACCGTGATATTGTGACGCATCGCGAATAGGCCTATGTTTGGCTGCGGCCAATAAAAAAGATCGGAACAGATGTTTCATTTGCTCAGCTCCATTTTCGTTCCAAACAACAACAGTGCACGTGCGCTGCCACGTGTCCTTATATTGCACAGACACTCACAACTTGACACAACATCATATACTCGTACCTACCTACTACTACATGTTATATCATAACATAGTAATCTTGTGATTACGTGCGCTGCGGCACAGATCAAATATGAGTGATAAATGGCCCAGAAGTAAAAGTTTGCGACAGTTTTACGCCAGAAAAAATATTGACATTTCTAGTAGACTAGTAAAGCGCTGGAGCTGTTTTTTTTCTAAAACAATATATAGAAATGACTTTTAGAAACGCATATAATGCTACCCCTCTTACACTGCAAGATTTTCAGTGATCACTTCTGCTCTGTCACTTGGTCATCTTGTGTGAGCAGGTGCTAGTATTGATAATGATCGGCCAAGAACGAGTTGGACTCGGGCACGAAGGGTTCCGTACCGTTATGGAGCCCCCCTTAACGTATTTTATTTTAAATTAATTAATTTATTTTAGAAGTAAATATTTCAAGCATCATATACCGGTTACCGTAATTAATATCAAGCAAAAAATTGTTTTTGTATGGTAGCCCCCCTTAAATATTTATTTTAATTTATTATTTATTTTTAAAATGTATTTAGGTACAACTAAATATTCTGTGAATATTTGAAGCGTCTCAAAAAAGGTTAAAAATTTAAGTTTGTTGTAAAGGGGGCCTTTAAATATTTATATTATTCTAGTTTTAGTATTTGTTGTTGTTATAGCGGCAACAGAAATGCATAATTTGTGAAAATTTCAACTTTCTATCTATCACTATTCATGAGATAGACCCTGGTGACAGACTGACGGACAGCGGAGTCCTAGTAATAAAGTCCCGTTTTTACCCTTTGGGTAAGGAACCCTAATAAATGATCTAAGTGAGTGTAAATGAGTCCAGCTGATCTGGTGTTACGCTCCTCCTCTTCGCGTCGATTTTTTATTTCTGAAGGTCGTGACCTTCGCCTCCCAGAAGCTTCTCTTTCACTATGTTCTTCCATCGTCCTCTATCTTCAGCAACACGCAGCGCCTCATAGACGGATGAGTCGAGAGTGGTGCGAATCTGTTGGGACCAACGTATCGACTACTATACGACCTGTTACGCTACACGTTTTCATACTTGGATGATAAAAAAATATAGTATTGTGCAACAAAATAAGTTTGTCCTTCCATTAGGTTGAGGTTTTCGAATTGGTAGCAATAACTTGCAAGCAAACTCCTTCATGATCGCAACTTTTTTATACTTACCAGTTTTTCCTCGAGTTGTTCTACCATATCACCACAAATGCGTCCTGAAAAGTGGGAGGGGTAGCTTTGACAATATACTTTTTTTGATGGAGCAAATAGAATAGTCATTTGCATAGAGGAATTAAATCACTATGGTAATTTATTGATAACACCACTGTTATAAGCCAAATAGGTACAATTTCAATAAAATTAATGATAAAAACCATAATAGACCAGTACATATTCCGTATATTCCTTAGTAGACGCCTCATGGCAGAAATAATTATGACGATGATAAACTAATTAAGTAGGTAATAGAAAACATTACAAAACTTCCAAAAAGAATCAAGTGTATATAAGTGCTACGTCTTCCTTTTCAGAGCTATCAAAATGGGCAAGGTGGCGACAGCAGAAGCGTACCGGTTCATGGCAGACTGCCTAAAGGCCGTGGGTACTGCAGCAAAAGCGGCGGAGCAGCAAGCAGAACTACTTATACAGGCCGACAGGATGGGGCACCCCAGCCATGGCATGAACAGACTTGGTAAGACCTATACCTTTTTAACTCAGTCTCACCAAAACTCCATCTAAAACTCTATTAATCGACTCCAAACACATGTGTGCCGTTGTAGATACAACATGTGCAAGTAGGGCTTAGCTGATCCTCCAGTAGAAAAATGCGACCGTGGCTCTACTCCACAGACCATGAGCATTTAAGCTGGAAACATACTATAGGACAGCAGACTATAGCAGTGTGCACAGTCTTAAAACATCCAGCGCGCCAGATCTCTCTCGGACGTCCGAACGCTCAAGGTCAGCCCAAGGTGACGTCCGCGACTGATGTGAGATACCTATCAGTTGCGGCTGTCAGTCGCGCGATAGTATGTTTCCAGCTTTACTGTAATATCTACTGTGCCATAACTCCTTTATATAGGACGATCTTTACGAAGGTAACACTGCGCACTGCTGCAGTTTCCGATAATAAATCAAATGTAATAGGTACTTGTCAAAAGTAAACTTATGTACATGGCTGGTAGGTATAATGAGCCTAATTGAGTGACGGCTGTCGAGAACATATAAGTACATGTGATCACCACTGTGCTGCGAAATTTCCGAACAAATTAGAAGACTTGTAGTCGTCTTACTTCCTGCTTCGTAGTTCAATCGTCTGATGTATTTTTGCAACGATTTTTAGAGCCTAAACTTTTTCCACGATGACTACGTTGAACTACAGCTGTCCAACTTTCTTCATATATAAGATAAACTTGCATTCTAATCATTTAAAAAAAATACTACACTCAGGTGCTCTAAAAAATTGGTTCTGCCTTATTATTTGAAAAAGATAAAAATATGTTAAATATAATATTTATTTCTTCAAACAAACATCGATACCTAATCTGTACTACGAAAATGTATAAGGGTCAAGGGTGTCTAATCAATTCTATAATAAGTCTATAATAGACCCACCAGTGGACAGGTCAACGAGGTCAGTACAAATAGTTATGTAAATAATTGTACTCGTAAATGGGTAAACAGAGGTATTATCCTATTTATTTTCGCTTTATGGATAAGACGTAATCGTTCAACTTGTTATTGTAGAGCCAGGTTTCGCAAAGTAGGGTTTCGCCATTTGACTTTATATGATTAAGTACACGACCGCTTTAAAATTTTCATCGGCAACACACAAATTCATTTATTGGCACTTAAAGGATATGGAAAAGATGCGGTTTATGAAAAATTGCAGAAACAAAATATATACCAATAGAAAGCTTATATAATTATCTTTTCAAACACATATTTTTTAGAATTTTTTTCATCGCCATTTAATTTTTAAATGGGTTCTAAAAAAATTATAAAAATGAACTATGTGCTCCGCCAAATAACTGCATTAAGCCTAAATTGAAAAAAAAAAAACTGACTGTGACATTATGAAACAGCAAAAGGAAACGACATTGTCAATAATATTGAACAACCAATAGAGGGCTGGTCGCCATGTTTTAAAAAATAAATAAATGTCAAACTCTAAAATACCAGCCCGCTACGTAGTATATATAGTAGTCTGTATTTGAAATCACTGTTCACGTTAGTGCCCTTAGTGCTGTATCGTCAAACATCGATGTATCGATATTGTAACTTAAATTATCGCAAACGCAACTAATGACAGTGCGGTTAATGATTTCTTGATATTGTTTGTTTTTTTTTATTTATGACGTAAAAGTAAAATCACGTACCTATATAAATAAAATGAAATAGGAAGGTAGAACATCGATTAGCTTATAAGTTAACCGACATAGCCCAGCGGATTGGCAAGTTGACCGATGACCTCATTAAGGCCACAACATCACGCTGGATGCAAGCCGCTACAAACCGATCATGTTCGAGATCTATATGGAAGGCCTATATCCAACAGTGGACGTGTTATAGCTGATGGATCGATGGGAAGTTTTTACTAATAATAATGTGTGTCAAAAGTGTCTTACAAAATATAATCTATGAAGTGAGGAATCTATGAAACAAATATTGAAGGAAGTAGCTATGTTGTTCTTTAAGACAGTAGATAAATCTAATAACGTTTCACCGATGTAGTTTAATTTTCCACACACGTGTATGAATTCAAGTGTACCTAGTAATTATTACTACAACACTGTCTCTTTCCGCATAATAATACAAAACTATCGATCGTAAGAATCGATAGTCTTTATATTTGCGTTTTAGACGGGGCTGCCAGGCATCTCCTCTTAGTTTTACCAGTTCAGTCTAAATATTTTCTACTTAGTGAAATAAAAAAAAGATATTATAATAAAACGGCTATACACAAAAATATGTTTTTGCGTGAAATAATATTCTTAAATATGGCACTAAACATTAATACATCCCTACCGGTTTTCAAGGACCGCCTCCCATATAAAAAGTTTACCAACTCCTTTAGGCGCATAAGAGGATGATGAGCCTCGGATCTCCGACAAGGTCTAACTTGTATATTAGAGATCCGTGCTCTCCTTACAATGCAAATTGTTAAAAATGATAAAATAAAAGACAATACAAATGAGTCAAAGCTTCAAATCAATCAGAGTAAAATTGTCGAAAATTGCTCTTGAAACCGACAGAATTTCCCAAACGCTTACTATTACCTCAACATCTTTATTCTAATTATATTAAAATAAAAACATATTTTGCTAAACGGCATCCCCGCATTCGTCCTAAAAATCAATGATGATAAAGGATATATACATAATTTTGTGGTAGCACTCATAAATTTGAGAAACACTGTAGTAAACATGAATTAACCAAATCTAGACAAGGCACAATGTCCAGAGATGAACTAAGAACTAGGTACCTACTGATGCAGTCGCGAGGTCAGACACCGGGTCAATCAATACAACTAAGTTGCATTGCAAAGTTGGGTTCACGGCCTCTAGATGGGCCATTGCTTAATTGGCCTCTAGATGGGCCATTGCTTAATTTTATTTTAAAGGATATTATAATCAACTGACTTCCACTAAGGAAGGTTCTCAAGTATTCGTCTGTTTTTTTTTGTTACCTACTAAACTTTATAATTATTTGGTTTGTTGGTTCGCAATTTTTTTCACAATTAATTTGTAAAATATTTTATATTTGTAAATATTGTAAAAATAGCGTAACCGACTTCAACCTTGTGCAGAATTTAAATAGTTAGCACAGGTGGCTGGAGTAATTTTCACACAATTGTTGATTTATCAAAAATGGTTTTAACTATTTTTAAAGTTAGACTATTTTTAAAGTATGATCTACCAAATAAAGAAGAATTATTAAAATCGGACTACTCTGTAAAAAGCTATGCCTGGTCAAACATAAAAAAACATATACGCGTCGACTTGTATAAACCTTTTCCGCTATGTCGAAAAAGTGATTTATAATGACATGCATAAACCTCTGGAAGCACCTCTACAAAATCAACATTTGCTGGTCAGGTTTTATTAATTTATTGTTCGTCCTCAGATGTAGTGTCACATGTAGGACGTTGCAATTGAAGTCACTGACCCACAATTTATAAGTTGACGCAGTCGACGACAAACCCGTTATTTCAGAGTTTTTGTACAATTTGTTTTTCATGCCCTTTATGGGTAGGCCTATGTTCAGCAGTGGAATATTAAAAAAGGCCGGTGCATCTACAGGTTTTTTATTTACCAGCAGCATTGCATAAGAAATATAATATGGGTCGATGAAGTCAGCTTGGTATTTGTACAATGATAAAGTAACGCGTAAGATAAGAAACCTCGTATAAAAATACTTTAGGTTACAATACGACGACACTACTAAAGCCTTACGAAAATAAAACAAAAAACTCGTTTCGTACGCAAAAACTCGATTTTCTATAGAGGTGTATCACCACACACACAGATACACTGATATTACCATTATTTCTAACTTTTATTATGGGATCAATTACTAAAATCTCTAAAATTCATAGCATAGATAGATAGATAAAAGCTTTATTGCATACCAAGAAATAATCATAATAAGAATAAGCATACTACTACTTACTACAATACACACTAATATTACGCTACATAATTATCTTCGTATACATATCCGTTTAGCTACATGGGCACATTTTCATTTGTACAAAAATGTATGGAACCACAAAACGATTATAGTTTACCTACTATGCAAACCTATATTAAGGTCTTTCGAACCATTACCATTACAGTAATCTTCTGATATTTCCAGAAATGTACGTTAACGACATAGTACAAGGCGCCTGCATGCCGAACAATGTACCCACAGTGCTGAAGGAAAGTGCTTCCACCGCTCTAGTCGATGCCAACAATGTCCTGGGCGCTACCTCGAGCCATTTCGCTATGGACGTTGCTATCAAGAAAGCTAGGGAAACTGGCGTCGGATGGGTTACTGTAAAAGGTATGTGGATAATACATGCATGTAATGCGACAAGGTGTTTCTTGCGATCACCAAAGTTAAGCAACATTCGGCACGGTCAGTCTTGCGCCACCGTGGCTCGAGTGAGACGTTAACTTGTGGGTCCTACGAGTTATTTTTACCTTTTAACCATGTCAGAAGTCTTCAGGGGCTACTAGTGGAACCTTTGACAGCAGGGCTAGTCATCTATCTGGAACCATTTTGCCACCTCGCGAAGAGTCAAAACTTCACATGCTTTTATGACATCAACCATTCGTAACAACTTTCATTCATAATTTAAGAGCTCGGCTCATGCCGGTGGAGCAACTTCCACTTCTGGCGTTCCTCGGCCAGTGTTTTCACCTCCCTGCACGACATGACATCTACCTTCTCCTTAATTTGATCTAAAAATGCCCTCCGTGGTCTTCTCCTTCATCTCTTTCCTCCAACCTTTCTTTCTAATATGGTTTTCATTAGATTTTCATGTCGTACAAGGTGGTCCTTCCTCTCCTATTTTCGCACCAAAATTCGGTTGTGATTTACGAACGTCAGTTCAACTTGATGTCTACGAAGCCGAACTAATATACCACTGGACCAGATGAGCAAAATAACCAAAAGTCTACGTTAGGGAAGAAAAGTTAGATGAATCAACTCTTGTTTCCAGGTGCGAACCACTTTGGCATGGCGGGCTGGTGGTCCAAAAAGGCGGCAGACAACGGCCTCATCGGAATGGCTTTCACCAACACATCTCCTCTAATGGCGCCCACCAGGAGCAAGCAGGTAGGTTTTTCACAAAGAAGCTACAAAAAGTTAATACCACATTTGTATTCCGATCCAGACACTGCTCCTCTCGTTGGTTTGGTAGAAATACCTACTCTACTCGTTAAGCTTTAAAAAATACTTCTGGAGCCATCAAAAATAAAAGCGAAGGAAGCTTAGATACCTATACAACGTTTACTTACTGTATCACAATGACTTCTGAAAAGCGGTCCTTAAGTAGTGAGAGAGCTTCTGTTGACAAATTCGAAACTTCTTCGAAAATATCGACACGGCTTTTACGGCAGTGGGAGCAATGACTACCCGAGTTTACAAAATCACACACTGTAAACATCTGTTCAAAACAGAATGAATATATTATTATGTAGCTGAGAAAACCGTATGTTGCTGATTTGACCATTGCCTATTTACGTTTATAAACTCTCGCTCGAATTTGTTCAACAAAAGTTATAGTGAATACGAGGCTTTTTTTCACTTTTTAGGTCCCTTCAAACGGCTGAAAATCTCTGACAACACGGCTAGGCACCAGACCTATATGAACTTACTTCTGTATCATTATAATATACTACGGGACTAATCGCGCATTAAAATTACGAGATAAATAAATACCTCATCATCCCGACGTTTCGGCCGAGTTGCATCGACCGTGGTCACGGGTAGACTGGAATGTAGAACAGCTTGTAACGCGAATTCAATTTGAACTTGAAAAATTGTTTCTACGACTTCTGTATCCCCAAACGTTGCTGACTCTTATCTTAGGTCATCAACAAACAAATCATATCGCATATATTGGCTAAGTGTTGTGGAAAAGATATATGACTAATTAAAATATACCATCCCTACATAGTCGACATACCACCACTGCCTCCCTCAATCATAATGCGAGACAGTGATAATGTCGCCAGAGACAGGAACGCCCTACCTCCGGCATTGTTTAATCAGAATATTCTGGATATCTTTAAGGCAAAAGTGAATAGGCAACTTCTAGGTCTACATATTCCATCTCGGCTACAACATCGCGCAAATAACTATTATTTTTTTATATTGCAGTCTGCCTTGGGAACAAATCCACTGGCCGTGGCTGCGCCGGGTGCCAACGGGGAAGTATTCTCCCTGGACATGGCGACAACTGCTGTGGCTTTGGGAAAGGTGGGCAATTAAGCACGATTGTCTCCTTTTATCCCGAGGGCAATAAAGTTTGGTAGCTATCGCTGGAGAGGAATAACTAGTGATTAACACGATTCAAAATTACCGAAATAATCATAAAGTTATTTACTAGACTTAGAATAGTAATTATTTCATTACGTTGGGTCCGTAGGGGCTGGGGAGCTCATCTTTTTTTTTTTTAAATCTTTTTGAGCGTCTGGTGGACGCGACGCGTGACTAAAATGTGAGTGTTTATTTGGTTCAACGTATAAGCATTGCCATTCAGCGTGGCAATGCTGCCAGCATGCTGGGCACAACTGCCAGTGGGCTCGAGCATTTGGATTATCATTAGACCTTCAAGGATCTGTGGATGATCCATTTGTTTTTTGTGTAGTTTTAGCTTTCAAAAAATATTTCATTGGGATATTGTGTTATAATAGCGTAATAACGTGTTTTATGCCTCAGGTAGAAATGCAGCGTCGGAAAGGTCAGCCCATACCCACAGGCTGGGCCCAGGACCCCGACGGCAGGGAAACCACTGACGCAGAACTGGTAAGGATATTCAGATATTCGCCTCGGAAATGGAAGATTTTTGTTCAAGTGAAACTTTTTACATCCCCTCAAACTTTTTCGTCCATCTATTGCATGTCGCGTGACGGTCGGCCGCGGCCAATATGGCGGCGCCTATGGTTCGCATCAGGTGACCGTTTAGTGTATAAGCCATTACTCATTTGTGCCAGTAAAAGTTTCACTTTTACCGTGGTTTCATAAAACCCCACAATCTCAAAGAGTTATCTTTGTGATAAGCATTTCAAAAATCTGTCAGCGAACACAGGATTTGAACCTGCCCCTTCGGATCACTAGCCCGACGCTCTAACCAACAGAGCCAGCCCGCCTCCTACGCAAGCGTCAAATTTTTGAAGTGCTTACATTACACCAACTTATAGCGTTGGTGGCGCCACCTGTGATACCTAGAAGTTATTAGAACTTCTAAAGATTGACGAGAGATGACGCACTGCTAAATAAATGTTATGATTTTATTTTGAGTGCTTTCCACACTAGATTTTATCTCAAAGAGTTATCTTTGTGATAAGCATTTCAAAAATCTGAAGCGAACGCGGGATATGGACCTGCCCCTTCGGATCACTAGCCCGACGCTCTAACCAACTGAGCCAGCCCGCCTCCTGAATGTTTATCACAGAGATAACTCTTTGAGATAAAATCTAGTGTGGAAAGCACTCAAAATAAAATCATAACCACACTATCATTTTTTTTGCTGTACTCCACTACTAAATATAGGCCTACCCACGAAGGGTGATAGGGTCATATTCACGACGCTGGCCCAGTGCGGGTTGGTAGATATTGATATTGTAATAGTATCAAGTCGATTGACATCCCTATTACTTATTTGACAAAAAGAATTATTTTGACGAATCCGTTTTCAGGCATACAACACAAGTTGCCTGATGCCGCTGGGAGGCTCTGAAACCAATTCTGGGTACAAAGGGTACGGGCTCGGGGCCATGGTGGAACTCTTCTGTGGAATATCCTCAGGTAAGTAATTGACCGAAGCGAAGCGAAGGTCTTTGCCTCAACTCTAAGACTTTGTAACCGCCGTTTTATTTTGTACGTCGATCAGGGGCTTTAATCCGCTCAGTGGTTTTTACGTGAAAGAGCAACAAACATCCATTTATACACTTTCGGGTTTCTAATACTAGGTATACCTACGAGTAGTTCGTTCCATAACCGCTGAGACGTAGGGTCGCGACGACCTTTGGCGAAAATAATTACCTACCTAGGTATTAGGTTTGCACTCTATTCTGGTGGTTTTTAAAAGATCATAAATGCTTGGTAAAAATAGGTAATAATTATGTATTATTTTTACGACTTGTGCCAAATTCTTCAATAGATTTTCAACTGGTCCAATCTCAGCCGTTATGGAACGGGCAGGATTTTTTGTCGTCGTCGATTTTTGATTTGGGGATTATTTTCATCAGAAAGGGGGGAGATTAGCGCTATTTATCCTGCGAATTCGATAATATTTGGCAAGATGGTTTCTTATTTTAATCCTATCAAATTATCCGACTATGAACCAAATCGGTCAAGAGCGAGTCGAGATATAGGCTTATAAATATTAAGTCAATGAGATGTGTCACGAGGTCTATTGTTCGGGGAACTACTAGTATTACCGTTTTTAGGTTCCGTACCTCGAAAGTCACTGGCGGCAAAAGCGTTATTTTGCCACTAGTCAATAGCAAGCTTATAATCAAGTGCTAACTATTCCAGGGTCCAACTACGGGCACCACATCAGGTCGTGGTCCCACAGCGGCGCGGGCGGGCCGGCCAACCTCGGCCAGTGCTTCGTGGCCGTCGACCCGGGGTGCTTCGCGCCGGGCTTCGGAGACCGGCTCACTGAATCCATGGAGCATTGGAGGCACCTTGAACCGGTATAAATGAAACTATTGACCAATGAACTACGAGTATGTTATTTATATTGCTTTCTATTTCATTAAAATTTAGTACAAGAAACGATACGGTCCGGGCCGAAACCCCGAATATAAGGTGGGTTCTTAGTTCTTTATTGTACAAACCATCAGGCGCGGATCCAAGGGGTCGTGGTTGTCATGTACCCATATTATCGGTTATTCTGCTCATCCCTTGTTGAAAAATATATAGAAAAATGTTAGCGATCGCTTCGC
Organism: Hypomecis punctinalis; assembly: GCA_949316475.1. Taxonomy (NCBI): domain Eukaryota; kingdom Metazoa; phylum Arthropoda; class Insecta; order Lepidoptera; family Geometridae; genus Hypomecis; species Hypomecis punctinalis. The sequence goes on from OX438813.1 coordinate 18,423,584, forward strand.
TCGTACCCTAACTTGGTACCCTAATTAAGTGTTCCGTAGCTTGCCGACGACTTTTATATGTCGACTTTTATATCGCTTTTGAACTAGCTAACTTTATCTGACAAAACAAAGAAAAAAATTCTAGCTCATTGTTGTAATGCTCAACAGAGGCGGTTCCAACGGGAGGGGTCGTCATATCACTGGTCAGGCAGGCAATGACTTTTGTTTAGAATCTAAATCAGATTTAGTTAGATCAACGCCATACACTAGAATTTTCGCGCTCGCTACGCTTCCATTTTGAAAATGCCTTTGCCCACTACTCATCTTGGATCCAATTAGAACCTTAATTTTGAAACAATATGGAAAAAATTCGTGCTCGCTACGCTCGCGTATAATAGCAGTTTAGTAGTGTGCTTTGCTCATTTCAGTCTTGTTTCCAAATTCCTATTCCCAAAAAAAATTGCGTTCGCGCGTAATAGCACTGAGCTAGTCTTCTTGCTTCTCATTCTTCTTTTAAAGTTACTGAAAACTCTGTGACGAATTTTCGACAACATTAGCAGTTGAGTCCTCTGTTCTGCTCATGTCTATTTTAAAATTTGACTAAATTAATCGAAAATATTTCGCGCTCGTTACGTTCGCGTTTAATAACATTAGGGTGATGTGTTTTGCTCATATCCTTATTAAAATTAATGAAAAAAAAAACGAAAACGAAATTCGATGGGATTTAATAATTATTAAATTCCACAGACGGATCCGTCGTTACCAGTGCTGGCTCCGGGAGACAAGGAGAGGATATTCGGAGAAGAGACGGACAGGAAAGGAACCGTGTCCTACGTCAAACAGCAGATCGAGTCCAGCGCCGCGCTCGCACAGAAACTTAAAGTCAAACCTATGGACGTCGAATTAGATTAAATAGTTAATAAAATGGTCCGAAATTGTGAACATCATCATTATCTGCTGTAGGACGACAACTGCTGGACATAGGCAACAATCAATTAATAACACTCTATTCTGATTGATCACGCTGTTATACAACCCTAATGCAACCGCATTCCAAAAAAGAATAGTCAAACGCAAAAGTATGCTAAAATGCAAACTTATTTTATTTTAAATGATTAAGACAAAACAGTACAATAATTGTTTCATTAGATTACTAAATGGTGGCCATATCGCTTAGAGCTATGATTTTAAATAAGAACGATTTGAAGCGGCTTGCATTCAGTGTGTTAAATACACGGTCTTGATCAGATCACCGATCCACCTTGTCGGTAGACGTCTTACGCTGCGCTTGCACGCTTAATTCCAAAATACTAGTAGGTATTTTAAAGAATTATACCACGTAACGGCAAGCACAGCGTTGGACGTCCACCCAACGGTAGGAAAGAACTGATAAGCGCAAACTTACATAAGACGGCCAGATAGCGCTGAACGCAACCCACTTCCAACTTATCGGAAATCTATAGAGGTAGCCTATGTCCTGCAGTGGACGTCCAATGGCTGACATGGTGAGGTGATAAAGCTCGATATCAGTGCACATTTTACGCCTGATACGGTAATGATGGAAATTATTCTTATCGTAATGTCAGACAAGGTGCTATAAATAAGTAGGTAGGTAATCATAAGCAATAATGTTGTTTGTCGTGTTATTCTTATTATTTTATTGCTATTCAGTAAGTAATTTGTAATAAAATAAAACCGCTATACACCGCATAAATAATATTTTATTTTATTATAAAATGGTGTTATTTTATTATTTTACTAGGGCCAAGAGAATTTACTCACTTTGTTTAACTATGGTATAAAAATTACACGTTTTTTTTGTACTATAAAAAATATGACAGCCCCCCATTCTATCAAAAGTCAAGTGACACAACGTGGTTTTGTCACATTCACATTTTTGTCATAATAATATTTTGATCATTTACCGAACAAAAAATGTAAAATTTTAAGTTCTAAAACTGTCCCAAAGCTAATGTAAATAGAAAATAAATACAAACACATTTACCTACCCTTGACGGAGTCACCACAATGTTTGGAATTTAAAATTATGCTATGCTCAGAAATACCTTTGTTTTTTTCTTTGGGCTGATAAAAGTTTTGGCTGTTGGTTGCTAGTTTTTGGAAACTCTCGTTAGTACCTACCAGTGAACTATTTCTAAGGGCCTTCGCTACGTGTGCGCGTGCGCACGAGGCGGCTACCTACCCGCCTTGCTTGTATACTGTATTGAAAGATAAGTTGTAGCACCGCTCTCTGGCGCGGACGCGTGCGATGGGTTAGTACACGCGCGGCGGGTGGCGGGTGCGCGGCACGGGCACATGCGGTGGGCGTAAATTGTTCTAGCACCACTAGATGCAGTGTCGGGCGCCCGCCGCGCCGCGGATCCCAGGCCTGCGTCGGAAGTCCGGAGCGGGCGCCCGCTCCGTGCACCCGCCGCGTGCGAACGCTTAACGTAGCGAAGGCCCTTAGTATTAAAAACAATTAAAACCCGTACCATGCATACCATGCCAGCAAAATAAAAGCCGTAGTGGTCTAAGGTCTAGCGGTAATACCTTAAAAACCCGCTTTACAATCGTAAGATCGTGGGTTCAAATCTTGGTCCCGAACCAATGAAATCTTCGGAACCTATGCACGGAATTTCATATCACTGCCTTTTCTGTGCAGGAAAATATCGTGAGGTAAACTCAACGACGACGTATGTAGTCGGTAGAAGAATTTCGATGGCGTATGTGAATCCAATTACCCGCACTGAGCCAGCGTGATGGATATGACCCAATCACCCTAAGTATATAAGTAATGAACTTTGGAAGTGTCATCTTTTAGAGTGGTGATCACATACTGGCAATCGTAACATATGATGTCCACAGACTGTAGACTGGTGACCTGACTAAGGTCACGAGATCGTGCTGGATGTAAGCAGCTTCTCATCGTCTTATTGAAGGAAGAGAGAGGAGAGAAGCCTATGTCAGCAGAATAAGAATAGCGTTTATTGCATCACTATGTACAAAGACGCTTGATGATGATAGATCGCTAGAATATTGAAAATATCCATCCATCAGTAATAGGACTGTCACTGCTGGACATTGGCGTCCTCTACCGATTTCCAATAAGGCCGATTGGATGTGGCCTGCATCTAGCACGTTCCTGCGATCTTAATTATATCGTCAGTCCACCTAGTCAGTGGACGTCCTACGCTACGCTTGCTGGTCCGTGGTCTCCGTTTGAGAACTTTACGACCCTATCTGCCATCTGTTCTTCGAACTACCTAGGTTAGGCCTTGCCCACTGTTATTTCAACTTGTTAATCCGCTGTCGGAAGAAAAAGGAAGCAACGAAAGAAAGATCATGAATGACGAATAAAATCGTAAATAAAGGCGTTAAAAGTGTTCTAGGTACATTTCTTTTCAGGGCTATCAAAATGGGCAAAGTGGCGACGGCAGAAGCGTACCGATTTATGGCAGACTGTCTGAAGGCAGTGGGTGTGAAAGCAAAGGCGGCGGAGGAGCAAGCTGAAATGCTCATGCAGGCTGATCGGATGGGTCATCCCAGTCATGGGATGAACAGACTTGGTAAGGCGTACTATTTCAATCCTTTACTTGATATTCTTGAGACTACGTACCATCAAATGCGGGGCGTTCACGCAAAAGGTGGACAGAAGACCACATTAAAACCGCAGAATCACGCAAGATGCAACCCGCCTCTCACCGGTCTTATTGGAAATCTATACCTAATAGGGGTGGTACCTATGTCCCTACCCCGTTGGTCATCAGTTCTCCGTGTTATGTGCCCTACCTATTGCCATTTCAACTTGCTAATCTGCTGGGCTATCGGTTACTTTGGTCACGGTAATGATATTATTATTTTATCGTGCTTTGGTTCTTCTATGGATAGATGATACTATGACGGGAAGGTTGACTTGATGACATATTTTTGTAGAAATAAAGCAGCTTGCGCAGCTTGTAGCTAAATCACAGCCGCCAAAAAGTTTGATTCGGCCTATAGGTACTAGCGAGGTGTCGTGAAACTTCTGATGTTTCCAGAAATGTATATCAACGACATTCTACAAGGCGCGTGCAGTCCGAACAACGACCCTAAAGTGCTGAAGGAAAGCGCTTCTACCGCCCTGGTTGACGCCAACAATGTTTTGGGCGCTACCTCCAGTCATTTCGCCATGGACATCGCTATGAAGAAGGCGAGGGAGACGGGCGTCGGATGGGTTTCTGTCAAAGGTATTTAGGTATACTGTACTGTACCAGCCTTTTTTTTTAATAGTCTACTGCAGGACGTAGGCCTACCCTCGAAGGGTGATTGGGCCATATCTACCACGCTGGCCCAGTGCGGGTTGGTGGATTCACATACGCCATCGAATTTCTTCTACGGACGTACGGCGGTTGCCTCACAATGTTTTCCTTCACCTAAAAGCCAGTGATGTGAAAACAAGCCGTGGTGGTCAAGAGGTAGTGACACCCCTTACAATCGTGAGGTCGTGGGTTTGAATCCCCGGTGCCGTACCAATGAGTTCTTTGGAATTTATGTACGGAATTTCACAGATATCTACTTAACAAAAATAATTATTTTTCGCTAAAAATGGCATCACAAACATCCACCGTATACAAAATTCTAATAGTTTCCACGAATCGATGTGGTATTTGTACATTATTGTTGATTTATCAAAAACGGCTCAGCTGATTACGATAAAATTTAAATCGGACTAACTCGGAAGTAAGTATATCGTTTTGAGAGCTATATTTTTATAAATCGGTTCACAATTGGCGAAAATATCGATGAACATACACAAAAAATTCCACGGGAATTTTATTTTTCCGGGACAAAAAGTAGCCTACGTCACTTTCAGTGTTTCAAACTATGGCCATTCCAAAAATCAAGTCAATTCGTTGCTCCTTTGCTGCGTGAAAGAGGAACAGACCAACAACCCAATAAACCAACAAACACACTTTCGGCATTATAATATTAGTAGGTACATAACCACACCTTATAATTATAATTATATTATGAGGTGTGCACTTGTGCAGTGTATGTAAGGAATGTTTATAAAGATTCGAAACAGACTTTGTTACTGTTTCACACAGAAGCGGAGCGATACATTGTCATGATTTTTGTAAAAAGTATTTTACTAAGTAAGGACTAAGTTAAGCGGTAGGATTATAAAATAATTAATCTTTGATCTAACATTGATCTATTGGATTATAAATATCGTTTATGCGGTTGGTTCCAGGCGCAAACCACTGTGGTATGGCGAGCTGGTGGGTCAGAACAGCTGCCAGCAACGGTCTTATAGGGATGGTCTTCTCCAATACATCTCCTCTTATGGCGCCCACCAGGAGTAAAACAGCAAGTGTCAAATAAAGTACTTACGTAATACGGTAGAAAAGTTTATGTGATTATAGTATGTGGTAATAGGTCTATTTTTGAAGGCACACCCCCAACCCGACAAAGTCCCGAATTTTTAGAAGCAATTTTTCAACGAGTTTTTAAACAGAAAATTCTACCGAATTTTCCTTTTCAATCTAAGACCTTTTCGGAGAAATTCTCTAGATCTTCTACCGAATTTCAACGATTCGAAGATCCGAGACGAAAATGAAGACATGTACCTGAGCTATTTGTGTAGTGGTCAGGCTTCCCAGATTTTGGTGACTTCAGGCTACATAAAGTACATTATAAACCTGAAAATCCGAAAATAACAATTGTTGTACGAATTTAGCGATAAAAAAAATAAATAATACTTTATTACTTTACACCAACAATAGAAATACAATACAATTTTTTGTAGCAATACCGCCAATTTGGCATTAAGTCTTTAGCTGGCAAATTGGCTTTGTCGAAACATACTTTCCTTAAATAATTCACTCGGTCAACTATTCTCTTTGTACCTATTCCAGGCTGCTTTAGGAACCAATCCATTGACGGTGGCTGCGCCGGGCTCCAAAGGAGAAGTATTCGTTCTAGACATGGCCACTACTGCTGTGGCCCTGGGAAAAGTGAGTATTCTTGGTTATTTCTATGTGCTTATAACGTTTAGAAAGGAATATCTAAAGGATCCAAAAACATACCTATGTAAAGGCAATGCCTGGATAAGACCGGTGCAAGACAGGGGAATACCCTGCAGAGGGCTGAATGAAGGCGCCTACCGCGTTACGACAAATCCTAATGTGATCACAAAAACAAATGAAATATTTTTAATCCTCAGATTGAAATGATGCGTCGAAAAGGACTGCCAATACCCAAAGGGTGGGCACAAGGCCCCGACGGCAACGAAACCACTGACGCAGAAGTGGTAAGTTGTGATGTGATTAATCATCGGCCAAGTGCGAGTCAGACTCGCACACGAAGGGGGGCTCCCATAGGGTCCTCCTCCTCCTATCCTCCTCAATACTCCCTCCTATCCTCTTATCCCCTCGGGAATATATTTTATTTTACTTTATTCGCTACCATTATTAATACAGAGCGAAAAATGGCATAAAATTCAGAATTTTTTATGATAGAGCCCCCCCATAGATATTTATTTTACTCTATTTTTAGTATTTGTTGTTTTAGCAACATAAATTCATCATCTGTGAAAATTTCGAAGTTCTAGCTATCACGGTTCATAAGATACAGCCTGGTGACACACAGACAGACGGACAGACGGACGGACAGCAGAGTCTTAGTAAAAAAAGGGTCCCGTTATTTGCCTTTGGGTACAGAAAGTCTGCCAAGTCAGTGCGGGGTGAAGAAACGCACACAAACCAAAATATAAGGAAGTTTACACTTACACAAATGTAATTAACTAACACTAGCTTGAAATTAACGCAACACAAGCGCAATCAGACCGATATATTCATATAAAGAGCATGACTTGCAGTGTCGACTCCTTTTGGTTAGGTACTTAATGATTGAAATGCGTCAGGCCGACAACCTCAAAGGAACTATTAGAGTCAGATTGCAAATATCTGCAATCGGCAAAGAACAGAGGTGCATGGTGTAAACAAAAGGAGATGATGATGATATACATAAGTATACCTATTTGATTTGATTTGGCAATTTGCATGTACCTTCAGACGTATTGACGTACTTATACGAGTACATTATGCTGAAACACTCATCTTACACGTTCAGGCAATTAGCTGCATGTTCTATGCAAAAATGTCATTGACTTCATTTAGAAGTTTAAAGAACTGTATGTCGATGATAGAATCTCGTAAAAATGGACCGAAATCCATCAAATTTTGCGATTTCAGACTTGATGACTTGATTTTATTTGTATAGTTCACAATTCCGTACATACCTCACACTCACGAACCATGGTAGCTTGCTAGACACTGAGTAGACAGTTTTCTTTTTCACAGATGATATATTTCTGTTGCCGCTATAACAACTACCTAATACTAAAAACAGAATGAAATAAATATTTAAGGGGGCTCCTGTACAACAAAGGTTTTTTTGCCGCGTAATATTCACAAAATTATGTGCATGAACATTAAATGTAATAAACTGATTCCAGGCGTTCAAGACAGGTTGCCTTATGCCCCTGGGAGGCTCGGAGACTAACTCTGGGTACAAAGGATACGGGCTCGCTGCCATGGTGGAAGTCTTCTGTGGAATATCCTCAGGTAATGTATCAGCCTTTTAAGAGTCAGACTAATAGTGAAAAAAAAAACGGCAAAAACGGCTTAGCACTATTCTGTATCAGCCTTTTTAATAGTCCACTGCAGGACTTAGGTCCACCCACGAAAGGTGATTGGGCCATATCCACAACGCTAGCCCAGTGCTAGTTGGTGGATTCACATACGCCATAGAATTTCTTCTATGGACGTACGCAGGTTGCCTCACGATGTTTTCCTTCACCAAAAAGCCAGTGGTGTGAAATTCCGTACATAGGTTCCAAATAACTCATTGGCACAGAACCGAAATTTGAACCACCATAGTTTAAAAAAAACTGACATTTGATCTTGGATACTTATTTTTTTTAAAGTCCCGTGGGATCGATGGCGACTTTTGACAGTTTGTTTCTACTGGTGTTCCCATAGAAGAGATTAGTTCGCTGTTCAGTGGGTGTTCCCAAGACCTCCACTAAAATTCACTCTGTCGGGAGGTTTTTATAATTTGAAATGTCTATTTTGACCGTGTGGTTTTATCATATTACGAGTATGTGTGACCTTACCAGTGATGACGTATGTCACTGAAACGTGGTTTCTTACTATATGCCTTATTAGTAAGCCCCAAGTACCACAACGAAGAGAGGGCTATTGGTACTGGGAGTCTCTCTGCGAGATCGAATCAGGTAAAAAGAGATCCGTAGAAGAAATAAAGTTACTAATGTCGTCGTTTCAGCCATAGGACGTCCACTGCTGGACATAAGCCTCCCCTAAAGATTAATAAGACCGGTTCGTAGCGGCTTGCATCCAGCGCGATCCTGAGATCTTAATGAGGAGAATCCGTCCACCTTGTGAGTGGATGTCCTACGCTGCGCTTGCCGGTACGTGGTCTCCACTCGAGAACTTTTCGACCCCATCGAAACTGATGTAGCCCAATTAAATTAAATTACCTAAGTTAAAATAGCAGTGGGCAGGGCACTTAGCTCGGAGGACTGATGTCAGATGGGGTCGGAAACTTCTCAGGTAGAGACCACGTCAAACGGAAGTCCATCTACGAGGTGTTGATCTCATCAATACCGCAGGATCGCACTGGATGCAAGCCGTTTCCAACCACCGACTGGATCCCAAAATTCCAAACGACCTTTGGGCTGACCTCTGTGCAAGACGCAAGTGGCGCGATGAACTGAGCTCGGCTATCAAAGCAGTAGATCGCGCAGTCTGGAAGAAGGGAAGGGAGGCCTTTTGCCTAGCAGTGAGACGATAGAGGCAGAAAATAGAATAATAATATTCCAGGTTCCAATTACGGGCACCACATAAGGTCGTGGTCCCATAGCGGCAAAGGGGGCCCTGCCAACCTCGGCCACTGCTTCGTGGCCGTAGACGCTGGGCGCTTCGCCCCGGGCTTCGGGGACAGACTGGCCGACGTTATGCAGTATTGGAGATCCCTTGAACCGGTACAAACTGATACTATAGCCCGAATCAAACTTCTTGGCGGCTGTTAAGTTCTGTACATCTACAAGCTGTGTGAAACGGGAACAAGGTCAACGTAAAGTTGGTACTCTAGGTTTTAGGTTTTGATTGGCTTGCGAGTGTCTAAAAATGCGGTTTTTTGCAACACAAAAGGCTCTAATTTTTTACAGTCTTCTAAAAAGGAAGAGGTAAGTACTATGTTTGTCTACACCTATAGCCATGTATTTTTTTTAATCGGGTGTGCCGTTTTTGATATAATGTCTACATGGATATCACATCGATTTGTGCAAACCATTCGAATTCTGTACACTGTGTGTATAATTATATACGATAAATGAGATATTTTCTTTTTGTGATTTACATTTCAAAAATTGACTCGTTCGCAGGATTTGAATCTGCATCTCTCTGGGATTCCGGCCCAGATGCTTTGCCTAAATTAAGCTAAAACGCTATTTGCGAAAACGTCGAATTAGTGAAAGTGTTTTATCATTTTTACCAACTACTACATTGTTGGAAGTGCCATCTATGAGAACTGCTTTAAACCAGTTAGTCACCTGTTTCTATACACCCAGTGTGTGAAGCACGATAAAAATAATTTTAACTGAGATATTTGATATTTTTCACAACTGCAAGAAATCATGGATCTGCGTACCTATATGGTTTTAATTTCAACTCGATACCTTAATGCGTTTCCGAGATATAGGTAAGGTCTTAAGACACACGGACAGACGGACAATAAAGTGATCCTATAAGGGTTACGTTTTTTTTTCCATTTGAGGTATGGAACCCTAAAAACATCAAGTACATAATAATATATTATATAACCTCCACAGACGGATCCATCGAAACCAGTCGCGGCTCCAGGAGATATGGAGAAGCAAGCTGCAGAGGAGACCGACAAAACAGGCACCGTGTCCTATGTGAAGCATCAGATCGAGCACTGCGCAGAGCTCGCCAAGAAACTCAAAGTTAAACCGATGGAAGTCAAGCTAGATTAAAGCGATTGCTCTTTCTGTCGGAGCGTGCAGTAGTCAAAAAAAAACATGAGGACAAAAAACCCATCAGATAGATTGTCAAAAAATACTGGACACGTTTTTTTTCTTTTGTCAATTAAACAAAAATTGATGAAGATATAGCCTGTTAAAGTTCCGGGTGACGTCACTAGCTAGTCACATATAAAAATGATGACTTTTGTCACTGGACTTCAGTGAAATGACGTTACGACCCCTACCCCCGGACTTAGACAAAGTTTATCTTTGTCATTTGTTGTTTGAATGACAAAAGGCAAAATAAGTGATCAATATTTTTTTGGATAATCTAACTAACGGAATAATAAAAATATAGTAGGTACTTAATGATTTTTTTACCCAGTCACTTTGCCTACAAACCTTTTGTTACTAAGCAACTGGTATAGACCGAGTAACACGAGGCGAATCATTGCACAGTAGCCAATGGTGTTAGGAGTGGGGTAGAAATCGTACTAAAATAGCAAAAGATATACATCACTTCGTCCCACTTTAAATATGAAATTTAAAAGGTGTTAGAAAAAGATGCACATACACCCGAACTTACGTAATTTCGAAGGGTTTCACAAACTAGCATTGAGCTATCTCGGCTGTCAAAATTCAAAAAGGTAAAATATAATGATCACAGATTTGAACCTTCTTACTGTTTTTTTTATTGTATATATGTATTGTATATATACTCCTTACCCCCAACATAACTATTTCTAATTAATTATTTACATGCTAATGTTTAATTATATACAATAAAAATTGCATGAGGAATTCTAAGTATACAAAGTTGAAGACCTCGTGACCATGTGTAACCACGCATACGAGTAACTTCTTACATTGTAGTCAAATTTCAATAATTATTTTTTCATTGGAAAGAGTATACTTCGAAATTGATCCCATTTAAATTGTATCGAAATCGGCAAAGCCATTATTGACAAATCAACAATGGGTATGTGAAAAATGCTACATCGATCCGTGCGAACTGCGAAATATACGCGAATTCTGTACACGGTTAAAATCGGTCATGTCATTTTTTGTAAAAACTAAAAAATAATGATTAGGTAGAGTGTACGATTGTATAAACTCGATTTTTTCGCTAACTTTTTAAATGACAACACACGGTGCTACTACCATCGCGGATTTACCTTTAAAATGGAGTATTTTACCTTGCATTAAAAACATTTTTTAAACCTACGTCATGTACTAAACAGAACAAAATGATTCGTAGTACTACTAGGTATACTTACTACGAATCATTTTGTTATCTTCTTCATCGAAATGAAGTAGATAGGTACGCGTTGAAATCGTTTGGATCATTTGGAGAACAACGCAAAGCCTCAATTCGACAATAATTACGTTAAAATACAGAAAATAATGAACGTAATGAATATAAAACAACTACACGACAAGCTAAAGCTTAAAAAAAAAACATTAGTTTGCGATTTCCCCAAAGATTTAGAAGAATCAGAATCGCAGTATGGTAACAATGGTACATCGTGTGAGCAAGGAAGTTACATAGTTCTCGTATGTAACTTCCTTGCGTGTGAGTGAGAGAAAGTCCCTCTCAGTTTAGGGCTGCCATACTGATATATTTTTTTAAATTTGCCGCGCTTTTTCAGTATTAACTTTCGCTAGCCAGACTCTAGTTGTATTTTTGTATAGGTACATAGATTGCGGCATTACCTACTTGCTAAGAGATAGGGATGATTTATATTACGACGGGCCAGGCACGGGGCGTGCCCCGTCCGGGCCGTGGACGGGTCATAAATGTTAGACGGTGCATACTTTTCGGACGAACCTGTTTATATTACAACGTGCACGACTCGTGGCCTGTCCGTCGCACGTCGGGGCACGTCGACACCATGTTCGCCACCCGGGCCCGCCCCGCCCCATCCACGTTTCGTCGTAATAGAACACTGTCACGTGCGGGCAATAATTAGTGAGGGGCGCACGTTCCTTTTGTTGCGTGACTAATATTATTATTGGACGACTATAAATTGAATTATATGTCTGAAAGTGTCCTGAAAGTGATTCGATCACGTAGAGAGACTCCGAGCATAGCTCTCTCCATAGCTCTTTGGGCTACTTGGGTTGGGTTGGGTTGTTATTTTAATTGCACAATGCCATTTTTATTTTTCCTTATATGTCAGATTGATTTTTTATAAATTAATTTTTATATGTCAAATTGACCTCCCACAGGGTTAAAAAACCGAACAAGTGCAAGTCAGGCTCGCACATCGAGGATTCCGTACAGATCCAGAAAATTTCACAAAATTGGGAAGTAAGTTGTTACCATCGATCCACAAAAAAGTTTATTTTTTCACTTTTCTCGTCAAACATCGAAAATTACACATTGTTGAAATAATTGAAAACCTGTTTTAGCATGTGCTAATGAAGTTTTTTTATATGATACCTTACATGATACGATTTACTCACTTTGAATTTTGAACCCATATTTTGTGAATTTTGAGGCCCTATTTTTTTGTGATTTAAATAAAAATGTACAGTTTTTAGATTTATTCCTATATGTACTCTGAGACAATGCTTCTCGCCTTTCAAAGTTCTATGTCAACGGGAAGTGTCCTGTAGATTTTGATTTTTGTGAGTGTCGAAATATGCGGTTTTTTACGACATAAACGGCTCTAACTTTTTTAAACGATAACTGAGAAGTTTTTCTTTTACACAACTCGAATTTCAACTCGATATCTTTACGCTTTCCCGAGACAAAGAGCCTTGACATACACACAGACGGACAAATGGACAGACGGACAACAAAGTGATCCTATAAGGGTTCCGTTTTTTCCGTTTGAGGTACGGAACCCTAAAAAGATCCCAATGTTTAGTTCTTATGATGATCCTTAGATTTTATAGTTATATTTAATTTTATATAGTATAATTATCCTGAGATTTTATCCGGGGGTTCAAATCGCGTTCCCGTACCAAAGAGTTTTCTGAAACATAAGTACCTACGAGTACCTATGCGATTTCACACACTGGCCTTTCGGTGAAGGAAAACATCGTAAGGCAACCTGCAAAGACCCATAGAAGAATTTTGATGGCATAATTATGTGAATCTACTAACCTGAAATGGGCCAACGTGGTGGCCTAATCGTGAGTAGGCCTATGTTCAGTAGTGGACTATTAAAAATCTGGTAAAGTACAATACAGTATACTAATTAGGTAATCACTCAAGGCAAGTAACTTTTTTCACAAAAAATAGTAAAACTTCACCAATGCGTTTTAAAAAAAATTAATTAACTATACTCTATAAAATTTAACTTGATCTCTGCGACAGCTGTCAGAAAAATCACGCATATGAAGTCTTGAATATCTTAATAGTACAGACAGTACCTGTCAATGTCATACTTTATGGGCATGCCGATTAGTGATGGGCGACGAATGATCGTGACCACAAAGTTTTAGATAGAGTTTTATTTAAAATATCGATAGTTTATAAGTACTTACGATATTTTAAATAATACTTAATTTATCATTAATTTTATTGTATATTTTAATATCATAACATTTTTTACATGTGTAATTAAATTAAACCCAATTTTATGTTACATTAGCATCGATAATAGTGAAAAACGTTGATAAATACTATCGTTACATTATTATCAGTATTTAATTAATATCATAACATTATTTACATGTGTACATACTTGATCTTAAATAATAGTAAGTAAATAAAATCCAATATCTTACTTTCAACTACTCATTCGATTTCATTACAACATTGTTTGAAAATCGATTTTTTCCACCACTATCTCAACTCTAAAAATGTCAATCTTCTATGTCAATGTCACTGTCGCAGAGATCAAGTTAAATTTTATAGAGTATAGTGTACTGCAACTTCTTCATTAATAGCGATCGCTATACTATCCATCTCCAGTAGCGAAAGCTCCATTGTTATTATTTACGTTTCACATCACTACGCTATTTATATCAAAACAACCGTCACGCCCATCGCCGCCCCGTGACACCCGTCGTAGTATGAACAGAGCAGCCCGGACAGGTCCCGTCCGGCTGGCCCCGTCTAAGGCCCGTCCCGTGCCCGGACCGTTATAGTATAAATCATCAATACATATAAATCTTGTGATATTACTTGCTTGCAATGAAAATTAGGAGAATCAGGATTAATCAACAGATCAGAATCAGGAGAATCAATTTTTTGTCACAAATACTAAGTATTAAGTACCTAACTAACACAAAAAATCCAAATAAAACATCTGCGAATTAGTTCTTAGCGTTAGTTACCATAGGATGTATTCATGTTCGTCCAGCTTTTACTACAATTACTTCCTTTATTATTATTAATGAGGCATTTAATAATTATTTTTATTATCACCTATAGTTTAACCAGCGACCTTCAAGATAGACGCCTAACGTACAAAATGAAATGTCGCCGACCAATATCAACCAATCCATATAGGATCAACCAATCCAATAACTAGTCTTCATTAGACTGGCGTTGCGGTCGCATCTCGAAGCAAAAAGGTAAATATGATGAACTGCGTTATTCCATCTTGCCGAAATTACTCGGTTTCAAAAGAAATAACGAAAGGCATTGTCACATACCACCGGTAAGTAATAAATATATTTCTATGTGATTTACAAGCAAAAGCAAAATATTGAAAATGAAATCATTTGACTATGTAAACAGAGTGGAAAATTTCTCTATGGTCAGTTAGAAATGTCGGATAATGTCAGTATAAGATCGAACATTGACTCGTCAAATCGATTAACTTTAAGGTCAAAATTGATTTTGACCCGGGCGGCCGGCCATGTAAAAGAATAAGGTCGCAAGGTCAATGTGGGTCGAACTACTAGTGTTAGATCGATTTAATAACATTATGGAGCAGCATCACGTGATGTGTTCACATTTTTAACCGATTTAAAAAAAGGAAGAGGTTCTATGTTCGTCTGTATGTATTTTTATTTTAGGTTTACGAATCAAATGTTTTTTTTTTTATTTCTGGAAGAGAAAAGATCGAATTTAGAGGTACTTAAGGCTGCCAGTTGTTATTTAATAGTGTTATTGACTTTTGTTTATACTTTCTGGAATGAACGATAAAAACGTATTTATAATTACATAAGTCCACCTATTAAAAAGAGTCAAAATGTGAATAGATTAATCGAAATTTCAGCCAGTCGGACTTATCATGTGATAAGACATGACGTCATCCTAGACTCGAATCAATTTAGGAATCGATTCTTTTCATCATGTATTTTGAAATCCCTATTTCAAGTGGCAAGTTCACTCAAAAGTTGTCTATGGTACAAATTGTATTTTTCACATTTTTAAGTCTAGGTTTGTATAAAGAGGCTCCTTCTGTGCCCTGTGTAATAGGGCCTATTCTGTGAGTTTAACAAATTAGTTTAATAGTGCAGTGACATTATTTTTTGCGTTCCCGCCAAGCAAGCCGCCAAAACTCACTCGCTATAATCTTTGATTATTTATAATCTTTGATTATTTACTTGTCTAGATATCTAGTAACGCACCAAAAGCACCCAAAAAAATAGCATATAACTGTTATACGCTATCTCATCAGTGACGCCACAGACACCGCGCGGATAACACGTCTTATTGATACGAAAATATGGTGTGCTGTGCTATAAATCTGTGCCGCAACTACAAGAGACGTTTGAAAACACCTGAAATCACTGGTAAGTACATTTCAAACAACTATTATCTTGTATAATTAGAGAGAATTAGTGATAGAACTATCGCTAAACATACTACTGTGTATCTGTGTCATTAGTTGCCAGCTTTCAAATTGAATTTTACCCAAATTTTGTAGACATATTTTGCACCATATTTTTAAGAAGATTTAGAGGTGTGAAATGTATGTGTATTTTTCGATATATTTTTAGGGTTCCGTGAAAAATCCGTATCGTATATTTGTATATATGCCCTGGACCATTGTGTCCCTGAGCCCGAGGTGGTGGCAGAACGCACTCGAATGAAGAATGAACTCGCAGAATACGTTTCGCAGTCGGGTTTTTTTGTTTAATTTTAACCGACTTCAAAAAAACGATGTTATCAGTTCTTCTGACAGATTTTTGTGGGCATTTTAAGCGATTAATGAACCGATTTTAATTTTTTTTTACTAGACAGGTCATGTTTCAAGTTTGGTCCCATATATATAGATGCAGCTGAGACATGCGTAATATTAAGTAGTAACTTTATATTATATTTTGTTTGCAGAATACCTACAGATCCTATTTTAAGGAGTAAGTGGCTAAATATAATAAGAAAAAGCCGTGGCGAAGATCTCTGGCCAGAACCGGTTGCATCTTTTGTCATCTGTTCGGATCATTTTCGTTCCAAGGATTTGTATTTAGCTAACAACCAAGGTCGTCGTAGATTAAAAAAAAAATCGATTCCATGCAAGGTGCGTGATTTTTTTTATCGAATTTCACCCAACTTTACCGACAAAAAGGAGCAGTTTATCAGGTTTCCCAATTTTGTTGGTTATAAATACCGTAGTGTCATAATATTTGTGTAGTCAGTATTGTATAAATATGTAACTGTTACATAAAACTAAATCATTTGTAAAAAAATATGTAAATAAAAAAATTGTAACAAAATATGTTTTATTTTAAACATTATATACCCTTTAACCAGTATAAATCTATTTATAACCAATCAAAGCGCGGATAAAGCGCTTTTCGGTACGGAAGTTTACGGAACCCTTCATGCGCGAGTCTGTCTCGCACTTGGCCGGTTATTCAAATTATTTCACATCACAGCATATTTTGTCAACTTTGTGGAAATTCTTTAAAAGTTGGCAACATTAAGCATACAAACATGGGACTCAGCGCGCTAGTAATTACAGTGTAAGGCAATTCTCTGTGTGCGTGAACACTCCTACATGCATGCCCAGCCTGGCCACCTATTTTTTATTACCGTTGCAGCGCCACACTCTATCTAGACAAGTGAATAATCTAAGGCTATAATATTACCTATACAGCGAGCTCTGTGCCAAAACTGTTATATTTTACTATTAAACGCAGTCACATTAACTCGACGCATCGAATTAATTTTAAAGCATTTTTTACTCGATCTTAATAAACAGGTAGAAACTTATCTTTTATAGAAGTTGGTTTGGAACCTTTCGTGCGGGAGTCCGACTCGCACTTGGCCGGTTTTTTTGCACACCGTACTTAAGCGCCAAAATAACGTCACATGGTCAAGCGCGTAGTTAATGCTTTGTATCAGTTAATGTGACCGCGTTGTAATTTACAAAACCTGTGTCCAAGTTTTGACGAGATTGGTTGAAAAATGCGACCTGTATACGAAAATCAATATCGACTATGCTGGACAGAATATAATTTTTGAACAATCGATATTTCACCCAGGTGCTAATAAAATATTTTATGGTGTCAATTTGATGAATTTCGTGGAAAATACTACCATTATTAATTATTATGTACCTTGGTAGGGTGAATTAAATTGCGGTAATGAGCACACTGAACTCAAAACGACATCGCCTCAGTGCTGCCAATTTTTAATTATTTTGCCCGGATTAGTGATTTTCACTGACTTATTTATGATTTCGCCTTTGTGTCAGAAGTACCATTGATTTGTACCATTAATGGTACAAGTGACACAGCTTTGTATCCTTAGTACCATTAATGGTACTAGTGACAATTATTTAGGATCAGTAGTACCATCATAAAAATTGATGTATCGCTAGTACCATGAATGGTACAACTAAACATTGAAGTACCGTGGAGTGAGTGGGCCCAGAAAGTGAATTGTCGCAATTAATAAATACTATACTTACGATACGCCAAATACTGGCCACTAATAATTTGAAGTACATACAACGATGCCGTTTTTTAAACGTTTTTTTTACAGCATGTTCAAATGCAGCTCATTAATGGCGAAATTAATGTGCCACTATTAGAAAAATTACGCCGGTAGTTGTGTAACTTTATTTTATTTGCGTTAAGAAGTTTCGGTTTTATTTTTAATTTTACCTATATCTATGTGACAATACAAAATAAAAACGTCTATCCCCCGTGACTCAGCTGTTTGGCTCAACTAGTAGAGCGAAGGGAAATTTTACTTTCCCGTGACACTACTAGTAGTGCTACGGGTAAAAGTACATTTCCCATGACACTACTCTGTATCCAGTAGTGTCACGGGCAATATTATTCCCAGTGACACGACTGGGCTAGTTAATAAAGAATTTCATTTGTTAGTATATAAAACCATATAATAATACTTTTTAGCCCTTTTTTACCCGTAATCAATCGTGACATAAAAAATCCCATGATATAACAATTTGCACCATTTAATTATATTTTTTACTTTATAAAACGACAGATGTCAAAGTGACAGCTGTCAAACTTGAAAGTCAATTAATTCCATAACCATCGATAATATATTTTAAGTTTGACGGCTGTCATACTAAATGTAGATCTCGTTGAGTTCTATCAATTTTGTGAACACAACCATGATCTAGGTTGGATAGTTACAGAGATAATCCACTGTTAAGTTTGACAGCTGTCATCTGAAATGTAGATCTCGTTGAGCTCTATCACTTTTGTCAAGACAGCAATAGTTTGACATCGATAGTTACGGAGATAATCCACTTTTAAGTTTGTCAGCTGTCATCTGGAATGTAGATCTCGTTGAGCTCTATCTCTTTTGTGAAGACAGCAATAGTCTAGCATTGATAGTTACGGAGATAATCCACTTTTAAGTTTGACAGCTGTCATCTGAAAAGTAGATCTCGTTGAGTTCTGAGACTTTTGTGGACACAACAATGGTCTAGGTTGGACAGTTACGGAGATAATTCACTTTTAAGTTTGACAGCTGTCATCTGGAATGTAGATCTCGATGAGCTCTATCTCTTTTGTGAAGACAGCAATAGTCTAGCATTGACAGTTACGGAGATAATCCACTTTTAAGTTTGACAGCTGTCACTTTGACACCTGTCATGCTATTCTAGTATGAATTCTAGAAAATGACTGCTGTTACTTTGACACCTGTCATGAAACTCATACGAATTCTTGATTTTGACAGCAGTCATTATGACATCTGTAATTTTTTAATCTAAAAAATATAATAATTTAAGTTACAAATTGTTCGTCCTCCTAAATTCAGTAGTGCCATGGGTAATGGCCAAGTTCACGGGTAATTAGATTGTATAGACTAAGCAGCCATAAAAAATTGATCGTGCCACGGGAGAGAGAAATTTCCTTTGGCACTACTAGTTGAGCCAAGCAGTAGAGCCACGGGGGATAGACGAAAATAAATGCATGTCAAAAATGAAATTACGTGGAATATCTTTACTTTTCTTTAATGGTACTTGAGATACAAAGTTGTATCACTAGTTCCATAGTTATCGGTTAACATTACGGGGGAATATCCTCATTTTTCTTTACTGGTACTAAAGATACAAAGTTGTGTCACTTGTACAATCAATGTTACAAATCAATGGTACTTCTGACACAAAGGCATTATCCTGCACCCGTGACGATTTTATTGATGTGTACGACTTATTTTTCACGTCTTTTAAATCGATATACACCCGCTGCACTCACGAAAAAGCATGAGTTATTGTCATGTTCCGCCTGTGCCGAGTGTGCAAGCGAGAGCACGGATCAAGCAATATAGAGGCATAATCAGCGTTCAGCTTGTTTTAATAAATTGTTGAGGTGTCCCGGTGTTTAGATGAGCAGCCTCCTACCAAACCATTTTTTTTAATAATAATGTTAGACCGACCATTTTACGCTTTACACACGATCCTTTTTATTTGTTGTCTCTAACCTTATGGTGACTGGGGGCTTTTAGGTTTCTACTGGTTTTCGATTAGAGCACAGATGTATAGTATTTAGTTATTATTCTGTGGATTCCACGATAAGGTTCTTTAGCTTACTTTAGTAGTTTAGCGCATAACGCCTTAACGCCAAAACAGATGTGGCAGCACTGAGGTAGACGATCTAAAAAAAAACGCGTTTCTCGCGATCGCTCGCTGTGCGAATTATTGTTGTTTATTTATTAAATATTTCATTTTTAGAACATTTTATTTAATAAATTATTACATAAAGAAACGGTATAATATTTGTGTTAAATTAAATTTTTGACTTGTAAATTGCTGTGCTATCAGGATTTCTGAAACAATTCTGGAGTGTGAACTGTCATTTGTGTCAGAATGAAATCACTTGTTTTGAAATTAATTTATCGCATTTTTATGTGATAATTACCGAAAACAATTGAACTAGTATCGAAAGCATTAGGACGCTCGTAACGGTAGTTTAATTAGCTGAGAAGCATTGTATCGGTAACTAATGACAATTGATTAATTGAGTTTCGTGTTTTTCTAAATTCGAATGGTTTTGGTGAATGTAGTGATTACTCGATTTTACGAAACCATTTGTGACTAGAAGGAGCTCTATTTGGAATTCAGTGAAAGTTCGAAGTACAGCAGAATCGAAGAGGATATCATTTTGGCAACAAATTCAAGGTGAGTGACCACACCGTTATGTTTATGTATGTTTCTATCGTTTAAAGATTTTGTACTCCTAATCATTGTACCTACTACTATTATTTATTATTATTAAACCTGAAATTCCAGATCCTGCCTTCTCCTTGTCCTTTGGCCATCCTCAAATCGTATCTGTAGCACCATTCCATCCAGTCTACAGATGCTGCTGTAAAATTGCTGTGTAAAATGCTATGCTAATTTTGTTTGAAGATTTTTATTTTGATGTTACTTTTTATTAGTTGTTACCCTGAACAAATCGACTGTTTTCCATTTGGATATGTGACAATAAAAGGGAATAGTGGATCCAGGGGCTAAGGTACCCAAGTCCCCAAAATAGTCAGTTTCAATCCTTAAACAATAAATAAATATTAGGAGACATTTTACACACAGCTCTGACACCAAACTAAGCAAAGCTTGTGACATGGCTGCCAGAGACTGATATACTTCATATACATTTTTTAAAATTTATACTTGTGTAGGTAGATAATACCTAAATAACACCCAGACACAGAGCAAACACCCATGTTCATCACATAAATACTTGCCTTGGGTGGGAATTGAACCCATGCCTCTTTGACCCTGTAGTCAGGGTCGCTAACCACTGAGCCATCGAGGCAGTCTAAATTAATGCAGTGGAGATTTAATAAATCTCCTTTAGCACAGTCAAGTTTAGGTAGAGAATCACTCAATTTTGCTTAGAATAATTGTGCAAAATCCCTTTTAATCCAAAATCCTGGATTTGCTGCTAAGACGTAAGAGAAATCTGAGGTGGCTGAATAATGATTAAATATATAGGAAAAACTTGAAATAAATTGTTCTTCAGTTAAGCTGATGATGCAATTTTCTGTTCTATACCAGCCTTTTTAATAGTCCTCTGGCTTTTTAATTTCATACTAGCTGACCCTCTTCTTCTCACCTTATGTCAATTGGAATATTTTATATGGGAAAATTAAATTCATTTTTTACTATATTACTAACTACATTTTTGAATATTTCAAGACCAAATTAGCCCAATCGGTTCAGCTGTTCTCGAGTTTTAGCAAGACTAACAACCAGGATTCATTTTTATATATAAGATGTTTGCATTTGACTATATTCTGCCTGAACATAAGCCTACCCACAAAGGGTAATTGGGCCATATACACCACACTGGCACAGTGCGGAATGGCAGATTCATATGTGCCATCGAATTTCTTCTACACACTTATGGAGGTTGCTTCACAATGTTTTCCTTCACCTGAAAGCCAGTAGATGTTTAGGGAATATGTAGCCAACTCATGTACAACATTGTTCCTGAATATCTTGCTAAGTGTATATAAAATGTAGAATTCTTATCACCATTATGAAAATGAAAACAAAAGTCAAGATAAATTTATCAGAGTTGATTGAGGGTTTTTTTAGGAATTTTAATGAGTTCTTAAGACTTAATGATAAGGAGACCTTATTAGTATACTCTTAGTATGTATTTCTGATTATAGCACTTTCAAGACTATATACCAGCTATATACTACATTATGTAAACAACAATCTAGTAGTTGGACAAATATCAAAATCTGTTTTAGAGACTGAAGAATTTGAAGTTATTCGAGATAGCTTACAATGCAGGTTTTGATTTCTCGCAATATTTCGCTGCACCAGTTTAAAGCAATTGGTTAGGTAATATAACTGAGACAACAAACTTGTAAGCTGTAGAACTCAAGCCTAAAAACCTCCAGAATATTAAATCAGTGATGTTTTCCCAGGCCAAACTCCTGTGGAGGACATTTGAGGGGCCCAACAGGGGCCACAATTTTTTTTTTTGATGTCAATATCAACATTCTTGATACACTAAACTCCCCTTATCGCTACCACTTTGAATTACATTTAGAATCAACATTATTTTTCCTCAACATGTCAATAGTTCAAAAATACTTGGCTAAATTATCTTAATATACCTACCAACAATGGCACCTCATCGGTAAGCAGTTCTTATTGCATTTATGTTTGTGATATATCAGTATATTGTATCATCTAATGTAGAGGTATATAGCGCATCAACTTATTTTTAAGTATGTAGTACATATCAGTTTTTTATTCACAATAATTTGTGCTAACAAAAAATCTTAAAATTTTAATTGTACTCGCACAGTACAATACAAGCAAATTGAACTTAATCAGTATCTATAGATTAAATTAATTAGTTTAAATAATTGTATTATTTTACCTAGTTTTAAGTGAAAAAGGATATGGTTGGTTCACGTTTGGAATGTAATCTCTGCGGAGTGATGCAAGGGCCATACAGTTACGAGAGATACAGTGTGCCGTTTCCTGCAGACCTATTTGTTTTGTTTTATCGCTTGTCAAATATTTTGGAGTTATGTATTAGTTGGTGTCACTGCCTTTGTAAAACATGGTTTGGTTTTAAACCGACTTCCATTCCGACCGACTTGCGTTTGACTACATAGATGTTCGTTTGATATGTATTTTTTTGTGTATGTACTCGTACAATGTACATCGATATTTTCGCCAATTGTGAACCGATTTAAAAATTATATTGTTGTTTGGTTTATCATATTTCAGAGGTGACCCTTTTAAGATTTTTCGAAATCGGCTGAGCCGTTTTTAAAAAATCAATAATAATGTAAAATTTACTACCTACATGAATAACATATCGATTCGAACAATTCGAATTCTGTATACAGTTGTAATCGGTTGTGCAATTTTTTGACCGACGAAACGTAGGAGGTACTCAATTCAACGCGTATATATTTTTTTTATCTAGTATAACTTTTTACATCTAATATAGTCAGAGCAAATAAAAAAATCAAGAGGGAACGTCGTTGAACAGTCAAGTGAAGCCGGTTTTTTATACATGTGTGAGTGCGTCGGTGTTGCGCCGCCATAGTTCGAATGACAAGCCAAGGCGTAGTTTCCTTGTACGTTGATGTGTGTGTATTGTCTGTACACGGCGAGGCGTAGTTTTGGTTGGCTTCACTTGTTTGTTCACAACATTCTCTCTTGATTTTTTTATTTGCTCTGAGCTAGTATATGGTCATCATATTTTGATAATTCTTTTTTTATTGGAAAGATTACACTTCAAAATTGGTCCCATTTAAATTTTATTGAAATCGACAATAATGTGAAAAAGGCTACATCGATCCGTGCGAACTATTCGCGAATTCTGTACACGGTTGAATTTTTTGCGAAAAGTAATTATGGCGATAAAAAATTGTTATTGTTATTTCAAGGTTATTTCTGTTTAAACTCCTCAATTAATAAACTATATTCCAGCATGATATATCCGAGCTGCGATGTGGGTCATCCGACACCACTGACGTCTATCTCCAATGTTCGTAATTATCTGTAATTGAGCTCACGACTGCTAATTGCGGCTACTGCCATTAACTATTATGATTGCCGACACGATTTTCAATGATATTTGGTTTTGTTCTATACCAGATGTTAACATTTTGCGGAAACGTGATGTTATTTGAAGAATGAATCCGTGTTACACCTCACTAGGTATTTGCACTGGTATAGGCAGAGGCGTTGTTTACCTATGGGTTTCGTCTCGGTTATTTTCAGGTCAGAGGCCTTAGTATAAGTATGTGTAGTATAGGCCGAATCATACATGTTGGCGGCTGGGATGTTAGCTACAAACTGCGGATAACCCAATCCTCGCGGATGCTTCAGGATAGAGCTATCCGCAGCTTGTAACTAACATCAAGGGCGCCATATTGTATGATCATTGATCAGGCCTATAGTAAACGGAATTTGCCCCGTAATTTTTTGTTTTTTCTTCTGTACAAAAATGTATGGAACACCACGAAAACTTATGCCGAATCTCTCTTGACGTTCTCCTCTCCAACTTCTGACTTGTAAAGTTAGCTACAAGCTGCACACATCCCCACTTCTCGCGCAGCGAACGAATCATTCGCCTCGTGTTTACAGACGTCAAGAAGTTTGACTCAGCCTCCACTTATTGCAATTTTACTGTAAAATTATTTATTATTCCGGATTACCTACTGTGATTATTCGTAGGTATATGTATAAATTTTACATTATTGACAGGAAAACTGTGATTATTCGTAGGTATATTATACCTACGAATAATCACAGTTAGGTATATTATACCTACGAATAATCACAGTTATCCTGTCAATCCACTCAAAGTTTAAAATGTTTAAATCGAACTAAAATGATGTACTTATATATAATGATATTTAAGTCGATGTGAAGTTAGAGCTATTAGAGTTTGTGCAAAAAGAGAACCGTCGTCGTTACGGTGAACTACGAGTATAATAGTTCCAACCGTTTATTTTCTTTTTGACAGCACCAATAGAACGTAACTGCGTCATAATATGTTAGTTACGCAAAAGTTCACTTTTAAATGCGAGGTTTTAAAAATATGACAACTGCCTAAGTATGCTCCTTATCCCGTATAATAATCCCGTGTAATAAAAAACTACGTTCTATGGGTACACACGATAGCCATAGAACGTAAATTTTTAAAAACGTTTGTTATTTTATGTAATTTATAAAAAAACTACTGCACTTATGGACTCAATTTGTCAAAGATGATTATTATACGGGATCAAGGAGCAAACTTAGGCAGTTGTCATATTTTTAAAACCTCGCATTTAAAAGTTAACTTTTGCGTAACATGACGCAGTTACGTTCTATTGGTGCTGTCAAAAAGAAAACAAACGGTTGCATCTATTATAATAACAAGATTTTAATCAGCAGCCAAGGTACCGACTACTTGGTAGACGCGAATACTGATGAAATCAGAGTTGGGTGTCTACCAAGCAGCTACCAAGTATCAAACACTTAGGTAATTGTACTAGCAATGACAGCAGTGTTGTCAACCAACGTAGCAAAATGGCACACGGGCGACCTCACCACACAAACTCTAGTAGAGCAATATCCAATCCTGACTTAAGCTCACATAAAGCTGCGCGACGATTGGGTTTCGCGCAGCTTATAGCTAACTTCACATCCGCCGACTTGTATGACTCGACCTATACATCTGATGTTATTGCTTTTCCCTTTTACGTCAGAAATTCTGATACTTACCAAGTTTGGTCCCAATAGTTATGACTGCCCAAAATCAGGTATTATGTATTACAGTTTATACAGGGTTATTTCTAATCAATTAGCATCCTTTTAGGGGCTTGTTCTGTACATCAAAACTAACAACTTTTGTTTTACGACTTTTGTCAAAACTCAAAAAAAAATCAGCTGTTCCATACATTTTGTCGCGGGTGAACGATATTTTTATATGGAACAACAATTTTTATTTTGAGTTTTGACAAAATTCATAGAACAAAAGTTGTTAGTTTTGACGTACAGAATAAGCCCCTGAAAGGATGCTTATTGATTAGAAATAACCCTGTATTATGTTTCAAATGCGTTTGTTTGGTAATACATTAGTTAAAACTATTACTTAAGTCCAAATGCCGAACGTCCAAAAAAAATTAAAAACTAGACGTTTAAATATACGAGTATACATTACATGCCCAATTAAACACGTAAGAAATTAAATGCACGAAGATCACATCTTTATTGTGTTTGCTTCTCGAGATAATTTGGGTTTATATCGCACTAAAAGCAAAAATTACTCTTTTATGGAGATCCGAGTTGATGTCACGGCGTTTATGCCGCGTCCCGTTATCTTTAGGACCTGATTCCACCAAAGCAAAGGAGGCGGGGCTGGGTAAGTAGTTGTATTCTGTACTCCCATAGTAGAAATGCCATAATTTCTTAATGATGAATAAAATAGCTCCGCTCCGCTCGCGCATTGATACTCGTATTTGCTAGAGAATTACTCTAGACAAGGCAGCGGCCTTTTTTTGTATAAGTAGTTATTCCAGAAAAATAGTACTTTAAAGCTTTTTAGGTTGGGCACCACCCGTGAACTTCCCCTAGACGAAGCAGTAAGCCATGTATTCACTGAGCAACATTGCTTCGGATTCACAGTTTCTGAAACATCACGTAGATGTTTACCGAAACACACCGATAATCACTTAATATTTACAGAAACAAAATAATTGTCTCTAAAACATTATTATTTTGTTTCAGAAACACTTAGATTTTGTTTTCTGATACAGTGTTTATAAACAATAATAGGTAATTGTTGCTCAGTGATTTACATAGCTTAAGCGTAACATGCGCTCGCGACTGTTATGTTTTTCGCTAAACAAATGACAAGTATGCAATGGACTTAAGTATGAATTACAACTCTTTGCCTACCTAGATTTTACGTACCTAGATTTTACGGCGTCTGGTCCGCTTATTTTTGGAGTCGGCTAAAACAGCAAAAGTAAACGCAGTTTTACACCGTTGCTCTGACACCAGGGCTAGCCACCCGGCCTATACGAACTTACTTACTTTACCGTTGCGATAGGTACTAATTTATAGAGATAGGTAGATAATACTCATTGTTACCTATGAACAACGTAAAAACATGGACTAAGCCCGAAATCGCCACTTCATTCCAATTCAGCTGTTTCAACCGAAAATTCACTGACCTTTATGATATGTCTGGAATAGCACATTTTTGACTTGTACCTACGCGATTTATATTTTTTTAAATTAAATTCACACTAATGCCCACTTGAAATAGCTGTTAACCATGGCTGTTAGCGACTTTGATATTATACCGCCGTAGGACATTTTGCCCATTGCCAAATATCAAAGGAAACTAAAACTTGCAACTTTCTTCTAGACATCAAAGAAAATACATAAATAAGCCAAATACAATACCTATTACCTAGTTCCCTTCCACGTACTACATAATAAGTATACGTTTTATTTTTGTAAATATTATCTTCCAACAGTACAACTCTACTTCAAGTCCACAGTTTATTATATTATCATAAATAAAAGATTTACTTAACTCGCTAATCAAAATTTCTTGAATAACAAAAGTCAAAACCAAAGTTTCTTAAATTTTTAAAAACAATTGTCAGGTTTTTGTTAATGGCGCCATCTGCATTTTCCTCGCCGTTTCAAAATAGGGAAAAGTGAAACTTGAGCTTTTGGAAAGCTCACTCTCCTGAAGTTGCTTTTAGTTTTGCCGTTCTGAAATAGGTGGCGCAGTGTCTAAAACTTCTCTACCTACGTAGCTAAACTTGGTTCCTGGTTTCGTGGCATTTTCGGGATTCGTACGGAATCCTCGATGGTTGATCCTGTCTAGCACTTCTTCCGCCTTTTTTTCTTAATTAGACAACATTCTTAATTTGAAAATGAACAAAGCTATATACGTCTTAATGTCTCTACATAGTATAAATTATCCCATAAAGACCCTAACCAAAGTCTGTCCCTATGTATGCATATATCATTAAAACTACGCAACGGATTTTCATGCGATTTTTTTAAATAGATAAAGTGATTCAAGAGGAAGGTTTATATTATGTATAATACACCTGTGCGAAGCCGGGGCGGGTCGCTAGTAGATAATAATCCCATATGTATAGGGTTTTAGAAATTCAATGTATTCTTTGTATATTTATGAGTAGGCAGTTGAAAGACCGTATTAAGGTAATTAGGTTGATCTAATTACTGAAATACTAACAATATCCCGGTTTTAATAATCAATTTTACATGTTAGCGAGAACTGAAGAATTTATATCACAACCGTGGCGAAACATAAATTAATCCAAGAGTAAGATTAATTAAATTCGCTATCGCGCCTATCGCTATTGAATACCGTAAAAATGCATGAAATCTAGTGCGACGCCGCTATGGTATTTACAAGGTACGTAAATGTAACTGACAAATATCATTTTTTGTACTATTTTAAGGACGAAGACGCATGCCCGTAACAGTTCTGCTCGAGTGCTCAGCACTAGCCAGTATTTTGAACTAGATTCAAAACCATGAGCGCATCAAAATAAAAAAAAATCTAAATCGACGCTAAAGCTGGAAACATACTATCGGACGCGACCGACAGCCGCGACTGATATGAGGTTCTCTATATAGATAATGAATGTACACTGAGCCGCGGACGTCCCCTTGGGCTGACCTTGAGCGTTCGGACGTCCGAGAGCGATCTGGCGCGCCGGATGTTTTAAGACTGTGCACACTGCTAAGTCGCGGCTGTCTGCCGCGTCCGATAGTATGTTTCCAGCTTTAAGCGGCATGCACTGCACTTGTCACTCTGAGATATTTAGATGTTGAAACTCGTGTCTTAAAATTCGGCGACAACATTGCCTTTCAATTTGGAACACAGTACTGCTCTTCGTTAACCACCCGGACACCTACACACTAGGTACTTACTGCTTGGTCTTTCGTTTGAATGAATGGCAAATGTGGTACGTAGTACTTCCACACTACTTACCTATAAGAATACTTTAGGTACCTACCTACTCTCAAAGTATGAATAAGCACGATGTCTGGGTTAAAGAAACATTATACTTAATTAGTTCGTTAGATACATTATAAAATAATATTGAAGACATATTTTTTTTTTAAATTAAACCTGAAATTATAAAGGGCGTCGAAGTTCGGTAGTGGCGGCTCAAAATTTGGAAAGCGGTTGTACGTTTTCAGTGCAAGCTTTGCAATCTCGCTGTCGTAGTTTATATTTCCTAATTAAAGTTTTAATGAGTTTCTCACGTTGCGGATTTTAATCACGCGAGCTGGACAGATGCCATTTAGCTGACCTAACATTGAAACAGCCTTCGTATAATTCAGTGTTAAGTAGGTCTTTACTCGTATTGTTAGCAATTCCGTCATAGTGAAAATAATAAGCTATACTTACTCTAAATAAAACAAAAACTAGTGTATTAGTATACATAAAAGCTTTACTGTAACAAATTTTGAAGGATATCCGTTTAAAAATATCATAAGTTCGTGTTTTGTTTAGTAACACTACTGAACATTGAGATTGACAATTTACCAGAGCTATTACTACTACCAGTCGATCGAGAAAATCTGAAGGAGATGCATTGATTTAATTATGGCATGAGTTAAAAAGAGACATGCAAAATATCTCGATTCGGTGTCCGATTGCCGGATTTTTCTGTACCTACGGAACGTCAAATTCCAATGCATAATATTATTAGACAGTGACAACTCCGGGCTAGATTTTGTCTACATTTTTGTGGTTGATAATTGCCTTGAGTTTTGGCGGGAACGCGGAAAAGTCATGTGGCCTCATTGTATTATTTTGTTAAACTTGTGTTTTTATCAGTGATAATTAGTGAAAAATGCTGGTATTTCGTTGATTACGAGCTGATTTACGTGCATGGGTGTAGGCAGGTGATATATTGTGACGTATCATGTTGTTCCGTGGTGTTACCAAAACTCGATAGACGCCGCTAGTAAAGTCTCCACTGCTTTACTGAGGTATGACTTGGACTATGATTGGACTTGACAGCGACTTTAATGGACTATGACGAGACTACGACAATGACTATTTTGATAAAATATTATCAGAGATTGTTAAGGCTTAATACTTGACACTGGCAAATACACAATAATGCGACGCAAAAACTAAGAAAAAGAAGAAGATAATTGCCTTAAGCGACCGTCTATTCCCACTAGTTCAGTTGTCCAGTTCAGTTGACTGAACTAGTGAGACTTTTTTTCTCGTTTGTTCATTTGAAAATAAGACTAGCTTTTGCACCTTGTTACATTTATTTTTATTAATTTAATTTACACAAAAATTTTCCAAAAAGGTAAATAGCTACAATAATTTCGCCATTAGTAACTGCATTTGTACATGACGAATGAATTCGTCGTCTTCGATTTGAATTACTGTCCTCTTCTTTGTATTTTTTTTTGTAAGTGAGTACTGCAAAATACGCTGCATCTTGTTTTATATTATTAAAAAATTGAACAATTGTTGCTGGTCTTGTTTTAAACATGCCGTTGATCGTACGATGCCAAGCTTCTGCATAGTTATTAGTTCTGTGGCGCCTCCCGAATACACCGAGCTTTACACGTCGATTTTAAGTGGCCAGCACTCTATTGGTGAGAAGTAGAGTTTACATACATAAGAACGTCACTACCTGTGTACAGTGAATAAAACAAAATTAAAATGTTTGTTTGAGTAAATGTAGGTAACCTAGGTACCTACCTAATTATTTTTTTTCTATTTCTGAACTGAACAAACGAGAAAAGAAATCTCACTAGTCCAGTTGACTGAACAAACGAGAAAAAAAATCTCACTAGTTCAGCTAACTGAACTGGACAACTGAACTAGTGGGAATAGAGGTAAGCGCGTGCGACAACAGGTATCTCAGATTTCACTAGTTATAATATTTTGTTTAATAATGCCAAGATGTCTGAAGGCACTGAAACGTACAAGGATTTCGGTGTGAAAAGAATAGACCTACTTAATTACTCCCCGCTAAATGAAGAAATAACGGGAAAATTGGGGAAAAACACGGCACAGCTAATTTTAACAATAATAATAACGGTAAGTCTACGTAGTTATTAATATTCAGTGCGGTGAAACACGGAACAATGGTCACTTTCCAATTGAGTCTGAACCGCAGAAGTCTGCGGGGCGCTCAAAACATGTTTTATAATTTGCGGTGAGACCAGCTTTGTATCTAAAGACGGTTTGATTGTGAGGACTTAACAGAAAATAATTATGTTTAAATGTTACAATGAATTTTGGCGCACAATACAGGGTCATAGGTATTAAACGCAAAACCTTTTAAGGGCGGGTCTAGTACATCTAGATTCTAGACAAACAACTTTAGTTCTAGGACCTTTGGAAAATCACGAAGAAAAAACCATCTTATTCATACAAAATGTTCGTCAATGCGCGGCAAAATGTATGGAGTATAAATGTACAACTTTACAAGCACTAATTAGGTGACATAACGTCGAGATTTCAGAAATGAATGTAAATATCTAAGTCGATATGTATGACGGCGCTCGGACATTTTTTTACTACTTTCGCGGGACTGTGGCTCTGTAGATATTTGCTCGAAGTAAAGCCACAAATTTAAAAACAAAAGCCACTTATTTCGGTAATGTTAACTGCCTGTTATATTTCACATCACGTGCTCTACGAAAATGTTCGTTATCATTGTTTAGATTTTGTAGCTAGGAATTTCTAAACATTATTTACCTTTGATATTCATTCCTTTGACAGCCGAGGCTTTTACTATGCATGTAATGCATGGGCATAATATGCAATGTAGATACTTCCAGTATGCGAAACTGCATGTATAGGTGAATTATTTTGCTTCGACACGTAAATTTTGTAAATAGTGTTCCGAGTATTGCCATTAAAAGAGTAATTTCGAAACTTTGGTTTTATCATCTTAGGATCCTTAAGTATCACTAAGTAGTATGTAGACTTAAAAATATTTAGTCGCGAACTAGAACCACAATTCTCGTCTGATGGTAAGTAACGTTATGTCAAATAAAATATTTAGTCCAAGTGGGGTATGAAACAGAGCTGTGGTCTTATTTTGAACTTATAAAAAAAGGATGTTGTTTTTAAACTTTCGCGATTTGAACACGTTATTATCTATACTAATATTATAAAGAGGAAAGATTTGTTTGTTTGTTTGTAATGAATAGGCTCCGAAACTACTGGACCGATTTCAAAAATTCTTTCACCTTTGAAAAGCTACATTATCCCCGAGTAACATAGGCTATATTATAATTTAAAAAAATTAGGGATCCTTACTAAAACTCCAATAATGTAACATAAGGTGAAAAAAAAAGACCTGAAAAATTCCTTACGTCGCGTGCGCTGCGAAAACTATTGATGATGGAATAAAATAATGTACTACGACTTTATAGAACACACCATAATTTACAAAAAATGTCGCGACAGAATATATCCAACTATTATAGTTAAGCCGTAATAACTGTTCTTTTATTCTTAAAAATTAATTGAAATACCGTCGCAGGAAAAGGATCTTAATTTGTATCTTGGTATTAATCCTTATCAAAATAAATTATTTCATATTCAAGACTGTTTCAATAGCTTTATGCAACTTTTTAAATTATTTAATTCAGACACTTTATTACAAAGATATTACGAGTTCAAAAATGTAAGTATTATAAAAGTTTCGTTTCGCCGCTCACTCCGCTTGGCAATTCATGTAGGTACTTTGAACAATGTACATAATACAAAATTCACTTCGAGCAAATATCTATAGAGTCACAATCGTAAAAAAAGTGTCCGAGCCAAAATCCTGCCCAAGCTACGTAGTGGGCAGGCTTTTTAGTTAGTCGTAAGGCTATTCCAAGCCGACTACAACGCCGCGCGATGCCAAAGTGCTCGGTTACAGGCACTTATTAGGTGACATAACGTCGAGATTCGAGGAAACGGGTCATCGAGAATTGAGAAGGGTGCTTGGGCCATATCCACCACCAGTGCCAGGGCCCAGTGTGGGTTGTTGCAGATTGCCACACAATATTTTCTTTCGCCGAAAAGCCAATGATTTGAAATTCCGTACATAAGTTCCAAAGAAACTCATTGATACAGGATCGGGATTTGAACCCACCACCTCACGATTGTAGGACAGGCGTTACTACCACTAGACCACCAACGTTATATATCTCCGCCATTAGTGTGTCGATTTATGTTTTATTGGTAGTAAATAGGTATGCAGTGGCGTAGCGTGCCTTGGAGGAGCCCAGAATCAAACATAGTTGGGGAGCCCAAATCACTCATTTCTCACAAAAGAAACAAATATCCTTGCATTAAATTAAAATAAATATATACCGCCTTACCGCAAAAGATTTAAACACTGTTTAGCCGTACAATTTATACTGTTAAACGTTGTCTAAAGCCTGCGTAAAACTTTAGTGGTAAGACGGTTATTTATAAGTTGTCACTTCCTCCTAGAAATTGAGCTAGCCAAACAATTCAAATGAAATATACACTTTTCTTGCCTTTTTTTTTCAGGAAATTGATAATTGATAATGAATAGAATATAATTACCTATATCAGCTAAGTAAGTCTAGCTGAAGACGATTTCAGTTGTTATAAAATTTCTGCCTCTTAGGACAACTTTTGGAAGAATGCTTAACCCGGGAAAAAAAGAGATGATTTTTTTCGGGAAGCACGAGATTAAGTGACATTGTGGATAACATTTTACTAGGTTTTGCTTACACACGTTAAGGCCCCTGTAGCCCGGGAGCCCCGTATTATTGACACGGCTGATACTGCGGTAGCTAAGCCCCTGCACATAGTATGTGAAACGAATTGTCGACCTTAAAGTTCTCGAATGTAGACAATGTATTGGCAAGTGTAGCGAAGCGTCCGGAACACGTTGGATGCCAGCGCTTCGATTCCTTCCATCACAGCTCTTTGGGTTAGCAAGTTGAAGAGGCCTTAGGTAGGGCACACAATTCGTAGAAGTAGAACTGATGTCCAATGTTTTTCAAAATTCTCGAGTGAAGACAAGATCAAGAAACTAACTTACATGGGTAGAATGTATAGACTGTGGGTCTGTAATATTTTAACGTCGCTTTCATTCTCATCATAGTCATTTTCTGAAATCAGGGCTATATAATATTATGTACAGCCACCCAACACATACGAACTCACTTTTATTTAGATATGCCAATACCTACTATCTCTTTTTCATAAACTTCGAACAGTTTAAGACTACGGAAACTCTCGCGATTTGGGTAGGTTTTAACTCATCATAATGGTTCATCCGGTATGTCTAGCATGTGTGTGGCGCATACCTACATTACGTGGTAAGTATATGTATAGCCAATCATACCCGGGCAAAGCCGGGACGGGCAGCTAGTTATATATACTATGGGACTAATCGCGCACAAAAATTACGAGATAAATAAATACCTCATCATCCCGACGTTTCGACCGAGTTGCATCGATCGTGGTCACGGGTAGACTGACAGTCAATCCGTAATTTTAGTGCGGGATTAGTCTCGTAGTATATAGGTAATAATAATGATAAAAAAACAGTTTCTCAAATCGACTGTAGGTATGTTTTTCTTGTATGTTACGAGATTACTCTGCCAATGACCAACCAACTTTGATGATTATTTTTTTGTTTGGTAAATCATATTTCAAAGGTGGTCCCTTTTAAGTTACCTATATCGAAATCGGCTGAGTGATTTTTAAAAAATGAACAATTATGTAAAAATTATTACATCGAATATAGTACATATCCTTCATTCATTCATAGATAGAGATAATACATCGACCCGTGTACGAACCGTTCGAATTCTGTGTCTGAAGTCGGTTATGCTATTTTTGGCGAAAAAATATTATCTATTTTGTAATCGCGGTGTTGCCAGACAGATAGGTACTTTAGCATTTTGTCCCCAGTTGGGCGCCCACTTAACCGTGTCATGATTATTCAATACTCGGCCTGACTCGCAGGAAAGGCGATTTACTCTACCATCAGCTTCTAAAAACATTTTAAAGAAGCCAAGTGCTATTAATATTCATTTACTGAAATCTGTGGAATTCCAAATAATAACTAGTAGACTAAAGCTTTATTATTAACTCAATTTGTAATTTGGCTGTTCAAAAGTGTATCTCTTACACCCATTTGTCGAATTAAATAAACTTAACTGAAACAAATGATTTTCATAATTATGCAACTTATTTTTAGGGTTCCGTGCCAAATAACAAAAAATAACGGTTTGACGGTACGGGGTACCCGTAAACCGATACAGTCCGTATCGTACACTATAGTTAGGCCATTTATTTTTATATGCCTAAAAATGTAGTCCCCTTTCTAAATAGGGAAGCAACTAGCTATAGTAAGCACAGGTGTAGCTAGATTCATTATTTATGTTTCTATATTATTGTAATATAAACTAAGCACGTAAGAGAATTAGTCAGATTCCAAGTAGCACAATGCACAGTATCTAGTCCAAGTAAAGTGAAACACATGACCGGTGTTTCCAGAAAGGATGCGGCGCACTTACTCTTTATTTAGCCTAATTAAATGGGACTGCAGTTTGCACCTGCAGTAAATACTTAGCTACTTTTTAAACGAACGTTCCCTTTATCACGTTTTATGCACTTTCTTGGTACAAAATTATCGTCATGGTCATTGCGTGCGTTCGAAAGACGTATCTATATATTAGCTGAGTAGTGTATCTAGACTTTTATGGTTTTAATTTGGTACAATAGCATGCTATCGTCGCAATTAAAACGAAAACATTTATACTTAGATATTTAGAACTTAGTTTTTATCGCATTAGTAGGTACACAGTGATAAAATAATAAGTTGCTAAATTTACACTCTCCGTCTTTTTCACCCAGAATCAAAATGATAAGAGATAAAGAATAAGTTTAGTACCTATATATTTTCTTTTAGGCAAATAAAAATCAACCAAACAAAAAATTACTCCCATTTTCGAAACTCTTAACTTTTCTAATGAGTTCAGAATAAGTATCGTATAACCACATAATATTCGGACCACAGAAAAATAATAAGCTATAATATTATCTAAGACTACCTCTTCGTGGCCAAATATAATCGAATTTATTGTCATTGCCACGATTCACACTTCCTAGATTTATCGCTCTTGTTCTCAATATTAAATAATATTTTATGAGGCGTTCGTAATATTTTTATATATTTTACCAAATACAGTAGATTATTGGTTCATTTTATTGCCTGTCGTAATATCCGGCGTGTTCGATCGTCCGTAAAACTCAAATGTCGTAAAATATACACCGGCTGCCAACTCGGAGACGTATGGAGAGGAACAGACCGCGACGTTCATTTGGAAATTTTAATGTTGTCGATGGTCTCCGGAGGACATTATAATAAAATACATAGGTATTAGGTATATGTTTTTATCCTAGGCGTAATTAGGTAGGTAGTCCAATATAATTCTAGTGTAACGGAATAAATTAGTAAGTATATAGGTGCCAACGTCTTCACGTGTTCAGTAATCACTGAAAGCACTTACAACACAACTTACAGCACAAACTTACGGTAGTGTGGTATATCTTACATTTTAGGCATTTTTAGGGTTCCGTACCTCAAAAGGAAAAAACGGAACACTTATAGGATCACTTTGTTGTCCGTCTGTCCGTCTGTGTGTATGTCAAGACTCTTTATCTCGGGAATGCGTAAAGATGTCGAGTTGAAATTTAAACTATATACGTGTATCTATAGTGTTTTGCAGTTTTATAAAAGAAAAACTTCTCAGTTATCGTTTAAAAAAGTTAGAGCCGTTTATGTCGTAAAAAACCGCATATTTCGCACTCACAAAAATCAAAACCTACAGGGTACTTCCCGTTAACATAGAACTCAAAAATTTGGCGAGTAGCATTGTCTCAGAGTACACATATAGGAATAAATCTGAAAACTGTACATTTTTATTTAAATCACAAAAAATAGGGCCTCAAAATTCATAAAATATGTGTTTAAAATTCAAGGTGAGTAAATCGTATCATGTAAGGTATCATATAAAAGAACTTCATTAGCACATGCTAAAACAGGTTTTTAATTATCTTAATAATGTGTAATTTTCGATGTATTACGAGAAAACTAAAAAAAAAATTTTTTGTCTATGGTTATAGTATAGAGATTTTAACAACCTACTTCCCAATTTTTTGAAGTTTTCTGGATTTGTACGGAACCCTCGGTGTGCGAGCCTGACTCGCACTTGTCCGGTTTTTATACTTTAGGCCAGTGCGCAGTGGCTCCCAAAGTTGGCTGGGCAGTGGTACGACTCATCTAATTTAAGTTTACCAACACGGGACTCATCTCTAGGAAATTTAACCGTTTCAAATATGAAATTGAAGATACTAAGTACGTTTATATTTTGCTCAATCGGTTAGTGTATCGTTTTACAGGCAGGGCCCACTCAATATTCGCTCACGACCCTCTGTTTGATAAATCCTGCTTTAGGCTCTACAATAATCACATTTCCTCATTTTACTATGAAAATTAACGTGGTTTTCACACATTTTATACTATATTTATAACGGGACTGAACTCACGTGTGGGGATAGTCGTAACGACTATAGTTTCGGTCGCATTCGGCGACCTTTCTCAAGTTGGCGAGTGCTAGCACGCGGAGCCGTCTCGCAATGCACTGCGGGCTGCGGCGCGTAGCGCTCGCGATGACAGCGGTTGCGGTGGTGGGGCGGGGGCGGGTAGAGAGGATTGTTGTGTCGGCGCGCACTGAAGATCCTCTTCGTCGGTATCCTGGTATACGTCGGGGATACTCCAGCACACTGAACTCACTATGTCTCCACCAGTTCCACGGTTAAGTCCTTTGGATCCCTGAAGACACGGTTTCCACGTCGGTGGCAGTATCCATCCCCCGTCTCTATTGAAGTTAGGGCGTCTGCTAATCTCAATAGCCTCCCTAACTTTACGGGGCACGAAAAACTTCTCTCGCGCTAGCACCTTCGCTCTGTCAAATCTGATGAACGTTACGTTACGTTCAATGAAAAACTTGGATAGGAATGGTTCCGCGGTGGTAGAACACACTCTCGATTCCGATGCACAGCACTTCATCAGATTTGACAGAGCGAAGGTGCTAGCGCGAGAGAAGTTTTTCGTGCCCCGTAAAGTTAGGGAGGCTATTGAGATTAGCAGACGCCCTAACTTCAATAGAGACGGGGGATGGATACTGCCACCGACGTGGAAACCGTGTCTTCAGGGATCCAAAGGACTTAACCGTGGAACTGGTGGAGACATAGTGAGTTCAGTGTGCTGGAGTATCCCCGACGTATACCAGGATACCGACGAAGAGGATCTTCAGTGCGCGCCGACACAGCAATCCTCTCTACCCGCCCCCGCCCCACCACCGCAACCGCTGTCATCGCGAGCGCTACGCGCCGCAGCCCGCAGTGCATTGCGAGACGGCTCCGCGTGCTAGCACTCGCCAACTTGAGAAAGGTCGCCGAATGCGACCGAAACTATAGTCGTTACGACTATCCCCACACGTGAGTTCAGTCCCGTTATAAATATAGTATAAAACATTTCCTCATACCTAATTACGTAAAAATTAAATATATAATATTAATTTTCTAATAAGTGCAATAAATTTGTTTAGAGTTGTTGTATAATTTAGGTACATAATTGACACCTTTGTGCAATATGCATTAGGTATGCGCGGCACAAGTATTCGCAAAGTTATAAAAGACGAATTTCTTTTAAAAATAACTGTGTTTTTCTTACATAAATATTCGCAGAAAGTCGATAACATTGCTCTAGCAATTTTCAAGGAAACATTTATGTTGTCTGATAAGCCACAGTCGTTCACCTCAGCGATAAAAATAAACTAGTATTGCTTTATTATCTGTGGGCATCGGATGATAAATGATTTGTCTCGTCTGTGGCGGCGGCGCACTACATATTTCATTCTGCCTCGCCTGTCCTTTCTACTCCACAAGACAGTGTAATAAGCAACAATAGATTTGCTTTTGTGTGATTTTTACTGTATAGTTTTCTCAATTATTCGCTTGGTATCATTTTGTTCTTTTTTATTGGAATACTCTAGACTTCTAGAGACGTGAAGCTTTCCTAAGTCGTGAGATCCCGTGAGACGTAATGAGAGCATAATTATTTTAGTCTACTTTATCTCCCAAAGGTGATAAGGGCTAGTACTATAATTTTATTTTAGTCGAAACCTTTGTTACACCTTGATACGTCCCAGAAAGGATTTTGAAAATAATTTAAATATAGTTTTTAAAAAACTAAAAAACACGCTTAGGAGCGTTTTTTTTCTTTTTTTAAATGCATTGTCATCGGTCTTTGATAGGTATGCAAAGTTTGAAGAAAATCTGATCGCTCAAAGTAGGTTAAAATCGAGCTCAAAGTTGATTACAAACAAACATATTAAGCGTGCAAAAAAAGCATATAAAGCGTGTTAAAAAGATTTGTATAGTGCGTGCTACCAACGATGAGACTTGACGAGCGTCCATGGTGGAGGATCTTGCGCAGGTACAGTCGTGTACAAACTAATTATCCAGAATTTGTATATTTATTACAAACCAAAGTGGTTTCTAAAGTCTCATCTTTTGGTGGCACGTAGTATTAGTATACTGTAAAAACTGTATTAGTGTACCGTAAAAACCGTGGTGGCCTAGTGATAATGACACCCGCCTTACAATCGTAAGGTCGTGGTTTCAAATCCCGGACCCGTACCAATGAATTCCTTGGAATTTATGTACAGAATTTCACACCACTGACTTTTCGGTGAAGGAAAACATCGTGAGGCAA
This sequence comes from Hypomecis punctinalis, assembly GCA_949316475.1. Taxonomy (NCBI): domain Eukaryota; kingdom Metazoa; phylum Arthropoda; class Insecta; order Lepidoptera; family Geometridae; genus Hypomecis; species Hypomecis punctinalis. The sequence continues at coordinate 18,463,285 of OX438813.1, forward strand.
CCTGCATATGTCCGGAGAAGAAATTCCATGGCGTATGTGAATCCATCAACCCGCACTGGGCCAGCGTGGTGGATATGGCCCAACCACCCTTCGTGGGTAGGCCTACGTCCTACAGTGGACTATTAAAAAGGCTGGTACAGTACAGTACAGTATACTACCGTTATCAATGGATCTATTTTTTCTTGTCGATGCCCTCAACTGAACAAAACACATTTCATGTTGAAATATTTATTACGATTGCACCGTGAGGACTGAAAGATATATAATATACCTTACATACTTGTTCCTTAGTATGAAGTTAGTGCTGATAATTCCTTATCTTTGACTGCTTAGGTTTACTGAGTATTAAATGACAAACAAACACTAAGTATGGGCATTAAATGTAACATGTGTCACTATTTGCTGTTACGAGTATGTTTTAACATGTATTTTAGTAGGTCTAGGTACACATAAGTAGTTCTCAGAACAGTAAACCTCGCACCTGTTTAACTGAATGTTTTAAGCCTATTTCTGGATTTGCTTTTGACCGATTTTATCTCAAAACTTGTTAGGGTATGGATATTAAACTAACCTGCCAAATATTACCGAAATCGGCTGACAAATAGTGCTACAGTAAACCCCCCTATTTGAGTAAAATACCCCTCTAATCAAAAATCGTCGACGACAAAAAAAGTCATAGTATAAAAAATGTATAAAATCTTTGTACCAAGTTTCGTTAAAATTCGTCGAATAATGCGACCTGAAGACAAAAATCAATATCCAGACAGACAAAAGCAAAATTGTCGTGTTGAGTTCGGTCAATAAATGAAATACAATTTTCGTAAACTCTACTTTAACCGTAGTTTCTACACATGATACAATTACATTCAGTAAAGTTTTTTTTACTTTTGACCACTATAGTCAAAATATTTTTTTCAATCTTTGTTATGAAACCTGCCTCAGACAGAAAGTGCCAATCCTAAAATTCTAAAACCCTTATGAAACTTGTAAAGCGTATTTACACCTGTCAGTACGGTTCGCTAATTATCCCAAGACTGCGCACAATTTGAGCATCGTCGGAGCGTCGGCGATCATCGCGCGAAGCCGAGTACAACTTTTAATGGCTCATTAGCTTGATAGCCCTATCTACGAGATCGGCCGCGATCCCATTTCCTGTTTTCAAACTTCAGTTTGACTTTAAAAATCTAGTGGAATCTTCTTAAGCCAAGTACACAGTCACTATGCGGTTCCGGTGCGGCTAACACAGAAAAATGTTTAAAACCGCAGTTATCATCCACACTAACTAACCGAACGTTTGACCGTATTGTAGTAAGTACAAAAAGTGCAGTTTCGTACAATTTTCTGCGTTACGGCAGCGGGACCGCAACCGCATCGGCATGTCCGAATGTGACTTTGTCGCTAGAATTGACGACTTTTGACTGAATGACTCAGCGAAAAAATATCGACAATATAAAAACTAAATAACAGGGACCCCAATTTGTCACCCCCTAAACTCACAAAAAATTAAAAAGTAGAATAAAACCGGCATTACAAGAATAAAACATTTTATTGAAATTGAGCTTCGCCGTTCGATTTTTAAAATTGATGACTATTAAGCTGGAAACATACTATCGGACGCGGCTTACGGACGCAACTGACAGCCGCGACTGATAGGTATCTAGATAATGAATGTACCAGTGTACATTCATTATCTAGAGCCGTGCTCACTATCGGAGATAAGTCGCGGACGTCACCTTGGGTTGACCTTGAGCGTTCGGACGTGCGTGAGCGATCTGGCGCGTCGGATGTTTTAAGACGTGCACACTGCTAAGTCGCGGCTGTCAGTCGCGTCCGTCAGCCGCGTCCGATATTATGTTTCCGGCTTTATACTCACACGAAGACAAGGCTGAATAGCAAAGCAACCTCTTTGGTCATTGGGCTAAATGCATGATGTCTATTGCCAGTATGATGGTTAGATGTACGCGAACTTTTTAAAAGAAAGAAGTGTTTTTTTTAATTACTTACCTCTCTAGGGCTTTTCTGGCTACATTATTACCCTAGAGCACTAATTAGTCACCTACCAGCCCCATTTGGAGTTAATAAGAACCTACTTACCGAACATGAGAGATGTAAAGAGAGATTTTAAACAATCTGGACCCATTCTGAGAAAACTAATATGATATTAAATCCAATTTTTTTACAAAGAACCTCGAAAAAAACGTTCTTCATTTATCTTTCACATATTTTTTTTCACTGGGTGAAAAACACCTAAGTAAAACACCTGAGTAAATTAAAACGGGTTTAATTTAATCAGAGATCCAATACGATAATTTTAGTATCGTAATAAAATTATTGTATTTTGCATGACATGAAATACGGCAACTTAAGTAGGTCATCCACTTACATTTTTATTATTTGGTCGAATCGGGTGTTAACCCGGGAACGTACTATCGGACGCGACTGATAGGTATCTAGATAATGAATGTACACTGAGCCGTGCACACTATCGGACATAAGTCGCGGACGTCACCTTGGGCTGACCTTGAGCGTTCGGCCGTCCGAGAGCGTCTGGCGCGCCGGATGTTTTTCTCAGCCGAAAACGTCCGCGAACGGTATGCACGGGGTGCGGGATGCGTCCGTGCGAAATAGGCATTGGAACGCTTTCGTAGTGTGACCAAATAAAATATTACAAAAATACCAAAGCACCTTAAATAATACACTAAACAGTACATATATTTCACAGTTTCCATCAAAAGTTCATCGCTAAAATAAAACTAGCTAAAAATGTATCCAAACATACTCAAAGACACCGCAAATATACGTACAAAAATAATGATATTCAAAAGAGTCAATAAATGTACCAAGAGAGTATTAAAATACTGATTCTAGTCACACTGCGCGTCGTCCGCAAGCCACGTCTCATTCGTCTCAACGACTGTGCACACTGTTAAGTCGCGGCTTTCAGTCGCGTCCGCCAGCCGCGTCCGATAGTATGTTTCCAGCATTACTTTGCAGGCGTTCATCCGCTGGATGTAAAATTGTAAACCGCTTCCAACCAGTATTATTTTATCTTTACAGCTCTATGTGAGGAGAAACTTTTAAAATGCACCCAAAAAGTTTCATCGACTTCGGTTCCTGACTGAAAAAGTTCCATTATTAGGTCAAGTGCCGCCTGAAGGCGTCTTACATGGCTAAATGGTTAAAGCAACCGGAGCCTACTATCTGATATATCATCAGAAGCATGATATAATAATCATGAATGATACAAGGTATTGTAATAGAGGTTATAGAGGTTATAGTCATCTCGCAGGGTTCTATACCTAACACGGTTTTCCTTAATTTAGCTGTCTATTTAGTCAAATAATTCATATTTAAAACCTTAATGTTGGCAAAAAAATGTTTATTCTACAAATAAATGCGCACTAAAGCTTAACAGAGCATTCATTTCACTTCCAAAGCTAAAAGCGAAAGGACCCATCGGGGATTAGTCTGAGCTACTTTGAGATACGATGCCAATGGAAGAAATCGAGAGATTTGTGAAGACGAAAAATAGGTAGGTACCTACTGGATGCATCGAGACTTCTGCAATCGAGACTCTACCTGGGATATCGATGACACGGCATTCAATTACTAACCTTTATAAAACGAGCATACAGGACACCAGGGTATTTGATTTACAATTCACGTGAACTGAGAAAATGGGAAATGCATTGACTAATGATTTTTCACTGGTCCCGTACCAATAAGTTCTTTGGTATTTTGTACAGATTTACACACTGCTTTTATGAAATTACACTCGGCTTTTCGATGAAAGAAATTATCCTGTGGAAACGCATCCGTCCGTAGAAGAAATTCGATGGTGCATGTGAATCTACCAATCTGCACAGGGTCAGCGTGGTGTGCAGGGCTTCGCAAGGTCTACATATATTCAGCCGTGGATTATATTATTGGAAGATCGGTACAGTACAAATTGGCATGTCTCTCATGCTGTGAAATTATAGCCAATTTTAGTAAAAACGGTTCAAATTATATAGTTAATGGACCGCCTTCGTTTTTGTTCCTAAATATGTATAACGAGGGTTTTTTCACGATAAATAAAACTTTTTATCTATTTTAGAATATCACAGTATTGTACAGTGTATAGGTATATCTAGCGTAAAAAATGCACTTGGTGAAACAATAGCATGGTCGTTAGATCCGATGTGATATTTTTATTATTTCGAATTTAGATATACAATTTTGCTATTGAACCTATCACAGCTTACAGTTACAACTATCAAATACGAGGTGAAAGTTTATCCGATATATTTTGTACTAGGCACTACTATAGTACTAGAACATAGTGCTATAGTTTCCTATTGAAATGCCCAACCAAAACCGTTGCTAACTAGAGATGCCTAGTTCCAATTTGTTCGTTCCGAACTCGCGTTCCAGCGACGAGTACCACACTTGAATGGAACATAATAAATACGGTTTTCCACCGGTGATGGCGCTCGAGTCGCAGCTTGATTTTCGAACGGCTGCGAAGAGGCCACGAGCGATGCTCCATGCTTAGGGTTACCATGTTCAAAATATAGAATGGGTTTTTTAACATTTATTTTTAAGATTGTGATGTTATAACAAAGATCTATAATTATTTTCCGGAAAATATAAATACAATTCTACCTAATGTACCTCTCGTATCTCATGTGTCCTCTCTTCCGAATATGCAGTGCCCGACAAGGTCTATACTTAACTTTGTACCTAAACTTTGTTACTATCATTTTGTACTGTATGGAAGCATGAATAAATGAAATGAAATGTTATTATTACAAAAATCAGATAGAACTGGAAATACCTTCTTGAAATGAAATGAAATAATATTTATTCGACATAAAATACACAAAGATTAAACATTATAAAATTGTAAAACAATAAAGGAGTAAAATGACAGAAATGTCGAAAAGGGCTCATCTCATTAATGCGTAGTGCAGGTGCAGATACCTTACACTCAGCACTGGTTTACTTGTAAACATGACAGACACCTAGCACATGGTAACCCTAGCTGGCATTCAAATACCATTTATTCCGCCTTCTAAACCTGTGTTCACGAACACCGTAGATCTGAAAATAGCGTCATTTTTATGTAAACGATGCTGTAAGCGGTAATGAATGAATGATACATGTTTTCTTTATTCGATAAACAGCGTGTCTGTTGAAAATGTTTTGTTTGGACATTTGTTATGCGTATTCTTCAGTGGTGCAATTGTCTAACGGTTCCTTGAAAAACCGTGTGTAAGGCTTTGTATGCTACGACTTACGAGCCTAGCTGTGACCAGTTGATTTCTGAACGGAAGGTCCCAAGTTCGATGCCAGAGTGTCTTTGAATTTTTGAAGCCATGTTTTTACTATAGGAAATAGAACAACATTACAATCAAATCTGCATATCTGAAGTTTAACCAAGTTTTAAAATTATTTGAACGCTGTTAACAAACGACTGGATGGCTAAATGAAGACAGTTAAAAATAGGTTTTTTTTTTGTTGACTGCAATATTTTGTTATGATACTTTTTATTTGTTTCATAAATAAAAATTATCCTGAAAAAAAGTTGCGGTCAAACGCACAAGTTGTTGGCCATAGAGTAAACACACTTCTTTTAAAATATTGTACCTTAGATATTTGGTTCAAGAAACTTTATGAACGAAAACGATAACAGTGCAGTTTTCATTTTTGCTGACCTCGTATTCAATTTCCTTCAAAATGGAGGCCTTCGACTTGAGCTTGCAATTTGATACACTTTATAACTTGGCAAACTTAAATTAAGTATGACATCATGGTTCGTCTAAGGGACGGCAGGCCACGGTATCGTAAAAAACTTCTGAATCAATACTCAAAAGTTTTGTAAATAGGTAGGATACCGTGGCTGTCATAATTTTATTAACTTTCCCTGTGAAAATTCCAGTTTAAACTTGACGTTACTCGACTCTACCTACGTGTCAATGTGTCTGCGATTCTTACTAGATTACTAGCTGACACGGCTAACTTCGTTTTACGCAATATATAAGTTGCAACTCAGAAACCTTATACACAACAACTTTGCTAAAAATCATTCATTTATGATCAAATGCATAGTTTACGATTCTATAAAGGCATATACAGAGAAACATTAATTTTATAGAAGATAGATTAAGAAAAAAAAAATGATACTTTATTTTTGTAATTCATTAAAAATGAATGGCCATTGTGGTGTAGCATTAAGCTACACCACAATGGCCTGGCAAATGCGGGTTCAAAAACTTAGTATTATCATACAAATCACTCAGATTTCCTTTCATCATCATGTCAAATAAACATCTTTCTACCCATCGACTTGGCATTTTCCACCAATTTATCCCTTAAATAGAATTCTGACTATTAAACTAAGTAGGTAGGTAATAGATCTGACATTAAAAGTGGATACAATGATTTAATCCCTTTACCATGCTAGAGGTGCAGCATGTGGTAGAATTTGAATGTGTAGTAAATACCTACCTATTTATTTTCCGATTTGTATACCTCTATACAGGGTTATTCCTAATTAAACAGCATCCTTTTAGGGGCTTATTCCGTACATCAAAACCAACAAAATATTTTGTTTTACGACTTTTGTCAAAACTCAAAAAGATGTTGTTTTAAAGAACAATATCGTTTACCCGCGGCAAAATGTATGGAACAGCTGATTTCTTTTTAGTTTTGACAAAAGTAGCAGTACAAATGTTGTTAGTTTTGATGTACAGAATAAGCCCCTAAAAGGATGCTAATTGATTAGGGAGAGAGAAATTTCCTTTGGCACTACTAGTTGAGCCAAGCAGTAGAGCCACGGATAGACGTGAATAACCCTGTGTAGGTACATAATCACTAACACTCGCGTACATGTTCTACTCGTATATTTGCCTATCCTGGCAGGTTCCTCACATCGTATATGTCTAATTTCCACATTTCAGCAATAACTGGTATCTAATGAGTTAGAGTAGGCAGTTTCCTCAATATGTGGAGTGCCTTGGGCCGGGGCTTCGCAACCGGATATCGACGGATATTAGAAATTACATGCAAGCGCCAAATATATTACTAATATTTACTTAATATTTATTTTATCATGTTCGTCAAACTTCCAGAAACAACAAATAATCTAACTTCTAAAAAATTATGTATGCCTTTATAGGACGAATCAAATAACTTGGCGGTTGTGATGTTTGCAGTAAGGTGCGGATAGCTCAACCCTGACTGAAGCTCACTGAGGATTGGGTTATCCGCAACTTGTAGCTTACATTACAGCCGCTAAGTTGTTGTTTTTAAACTTTCGCGATTTGAACACATTATTATTATATACTACGGGACCAATCGTAATTTAAGTGCGCGATTAGTCCCGTAGTAAGTATATAATAATAAAGGCGCTAAGTTGTTTGATACGGCCTATGCAGTATACATGTACCTACTCTGTAAGCATAGATCAACGAATAAACGGTAGGAAAATGTATGAAAATCCGAATTTTCGAATCGCCGTACATTTTTTAATTCTTTAAAAAATGAAATCTTTGAAAAACATTACATTCGCTCTTTGCTATAAATATGCTCGAAACTAATTGCCAACTTGTCTTTAAAACTTCGCAAGTAAAAATAATCGGCCAAGTGCGAGTCGTGCTCGATTTAATATTTAAAACTAAAAATAAGCCCCTCTTAAGTATTTTTTCTGTAATATTTAGTATTTGTTGTTATAGCGATCTGTGAAAATTTCAACGTTCTAGCTGTCACGGTTCATGAGATTTAAAGAGAGAATTATAGCCTGATGACAGACAGAAGGATGGACAGCGGAGTCTTAGTAATGGGGTCCCGTTTTTACCCTTTGGATACGGAACCTTAAAAATCTTCGTTATATTCAAAATGAAAGAGAGCTAAACGATTACCGGCCAAATTGAAAAGCCTCTGTCTTCAGTCCGACTGAAAACAGACAAGCCTGTCCGTGATTACACCGGAATGGCCAATTCCGTGACTAGGCCACCCGCGAGGCATGCTCGGCCATCGGTATAGAAAATTGGCAATAAAGACTAAGCGAGCCTGTTGTCCCCGTGACAGCACTGTAATAGTTCCTAGCTCCTACATAACTGTCGTTTTGTACAAGCACAACTAAACTTTATTTTGAAAGATTTTTTACCATCCCTGTATTTGATTATGGAAACTAGTTTTTGCACATTTTAACTAAAGTATAACTCAGGAGTTACTCACGTTTAATTTTAGTATATAACTGCTAAATCAGAAATAGGCATAGGTACTTTTTTAATCACCCTTCGTGGGTAGGCCTACGTCCTGCAGTGGACTATTAAAAAGGCTGGCACACAGTACTTTTTTAATTATTGTACCTATAAGTGAAAACTTGTTGCAGTTTTTGGGATGGGTAAACATTGTAAACTCGCGTCAGGACACGTTACCTGATCGAAAATTCGTAAGACGGAGGGAGAGTAGACCGCCGCGCAGCGTACGAGAGGAACAAATATCCCCGCTCTTTCTACCGCCCGACGAAAATGTAAGCCTGCTCCTGCGCGGCGCAGGGCGCTTGCGCGAGTGTGCGTGTGTGATATATTGTATATTACCACATAAAAGATGGTACTTTCAAACTGATAATTATTTTATGATTTAGTACAGGAGTTTCTATTTTTATTTTTTATTTATTTATTTATTATTTATTTATTTACAGTAAAATATAGAAAGCTATATTTTACAGATTACACAAAATCCAATACGCTACATTTTATACTTTACCTAAGAAACTATATACATAACAGGTACTTTTAAATTATTCTAAAAAATATAGGAACACAAGATAATCAACAATTCAAAACATATTTCTAATAATCAGTCTAAACAATTGCATATAAGTCTTATGAATAAACCTTAACCTTAATTTTATTATATTAGTTATTACTTATTAATTTTTTGGCCGTAAGCAGAGCAGCATCTTTCTATGACGGTCCAATTATCCGCGAATAAATCCAATTGAGGATACGCTGTCATGATCCGGTTCAGGTGTTTTTAAACCCGGAAAATTGGAGATTGTTGTCGCGCAGCTGTTCGCGCCGGGATGGGCGCGAATAGCGGCACACTTCCATCTCGAAATCTAGAACGCTGCTCAGGCACACATAGGCGATAATTATTCCCTAACCATTCCAAAATGTTCAAATATGCACAACGTTAACGGTCAAGTTTTCACTTCTGACGGCACTCCCGGAGTGCAACCCGTTGTATTGTTTTCTTCTTGCAGCTTAAGAAACTGGCTTCATAATCTGCCCTTGTAATAAATAGATATTTTTTTATTTTCATTATGGCCTTTTTCAGCAGGCTATTTATACTTTTTGCTTCTTTACATTGTTAGTTAATAATATCACTTGCGAATTGAATAGATAATGTAATAGCCTATTAACGTAATAACTACGTCAATCACCTAGTCAGCACTCGGCACGTACCTATGCATTATTATGTTATTATTTCCATTTACTCTGTCGTGCAAACAGGTACAATAGATTCGTTGCACCCAGCTTGCGATACAGTGTTGTCACGAGTAACGTGCTGCAAGCGAGTAGCGTGACATAACGGACATTATAAACATTGAGAACAAAAGTACACGCCACACGCTCATGAGATGACATAATTGGCCCCTACGGCTGCTGACGCCAGATAAATCTCTCCGTGCAATGATAAGCTTGATACCGTAAATAATAACAATTAATGAAATACATCGATTCTGCAGCGCAAGTACCGTTCTTATACGATCGTTAATTTGACATTTAAATCGCTAAAATTCGCTAAAAATCATAGAAAATACCGATCTTTGGCGAATTTTAGTGATTTAAATGTCAAATTAACGATACTATAAGAACGGTACTCGCGCTGCTGATTATAAGTCTTGTTACATCTGCGCTTACGTTGCGCGTATTAGATAGCAAATATATAGAGGTTCTGAATTCGAATTTCAAAATGTTCTCCTTTGAATACATTTTTACTTCACATACATTATAAACTTTTGTGTCTCTTCGACCATATAAGTTACATGGTTATTTCTAATCAATTAACATCCTTTTAAGGGCTTATTCTGTACATCAAAACTAACAACTCATGTTCTGCGACTATGGCCAAAACTTAAAAAAAGAATCAGCTGTTCCATACATTTTGTCGAGGATGAACGATATTTTTCTATAGAACAACATTTTTTATTCAGATTTGATAAAAGTCGTTGAACAAAAGTTGTTAATTTTGATGTACAGAATGCGCCCCTAAAAGGATGCTAGTTCATCAGGAATAACCCTGTAAAATATTTAAGTACTTACTTAACTGTTTTCTCTGCTAGGAACATAGGTAGTATATATTTCGGAATTAAATATTAAAATTAAACCGCAATATAAGGTCTGTCACAAAATATGTCCTAAATTGCAACCAAATTCATCATCCAACCCAAGTTTCTCGCGACCAAATCCTGCCTCCGCTGCGCCTAAATTCCTGACGCAACTTCACTCAAGTCACTGCAAACTTCGGGTTATTCCTCAAAGCAGTTACACGCCATTCTCGACCTTCTAAACGTACAATAGGCGTGAAAAAACGTCGGCATTGACAAAAAATACCATTAAAATCATGACTCTGGGTTTTTTCGCCATTTATCAAGCTTCTTGTTACTCGTCTCCATGATTGCGGTTAATGGGCCCCACAATAGATAGACTTATTAATGCAATATTTTATGAAAAATGTGCGATGTCTTTTGCAGCTTTCTTTGGAAATGACGAGTGTTTATATTCTGTTCTTAACCTTCGATCCAATCATTATTTTTAGCCAAAAATGGCGCAACCGACTTCAATCGTGTGCAGAATTCGGATAGTTCGCAAGAATTGATGTACAATAATTATCTTTGATGTAGTAATTTTTACTTTATTTTTGATTTTGCAAAAACGAGTCAAGCGATTGCGATAAAATTTTAATGAGACCACTTCTGAAGTATGATCTAATAAACACAAAAAGAATCATGAAAATCAGTTCATAATTGGAGTTAAAATTATGCAAAAAATCAGTCGAAATAAGACCTACTTTTTTGAAGTTGGTAGTAAGTTAGTAAGGCGGATAACGTTTCCCATTTTTAAAAATGGGAAACGCTATCCGCCTTACTACAAAAGATTTAAACACGCTTTAAACACTCTTTAGCCGTTTAATTTGTACTGTTAAACATTGTCGAAAGCGTGCGAAAAACTTTTGTGATAAGACGGCGTGTGTCTATGTACTTAATTCTTTAACACTCTTGTTTGTATTATCCTTTTCTTAATCAAACCATCTTTTTCATGTAAGTGTAGTGTTTCTAAAGGGTTTCTTTGGATCTTGAAATCACAATGGAACTGCAAGTGCACAAATATTTTTTTTCAAGATAGTCTAAGATTTTACACGCTTATACTGAGAAGGCACTGTTTAAGTGTTTACTCTACATTATGTTCATACTACCCAGCCAAGCTTAAAATATCGCTTTGTCGAATACCTATCACACAGCAAAATTCAACCATTTATTCAGAGGACTTAGTAGGTACTTTACCTATTTATTATACCTAGTACCGATACTTATTATTTGTAATTGCTACATCCAAGCCGCTACTAACCAGTCTTATTGGAGATCCATAGGGGAGGATTATGTCCAGCTGTGGACGTCTTATAGCTGATGGATTACTTACTCGTATGCCTGTAGTTTTTCGTTTGGCTTCATTTAGTATATACAGCCTTGGCCAAAAGTATTAGGCACCCTGTATTTTTACTCTATTTTCTAAACTTATTTCACTCCTTTTTGGCATTTTTAACACAATTAGGTGTCACTTTTATCAAATCAACAGAAATGAAACCTTGTTTACGTGTTAGAGTCCAGAACACAAGTGACCAAACATTGACTGATAAGAACCGATAAAAACCGAGTCCTTTGTTTTCGGTCACCAGGAGTTTTATGACGTAGTATTATTATATCTTCTTTGCCTTAACAAAGAGCCGCTTATTAATTTAAGAAGTTATTTATGACCCCGGTAAGTCATTTAAGATAATCACTGTTATTGGTTAAGTAGTAAACATGCATTTTGATTTTTTATAGGTGCCTAATACTTTTGGCCAAGGCTGTAGTTTATTATTTCCCTAAGTATACTTAATACATTTTTACTAGTCCTACGTTCCGTCAGCGGCACTTTACTAATTGTATAGTTTTAGTTAGAATGTAACACAAGTGTGAGTAACACTGATATTTTTAAGGCAGACTTACTAACTCACTGTTTACTATAGTTTCGTCGACGCAGTGGCGGCCTTTAATAAGATAGAGTACCTACTAGTATAATCCGCGCCACACAAGTGGGCGGATGAGAAGTTAGGCGCAGAATTGATTATGACAATGTTTATTTACAAACTTAAGGACTATGTACATCATTTTACAGATATACATACACTAGGTGTACGACAAGACTAGGTGTCTTCTAGGTAAGCGTGCTACATCATAGACCGCATATCTGCTTAACATCAGGCAGAGTGTAGTCAAAAGCAAACCTATTTTAAAACTACCTACTTATTCTAAAGATTGTACAATATACAAATGTGCACTGCGACCCACACTAGGGTGGGCTGCAGGCTCTTCCACTTATACTAACAATATTATGGTACAATTTTAATGGTATCTTATGGTAAGTTAGATGTAATAAGTTGTAAAAGGCAAAATATAGGTGCGCGGGAGCCAGAGAGACGAGACACCGGGGCACACCCGCCCGCCAACCACATGCCTCCCGCGCGCTCCCTACGCCCTTGCTCACTACTTCGCCACTTGCATAGACATTGTGCACACATGCGCAATAATTAACAAATCACGGCGAAGTGTGATCTGCGGCTAACTTCTCATCCGCTGACTTGTGTGGCGATACCTATATGCGGACTGGTCTCGCCTATCACTATACTCTATAAAATTTAACTTGATCTCTGCGACAGCTGTCAGAAAAATCACACCTGTGAAGTCCTGAATTTCTTAATAGTACAGAAAGTACCTGTCAATGTCATACTTTATGGGCATGCCGATTAGTGATGGGCGACGAATGATCGTGACCACAGAGTTTTAGATAGAGTTTTAATTAAAATATCGATAGTTTATACTGACGATATTTTAAATAAAACTTAAATTATCATTAATTTTATTTTACATTAATATCATTACATTTTTTACATGTGTAATTAAATTAAACCCAATTACATGTTACATTAGCATCCATAATAGTGAAAAACGTCGATAAATACTATCGTTACATTATTATGAGTATTTAATTAATATCATAACATTATTTACATGTGTACATACTTGAACTTAATTAATAGTAAGTAAATAAAATCCAATTTCTCACCTACAACTACTCATTCGATTTCATTACAACATTGTTTGAAAATCGATATTTTCCACCACTATCTCAACTCTAAAAATGTCAATCGTCAATGTCACTGTCGCAGAGATCAAGTTAAATTTTATAGAGTATGTACAAAAAGAGAACCGTCGTGGCGTTACGGTGAACTAACAATAAGATTTTAATCAGCAGCCAAGGTACCGACCATACTCGGTAGACGCGAGTCAAGTATCAAACACTAATGTACTAGTAATGACAGAGCAGTGTTGTCAACGTTACAAAATTAGTATAATTATTATTTTGCAAAAAACAGCATGACCGACTTCACCCGTGTACAGAATTCGCGAATATTTCGCACGAATCGAAGTAGCATTTTTCACATTACTGTTGATTTATCAAAAATAGCTCGGCCGATGTCGATAAAATTTGAATGGGACCAATTTTGAAGTATACTCTTTCCAATCAAAAAATAATTATTGAAATCGGACCACTACGAAAAAAGTTATGCATAGTTATAGATAAAAAAAAAAATATATACGCGTCGAATTGTATACTTCCTCCGGTGATTCGTCGGTCAAAAATGGCACACGGGCGACCTCACCTACGACGCTTCTCTTTTTACACAAACTCTACTATAGTTTTCGTGGGTATTGCGGCGTTTCGCCCCGCAAGCGGGTCGGCCCGCGGGGCGAATCGCCCATGACTCTTTTTGAAGGCCCCCCATGTATTGTCATAAACTCATACTTAAAATACGGTATAAGTGGTATAATATCTCGTTTTATACAGAAGCCGTATTGTCTTAAACTCATACTTAAAATACGGTATAAGTGGTATAACATCTCGTTTTATACAGAAGCCATTTTTATTCAATTTGAAAAGTTCTCACAACAACAGTTACCCGTGGGTCGCATCAGGTGTTCCAATTGAACCTTATTATACTCGCACGAAGGCAGGTTATCTACCTAATTTATTTAAAATACCTATATTATTGCATCATTTTCACAAACATATAAAAACGATCATGTAGAGCTGGTGATATGAATATTATTTTGATGTTATTTATATGTAGATGAGTAAACCACTGTGTAAGCGAAATGAAGTTTACCGGGTCAGCTAGTGTGTACTAGGTATATAAAAGTATTCTTCTGTTTGTTATGTCCTATATAGAATCGTAAACTATGCATTTTATCATGTAATGGTGATCTTTAGCAAAGTTGTTATGCATGCGCCATAGAAAGTTTATGAGTTGGTGAAACTAAGTTCGCCTGGTCAGCTAGTTTTGAATAAGTAATCTTTTTTTTCTAATAGGTTCGTTTTTGACTACACACTGCCTGATGTTAAGCAGATGTGCGGTCTAGGGTGTAGTACGCTTACCTAGAAGATACCTATTTACTCGGGATTTGAAAACACCCACGTTGTATTTTAACGGGAAGACAGACCCAGGCAAAGCGTTCCACATTCCGGCTGTTCGTATGAGGAATGAGGTTTCGAAGCGCTTGGTTCTAGCGCGCGGAATGTCCACCATAAAAGGGTGGCGCTTTGGTCGCGTCTGTCTAGCCGTACGATAGAAAAAAGGGGCAGGCGCACCAGATAGTGCAACTCCTGGGCGCACTCTCCGAAGTGTATCCGGTAAAAAGCCGACAAACACGCTACCTTACGACGATGCTCAAGACTTTGCAGCTGCGACTTAGTCAAGGTGTCGTTGCCAATCAGCAGGAGGCTCGCCTCTCAATCGACTCCAGAGCCTGCAGTTGATATTTACTCGTAGCAGAGCCATCCCAAAGGTGAGAGCAGTATTCCATGCAAGACCTGACTTGTGCTTTATAAAGACTAAGCAGTTGCTCAGGTGTGAAATACCGTCTCACCTTAGAGAGAACACCAAGTTTTTTGGAGGCTAATTGGGCTTTAGACTCTATGTAAGAGCCAAAGTTAATCTGGCTATTAAACTTCAAAATGTTGTCAAAAATTCTACTTTTATGGGTATAGAAAAAATTAAATGTTGCAAAGAACACAATTAGAAAATTATGATAATATTACAACCAGTATTGTGTACAATATTCACGATCCTTATAGAGCAAAGGGTGATTTATTTGACCATTCACCCTGTCCTTACAAATATTAATTATACGTCAATGGTAATTTCTAAAAAGCGATGGAACATGTGTACACAACAATTTGAAAGGATATCGCTTGCATTACGAGTGTTCATTGGAAAGTAGGGCAATGTCCAATAAGTGGTTTGATAAAGTGGATAAAATAAGCTCGTTTGCTTCGTTCCATATCTGTATTTTTTACTTTTTGATGACGTTATTTGTTTACTGATCTTATAGCTCGAGATCCTACCGCAAAACATCCCGCTCATAGCGTACACGGTTCAAACAAAGACTCCCTAAAAGGAGGAGGTACCATGTTCGTCTGTATGTATATTATTTTTGTGTATGTTCATCGATATTTGCCAATTGTGACCGAAAAAATCTCTAATACTCCCATATTCCCATTTAAATTTTATCGAAATTGGCTGAGCTGCTATTGATAAATCAACAATAATGTACAATGTACATAGATGTCACATCCATTCGTGCAAGCTATTCGAATTCTGTACGTGGTGGAAGTCGGTGTTGCCATTTTTTGCGAAAGATAATTATAACTTTATATTATTTTTTGCTATCGAATATAGATTTCTACAAAAACCGGCGAAGCACAGCGCTAACTAGTTATAACTAAAAATGTATAAATGAAATTGAAAACTGTAACGATTCGATAACGACTATTCCTATTCGATATCGGCCATAAAAGGTTCTCACGATTGTAGAAACATATGCTAGCAATGTCGGTTTTATTTTGGAACCTATCAGCTAGTTTATTTGTTCAGTCTGGTGATGAATGATTTACTAGGTCTTTTAATAAAACTCGTACACGTTAGTAATACCTACTTAATACTGGCAAATGCATAAGATATGCGACGACATAAAAAAAGTACAAGTAGTGATAGGACAAGGCAACCAAACACTTAAGTAGCGCTTCACAGTCATGGTTTTACTGACCACTGGCTTTATGGTGAAGGTAACTTTCATATATGTCCATAGAAGAGTGTCAAGTGGAGTATAGTACTCATGATTTAGGATTCCCTATCAGGGGTCCCGCAGAACCAGCAGAACACAAAAGCCTAGGCGCACATTAGGCGACACGCGACAGCGACAGTCGCCGCGTCTTGTCAACGCAAGCGCTAGCTTTGCATCTAGACGCGGCGACAAGACGCCATGACCGTGGCGGGAAGCGGCAGGCCTGGACTTCGTTAACACAAATGTCCTCTCCAACCGATCCATTGTTTATTTAGTTTGGCCTAACTAATCATACGATTCTGTTAGAAATTGAATATAAATAATGGTACCTACTTTGCGCGGCGACAACGCCGCGTCTTGTCGTGGCGTCAAGTCACCCACTTTTGCGCTGGCTCAGAGACAACTAAGTACAATATAACAACGACAGATATTCTATAGACTGAACTGACGTCTTAGCGACTGCGCAAACCCCGATCATCGTGCAGCTGTTATAGATACAGAGCTTCAGTCAGGATTGCATTTTCCGCAGTTTGTAACTAACTTCACAGCCGCCAAGAAGTTTGATTCGCACTATGTATATAAATTCATTTTATAAATATTTGCCCTGCTGGCAATCGACCCTGTGACTCTCTGCATCGAAGAGTCGGCAGGAGAATCATTTATGTTTGCTTTAGTCGATATATATTTTGGAGCATAGCAACTAGTTTATTTGTTCGGGGTTGTGTAATGCAAGATTTACAATGGCCTGGAATACGCAGCCCATGGCAGTTTCATGGTGTTTCGCGCAATTGTTTACATTTAAACAAAAGCCGTAACGTAAACAAAGCTGAGTAGTTTGCGATGTAACTTGATTATTTACACATTTAAAACAATTGCTACCCTTACATATGTCGATATCTTGTAGTACAAAGGACTGCTCGCACCAGTGCGTTCAATATTTTTGAATACTCGACCCTTTTATGTGTTCAACTGTTTCACCGACCATAAGGGTCAAAATTAACCAAAATTTTAACGACAAAGACTGTTTATGAACTTCTTTTCATCTCTACTTTATACGTACTTAGATACTACGTAGTATACCTAGACACAATTATCTTTTTCTTGAGACCCTCTTAGTAAGGCTTCAGGAACTATTAAGCTAATGCTACGCGACCTGAGTTATGATCCAAAATTTGAAAAACAATGACTCCCTCTATGCAAAATATGTTGGTTCTGTTAGAATTCTGTTAATAATTATTTTTTGCAAAAAATGGCATCCGACTGCAACCGTGTACTCAATTCGCGAATAATTCGCACGGATCGTTGTATTATTTTTCACATTATTGTTGATTTATCAAAAATGGCTCAGCCGATTTAAATAAAATTTAAATGGGGACAATTTCAAAGTATACTCTTTCCAATAAAAAAATAATTATCGAAATAGGACTACTATGTAAAAAGTTATGCTTGGTTATATATAGAAAAATATATACAAGGTTATTTCTAATCAATTAGCATCATTTTAGGGGCTTATTCTGTACACATCAAAACTAACAACTCATGTTCTGAGACTTTTGTCAAAACTAAAAAAAAAAAAAATCTGCTGTTCCTTATATTTTGTCGTGAGTGAACGATATTTTTCTATGGAACAACAATTTTTAATAACCCTGGCGTCGAATTGAGTACCTACCTCCTCCGTTTCGTCGGTCAAAAAGGGATGGAAAGGGTAAAGAAAAGTTGCTTACCAGTGTAGGTCACGTAGTGTGAAAACGGCCTTAAAAGATTGAAAAGTGCGAGCAAGATTACCCTCGTTTCACAGGAGATGATTTTTAAAACCATTTTAATTAAGTATCCGCTCCGATGCTGTAAATGAAAGCGTAAATTAATTAGCAGCGTCTGTTTGTAATCATTAGCGGGCTAATTTTGAAACTGCCAAGTTTTGCTGACGAGCGATTCCTCTTTTTGGGAAAGACGCTTATAGCGCGGCTCTCATACAATTTTCGAACACCTGGTCTCAGTGATCTCAAACGAAAAAATGTTAAATCGGTAGAACTACCAAAAAATCGGTAGATTGGTATCAAAAATCGCTATGTAAGGATTTTGATGAACAAATCCTGGAGTGGGGTCCTCAGTGGAGTATCAGCAGAGTCTGAGCCCGTAGTCCAGGTTTTGCGTAGTTTACTTAAACTTTCGCGTCCACGTGTGGCTCCATACATTTCGCCTAATTCATCCTAGTTCCCGCCAGAGGCGCTGTAAAAAAATGTATAGAGCCATACGGCAACAGCTGTAGTTTCAATTATTAACGGGTATAAACCTGAACTAACCCCTCTGATAACCACCACACAAACAACCAATAGTCATATCCTTACTTTCGTCACAGCCCGGACACTCCGCGTTTCTTCATACAAAATCTGCTGTCTTACGCACACAACACTATATTTATTCACAGACGCTACACATACGCACGAACGCTACACGGGTATTTACAGCGGCCTGTGCAGCCCGCGCGCAGAGTAGTAAATCGTGTCCTGACGCGGGGTGGAATTGAGGAAGACTCAAACGGGTGGGGGGTAACGAGTGGCCGTTCTATACGTAGTATTATTATATCTTCTTTGCTTTCGTCTCGGCTCGCAGAAATAGTGAAATTTGGTAGAAAATCAGGATAATTTGTCCCAAAAGGCAAATTCACTGATGCCAAATATGTAGATAGAAATACCGAAACATCAGTAGGTTCGACACCACTGGCTAGTCTGGAGTTGAGCACACAGGCGATCATTTAAAGATTTAAACGATAGTTGAAGCCCTCACACATTGCGATTTGATTAGAGCCAACTAACAAAACGGATCGTGTGTAATATGGTTGGTCTAAACCTTATTATAATAATTATTAACTAGGTGCCCGTCCTGGTATCGCCCAGTTACGGATGAATTTTATAGCTATAAACCTTCTGGAAGAAATGTTCTAAAAAGTAATTTTTGTGATAAACATTTCAAAAATTCGTCGCGAATGCAGGACTCGAACCTGCCTCTCGGATCACCAGCCCGACGCTCTACCAACTGAGCTAATTCGCATTCCTGAGATTGCGCCGAATTTATAAGATAAGATAAGATAAGATAACGTTTATTTTGCTCAAAAAGTTACAGGTTTTGGAGTTAGTAAATCTTGATGATGCTTAAAGTAATGTTAGTAGGTAGGTACTTAGATTAAATTTACAAACTTCCAGAGTGGAACCCTAAATCTCACACTAGGGTGGTCCTGTGTCGTGAGATTTAGTCTCTTCCGCTTTTAGATAAGACATCTCATAATATTACCTAATGTAATGAAATAAGTGACTTAACAATGAGTTCTTAGTAATTTACTTAAATAAAAGTACAAGTAATTTCCATTTTTCGATTGCGTAATGTTTGTGTGTAGCGTGCATGTTGGTGTGTGAGTGGGTGTATGTTGCGAGTGTGTCTGTACAGTGAGGGCTTTGCTTAATTAATACTTTGAAGCAACTGGCGTGTTTATTATTTTTTTTATTTTGATAGATATGGATAAGGTGGGACGAGATTTTAGTGTTTTTAAGAGTGTCTAACGTGGCAGATATTCCTATGGAGTCATTTTTAGAATGTTTTCGGTTACATATTTATCTATTGATCATTAGTATGTTTTCAGTTGCGTTGCGATCTAAACAAGACAGCCATGTCTTGATTTTAGTTTTGCAAACAAAACGCGTTGTATGCAATATTTTGAGGGAGCTGTCGATACGTTGGTATAAGAATGGTCCTCTAAAATAAAATGAACGCTGCGCAAAAGTGGTTCTTGTTCGAGGGGTTGACCATACATTTCGTCGCACTGTTCTTGTTTGGGAGATCGTGTTTAAGGCTGTCTTATGAAACCGCAAAGCCACTGCAAGAATGTAAAGCTGCCGAACCGTTAAGTATTTAGTCTCCTTGTATAGTTCGACTGTTGGGTAAAGGAATGGCTTCTTGTATGCGACTTTAAGTATCAGCCTCTGGGCACGCTCAATTTTTATAAACAATGTTTTGTTCGCGGACCCCCAACACACTATGCAATAGTTTAGAATGGATTGACATAGAGCTTGGTACAAAATTCTAAGAGTACTGGGATCACACACTCCACCTATTTTCTTAAATATATGTGACATTTTTCGTAATCGAGCACACAAATTGTTTATTTGGCTTTCCCAGTTGAGTCTATGGTCGATGGTAACACCAAGATATTTTGTTGCTGTAACTCTCTCGAGGTCTGGACAAGTGCACGGCTCGTTGGCATGGGGGAAACAAGAGTGAATTCGAAGTGAACTAGAGCTTGGATATGTTCGCTGAGTAATACAAAAGGTCATATACTTTGTTTTGGTCGCATTAAGGGTTAATAGGTTCTTTTGCAAACATTGGGCTACAATTGATAGTCCTTGCTGCGCTACTTCCATAGTCTCCGTCCAACCTTTGCCATGGAAAACTAGTGCTGTGTCATCAGCGAAGGTGAATAGTTTGGCCTGGTTGACCTTGAGCTGACAGAGTTCATTAATATAAATGAGAAAAAGGGTAGGTCCGAGGACACTGCCCTGGGGGACACCGAAAGAGATGGAGGTATAGTCGCTGTAACTATTCGATAACCGAACCCTTTGTTTTCTATTACAAAGATATGACTGGAACCAATTTAGCGTTGAGCCACGGATACCAAGAAGTTCTAACTTCCGGAGCAGTATTTTCCAGGAAACCGTGTCGAATGCCTTGGCCATATCGAGAAATATGGCTACACAATTTAGGTTTCGGTCAAGACATTCGGTTACGTGATCAACTAGAGCCACTACTGCATCTTCAGTAGACTTATTTGAGCGAAATCCGTATTGGTTTGGAGATAATATATTGTTCTTCTCCAAGAAACTCAGGAGCCTTTTGTTGACTAGATTTTCTAGTATTTTTGACAGAGAGGGCAGTAAGGATATCGGCCGGTAGTTTGATACTGTCGTTTTGTCACCAGACTTGAAAATTGGACAGATGTCTGCGATTTTAAAACAACTCGGCACTACTCCCTGGGACATACTTAAATTGCAAACATGGGCTATTGGTGTGGCTAAGACATGGCTAGCACGTTTAAGTATGTCATTACTAATTTTGTCGTGGCCTGGAGCAGATTTTGGCTTAAGGCCAGAAATGATTTTAATTATTTCAAACTTGTCCGTGGGTGCGAGAAAAAATGAATCGACGGGAGAATTTTCATTGACAATGGAGTTAGAAAGTTGTGTTTCTGTAGTTTCTGATTTTGTTAAAATATCAAGCGCAAGATTTTGTCCAACTGATGAGAAGTAGTTGTTCACTACGTTCAGCGAGTCCGTAGGGTCAGGTCTTAAACTGAGTAGCTCGTTGGAATCAGATTTCTTATTTTTTATATTACTTACATATATCTTTTACCGCGGTCCACAGTTTTTGACTATTGTTCTTATTGGCGGCTATTAAATCAGAATCATAACGAATCTTTTTTGTTTTTAACAGAACTTTACATTGACTACGCAGTTTTTTGTATCTGTCGTGAAGAGCTTGATCATTGGGCATTTTTTTAGTCTTAAGATGGGCAATGTCCCTTCGCCTAATACAATTTATTAACTTGGGGGTCATCCATGGCTTAGTAATAATATCAGAACATCTGATTTTTTTCTCTACGGTATTATTCTGGACAGCAAGACTGATGTTATGAATTAAAAGTTCTGATGAATTGTTTATTATTTTAACCAACTTATAGTGATGGCGTCGCCTCCTGTGATACCCGTATTAGACAGGTAATCAGTTAATCACTAGGTTTATCTCAAAGAGTTATTTTTGCGATAAATGACATTTCAAAAAATCGTCGCGAATTCAGGACAGGAAATGTTTATCACAAAAATAACTCTTTGAGATAATCCTAGTGGGGAAAGCGCTATAAAATTAAAATCATTTCGTTGATTTAGCAGTGCGCTATCTCTCGTCAATATTCAGAAGTTCTAATAACTTCAGTTGAGTGATGTGGTAAGTAGTGTTAGATGTGGACGCTTATTTAGTTGAGATGACTGTGCGGCTTCTGCAGCACGGAAATTCCGTTATCGCTAAATGTTCAAAATAATTAATAATAAATATTTTGGGACATCTTACACACGGCCTCTGACCCCAAACTAAGCAAAGCTTGTGATATTGCTGACAGAAACTGATATACTACATGTACTATATTTTTAAATACATACTTATTTAGATAGTAACTAAATAACACCCACACACAGAGCAAACACTTACACTGAGAAAAAAATCGCCACTAAATATTACAAAAGTGCTTTGTATTTGGCGAAAACACTAAATTTTAGTATAATTCAGTCTTCCTGACTACTGCGGGTAGCATCGTTTCTTTGTTATTTGTTACCTTATGTTTTTTTTGTACGAAATAAAGAATTTTGAATTTTTTGGATTTGAATTTTTTGAATTTAGCAAAGTTTTGCTGTATTTGCGATTTTTATTATTTTTTACTAACAGTTTTGTTTTTGTAATTGTAATTCCTAAAATACGATTTTAGTAAATGCAGATATTGCAAAAGTTTAATATTTATTACAATTTTATAGTAAATATTGTTAGAGTTTTGTAAATTCCGCAAATTCGATTACTATTTTCAAGAAAAGGTAGTTGTGTTTCTAACAGTTTACCTATTTTGTAATTCTAAGTAATACTTTTAATCAATTTCAAAAAACGTTTGTAATTTTAAGAATTAACTATAGTTGATACAACAAAAATATTTAGTTTTACCTTTTTGTAATTCCAAGCAACACGCTTTATTTATTTCAACAAGGGTTTGTAATTTTTAGAAAATATAAAATTATTGGTACAAGAAAAGGTTTAGTTTTTACCTTTTGTAATTCCAAGCATCTCGTTTTATTAATTTCAACACGCATTAGTAATTGTTAGAAAGAACTTTAATTGGTACAACAAAAATATTTTGTTTTACCCTTTTTGTAATTCCAAGTAACATGCTTTTTTAATTTCAACACGCGTTTGTAAATATTAGAAATAACTTTAATTGGTACAAGAAAAATATTTAGTTTTTCCCTTTTTGTAATTCCAAGTAACACGCTTTATTAATTTCAACACTCGTTTGTAATTATTAGAAATAACTTTAATTGGTACAACAATAATATTTAGTTTTCCCCTGTTTGTAATTCCAAAGAGCATGCTTTATTAATTTCAATACACCTTTGTGAGTTTTAGAAAGAACTTTAATTGGAACAACAAAAATATTTTGTTTTACCCTTTTTGTAATTCCAAGCAACATGCTTTATTAATTTCAACACCCTTTTGTAAATATTAGTTATAACTTTAATTGGTACAATAAAAATATCTAATATTTCCCTTATTGTAATAACAAGCAACACGCTTTATTAATTTCAACACTAGTTTGTAATTATTAGAAATAGCTTTAACTGGTACAAGAATAATATTTAGTGTTTCTCTTTTTGTAATTCCTAACAACATACTTTATTAATTTCAACACACGTTTGTGATGTTTGGAAAGAACTTTGATTGAGTAAAGTTGAGTAAATAATATTAATACAACATAATTATTTAGTTTTTCCCGTTTTGCAATTCCAAATAACACGCTTATTTAACTTCAACACACGTATGTAAAATTTAGTAAGAACTTTATTTGGTACAACAAATATAATTAATTTATCCCGTTTTGTAATTCCAAGGAACACGATTTAATTATTATGGGCTTCTAGCGGCTTCGCTCGCGTGGCCTACAGAAATCAAAATATGACGTACTGTTTTTTAGAAACAAACATTATAAGCGCTCTTACGATAATAATCTCAATTGAAATTACAAGATGACAAAATTCCCAAACAAAGCATTATTGCTTTTCAACAACAAAAAAAGTTATAAAATTGACAAAATTAGCCGTAAAACGTAAACTTGTCGCCTATAACAATAGCAAATATTAGATCATAAGTAGCAGTAAGTAACAATATTTTTCCCAGAACAAATTATAATAAAATGATTTTACGCTATGGCAAGTCTTGAGTCAAGAGTAAAAAAATGAAGAGTAAGCAGAGCTGCTGGATTCTAAACGCTTACAAATAAAAAGCAAATTTTTGGCTTTAAAATTTAATAAAGTATGGTTAAATATATGAAGCTATTAAACGGAAACGGAAAAAAGTTTACGTTTACTATCAAAAGTCATGGTAAGGGCACTGACATTACTGGAATAATATACGAGATAAGTTTACACTTTAATACTCAAAAAATATCAAATTAATACTTATGCATTAATTCTAATTGCATTAATTGGCATTAAGATTTTTTCTGATGCTGCGTTTTCTGTTCCCGCCAACGTCGTTGAAATATTCTTATTTGACGGCTTTGGCTTTGGTTTCAGTAGTTCAGTACACTAAGTATCATACGAGTACTTCATAGGGTTTGACATGCTCTTAGGCGATTAGTACTATGTACTTACAAAAAAAATCCACCGCGTTGGTACCTAGATAGGTACTGGTATAGACAAGTATTGGTATCTGATATACCACTGGTTTGGAAGATGAAAAAAATTGATTTACCTTGATTCGTAATTACAAGCGTGGGTTTAATCATTTTCAAAACACGATTGTCATTTGTATTGAAAGGAAGAATAATTTCAAGACTCTATTGTAATTTTACTACAATACTTTAGTTAATGCAACAGAAACATTAAGTTTTGGTCTATTTTGTAAATCCAGCAATAAGCTAAGTAATTTCAACGAAATGTTTTGTTATTTCCAGTAAAGTGTCCAGTGTGTTTTGCTTTATGAATACGATTCCGCCTTTTCAGCAGCCATTCCGTAGTTGCTTGCAGTAGAGTAAACATGGAGAGTGAAGTTCAGTACCAACAAACTGTGTTTTACCAACAGATTTAAAAACTGTGAGTGACAATTGACAATCTTACCCAGGAGTCATTGTTATAACAGCTATACAGTCATCTTACTGAGTAATTGGGGTCTCAGTGAATACGATCCCGCCTTTCCAGCAGCCAATTCGTCGTTGCGTGCAGTAGAGTAAACATGGAGAATGAAGCTCAGTGCGTACCAACTAACTGTGTTTAATAGTGTAGTGTCATAAGTACAGATTTAACCAGTGTAAGTGAAAATTGACAATTTTACCCAGAATCTACCGAGTAACTGGGTTTCTCCGTGAATACATTATACTCGCCGACAATGTAAATTATGTTTTATTGTACATGTGGCTGTTTCGTGTGTTATATTATAAATGTATAATACTTAATAAATATCTAACATGACTTCACTTGAATCTTTATTTTTATGTTTGCAATTATTATTCACCTTGTAACTTACATTTAGATTTTTTAGTTTATAACCTTAGATTCGTTTTGTAAGATATGTAACTCAAGTAGTTTCAATAGCTTAATTTTGTATTATCTAGTTGGTTTTTGTAATGTCTAGTTTAGTTCTGTGATATCTACTTAATAAACCCTTTCCATAAAAAAGTTATAAAACACTTCAAATTGAAATATTTAAAACTGTATACCTACTTATAGGTAATTGTTATAAGTAAGTGTACAGTTTTTAATATTTCATTTTGAAGTGTTTTATAACTTTTTCTTGGATAGGGTTTACTAAATTGATAACACAGAACTAAACTAGACATTACAAAAATCAACTAGATAATACAAAATTAAGCTATTGAAACTACTTGACTTTTACTAGATAATACTGAACTAAACTTTCGAAAGTACTAAGGCTTACTAGATATTACAAAACGAATCTATCAAAATTACTAGGTGTTTACTAGATGATACAGAACTAAACTTTTGAAAGTACTAAGACTTGACTAGATATTACAAAACTATTCTATTAAAATTACTAGGGGTTTATAGATAATACAAAACTAAAATTTCGAAATTACTAGGACTTTACTAGATATTACAAAACTAATCTGTTGGATTTACTGGGGCCTTACTACATGTAATAAAACAGGTATTAATAATTCCTACTAAATATCAATTTGTATTTTTTACAGGGCATTTGTTGTCCTCGGGATTAGTAAAATATTAGTAAATAATACTAAGGACTTTGCTAGCTATAACAAAACAGGTGTTAGTAATACCTACTAAATATCGATTTGTATTTTTAACAGGGCATTTGTTGTCTTCGGGATTAGTAACATTTTAGTAAAGAGTACTATGGACTTTACTAGATATTACAAAGCTAATCTATTGAAACTAATGGGACCTTACTACATATAACAGAACTGATATTGTGATACCTACTAATTGCATTAACAAAAATCGATTTGTATTTATTACAGGTCATTTGTTGTCCTCGGATTTAGTAAAATTTTAGTAAAGATTACTATTTTTTTGTTAGTTTTTCTCTCAGTGTATGTTCATCACATAAATATTTGCCCTGGGTGAGGATCGAACCCACGCCTCTTTGACCCAAAAGTTAGGGTCACTAACTACTGAGCCACCGAGGCAATCAAATACAAAAATTTAATAGTTTGCGGCAAAGGGTGTGGAAACTGAACTCCCAAAACCAAAACTAAAAGAGTCTATTATGTTAACACTCCATTCAATAGAATGATATTAATTGGGTTATTCAAGTTATCCAGTAGATAAATAATTGATATTATCCGATCTCGCCCGCATAGTTCGGTCAGCTTTCATCGAAATGGGTTGCGGTGCAGTATTTAAATTTAAACTGAATTGAAAGTTAACAAATTAAATTTTATGGCGAAAAGTAAAACTGATTGTTGAAAATCATACCAATATATCTATGTTATAAAACTTTTTGTTTTAATAACTTATACTTGAACGTTTTGATTTTTCGAAGTTGCCGATTTATATTCATCGTAAGAGGTTTTATTGAAAACTATGCATGCAGAGCTTGAATGGAGATAGGCCTGTGGAGCGCCCTCCACATTGCGCCTCTCGAGCGTCGAATGCCCTCGAGCCGCCTGGAGAGCCTCAAGGGCGGATATCTTCGCATCTGTCTTGGTCCACATCCACCCTTTGCGTAGTCGGGGAGTGAAATACGGTTTAGTAGACAACTCTACCGCAATAAGAATAGGTGACTGTATAATTGTCATAAATTCTCACCCGATAAATAATTTATTATCGTCAAAAAGGACAATAGCCATGATGATTTAAAAATATAATTAGTCCGTCAGATAGACTATAAAAAAATATTAGACACGTATTTTTTCATTGGTCAATCAAACAAAAATTGATGAAGATATAGCCCGCCGAAGTTCCGCGTGACGTCATAAGTGCCATACAAATGTATAGACTTCTGTAAGAGAGGTGACGTCACGAAACGAAAATATACGTGTTCAATATTTTTTGATAATTTAACTTACGGACTAATTATATTATTGGTTTCGTAACCCAGTCATCATATCTATTGTCAGAAACACACATTTTGGAAGCTACAGTTTAAATTATTCTATGATTTTTTTCACTTCTTTTAGATTCAGACAAATATTATCACAGATTAAAAAATATAACTTGTATCCTACTCTGGCATACAATATGTAAAACCACGTTTTTGTAAGTTCAGTGGTTTCATATAATCCTATGTTAGTTCTGAAATAATTCCAACCATGAATGGGAGAAAAAGTCAGTGTTTCAAATGGTAGCTTTTATTGCAAAATGATAACCGCAGTGGTAAACCTGAACTGTAATGCGGATTGATTTTATGCATTAGTGAATGAAATGTGGTAAAAAAGAATTTGCTCTAGATTTTTCCATATTATGGAAGCTGAATAACTAAATATGAAAATCATCAGTGAGCTATTTGCCTTTCATCATATCGTTTCAGCCATAGGGCGTCCTCTTCTGGACATTACTTCTCCTATACATTTCCAATAACAACAGTTTGAGACGATTTGCATCCAGCTCTTTTCTGCAGTTCTAATCAGGTCATCTATGCACCTTACCTAGGTAGACATCTTACGCTACTGTAGGTATTTTAGCAGTGTCCGACGGGGTCCATGATTGTTTATTATTATAATTACTTTACCTCGCATTGTCACATTGTGGAAGCTAAATAAATAAATATGATTATGAATAATTCTTTCCATTGCTTGTAGTGAAATAATAGTCTTTATTATATAGGGTTATTATACTATGTAGTGATTTCTAATCAATTAGCATCCTTTTAGGGGCTTATTCTGTACATGGAAACTAACAACTTTTGTTCTGCGACTTTTGTCGTAACTCAAATTGATTTTGTGAGATGTATGTAAATGGAATTATTCGTTTATATCTCAATAAACAATTAAACAAAAAAATGGTGTTCCATTGAAAAATATCGTTCACCAACCAAATGCATGGAACACCTGATTTTTTTTGAGTTTTGACAATAGTCGCAGAATAAAAGATGTTAGTTTTGATGTACAGAATTAATTGATTAGAAATAACCCTGTATACTGATGCTACCATGACCATTTCAGGAGTGGATGACCCCACCGGTCATCTATTGTAGTAGGTGGCAGTTGCTGTGGCAATGGGCAAGGCTCACCCACACTACTCTGCATATTTATTCTTGGAAAATGCTTTAACTACCAATAAAACAAAATGTATACAGCCAAAATTATTTATTTAGTGTGCCAACTCTTAAAAATATAGACAGGTAAGTATTTTTAATTACACATTTTATAAAGCCAATTCCTCAAGATATCGTATACCTACTTAAATTATTATACACTATGTACTATTTACAATACAATTATAATAAAAATGGGACCAATCCAGCGTTTCACTTTGTTACCATTTAACTAGTTTCGAAGATAGAAAGTACTTATTTATTTAGTACAACATAATGAAAACTTTACATCTCATATGTATGTCCCCAAAACTTGACTAACTATACTAAAGAAAACACCGGTTTTTACTCACGTATGCTACTCACGTTGCGGCCGGACCGCTGGAAACCCGACCGATTTCGGAGTAATCAGTACTCCTTCATCAGGGAATACGCGCGCTCCCGTCGACTGGCGCACGCCCACTTTTTGATGAAGTGATTAGCCAATTATGTCAACAAACTTTCTCATTAAATATTAATAAAAATAAACAAGACATATTGATTGCGATGCGCTTGAATCTAGACCAACGCGACAACGGTAGGCAACAGGCTAGTCTCTAGATGGACAAATACACTGACGCGCTCTTCGGCGAGCGCGTAAGCATGTAATTTGTTTGAAGAAATGTACAAAGCCATTAGCGGCGCGTTTTTGAAACACAACAGTTCATACAAATTACGTGCTTTCGCGCTCGCCGAAGAGCGCGTCATGTTTACGATAAAACTCACACTCAGCATACTGTTCTTTGTTAATGTGCGCGTACATTATTGTGTCTAAAGTGCCAAAATTCTTAAAACAAAACGGCGTTAGGTCTGGGCCAGTCATAGTCCCATTTTCATGCCAATTGCATTGTATTTATCTTATCCTAGTCATAAGACCGTCTGAACTCTTGTTTAGTCTATTTACTTATACTAGGCATTCGATTATATGACAGAAATATTCATAGACAACTTGGATCAACTCTGAAAAAAAAACAATAACAAAAAACAACTCTCATAACAAAAGTGCTATGCATATTATGCATTACTTTAGTCCTTATTCTGAGCTATGCATACTTTAACATTTCATTGAGTGCAAATTGTTCTTTCCTTCTTACGCCTTATATAGGGAGCTGTTATTTAATGGTAGCAAATTATGTAGATACAAAAATATTTTTGTAACAAAATTATAATTAACGGTCAATATCGACTCCAAAAGTTTGTTTTGTATTGAATCTTGAATATTTCCAACATAATAATCAAACGCCCGGTTATTATCTAGGCATTTATAATCAGTAGGTATTCATTTCTAATTGACTACAATGAGATCATTGATAAGTTTTGACTTTATCAATAAAATATAAATGGATTTTATGCGATAATAAAAATAGATAGGTATAACATATATAACTAGATCGAAATAAGATCTCAAGATAAATTATGTAGGCGCATGTGTGCATACATGTAATGTGAAAATCAGAAATAACTGTAGTATATATAGGATCTTTTCTCTAATTACAAATTAAGTACACTTAACTAGGTTAATAAATACCACAAACAACATTGACAACAATAATGTAAAATTTAGGTGCAAAAATAAATCGATTCCCAAAAATAAATCAACAATCGCATTCTTAATTTATTTTCGTTTTGCATGTTTATAGTAAAAAGCGGATCCATCTTGCGATGGCTGAGATAATCTCGGATTCACGATGCATAGCCGCCATCTTCCGCCGAAATCTGACATATTTGATAAATAGCCTGAGTTGGGATGCCTATTATTTATTCTGTGCCTGAGCTGAAGTGTCTGACGGGGAGAAAATCCCTTGTGGAAATACTGGCAGAATTTCTGAGGTGGCTGAACTTTGACCAGACAACAAACATTTTTTTTCTAAGCTTCTAAGTGTTTTGACGTGGACCTTAGGTAGCGTTAACGTGGGTCATGTTACTTGGAACCTTTTCTTTCTTCTAAATACAACAGAGTTAGTACCTAGAGATTTGACAGATTTATGGTAAAATAGGCTACAACTAAACATGTACAAATATTATAGGTACCTACAATACCTATTTATGAAATAAATAAAACATCCGTACATGGTGTAAACAAGGTTCTAAATTCAGTTTTAGGGATTTATTGAACTATTCGTAGAAATGTTAGTATAGTGCCAGGTCACACTGAAGGTCCGATACATATGTACCTATAATTGTATTCGGCGTAGCATCTAGTCTGCCCGTGACCACGACCAATGCCACTTGTTTGAAACGTTGGGAGAAAGATGTAGGTATTTAATTAGTACATATCTCATGTTTCATTGCGCGATAAGTCCCGTAATAATATTGTAGGATAGTAAGCCCGATTACAGAGGCGCCAGCGTAAACTTAATAGCAACGTAAAAAGCGTTCTCTCTATCGAATGCCTAAAGTGAAAAAGAAACAGAACTATTCTATTTCGCTAGTATAATTACGATGACGCCTCTGTAATCGGGCTTAATGTACTCTTATAGCTTCCAATTTAGTTGTTCTATAATTCCCTAGACACCATCCAAAGATTTGGTCCACAATATGCCTAGCCAATTTCTTCAAAACATTTGTGAACACAGAAAATGTTTCCAAGCCCGTTCCAGTGAAATATGTGATGTAAAGTTCAAAAGAGTTATTCCTGAGAGTCGCGCGATGCTCAAAGCAAAGCTAACAGGCTGACCTTTTTGTTTCTTAAAAGGAAAACTTGATAAGCGAACTTCTGCCTTGCTTTCAAACATTCTGAAAACTCTACGAAAAAACCTCTACGAAATTGTTTCTTTTTGGTCCATAGAGATGGTTGCAAGTCTTTTGAATGACTAGTATTTTTGGAACCCAGACGCATTTGGCGCATACGGTTATACTTATATTATACATCTATATCTATCTATTCATCGGCCATAGGCCTCCTCTATGCATCTCTAATAAGACTGGTTGCATCCAGCGCGACCTTACATCGGTTTTAGAAGTTTAAATTTGTTTCAGACACATTTTTACCTAAATCAAAACTCTTTCCTAAGTGCTGAACGATTGAAACCATCCTTACCAAAATTATGCAAAGTGCAATACGTATTTACTACAAACATTCGTGAACACAAAAATAACGAAATCACAGAGAAACTACGTAGCCAAAATTCATAATAACTACTTAGATATTTATAACATGGTGGTTCGTCGCGCAACTCGTCACGGCTAGACGCTATTTGTTTCACTCCGTATCTTTTTTTCTAAATAATTAGAAATGTCATCAGAAAGTGTCGATAGTTTGGTGCGTGAATTAACTAAAACGGTGCTAAACCTGCAGAATGAAGTAATATCTTTGAAAAAGCTCGTA
Source organism: Hypomecis punctinalis (assembly GCA_949316475.1). Lineage (NCBI taxonomy): Eukaryota > Metazoa > Arthropoda > Insecta > Lepidoptera > Geometridae > Hypomecis > Hypomecis punctinalis. The sequence goes on from OX438813.1 coordinate 18,495,627, forward strand.
ATCGAGCAAAATGATGTAATTAAGAACCTAGCAGAAAAGGCGACAACATCGACATTAAATCCATCGGAGGGTAAGCAATCCTCGATTGTGGCTCCGTCGACTCAGCGACCCGTTCGAGAGGCTAACGCTCGGGCCAAGTCGGCGCTCGTCGTGCTTAATCGGCCTGTTAAAGCGAGAAGAGCCATATCGCCGCTCACTCAGGTAACAGGTCAGGCGATCCCCGCCACAGCCGCTACGTCTACGTCATCGAGCCTCGTAGCCCCTACTACGAGCGCACCTGCTACGCCTACGACGCCCACAACACCGCTGTGTACTGACGACGGCATAGTAACTATTGCTGCTAATCCTAATGTTGCAAAGGTAAACGGCAGTGGTTCGGACTGGACTGAGGTGAAGCCGCGGCGTCCTCGACGGCCGATAACGAACGCAACTTGTGGTACTGCCGCTCCGGGTACGACTGCCCTGCAAGCTGCTGATCGGAAATCCTACCTCCATTTATATTATGTAAAATTTGGAACAACAGCCGAGCAAGTAGTCGAGTATTTGAACACTATTTGTCCAGGTGATAAATGCACTGCCGAGGCGCTGAAACCCAGAGGCGACTATGCATCCTTCAAACTTTCTGTGCCTACGAAAAATGTAGAAAAATACATGGACTCACAGCATTGGGCTAAGGACGTCTTCATAAAACCTTGGCGCGGTGGGTTTCGAAGCTCACAGCAAGAAAACTAAAGCTAAATTCAAAACATTTAAGTTCATATATCAGAACGTTCGAGGGCTGCGTACGAAGGTGGACAAATGCAAATTAGCAATATTACATGAGGCACCCGATGTAATCGCGTTCACGGAGACGTTTTTGATAAGTAGTATTTGTGATGCTGAATTTATTCCTGCTGGATACAAAGTATTGCGCAGGGACCGCCAGGGAGACGCGGGGTGGGGGGGTGTTTTGTTGGCGGTCCGGGATCAGTATAAAATTCGGCAGGTCTTAAATATCGACGGTTATAGGGGAGGCCGGGGTTCAAAGTGCCGGGGGTAGATTGTTCCGATCGACATAGCTCCGCGACGAAAAGAGATAGCAATAAGTGTGAAGTGCGTCGCGAAACGTCGAGTGATCGCGCTATTGCGTCCGCCATTTTAGTGACGGTGTATCGGCGTGTGAGAGCGGTAGTCGTCTAGGTCACCATAAACATCACGTAAGTAAATTTTTTCGTTCTTAAACTTTTTGGTCTATTTCAATCAATTTTCTAGATATTTCCTTGTGACTTGCTATTATCGGTTGGGAAAACTATTGTGATTACCTTTTTAATATCATTTTAAGCATTTTACAACCTATTTCATTATAATTGGAGGTTACTTTGAAAATGAGATTCGGGGTTCAAAGTTCCTTTGGCGAGGGGTTAGTTGTTCCGCGGAACAACGTGCCCCGTAAGTCCCGTAATGAAATACGTAAATAATACAATTAAAACTTTGTTTTAGGATGAGAAACTACAAACGGAAAACCGAACGGGGCAAGGTTTCGGTTGAGCTTTTGCAGCGGGCAGCTGATGCTGTTATTAAAGAAGGACGTAAGCTTAAGACGGTAGCTCGGGAATTAGAGATATGTCATATGACATTGTTTCGCTATGTCAAAAAGTTGAAAGCCGGTATAAAACCAACTGTGGGTTACTACTCTAGACAGGTGTTCAACAAAGAGCAGGAGAAGATATTGGCGGATTATTTGTTAAAATGTTCGTCAATTTACTTTGGTCTATTGCCAGAAGAAGTGAGGAAGTTAGCATATACTTGTGCTGTGAAATTCGAAATATCTAACATTCCAGGCTCTTGGCATAGAAATAAAGAAGCTGGAGCTGATTGGTTTACGGGTTTTCTGAAAAGGAATCCGTCTTTGTCCATAAGATCTCCGGAAGCCACAAGTGCAGGACGCGCATCCTCTTTTAACCGGCACAATGTTACTGAGTTCTTTAACAAGCTTGGAGACGTAATATTGAAACATAACTTGCTACCATCTAGAATTTGGAACTTGGACGAAACAGGAGTCACCACTGTGTTAAAACCAAAAAAAATAGTAGCTGCAAAGGGCATTAAGCAAGTTGGCGCTATTGTGTCTGCGGAGCGAGGAACTTTGGTTACCGTCGAATTAGCAGCAAATGCGGTTGGAAATACTGTACCGCCTATGTTTATTTTCCCTCGCCTTAAGTATAAAGATTTATTCATCCGTGATGGTCCCCCAGAAAGTATTGGAGCGGGAAATAGCTCTGGATGGATGACAGCCAAAGAATTCCTCATCTTTATGGACCATTTTATAAAACACACAAAGCCCACTCCCGAGGACCCAGTATTGTTATTGCTTGATAACCACCAATCCCATGTTGATATTGATGTGGTCGAAAAGGCAAAGGCAAATTCGGTTGTAATGTTGTCTTTCCCGCCACATTGTACCCATAATTTGCAACCACTAGATGTTGGCGTTAATGGACCATTTAAAACGTATTGTGCCAAAGCACAAGAAAATTGGCTACGTAATAACCCAGGCAAAACAATGTCTATATATGAGATACCTGGTATTGTAAAACATGCATGGCCTCTAGCGGCGACTCCGGATAATATTATGAATGCATTTAAGAAGGCAGGCATAAGTCCATACAACCCTGACATTTTTACAGATGAAGATTTTGCTCCGTCTTTCGTAACTGACCGACCCATGCCCGACACTAATATTTCATTGGAATTGGGTCAAAATATGGAATCAGAGCTACAAGAATTAGCAGACCCGGAAGAGTCTCAGGTAGATCGTAACATGGAAGCCATCGAAGATAACGAGCCACGTCCAGCAACCACAGGATCAGCGATGTGCGAACCTCAACCAGGACCCTCGAATATTGCTAATATGCCAAATGTAAATGTCATTCAAGCCACAATTAGCACATTTTCGCCTGAAGCCATCAAACCTCTACCGAAAGCACCATCAAGGTTGTCTACAGCAACTAAACGACGAATAAGAAAATCAGCAATATTGACAGATACGCCTGAAAAAAACGCTTTGGCTGAAGAAAAAGAAAGAAAAGGAAAGAGCAATAGTAAAATAAAGAGGAACAAAGTTGAAAAAAGAGTCGGAAAGAAAAAGACAGCTGGTACAAACAAGCGAAATTATAAAGAGGCAAGTAAATCGGCAAATAGCAAAGAAAATGTGAAACGTAAAGTCCTGCAAGAAGATACGGATGGAAGTGATAGCGAAGTAGACACGGAATGGTATTGTTTAATATGTTGCGATTTATATTCCAATTCACAACCAGGTGAACAATGGATTGAATGCGTCATGTGTAAGAATTGGGCTCATTCAAAATGCCTGAAATCTAAAGATGTTCATTTCTATGTTTGTCCGAATTGTAATTCTGACGATGAATCCTCTGAATAATTATTTTTTAATTCATTTAACTAGATTTGATCTCAGCATTAATTAGATTATTGATCTCAGTAAAGTAAATGCTATGAGACTGAATAAATGAGCTATAGCTCGAAATGTTAAAATTAGTTGATTGGGTATTTTTTGTGTTTTAAAACGTTTGTCAAAGTTGATTATTAATGTTAAAGATGGTTATTAGTCTTAAGCCTAGTAATTAGGTTGTATTGTATTGCATTATTATTAATATTTGTTATTATTTTTTAGTTTTGATTTAATTACATTCTATAATTTTGTTGATTTGTCAAAAACGTTTAAATTTCGTACTATATAAATGAAAAAACATTAAAATTTTGTACTTTTATAAATAAAACTTTCATTAATATTCGGTTACATGAGCTTTATTTATTTTTTATATACCTTTCCAATTAATTTTATATTATTAATGATTGGAGTTAACAAGCGGAACAACTTACCTCAGCTGAGTAACAACCAGCCCCTTCGTGGGGCTAGTTGTTCTTTGTCGACTTGCTACAGAAAAATGATCCTGAGCTAAAATATATTATTATTTCATTGAATTTGACTATATAATTTGAAACTAGGATACATTCTGAATCTACATATATAGGAATCATTGATTATAAATCTATTTATTACGTTCATATTGCTTCCTACTACAAAATCGGAACTTCGAACCCCGGCCTCCCCTACTTCAGATCTGGAAATTATAATTGCTATTGTTACTTTGAAATTTAGAGAAATTTTATGCTGTGTAGTGTACATACCTCCTAATTCCGAAGATAGTTTATATTTAAAATCGTTTTTAGTATTGGAAAATGCTGTGTCTAAATATTCTAAACTGGATGTAATCATATTAGGAGACTTTAATTTACGATCTTGTAGTTTAAATATTAATCTGCAATTCAATTCTTTATTAGCATATTGTAAACTGAAGCAATATAACAATGTTACAAATTCTTACAACACCATACTGGACTTAGTCATGAGTAGTCTGAGCGATGGCTGTGTGAGCGTGTCAGGTGGCATAAAGATAATTGAGCCGGAGGATGCTTACCACCCGGCGCTTGAGGTGCGCCTCCGCATCCCGCGCCCGCGCGCCCCGCCACCGCCGCGCGCGCTCCCGCCCCCTCCCCCAGAAGATGCTGCTCCAGAGTGGAACTTCCATAAGGCCGATTTTCAGTCTCTATACAATTCTTTTCAATGTTTGGATTGGGACGAAGTTGTGTCAGCTAATGACGTTGATTTAGCTGTAGATTTGTTTTATGACAAAATTAGAGCAACGTTATATAACCACGTTCCTGTAAAAAGAAGACCTACTTTTGTTTCTAAATATCAATATCCGACTTGGTTTACGTCAGAAATTATTATAAATTTAAAAAACAAATATTTCCATTTAAAAAAATTTAAAGAATTTAACACAGAATTTAATTTTGAAATGTTCAAATTTTATAGGTTTCTTTCAAAAAAACTCATAAAAGAGGCCTATGAGTCTTATATTCGTAAAACTGAACACAATATTTCAAAAGATCCTAAAAATTTTTGGAAATTTATAAAAGATCAACAAGGAGACAGAAATTCCTGTGATGAGTTTGAGTATGAGGGTCATTTGGTTACTGGAGAAGACGCTGCGAACGCATTTGCTCGGTATTTTGAATCCGTGTTCTTGAGCGAGGCTCCTACCTTGTCCGCCGAGGCTGCAGAGCGGGACGCCTCCAGCGACCCGCTCTGCTCGTCGCGCATAGCCATTGATAAAGTAACGTCAGCTGATCTCTCTTATGCCGTTAGGCGATTAAAAGCTAACTCGTCTATTGGACCGGATGGTATACCGCCGTTCGTTATTAAAGATTCCGTGTGCGCCTTTGAAATACCACTTCTACATATCTTCAACTTATCTCTGGAAAACTGCGTATATCCGGCAACTTGGAAAGTTTCTCGGGTGACCCCCATACCTAAGACTGAGGTAAAATCGAAAATTGAAAATTACAGGCCTATAGCCGTTCTCTCGGCATTCGGTAAAGTTTTCGAGTCAATCCTGAATCGCCGCATCTCCTTGCAAGTCCGGCCTCTGTTGTCCGAATGCCAGCACGGCTTCCGCGCAGGAAGGTCCACAGCTACTAATCTCGCAAATTTTGTGGATTATGCGACGGCTAGTATGGACCAGGGAGAGCAAGTGGATGCCGCGTACTTCGATTTCAAAAAAGCGTTCGACCGCGTCGATACCGATATTTTACTAAAGAAATTTGCCGAAATAGGATTCTGCCCTAAATTGCTAAAATTTTTCTCCAACTCTTTTTCCAATCGCGTACAATATGTTTATCATCTAGGATATCGATCAGCTCCCTACATGACTCTTTCTGGAGTAAGTCAAGGAAGTACTACCGGACCGACTCAGTTCACGATTATGATAAACGATTTGCCGAAAGTTGTGAGAACGGCTAAATGCTTGATGTTCGCGGACGATCTCAAGTTGTTCTTAGGTATAGGTGGTCTTTCGGACTGTGAAGCGCTACAGCGTGACATTGATAGTGTCGTTAAGTGGGGAGAGCGGAATAAGTTGGAATTTAACATTTCCAAATGTAAAATAATAACTTTTACCAGATCTCGCTCGCCTTATGATTATGACTATAATATGAATCGGGTTCCGCTTGAGCGCGTCACAGAGGTGCGAGACCTAGGCCTCACGCTCGACACACAGCTCACATTTAATACTCACATTGTGGAGTTGTGCAAAAGAGCGTATAAATCTCTGGGATTTGTGATGAGGCAGTCGGCCAGGTTCAACGACAAGGATGCCATACTGTCTCTCTTCTATGCTCTAGTGCGGAGCAAACTAGAATTTAATTCTTTAATTTGGGACCCACACGAAAAGAAATATGCTCTTTTACTTGAACGAATTCAAAGGAAATTTGCACGTTTTCTCTATAAGAAAATGTATGGTTACTATCCTACCTGGTCATATCCTTCCCTATTTGTGACTGGGATGGTAGGGCTGAACACACTAGAGTTGAGACGGAAGTGTGCGCTAGTCGTCCATTACTACCTACTTTTTAATGGTAGAATAGACAACCCTACGGCATTATCCCGGTTAGGATTGTTTGTCCCGGACATAGAGTCCCGCGCGCGGTGGCGGCGGCGCGCGCGGTTGCCGGCGCTGCTGGCGCCGCTCGCGCCCCCCCGCACCGACACCGCGCGGTACGCGCCCACGCACCACGCACTCACACTGCTCAACGAACTGATTGCTCGCCAAACTGATACCGATTTATTCTTTTCAAAACTCAGTGAAATAATTCGAAACTGTGTTATTTGCTTGCCTAATATTTGTAATTATTCATAAGTGTTTAGAGATAAGTTATTTTAAGCTCAAAAACGTTTTGGTTTTTTAACTGTAAGTTTTTGAATGTTGTAATAGAATAAATAAATAAATAAATAAACATCCAGAAGGTATTTTGGGCTATCTAACAATAACAAACATCGTAAAACTAAGCATGTTTTGTTCCCCATTTAGAAATAACAATAGTTTATACGAAAACAGATATTATTATACGTAAAACCCACACGAGATAGGTGTTGTGGAAAAGACCGAGAGATAAATTAGGTCATCTCTTATGTAAGTGCTACCCACTACAGTAGGACCATATTATTGGCTGATAGAGTTTGTGCAAAAATAGAACCGTCGTGGCGTTACGGTGTACTAACAATAAAATTTGAATCAGCAGCCACGGCACCGACTATATACTTGGTAGACGCGAGTTGTAAACCGAATTTGTGTCTACCACCGAATTGGTGTCTCTGTCTACCAAGTATTAAACACTTATAGTTGTACTAGCAATGACAGAGCAGTGTTGTCAACACAGATCTGTATACTGAGTGTGAGTTTTGTCGTAAACATGACGCGCTCGCCGCGAGCGCGTAAGCATTTAATTTGTATGAAGAAATGTACAGCGCCACCAGCGGCGCGTTTTTGAAACACAACAAGCTCATACAAATTACATACTTACGCGCTCGCCGAGGAGCGCGTCATGTTTACGACAAAACTCACACTCGGCCTACAGAGGGCTAAGTGCGAGATTTTCGCTCGAGCTCGATCGCGTTAACGTTTGATGTGATTTCTGTGGAAATGGCACAGCGCCATCTTGTGTCACGTACAGAAAACTGAATAGCTAAGTATGAGTATTTTTTACGGTAATGTAACGAGCGCCAAAACGATCGAACACGAGCGCGGCAACGTCTGTGATTGGCTAATTCAGCGTGTGTGTCAATGTGCTCGCGTGTGTGCGCGGCGCGCTCGGTCAACGCGACGTAAAAGTAATTTGATTTTATTTGCAAATCTCCCACTTGACACTCAGAGTTGCTCTCTGTGGTTGTCAACGTAACACAAAATTAGTAAAGTGGCACACGGGCGACCTCACCTACGACGCTTTTTTTTTTCACAGTCTCTAACACATATTTATAGTTCACATTGCGGTCACGACAAATCATTGCAAAAAGAATTTGTAATAAAAAAGATATCATACTGATGAGTATGAAATACTTTTGCTTTGTACTTTTGCAAAGAAAACATTATAATAACTATTGCTCGTATCGTCAGTTGTATGAGCGCCTCGAATCCGGTGCTAAGAACAGATTGAACTGTAAATTTTTAACTTCCTGAAGCGCAGTCATCTACTTTGGTCTAGTACATGTATAAGAAACCGTCCATGTAGCATTTTTGGTAGCTATTATAGCAATAAACTTATTTTCTAGCTCTGACCTACTTACATAGTGATATTACATCATAGTCTATTTAGCTCTCGGAATTGGTGTTCATCGTTATATTGTAGTAAAAATGTTACCCTCTCTAAGCAGTCGGGTAAACTATTCATATATTACTCGAAAAGCGTCACTAAGGCTAATCGCATTCGAGCGTATTGCCGTAGCCACAAACGCCTACGTTTGAAGAAGAAAACTTAATTAGGTAACTAAATACGTGGTGTATTTTCATAAGGTATGAAGAGTATCGGTTGTGGTCATCAATAAAAGAAAAGATGCTAGGTCGATGGCTGTGGTAGTGGCGAGAGGGAGCAGAGATACGTCTTTTGTTGCAAAAATAATTCACGCTCACACCTCGTATGATGCGAGTCATTTACGTAAGAATTGTACCTACGTCTTAATCTCGTATATACGAGTATATTACTTATATTAAATGATAAAATATTTCAAATACTCGCTGCACTCGCGCTTAGTAAAACCGAAGTTGTTTGCTTTCCTAGCTCTCTTCTGCATTTGCATCTAAAAAATCTTCCCTAATAGAGGGGTGAGTTTCCGATCAGGCCCACGCTACACCACTGCATCCCGATCATGGTAAATAGACAAAAAATAAACCGTCTTTCTGCCAGTTTATCCCCTCGAAGAGGAAACCAAGTATGAATTGACATGGACAACATTAAAAGTTAGTTGTATGTAAAGTCGGTTTACGGACGATAATTTTACGTAATCACGTCATAAAAAAAAACATTGTTGAATCAACAACTGAAACAAGATGAACGCTTAGGACGAAGGAACTATCGCTTGTTCCGCGCTCTCGCTTGAACGCTCGGCTAAGGCGAAACGCGACACTTTTTCGTGAGTACAGCAGGCGTTGATTGATTTATTTATCGTTATCACGTCAAAACTTGGTGCTGGTTGGCGTTTGTAACTGTGGCAACACGCTCATTTACGGCGGTACTAAACTATCTGTAAGGTGTGTCTATAACTTAGTGTCCTTCAGTAGTACGGCTGCTTCGTATGAGGGTAGGTCGCTGTCGCGCGCGGCCGGGCAGGTGGCGTGGCAGTGCGCTCGCGGCTCCGTCACCACCTCCTACGAATACAACATGTTTATTTGACATGGTGTGATTATTTTATTTAGAAACCGTAACACTTTACATCACATTATGTCGGGCCGTCTGCATTTCCATATTAATATTGCGCTGCGGCCCTCTCCGGCCCGCTGCAGCCCGACATAATGTGCGCGAACCTTTAAGGGGAGCTTTGAAAACCAAATTCCTTCTGTTATTCACGTAGTGTCGAATCGACTTGAGTTTTTGTATGGATATAGTTCACGGAGTATCCTCCATCAGCCGTAGGACATAAGTCTCCCATAAAGATTTCCAATACCGCCGTTTGGAAGCGGCCTTCAGCACGTTCCAGCGGTCATAATTATATCGTACCCGGTCTCCATTCGACAACTTTACGGCCCCATCGGCCATCCGTTATTCGAACTATGTGCCTTGCCTTCTGCCATTTCAACTTACTGGTCAGAGTGTCACAGGTTACTTTCTATCCCGTAAGCTGTGAGCAAATATTAGTAGTTTTTTTTATTTCGAATAGGTTCGCGTTTGACTACACACTGCCTGATGTTGAGCAGATGCGCGATCTAGGCTCACGCTTACCTAGAAGATACCTATTTACTCGGGATTTGAAGACACCCACGTTGTACTTTAACGGGAAGACAGACCCAGGCAAAGCGTTCCACATTCTGGCTGTTCGTATGAGGAATGAGGATTCGAAAAGCGTGGTTCTAACGCGCGGAATGTCCACCATAAAAGGGTGGCGCTTTGGTCGCGTATGTCTAGCCGCTAAGAAAGGGGTAGGGGGGACCAGATTGTGCAAGCCCGCTGGTTCTTGCAGCGGATTTGTAGCTCTCCACGACTGTACTGTCATCTGCATACCCAAAGATCCCGGGCTTAATCCGGGCAGATCGTTGATATGCAGTAGAAAGAGTGTCGCAGAGAGCATAGACCCCTGAGGAAAACCGGCATTGATAGCCATTTGGTCTGACGAGCAGCCATCTACGACAACTCATATCGACCGATTCTTCAAGAAATCTGATATCCATGCGCAGAAATCAGCAGGCAGGCCGTAAGATAAAAGCTTGCCAATAAGGGTATTGTGCCAGACAGCCAGACAGCCAGAGCCTCCCCGTGCTTTTCTATGACCTCACTCCAGATGTGTGTGGCGTACGCCAGAAGGTCCCCAGTAGACCGGTAAAAAGTTAATATATTAAGAAACGTACGTGTAAAGCGTGGCAGTCCTTTGTATGGTCCATGGGGTCGACGACGCTCTCGTAGGCCGGCGGAGGACCAGGCAGCTCCACCTGGACCTGAAATAATCATTCATGTTTTAAATGAATTCATAAATAGATAATAAACATCCAGAGACTGAGTAAACACCTATTTTCATCACAAAAATACTTGTCCTGAGTGGGATGGGAATCGAACCCGTACAACTTTGTGATATGCATAATTAACTCTAGACTTGTCCGCCAAAGTGTTCATAATGAACTCAATAAAAACTTTCGCCGCATTTTCCTAAGGCAAATGTTTGAAGATCCCAAAATCACATTTTACACATGGGATTGGGCGGGACACGTCTGTCGCATGCCGGACGACCGCTGGTCACCACCGACTGGATTCCAAACTCCAAACGACCTTTGGGCCGACCCAGACGCAGGTGGCGCGACGAACTGAGCTCGCGCGACAAACACTGGACCACCAACGCAGTGGATCGCGTAGTCTGGAAGGAGGGAAGGGAGACCTTTGCCCAGCAGTGGGACAATACAGGCTCAAAATAAACACATTTCTTATTGTTACATTACGTGTATATTGTGTGCTGATCATAACTAATTCATTAAATTGTAGGTCTCGGATGTTTTGACCGTTTAGCCATGGCAGAGCCCGTAGTTCCAGGTTTTGCGAAGTTTACTTAATCTTTCGTGTTCGTTCTCCATACATTTTGGTTAGTTCTTTCTCGTTTCCGCCAGGGGCGCTGTACAAAAATGTGCAGAGCCAAACAAAAATAGCTGTAGCTTCAATTTACGTGTAAACCTGGACTAACCCCTCAGATGCCTTCAGACGGCATAAAAACTGACAATAGGGCTAGCCACCCGGCCTATACGAACTTACTTATGAATTAACTTCATAAGTCGTCAAAATAGAGCTCTAAGCCTCCAGATAAGTACTCAAATATTGCCACCTTGACATAGCGTCGGGAAACGAAAATATTATCCCTAATCGTACATTTCCGAGCAAATTTAAACACCAATAAATCGAGGAAATGGTAGATCAGTCAGATTTACTGCTTCCGATTACAGGAAGGGAACGAAAATTGTCTCCCAAATTCACAGGATTTCGACACTCGGCCCAAAGGGAATATGGTCCAAATTAGCGTAATGATGTGGATGTCGTCTATTACCACGATAAACATGAAAATAGTTCCAAGTTTAGTGATAATTATAATGAATAATATTATCTTTAAGTAGGTTGGTATAGCATGGTAGGCTTTGATTATGTATCTGTCTAGATATCGAATTGTCTGAGCAAAACGGCCCAAAAAATATGATCCATATAGTGCGCCTATCCTTAAAAAATTTGGACAAGTTTGACATGTTAAGTATGCGCTCATTGTCAAAGATCTGGGCCGTTTTCTTTGTGATTAATGTTTATGTTTGTCCATCTAGACAAACGTATAATCAAAGGTGGTAGGGCACATGATAAGAGGGCAAGACAAATGTAGTAACGATGTCACCCAATGATACCCTAGAGAGGGAAAAAGGAATAGAGGTAAACCTCAGAAAAGATGGGATGACGACATTAGAGAAGTAGCAGGAACCACGTGGAATAGAGTGGCAGAAAAAGAAAAAGGCACAACAGGCAAACAGATTTACAATAACTAACTAAAAATAACTAAAAAACAAATGTTAGACTATTAAGATATAGATTTATATTAAGTTAAAATTTAAGTTATTTATATTAGGGTTATTCTTAATTAATTAGCATCCTTGTAGGGACTTTTGTCAAAACTCAAAAAAAAATGGTTGTTCCATAGAATAATATCGTTCACCCTCGACAAAATGTATGGAACAGCTGATTTTTTTTTAGTTTGGACAAAAGTCGCAGAACAAAAGTCGTTAGTTTTGATGTTTAATATAAGCGCCTAAATGATGTACCTAATTGATTAGGAATAACCCTGTGTATATTTTTATATGTGTTAGGCTTGTTCTCATAACTTTTTACGTTGTGGTCCGATTTCGATTTTATTTTTATTGGAAAGAGTATTGATTATACTTCGAAATTGGTCCCATTTAAATTTTGTCGAAATTGGACATCTACATTGATCCGTGCGAAATATTCGCGAATTCTGTTCATGGTTGAAGACGGCCATGCCATTTTTTGCAAAAAAAATATTATAGATCTCTATAGTCTATGTAAAAATTCTATTTTGAAAATTTCAATTCTGATTATAAACGTAATACTAGGTAATTTAAAGATCGTCAGGAAAGGACTTTGTTAATTATCCGAAGTTAATTGTACAGTATCTATATGTAAATGGACCTACATGTTAATTAACCACTTACATTAAAGAAATATAACCCTTGCCTACAGGAGCCTAAAATAACAAGGAATGTATCTCTTTAGAGCAAGTTGGACCTAAAATTAATTATTGTATACCTTCCTATCCTTCCTGATAATGACTTGTACTATAGTACTATTGTAATATAGTTGACTATAGTAATACAGACCGGGATAGCGATCACGGAAGTGAAGTAACGGTCAGAGCAGTCATTGTTCGGATGGGTGACCGCGGGTGGTATTTGTCGGCAGGGTACGACCTAAGACGTGTGAAAAAGTGACAGATATGTAATATGCCATAACGCTGTCTCGTTCTGACACGTCGAAAGAAATATTACTTCGTGCGCATCCTAGCCCGCACGCACGTCAGCATGTCAGATAGAAAGCCGTGAGGTCTAGTGTTAGTGTCACCTTCCTTACAATCGTGAGGTCGTGGGTACAATTCCCGGTCCCGTACCAATGAGTTCTTTGGAAATTATGTAGGGAATTTCACATCACTGGCTTTTCGGTGAAAGAAAGACGTTTGCAGATTGCCTCACGGGCAATCTGCATTCGATTTCCAAATAGCTCCAATAGCGTAGAAGTAAAAAAAATCCTATGAGTATTTGAATTGCCGGAGAACAATAATCAAACGTGTAGATATTAATAGTAATATTAATAGTAATTATACTAATCAGAAAAATAACTTATTTCCTTCCTTATTTGCAGATTCAGCAAAGCATGAAGATTATATGAGGATAAAACTGAATCAACGGTAAGTTACATCTATAATTATACCTATTCAATTATTTAATAAATAATTGACCGAGCGAATAAAGTGAGCGAAGCGTCTCAGTTTTGACTCGACAATTTTTATTTCATCTGTCCTAATGTTGATTGAACGTCTTGAAAGAAATAGAAAAGATAAGGCCGCCACTTTATAATTATATGTTTTATAATCATATGTTTTGTCGTATGTGTGTAAATAGTGTTTATTTTTAAATTATGATCGTAAATAAAGAGTTTTTTCTGTCTGTCTGTCCTCTATGAGTCGCAGTTTTTCAACGAATCTTGACGAAAAAAATACACGGGTGTTGACTGAATCATAGAAGTCGGCGGATGTGAAGTTGGCTAGAAGTTGCGCGAAATCCCACCAACGGTAAGGGGCCGGTCAAGTATTACGTAAGCAGATTTATTACAGTTATACAGCAAAAGTAAGCAAAGTTCTTACCCCTCCCCCCATTCTTAAGTCAACATTGGTACCTGTATACTTTCCCCCCCCCCCCCCCCCCCCCCCATGGCATCAAAAATAAACAAATGATAAACCCCTCCACCCCCCTATAGTGCTTACGTAATACTTGAACGGCCCCTGAGTTTCAGAGACAGGATTGGATATTGCGCAGCTTCTAGTTAACTTAAAATCCGCGGATTTTGCCTATACACGGGTTTTATATATTTTTGGATGTTTTTTGTCGATTAAGATACTTTCTTTCAAAAAGGGGGGGAAATTTAGTGTAGCGCTATTTATGAACCGATTTAGTATCTAAATCCTAACAAGATTGCGAGTATGAACGAAATCGGTCAATTACATGCTTTCGCCCTCGCCGAAGAGCGCGTCATGTTTACGACAAAACTCACACTCAGCATACAGATCAGATCATCAGAGAAGTCTACTGTTTGGAGAACTACTCGTATGTAGGTACTTATAATACAATTTCAACGTTCAAGTGAGCTTGTATCGATTCAATGGCGACTAATTTAATCGATTTATGCATAACTTAGTAGCACAGGTGGAACTTTTCTTCCGACGATTGACGTCACTAAAGGAGTTCACACACCGAAGCCGAGGACTGCAGCCTTATGTTGTCTATTTATTATTTTAATTCCTAAGAGTTATTATTTATTCGGATTCCAACCAGATCTATCATTATCAGTATTGTCACCTCGGAAGATTGACAAGTAATAGAAACCGTACTAAAATAGCAAGAGATATAAATCACTTTGGACCACCTTAATTATGAAATTTAAAAGGTGTTAGAAAAAGATGCACATACAGCCGAACTTCGTAATTTCGAAGGGTTTCACAAACTAGCATTGAGCTATCTCAGCTAACCAAATTTAAAAAGGTAAAAAGTAGGAAGGTAAAATGATCAGAGATTTGAACCTTCTGCTGGAACAAGAGGGTCGAAATTTCCGATCATATCGTAAAAGACAAAGTGGAACCAAATCTTAACTATTTTGACATTCCAACTTGTGATTTTGACGTATGCCATCAGTTTTTTTGTTCCACTCACTCTCGAGTATGCTGTATAACCAGATATGAAAAAGACAGCTGTAACCTCAGACCAAATAAAAAAGTAAAGACAGAACGTTGTGAACAAACAAGTGAGGCCGACCAAAACTACGCCTCGCCATGTACAGACAATTATACACACATCCAGGTAACTATGAAACTACGCCTTGGCTTGGCAGTCAAACTATGGCGGCGCAACAGCGGCGCACTCACACATGTATAAAAAAACCGGCCTTACTTGATTGTTCAACGACCGTCTCTCTGGATTTTTTTATTTGCTCTGAGGCTGTAACGTAGTTTTTATTTCAGTAAAATTTAGCAAGTTTTCTTTTACTTATCATGCTTCTGAGATTATCACTAATCGAGACCGGGATTTGAACCAAAGACCTCACAATGCAGAGCAAACCTCCCTCTAGGTAAGTAAGTAAGTTCGTATAGGCCTGCCCCCCTACCGCCTAAGCAATAGCAATCGTTTATGACTTCATTTTAGTCATTTGGCACCGCCTATGTGACGTTAGCCATTAATTGCTTTGCGCGGATTGCGAAAGCAATCGTTGAATGAACAACTTTGATGGCTAACGTCACATAGGCGGTGTCAAATGACTAAAATGAAGTCATAAACGATTGCTATTACGATTGCCATTTCTTTAGGCGGTAGGGGGGCTGGTGTCAGAGTTTTTAAGTCGCCTGAATGCCTCTGACATAGCTAATCGGTTAAAACAACCGAAACCTACAATTTAACGTGTCTTCCGAGCCGTGATAGCGGTCAGATGTAAATGCCACCCATCCGTAGACCGACTGTTCCGAACGTTGCTTAACTTCAGTGATCGCTATCAAAACACCCAGTCAAACTACGTTATGCGCGCTATCGAGGGACAAACATTCTATCCTGAGTTCGGCAGCGTCATTGTCATTTGAAAAGTTAGGAATTATGTTTCGCGACGCGAGTGGCCAACTAAATGATGGATGACCCTCGTCTATATAAAACTGTGGATATAGATATGTAGGTATAAAGTTATTTGCGAACCGCTGTTTTCCTTGTTATTCGGCTTACCACATCGAGATGAGAATGAAAATGTCTTAAAAATTAAATACTTGATCACATGTTAAATTAGCATCAGGATAGTAAGGTTTAAATACTAAATTTAAGTGCGTACACGGCGTTAATACATCAACTTATATCAAATCTTAAATTATAACAAAATTAACGTTGGCTCACTGGATATTTATACGATTAATAAATGAGTAAATCGATAAACTCAGTTATTTTTGGTATGCTGCATTTATAAATTGTATAAAAATATATTTAGATTCAAAATTTAAAATGGCCGCCCGGAAAGTATGCATTTTTGAATTGTCAATTCACGCCGTGTACGAAAATAACCTCAGAAGAATGACAAATAAGTAATAAAAGTATTGCTAAATTTTACTCTTCTACTCTTTTAATTGCAGCTGTCTTATTCATATCTGGTTATACTACATACGCCAGAGTGAGTGGAACAAAAAAATACGCTATGTCTGTCGGCATACGTCAAAATCACAAGTTGGAATGTCAAAATGGTTAAAAGTTTGGTTCCACTTTGTCTTTTTTATGATCGGAAACTTGAACTCTCTAGTTTCAGAAGAAGGTTCAAGTCTCTGATCATATTACATTCCTACTTTTTACATTTTTGAATTTGGACAGCCCGAATTTACGTAATTTTGAAGGGTTTCCTTCAAAATTACGTAAATTCGGGTGTAAATGCCTCGTTTTCTAACACCTTTTAAATTTCATATTTAAAATTAGACAAAGTGATGTACGAGTATATATCTCTTGCTATTATTTTAGTACGGTTTCTATTAATTTAGTTCATATTGAAATAAACGCTTAAAAATTGCAACGACAATAATAGGTACACAGTGTAGAGTTCAGATCCCAAGAAAAAAGAATGAGCCCTAAGGGAGAATATTTGAAGCCCTGATTACCGAAAAATGGCGTCTGAATTCTTAGAAACTGATATAATATAATCTACGATGAAACTTGACAATAAGTTTAAAGCAAAACGCTTTTTATATAAGTCGTTAAATAATATAATAATCCCATACTTTGGAACGAATTTAAAACCGCCATTAACATATTTCATGATATTAATATAGTTCTTCTGTAATAACCAAAAAATCTGGTTAGTTTCAAGCCACGACAAAATTGGAAATCATTGCAATTTTTGCTCTAAAAATGTGGAAATGGAGCTATCGCCTTAAACCACTAGCCAAACGTAATTTAATTGTTTGTGACATTAATTGTGGCTATTTGAAATGTTAATTTAGTTCATTGGAATATTACGTTCACTATATAATAATTAATTTGGGAATTAACAGACTTTCAATAAATTGATTAGGTGTATTTGATAGAACAAGGATTAATAGGTAGGTACCCTCTGCGCTAATTACGCTATGAGAGCTACCTCTAATGAATACTCATACGTTGACTCAAAGCGCGGTTCCGCCGAAATCATGTTCACCACATGAAACCATGTTGTACAAAACTACAACATGTTGTTTTTAAACTTTCGCGATTTAAACACATTATTATTTTATACTTCGGGACTAATCGCGCACTAAAATTACGAGATAAATAAATACCTCCTCATCCCGACGTTTCGGCCGAGTTTGGCAGTCTACCCGTGACAACGGTCGATGCAACTCGGCCGAAACGTCGGGATGAGGAGGTATTTATTTATCTCGTAATTTTAGTGCGCGAATAGTCCCGTAGTATAAAATAATAAAACTACAACAGTAGGCGAAGTTGTAGATTTAGTTTGTCCGTCTCTACCGAGAAAAACATTTATATTCTCAACAATGTGTAACACAAACACAAAGTTGACAATGCCGGTGAAACCGCGCCTTAATTATCGCTCCTGTAAATCCTCAGAAATAAAGATTCATCTCTACACTTGACGACAAATAGCAAAGCGAATAAAAACAGTTTATTTACCTAATCTTTGACCTCTTATCAAAATCGTAAAGTTTTATAGCTTGTAGTGACCGAGCCATTAGGTAAATACCTACATTACACAAAAACAATATTGCCTACCTTGAGCTGATAAGCAAATGCGATTTAATTAATTATGTGGTTAAATCAAGTAAATCTTTTGACTTCATACTGAAAACTAAAATCACGAGGACAAATACCTGTCTGATAGTACGAAAGGAAATTAATACCTATACATATTTTTATCTCGGAAATGGCCTTTCTTCAGCAATAGACAATCGATAACGTCACAACAAAATCGATCTCATTATTAGTTTAAGACGCCCACTGCTGGACATAAGTCTCCCCTTTAGATATCCTTTAACAGTGTTTTTCAAACTTTTTCATGGCGCGACCCCCTTTACTCACCTTATAGAATTCGTAAACTGTGTTTCTGGTTAACTATGTTCAATTTGAAGTAATGTAACTCCACTACTTTATGACTGTATACTTTTGTCGTTTTCCGATGAAAACAGAAGAGAAGAACTAAGCAAAGGAAGCATTGTACCAAACCAGAGCGTAGTGAGTGCGGAATTTTATCGATGTTTTTTCGCATGTAGAAATGCGATTGCTGCGCAGACCCGCTCTTCAGTTAATGTTTTCTCAGTAAACATTTATTTTTAAAACATTTTTTTTCTGATACTGAGGTTTCGCACCCCCTTTAAAGACTTTGCGACCCCTCGCGACCCACACTTTGAAAAACACTGTCCTATAACATCGATTATGAGTGACCTGCATCCACTGCGTTCTCACAGTCTTAAATCGTGTAATCCGTCCACCTTGTTCGTGGATGTCTTATGCTGCATCTCTTTTAATTTATATGTATCCAGGGTTATTTCTAATCAATTAGCATCATTTTAGGAGCTTATTCTGTACATCAAAACTAACAACTTTTGTCAAAACTCAAAAAAATATCGGTGTTCCATAGAAAAATATCGTTCAGCCGCGACCAAATGTATGGAATAGCTGTTTTTTTTGAGTTTTGACAAAAGTCGCAAAACATAAGTTGTTAGTTTTGATATACATAATAAGCCCCTAAAATGATGCTAATTGATTAGAAATTACCCTGTATAAACAGACGGACATGGAAAAATAGATATTATTATGACGACCGCATGGATCAAGAGTAAGCTAGGCGGTTCTCAAGAAATACTGTAGTCTCTAGGCGACGATTCATGGACCGTGGAAGAGAAATCGACATTTTCTACCCCATAGTTTCAGCTATTGTAGAGTATCTTATCACTAGTCCTCTTACAAACTCTTTTATATAAAGTGTATTTTATGTTTCTCCTGCGCCGTATTTAGTCGAGCTCTACGCTAGACGGTTCTAAAGAGGTTCTGTAGTCCCTCGCGTACTTCGATTGATCGAATCTCGCGTCGTAATATTATTATATCTTCTTAGCTCTCGTAGAAACAGGATCGATCGCTCATTTCCTAACCCGTGCATGAGGACCGGCTCGATCGCTCGAAAACAGTTACGCCGAACTAGTTTGCGACCTAATCACAAATTGATCGAACCCACAGATCGAACACCGAACCGAGACCGAACAAAAGAGCACTATCTTATTTTATTAAAAGAATTAGAGACTCATTCAAGAGTCGAAAATAATTAGGTTGCAGAGGCCGTACATCCGGTGAAATGGCGAATCTACGCTATAGTTTTCAGCTATTAGAGATGATCTTATTGCAATAATCCTCATACAAGTTGCTTTAAGTTTCGTACTAAATATAACCGTCTTGCGAAACATATAATCATCACCTGTAGTCCCGCGTTTTTTCTGCATCATATTTAGTCAAGCTCTACGCTAAACGGTTCTCAAAAGGTTCGGTAGTCCCTCGCACAGAAACCTCCTCAAAGAAGCTCCTTTAAGTTTTGTACTAAATAAATATAATCGTCTTGCGAAACATTTAGGTAAGAACATCACCTGTAGCCCCGCGTTTTTTCTGCATCATATTTAGTCAAGCTCTACGCTAAACGGTTCTCAAGAGGTTCGGTAGTCCCTCGCACAGAAACCTCCTCAAAGAAGCTCCTTTAAGTTTTGTACTAAATAAATATAATCGTCTTGCGAAACATTTAGGTAAGAACATCACCTGTAGCCCCGCGTTTTTTCTTCACCATATTTTGTCAAATTCTACGCTAGACAGTTCTCAATAGGTTTTGTAGTTTGTCGAGAAACCATTGGCCGATCGCTCGTTTGCTAACCCGTGCATAATTGCATATGAACCGGCTCGATCGCTCGAAAACTAGTTTGCGACCTAATCACAAATTGATCGAACCCACCACAGAACGAAAGAGCACTCTCCTATTTAATTGAAAGAAGATACTCATTCAAGAGTCAAGAATTAGGTTAAAACCGCTTTAAACCCGATTATTCTACGGTAGTTTTCAGCTATTAGAGATGATCTAATTGCAACACTCATTCATACAAGTTGCATTAAATTTCCAACTAACTATAACTGTCTTACGAAACATATAACCGTTATACCTGTAGTCCCGCGTTTTTTCTGCGTCATATTTCGTCAAGCTCTACGCTAGACGGTTCTCAAGAGGTTCTGTAGTCCCTCGCGTAGAAACCGGGCCGATCGCTCGTTTGCCAACCCGTGCATATGAACCGGCTCGATCGCTCGAAAACAATTACGCCGAACTAGTTAACGAACGCGATTTCCCTTGGCGTTTTTAATCACCGTGACTTACCGAACGAAGGAGCATTTTACATCATCCAAGTCTTAAAAATACAAAGTAAGTAAATTGACAACTTATTTGTTGGGAATGTTGACAAAATATTGATATCATTTGGACGGGTATGGCGGCGTTTAACGTTGTACGAAATAAGAAACAAATTAAACAATGGATGTTTATTTGTTTTTGTACACAGCTCTGAATGAAAAATGTGTAAAAATAAGCCATCATCCGTAATAAATTGACCAAAAAATATTTCAAAATGTATAAAATTCAACAAATAAAAACATCCGAAAATCTCCTTTTGCTCGCACTCATTTAGTTCTGCAAGCCAGAGAACACGCAACCCCTGATATTTTATTTATTGACTACGACGATATTCATTGATACAGGGTTATATCTGCTTGCCCTATACTAAAATGGAAGGGGGTAATCAAAACCATCATAACAAACAGTTTTTACTCTAGAGAAAATAAAATTAGCTGTTCCATACAAAATCAACAACTCAGAATCGACTAAATGTATAAGACAGCTGCTTTTTTTCACGAATTCCGGGTTGGCCCCATAGAAAAACTTGTTCATAATGATGGTCTGAATCACCGCCTTCTGCTTAGTCAACCAGTTCTGGATAACCCAGTATAAATGTAGAGTAATTAAATTACTTTATTGAACTTGAACGTACTTTTAGTCACATTTTAATTTTTCTACAGAACAGCTCAAAAAATAAGTATAACAGAATACGGCTAAAACTCACGTTATAATTATACGGTCGATCCGCAAGGAATCCAACAAGTTTCAGAGTATTTAGAACTCCATCCTCAGGGAATACGCGCACCCCCGTCGACCGGAGCGATAGAGATCGCGCGACATCCTAATTTCAACCGTGATGGTGGATGGACGTTGGCCCCGGCGTGGAAACCGGTTTTGAACAGCTCGGATCACGCTAATGTTTGTGAAAGTGAGACCCAGGACACGGTCAGTGTTTGGTGCGTAGACCCGACTTGCTCAGCACAAGGAGTGCTATCGGAGATAGACGTGGAAGAAGATGAACATCCAGCCCCTGAGACCAGCAGTAAAGCGCGCGCTGCGCAGGCACGTGCGGCGAGGGCAGCCGCGCGGGAGGCGCGGTCCATCGCCGCGCGGGCAGGCGCCGCAGATTTCAGTGCGCGCGCGCCGGTCGACGGGGGTGCGCGTATTCCCTGAGGATGGAGTTCTAAATACTCTGAAACTTGTTGGATTCCTTGCGGATCGACCGTATAATTATAACGTGAGTTTTAGCCGTATTCTGTTATACTTATGATGAATACTCACGGTAGTTTTAATGAAGCTCAAAAAATATTCTAGATTAGTGTTATAACAAGTCACGTTATCATTCTATCAATCACAAGACGTCAGGTAAGGGTTGTTAGCCAATTTCCAAGGACATTTACAATTTTTATTGTAATAAACCTTAATAAAACAACAAAACTTATGTCTAAAACAATTACTTTTTATAGGGTATAGATTTCGTCCAAATGATTTCAATATTTTGTCAACATGTCCAACAAATACGTTGTCAAGTAGGTAAATTGACAACGTATTTTTTGACCGACGAACCACCGGAGGAGGTATACAATTCGACGCGTATATTTACATTATAAATAAAAAACTGCTTTGATGTCGCTGTCCGCGGGCAAAGTACCTAAGAGGCTGGTGACATTACCCCGTTGGATAGCAAGGCTAAGTCTTTGACCGAGGTAAGCACCAGCCCTTGGGTCGTTTGCTCTTTCTATTAATTTTTTTGATAGATCTTTACACAAGAACATTTCCAAGGAAATCTTCATTAGGTAAGAACAGAACATGTAAGTTAATTATTAGAAATCTTGGAACAATGATTTCAAAATAACACACACAAGAACCGGTGAGTATAAACTGTTTGTTGTGTTATTTTCTTTAGCTTAATTAATTCTCACGCGAGTTTTAATGAATTGATAGGCTAATTTATATCCCGGAAAATTAAAAGTTTTCTATGGGATAGCACAAATATCTCAAATTTCCCGCGGAAGAAGCCGCGGGCATAAACTAGTAGAGAATAAAATACAAGTTGCAAGTGAACTACATCTCCCGTGGTGCAATGACTAATGTCGAGCGAGGCGGTTTCCCGAGCTGAATTGTTCCTCATCCGTCGTCCTAAGACCGCAGACTCTACCAAGAAAGAACGACCAGCCATTAGCGCCCACAACACACAAACAACACACACAGCACCATGGATGTTGCGAATATTCGCATCCACATCCGCAATCGCGGACCATCTGCATCGATTTGGACATCCGCATCCGCATAAAATCAATGCGATATTAATGCGGATGCAGATGTAAATAGAATATGATAAAAGCGTTATTATAGATGAAATTTTTCTTAAATGGTGCAGCATTGACTGACAGGAATTTAGTCTATTTTGACAGCATCGAACACTGGGCCGTGTTTCATTCTTTGCATCGCTGCGGTATTGACAAGCGTTACGTGGATATCCTCCGAGAGCTATACCTAACCGCCACAATGCAGATGCGCATGCACAAATTATCAGACCTCATCCTAATTGGAAGAGGCGTACGGCAAGGCGACACGCTTTCGCCCAAGTTATTCAATGGTGTCTTAGAGGACATAATACAGACACTAAATTGGAGCGAAAGAGGAGTTAAAATCAACGGCCGCTTCATGTCGCACCCACGTTTCGCCGACGATCTTGTTCTCATAGCTGAAACCGCTGCAGATCTCCAACTCATGCTCACGGAGTTACAAGAGGCGTCTGAGAGCATCGGTTTGAAGATGAACATGACCAAAACCAACATTATGACTAACCCATCACGAAGACCTGTACTGTACTGTATCATCCTTTTTAATAGTCCACTGCAGGACGACCCACGAAGGGTGTTTGGGCCATATCCACCGCGCTGGCCCAGTGCGGGTTGGTGGATTCACATACGCCATCGAATTTCTTCTACTGACATATGCAGGTTGCCTCACGATGTTTTCCTTCACCGAAAAGCCAGCGGTGTTAAATTCCGTACATAAATTCCAAAGAACTCATTGGTACGGGACCGGGATTTGAACCCACGACCTCACGATTGTAAGGCGGGTGTCACTACCACTAGACCACCACGGCTTCTCTTCTTCGAAGACCTAGTGTCGTCGTAAATAACTAAAACATCGAAGTAGTTAATGATTACATTTATCTCGGTCATTGTCTGTCTTTTGACCGAGGCTCTCAGCTAAAAGAGATCGCTAGGCGTGTACAGCTAGGGTGAGCTTAGCCTTTGGAAAACTTGGTGACATCTTTAAACCTAAAATCCCACAATGCCTGAAGACCAAGGTTTATAACCAATGTGTGCTGACCATACTCACTTACGGCGCCGAAACATAGCCCCTTACGAAAGAGCATATTTACAAAATCCGTGTAGCTCAAAGAGCTATGGAACGAGCCATGTTAGGTATCCGCTTGATTGATCGTGTCCAAAACGTAGAAGTTCGATGTCGCACAAAAGTCGAAGACGTAGGCACACGCATCGCCAAGCTAAAGTGGAGATGGGCAAGACACTTGGCAAGACGGGATGACAACAGGTGGCCCAAGGCATTCGCCGAGTGGTACCCGAGAGAAGGACGAAGACATAGAGGCAAACCACCAGCCCGATGGTCAGATGACGTTATCAAACTTGTCGGGACGCAATGGATGTAGCACAAGACCGGAAAGAATGGCGATAAAGAGAGGAGGCCTATACTCAGCAGTGGGTGGAACAGGCTGAATAGATAGATAGATTACAGATGTTTATCGGCACATGTGTTCCAAGCAAATAATTCTATTTAGTAGCGTGCATTTAACTTATAAAAGTTTATAAGTTAAATCGTATGCGTATGCGTAACATTATCAGTTCTAATAACCCTGTATACACATGCAAGCAACGTAGCAACACAAACCCGCGAACACGCATGCTCGTTCCTACAGAGGACAGTCCAGTCACGCGCCATAATTTCTTAAAAATCTAAATAAAAATAAAACTCTCAAAATAGCTCAATATGTCACCTAGAGCTAGCAGCAAATTTCCAAGAAAATCCCCTACACGTTTTGCTTTGCTATAATAAACCAAGTCTATACTTAGTAAGCTAGGGCTCCCGTGGCGCGGCGAGTAATGCGTTTAACGCGGCGGCTTCCGGCGCGGGATTGTTCCGCTTCCGCCGCCGACCTAACAGGCTACCAGAGGATACGACATAAAATTACGACAATAATTCATCTACGCCAATAATAACTTTTGAAACGCAATTCACTCGAAGAGTTAACACAAATACTAGGTGTTTTTCTAGACGAAGTATAGTAGGATACCATTGTACCCACTGATCATTATGAATGGTTTTTACAGCATGTGTGGACTATGGAACATTTGTTTTCTTAGCATATTGTGGGAATCAAACTTTGAAGATGCAAACTACGCTAAACCCATCAATATGGAATGAAAAGCTAAAACTTACCTAATTTTCAATACAAACTAAGCTCTTCTCTCGTTTGCTTCTAGTAAGACTATCCTAGAGGCGGAAATAATTATCGGTTTATATATATAAAAATTATCATATAGACCGAATCATAAGAAGTCTGCGGAAATGAAGTTAGCTACAAGCTGCGCAATATCCAGTCCTGACAAGCTCACACAAAACTGCGCATTGATTGGGTTTCGTGCAGTTTTAGCTAATATATTATATACTTCGATTCGACGTATATTATAAACTTTTTGATATTGGTGTTATTACCTACCTATTATACATACCTACAAATTACATATTGGTTGGCTTCAAAATATGAAATGGACGTGACACCGACAGAAATATCATAGTAAGGGCTACAATCACTAATGACAGAATACCAACTTTGCTACAGGCAATAGTTTGCGGTTAGCGCTATTGCCTTCCGGCTTGGAGCCTTTGTACAGCACCGCCAGTTTGTCTGATGACTGAGTGAGGGAGCCACTACTACACTCTCTCACAATCGCTACAGACAGCCGGTGAATGTAATTTAGTTAGATTATTTCGCCAACTCTACCAGGTATAGTGGTGGTGAATTCGAGCTGATGACTGAGTTTTGAATTCTTAATTTCTAGAATGTTATAGAATTCGTTTGCTAAGATGTTGGTCGAATCATACAAATCGTCGGATGTGAAGTTAGGTACAAAATGCTCGAAAACCAATCAACGCTCAGCTTTATGAATTAGAATTAGAATCATTTATTGATGGATTGAGCTTAATACTAAAATTAAATATACAACAGTTTGTACAATAATAATTAGTACCGCAAAATACATCTCGTCATTTCACAATACACCATAGCAAAATTAAATTTAAAAATTGGTTAAATAAAAAATAAATAACTAGGTATCTACTTCAGCAACAAGATTAAATGCTGTAGAAAGGCCACCGAATACAAAATTAAATAATGTCAGAACAATACAAAATATCAAAAGTACAAAGTAAATATCATAGATTATAGAAGTAGGTCAATTAAAATGTCATGGATTTTCGTCATTACATTACATAAATGTGAGTCACGATTAGATATTAGCGCTATCGTAATTATAACAGCTATCGTAATTATATTAGCATATTTCTGTTTCTTTTTCACTTTAGGGATTCGATAGAGATTGGGCTTATTGCGCAGCTTGTAGCTAACTTCACATCCGACGACTTGTGTGATTCGACCTGTACTGGTTACAGTACTAGGCCTATATTAATTATGTCTATATTCTGTGATGTTAAATGCTTAAATAGCTAAGTGCAACCGAATACTATAGGTATATTAAGAGAATGACTTGTAATACATATCCAAAAGATATAAGTGTGGCAAATTCTAACAAAGGTCAAAAATAGTTAAATTTGCTTCCACCCCGAAACTGCATTAACAGGTCCAAATATAAAGGCCGACGCACGCCAGTGACCTAATTTACCTCATGAATGACATTTCAGGATTTAATTAAACCGTAAGTCCGCCTAATCGGTGGACGTCGCCGCGTTGTATACGCTGCGCTTGCCGGTACGTGGTCTCCATTTGAGAACTTTATGACCTCATCGGCACTTCGAACTACATAATTATGTAGGTACCCTATCCGCGTTCCGCTGGGCTATGTCGGTGAATTTGGTTTGCAGTATGCTGAGTGTGAGTTTTGTCGTAAACATGACGCGCTCTTCAGCGAGCGCGTAAGCTTGTAATTTGTATGAAGAAATGTACAGCGCCACTAGCGGCGCGTTTTTGAAACACAACAAGTTCATACAAATTTCATGCGTACGCGCTCGCCAAAGAGCGCGTCATGTTTACGATAAAACTCACACTCAGCATACAGATCTCTTCCTTCCTGATCGATCACGCAGAGAGACTCCGAGCATAGCCCTCTCCACAGGACGTTGGACTATTTCATCAGCAGTCTTCTTTATCCCACTGCTGGCCATAGGCCTCTCTCCTGCCGGGCTAGGATGGGCACGACGTAATATTTCCTTCGACTTGTCAGAACGAGACAGAGTGTTATGGTTAGGTTAGGTAAGTGTTATTTTTGTGGTCGCATGCTTGGCCTACTGCAGTGCCATTTGCCTCGGTCATAATTCACTAGGCCTATAGAAAAGAACACGTTTCAGTAGCAGCAGTTTCGGTAGCATTACTACGTAGTATTATTATATCTTCTTTGGCATTACCACGTCCAAATATGAAGGCCGACGCACGCCAGTAACCTAATTTACTTCCATGAATGTGAATAGACGATAATGGCTATCAACAGCGTCACTTCCGTTCGTAAAGCCCTGTTTATTTATTAACAATACGATTATGCGTTCGTGCCGAGCACTGGCCCGGTAACTGAAAACCGCTCGCTGAAGAACGTAGAAGAGAGAAAGTTCTGATTAAATAAAGTAAACTAAAAACTACACTGTGTGCTTGTGCACTTGATAATTATTGTTATTGTTTTTCTTCTCCGCATCGAGCTTTTGGCATGGCGTGATCGGCTCGTTTGCCATTTTCATGTCAAAGTTTTCGTATCAACTTGGATAAATATCCATGGTATGGCTTTGTAAAGTGCAGAAATTTAAAGAGATGTATGTATATGTTCTTATCATGATGAACATCATTCATTGTGCCACCATCACCGAAATAGCGTCAAAATTTGTTCCAACCAAAAAGTTAAGTAATAAATTAAAATGTATATAGCTAAAATACATTGTATGGAATAATTTTTCCGCTATCCTGAGTTAAGTGGTCCCATTATAAAAGTTGTTCAAAATGATAAGTCTCGACACATTTTTAAAGCCCTCACACAAGTCACAAGTAATGTTTTCAAAATGGGTCATAGAAACAACTTTGCATCCTATGTACCATCTCTATCGCCATCTGAACCTTAGTAGGTATAATTTTAATTAGTAAACGAAAACTACCTACTATAGCTTTCGAGTGCAACCATATATTTTTGTTAGTTCTTACTCGATTCCGCCTGGTGGGCTTTACCAAAATTCATGGAGCCACACGGAAACTACTGCAGTTTCCGTTTCGTTTTCGATTTATTCTTCGTTCCCGCCAATAGGAGCAAAACATCCCTAGCACTTTCTGTTCACATGCGCATTCTGCCCATTCCTAGTTTACTACGTTGTTATAGCGTTTTATTTGCCATAGTGCCGGAGATGCCACTATACGGCGGAACGTGTCACATCGCAATTTATTTTGGTAGCACGTGACTGTAGAAACACCGGAATAGGGAAGTAACGACGGGGTAATAAGGTACTGAATTAATTAAAAGTTTTAATTTATTAAGATTGTTCGTAGACTGAAAAAAATAAATAAAATTGACAAATCCAGCTCGTAAAGATTTTGGTAGGGATTAAGAGGGGGTGTTAGCTTTTACATGAGGACATAAAAAAAATAACAACTAGCCTTTTGCATAGGTAGTCTTTAGAAAAAGTATACTGCAAATGTAACTTAAACAAAAAAATGTGACATCAAGGTCAGAGCGCAAAAAAAATATTTTTTTTTTTGCTATCTACAGATAAACTAATCGAGTCTTCATTGTAAGTTTGTATCAGCCTTATAATAGTCCACTGCAGGACGTAGGCTTACCCTCGAAGGGTGATTGGGCCATATCCACCACGCTGGCCCAGTGCTGGTTGATGGATTCACATACGCCATTTAAATTCTTCTCCGGACATATGCAAGTTGCCTCACGATGTTTTCCTTCACCGAAAAGCCAGTGGTGTGAAATTCCGTACATAAATCCCAAAGAACTCATTGGTACGGGACCGGGATTTGAACCCACGACCTCACGATTGTAAGGCGGGTGTCATTACCTCTAGACCACCACGGATTGTAAGTTTACGAATACCAAAAAAACACTTACCTAGTGAAACCACCTAAAGTCCGACTTTGGTTCGAATAGACATAGACAATAGACGGGTAGCTTAGTGTCAAAGTTTTTAAGTCGCCCGAAGGCCTCGGTAGATAGACCGATAGGTTAACGACATCAGACCCATTGCGGGTCTTTCTTGAACGTAACTAGCTCTAAATAGGGAACACTGGCACAAGGGAGAGGAGGCATATACTCAGCAGTGGGCGGATACAAGTCGATGATGATCATCAAGGGGTTAAAACAATGATTTGAGAAAGATATTACTTTGATCATACACGTTGATAGAAATTTTCTCTACGTTTATTATTATTATTTATTATCATATTTAAATAGTTTTTTTTTGTCAATTTAACGCTCACATCTCCAGCTGTGACCTAAGTTGCACCTAAATAAACACATTAATAGAAATTAATATATTTACCGTGAAATTACAATAAACATGACATCACCTCACCTCATTGGAAAGTAGTCCCGATTAAAATAATTATGCTTATATTATTTTATTGCCATGGTAAAGTCGTTGAAGGCATTTAAATGTAATATTGTTTATGTACTAAATGTGCAAGGTAATGACTGTGGTTATAAAATATAATTAAATACCGTACCTTTTGATTATGGCCCAAAATTGACCATAACCGATTGTTTATGACCAATTTTTAAGACAAATCGAGTCGATAACATGCCTAAAATGTGAAATATTCGTTTGATCTTTCGCAAGCATATTAAAACACTGTGGAGGTCGTGAGGACTCTAATCGGATTCCCAATTATCAGAGCTGCCATCGTAGCACATTCTAAATAAGATTTAGCTGATTTTTGGCGTTTTTAGCGTCTAATTTTGGGCTTTTTACTCAAATTTAATTGTTTCATTTTTCTGGTCGCTACAATACGGGCTTCTAAACCTAGTGTGGGACCGCCGAATAAAAAAAGTTAATTTGTGTCCTTAGTTTCGTTTTGTCTACATGTTATATTCAAGATTCCATTCTAATTTGTGTGAGTATTTTTTTCTTAAATATTATTATTAAATACGCAGGAAAGACTATCCCGAATAGTCTACATATTAGAAATTGCTAAAAATAAATAAGTACACTGTATAGATACATCGTGCTTTTCTATAGGAGGAATTCCTTCAGTGTCAAATGAAAACATTATGCGTAGCTAAGACTCCATTAACTAAAATATACATATTATTATTTATCATTCTAGGCAAAATTAATCTCTAATTAAAATGAAATAAGCCAAACTTGAAAGAAAAATCAACCTACCTTTGAGACAGGTTTTCAATTACTGATTTAGCGCTTATATACAGGTTTATTCCTAATCAATTAGCACCCTTTTAGGGGCTTATTCTGTACATCAAAACTAACAAACTTTTGTTCTGCGACTCTTGTCAAAACTCGAAAAAAAATCAACTCTTCCACATTTTACATTTTGTCGCGGGTAAACGATATTTTTCTATGGAACATATTTTTTTAATTACCTTGACTTAACCTGATTAGAAATAACCCTGTATATAGATCTTTTCCAGTGAGATTTAGTTCTTATTGCAATATTAGAGCTGGCAACACTGCCAATTACGGCTAATGCGATTTTTATCAGCGATGCGATCACCCCCGAGGGGCGCGCATCGCAGACGTGGGAAATCTCAGATGGAAACCGAGATGATATGAAATCATAATGCGTAATACATTGTTTTGTTTTATTTGCGGTTAGGTACATTACTAGGCGTATTGTAGCTTTCGAATGGGTTTCCCGATTCGTGATAATTGCTAGCAGATATCAGACAAGAAATAAGTTGTTATGTAATAAATTAGTATTCAATTATTAATGCAGACAAGTTATGGGCAGTGTTTCCAAAATATTGATGATCACCTGAATAGTTCGAAACCTAGTTTTTAGGACATCATTATCACAGCAAAGACACTGAATAGAATATTAATGTGGAGTTTTTTAGTACAGTGTTTGAAATACTAAAAAGTAGTCATTTTCCCTATTATTGTGTATACGACAATCTGCATTTATAAGATATAGATAAGTTCTGATTATTGAGCTCCGAACACTAAGTAGCTACAAACACGAGAATGTTCTAAAACTTCGATGTAGGTACTATAACGTAAAATAAGTACAGTGTAAAATAATCATAACAAATAAATAAATAAGTAAATATTAGGGGACATCTAACACAAGATCTCTGACCCCAAACACCTAAGTTCATCGAATAAATATTTGCTCTGGATGGGGATCGACCCCACGCCTTTTTGAACTACGAGTCAGGATCACTAACCACTAAGCCACCGAGGCAGTCGAAATCACAGCAAAGTCCCAAAATAAAGCAAATGTATACATTGTATACTTAGTTTCACAATTTTAGTACCATTTATCTACTAAATACTTTTTTACTATGAAAATTTACGTGGTTTTCACACATTTTAAACTATATATAACGGGACTAAACTCACGTGTAGGGATAGTCGTAACGACTATAGTTTCGGTCGCATTCGGCGACCTTTCTCGAGTTTCTAGAGTTGGCGAGTGCTAGCACGCGGAGCCGTCTCGCAATGCACACAGTTACAATTAAAAATACTAAATACTTATTAAAGTGATTAACAACTCAGCACTGCCATGGTTCAGGAGACACGTTACATTATGAGTCCCGGTTGTTTTAACCTTTTAGACATGTCAGGCTGTAATGCGGCTTAAAAATCTCACAGGGCTAGCCACCCGGCCTATACGAACTTAAAAGTCATGAAAAAAGCCAGGCGTTATTAGATACGTGTCTTTCGTAAGCTAATTGTATTTATGCAAATAAAACAGGGTGACACCATCTATTTTGCATTCTGCTGCTGCGCCTGTCGGATGGAAAGGAAACCGGGGCTGTCGACGTTTAGCGTCAATACATTATTGGCTGCAACCCCTGAATACGCAATGGCTTTGACTTTAAAAGTACTTGTTGAAAGCTGTTGAGAGGACCACAAAGCAAATTCTTCAAGCGACGTCGATTAACGGTTGTGAGAATAAAATGAATTGATCAAATTGAAGCTTTTTTGACAGCAATTGACAGTCGTTATCGGCCATGTGCTGTATGTCAATATAATGCATGTTTTCTGCAGTATGTGCTGTATATTATCGATATCCTTTTTTCTTCTTGAATGTGGAAAGTAGCACTTTCAGGGTTGGCTCTACATTTTTTTTCATACTCAGAGTAGACTATATTTTTTGACATCTTCTCTCTTGCCCTAACTGCCCAAATACCTTCACACTTCAGAATCTTTACGATGCCTTCCCTCGCGGAGTGGCAGTGGCAAGGCACTGTGAACCGTGCCTTATAAATTCTCACTTAGATATTATTTGGATCATCAACACGAAGAAGAAGAAGAAAGGATATCATAATATAGTCTACACTATATTATGATGTCCTAGAGTAGGTAACTTCAATGAGTAATTTCGTATGTTGGGTTTTGGCCAAAATTTGCATATTTTAAATAAAGTGTGGTTTTTGAACGGCCACATCAGTTCGAAGGCGGTAGTCAACCTGTACCTGTACCAGCCTTTTTTAACAGTCCACTGCAGGACGTACTCGACGGACGTAATTACCCACGAAGTGTGATTGTGCAATATCCACCACGCTGGCCCAGTGCGGGTTGGTGGATTCACATACGCCATCGAATTTCTTCTACGGACGTATGCAGGTTGCCTCACGATGTTTTCCTTCACCGAAAAGCCCGTGGTGTGAAATTCCGTACATACATTCCAAGGAATTCATTGGTACGGGATCGGGATTTGAACCCACGACCTCACGATTGTAAGGAGTGGGTCACCACTAGACCACCACAGACTTAAAAAGTAAATGCAGCAGAAAACTAGCTGTAGTTGGCTATTACAGGCATAAAGAGTAAAATTTAAAAAAGACGTCATGGTCAGAAACTCGCACAGGTTTTTAAGACCATTCTGGTCGAGTCGTACGAGCAAAGAAAAAGTCTAGACTAAAACTAAAAGTTATTTTTAAGAATAGAGAACACTGTGTGCTCCGAAATAAATTCAAAAGTTGTAATATTGGTGTTTCATCTGTATCTAGTCCTTGTTTTTCCTCACACGTGTAACAGATGGATACCCTACAGATAAACAAAGAGGTCGGTTAACGAGTCCTCATCAGGGTCGTAGCTAGAGTTTTTAAGGCAGGGTAACTATAGGTAACTGTGTTTATAGCTAGGGCTGAAGCATGGGTGCATGTAGACGGGTATAACTGTGCCGTAGGATAAGTTAAGGTAGGGCAATGCCCTTCAACTCAGGGGTAACTGAGGGAGGCTACGACCTACGACTCTAGGCCGTTTTTAAAACAGGTCACCACAAATTCTGCAATGCTATCATTGCTTCAGTTCAGGTCACATTCGCCTCCAGACCAAACTACCTCGGTCGTAACTCCCAGTTCTCAAAGTTAAAGTACCTATCAGTTATTGCATTAGTTTGCAGCTAAATGCCGCTGATTGCGACTTGCAGGAACCAAACAGATTAACGGGTTTTGCCCCACTTTGGTTGCAATTGCTTCAGTTAAATTAACTCGTCTTTTTGGCGCAATAAACGGAATTCAATCTTCACAATAAACAGTGGTAGAAATATTTTAGGGATGCTTTAAGACCAAATTCAAAAATATTCAACTGTAGAGTAACAGAAACTAACTACCAAAATACGGTTTTCAATACTCTTTGGCACTTAGAGTCACAACTAGATATACAACAATGGATTTGGATATATTTTTGCTATTTCCGGCAGTAGACGTCCTACTGCTAATTGATGGATAGACATAGGCCTGCCCTTGAAGAATAATTGGACTATAACCATCATGCTGGCCCACGCCGGGTTGATGAATTCACATAGGTACGCCATCTTTTACAGAGGTATGCAGGTTTCCCCAAAACGATTGACCATACATTGTCAACCTAAAAGTATATATTCCTAAGTGTTGATGGTAACATTGGGTAGGTAAAAATAGACATCGCGTGCTTCGTGCTACGTTCCATAACATTCAAGGTGAGGGTAGTAGAGGGTAGGCCTGCATAGCGTCGATCATAGCAGGGGTGGAGAGGTCAAGCCGGGGTTCTTTATCTCTGGCAGGGCAGGGCCACTTGAAAATTGCGAGCTTGGATCAGACTATACTTTGTACGTAGAGATCGATACAGTGTGACCAGAACCAGTATTTTAATACTTTTTGGTATATTTTATTTATTGCCTTTTGCGTATATCAGTATTTTTGTAGGTATACCAACATATGCTCAAAAATACGCATATTTATGAGTACATTTTGGATAAAATTGTTGTTAAAAGGTATTTTTTATTATATTTTGGGTAACATTTTTGTAAAAAGGTATTTCAGCCATTTTAGGGGTACTTTTGGTCAAATATGACTCCGCGCTGGGAGCACTGGACCTCTACGATTTGCGATTTTAGCGAAACTTTTGGAGAAAAAAAGTTATATACACCGATTTATTATTTTTAAGGGTGTTTCGGTATTTTTGCGAAATTAAGTCTGGTCACACTGTGACTGGATAGTCGAATTATAATATAGTAGGAAGATTTAACGTAAATCATTCTAACTAATTTTGACATGTTTTCTGAAAGGTCGTATACAGCCGGAACAAAGCCGGAATGGGACAACCAGGTAATTCGTTTTGTTTTTTGTTTCAGCATCACGGAAATGTAGTATTTGTTCGTTTCTATTGACTAAGAAAATTACCTTATATGTATAAGATATTATATTGTAATTATTTGAATTTTAGCCTTAGTTTGTTTAGTTGGGACTTACATACAAACCCGTTTGGATTTTACTCTTCATGAGCACTGATTCTCTGCTTTATAAATTCGAAACTTGACCGCATAATAATGTAACTAAGTTTTTCTGATATATTATTTATAGAACGATCCCACTAAATGACACATATTTACTACACAAAAAAAAATGCCAAGTCGACGATTTACTTGAAATGTTTTGGTGGGATTTAAGTTCCTCTTTTTAACACGCTTTTATTACACCTGTATGTTTGCTTGTTTGCTTGCTTGTAATCAACCCCTTTGAATTCGATTTTGACCTACTTTGAGCAATCAGATTTTCTTAAAACTTTGCACACCTATCAAATACCGATGACAATGCATTTATATAAAAAAAAATCCTAAGCGTGATTTTTAGTTTTTTTTTTTTAATTATATTTATAGTGTAAAGCTTCAAACTAACCAAATGTCGTAGCTTGTTTAAGTTTTATTATCTGAACAATAGTTAACGCTTTAGCTGTTGAAATTAGGACCTTAATGAGGCGATGTAGAACAGGTGAAGGTCGCCGGGTGTGGGTTACGATTTGTGTGGTTTCGCGCCTAAACTGTTTGGATTAAGGGAGATTATGTAAACTTAACACGCTATTTAGTCGCACGAGAAAACGCTCTAAGTATAGCCCGAATCATACAAGTCTGTGGATGTGAAGTTAGCCACATGCTGCGCAATATCTAATCCTGATTAAACAAACAAACAACAACAAACAATAACACTTTATTAGACAACCACATTACAGAAGTTGACAAAAAACGTGGCCTTAACAGAAGGAAGATATTCCCTTTATAAACAAACACTTAACAAAAATAACACTAATATCTACCTAAATACATACCAATCAATTATTCACACATACATAGGTATTATATAAACTACATCTTAATATATATAAATCTCGTGTCACAATGTTTGTCCTCAATGGACTCCTAAACCACTTAACCGATTATAATAAAATTCGCACACTATGTGCAGTTCGATCCAACTTGAGAGATAGGATAGTTTAAATCTCAAATTATAGTCGCAATTTTAATTTATTTAGCCACATCAACGCGTGGCCGGGTCAGCTAGTAATATTATATAATATAAAATAATAATAAACCTACATACACTATTACATATAATTGTACTTAAATAAATATTATATTACTATATTTAGACATTATTTCATTATCGTACATAAATAGGAGAACCAAAAAAAAGAGAAATAGCTAAGATTATAGATAATGCGAATTAACTCGATTCTTAAAAACATTGAGAGATGGGGCACGTCTGATTTCTACTGGCAACTCATTCCACAGTCTAATAGCTTCAACTGTGAAAGATGAACCATAGAAGGTGGTTTTGTGTTGTGGAAATGTAAGTTTTAGATTCTCTGACGATCTCCAAAAGCGGGATAGAAGAGAACGACGGAAAACGAAACGTTCTTGAAGGTAGGGAGGAGGACTAAATATAAATCTGCGCGTTGATTGGGTTTCGCGCATATTGTAGCTAACTTCACATCCGCCGTCTAGAATGATTCGGCCTGTACGAGTACTGCTAATAAATTAAAAGTTTTACACAGCTAATTTTTGAAGTAGGTAAGAACTTTTTAGCAGCGTTGTACACTTTTTGTAGTATAAGCCGTGGTGGTCTAGTATAAGCCGTGGTGGTCTAGTATAAGCCGTGGTGGTCTAGTATAAGCCGTGGTGGTCTAGTATAAGCCGTGGTGGTCTAGTATAAGCCGTGGTGGTCTAGTATAAGCCGTGGTGGTCTAGTATAAGCCGTGGTGGTCTAGTATAAGCCGTGGTGGTCTAGTATAAGCCGTGGTGGTCTAGTATAAGCCGTGGTGGTCTAGTATAAGCCGTGGTGGTCTAGTATAAGCCGTGGTGGTCTAGTATAAGCCGTGCTGGTCTAGTATAAGCCGTGGTGGTCTAGTATAAGCCGTGGTGGTCTAGTGGTAATGACACTGGCCTTACAATCGTGAGGTTGTGGGTTCAAATCCCAGTCCCGTATTAATAAGTTCTCCGGATTTTATGTACGGAATTTTACACCACTGGCTTTTCGGTGAAAGAAAACATCGTGAGGCAACCTGCATATGTCCGTAGAAAAAAATCGATGGCGTATGTGAATCCACCAACCCGCACTGGGCCAACGTGGTGGATATGGCCCAATCACCCTTCGTAGGTAGGCCTACGTCCTGCAGTGGACTATTAAAATGACTGGTACAGTATACAGTACAGTACACTTTTTGTGATGGGTAAAAAATGATAAACTCGCGTCAGGACACGTGACCTGATCGAAAATTCGTAAAACTGAGGGAGCAAGTTTTCACTTCTGCCAGCACTCCCGGTGTGCAACCCGTTGTTAATTTTCTCGAATTCCGTGTTGGCTCTACTACAGTAAAAGTTGTTCGTAATGATAATGATAATGATAGCCTTTATTAACAATCAACTTATAAATCTACACAAATGTGTCTCTAACTATTTAATTACTTATATTATGCTAAATATATAATATATGATGCTCGTTCTATTTCGACACCAGTAATTTGATTCATTATTTTTACTTTTGATCGTCTTGCTTTTCAGCATAGGCCTCCCCAAGAATTTTCCAAAGTGATCGGTCTCTTGCTTTTCTCGTCCATGTACTTCCTGCTACTTTTTTAAAATCATCTTCCCATCTACGTCTCTGTCTGCCCTTTTTTCTTTTGTATTGTCTAGGGCACCATTCCATGACATCTTTTGTCCATTTGTCTTTTTTGCTCCTTATTATATGTCCTGTCCACTTCCACTTCAGTTTTTTGATGCAATATTTGACATCGAGAATTTTTGTTTGATTCCTAATGGAGTTTAACCTTACTTTGTCTTTTAATTTTATGTTTAGCATACGTTCGTAATGATGGTGTAAACTAAATCACCCTTTAGGACTAGACTAGTCCACTTGATCAACCCTATATTGAAGCGAACACTTCCTCCTATTTGGAAGTTGGTTAAATATATTTTTTTATATATACCTACTACGTGTTATAGGTCACTATGTGGAAAAAAAAGTTATACAAGTAAACAGAGGACAAAGCGAACTTTTTGAACGAAACCAAAAGTTGGAATTGGTCAGATATTGGTTATTGGCATTGACATGGCCCATGAAATTAAAAAGTTTTCCTGGAAAAAGTGCGGCGATATTGGATATTTTGATATAAATAAAATAGATTTTTTTTGGCATTGATCATCTCCGGGGTTGGCCATTTACTATTGCTCTAAACAATTACATGCAAAAAGACGTTTTAAAGTTTCGTTTTTCGCGTTATTATGTACTTATGTTCGCTTATTTGTCTGCGAAGCCTAGGCTGGTTCGCCAGTGCTTAATAATCTCAATAAATTATTATATTTTTTTTAAATACAAGCTTTTGAGATCATGGATATCATATAGCAGCAGAGTGCTAGCTAAAACAATTAGCTCCATCATGGTACCATATTATTGCATTGTCACGAGCGTGCATTTCAGGTCAAATTTATAAGTTCTGTAAAATTCATAACCTAAATTATTGTTTCTGTTAGTCAAATAGTGTTTATACTTACTACTGTGTGTTTTTTGTTTAATATTATTGATTTATAATTAGTCTGCGCGCTGCGCTTTGTAGCAACGTATTATGTACCTACATAGATGAGTGTGTAATCTCAGTAAGTGAATTTTTGTAAATTCTTTTGAGATTAATAAATATTCTTAAACCTTAAATTTAACGTGCAAGATTCCACCCGAATTTACAAAAAAGCTTGTATATCACAAGACCAAAATGTCACAATGAAAATCTGTATTTTTGGTTTTGCTACTGTCTTGAACATTTCAAGGAAGGTCAAACCAAAAAGATTTCAACGATGAGCCAATCTTATAGAGCAAAGTGCAATACGTTCCGTTTGACATAAAACGATTCCCTGAGATTGGACTTCTTGGTATTTTTTCACATTCACACATAGAAATGTGGGAAAGCAATCCTGGCCCACCCACATACCTTCCGTCTCACATACGGTACACGCGATCGAGTGAGGAGAAATGCGTTAAGGTCGGACCGCATTGGAAAGGCGGCGCTGTGCGGGATCCACGGTGCGGCGCTTTTATATCGTCATCAAAATATTCGTCTAGTCATATGTTTATTATGTTATAGTTTGTTTGTACACGTCTCACGCCTGCGATCCAACCGTGAGACCTGGCGTGGGTGCAAACTCAGACCCGTACGTATGAGTTATTTTTAATTCATGTAGCCGGTCATGTTCATCACCGGCTTTTCGGTGAAGAAAAACGTCGTGAGGCAACCTGCCTACGTCACTAGAGGAAATGATCTAGCTGTATATGTGGGTTCACCCACTAACCTGCATTGGACCAGCGTGGTAAATATATAGCCAAATCGCGAGAGACTCATATTCAGCAGAGGACAATTAAAATGGTCAGTACAGTATAGTACAGTAGGTATGTCGTATTAGCACAGCTATTACTTAGACATACAAATGATATTCTAACATTTTACATTCGAAAGATTTAATATATCTTTATTTAGACGCGTAGCGCAGTACCGCGCAGCGCCGCTCAATTGCGGTCCGACCTTTAGGCGCTATACATATTCAAATTGCAGCGATTCTGCTGCGCTAGTCTAATGTTGTAGGGCCTCGTAGATCGTGCTGCCGCCAGCTACGAGTATGTTTTAAGTTCTCACGCTTGGTATCCTATCTTGGCATAAATGGATTTGTTTCTTTTAAATAAATTAGGTAGCAAGTACTCAAAGTCAATATAAAAATAAATAAAACGAATTTCTCAATTGAAACAACACAAACATGCAAATTTGGAATCTATTCTACAAAATAATGAACAACTAGTTACACATTTAGTACAATAATACGCATCCATACTTTTGTTATCGAATACGCAACGAAAGTATTTTCTGAAGACTGTGCCAACCATTCTTGTATTTCTAGCCTAGCAACGTGACTATACTATAAATTTGTAGCGCCTACATAACTGTGACAAATTTCACCTCTCAACTAAGTAATGAACTGTGTTCTATACATTATTAGTGAGCATATGGAAGGAATTACCGTAATAAAGTCAATAAGCACGCGTCGATCACTACTTCCATTATACAAATTGACAGGTACAGTCTAAGTTAGTAAGACGGCATTAGGTGTCACGACCTTCTCTTAGTTAGTAATTCGATCATTTTTTAACCGACTTCAAAAGGGCTTGTAGTAAGTTCCAAGTAATATTTCTAATAAGTACATTTATTATGTCTTATACCTAACAGTATAACTGTACCTACAATAACCATTTATTGTAATCGCCTTACTAATATTCAAATGAGACCATGACATGACAAGCTTTTTAATATCAGCGCATGACAACTAACAATTAATCAAGGAAAAGCCTAGAGTAGGTACTGTACAATATTAACCGTAATCAATAAGGCAGCGCTTATGAGCTCAGCGCATAGCAGGGCGGGCGCTGTAGCGGATTCCTAATTGTGTTTGAAGTACCTATCGGCTAAACTAGCTATAAGCTGAATCAAACTTCTTGGCGGCTGTGATGTTAGCTACAAGTTTGGGATAACGCAATCCTGACTGAAGGTCACTTAATATCTGCGCGAGGATTGGGTAATCCGCAGCTTGTAGCCTAACATCACACCCACCAAGAAGTATGATTCGGGCTAAAGCTTAACAATAAAACTAGTAGCTACTCAATACCGATTCGCATGTATAACATATTTTAATCCTACTAATATTATAAACGCGAAAGTTTGTGAGGATGGATGGATGGATGGATGGATGGATGTATGGATGTTTGTTACTCTTTCACGCAAAAACTACTGAACGGATTGAGATGAAACTTTGCAATAATATAGCTTATATATCAGAATAACACATAGGCTATAAATTATAATGATATTGCGTAAATTATTCATAATATAACGATAAGTGTTAAGTAAGATCTGAGAACTCTGAGAACTATAATATTCTAGAGTGCGCTTCAAGAAATGTCATAAAAAATCAACTGTCGAATCGAACAACCGTCAAATCGTTTTTTTTTTTATTTTTTTGGATCGGGTTTGAAAGACGGAGCGTGACATTGTCTACTTTTTATCCCGGATAAATAAAGGGTTCCTATGGGATAGCACAAAAATCAAAATATCATGCGAGGGAAGCCGCGGGTAAAAACTAGTGTTTACATAAAGTAAGCAGCGAAGTATTGTAAATTGAAATACGTATACAACACACGGTCTGTTCTAAAATCTATTAATTTTTTGCATCACTGTCTCTTCTCAACAAGATCAATACATAAACCAATTATTTGATTTTGTGATAACAACATTTTGAGTTCAATTTTTAAAAAATCGATTCTGTTTTTCTACTCCGTGTTTTGAGTTCTGTACAATGACGCAGAAAGAAAGCGTAATTTATATCAGTTTTTTTTCGCTATTCTTCCAATTAATCCTTACCTATGATCATCAGTAGAATAAGGTTATTAGTGTGACAGCGTATTTGGTAACTGAGACAAGTCACCCGCTCTTGTTCCCGCTGGCAACATAACCGCGGCCTAAGAAGCCAGATATCGTTGACACGCGACTTGTTGATGTTTCTAAGTAATCTACTATTTCGGTTCCCAAGGCTTTTGGAACCGAAGGCCACTCCAATATGTACTCAATCGCGTCTATTAAAATACACAACGAGAATATAAACGACCAGAAGGGAAACATCTAATTACCTTTCGCTACTCTGCATACGAGTATATCCGTGGAATAAAACCTCGATGGTAAGTGTGAATCCACCAACCCGCACTGGGCCAGCGTGGTAGATGTGGCCTGATCACCCTTCGTGAGTAGGCCTACATCCAATAGTAGACTATTAAAAAGGCTGGTACAGTAAAGTACTCTTTAAAATCAGCGCCAGCTGTCACGGTCGGCATTATGCTGAGATGGGACTGGTTTTGTGGCGAAAATTTAACATATAATTACTGTTTACATTTATTCATGTACTATATTTTTGATGTTTGTCTTGTATTATGTGTTATTTTCGTTGCAAATAAAATTATGTCTAAATTATGTCTATGTCTAAAACTGTATATAACGGGTGGTTAAATTTCAAGGGCCGATGTTGATTTTGAATAAAACACAAACTATTTAGGAAATTATTGTTTTAATTTTATTTTATTATGATAATGGGCGCCGCGACTACGGCGGCACACCTCCATCCGATGGTCCAAATTTTCGATGACCTTGAGGCATAATGGAGGTTCTATGCCGTTAATGTGTCGAATTATCTCATCCTTTAGCTCTTGAATAGGGATGTTTACTGGGTATGAAAATCATTATTATAATTAGTCCGTCAGTTAGATTATTGAAAAATATTGGACACGTATTTTTTATTTTGTCAACCAAACAATTAGTGACAAAGATAAACCTTGTCAAAGTTTGAGAGTGGGGGCTCGTGACGGCACTAGCCGGTACATTTCATAGCGGTTAGTGACGTCACGCGGAACTTTAACAGGCTATATCTTCATCAATTTGTGTTAAATTGACAAACGATAAAATACGTGTCAAATATTTTTTGACAATCTATTTGACGGACTAATTATATTTTTTTAGTAAACATCCCTATTGTTGCTGGCTTATCGACGTACACCTTTTCTTTCAAATAACCCCAAAGAAAAAAGTCCAACGGTGTCAAATCACATGATCTTGGCGGCCAATTGACATCGCCATTATGTGAGATAACACGGCCATTGAATTTGTTGCGCAAAAGAGCCATTGTTTCGTTAGCTGTGTGGCAAGTGGCACCGTCCTGCTGAAACCACATATCGTCCACATCCATATCTTCCAATTCGGGCCATAAAAAGTTCGTTATCATCTCACGATAGCGAACACCATTCACAGTAACTGCCTGACCGGCTTCATTTTCTCTTCAGCCACACTATCGCGAACAGCAGCAATATTTTCTGCAGTACGAGCTGTACGAGCATGCACTGGTGTTCTCACATCTTCTACAGACCCGGTTTGCTCGAATTTTTTCACGATTTTTGCGATTGTACGCACATTTGGACGATCAAATTGACCAAAAAAATCACGAAGTGCACGATATGCATTTTGATTTGAACGCCCATTTTCATAATAAGTCTGGATAACTTTAACACGTTGTTGGATTATCTCTCCATGGTTCAAATTGAGTAAGTCTGAAATAGAGAAATGTCAAATAAAATTCGGAAAAAAACTTGGCGTTTAGGTGTGGTTCACATTCAACATCGGCCCTTACAATTTAACCACCCTATACATAAAGCTCTGATTTCTTTGCCGCCAAAAGGCCTATATAAATAATCGTTTAAAATAATAATCGAAGCCTACTGTACCAGCCTTTTTAATAGTCCACTGCAGGACGTAGGCCTACCCACGAAAGGTGGTTGGGCCATATCCACCACGCTGGCCCAGTGCGGGTTGGTGGATTCACATACGCCATCGAATTTCTTCTACGGACGCATGCAGGTTGCTTCACGATGTTTTCCTTCACCGAAAAGCCCGTGGTGTGAAATTCCGTACATAAATTCCAAGGGATTCATTGGTACGGGACCGGGATTTGAACCCACGACCTCACGATTGTAAGGCGGGTGTCACTACCACTAGACCACCACGAAGCCTACTAGTACAATATAAAGTGTAAGTTCGAGCTACAGCAGCGTTATCTATTGATTGATTGTTTAATTATTTATTGTATTTATAGATCTACTCTCCGTGTCAATGCAATGCATAATATTTTCTTAGAATGTTTCCTTTAGCATTTAATAAAACTTGTTAGAAGCGGTTTATTTCAGTGCGCTTTTGGTGCTTTTATTTCAATGTCATCCTGTTGTGGTTGTGGTCATATATTTTTTCATTTGACATGATTTGTCTCTAGAAACCGTCAAGTTACATTTTCCATTCCCGAAAATATTCGTTACGTGAATAGTTAAAGTGGGTATAGATGTTTTCCCTTTCGATTGAGATACACTTCTTTACTTCTTTATTCTGTGACAATAATACAAATTATACCGTTTACAGCGTTCTGACTCATGTTTGTTTCGAATGATAAATTGACTGCTGAAAGTTCACGGTTCAGGTTTCTTTTACGGAAAATTCACGCGTATTTTATCATATTAATGGTGATCTTTTTACTGAATAGCGTTTCATACTCGAATCCCCACAAGGATTCTCTATGAAATTATGTATTGATATCCCTTTGATTTTATTTTAATTCATGAATACCTAGTTGATTGAATCAGGCGTTACTTTGCGGAAATTCATCTTCAAATCTTTGTTTTGAATAAATATTTAGTGTATTTCCGCTATCTTGTTGTAGCCAAATAAGTTTAAGGGTATTTAAAAAACATTATTAACATTAATAACACTATTATTAATATTACAATAATTATACATTTAAAAAACTAAATTTTTACTATAATTTTTTTTTATATTATTTTTATTTAAATACCCTTAAACTTATTTGCCTACAACAAGAATAGCGGAAATACACTAAATATTTATTCAAAACAAAGATTTCATGAATACCTACCTACTCTGGTATA
Source organism: Hypomecis punctinalis (assembly GCA_949316475.1). Taxonomy (NCBI): domain Eukaryota; kingdom Metazoa; phylum Arthropoda; class Insecta; order Lepidoptera; family Geometridae; genus Hypomecis; species Hypomecis punctinalis. The sequence goes on from OX438813.1 coordinate 18,540,167, forward strand.
GAAATCAATAGATATCATATCATTAACATATCATTGGTTGCCTTGCATCGTAGGCTTCCCCTCTAGATTTCCAATAATACCAGTTAGAAGAAACGCCGTGATTCCAGCATGTTCCTACGGTCAGAGAACGAAAAAACCGCCCAATGTTTCGGTAAACGTCTTTTGTTTCTACGCCTTTATACCAAAAATCCAAAATCGCCGACGACAAAAACCATTAATATATTAAACCTATGTACCAAGTTTCGTCGAGATTCATTGAAAAATGCGACATATGTAGACCAAAATCAACACCGCTTCGGTCAACTATTATTTTCAACGCTTTTCTTATCAAAATTTTCTTTTTATTTCAACCTCTTAGCTTCCTGCGACAAAAGACAAAGTAATGGTAACGCAGACGAGGGTAACATTCCTGAGCTCTAATAGACTGTCCTTTCAAGACAGGACTTCAAGGTGTCAGGTCGACAAGTCAAGTGAGCCTAGCGCGCTTATTGCGACTAAAATTGGAAAGAGAATTAATTTAGGTCTTTCACGAAAGATGTGTGAAGTAGACGAGCACATCACTCTGTCATAACTCTAAATATATGTAAAAAAAAACATAAGTACCAGGAGTACTTCTGTGAATATATGAATGAAAATAACATTTTGAACGTCATCCAGTGGTTAGTGACTCTGACTCCTTTTTTTTAAATCTTTTAAACATACCACCGCACCTCGGGGCAGGCGGGTGGTTATATGGGAGTCCCCGCCCATTGCTGGACGGTATACCCACCAAAACCCCTGGGTGTTCTACCACTGCTCTTGGTGTCGGGACTACGGGCACGCTTGCGCACTCCTCCGTGGCACCCGACAGCGCTGGCACAAACCGGGCCCCACCACGGAGCTTCGGCTCCCGCCAGAATGACGATGTGTCGAACACCAGACACATCGTCATCTACCACCTGGGGCCAACCGGCACTGGGCGTCTGACAGCACCCGTGTCCGACAGCCCTGGCCCCAATGCAACGGGTCGGTTGAAGTGGCCCTGCGCCTGCCACTACGGCTGCAGAGGATAGGGAGAGCGGCCGACGAAATACCGACACTCCTCTTCCCCTGCAGCACCACCGCCTCCGCCAACACGTTGGCGGCACCCGTTAGGGCCGCTGGCAGTATGGATAGGCAGCGGCTTCCTCGCCGCACGTCCATCCCGCCGCCGGCCCGCCTGGATGAGCTAGGCCGCGGTATCGCGACGAGCGCGACACCTCAGTCGACAAGCCGACCTACTGGCCAGCCTCCACACGGGCTTGTCGAGGGCCAAGACCCGGAGAGGCGGCCTCACCTCGGGTTCCTCTTCGTTCACCAGGTTGAGTGACTGTGACTCCTGGGCCAAGGAGGCGTTTGATTTCCACCCAGCAAGCATTTTATGTGATTATCATTGAAATGAAATGAAATGACATATTTATTCCACTAAAATAGAGTACATATAAATGGTGTTTCAGATTAATTCGTTCCTTCTTTTTGCGATTTACTAGCATGTGGAAAAAAGCACTTAAGTAAATAATAAAGTTATAACAGAATTATTCCTAAAATTAATTACAAATCATGTCAAAGTAAATAATTAACAAAATGAAATAAAATAAAAATAATAAGTATAATCATTGGTGTTTGCTCTATGTCTGAATGTTAATATCTTTATAAGTTTAGTATCTACCTATGTTTTAAAAAAAAAATACGTGGTAAACCATATTCCAAGCTTTGCTTAGTTTCGGGTCAGAGACCATGGAGACCGTGTATAAGATGTCCCTTACTATAAAAAAAGTTGAAAAATGCTTTGAGAAAAAATAATATCGACATAATATTAAAAAAACATTTGGTAAGCATTCACGATTGTTTGAAGTCTGTAATAAGTAACTTATCTAGCGTGTGCAAAGTTAACCCATCAGAAACGATAACCAATTTGAATAAAACTTTAGAGCGGATGTCTAGGTACCTAATTATGGTGTCCAAACACTAAATAAATTAATACTGAGTCTAGGAGCCAGTATCAGTATTCAGGTCAGTCGTTTGCAGCCGCAAACTTATTTGTCACATAATTTGTAGTTAAACTGTCCGGTGTCCGCACGTTCTTCGCAGAGTCCTTATTAGCTAAGCGCAGTGGTGTTCGTTTTCGCGTTGCGTCTCACTCGCTCTTGTAGCATGAGTAAGGCTGCTTTTCCGTTTACTAAGCATTTTGATATCCTCCAAATAAGGTCTACTATTTTCATAGTGTTGCTTAGCTCTAGTGAAAACTGATTTAGAAGAGCTATGTTTTTTTCAATGGAGGCATGAGAAGTAATGCGCATCCATTCCTCTATATATAAAACAGCAGTTCTCACTAGATTTGACTAGATTTAAGCTGTATTATAAAAATAACCGTTGAAACAAGCATACATCTAAGTGTAATATCACCTTAATTGTTACGAGTATGATAAAGCACGAAGTCCAAAGCCATCACACTTAGCCAATAAGGGAACAGTTCGGAAACTTCTTTTAACTTCTATGTCGTCCATTCCGCTTTCAGGTGAAAGCAATTAATGGTTTTACTAGTGAAAGAGTGTTTTATGGTTCCAGTGCTCTTTAGATACTGTTTAACTTGAATTTATCGTAAGTAATTACCTTAGGATAAAATCAAGTACCTATCTACTTAACAACTTTAATACGACATCGTTAACCCGCATCAATACTAAATAAAATCATGTTGATGGTAACCCAACCGATTTTGTATATGGTTTTCGCTTATTTTATTAGTCCTAAGACGGATTTAGATCTGCGGCACAATCTGCAAGAAATAATTGATACAGTGGCGTAACCCTGATATTAATCAGATAGTTCCCATGCATATATATTTAAATCACAGAACAGCAGTTATCTTGTCTCTCTCTCTTCTGTGATTTTTATGCAAAATGGGGCTACATTTGGTCACCAACTCGCCTGATGTTTTTCGATATTTCCACGTATCGCCAGAGGTAAAAAATAGGTAGATTACTCACCTGGTTCAGCCTAGAGTCAGCGCTGACGGTGTAGACGCCGCGGCACTCCTCCTCCGGCTTGTCAGGCGCCGGCTTGCGGTGCCAGCACGCTGCGCACACCATCACTAGCACGCCGCATAGTGTCGCGCTGGGGACAATAGAAAGATACATAAATACACGGGCAAAGGCAGGGTATCTATAGGCATATATTAACTACAACAATACAATACTTCATTTATATTCAAAGTCAAAGTCAAATCATTTATTGCAACATATGAAATTTACATGCGGTTCTTAGGTAACATGTTTTGTATAGTGATACATACGAATTACGAGTATGACCCTATAAGGGTATGGCAATTTTATTATTTGTATTGGAACGATTTATTATTATGTTTTCTAGATTATCGTTAAAAAATCGTCTAATGTGTAATAGCATTTCGATAAAAGGATTATTTTTAATTGTTTTATGAAACAGTTTTCTCTTTCGATATATTTTAGATTACTTATTTGGCAATTTATTGAATATTTTTATAGCCATAGAATTTGGACTAGAACTGTGCATTGCTTACTTACTTATTGCTAAGTTAGACTTTGGTTCTACGAGTTTATGTCTATAATTATTGTGATCTAATTTTGTGCGATTTATCAGACACTTTATTAAAATAGATAGATTAATAAATTCAAAATTTAAGAGCAAGGCTTTTTGTCGGAGGACCAACTTCCACGTCTCGCGGTTCTAGACTAGGGCTTACAATACATACTTAAGCTAAAACCACTACTTACTACTACTACATATAAAGCAATTGGATCATCCACAAACTGTTGAGGGTCTAAGTATGATCCAAATGCTCAAGCTCACTGCCAGTTAACAGCGTCCCCACTATGCTAGCAGCCTTTCCACGCTGAATGACAATACTTACTATACCCGCTGGTTTGCATTGGTTATTTGAAAATGAGTACATAAATTCATTATAATTGAAGTATAGCCACAAGCCTTTGACTATTTAGGGTCAAATAGTCAAACCCACAAGCATAGAGATCAATAGCGAAAGTTTCTCCTACGCGGCGGTTGAGACAAATCGGACGCTCGACGCAAAAATGCATTACGATGTTATAATATTTCAGAATGTACTATTATGATCATTCAGCAGTAGAGTTTTGTAGAAAATTTGAATTAAGATCCCTGCTAGATATAGGCTTCATTGACTATATCTAGATTTGTGGTCACAAAGATTGAGTGGTCATAAGATAATATTTTGTATACTTTTAGAGTATCATTTATTTGCAAATCAACTTCACCTGTAATCTGTCAAACTATTTCTGTCTAACTATATTTGCTCGCCAGATGAAGCGTTACACAGGCCCAAATCAGTAAAGTGATGCATGATGCCTACAGAAAAATCTTGTTTCCAATTCTGTATTTCAACGCCGTATCTATCATTTATCACTGATGGCTATCCAATACCGTCCACGTACAGACAAATACATTTCCATGTGGCCAGTCAGCAGGACTCCTGAGGGAATGCCGGCCCATCGCGGCCATTCATACATGCATGATCGTTTACTTCGTTGGAATTTCTGGAGAAATGCTAAGGTTCAGATTGACGTGTCTGGCCAAGAAAGACTTTGTAAAGGTAAAAATTGTCACACATTCGTTTGTACAACTACATACAACAGCAAAAGTTCGGATTTCGCTTTTCGAGGACGACAAAGTCGTAGAAGAGAAACTTATTTTTGACCGACGAACCACCGGAGGAGGTATACAATTCGACGCGTATATATATATATATATTTTTGTGTGTATACGCATAACTTTTTTCATAGTAGTCCGATTTCAATATTTTTTTTTTTAAATAGTATACTTCGAAATTTGTCCCATTTATTTTTATCGAAATTGGCTGACCCATTTTTGATAAATCAACAAAAATGTGAAAAATATTGCATCGATCCGTGCATAATATTTGCGTTCTAGCGATGCGCCCCGGCTTCGCACAGGTGCATTATACATATAAACATTTCTCTTGAATTACTCTATCTATTAAAACAAACTGCATCAAAATCCGTTGGGTAGTTTTAAAGATATAAGCATACATGTGGACAGACAGCGGAAAGCGACTTTGTTTTATACTACGAGTATGTAATAATGATTCTGTACACGGGTGAAGTAGAAGAAAAAAAAAATTGTCACCTAAAAATGTAAGCTGGCGCTCGAAGCCAAATTCATCGTGAACTGTGTCATGCGATTTTCGACTCTAAACAAAGCATCTTAGATGATAGCGGGCGATGCAAGAAGCGCGGGTGAAATCTGTTTTTTTCATGGCATTAGGCGCACTGTTAACGCCAGCTGCACGCTCGAAAAACTGTCACGTTCTGCCTGAGCCGAGCGTGCAACCGAGAGCGCAAAACAGGCGATAGAGAGGCGCAATTGGCCTAAGCTTTCGGCTTGTTTTGGTTGTTGATTCAACAATCTCCTTATGATGTTATTACGTAAAATTATCGTCCGTAAGCCGACTTTACAATTTTTTTATTATTATCTAATCTGTGGCTAAAGTCAGCCGCCTCCTCTACTGCGGGGGAAAGTCGCGCCGTCACGGTCATTCATACATGCATGAGCATTTACTTCGCTGGAATTTCTGGAGAAATGCTAAGGTTTAGATTGACGTATCTATTCTAGAGGGATCTATAAAGCCGGGCGCGGTGCGAAAATACGTACGCATAGTCGCTTGTATGTCTACGTGTAACTACAACGAAACGGCAATAAAGGTCTGAGCTATTTTTAGCTTACTTATACACCGAAAAATACATAGGTATACAACTTTACACAGCTGTTGAACATAAAAGTCCCTTTAGTTCATCAGTTCAACTGGGCATACACACTGGTTTAAGAAATGAGGCACATAAAAGTAGGTACGTAATAAATTAATTGAAGTAAAAATGGAACATTTATGTTGCTTATAATATAGAGCCGATGTTGACACAAATTCAAAGGCAACTAACTTTTTTTTTTGGTTCCGTAGTACAACACCCTTGTTTTAAAATTTCGTTATGTCCGTCCGTCTGTCTGTATGTTCGTCTCCATGTCACAAAGCATCATAGCTCCCACTTTTATGAACCAAATTGCTTGAGATTTAACACTATAATAATATATATAATACTATACCTAGATCCTAATTTCAAAACTGTGTATTAGCTCCCATACGTGTAAAGTGGGAGTGATTTTTTTTTCAACTTTGAGGGTACTGGCAACTATAGTAAGGCACAAAAGAGATGAAATAAATCATTCGGGAACTAAATTATCACTTTTGCTGATACCACAACCTGAGCTGTCAATCATTGTGAACTTCCTAGCATGTTTCTTGTTTTGTTTTATTTTGTGGATTGTAAACAAGAAGACAGTATTATTATGCAAAAAAACCGGACAAGTGCCAGTTAGGCTCGCACATCGAGGGTTCCGTACAAACACGTTGTTAAAATAATTAAAAACCTGTTTTAGCATGTGCTAATGAAGTTCTTTTATATGATACCTTACATGATACGATTTACTCACTTTGAATTTGGAACCCATATTTTGTGAATTTTGAGGCCCTATTTTTATTTAAATCACAAATGTTTTTAATAAAAATGTACAGTTTTCAGATTTATCCCTATATGTGTACTCTGAAACAATGCTTTTCGCCAAATTTCATAACTCTATGTCAACGGGAAGTACCCTGTAGGTTTTGATTTTTGCGAGTGTCGAAATATGCGGTTTTTTATGACATAAACGGCTCTAACTTTTTTAAACGATATCTGAGAAGTTTTTCTTTTACACAACTGCAAGAAACTATAGATATACGTATACAGTTTAAATTTCAACTCGATATCTTTTCGCGTTCCCGTGATAAAGAGTCTTGACATACACACAGACGGCCAGACGGACAACAAAGTGATCCTATAAGGGTTCCGTTTTTCCGTTTGAGGTACGGAACCCTAAAAATAATGCAAAATATGCTAAAAAAAGCGATGGTGGCGACCTCATTTATTTTCAAGTCTTTTATGTCGCACTGTACATAAAATTTACTGAAATGAAGAAAAAAACATATAATCATGACACAATCATGATAGGTATAATTATAGGTGGCATATCTGGCTATGGCAACACGTTTGTTTATGATGGTACATCCGTAACCGCCCTACATTACAGCACAAATGACGCAATAGAAAAAGTGGAAATTCAATGACGTCAATATTTATACCACACCCTCGTAAAACAAGCCAACTGGTGTTCCTGATAACTGACACTGATAACATTCGGACAAGCGCCATTACAGCAGCAATTAAATTAATAGTTGCAAAAATAGACGCAAGGACTAAACTATTTCATTCATGCATTATTTCTAGAACTAAGGTTATACTAGTATGTTTTGTAAACAAAAGTAAATACTTTTACTTCTACTTTTATCTTGAATTTAACTTTTACAATGTATAGAGCGATTGTTTTACATAACAAGTGTATAAATAAACTTCTATGACTATATACTTCGTGAAGGTAATACGAAATAAACGAAACGAAACTAAAAATATGCGAAATCTTTAATAATCTTTAACCGTAATGAAACTTCTTCATTGTAAATTAATAAAAAATATATTTTACCCATCAAGGCAAACGAAATATGTCTAAGTCTATAAGTAAAGGTTATGTTTTAATATTTAGAATTTGGGCACGGCTGAAACTGTTGAAAGTACCGAGAAACAGGAATCTTGTCAAATTCTTACTTTACAATAATAGCCAACTTTAGACCACATACATTATATTAACGACCTTTGCATGCCATAGACCCCCAAAACAAACAGCAAAGACAAGAACCAATGAACCTTCCCAAGCACATTCGAGATGAAAAAGTAATCCCTGCCCTTCCTTGGCCGCATTGTCTCCATCCTTTGCATACGAAACCCAAACGACGACGCCATAGACAATAGCACATACCCACAAATCTCAAAAGACGGGACATGTTTCGATCCAAATGTTCCGCAGACAACTACGAACTACGGCTGCATGCTACTCGTATATAAGACACAAATTTCTTCATTGAGGTAAAAATGACCGGAATCAATTGCATTTGCCTGACAATATTAAAATGAAAAAATAAATTAACAGCAAAAAAGCAAACATAATTCAGTACGAAATCAAAAACTAATATTAAAAATTGAATAAACATGTAGTGTACGTCCAAACACAGATACCAGTATAGTTGAATCAAGGCTTGTAGTCTTGAGTAGTCTGCAGACTTCTGGGGTCATGCATTGGGGACATAATTTCACTCGGAACTCTCTGTTCGAAATCACAACTACACTAGGATATAGGTAAGCCGAATCAAACATCTTCTGTGTGCTTGTTCTTGTTATGTTAGCGGCCCGAAGATAGGGGATCTGCGCCGCTTCTAGTCAACTTATCAGATGCTAAGAAGTTAGATTAGGCGTTACTCAAATAAATAAATTAGACAATTATTACACTTACACTGATAAAAAATCTGTAAGCCCCGCCAAGACGAGCGAAGCGAAGCGTAATGGCACTGCCTGCCTTTTCTTGAAGCGCTTCGTCGTTTTTTCAACGTGTTAGCTTAGCTACAATGATATTTAGTGTATTACACTTCAATGGTTAGCTAGCCAAGTCTTATTTGACTAGGCGTAGAGTTTGTGAGTTAGGGCTTGTAGAATTAGAGCTGTAGAGTTGAAGCTATATAAGATCTGGTAACTTTTTGAAAGTGCGAATCATATGATCATATCTTGGAAACATTTTATGAGAAAATATTTTTTGGCGAGAGATTACTTATTCATGCGTTCACACAACACTTCATTCTGTAAATTATGTTTCGGAAACATTCGTTTTGTGGTGTATTTTTTGCTACATGTATTTACATCTCGCGCGCCGGGTAAAGACATATTTACATTAGAGGCCTATCTATAGATATCTTTAGACATACCCTGTTTTTGTACGGACTGACCTCAACGTAATCGGCAAAGCGGCAAACTGCCCTAAATTAATACCCCATGTATGTGGTAGACACAAAGATCTTCTGTATTGTATAAGCTCATGGGGTATACTATACAGATTATATAGCTAATATTGACGGTTAACGTTGCTAAGATGAAGTACATTGTTAAAAGCGTCATTTTGTGGGAAATCGAGTACAAATCCGCCGCATATTTTACCTTAAGATGAGGCATCGGGCCTAGAAACACGAAAACGAGTACTTTTGATGCGCGATGTGATAGGACGAATGATATTGATTCAAATTTAAAAAATACTATAGATAAGGGAAAATCTTGAAAATTTTTATGAACCGAACCAAATTTTGAAAAGTTTTATTAAAAAAAATCTTACAAATTTCTTACCAAAAAAAAGTTTCAGTCAGAATTATCAGCGACAACACCACATATTTTTTTACGAATAAAATAGCCAGATCGCTTTTCTATTTTACAGACCGAGAAGTATTAATATAAATAATGTATTTTATGTAAAATACGAGAAATATTTTATGTAAAAAATACTTCTCGTATTTTATGTTATGAGTAGTTAATTAAAAACTCGCGATCGGGTAAAATTTGTCCGAGTGAAGGGGCGCGGTACTCGATTTTTGAAACAATAGTTTATAAATGCGTCACCTTAATTCTTACTCTGCTTATTATTAAATAATTTTCAAAGTGAATAAACTTAATTCTATTTTTGATCCACGAGACAAAATGTTATTAGATAATGTTATGTAATTATATAGTTTTACATGTTACACAGACGCGTTAAAGTTGTAGTCGGGTAAAACAAAAAAATGCTAAGTCGTTGTAGTCAGGCATCGTTGCACACGAACAAATGATCTTTTTTTTTCAACGACGACTTAATCAATAGGTGTTGCGAACATAGACTGTGATTCTGGCAGAATTTATCATTTTTTAAGTAAAACTGCAGGCGGAGATTTTTGAGGACGCGAGTCCCTAACTATGTATGTGAGAGGCGGTAGTGTAGGTGTATACAGGGTTATTGGTAATCAATTAGCATCCTTTTAGGGGCTTATTCTGTACATCAAAACTAACAACTTTTGCTAACCACTTTCATCAAAACTAAAAAAATCTGTTCCATAGAAAAATGTCGTTCACTCGCAACAAAATGTATGGAACAGCTGTTTTTTTTTTTTAGTTTTCGACAAAAGTCGTAGAACAAAAGTTGTTAGTTTTGATGTACAGAATAAGTCCCTAAAAAGATACTAATTGATTACAAATAACCCTGTATAGGCACATTTCGTTTCATGGGAGGGAAGATATGACGTAAGCTCTTTCTTACGCTCTTTACTGAGGCTCTTTCTTATAGCTAGCTATAAATTAGTCTCCTTTCTAGTAAATAGTAGTACCTACACGTTTTTTTGAAAAAAATCTTCATTAGCTACATTGGTTTTGTGCGTATACTGACACTTATTCCATGGCAACAGTTGAGTGCACACCAAAACTCGCAATTATAATTCTTCGAATTTATTATAAGAGATTAAGGTAAAGGGCAGGCAGGGATTTGGAAATTAAAATAATGTTAGACACCACCTGCACCCCGACCTTTGTGGTAATATCCTCAACTGAGAAACTTGGGTTTTAGGAATTTGCCAGCTACTTCATAAAATTTTGTACTGTACAATAGGGCTGTTTTCAAAAAGTTTTCCAGAACAATTATGACGGGAAATGTAGAGCGTATCTGTAAAGTTCTGTTTTCTAAGACTTGAAAGGTTTCAATTTTAGAACTTTTTGTTACTATTATATATCATACGAGGTGCTTCTCTTAGTCAAGGCCAGTGATTTTATATTACATATATAATTGAGCGAACGAAAATAAAAAAAACACAAACCTTAATTTGAAGAATTTAAATATTTCGAGCTCTGTGATTGGTCACTACACACACACAAAACAAGCCCGCATCCGCAGGTCATAGCTGTCTGCGGGACACTTTAAGATTAAGATTTTTAAAAAAGTTTAAAATCCGGTGAAAAAAAGTTCCTTTGTATTCACTCCTTCTTTTATGTTATGGCGTCGCATTGTTGTGCATTTGCCAGTGTCAAATATTAAGTTTTAATATTTTTTGATAACATACCAAAATAGTCACTGTCGTAGTCACGTCATAGTCCAATAAAGTCGCGGTCAAGTCCAAACATAGTCCAAGTAAAACACAGACTTCACTAGAGGCGTCTACAGAGCTTTGGTAACAACATGGAACAACATGATGCGTCACATTATATCACTTGCCTACACTCACACACGTAAATCAACGAAATACCACAATTTTTCACTAATTATAACTGATAAAACACAAGTATAACAAAATAGTACAATGAGGCGACATGATTTTTCCGCGTTCCCGCCAAAACTCTTGTAGGTATTCACTTTAATATAAAAATAACCACAGAAAATAACACACTGTTATAAATTCCTGTCGCAGTTTACTGTTGTGGCAACTTCATGACAGCGAATTATTTGAAACTAGGCTCGGCTGGTGACATCTGACTAATTTCACAGCAGTTTCAGGAAAGTTAAATTTTCGGTGGTCAACACAAGTGATGGGGATACAACTACAAGGTATCATAAGCTGTGAAAATTGTTAAAACGGCACGTATAATGATTTCAAAATTAAAAACTTACATAAACTCATATTCTATACAAAGATCTGGCCAGGCTTTTGGTAGAGGTGACACGTGACCAGAATGCTGGCATCCATTTCGCTCAAAAGCTAATGCTATTCAGCGAGGTAATGCTGCCAGCATTCTGGCCACGCCACCCCCTGCCGAGGGGCTTTTAAACTAAGTTTTATTTTATTTTGTGTTTTTTAATTTAAGTTTTAGTATTATTTTTCTTTTTCTTAAGGTTACTCGTACTAGAAATTGTTATTTATAAGTTTTTTTTAGTTTTTCTGTGTAAAGAGGAAAGTTTGTGTGACATTTCTTTCACTGAAAGTGTAAAGAAAGTAATTGCGAACTTGAATATCCAGTCGTCCCCCGGGCCAGATCAACTTCCAGTCTGCATACTTAAAAATTGTATTAATACTATTGCTCCAGTCTTAGCAGAATTAATGACCACTTCCTTTGAAGCTGGATACTTGCCTCAAGACTGGAAGCATGCGATAGTGACTCCAATTTTTAAGAAAGGCGACAAAACTAAACCGGAAAACTTTCGACCCATTAGCCTCACTAGCATTGTGGTGAAGATTATGGAAAGGATTATAAGTGAAAGAGTAGCACAATTTTTAAATAGAAATTGTGTAATTTCAACAAAACAACATGGTTTTGTTGAAAAAAGGTCAACTGTCACTAACTTATTGATATGTGTTCATGCCTGGAGTGTACAAGTTGACAAAAAAGAACCAGTTGATGTAGCATACCTCGATTTTGAACGTGCATTTGACAAGGTACCTCACCAGCGCTTGTTGTGTAAGCTTGAACATCATGGATTGCGTGGTAAGTTGCTTCAGTGGTACCGGAGCTTCTTATTGGGTAGAACATTTCAGGTTCGAGTGGGGAACTCACTATCGGAACGGAAAATGGTTTCCAGCGGTGTCCCCCAGGGTTCTGTGTCCGCTCCTCAGCTGTTTGGAATCTTCATAACGGATCTGATAGAGCTCATAGAATGTCAGTCAGCCTTTTTCGCAGATGATGGGAAGTTTTTCGCTAATGCATTGATAAAGTCTGGAGAACTTCAAAAAGATCTAGACCGCATTCAGAACTGGACCAGGGACTGGATTATAAAGTTGAATACAACCAAATGTAGTGTGTTACATCTTGGTAGAACCAACCCCAGAGCGACATACACACTTGATGGAGTTGCCTTAGCATCTGTAGACCAACAGAAGGATTTGGGAGTCTTACTACAGATTTGAAATGGGAAGAGCATATATCTATGATAGTCAAACGGGCTAACTCATTTATTTATGTCATACGCAAGTCCTTTCAGACAGTAACAATATATGTTTTTATTAAGGTTTACAAAACCTATATAAGGCCTCTGCTAGAGTATGGGTTCCAGGTGTGGAGTCCTTACTTTAAGAAAGATATTGATTTGCTTGAAAGTGCACAAAGAAAAGCCACCAGGATTCCATATGCTCTGCGCCGCAAAACCTATGAAGATAGGTTAAAAGCTCTTCGTCTCACGACCCTGGAAGAACGACGATTGCGTGGAGACCTTATTGAGACCTTCAAGATTCTCAATGGCTTCTACAATCTTCCGGATATTCACGACATGTATACCTTGAAGGAAAATATGCGCGATAGCAGACGCCATAAGTTTCTCTTGCAGCCTACACCATCACAAACCAACACTGGACACCACATACTATGCAATAGAGTTGTCTACAATTGGAATAGGTTGCCTGAGAATGTCATCTCAGCAAGAACTATAAACACATTTAAGAATAGACTAGACCTTTGGATAAAGAAGGAAAAAATTTCCTTGACAGATAAATACTAATTTTATTCGACTCTGCTTGATATAGGCAAAGAAGATATAATAATACTACGTATAGAACGGCCACTCGTTACCCCCCACCCGTTTGAGTCTTCCTCACTTCCACCCCGCGTCAGGACTCGTCAAATTCACTCTGCGCGCGGGTTGCACAGGCCGGTGATTTCGACTACAAAAAATACAGACTTACAATGGGGAAGACGTGTGCTGTTTATGTCTGTTCTACAACAATTCGCGACAAGATCATTTCATTATTTCCCTAAAGATAAAATAATGTACCTTATTTACTTTTAGTAGGTAGATAATATTGTTATAAAAATTATGTCATTCAAATTTAGTTCCTTTCTCTTGATAATTTGTTTCAAATAAAATGAATCGCTTACTTTTAGTTACAGTGCTGTCAAATTATTATGAATTCATTATACTTTATAAGCACTAGAATGATATTCATTTTTGTAAATTTATTTCGCATCTAGCTCACTTCCGCATGAAAGTATGGCGGATCGGTCGTAAAGTACGCCAAGATAATTCTGCGCGCGGCCAAAATTGGGAACTAATTCAATGCTGATAGAGAATTCGTAATTGGTAGCAACATAACGTACGTAGCGCCGCTACTCGCGCGCATAATCTCTCGTTCGCTCGTCGTGCTGATCACTGATAGAGTTGCCATGGGCGTGAAAATACTAGTTATCATCGTAACGCAACTGTTACAGAATATCGGTATCGATATGCAATGTATTGTTTCGCGTTAACACATACATACCTAGTAGATAAGTGCTAATTTGTATTTGTATATTTTCTGTAAATAAACGAACATGTATATAACATTGAGTTAATATGTACAGTCCTATAATTTGTAGTTATTTTTTCTACATAAATACTAATACTAAATATTTTTTCATACATAAAGAATTAGATTTTGTTAATCTCACAATAAATGACAAAGATAAACCTTGTCAAAGTTCGGGAGTAGGGAGTTATACTTTTCTTTTTTATTTTTGCTTTTCGCGGAGATGATTTACATCAGACAAAATGTTTGGAACGTGCGTTGTACGGGCCCACGTCCGCGTCCGTCCTGAGCCCGCCCTGTCCTTAATCATACCTCAACGAGCTATATCATTAACAATTTTTAAATCATTGTTTTGAATAAATATTTAGTGCTACTTAATTGACATCAGAAAAAAATCGTGTCAAATATTATTTAATAATTATCTATCTAACGGACTAATTATATTTTTTTGTCATCAAGCCAATTATACCTTTTACAAAAAAATCTTCTAGACATTCTCAAAAAATCTTTTCACTAAGATTTTTCCCAAAATATCAATATTTATTGAAAAAAACGACCTCTGCAAATATGCCTAAAATTCTGATATTATATTCTAAAAAGTCGACAGTGACACCGAAAAAGTACCGTTTCAAATTCTGGATTCTCATCACACTGGCACAAGACATGTACTGTACGTAGTATTATTATATCTTCTTTGATACATGTTAACCTACTAAGAATATTGTGATAAACTTTTAGAACCTCCTTTTTTGCGTCAAGGGTTAAAAATATTTTTTTGCAATTATTCGGAAACATTGCCAGAAACAGTTATAAAAACCAGCAACGATCCCGCAACCGCTATTTAACCAGTGAGGGGCCTCACTAGCGTAGGTGTATGAAATATGAAATTAGGGACTTCCCTCAGTTGGCCATCGGTCGGTGCGTTTAGCGCGTGATTTACTTAATCGTTAATTACTAGGTATATCTTTTGTTTAAATTATGGGATGATTTTACAAATATACATAATCGTGCGTGTGCGTGTTCATATTACTGGATACTTCAACAATATGTGAGAAAATTAAGGGAATTTCGTAACAGTGCCGTGTTTTGGTTATGTTCTACGTAGGTAAATGAGTGATTTCATCGAAATAAGTGTATGTACGATTGTATGTGAAACCTGCAGCGGCTAGTACATCGTATCAGTACTCACAAAACTTCTTGGTAAGTCAGAATTACAATTCATACGGTCGACATGGGTCGTTGACAACCATAGGCGTTCTACACACAAATACCCGTATAGCGTTCGTGCGTATGTGTAGTGTCTGTGAGTAAAATGTACTGTTGTGTGCGTAAGACAGCAGATTTTGTATGAAGAATCGCGGAGTGTCCGGGCTGTGATATAGGCATATCAGTATACACTGCTCGCCTATAAACAAATTAACAAATAAATAAATAAATATAGCTGATGTTTTTGCGGTTGAATTTGAAAAAGCATATTCAGTAGAATCAGCACTCAATCAAAACACTATAACTATAACAACTCCCCGTCTAGAGGAAAGTTTGTGTGACATTTCTTTCTCTGAAAGTGATGTAAAGAAAGTAATTGCAAATTTGAATATCCAGTCGTACCCCGGGCCAGATCAACTTCCAGTTTGCATACTTAAAAATTGTGCTAATACTATTGCTCCAGTCTTAGCAGAATTAATGAACACTTCCTTTGAAGCTGGATACTTGCCTCAAGACTGGAAGCATGCGATAGTAACTCCAATTTTTAAGAAAGGTGACCAAACTAAACCGGAAAACTTCAGACCCATTAGTCTCACTAGCATTGTGGTGAAGATTATGGAAAGGATTATAAGCGAGAGAGTAGCACAATTTTTAAATAGAAATTGTGTGATCTCAACAAAGCAACATGGTTTTATTGAAAAAAGATCAACTGTCACTAATTTATTGACATGTGTTCATTCCTGGAGTGTACAAATTGATAAAAAAGAACCTGTTGATGTTGCATACCTCGATTTTGAACGTGCATTTGACAAGGTACCTCACCAGCGCTTGTTGTTCAAGCTTGAACACCATGGGTTGCGTGGTAAGTTGCTTGAGTGGTACCGGAGCTTCTTATCGGGTAGAACATTTCAGGTTCGAGTGGGGAACTCACTATCGGACCGAAAAATGGTTTCCAGTGGTGTCCCGCAGGGTTCTGTGTCCGCTCCTCAGCTGTTTGGAATTTTTATAACGGATCTGATAGAGCTCATAGAATGTCAGTCAGCTTTTTTCGCAGATGATGGGAAGTTTTTTGCTAATGCATTGATAAAGTCTGGAGAGCTTCAAAAGGATCTAGACCGCATTCAGAACTGGACCAGGGACTGGATTATTAAGTTGAACACAACCAAATGTAGTGTGTTACATCTTGGTAGAACCAACCCTAGAGAGACATACACACTTGATGGAGTTGCCTTGGCATCTGTAGACCAACAGAAGGATTTGGGAGTCATCATTACTGCAGATTTGAAATGGGAAGAGCATATATGTATGATAGTTAAACGGGCTAACTCATTTATTTATATCATACGCAAGTCCTTTCAGACAGTAACAATGGATGTTTTTATTAAGATTTACAAAACCTATATAAGGCCTCTGCTAGAGTATGGGTTCCAGGTATGGAGTCCTTAGGTCCTTACTTTAAGAAAGATATTGATTTGCTTGAAAGTGCACAAAGAAAAGCCACCAGAATTCCGTATGCTCTGCGCCGCAAGACCTATGAAGACTGGTTAAAAGCTTTTCGTCTCACGACCCTCGAAGAACGACGATTGCGTGGAGACTTGATTGAGACCTTCAAAATTCTCAATGGCTTCTATAATCTTCCGGATATCCACGACATGTACACCTTGAAGGAAAATATGCGCGATAGCAGACGCCATACAGTCCTCTTACAGCCTACACCATCACAAACCAACACTGCACACCACATCCTCTGCAATAGAGTTGTCTACAATTGGAATAGGTTGCCTGAGAATGTCATCTCAGCTAGAACTATAAACACATTTAAAAATAGACTAGACCTTTGGATAAAGAAGGAAAAAATTTCCTTGACAGATAAATACTAATTTTATTCGACACTGCTTGATATAGGCACATCAGTATACACTGCTCGCCTATAAACAAATAAATAAATAAATAAATATGGAGCCAAAATCTTACTGTTTCTCAAAATTCTCACTAATATTATAAATCTAAAAGTCTATTTTGTTATTTTTGTGACGGAGATATGAATTGACTTAAAGCTGAGCTTGGATTATCATTTTAAACCGACTTTTATTTTAATTAGCTATCGCATATTAATTGCAGTTATTAATTAGAGCTATCATTTCGTAAGTCCAGAACTACCCCTCTGTGCTCATAAGTTGTTACTGGGGCAGTACATATCCCACACATTACAACTGTCACAAAGTTTCGGTTACACAACTCGAATGCCGTAGGGCTCTCACGCTAGATAATAACCACGGCGTATGGGGAAATTTAACTTTTTCCGATAGTGGACACAGTGATCAAAATAATCTCAATGAAACTTTTTCAGTGTGTTTTGTAAAAGTTTCAATGCTTTAAGCTCGAAACATACTATCAGACGCGGCTGACGGACGCAACTGACAGCCGCGACTTAGCAATGTGCACAGTCTTAAAACATCCGGCGTGCCAGATCGCTCTCGGACGTCCGAACGCTCAAGGTCGTCCGAAGGTGACGTACGCGACTTATGTCCTATAGTGTGCACGGCTCAGTGTACTTTCATAGTCTAGGTCGCGGCTGTCAGTCGCGTCCGTAAGCCGCGTCCGATAGTATGTTTCGAGCTTTATTTTTATAATTATTCCTCGCAAAAAATGGCAACTGACTGCAATCGTGTACAAAACTCGAATAGTTCGCTCGAGTCAATTGTAGACAATATTGGAATTGTTGTTGATTTTTCAAAAATGGCTTATCCGATTTTTTTAAATTTAAATAGGACCACCTCGGGATACCCTTTCGAACTTTCGAATGCGAAGTCGATCGTAATGAACAAAATTTCTTGATTTGTGACTTGCAATATTGTCGCTGGGTTTTCTAAATGTGGTTTTATTTGGTGAACTTTATGGCTCGACCGTCATGTGTTGTGCAAACAGTGGACTGGTTCGACATAAATCATGATGACACAAGAATTATTCGAGCCATGAAGAGGGCTATGCTCGGAGTTTCTCTGCGAGATCGAATCAGAAATGAGGAGATCCGTACAAGAACCAAAGTTACCGACATAGCCCAGAGGATTGGCAGGTTGAAATGGCAGTGATCATAGCACATAGGGCGTAGCACTGATGACCGATGGGGTCGACAAGTTCTAGAGTGGAGACCACGTACTATGCGCAGCGTAGGACGTCCACCCACAAGGTGGACGAATGACCTCATTAAGACCGCAGGATTGCGCTGGATGCAAACCGCTACCAACCAGTCTTATTGGAGATCTCGGAGGGGAAGCCTATGTCCAGCAGTAAACGTCCTATGGCTGTAACGAACGAACAAGAATGATTAAATATTATCATACTCTCATATTGGTAATGAGCCAGCCCTGCGGCTCGGTTCCAATCCCGCGAGCGACTGCACTAACGCGACACGTAAGCCCTAATTTGTGGAGCATTTGACTCAGCCGAGCCGGATTGGGAACTAATTTCATTATCTTCGCTCCAAACTACATTTGTTGAGGATTGGTTTTCAATATTGTGCTACTATAGGAATAAGTATTTTGGAATAGGCATGATGACTAGGTATAAAAATCTTTAGTCCGTGAGTTGGAATATCAAAAATTATTGGACATGTATTGTATATTTTCTTTTGTTAATCAAACAACAAATGACAAAGATAAACCTTGTCAAAGTTTGGGAGTGGGGTCGTGACGTCACCCCTCTTACAGACGTCTATACATTGCTATGGCACTTGTGACGTCACACGGAACTTTGACGGAAGATATTTTCATCAATTCTTGTATAATTGTCAAAATAAAAAATACGCGTCTAAAATTTTTTGATAGTCTATCTGACGGACTAATTATAGTTTTTAGCCATCAGGCCAATTAAATAAAATAATTATGATTTAATTCAAGTATGTATACTTATCTGTTTTATGTTCACTACATTGATGAAGGTCCGACCACTATTGGTGGTATAAAAACAAAATATTGCAATGTCCTTGTATATATATATATATATATATATATATATATATATATAATCTCACGACGCGCGCAACAAGGAGGCCAGTAGCCTCAGCCATGCGCGAAGGTTCGTCACACAATGGCACCTTTTCTAAGATTCAGAGTATAGGTATCCGAAAATTCTTTACAAACTTACAGAAACAATTTAAATATTATATTCCAAACATTTAAATCAGCCGGGACATCTGAATTATCTTGAAAGCATTCATTTTTTATTTTATTCCCATAGTTACATCCAAAAACTCATGTTTATAATTTCATTTATGGTAACTCATCCGATAGTTTTTGTAAAAAAATTTGTGTAATAAACATATTTTGATTTCGACTTTTTAAATGCCATCCGGAGTCACCCATTTGTAAACTAACCGTGTTAGCACCTTATATCGGTGACCTGTGAGTGAACACCAGCTAAAGTAATGTATTTACACTCTATAAAATTTAACTTGATATCTGCGACAGTTGTCAGAAAAATCACGCCTATGAAGTCCTGAATATCTTAATAGTACAGACAGTACCTGTCAATGTCATACTTTATGGGCAAGTCGATTAGTGATGGGCGACGAATGATCGTGACCACAGAGTTTTAGATAGAGTTTTAATTAAAATATCGATAGTTTATACTGCCGATATTTTAAATAAAATTTAATTTATCATTAATTTTATTGTATATTTGAATATCATAACATTTTTACATGTGTAATTAAATTAAACCCAATTATACGTTACATTAGCATCGATAATAGTGAAAAACGTCGATAAATACTATCGTTACATTTTATGAGTATTTAATTAATATCATAACATTGTTTACATGTGTACATACTTGATCTTAAATAATAGTATGTAAATAAAATCCAATTTCTCACCTTCAAGTACTCATTCGATTTCATTACAACATTGTTTGAAAATCGATTTTTTCCACCACTATCTCAACTCTAAATATGTCAATGTGTAACTGTCGCAAAGATCAAGTTAAATTTTATGGATAGGTTATGCGATGATATTTGTATATTGTTTCCACAATATGCAGAAATTGCATTTATTCTATTTTCAAATAAGTATAGTACACATACTCTATCCATTTTGAAACAATCGAAGAAAACTCCTTAGCATCTCTCGACCGCACGTGGTATTGAGAAAGAAAATTGTATCTTCACAAACATCTGGGGATATTCTGGTATCGAAGGAAAGTAATACAGTTTGAAGTAAATTTTTAAAGAACTAGAATTTTTAAAACGTTGCGATTGCAAGGTAAACTTTCTATTGATGCTAAACCGGTAGTTCCGTTTTCAATTTGGACTTCATATATGTTTTGTTTAAAAATTATTTAAATTGTTTAAATTTTATTTAAGCGTTAAGCCGGAAACATATCGGACGCGACTGACGGACGCGACTGACAGCCGCGACTTAGCAATGTGTACAGTCTTAAAACATCCGGTGTGCCAGATCGCTTTCGGACGTCCGAACGCTCAATGTCGTCCGAAGGTGACGTCCGCGACTTATGTCCGATAGTGTGCACGGCTCAGTGTACTTTCATAGTCTAGGTCGCGGCTGTCAGTCGCGTCCGTAAGCCGCGTCCGATAGTATGTTTCGAGCTTTAGAAAACTGCAGGAAACTGGGATGGTCTAGTGGTATAGGCCGCGCTACACAACTTGGCAGATGTGTAATTTTTCGTAAGTATTTAGATATGTTTAAGTTATTTTTAAGCTCAAAAACGTTTTGGTTTTAGACTGTAAGTTTTTGACTGTTGAAATTGAATAAATAAATAAATAAATGTGAAGTTAGCTACAAGCTGCGCAAAATCCAATTCAGACTGAAGCTCGCATAAAGCCGCACGTTGATTGGCTATTGCGCAGCTTGTAGCTAACTTCGCGTCGCCAAATTGCGTGGCGCAGCCTATAGTGACACCCGCCTTACAAATCTCGGTCCCGTAACAATGAATTCATTGAAACTTATGTACGGAATTTCACACCACTGGCTTTTCGGCGAAGGAAAACATCCGTCCGTAGAACGAATATATAATATTAATATTATTTAAGAAAGTCATATTAAAGAAGACGTTTGATGGCGTATGTGAATCCACCAACCCGCACTGGGCCAGGAAGGTGGATATGACCCAATTACCCTTAGTGGGTAGTAAAATATAGTTTTAAAATAAACTAAAAAACACGCTTAGGATTCATCATTTTTTTTTTTATAAATGCATTGTCATCGGTCTTTGATAGGTGTGCGAAGTTTAAAGAAAATCTGATCGCTCAAAGTTGGTCAAAATCGAGCTCAAAGGGGTTGGTTACAAGCAAACATACAGGTGAAACTAATAAAAGCGTGTTAAAAAGGCTGGCACAGTACAGTACAATTGGAATAATCCTAAAATCGCGATAAAAAAATTGCTCCGTACATTTTGTCGAAAGTCAATAAACTTTTAAGCCGTGTTTAGATCTTTGATAAACGCCAACAGTATCTAACTTCTTTCATATAAATTAACGACCATCCAGTTTCCTCATAATCGCGTTGAGTTCCGTACTAATTTACTAGTGCTTAATCTCATTTCACGAACTGCCGTCTCGGCTAAACGAATAGTTAGGAGTTTAGGACATAAAATACTTGTACTTCCTCTTCTTGACTTAACTTGCTAACTTGAGTACCTAATGAATATCCTTTCAGGTGATAAACAAGGTGCGAAGCACAGTTTTTATACAGGGTTATCTGCTTGCCCTGTAGTAAGCCGAAAGTGTGATTAAGGTCATCATAATGCATTTCTTTTACTATGAGGCCAACCCGGAATTCAATAAAAAATATTTTTTGGTTTAATAGATAACAATAAGAAGAATAAACAATAACAATAAGAAGATCGCAGTGGCGGCTTTGTGGCGAGCCGTCGGTGAGTGGTGACACGGCGAACCCCGATTCCCTGAGGCTAAATGAGACCCCTGACTCCTTTCTTGCCTTAATCGGCCGGCTAGGAGTGGAAACCGCAAGAGCTATTAACCTAAGCTCCAGGGTGGAAGTGTTAAAGGGCATAACGCCGCGAGTAGCGTCTAGTGAAAGCGCAGCACACCTCTCGACACCCTAAGCCGTCCACACCAATGTTGCCCATTCAAGTCACCACCCGCTATAAAATTTTGAAATGAGGCATGCCGAACCTTTCCATAATCCAATTTTACAAAACATTTAAAATTTCACCACAGTAGCCCAATTTCAATATTTGAAGTCTTTTTATATGCCATAGTTTCCATTTCACGCTATTCTTTTTATACCTACTGATGTTTCTGTAAAAAGGGGCCTCTCAATTGTTCAAAACTTTTCATCCAACTTGTATGATTCAGCCTATACAGATATATGTACTAGGGTCACAGATAAGGACATGTACAAGTCCAAGCGTATTGCAGTACTTGCAGGTAATGCACAGATTCCTCGGAAGTTTTTATGCGAGTCGTGTGTCGACCGGACGTCATGTTATCATCATAAAACTGTTACGAGGTGCTCTGTTTTACAGCCATCGGCAGCTCTCCGAGTTTTGAACTAGTGACCAGTTGTTGACATATATTTTGTAGAGGTGGCAAATTGGCAATCCGAACATTACGTCATTAATATTATTTTAAAATATCATCACGTAGACTGCGTGGTGTCAGTTTTAAGCTGGTATGGTTGTAAAACAACCGAGATTTACAGTTTAATTATTGCATTGTATATTTTGATACTAAAAGTACCTAGTGAGTAAGAAAGTCTACAAAAATCCTATGCTCTATTATGTACTAGTTTTCATTTCTTAGACGTCATCCTTACCTACGATCGCGCTACTTTGAAAAATTAATTTTACCAAATTGTCGTCTTGTTTTTCTAATACATTTTTGTTCTAAAAACATCATACATCGGTGTTTAGAAAAGGCGAAATCATTAGCTGATTTTAGAGCCTTTACATACGCACGTGCTCTCTAGTA
The DNA here is from genome assembly GCA_949316475.1 of Hypomecis punctinalis. Taxonomy (NCBI): domain Eukaryota; kingdom Metazoa; phylum Arthropoda; class Insecta; order Lepidoptera; family Geometridae; genus Hypomecis; species Hypomecis punctinalis. The sequence continues at coordinate 18,563,566 of OX438813.1, forward strand.
ACTAACTGCTATTCGCCCGGTCCACACGAAGTAGTATGTCAATGAAACTCTTGTAACTACTGCAAGCAGTGTCCGTCCATTGACTACGAGTGACTAATGCACTAGGTTATAGTAGAGCTACAAGTCTTGCATTTACAGCTCTAGGCATGACACGCGGTGAAAGTTGTAAAGTGCACATCATAATAAATGTTGAATTACTTGGGACTTAGGCAAGATGCTTTTTGAAGCTATTAAATGTTTTTCCTCCAATCCACTAACGCACACGGGGGTAGATTTTTTTTTTCGGTTTTAAAAGAGACAGAAAATCGTTGTCTGTCTGTTCCTTGGAGGATTTAGCCACATCTGTCCCAATGTTAATGTTATGCTATGATAGTTTTGGTACTATAGATCCTAATTTCCCAATCCCCAAGAAATACGTACTTATATAGATAGTACCTAAATAACATCCAGACACAGAGCAAATACCTATGTTCATCACATAAATGTTTGCCCTGGGTGGAGATCGAACCCACGCCTCTTTGATCTAGAAGTCAGTGTCACTAACCACAGCCACCGAGGCAGTCCGAGTATTTTAAGCCGATAAGTCTGATAACTGCCATACATGCTATGTGTTCATGAGAAATTGATAAGAATTGAATGTGTCTACGTGTTGGGACTTACCTGGCAAAAACGAAGTTGATATTGGTAGGCGTGGTATCAGTGGACTGCAGCTCTGGTGCCGTGTGATTGTAGTAGTGCCTGGCATGAGCTACCGCCGCGACAGCCGCGAGCCGCTGCGTGCCGCCCATGGCCCAGCCGAGCGGGCTGCGCTGCGCGCCGGCCCCGGCCGCCGCCGCCACCACGCACCAGCGGCGCCAGCGAGCCACTGCGCAGCACCCACCACCAAACCCGCCTCTCTTTTTATCTTATTAATCTCTAACTTCTTTTTCTAGCCAGCGCCGCTTTTGCGACGCAATCGAAACTCTTTTGTGAAGTTAGCACCACAGCACTGGTTAGCAGCACTGGCCTCTTTTTCTTTTGATCTTTAAGCTCTATACCAATCTGGCTTCTCTTCTATTTTTTAATTCAGATTTCTGTCCAGCCAGCGCCACTTGAGCGACGCAGTCGAACCTCTTTTGTGCAATAAGCACCAAACTGACCTCTTTCTTCGGTCTCTTTTCCTAGTCAGCAATTAAATCGTTCTTCTCTGTGATTCTTGTAGACACTTTCTTTACTCTTTAACTACTCTTTCCAGTAGTTATTCCAATTTCAATATCGATCCTATTTTATTGTTGTCATCGTATCTGTAACAATACAAGCTTAATGTTATTTTTTTTTAATGTTTATTGAAGTACAGTATTCAGCTGTAAATAGGGTAAAATGTGAGATGTTTGATTTCGCGCTCAGACTGAGCTACCCCGCTACTTCAAAATACTCCTACCACACAAGTAGGTAGCAGTTAGGTAATAGTACTTCCTAAAGTTTTCCATTAACATTATGTAATCAATAGTACTTTTGTACATTATGTACTGTAATATTTGTTATATCACCCTGAAAAGGTTAATTTAGTAGATATCATCCATCTTCTTCTTAGTTATCTTACCTATCTCTAAATCTACCTACCTCCCCCCACACATCAGAATATTTTAGTAGACACTTAGTAATTTCCATTTAATTATATGCCACCGTTTCCCCCACCATATTTCAATGTCAAAGTGTGCGTGATCTAACTGATAAGAAAACTTAAGGCCAGGGTCACACTGCAGCTTAGTACCAAAGTACAGGAGAAGTACGTTTGGGGGCAAACGCGCAGTTGGACTGTTCTAAATTTTTTCAAACTTTTTGTTCTCTTCCTTAAATATATTTCAAATTAACAGCGTTTTTCCGTGTACACACGAACTGTGTTACTGTGCCGAAATCCAGAAATCTAATTTTTACAACCTCGGTAAAAAAACTTGTAACTCGCTAGGAAACCACCCCCTGTGGGGCAATTCTGATAACCGATCTCGATGCTGAGGTGACGCGTTCTTGAACCTCTCTCGTTTTACTGACAGTTTTGAGCTGTCAGAACTGTCAGAAAAACGAGAGAGGTTCAAGAACGTATCACTTCACTACAGAGATCAGTTAACAGAATTGTCCTGCTGTGCGTGTGATCCTCTATAATTGAAACATGAGAGCGACTAATCGTAAAATAATTCTAACGTTTCAAATATTTATATGCTCCAGTTTGTGATTAAAACCTGACGCTTTTTTATCTATCCGCTTCTAAGTGTGCCTGTGGTGTGGCCCGACCCTTATTCAGAATTGTTCGGTTCTAAAGAAAAACAATAACTCTAATTAAATGGAATTCTAACGAATGCCGAAGTTTCCGAATGAATTAGCGCCGCTGTTTGTTTGCCTCCTTCGGACAATTAAAGGAATGCTTGTGTTTAATATAGCTAAGTATCAGATGAATAAGAATAAATGTACTGTTTTATCTGATAAATGAATGATTTCGATGTATAAAGGAAATCGCAAAAATGTTAGCTGTTTCGTGCAAAATGTTTTTTGACTCAAATTAACAAATGGCAGACAAAAATAAAAACTTGAATTTAAACAAAATGTATGAAACGGTTGATTGTTGTTGCTTTTCCAAGGTTGGTCCCAACAGTAAATAATATCATAATGATGAGTTCAATGATATTCCAGAATATATCCGTCACCTAGCAAAACTCCCAACGTACTAGCTCTATTAATTCACATTCACACCAAATATAACAAAAGCATAAAATAACGACTGACAGCTTTACCACTAAAAGTGATCTCTGCTCTTAAAGGACACGTCCACAAAATGTATGGAGGCTGGTATAATATTTATAAAACAGTCTAACCCCATCACTCATTACATTTCGAGAAAGATCATATTTTTCTGAGTCTATTACATCAGTTAAAAACAAAAATGAACCCTCTGATTTTTTTTTAATTAATTTTGAATTTATATATTACGATAAATAATTATATTTGGCTCGATATGTAGTTTATCTCTAGTAACCGTGATTAAGTAACCTCCAAATTGTTAAATAAAAGTATTTTTACCAATTAGACACACTTTTAAAGTGTTATTGTCACATTGTACTTAATAACTGGTCACACTGGCAGGCTATAATTTTTAATTTTAGCTAATTTAGAGATGAATGTGGAAGAATCAGCTACAAATGCAAGTAAAATGACGATAGAGCACTTCTTTTTTTGTGTGAAAAAATAAAATGTGTCATTATTTTTCATACAATTTATTTGTAATATTTAAAAAAAATAGAGGGATGAAAAAATCTTAATTATATATTTTTGAGAAGCCTATAAAACAAGCTTTCAAATGATGTATATCATCTTGGTTGGATTTTTCTCTGAATAATGTACCACTTGTGGACGTCTCTTTTCCTAAAGATATCGAAAAAAACGAAAATGAAAACAAAAAATGTAAGTATTGTAACTTTGTAACTTATAATAAACCCCGAAAATAATTTCGCGGAAACCGCTACGTCGCGTCGCTACTAATATGCTACGAAAACGCTACGCGGAAGCCTACGAAGTGCTACCCAATAACTACATTAAAGAATTGTCATTACTATTTATAAGCGGTTTATAAGTCAGTAGCACTTCCTAATCGGATTGTTTGTTTTGTTTCAGGTGATTCCCCCATAGGTGCAAACGTAATCGAGGTAATTTTGAATAATTCCGCTATAGTCACTCTTGCAATCGCATAAAAGCTTTCGTAGTAGCTTGCCATCGAATATGGAAGAAACCAGAAGGACTCTCTAGGTAGTCTAAGTGAATCCTTCCATCAATCAGACATAAGGAATACTAAGGAAGCTATTTTTTGGAGACCCATAAGCCTCCCCTATGGATCTCCAATAAGACCGGTTAGAAGCGGCGCGATCCTGCGGTCTTGATGAGGTCTTCTATCCACCACGTGGGTGGACGTCCTACAATGCGCTTGTAGGTTAGGTACGTGAATTCCACTAGAGAACTTTTAGACTCCATCGGTCATCAGTCCACCGTGCTATCAGCCCTGCCCGTAGCCATTTTAATTTGGCAGTCTGTTGGGCTATGTCGGTATATTTGGTTCTCTAGATGCATTTGAATGAAATTTGTGTCCAATGGACAACACACCTTTCAAACTACTTTGAAAGAGAGAGAAACAGAGAGCGGGCAACATACTACTCCTTTTAGTACCTATAGTTTTTGTGCTTTCACTTTTTGAGTGCAAAAGGCTTTCTGATTTCTTCCGTGTTCGAAGGGCTTGCTTGTTACGAACCGGAAAAAAACAAGTGCATATTCACGGCTATCTGCTTGCCATACATATACTATACTCTATAAAATTTAACTTGATCTCTGCGACAGTGACATTGACATAGAAGATTGACATTTTTAGAGTTGAGATAGTGGTGGAAAAAATCTATTTTCAAACAATGTTGTAATGAAATCGAATGAGTAGTTGAAGGTGAAAAATTGGATTTTATTTACTTACTATTATTTAAGATCAAGGATGTACACATGTAAATAATGTTATGATATTAATTATACTCACAATAATGTAACGATAGTATTGATCGACGTTTTTCACTATTATCGATGCTAATGTAGCATATAATTGGGTTTAATTTAATTACACATGTAAAAAATGTTATGATATTAAAATATACAATAAAATTAATGACAAATTAAGTTTATTTAAAATATCGTCAGTATAAACTATCGATATTTTAATTAAAACTCAATCTAAAACTCTGTGGTCACGATCATTCGTCGCCCATCACTAATCGGCATGCCCATAAAGTATGACATTGACAGGTACTTTCTGTACTATTAAGAAATTCAGGACTTCATAGGCGTGATTTTTCTGACAGCTGTCGCAGAGATCAAGTTAAATTTTAAAGAGTATAAGCCAAAAGGGGAACATTTTGTTTAATTTTATTTATTATTTTTTAGTATTACACCCTTTCGGCATATTATATAGTATAGATCGGGATTTTTCATTTTTAATGTTATATTCCCAGTATACAATATAAGTTTTAATTAAAAAAATAAACAAAGAGAAATAATACACACAAGTTTTAGATTTTCTCTATATCTCTTATGACTGTTGTTTTTAAACTTTCGCGATTTGAACACATTATTATTTTATACTACGGGACTAATCGCGCACTAAAATTACGAGATAAATAAATACCTCCTCATCCCGACGTTTCGGCCGAGTTGCAACGACCGTGGTCACGGGTAGACTGACAGTCTACCCGTGACCACGGTCGTTGCAACTCGTAAAATTTATCTCGTAATTTTAGTGCGCGATTAGTCCCGTAGTATAAAATAATAATCTCTTATGACATCGTAATATACTATTTCATTACTATAATTAGAGGAAATCACAAATGTTTCCCGTCTTCTCATAAAGTTGTAGCTTTGTTTGTAACTGTTTGGAGTAATAATTAATGACGCCTTAACTACGACTGGCCCTTAAAAACTACCAACTTAATTGTGCAGTTGATGAGGGAGACACCATCACAATTGCTTTAAGACCTAATTGAAATATTTATTACGTAAACACTAGGCCTAATTTTAAAGGCGCCATCGTAAATTTAATAGCAACGTAAAATTGTGTTCTCTCTATCAAATGCATATAGTGAAAAAGAAACAAGGCTTACTATAAATTGCTATTATAATTAATATGGCGCCTCTATAATTGGGCCTATTCTTTAGGTAACTTGGCTAGGTCTCTTTTTTACCCGAGTGAGTTTTACTTAATTTATTTATTAAATGAAACGCGTTGAATTCAATAGTCATAAAATCAATTCCTAAATTAATCTAGATAAAATACCATTAGGTATACCTAAATAGGGAGGGAAGGGAGGCCTTTGCCCTGCAGTTGCACGATAACGGCTAAAATAATACTAATAAATAATATACCTGATTAATAATTCTAAGTCCAACTATATACGAATCAAATCATTAAAAACGTTTAACATTAATTAACTTAGAATCGGAGTCAAATCGTTTAAAATGAAGGATGAAAAATCAAAATTTGCTTTATTAAGTTTTTAGACATTCAAATGCGCGACACGTAAGCATCATTAACTATTTTTATCGCCATTATTTTTTAACCCACGACTGGGTAAATTAATATTTTTAACGTATTCATACATTACAACAAATACTTGTATTATCACCTAGTTATTTACCAACTACAAAGATATGTTTGTCGGTCCATAATTAGGAGTGAAGCTTGGAGGAAGTGCAATCAATTAATGAGGGAAAAAAGAAATGTTTTTTTTTGTGGGAATTTATTATGAATTAGAAAAAAATATACCGTGTCTCTGTAAAAACAGACCCCGATTGGGAAAAACGTCAGCCGTCGAGGGTTGTCTACATAATTATGCCAAATGCATTTCTACTTTAGATGTAGATATCAGTTTCTATAAAAATTGTATTTAATTATAAAAACTGATGTTTAAGTTACATTTAACATTCATATATCTTTATTTTATGTATAAATAAAAAATACAAAACCTTTAAACGAAACTTACTATTGCTCAAAATGTTTACTCGTATGTTGGACTTTGAACAGATAATACTTATTTTGTAGTTTATATTAAAGTTGCCAGCGTGTTTCTCACCATTACCCACTAGAATCCCTAAACCTTCTGGTCTTACTTAAAATCTAGAATTCTACAAAATTCTTGCTCCAGTAAATTGACTGTTTGTATATATTAACCAAAAACAACTGAGCAATGTGTTCAATTAGCAAGATTTGTTATCGTGTGATGTATTTGGCCCTTAACTGAAGTTGTTGTGATTTTGGTTGAGGAAAAAATGAGATTAATAAAAATTGTATATTTATAATGATATGCCCCACGAGGGTCCTCACGGACTTGAAATTGAGTTTGTTTGAATTAGGTCGTTACGAAATACGTTTATGGAAATAAATCTTTGTAAATTAAATCTTACAGCGCTGTCCTAATTTCTTAAATAACTTTAATTTAAATTAATACGAATTAAAAATCAATGCATTTTGATATTGCACAAAATTATAATTCCTAGAAAACTTTTGTAATTTTGCAAGCTTCATAGTAAATTACTTGATTTATTAAGCTCGAAACATACTATAGGACGCGGCTTACGGACGCGACTGACAGCCGCGACCTAGACTATGAAAGTACACTGAGCCGTGCACACTATCGGACATAAGTCGCGGACGTCACCTTCGGACGACCTTGAGCGTTCGGACGTCCGAGAGCGATCTGGCACACCGGATGTTTTAAGACTGTGGACATTGCTAAGTCGCGGCTGTCAGTCGCGTCTGTAAGCCGCGTCCGATAGTATGTTTACGGCTTTATTCTCTTTGATCTTTGTCTTAGGCTGTTTCGGTCTTTAATATTTCATAGAGTTTGCATCTCTAATTTCAATATGTATGTTATTTTTTTCGAAATTGTCATATAGCCGCGTTTCTTTTGTGTCTTAGCTTTTTTAACACCGCAACAGATTTCATAAAATTTTCACAATATTATCCAAAACTACGACAACATAGATTTGCTCAAACATCTCCTCACCCTAAACGCCAATACAGGGTTATTTCTAATCAATTAGCATCCTTTCAGGGGCTTATTCTGTACGTCAAAACTAACAACTTCTGTTCTGTGACTTGTCAAAACTAAAAAAAAAGCTGTTCAATACATTTTGTCGAGAGTGAACGATTTTTTTCTATGGAACAACTTTTTTTTTAGAATTAATAAAGTCGTAGAGCAAAAGTTGTTAGTTTTGATGTACAGAATAGGCCCCTGAAAAGATGCTAGTTGATTAGAAATACCGTCTCGGTTCCGTCGTGGGTAAAAAAAAAAATGGGGTAACTACACTATCAAATAAATTCGATCCTAAATAAGTTAATTTAGCGCGAGTAATGACTGAAAAGAAATACTTACCAATCGTTAATAAACTTTTCTTTAATCACTAACGGTTTAGTGATTGCACTAAATCTCTAGCACAGCAATATTATAATTTTTTACAAACTGCTACAGCAAAATTGTTAAATCTTTAAAAAGTTAACTTCAAAGTCTCACTTCTAATTCACCTTTCAGTCACTTTTGCCAAGTTATTATTTTACATATTTTTATTGAACAAGAACCAGGCGTAATTTGAGTTCCGCCGTTTCCGTAACTTTTCGTATAACTTGTGACGCTGGGCGGGAAACGTCGTCCGCCCTACGCGAGAACCGACTGAGTGACTGCCGCGGCCCGCCCGCCTTTGCTATGGCAAACGTTGGACAATGTTGGCCATAGTTGGACGTAGTCGGCCCAACTTTCCGGTGAACTTTTGTCTGGCATTTCGATTCAAAATATTGTTGGATTTCGTAATTTATTAAAAAGGATAAGTAATGACTGTTTTTTTATTTCAGGAGTGGATAAAAATTTGTTCCTTAGATATGTAGCTATTACGTTCGAAGCTTTATAATTAGGTATTTCATTTTTATTTTGATAATGTTCGCGCTAAGTGACATAGTGTTTATTTGTTTATTATAATGAGCCTTTTAAGTTTCATTGATTTTACAATTCAATTCAATTCTTTATTTGCCAGTTAATGGGTAAAAATAAAGGTCTTAAATATAACATCATCTACCAATAACACCCTAATACAAGGTATGCAAATATACACATTTGTTCAAATTTACAATTAATAATATGACGCCAATTTTGAGAACTACAACTAAATAATCAATTTTTAATATTTGTCATGATAAATATGTAGGCGGCAAGATGCGTTACTAATACAGAAATTGTAGTACGTACTTATAAAGAAATTGTAGATTTTTGTATCCTTACTCTTTACTAATATAATAAATCCGAAGTGTGTTTGTTATTATGTTACTTTTTCAAGCAGCAAAAGCAATGGTTTGTTTTTTGGCGTGGATACACGAGTAGTTCAAATGTTGTAGAGTAACATAGTTTACTTTTGGTCCGGAAAAATAAAAGTTTCCTATGAGATAGCGCGAAAATCAAAATATCACACTAGAAAAACCGCAAAAAAAAGCTAGATATATAATAAAACAGTGATTTATGGGTACTTTACCTATTGCAATGAGAATAAAGTAAGTCTTGCACCCATCCATAACAATAATTAAAGTTTATGTAAAAAAGTAAAAGTAAAAAAGCCTTTATTTCAACTACATACAATTACATAATTACAATTAACATTAAAATTCCAATTTAAATTTTACCAAACATTATTTCAACTATTATTTAATTTTTATTCTTCATGTCATGTTTTGTTCTCGTCAATTTATAATGTAACGTTTATGTGTCACACTAGAAATGGCTATACGAAAGAAGAAATAACTTTTATCATGCCTAAAGCAAAGTTCGACTACTTTATTAAAATGTCCCTCAAACTCAACTAAAAGTACCTGCTCAAATAAAGTAACCATTTCGTACAATTGCACACTTACTAAATCGATGTCTATTCATCATATTTTATTTTTACCATTATCATAATAGTAAATTGTATCATATGGGAGCAAAATAATATTTTTACGACGAGGGCGCTTTTTTGAATCCAGAGCGAAGTGAGGGATTCTTTAGTAGAATCCTGAACGTAGCGAGTGATTCAAAGTACGTCGCCCGAGCCAAAAATATATTTTGCGCCCGAGTGGTACACTCTACTTTTCATCACCTCTAAGAGAAAACAAAAGGCGCCTCATATTTTACTATAATATTATTATTTAATAAAACGTAGAGTAACAACTAAATTGAAATTAAATGGTATCTAATAATAAAACAAATGAAAACTTATATTTACATTCTTTCATTCATTTTCTTGGCGCTGAACATTAACATTACAAATATGTACTTCCAAATTCAAAAAGTGCGCGGCAAAGATAATTCCGTCGCACTTATAAGTTCCTTATAGAAAACTTTGGGCGCACTTAAAGGCGAACCAAGTAGTCCTTTTCGAATAGATGTGATGAAAATAATTTATTTTCATAATCTACCTGGAACCTATCAGCTATCAGCCTTATTACGCCCTTACCGTGCCGGATGCTCTTTCCCATACAATTTATTGGTCTATAAATAAAAACGTACATAGTGTCTGATCAATACGTTTAGTTTGAAGTGGAAATACGTACCTACGTCCACCGTAACTCACACAAGCGCGCGTCGCCAATATTGGTCCAAATGCCGCCCCACGTTGGGCGCCAAACTTGGCATTCTCAGTCACTACTACGACCGTGGTCGCCCCGTGACGCCGCCACAACCAGGGTACGTAAAACACTGAATTCGCTTCTGTACATCACCACACAAATATCCACCTTATCTGTTGTGTATTAACATCCATTTTCACCTATCATAAAATACATTCTTACTATTTGCCGCGCGATTTTCAGCTTTATTTTTATAGATTTAAAGTTGTAGTCCTGTGGGATAATGTGATGACATTTTCGTGTTACATTTAATTTTAAGGATAATGTAATAGCGGAGCCACTATGGAGCGACAATCACTAGACGTATGGCATTTAGAAATGTCGCCGTGCGCTGAATGTCGGTCTAAAGAGGCGTAAATCCGTTTATGTGCGTATATTTCCATTGTCTTTGGTTTTTATGCGTGTATCGAGTCTGGTCCTTATCTGTTTAACCCTCTTAAATGTATGCGACCCTAGTACTTTAAAGTTAAGGTTCCATTTATTATCAGTAGTGTCGTTTTCTCGATTTTTTGACCGACGAATCGGAGGAGGTACTCAATTCGACGCGTATAATGTTTATATAACTATATATATATTTTTACTAGCTGACCCGACAGACTTCGTCCTGTCAAAAAGATTTGTAATGTGGCAGTTTTTGTGCCACGTATTTTAAAAAATTCTCCTGAACAGAACCGTCACCCTGGTGATAGGGCGTTGTGAATAAAAAATAATTAAATAAAACATATATAAGGATTTAAATGTAAGTAATCGCTTTATTGTTAATCATGTGAATCATAATTATTATTATTATCATTGTAGTGCTTTGTGGTATACGATGTTTTTTGTTTGATTACCTGGCGCATAGATAAACAAATCTGATGGTTTTCCAACACGGGAACAGGCAACATACAATTGACCATGTGAAAAACATGGGTTTTTTAGATTAATACCACAAACACTTAATGATTGCCCCTGGGACTTGTTTATAGTCATAGCAAAAGCAAGCCGCACTGGAAACTGTAGTCGTTTAAACTCAAATGGCACATCAGTCGGAATCATTGGGATGCGCGGTATGAGAACATCTTCTCCTTTATACTTTCCTTTGAGTATAGTTGCTTCTATCACATTGTTTAGTAATTTTTTTATCGCTAACCGTGTACCGTTGCAAAGACGCGGTTGGTTGATATTTCGCAACATTATAACCACCGATCCAACCTTTAATTGAAGATTGTGAGGTGGCAATCCTGGCAAATCCAGCGAGTTTAAAAATTCCGGTGGATAGTTGACTACATCATCTTGATTAGTAGCCGAATCAACTGATTTATATATCCTCAATTCGCCTGTAATTTGTTCTTGAATTTTGAAATTTAATTCATTTACATCTATGTTTTTTGCAGCCAGTATAGCTCGTTCGCTCAACCAATCATGGTTTCTGTAATTTTGAGAAACATCTGGAAACACCTTCTGAATAAGTTCATCTTTTGATCGAGTTAACTGACAAAAACTTTGAGGAAAGTTAATGCAGCCAGTCAACATGTCTATAGGAAATTTGCCATTACCAATGTCAATGAGTTGTTTAGAGAATATGTTTCCAGATTGGTCATTTTGCAACTCGACACGCATATTCTTGCTTAAATGAAGTACTTTGACATGTTTCCACAAATTGGAGGACTTTAGACATGCATTGAGTTCATCAGCTGGCGTTGATCGTGGAATCACTGGCAATGTTTGACGAAAATCTCCTGCTAATAAAATCATTGCACCACCAAATCGGTTATTATTGCTCCGTAGATCTTTTAAGGTTCTGTCTAAAGCCTCCAAAGATTTTTTATGTGCCATCGTGCATTCATCCCAAACAATCAATTTACATTGCTGCAAAACCTTTGCCATTGCAGAGTTCTTCGAAACGTTGCAGGTTGGAGTTTCATTGCTTTGCATATTTAATGGCAATTTTAGTGCTGAATGGGCTGTTCGACCACCTTCAAGCAAAGTTGCTGCGATTCCCGACGAAGCGAGTGCAAATGCAATTTTATTTTGTGAGCGAATTGTTGCTAATATTAATGAAATCAAAAAAGTTTTTCCTGTACCACCAGGTGCATCTAAGAAGTAAATCCCTCCAGTTTCATCATTTGTTACTTTCATAAGAGTTTCAAATACATACTTCTGTTGTTCATTTAACAGTGGAAGATTTGTTTGAATTAATTCTTTCAAAGCGTTGAGATCATACAGTCTTTCTCGATGCATTTCTTGGTTAAAAGCGTCATGCATTGGACGATTGGGCGCGGTCAGGCCTAATTGAATTAATAGTTTGTTTGACATTATCAAGCACATGTCCTCAATTGAAATCAATGCTTCATTGTAAATTTCTTCACTGATTTGTATATTTGGATTTCCCATTCTATTCCGTATTTGATACAAAATATCATCACACATATAATCTTTGTACTTGATCCACAAATCAATTGGGTTCGATGGGAAGCATGTAGATATGATTATAGAAAACAATGTTCGTATTTGATGAGCGTGTGCTGATATTACAGCATCATTGAGAGTTTGATCCCAATGAGCGTCATTTTCAAGCAATTGCAAACGTTGACAGGCTTCTCTGTAGGATCCACACAATTCACCATCAACAGTTCGTAACTGTTGGAATGATGTTGGGCCACGTACATTGACTAATAGCAGTCGTAAATAAAAACATTCATCATTGCTTGGATGTACTGAATAAATCCGGCCAATCGCATCGGTGGAATATACATCTGTATATCCTGGAACTGGTTTTCCTTGTTTCCCTCGTATAAATCTCCTTGAGGATTGATTCCAGGTATAATATTTTGGCATTTCAGAATATAGCAATGTTTGTGCGAAGTAATCGTTTTGGCATGTCTCAAAAAAACTGGTTAATGTAGTAGATGGTGGCTGAGCAGCTCTTTGTACTGCGTTCTGTGCTGTAAAATACACTCTTTGTCCATTTTCTAAATGCACAGCTAAGTGAACAACAGAAGGGTGTCTCTCATGAATAGGAAAAGAAAATATTCGCCAAACTGCTTCATTACTACTGACATAGCGGCCCATTTGGTATTGGGTAACTTCATCATTGGAATTCTCTGCACCAATTCCAATCACAGCCATATCACTCCCCTTGGTTACATATTTGCAAATGTATTTAATAGATTTCACTGAATGGCAAGATTCAACGTTGATGTGTGCTTTGAATGTCTTTGATAAAATGGGTGAATATGGAACAATCCAACGATTATCTATTTCAATATCTTGTTGATTTAATTTGACAATTGTTGATTTTCCATTGTCTGCTGTCGATCTGCGACGATACAATGGATAACCGTCATTACCAGTAATTGTTTCCGATATTAATGTCCGTTGATATCGTTTTGAACATTTACCATCCATCATACACGGTGAATTTTGATTAAGAGTTCCACAGGGACCATGTATCATGTTTTTGATAACTACCTCATGCAATCCAGGATCTACTTGTACATTAGGGATTTCAGCTGATATCACTGCATCAACTTCATTTGGCCTTATCTTTTCAACCAACCAAATCAAAATGTGTGCATGTGGCAATCCTCGTTTCTGCCACTCCACAGAATACATCCAGCAGCGTGTCTCACCAAACACATTATGTTTTACGATGAAATCCAGTAAAGATTTCAACTTTTGTCTAAAGACTCTGGCTGTAATATCATGACGATCAATGGGTGATTGCCCAGAGAATAACTCCTGCTTGATTTCTATCCATTGCGGATTGCATGTAAATGTGATGAACAAATCTGCTGTACCATAATGACGAACATACGACATGGCATCTTGAGCATATTCGTGCATATGCCGAGGGCTTCCGATGTATGTTGCTGGAAGAATAGTCATCCGACCGACATTCTGTGCATTTCCATCAGTATTAATCGCATCTCGAAGGTGAATATACTCTTCAGATCGGAGTTTGGTTTGATTCAACCTGATGAATGTTAATCTCTCCGTTTCAATTTTAACATACATGTCAACAACATATTTGTGATATAATCGCCGACATTTCAATATGTGATTATCTTCATTTTCCCGAATCATTAGGCGGTATGAATAATAGTTCATTGAACTGACTTTTTTGTTGGTTTCAGAACCTGTAAATAGATTTTGTTTTAATAACATTCAAATATAAAATTAAAATACATAATATAATGACTGAGATATTATCGCCATAGCTAAACTAATATTTTAGTTACCTGTAATGGGATTTATCATTTTTATTGAGAAATCGTAGCCATCTTCACCTTGCCAAAATATAATGAGATATTGCAGTGCATCATATGAGCGGTGTGTTTCCTTTATACGTTGTAATTGATCATTCCGACGATGTAAAACAATATCACGGGATTCCAAGTTTTCTCCAACTACAACGATAGCAACTTCATCAATAGTTGGTGCATTAAAACGTCTTGTATGTTGACCTGCAGGTGTTTTATCTGCTCTGATTACAATTTTGTGATTATCGGATGGCATCAGATCCAGGGCAGTTTTAAACAATATAATCAATTGATTGTGTTGATGAAATAAAGTTTGTAATTGTTCTACAATAGACCTCTTTACTAAATTGTTATGTGCACAACGCAGATCAATTTCTTGTGGTGAATTGCCCATAAAATAAATTTGCAGGAATTTGTTGTCGCTATCTGACACTGGTAACAGTGAACCTGCTCTGTGATATATTTGCCCTTGTATCTGTAAATAAAAAAAAATATTATGGTATGGTATAAATTAATGGATTGTCAGTGATCAAACTTAAATAATATTTGATCTTAAAAAGTATATATTTAGTTTTAACTAATATCTATCAATTATAAAATATAATAAAAGTGTCACTGAAACTGAATCACCATATAATATGATGACTAAGTGATATATTTCGTAATGATTAAGAAATTGAAGATTAGTGACACATCTTAACTTTGGTGATAGAAAATTTTGTTCGCTAAAATAATTATGAGTAACTGCTATAATACATACCTTGAAAGTTGGCATAAAATTTTCCCGAACTACATTTGTTGCCCCAAATGAAGTCATTTGAAAGCAATTGTTATATTGTTGGATATGTGTCAAAAAGTGTATAGAATCTGTTCCTATTCCTGAAACCAATGAGTACAATGGTTCTGGTGGTGGATCCAATGGTATCAATTTCACTTTACCATTTGCGCAACACAATCCATTGGCTTCGTTTTTGTATTTTAATGCCTTACAGTGTGAGCAAACCGAGTTCATAGAACCAATAACAACACATTGGTAGTTACTGTAGTCAATTGACACATCGTAACTGAAAGCAGCTCAGTAGATTAGGTAACAGACAACTTTTTTTTTTTTAAATTTGATATGACCTGATGTCAAATCCTTTTAAGCCGTACGAATTGTTTTATTTATTTAAAATTTGGATATGGCATATTAAATATAAATTATTTTTTCACTAATCACGAACTAAACACTAACTAACTAAACACTCTGCACAAAACACGATATACGAATTTGTTTCGTGTATCAGTTGACAAAAGCAAACTCAGTAGATTAGGTAACAGACAACTTTTTTTTTTAAATTTGATATGACTTGAAGTCAAATCCTTTTAAGCCGTACGAATTGTTTTATTTATTTAAAATTTGGATATTAAAAATAATAAAACACTGTTGGTAACGCGATTATTGTTTGACTGATGTAATGACGTGGAAACTGATGCATTTTATCTCGCGTGCCGAAACTAATACAAAAGAAACGCGAGTTTCGGAACGCGACATTAAACTCCTCCAACTATGTATTCTGTGCTCCAACGCACACACGCACATTGTTTTGATTGATATGATCTTTGACGTTAGGAACACACCTACATTGCTTAGACAACAGTGAGTGCTTGTAATTTAAAATGAACTTTATACCATAGCAATAAAGCTCAAATTGACTACGTTTTAGTTACAAATCATTTGTATGGGAAAAAGAAAAGGGCTATTTTTAGGGTTTTTCCAGAAATAATTCTAATTTTTCTCGCCGTAAAAACCATCCTTGAACTTCAACGAACATTTAAAAAAAAGATTTGGCCAAATTGGTCCAGGCGTTGTTGAGTTATGCGCTTACCAACACATTTTGCGATTCATTTTTATATTATAGATTTGTATAACCACGCATATCTTTTTTCATAGTAGTCCTATTTCAATAATTATTTTTTTATTGGAAAGAGTATACTTCGAAATTGGTCCCATTTATATTTTATCGAAATCGGCTGAGCCATTTTTGATAAATCAACATCAACATCATAATCCTGCCCTTATCCCACTAGGTGGGGTCGGCACAGCACGTTTCTTTTCGCCACTTCACTCTATCATACGTCATCTCATCATCAACTCCTTTCTCTCGCATATCATCTTTCACACAAGTCATCCACAGTTTTTTTGGTCGTCCCCTTCCATTTCTACCGCTTACCATCATGTTTAGGGTTATTTTCGTGACATGATTCTCTTCCCGTCTCTTAATATGACCATACCAAGATAGCCTGCCACTCTTTAATATCTCAATCACTGGTTTTGATAAATCAACAATAATGTGAAAATGCTACATCGATCCTTGCGAAATATTCGCGAATTCTGTACACGGGTGAAGTCGGTTATGCATGCAAGTTTTTGCAAAAAAATATTAATATTTTTGTCGAAGATAATAAACAGGCAGAGAGACAGGCATAAGTCTTTATTGTGTGCACTAACATTAATAACTACAACAAAGGCTTATAGTAACGAATATTAATTAATTTAGGTATTCCTGACAAAAAAGTAAGATAACAGGAGCGCTACTGTTTTGAAACAAAATTTCGATGAAAGACAATTAAAACGCAACCTTAAGTTTAAAGTAGTATTTCTAAAAAATCACTGTATTTCTCTAGAAATTCATTTCTCCTCAGAAATTCTACCAGAAAAAAAATGTCCAAAAAAATCCAAGTCTAGTCTCAATATTAAATGTCGTAATTATAAACAAACCCATAAATGTATAAATAATCGGGATCTTTGTATTTTCTGGGATTCATTTTAGGAATAGGATAAAATTCTACTGCAGGCTTGAAAAGTTTAGAAAGCAGTCCTTTTTTTTTTTTTACCAGGGGAAATCCTTTATGGATACCACCACACCTCGTGGGCAGGCGGGTGGTTATGTGGGAGTCCCGCCACTGGTCGGTATACCCACCAAAACCCCTGGGTGTTCCTCCACTGCGCCTGGTGTCGGGGCTACGGGCACGCTTCCGCACTCCTCCGCGGCACCCGACGACGCTGGCCTTTCTCAGGCCCCACCTCGGAGCTTGCGCTCCCTCCAGATTGACGACGTGCCGAACACCAGACACGTCGTCATCCACCACCTGGGACCAACCAGCACTGGGCGTCGGACAGCACCCGTATCCGACAGCCCTGGTCCCGATGCAACGGGTCAATTAAGGTGGCCCCGCGCCTGCCACTACGGCTGCAGAGGATAGGGAGAGCGGCCATCGCGATACCGACACGCCTCTTCCCCTGCAGCCCCACCGCCTCCGCTAACACGTTGGCGGCACCCTTGGAGGATTTAGCTACTGGAGAAGAATTCAGCGCGAGTACCCCTCTGTCATGGTATAAGAAAAATTGTGCCTACGTGTGAACGAGACACCAGTCATTTTATTACACAACTTTAGACTTAAGCTTCTAAGCATTTAAGGCGAAAATGGATTATCAGCAACTGGGCTGCATTTTTCTCGCTCGCTCCGCTCCATTAACGCGTCACCCGTTAACGTTTCGACTTTATCCCCATATGTTTTAGGTCGAAACTTCAGTGAACACCTCCTCCCTGCGCCTCACGTAAAGCTGACAGAATGTAGTGAATGCGAATCGTAGTACGTTTCTAGTCCAGAGATAAAACGTCCCTGGCGGCACCCGTTAGGGCCGCTGGCAGGATGGATAGGCAGCGGCTTCCTCGCCGCCCGTCCATCCCGTCGCCGCCCCCGCCTCTAAGGGCTCGGCCGCGGCATCGCGATGAACGCGACACCGCAGTCCTCCTCAGTCGACTAGCGACCTACTGGCCAGCCTCTACAGGGGTTTGGGGAAAAACCCGCAGAGGCGGCCCCACCTCGGGTTCCTCTTTGTTCACCAGGTTGGGACAGACCTGGCTACTAAGCCCCCCCGCCACGACAAGGCGGGAACCCACTCGCGGGGGGGGGGGGGGGGGGGGTAGAAAGCAGTCCTATTATAAATCTTTTTAATCTCTTATATCCCCTAGTTACCGGTTGTTCTGACCGCAAATCTCTTATTGATTTCGATTTCCTCTCCTCAATTTTTTGGGTTTTATTTTACGCGAGAAAGTCCCTAATTGTAATGTAACGTATTTATTTTTTGAAAAAACGAATGTACAACTCATAGTAATTAAGATTATTACCTGTCTATACCAGCCTTTTTAATAGTCCACTGCAGGACGTAGGCCTACCCACGAAGGGTGATTATTACATTAAGTATTAATTAAATTAAGTAGGTAATGGAAATGATATGCATGCAATTTTATCTTAAAAAAAAATAATTATTATAATAATTATGAGAAAAATAATGTCTACGTGGGGCGCTAACTCCCACAGTAAGATTCCCTGAGTTTGTGGGAGTTAGTCCAGTGGTATACGAACCACTATCCGGCCTCCCGCTCCCACAACCATTTTATATATTTGCTCGCTCGCTCCTGTTCCCACTCGGTAACTCGGTACGTATACGTTCAGCCGTTTGAAATGGTTCTGTTTAGCTTTCCTGTTCAAAGCCAATAGATGATGATGATAAATGTCATTATCAGTCAACCTGGCGTTTACATTGTACTCGAGAGCTTGATAGCGATCACGGTAGGTGTGTCGATCTAAATTACCTTAATTGAAACGTGCAACACGCAGTGACTGCTATCTAATCTGTGGTGCAGCACGCAATCTGTGCCAGTGATAAGTGATAAGCCTTGTCAAGTGTAATTTATTCATATTAGAGTCAGTTCGCGATTTGACTGTGATTTTTCTGGATTAAACTGTTTTCGTAGCATTACGGTAGCTTAACTCTCCGAGTATTTTGTATTTTAAATGATCACATCATTATCCGTTTTCCACTTGGAGATCACACGAAATACACACAAATTATATTCAACACAAATACCAGTAAAACTAACCGCCTTCTAGATAGAGCGCACTCAAAGACACCCAGTCCTAGTACAGATTAAATTTATAAAAAAATATTTAGTAAACTTATCTTGGAAACTTGAACCTTTGAAACTTGACTCCTTCAAAAGCAAACGTTTTACCATCTAGAACAACATAGCTATCAGGCATCGACTTATTTATTTTACGTTTTCAGATCAGATGCGCGTAAAAATGTTTTTGAACTAAGTACACTTTTGTCCTGGATACATAATTATGTATGCTAAAGTAGAAAATCTCATGTAGAGCCCATCGTCTTTGTAGCGATAGTTAAGAACTGAGTCTTTTCAGCTGAAGGCTTACTCGAAACTTTGAAAATATGTTTAAAACTGTAGTTGTCCCAGTTCTTAATGCAAATCGGGTTTTCTTGCGATAACTTCTTTGCTTGAATCATAAAAAAATATACTTACTTTAAAACGAAACAGATATCCTTTGACCGTCATTGAATTTAATAACTAAACCGCAAACTGGACTTAAAAATAAAATGTAATCCATTAATTCACCTATCAGCTGTAGGACGTCCACTGCTGAACCGAAGCCTCCGCTATGAATTCCCAATAAGTCCGGTTGGAAACAGCTTGCTTCCAGCGTGTTCTTGCGGTTTTGATTATATTGCCGATCCACCTAATCGGTGGACGTTGTACGCTGCGCTTGGCGCTTCGTTGTCTCCATTCAAGAACTTTACAGCCCCGTAGCCCATTCAAACTTCTTCGTTTGTTCTTAGAACTGTGCACCCTGCCCACTGCAAAGTTAATAAAACTAGGATATATTTAGTATAGGTGGTGGGCCTTGATCGACGTGCATAAAACTTCGACTTTAAAACTCGGTTCTAAAATCGGCGACTTTAAAACTCGGTTCTAAAATCGGCGACTTTAAAACTCGGTTCTAAAATCGGCGACTTTATGACGTTTCATTTGACGCTTTCCTCATTTTCAGTTTACCTTTTCGTTTAGAACAGCCATGTTTAGTAGGTACTTGCGTGAAATTGAGAATTTTAATTACATTTGTAAGAATAATTTACTTCACGCAACACTTTCGTACTGGACACGGCTATTTTAAAACAAAATGTAAACTGCAAAAGAGGAAAGCGTCAAATGGAACGTCAAAAAGTTGTCGAATTTAAAACCGAGTTTTAAAAACCTACCTAGTATCTTTAAAAACCGAATCTCTATAAGCGAGTTTTAAAATCAAAGTTTTGTGTACGTCGATCAGGGAATATATAGATATAAATTATATCTACGAAGAGCTAGTGCCTAAATGAATTTAATGCAATAGGAACCATAAACGTACAAACTTTAGAGAACTACGTGTCTAACGCTGAGGGCTAACGTGGAACCAAGATCTGCCAAGACCCATTTGCGATAGTTGCCAAGTTACAATATTAATTATTATTATAGTGCTGTACAAGCACTGGGCTAGTTGTTTAGAGCAAACATCTAGTACATCTGATGTCGTATTTCACTTCATCTTATTGCGTGTGCGAAGATTCATTATTCCCATTTTCCTACAAGAATATAATAATACCTAACACTGGGCAATGTGCTACATGAATATGTTCGTACACATTATACGAGCAACTTTTACCTACAAGGAGATCACCTGAGTAATGTTCCTGCAAAATAACAGCTTGTAGAAAGTTATAAAACCGTAAAAATCGTGCCTCTTTCACGTAGAGTCGAATAATAATTATTTTTTGCAAAAAATAGCATGACCGACTCCACCCTTGTACAGAATCATTATCATTACATAGTATAAAACAAGTCGTGGTGGTCTAGTGGTAGTAACACCCGACCTGCAATCGTGAGGTCGTGGGTTCAAATCCCGATCCCGTACCAATGAGTTTCTTTGGAACTTATGTACGGAATTTCACACCATTGGCTTTTCGGTGAAGGAAAACATCGTGAGGCAACCTGCATACGTCCGTAGAAGAAATTCGATAGCGTATGTGAATCCACCAACCCGCACTGGGCCAGCGTGGTGGATATGGCCCAATCACCCTTCGTGGGTAAGCCTACGTCCTGCAGTGGACTATTAAAAAGGCTGGTACAGTACATTACAGTACAGTACTCTTCGTGGGTAGACTTATGTTCAGCAGTGGACTATTAAAGTAGGGTACAGAGACTAGATTTTAGGAGCGTAGATTTTGTGTAGCAGCAGTGCAGCATCTACAGCTAGTAGGGACATGTTTTAAGGCCTTAATCCATCATAGCCCAGTAACGATACAGATAAGGCTCAAGGGCTGCCGTTCCGCCCTTAGAACATTTGTAAAAGGCACATAAATTCGGATCCCTGCCATTTCATTATCTGCCAGATTGAGGTAATAAGAGATTTATGTGCTCGCATCCACCTGCTTTTGTGTCTGATGGCAGGAAACATTCGGAGCAGGAACCCGGGGTCTGAAACTGTTGGGCCTGTTGTAGAGTACTGCGACCTTAACTTTATAAAAGTATAAGTATACAATCTGATTACACGTGAAAAAATAATACTAAGTAGTAGTTTGTTTGGGCTTATTTTGCAAATCCGGCTACCATGAAATAGTAGATTGTATCATATGGGAGCAAAATAATATTTTTAAGGCGTGGGCGCTTTTTTTAATCCAGAGCGAAGTGACGGATTCAAAGTACGTCGCCCGAGCCAAAAATATATTTTGCGCCCAAGTGGTACATTCTACTTTTCGTCACCTCTATGATAAAATAAAAGGCGCCTCATATTTATTATTATTTAATAAAACGTAGAGTAACAACTAAATTGAAATTAAATGGTATCTAATAATAAAACAAATAATTACTTGGCGGGTGCCGCACCACATTCCATAGACCGGTTTTGTAAATCATCCAGAAGTTCACTACAATAGCCCATTAATTTTTTGAATTCATTGCTCACAATAGGTTTCGTTGCACCATCATCCCTACTCTATAGCTAAATGATGTATTAAAAGGGGCCTCTCAGTGTTGGCTTCGGCTCCTCTGATGCCCATCAAAGAACCGGGCCTGACCCGAGAGAAATTTCAAACAAATAAAAACTTACGTATATTTACATTCATTTTCTTGGCGCTGAACACTAACATTACAAATACTTCCAAATTCAAAGATCATTCCGTCGCACTTATTTGTTCCAAATTCAAAAAGTGCCCGGCAAAGTTCATTCCGTCGCACTTATTTGTTCCAAATTCAAAAAGTGCGCGGTAAAGATAATTCCGGCGCACTTATAAAGTTCCTTGTAGAAAACACCAACTTTGGCCGCACTTAAAGGCGAACCAAGTAGTCCTTTTCGAATCGATGTGATGGAATAGTTATTTGTTATACAAGAGTGCGAAATTACTTATTAACCACGTGCTCAATTATGATTACCGAGCAAGCGAAGGATTATAAAATTAGAATCCTAAGCTAATAGCGAGGGAATCAAAAGAGCACCAGGTGCAAAAACTTTGCACTCGAGTGCATGTCGATGAGCAAAAATACTCTTTCCGAGATAGGGGGATGAAAAACTATATACTACGGGACTAATCGCGCACTAAAATTACGAGATAAATACCTCATTTATTTATCTCGTAATTACAGGGGAAAGTTTTTCGGGTTAGCCCATGACACTCACTAATAAAGCCCGATTACAGAGGCGCCAGCTTACATTTAAAGGCAACGTAAAAAACATTCTCTTTATCGAATGCCTAAAGTGAAAAAAGAAACAGAACTATGCTATTTAGATAATATAATTAGGATAGCGCCTCTTTAATCGGGCTTATTATGAGGCTTTCTATTGATAAATATTTTTCAGCAGATCTAGAGATTTCCCCATACAATGGATGGAAGGATGGATATCACATTTGATATAAAATTCATACTATGGCCTCTGGAGAAATATTTTCGACAGTCGTTTAAGTTTATGCTGAATAGGTATTCTTTTAAGAATTCATTTTTAACACAGGCATCAACAAAAGTACGCAAGAAATTACTTTCCTTGTTTTGTATTCCGTAGCACGTGGTTCACCACGCAGCGGGAATATCTCTAGGAACTCCGCGGTAAGTGCCATTCTAAGCACTTTGCCGTCCCATAACTTTTATCCTGGACTCATGTCATACATAGGAAATTCAAAAGACATAGAAAACAAGAAGGTCCACAAGTGGTATATTATTCAAAGAAAAATCTGCCAAGACGATTTATACATCATTTGAAAGCTTATTTTATAGGCTTTTCAAAAATTTACATTTATTTTGAAATGTGTAAAATAAATTGTATGAAAAATGGCAATCCCGTTTACTATTTTTTCTGTTCTATCAACATTATTGTGCTTCTTTCGTTCTTTAAATGAGTCACAATTTTATTAGATTTCTAGTTAATTAAAAATAAACTTATACTAAAATCACTAAAACTAATATACTCGTATATACAAAACTAAATTTTTAACATATCTTAATCTAAAAGCCCCTTTGTAGATGGAAACGTGGCCAGAATGCTGGCAGCATTGCCTCGCTGAATGGCAATGCTGAGCTTTTGACCAAAGTAGACGCCAGCATTCTGGTCATGCGTCACCTTTACTAACCGCCTGGCCAAGTCTTTATAGAGTGATAGGGCGTCTGGCCCCCATGGACCTAAAGTCTCAACCCCAAACGGCACAAAGAGGTATATCTGTCCAACGACTCATATTTGTGCCGTTTGAGGTTTTCGTTCTTTTATTTGCATTATTACCTGATTCATTCACATTAATCCCATAATCTGTTAAAATTAAAGAATGCGTAAGAATCTAGTGTGGCCAGTTACAATAATAATTCAAGAAAATCATCAAAAATTGTGTCCAGCTGATAAAAATGATTTTATTTCAGCTATTTGAAGGTTGCTTAATCAGAGTTGCCAGAAATAAACTACGTAGTATGTCGAATATATTTATTTATGCTAAGAAATTCAAAATTACTTTTAAAAAATCGAGGGCTCTTTTTTGTTTTTAACTGATGTAATAAACTCAAAAAAATATGTAATTTCCCGGGATGTAACGAATGCTGTGGTTAGATTTGTTGATTTTTATTATACCAGCCTCCATACATTTTGTGGACGTGTCCTTTAAGTTTGGTCGCAGGCAACGACCTGTTTAATTTTTAATCTCTATTACTTAAATATCTGTCTATCTACCACTATTGTTCTACACAATCCTTAGTAATTTAATTAACGTTTTTTTGAGCGGCGAGACGAAAAGTACGTGCGCTTGATAGTAAGCATCACGCTTTCACTATTACTATTTTGTATGCAACCATTGCCTTTTAATCTGATTCATTTATTGTTCCGAGTTTTGAATAATAACGTGCTGTAAAGTTTAATAGATCTTGTCCTGAAGGACCAAGGGACCTTCCCTAGACATTGATTTAGATAGATAGATAAACTCTTTATTGATTCACATTCACACACACATATTCATATTCAATTTATTCATATTTTTTTTTTACATGTCAATACTATAGAAATAGAATCACCATCTAGAAAAATAGCCAATAATTGACAAACACTTCAGCATGAGGATGTCAATTACATTAAATATAATAATACTAGTTTTTATCCGCGGCTTCGCCCGCATGATATTTTGATTTTTGTGCTATCCCATGGGAACCCTTTATTTATCCGGGATAAAAAGTAGACTATGTCACGTCCCGTCTTTCAAACCCCAGGCCCTACCTTATCACCCTTAATAAAGGAGGTGGAAAATCAAAAAAATAAAACAAAAAACGATTTGACGGTTGTTCGATTCGACAGTTTTTTTTTTTGACATTTCTAGCTTCTCAGATAGCAGAATTTTTCCTTCTAACTTAACACTTATCCATCCTCACAAACTTTCGCTTTTATATTATTAATATAAGTAGGATCATTGTCATTATACAAATAAATATGTCAAAAATTCAAATTAAATGTCGTAATAAAACAGAAAATAGGTAAAATAGATGCTAAAACATGTGAAGCAACCGGCGGCCGTGCACTGACAGTGATTTCTTCCAGGCAATCTTAAGATGGAGAGATTTAGTTTTAGTATAAGTAGCTCGTCGTGATAGATAGATTCCTATAAGTAACGATAGGTACAATTTACGTGTCTAATACACGCCTAGTTTTTACCCGCGGCTTTGCCCGCATACGCAATATATCATTATAATTTATAGCCTATGTGTTATTCTGATATATAAGCTATATTATAGCAAAGTTTCATCTCAATCCGTTCAGTAGTTTTTGCGTGAAAGAGTAACAAACATCCATACATCCATCCATCCATCCATTCATCCATCCATCCATCCATCCTCACAAACTTTCGCGTTTATAATATTAGTAGGATATAAGTAGGATCATTGTCATTATACAAATAAATATGTCAAAAATTCAAATTAAATGTCGTAATAAAACAGAAAATAGGTAAAATAGATGCTAAAACATGTGAAGCAACCGGCGGCCGTGCACTGACAGTGATTTCTTCCAGGCAATCTTAAGATGGAGAGATTTAGTTTTAGTATAAGTAGCTCGTCGTGATAGATAGATTCCTATAAGTAACGATAGGTACAATTTACGTGTCTAATACACGCCTAGTTTTTACCCGCGGCTTTGCCCGCATACGCAATATATCATTATAATTTATAGCCTATGTGTTATTCTGATATATAAGCTATATTATTGCAAAGTTTCATCTCAATCCGTTCAGTAGTTTTTGCGTGAAAGAGTAACAAACATCCATACATCCATCCATCCATCCATCCATCCATCCATCCATCCATCCATCCATCCATCCATCCTCACAAACTTTCGCGTTTATAATATTAGTAGGATATAAGTAGGATCATTGTCATTATACAAATAAATATGTCAAAAATTCAAATTAAATGTCGTAATAAAACAGAAAATAGGTAAAATAGATGCTAAAACATGTGAAGCAACCGGCGGCCGTGCACTGACAGTGATTTCTTCCAGGCAATCTTAAGATGGAGAGATTTAGTTTTAGTATAAGTAGCTCGTCGTGATAGATAGATTCCTATAAGTAACGATAGGTACAATTTACGTGTCTAATACACGCCTTGTTTTTACACTAATATCAATTTCCATTTCTAGCGAATTAATTACCAACAGTTTTGCACCGTAAAAGCTTACTTTCATTACTTAAACCGAACACCTTGTCACAATAAAAAATGTACCTATCCCAATTACACGTCGTCAGTACAGCGTGCTAAGATGTTATTGCGATAAAGTACTCTACCGTAGAGTTTGCTGAACTTTGCAGGGCGTCGACTCTACGTCACGCAAAGCAATCAACGCACGAGTTTACAGTTTCAGCTAGTTTGAGGGTCTTATTCTGTAACGTGCGATATTTTAAGTGATATGACATATTCTCTTTTCTATTTTTTTATATTCTCAATAGGGCTACATTTAGCCACCAACTCGCCTGATGGGAAGCGATGTTGTAGCCGAAGATGGCGTATGTAGGATACCTATTCACTCTTATGTTTCTATTTTATTGGTGTTGAATATCGAGCGATGAGTTTTTTAAAAGAACGTGCTTATGGTTTAAACAACATTGAGGGTTTCAGTATGCGATATTTTAATTAATAAACTCGTGTGGTATTTTAATAAGTGGAATGAGCATACGATTTCCGTAGGATTTAACTCAGTTAAAGGAGTAAGGTTACTTTTTAGGCTTCCGTACCTCGAAAGGAAAAAAACGGAACCCTTATCGGATCACTTTGTTGTCCGTCTGTCCGCCTGTGTGTATGTCAAGACTCTTTATCTCGGGAACTCGTAAAGATATCGAGTTGAAATTTAAACTGTATACGTATATCTATGGTCTCTTGCAGTTATGTGTTAGAAAAACTTCACAGTTATCGTATAAAAAAGTTAAGGGCTGTTTATGTCGTCTAAAACCGCATATTTCAACACTCACAAAAACCAAAACCTACAGGGTACTTCCCGTTGACATAAAACTATGAAATTTGGCGAGAAGCAATGTATTAGAGTACACATATAGGAATAAATCTGAAAACTGCACATTTTTATTCAAATCACAAAAAATAGGGCCTCAAAATTCACAAAATATGGGTTAAAAATTCAAAGTGAGTAAATCGTATCATGTAAGGTATCATTTAAAAGAACTTCACTAGCACATGCTAAAACAGGTTTTTAATTATTTTAACAACGTGTTTGTTCGGAACCCTCGATGTGCGAGCCTGACTCGCACTTCTCCGGTTTTTTAATTTAGTAGGTACTTTTTCAAAGATTTTCTATAAATTGAGTGTTTGGAAATAATATTATGTTTTCGATAAACACCATTTAGTTTTATGAAACTGAAGAAATTAATAGCTCCTAATTCTCTGGCAACCATATGACAAGCTTCGCTTAGTTTGGGGTCAGAGGCCGTGTGTAAGATGTCCCAAAATATTTATCTATTTAAATATTTATTTAATTTTATTCTCAATAGACCGTGTTTGTTATTTGACTACATAACATTCCAAATAACATTTATATACTACAAAATATTCTGCTAATATTCATCGCACACTAGTAAGTTCGGTTAGGCCGGGTAGCTAGCCCTGGTGTCAGAGTTTTTAGGCCGCCTGAAGGCCTCTGACATGGCTAAACGATTAAAACAAAGAACACTAAAGAATACACTCCCTAGTTTTTCCAGTAGCACTTCGCAAGCATATTAACGTCGATTTGAAATGAGGTGCCGATAGTAGAATTTACTCTCGAGTACGTGTGCGATAATAATCTACTAATATTTATCGTACAGTAAAGAATAGACCCCCTAGTATTTGCAGTAGCACTTCGCAAGCATATTAACATCGATTTGAAATGTGGTGCCGATAGTAGAATTTATTCTCGAGTAGCTGGTAATTTATTTGTACAATATTACCTTTAGTAACCGCTAAAGTGCAAATAAGTCGCCACATTTTTTATATCTTTATTAAACCTCAAACAAAAATACTGCCGTGCTTATGAAGAACGCATTAACTAGGATTTGACACTTTTCGAGAAAATGGCGTCTAAAGTTTTTATTTTTATTTTTCCTTTATCTTTAAAACTACTTGGGGTACGAATATGAAATTTGTACCATAGTAAAAAAAAAAATGACAAGAATTGATGTATATAAACATATATCAAATATATGCTATAATATAACATATAATTGGAAAAAGGTACTTATCGTTAGCAGCATCTAATTCTATGAATTCACGTTGACTACTCAAAAATGCACTAACTAACTATCTTGATGCATTTATGCCTAGTAAAACAATACAATAAAGTTTTGTGTTGTCATTGTTACCGTAATCCTTCATTATTCCACACTATAAGCGCATCAACTTTATCAGAAATGATAAGGTTATATTCAACATGGTTTCTAAATTTCAGATCTACAAGTTGTTCTTACTGCAGAAAAGGCAAATAATAGACAATATACAATGCTATCAATTTTGTAAAGTATTTATTTGAAAACACTAAGTGTTGAAGACTTAGGTATTTGGTAATAATATTATCAAAAAATTATAAAGGACAAAACTTGGGCCTCTGTGCAAAAAAAATCAAATAAAAACACTTTTCCAAACAAATCTTTAACTGTTATCTTAATTACCCTAGATAAGAATAATATAACTACTCCCATATGATACTAGGCAAGAATGAAAAATACAGTTAGAAGGCACATTTATATTAGTTAATATGTTAAACTATGGCACAGTTTCATCTAAGATACCTACTAAGATAACAGTAAATAACTTGAGTTTGAGAATAACAAATGCACATATAAATGCATATATACGAGGTGATGATATTGGCATGGCTCTTCTTTGATGAAGTAACTGTGTAGTATTTATCTCATAGACAGTTGGTATGAAGCTAACATATTCATTATTAAAATCAAAAATGCGCTTAAAGTCAGTGAAGTCAAGTGAACGAGACCATAATTTGTCTATATCTGTAGAGATTGGTTCCGTTTGAGTTGTCTTGTAAGGTATACTCTGGGGACCCCTAGTTTCTAACTTTTCAGTCATTGGTAAATCAGGCTCTTTCTCTTTATAGCTGAATTTAGTCATAGCTCATATATTATCTCTTCTGCGCATGTTTAGGTACCTGAAATAAAAATACAATTTACCAAGCAAATAAACAGTTTTGATTAATGTAAAGGAAACAAACATCCTGAATAGAAATCTATGTTAGTTAATTGTTTTTTAAATAAAGTTTATGTTTAATGGAGTTAAAATTGGAATAAAGTAAAAAAAGTTACTCATTGCTATATTATGATTTTTGAACGCCCATTGTTGCATTTTGCTCAGCATCAAGCACTGATTAAAATAAGTTCAAACACGGTGAGACTTTTGTTAGATTATTGAAGAGTGGTTGGCTCTTTACGAAAATCTATCATCATTTACATAAGTCGAGGGAGCTAATTACATTTACAATACATTTTAACAATCTGGTTAGGAAAATATTACATTAAATGGGTATTCGGAAAAGCTTATCGCGTATTTTTTTGCTACAACAAATGCGGGTACAGCTCGGTGTAGCGCCACGGCTGCGAGGTGAAACACAAAATGCCCTTCCCATCCCCCGCTAACAGCTAACGCGCAGTACCATAAACGCACTAACGCTCGACGCACTGTACTTGATACTTAGCATAAACGCACTATCTTATAAATTTAGTGCGCATTATTATATACGGGAATTGAATCATGTAGTATAATCCTAATAATAAAAGCATTATCTCAGGTTGATGCTATTATCATAAGCATGCTGACCCTTAAGATTGCTTACAATCACGCATCAACTAAAAGATAAAGCGTTTATGACTAGTCACCCCATCGTTACTAGAATACTTGTTTGTACTAACTATAGATAATGCACTCTCCATTAGTAAAATTGCTATTAAAGTCTTAGTTAATGCGTTTATAAAATCTGAAAAACCGTGTTACAGGCATAATTCATGAAATGTTACTTAGAAAAGTTTGTAGATCTTGTTTTCCTGATTTCAGATATGTATATAACTCATATCACTAAAAAATCGAGTTGATGCGTTTATCATAAGCGCGGCAGAATAAACCATCAATTGTTGTATTGTATGTAGGTATGCCAGTTGATTGATGAATTGTATGAATTTAATTAATTAATCTAACATGTAACAACAATGGTCTTACTAATAAAGTCATTGTATTATATTATAAATACAATATACGAAAAATCTGAATAAATAAATAGCCAAATGACACAATAATTTTATATTTACCTCATTTATAGTTACTCGTTTATACTACAGGTTACTTATTTTTTATCTGTACTCTCTTTTCTTAATGACCATTATACCGGAAATTGTTACTTTGAATGACACTGACATTTCACTTTTTGTTAATTAATCTGGTTAATCTTGTGGACCAAGGATATAACCATCTGTATTATTATATTAACCATATTAACCATCTGTGGACTAATCTCTGCCTAATAATTGAAAATTTATGTTATTACATATTATTTTGATAATTTACATTTTGTAAATTACCTACTTTTATTTATTAAGACAAATTATTTATGCATAACTAATTACCGATGTTATTTTTGAATGTTATCGGACGATTTCAAGTACGTGTAATGTGTCTACGAAATAAAGAGATTTGACTTTGACAAAAAATAATGTACAGTAATTTAAAAAAAAATACAATATGACATTTTAAATTATATTGAAAAACAAGAAATATAATGTCAAAAATACAAAAAAAAACAATTCAACTGAATATATTACAGATTTGTATTTTTTTTTTCATTTTGATGTTCTACATGGCTCTTTTGTAGAGCCTTCTGTGCTATGCAAACAATTGGGCTGTATTCACTACGCTGGCCCAGTGCGGATTGGTAAACTGACGTACGCCATCGATTTTTTCTACAGACGGATGCTTCACGGTATTTTCACCAAAACTGTAAAAATCCGTACATAGTACGTATGTAGTAGGTATAGGCTGCTTCACACAAGTTGGCATGAAGTTCACACAAAACCGCGCGTTGATTGGATATTGCGCAACTTGTAGCTAACTTCATTTCCGCCAACTTGTCTGATGCGAAAAGTTATCTTTGTGATAAACGTTTCAAAAATCTGAAGCGAATGCAGGATTTGAACCTGCCTCTTCGGATCACTAGCCCGACGCTCTAATCAACTGAGCCAGCCCGCCTCCTACGTAAGCGTCAAATCTTTGAAGTGCTTATATTACACCAACTTTCACAACATCCTGCGTTCGCTTGAGATTTTTGAAATGCTTATCACATAGATAACTCTTTGAGATAAAATCTAGTGTGATTGATTTAGCAGTGCGTCATCTCTCGTCAATCTTAAGAAGTTCTAATAACTTCTAGTTGAGTGATAACCTGTCTAATACGGGTGTCACAGGTGGCGCCCCCAACGCTATCAGTTGGTGTAATATAAGCACTTTAAAGATTTGACGCTTGCGTAGGAGGCGGGCTGGCTCATTTGGTTAGAGCGTCGGGCTAGTGATCCGAAGGGGCAGGTTCAAATCCTGCGTTCGCTTCAGATTTTTAATATGCTTATCACAAAGATAACTCTTTGAGATAAAATATAGTGTGGAAAGCACTCAAAAATAAAATCATAACATTGTCTGATGCGGCTTATACATAGTTCTATTCTAAGGAACTCATTGCTCCGAGGGCGGGTTTGACCCCTCGACTCCACGACTGTAAGGTGAACCTTATTACCACTGGGTCACCAATGCCGCTACAATTAGGGCTAAAGGCACATCTATACCTAAAGGCCTAGGTACCGGATATCCCACTCCGGTCCCAAAAGCCTTACAAATTGGCACTACGTCAGCTGACATTTAAAACTCCAGGGCCGCCAACTCCCGTGGGACCTTCCGTCGCCTTCGACTAATATAATTTGGTGCGGGCCCGCCCACAGATCTCTCTACATGGGACATGTTGAGTCGATCTATCAGGACCTAATTTTGCATGAAACTATCTGCTTAATATCTTCTTACCTCTTCTTACTCTTCTTCTTCTTATCGTCTTCTACAATTATAGCTAACAGAGCACAAATCACTTATTCAAATGTTACTATTAATAAATAACTGACGAATTATTCACATTTATATACTATCACCATTACTATTACTAAGTTCCTAAGGTATAAATGCGAACTATTGAGATATTTATTAAAATGATATGATGTAAACCATTAAAATGATTTTGTTTATTGATTTAATTAAGAACTTATGAAGATAACTTTATTTGTGTATAAGTTGCCACACCTAGGGTCACCTAGGGCCAGGGTCATATGTTTAAACTATATCGAACATGTCACCTAAGAACCGTTGTAAGTAGGTACTAATTGCTTTCTATGTAGTAGTAGTGTAGGTAGTTTTAGCATATAAAGTAGTATGGTACTACATTATGTCACATTGATAAATAAATAAATGATTTAGAAATGAAATGTACTAACACTACACTGCATTCTGTAATGTATGTTGCATAATCATGCCTTATGCGGTGTTTGCGCATTTACTACATACAATATGTTTCATGGGCCGCCGGGTAAAAAAAATGCTTCTGTGTAGATCTCTATGGGTCTGGCATTGAATATCGTTGCTATTTATAACTATTAACTGCGGATGTAATCGTATTAGCCATATTAATATGATTGTGAGGTTACCACTGAAAGCTGACGTAGGACGTCCATTCATAAGATTTATTAAGAGTAAAAATGAAAGATAGATAGAAAATATTATAAACAAGCAGTCTTATCGCAAAAAGCGATATCTTCCAGGCAACTTTAGGGATGGAGTAGCAAAAGTGGACTAGCAAAATGTCCTATTAGGAATCTACTGGGATCGCTATGTTGTTTTGTGATTGAATAGTAAGTAAGTTTGGAAAGGCCGGTTGGCTAGCCCTGGTGTCAGAGTTTTTATGCCGTCTTAAGGCCTCTGACATGGCTAAAACAACCGGTACCTACAATTTAAAGTGTCACCCGAGCCACGAATGCGTCATCCGTGTGACAGAATTGTTGATGATGATGATACTCAACTGTTTTACCCGAAACGATTAAAAACTGCTTTGTACTTCGAAATACAATGTAGGAAGAAGGCAATAAAGCTCAAAAGTGCCTTTATTAACTACAATGTGATACAATACTACTTTATATGCTAAAACTACCTACACTACTACTATATAGAAAGCAATTAGATCATCCACAGACCCTTGAAGGTCAAGAAGGCAAAATCTGTGTGTCCCAAAGCACAATTATTTTCGAAAATAAGCACTAGAAAACTGGACATGAACACTGAACATATCCCACCAATACAAATCGAAAATTTGCACAATTTAATGTAAATGTTTGACAATATTTATTTTTCGCAAAAAAATGGCAAAACCGAGTTCCATCTTGTACAAAATTTGAATAGTTTTCTCGAATTGATGTTTATAATTATTACGTTAATGTTGATTTTTTCAAAAACGGCTTAGCCAATTTCGATATAATTTAAATGGGACTACCTAGGAAGTGTACCCTTTCGAAAAATTTCTTTTTTAATAATTCAGTTAACAATAGGGATGTTAACAATTTTCACATCACTAACAACTGTCACGTGACTGAAATGACGTCACTAACCACAAAACATAAGTTACGCTATGACAAATTGTAGTAGAAAATGCAGAGAAGTAACAGTCTTTGACAGCTTGTTTTTCGGTTAGTGACGTAATAAGCACATATCGGTGTTTGCATTCACATGACAACAGATTATAAATATAGCATTTAAAATCAATTTTAATAAATTTACTAAGTTATATTTTAATATAGAATTATGATTTTCGATATTCTAATAATACAAACTATCATAAAATTAACACAAATCATTAATTTGTGATTAGTGTTAACATCCCTATTGGCGAAAATAAATTAATAATATAATTAATTAATATAATGCGTTGTCGAAGTTAGCGGATTTAGACATATTTGGTGACAAATTTAATGTATTTAAGAATACTTTGAAGTCTCTGACAATCTGAATCTTAATTATTCTTAATTATTTTTAATGTAATATCTGTATGATTTCCAATTCATTTTAATTTGTTGACTGACGCCAACTTTATTTGGACTACGCTTAAAGATTTTTTTATTGTTGTTTCTGTCTTTGAATTTTGACTGCATAGTTTTGTTTTCTTCAATATTTGATTTTTAAATTTTGACTGTAATTTATTTTCTCAATTAATTAATGTAATGTAATAATGTTTTGCTCGATATTAATGCATGTTGTCTTCACCTATAATTCTTGTGACATTTAGCTCCTATTTTTTTATGTTTAATCTTTTGACAATGTATTGATGTACACAATGTTGGTGAACTGAAATAAATAAATAAAATATCGATGAGCGTACACAAAAAAAAAACATACAGACGAACATAGAACCTCCTCCTTTTTGGAAGTCGGTTAAAAACTGACTGCAACAATCTGCATCTACAATTATTATTGACAACGAAAGCCACGCCTGTATTCCACAGGTGCCTAATTAGGCCCAACAATGTAGGAAAGTTGGTGTACATCCCTGAGGAGTGTATGTATGTTTGACCTTTTCAGGGGTGCGGTGGCTGCCAATAGGGAATATTGTCCTTTGCAAACGTCACATTGGCTACATGTTGCTTTTGACATATCTACGTGATATACCGTATTGTACCAGCCTTTTTTAACTGACTTCCATAAAGGTGGAGGTTATTTCGGGATAAAAAGTAGCCTGTCACTTTCCGACCCTTGAACTATATCCATGCCAAAATCAAGTCAATCCGTTGCTCCGTTGCTGCGTGAAAGAGGAACAAACTAACAAACTTTTCTGATTTGTAATATTAGTATGATGATATCCAAGGGCTGATTATCGATTGATTTGACAGTTATTCGATCGACAGTTGTTTATTTTGACAATGTTGCAGCGCACTCTAGAATAGCTCGCAGTTTGCAGAATTTTCCTACTTATCGTTATATTTTAGACAATTCACACAATATCTTTATAAATTATAGCCTATGTGTTATTCTGATGTATAAGCTATATTATTGTAAAGTTTCATTACAATCTATTGAGTTGATTTTACGTGAAAGAGTAACAAACATCCATCCATCCATACATTCTTACAAACTTTCGCGTTTATAACAATGATGTTTAATGTCTAGATAAGCAGACTCAAACAACTGCGTTGCTAGGCATGGCGACACATTAACCGCCCGAATATCGTTGGTAGGTAATCAAAGAATCATATCTCTATCCCTGTTACACTAGTTGCTAAAGTACGGTAAGACGTTGAAAATGACAGAAATAGCAATATTTTTAAATTTAGTCGGACAATGCCTACTTAGGGTGCCAGTTTATTAGATTGTAATTTCCCCAAAATGTTACGATGTCTTCTCAATGTCAGTGATACAAACCGATATTTTTAATAATCAACATTTTAGTAATAACATTATGAATTTGAGTCATTAATCAAAATCAAATATAATATGATGTAATTATGAATAAAGTTATAATACAAAGAATATTTTATTCATTTATCTGACCAATATTTATTCGCTCTTGATAATTAAAATAATTATCGCCATAATGATACTTAATTATCAAAAACGTGTCATATTGTAGGACAGGATATTCCTTAAGAAAATTCGAAAGCATTGCATGAAGAATCTACAATATATTGTTTTGAAAATTGCAGTGATGTTTTTTTTATTCTGGAACCGTTGGAGTAAACAATTATAATAAACAATAATAAATATAGCAGACTAACAGCTAGCATAGCCACACCGCCACCCGCGCCCGAGTTCGTAAGCTCTTACCACTAGTTACCACGCACCCCGCACGGCCCGCGTGCAGTCTGTTTCACTCATACATACCTATACCACGCAGCGAGAGCTTTTTCAGTATCTCTGTATCACGTAAAACTTCTTTGAAAATTGTAGCCTAACATGTTATACTATACCTGTACTTCAATCTCCGGACATAGATACCTGTTGCCGTCGAGCTATTTGATTAAACTAATAATTACAAAACGTAACCTATTTAAGCCTGATTCTGTTGCTTGATTCATAACTATTGTATCAGACTATATTTATAGTAAATAAATAAATTAGAAATTTGAAATAACTATCAATAATTATAATAATAGTAATGATTATTAGTATTATTTAAAATCGCTGTAGACGTTAATGCCGCCCATTAATCTAGGTACCGGATTTGTTATTATCTTTGTACTCTTGTATTTTTAGTATTTGTTGAAGTTATATTGTAATCTATTGTAATTTTACTATTTCACTATTTACTATTATTATCCAGTCAGTTTCTTTTCGTAATACCTATTCTA
Organism: Hypomecis punctinalis; assembly: GCA_949316475.1. Classification (NCBI taxonomy): domain Eukaryota; kingdom Metazoa; phylum Arthropoda; class Insecta; order Lepidoptera; family Geometridae; genus Hypomecis; species Hypomecis punctinalis. The sequence goes on from OX438813.1 coordinate 18,600,311, forward strand.
ATGGCTTTTATCCATTATTTATCGTTATCTTTACGTATTTTGTCTGCGCATATCCTATAGTATCAAAAAAGTAATTATCGATTAGTCGAAATCTCCCATAATTATGGGGAAACAAAATTATGTTTCACCTGGCATCACCAATTGTAAAATTAAAATCATGATATTATATGTGATAGTTTCAATTAATACGAATAGTGTAAACCGTATTTACTTGTGGAAATAAATTCCAGAAGCTTTATGAACAAATTGAGAACGGGATTAAGAGGTTTTGACTACACATTTCCCCATTTTTAATTTTTTTAATAATATTTTGACGTCTGATATATTCAACCATTTTGTTTAATCGCGACTAAGGCCGGTCGGCGCGCTTCGCCGGCGTACGCCGGCAGTTGGCTGACGTCGTCATAGACAACAATCTTCAGTTCTCGTGTATTATACTTCAATGGTTTATAATATTAGTAGGATGGTCATTGGTCATACTTCAGAGATGATCCTATATAAATTTTATTGGAATCGACTGAGTTATTTTTGAAAAATTAACAATTATGTGAAAACTAGTTTTTACCCGCGGCTACGCCCGCATACGCAATATATCATTATAATTTATAGCCTATGTGTTATCTATACTTATTACTTATACTTATATATATATAATAATAATAAAATAATAATAATAATAATAAGCCCCCCAAAATCCCACCTTACGCCCGAGTCGAACATCTGACTCAAGTGGGGGGCGGGCAACGTGTACAGCAAAAAGTCACCTACACGGCTAACAAGGACAGGGTAACCCATGATGATGGAGACAAGGAATAGTAAATTACGTAAAGGGCCGCTGCCCGAGGGTATCCGTCGGGGCACGTCTGTTGCTGGTGTCGGGCGTGACAGCATGCTAGCCAGTGACTCCCAGCTGGTCGGCTGGGCGGGAGTCGGGGACGCGGGGGGTAGGGGAATGTCCTCAAGGACTACAGCCGCGCGTAGATGTAGGAGGAGTAGCAGGAGTAGGAGTAGCAGCAGTACAGTAATCCCAGCTGAGGATGTTTCGCAGGAGGCATGTGCCACCCAACCTGCGACCACCAAAGCTGGCAAACCAAGAGTACGCATGAAATGGGGTGATGACATGAACCTGTTTATTATGCGTACTTACTACTACATCACTAAATTAGAAACTGACAAGACTATGCATTGCAAGAAATTATACGACGAATTCATACTCAAATATCCGGAACTAACAGTAACATCTCAGAGAATTGGGGATCAAAGACGAGCAATAATTAGGAACAAACTATTATCTGACCAAATTATAGAAGATATTAAAAAAGAGGTAGCTAGGCAACTCAATATTGAAGAAAACGAAACTTCAAACTTATTAAATTCACAACCAGCAATACCAAACGCTGACACTTATCATATACAAACATGCAACAATACCACAAACGTTTTAACACAAGATGCATTGACCAGTTTAAATCCTGCAGAACTAAACCCAATATCTCAGTTGGCATTAACTCCAAACTCATTTCAAACTCCTTTATTACCAAATACACAATATATGTATCAAGAAAATAGCACAGAAATAGAAGCCACAAATACACTTATCCAAAAACTTAGAGATCAGCTGGATACAACACTCATTCGATATACTGAAACAGACCCAACAGCTCGCCCAAGGCTACCTCGGCGTAAAGAAAATAAAGAACTATACGAATATGTTAGTATTTTTAATAATAACATCTTAGGGAAATATTTTTCATTAGATTCAGACATAAATATCATCCACACACTAATATACTGCAGTGCATTAGTAATTAACGAAAACTTAGGATACAAAATTAAAGAGAACAATGCAAGCCAACATAAACAACAAAAGACATATAAACCGGCATGGCAGATAAGGATAGAAGGAGATATAAAAAAACTAAGAGCTGATATAGGTAGACTTACCCAGTACATACTCGGTAATAGGACACCAAATTTAGTGAAAAAAGTAGATGAAATATTTATCAAAAACAAAGTACACTCTTCCCATGAGAATAATAATAAAAAACCTGAAGAATACCTAGATACTTTAAAACAAAAATTGGCATTAAAATCGCAAAGACTTGCTAGATACAAAAAAGCCCTAAATAGGAAAGAATACAATAAACTATTCATTAATAACGAAAAAGGATTTTATAAAAATCTTAAAAACGGAACTGAAGAATCTATTACCGAAATACCTCAAACCGAGGAACTTAAAAACTATTGGACTGAGATTTGGAAAAACCAAGGCAACCACAACGATCAGGCTGAATGGATCCAAGATGAAGAGCAACGATGGACAGGCATTGAAGAAATGAAATTCACTGATCTTACACGGGATGAAATATCAGACATAACAGGTAGGATGAAAAATTGGAAAGCTGCAGGGGTAGATAATGTGCACAACTTCTGGTACAAAAAGTTTTCCGTCCTTCATGACGTATTAGCCATAAATATTACAAACATCATTAGGGGGCAGCAACAACTACCAAAATTTCTAACAAAAGGCATCACTTACATGTTACCTAAGAGCAAAGACACTAAAAATCCGTCACAATACCGGCCAATAACTTGCTTACCAACACTGTACAAATTAATTACATCATGTATCACTCGCAGAATCAACGCTCACCTTATACGCCACAACATACTGTCAGAGGAGCAAAAAGGATGTAGGCAGAACCACCAAGGATGTAAAGAGCAGCTTACAATAGATTCAACCATACTCAAACATGCTAACAATAACAGAAGAAACCTACACATAGCATACATAGACTATAAAAAGGCTTTTGACAGTGTCCCTCACTCTTGGCTGATAAAAGTTCTTAAAATATACAAGATCGACCCCGAAATTATTTCGTTCCTGAAAGATGCCATGATTGACTGGAGAACCACAATACACCTAAATAATGATAACAACAGTATCAGAACAAATGAAATCCCGATCGAAAACGGCATCTTCCAGGGAGACTTTTTTAGCCCTGTATGGTTCTGCCTTGCCTTAAACCCTCTGTCCAACATGCTCAATAGCACTAACTGCGGCTATAAGCTCACAGCTTCTACGTCACTGACACATCTGTTATACATGGACGACATCAAACTTTTTTCCAAATCGCAGACTGAATTAGACACACTGTTACATCTCGCAACACAGTTCAGTACCGATATCAATATGTCTTTTGGTTTAGACAAATGTAAAACATTGCGCATTCACAAAGGCAAGCCTACAGCACCCGACCCTGAAACAGAAGAATATAATATATTTGCACAAATGGATCCATCAGACAGCTACAAGTATCTTGGTATATATCAATCCAACATCATAAACCACAAACAAATTAAAAATAGTTTAAGTGCCGAATACACGCGTAGACTTAATCTTATATGTAAAAAACAGCTACACTCCATAAATCTTTTTAAAGCCATAAATACATTTGCGATTCCCGTTTTAACCTACTTATTTGGAATAATAAAATGGACAAAAACTGATATTACCAAACTTGAAATTAAAACCAGAACTACTTTAACCAAACACAATTACTTACATCCAAAATCAGCAATCGAAAGAATCTCAGTTAAAAGACAGAAGGGAGGTAGGGGGCTCATAGATCTAAAACAGCTGTGGGAAAAACAAGTGCTACGTCTACTGATATTTTTCTATGACAAATCAAACACAAGCCAAATTCATGCCGCAATAACAACAATAGATGATAACTTTACACCACTCAACTTATCCAATTTAGACGTAAAATTTAATTCACAACAAGACCACGAAAACTATAAATTAAACAGATGGAGGGCTAAAGAGCTACATGGCAGACACTTACATGACCTAGAACAAGAACATGTAGACTTAGATGCCTCAAACAAATGGCTTAAAGTAGGTTATTTATTTCCAGAAACAGAAGGTTTTATAATTGCAATACAGGACCAGGTTATAAATACAAAAAACTATAGAAAACACATAATAAAAGACAGAAACGCCCAAAACGATAAATGCAGAAAGTGTCATCGACAACCCGAAACTATACAGCACATCACAGGCGCCTGTTCTACTCTCACACAAACCGATTACACACATAGGCATAATCAAGTCGCAAACATTATTCACCAAAAACTTGCAATTAAGCATAAACTCATAGACAGCAATATCAAACCATACTATCAGTACAACCCGGAACCCGTGCTAGAAAATTCCTCTTACAAAATATACTTTGATAGAGCCATACTAACTGATAAAACTATTCACAATAACAGACCAGATATTACACTTAAAGACAAAAATGGAAAAACTGTGTACCTAATAGATATAGCAATTCCAAATACCCATAATTTACAAAAAACAATAACAGATAAAATAAGTGAATATACAGAGCTGAAAGAGGAAATAATTAGAATTTGGAGAATGGAAAAAGTATATATTGTACCTTTGGTGCTCTCTAGCACAGGTGTGATACCTAAATACTTACACCATGGGATAAAATTACTAAACTTGCCGAAAAATACTTTTATAACAATGCAGAAGGCCGCTATTTTAAATACATGCCGGATCGTACGAAAATTTCTACAGGAAGATACAAATCAAAATTCGACTACTGAAACTGCACATCACTTGGTTTAGGCCCGTGATGTGTACTTATTACCGAAATTCCTATAATTTCGAGTTAAAGAACGATTACAAAATAATAATAATAAAATCGCAGGGGCGGCTTTGTGGCGAGCCGTCGGTGAGTGGCGACACCGCGAACCCTGATTCCCTGGGGCTAAATGAGACCCCTGACTCCTCTCTTGCCTTAACTGGCCGGCTTGGAGTGGAAACCGCAAGAGCTAAGAACCTAAGCTCCAGGGTGGAAGTGTTAAAGGGCATAACGCCGCGAGTAGCGTCTAGTGAAAGCGCAGCACACCTCTCGACACCCTAAGCCGTCCACACCAATGTTGCCCCTCCGGCGCCAAATTACGGTTGCCTTTATGGGGGGCCCATTTAGTGGATGGCAAGTCACCACCCGCCTAAATATTTTGAAATGAGGCATCACTTGGCGGGTGCCGCACCTCATTCCATAGACCAGCCTATAATCATGTAATAATTCATTATAATAGCCTAAGAAGTACCTATTCCCCGTCTTTACAATAGTTTCCCTCTTCCTATCACCCAAAAACTGTATTTTTTTATTTAATGATTGTAAAAGGGCCTCTTGGTGTTGGTTTCGGCCCCATCAATGCCCTTCAAAGATCCGGGGCAACCCGTGTGTTGTAAAACAAATAAAAGTATAATAATAATAATAACTGTACTGCTGTTTTTTTATATTTCAATTGTAAAAAGGGCCTCTCAATGTTGGCTTAGGCTCCATTGATGCCTATTAAAGGACCAGGCCAAGCCTGTGAATTCGACTGAATAAAGAGAAATAATAATAATAATAATAATAAAAAAAAAAAGACACAGCGCGCATTGTCAGGAGGTTCCTCTCTCTGTAGACCCAACCACCGGTAGCTTGGGCCTCGCCCCGCTGCCGGCGGCACTCTAGGTTTAGGTTTTTTTATAGTATTTTATTTTTTATTATAAATATTGTAAAAAAACTTAAATTTAAGACTATAAATAAATATGTGTATAATAATAATATTATAAAGAGGAAAGATTTGTTTGTTTGTAATGAATAGGCTCCGAAACTACTGGACCGATTTCAAAAATTCTTTCACCTTTGGAAAGCTACATTATCCCCGAGTAACATAGGCTATATTATATTTAAAAAAAATTAGGGATCCTTACTAAAACTCCAATAATGTAACATAAGGTGTAAAAAAAAGACCTGAAAAATTCCTTACGTCGAGTGCGCTGAGAAAACTATTGATGATGGAATAAAATAATGTACTACGACTTTATAGAACACACCATAATTTACAAAAAATGTCGCGACAGCATATATCTAACTATTATAGTTAAGCCGTAATAACTGTTCTTTTATTCTTAAAAATTAATTGAAATACCGTCGCAGGAAAAGGATCTTAATTTGTATCTTGGTATTAATCCTTATCAAAATAAATTATTTCATATTCAAGACTGTTTCAATAGCTTTATGCAACTTTTTAAATTATTTAATTCAGACATTTTATTACAAAGATATTACGAGTTCAAAAATGTAAGTATTATAAAGTTTCGTTTCGCCGCTCACTCCGCTTGGCAATTCATGTACTTTGTACAATGTACATAATACAAAATTCACTTCGAGCAAATATCTATAGAGTCACAATCGTGAAAAAAGTGTCCGAGCCAAAATCCTGCCCAAGCTACGTAGTGGGCAGGCTTTTTAGTTAGTCGTAAGGCGATTCCAAGCCGACTACAACGCCGCGCGATGCCAAAGTGCTCGGTTACAGGCACTTATTAGGTGACATAACGTCGAGATTCGAGGAAACGGGTCATTGAGAATTGAGAAGGGTGCTTGGGCCATATCCACCACCAGTGCCAGGGCCCAGTGTGGGTTGGTGCAGATTGCCACACAATATTTTCCTTCGCCGAAAAGCCAATGATTTGAAATTCCGTACATAAGTTCCAAAGAAACTCATTGATACAGGATCGGGATTTGAACCCACCACCTCACGATTGTAGGACAGGCGTTACTACCACTAGACCACCAAAGTTATATATCTCCGCAATTAGTGTGTCTATTTATGTTTTATTGGTAGTAAATAGGTATGCAGTGGCGTAGCGTGCCTTGGAGGAGCCCTGAATCAAACATAGTTGGGGAGCCCAAATCACTCATTTCTCACAAAAGAAACAAATATCCTTGCATTAAATTGAAATAAATATATACCGCCTTACCGCAAAAGATTTAAACACTGTTTAGCCGTACAATTTGTACTGTTAAACGTTGTCTAAAGCCTGCGTAAAACTTTAGTGGTAAGACGGTTATTTATAAGTTGTCACTTCCTCCTAGAAATTGAGCTAGCCAAACAATTCAAATGAAATATACACTTTTCTTGCCTTTTTTTTCAGGAGATTGATAATGAATAGAATATAATTACCTATATCAGCTAAGTAAGTCTAGCTGAAGACGATTTCAGTTGTTATAAAATTTCTGCCTCTTAGGACAACTTTTGGAAGAATGCAAAATCAAATGATTTTTTTCGGGAAGCAAGAGATTAAGTGACATTGTGGATAACATTTTACTAGGTTTTGCTTACACACGTTAAGGCCCCTGTAGCCCGGGAGCCCCGTATTATTGACACGGCTGATACTGCGGTAGCTACGCCCCTGCACATAGTATGTGAAACGAATTGTCGACCTTAAAGTTCTCGAATGTAGACAATATTGGCAAGTGTAGCGAAGGTCTTCACGTGAATCTAAGATCTGGTCGTGACGTCTGGAACACGTTGGATGCCAGCGCTTCGATTCCTTCCATCACAGCTCTTTGGGTTAGCAAGTTGAAGAGGTCTTAGGTAGGGCACACAATTCGTAGAAGTAGAACTGATGTCCAATGTTTTTCAAAATTCTCGAGTGAAGACAAGATCAAGAAACTAACTTACATGGATAGAATGTATAGACTGTGGATCTGTAATATTTTAACGTCGCTTTCATTCTCATCATTGTCATTTTCTGAAATCAGGGCTATATATTATGTACAGCCACCCAACGCATACGAACTCACTTTTATTTAGATATGCCAATACCTACTATTTCTTTTTCATAAACTTCGAACAGTTTAAGACTACGGAAACTCTCGCGATTTGGGTAGGTTTTAACTCATCATAATGGTTCATCCGGTATGTCTAGCATGTGTGTGGCGCATACCTACATTACGTGGTAAGTATATGTATAGCCAATCATACCCGGGCAAAGCCGGGACGGGCAGCTAGTTATGATATATAAGCTATATTATTGCAAAGTTTCATCTCAATCCGTTCAGTAGTTTTTGCGCGAAAGAGTAACAAACATCCATATATCCATCCATCCATCCTCACAAACTTTCGCGTTTATAATATTAGTAGGATATTAGTAGGATTACTACGTCGATGATACATTTTATTTCATTTATTTCATTTTAAATATTATAATGCGCATGACGAGTCACAACAATTTACAATAAATACAGAGATATTATATGTACCTACATGTCAAATGAAAATAAATGTAAAAATAATCTTAATAAAAAGTCACAAATAATAAAGTCGGAAACATACTATCGGACGCGGCTGACGGACGCGACTGACAGCCGCGACTTAGCAATGTGCACAGTCTTAAAACCTCCGGTGTGCCAGATCGCTCTCGGACGTCCGAACGCTCAAGGTCGTCTGAAGATGACGTCCGCGACGTATGTCCGATAGTGTGCACGGCTCAGTGTACTTTCATAGTCTAGATAGGACGTCATCTTCAGACGACCTTGAGCGTTCGGACGTCCGAGAGCGATCTGGCACACCGGAGGTTTTAAGACTGTGCACATTGCTAAGTCGCGGCTGTCAGTCGCGTCCGTAAGCCGCGTCCGATAGTATGTTTCCAGCTTTACAAGGCTCAAATGGAGATAAACAAACGAAAAACGGTTAAAACAATGTCAGTAGGTAATAAAATCTTAACTAATGCATACAAATTCTTACATTGATCCATGCGAACTATTCGAATTCTGTACACGGTCGAAATAGGTTAAAAATATAAAAATAAATGTACCAAAATTGCTCGTTTAAAGGTATAAGATGTAGAATAGTAATTGGTATTCCGTAGTGGTATGTGTTACTCCGGCCGGCACAGGTCGGTCGCACCTCGCGCGCCCGCCTCTATTATTCAGACACCTGACACTCGATCACTCGTTAGACGATACGAATTATTTGAGTCGGAACCCGGATTGAAACCCCACCCGGACCACGTCTAAACTAGCACAAATCCGGAGAAACCCGGACGGATGGCAACCCTACATAATACCAAAGAAGATATAGATACACTACAAAATACTAACAATGTCTTAGTGAAATTATTCAATAGGAAGTTAATGTCACCTGCTACCTATTAATGCTATTGTTAATATATTATACGTGATAAGGCTTATCGACGCCTCGAAGTTGGTACGAGTATGCATCTGCTGCAGTTAAAACTAGCTTTTATACAGAACGCGTTTTCCGTAGTTTGAACTAATAATTACTAAATGTCTTTTTACAACGCGATTTTCCAAAAAAAGGTCAGGTAAAACCTAAATGATCCGTGTCGGATTTGTGTCGTAAGACTCCGAGCTCCCGCCAGAAACTAGTCGACTTTGAGTGTCGCTAGATCTAGTTTTAACTGATATTCAATTTTGAGCATTAGTTAGCTCTAATAGTTATAACAAAGACATCTATCTAAAAACGGGTTTTAACTGTAACATATCCATTTGAGCAGCTTCAGGCAGAGCAGCCTCTACTTGAGGCGGGCTGAGGCAACTTTTCTTCCTCTTTTTACTCATTTCCTGTAAAACTATTATGCAAAATAAATATTCAGAAATTGCTCGTTCAAAGGTATAAGATGTAGAATAGTAATTGGTATTCCGTAGTGGTATGTGTTACTCCGGCCGGCACAGGTCGGTCGCACCTCGCGGCGCCGGCCTCTATTATTCAGACAATCGATCACTCGCTAGACGATACGAATTATTCAATACGAGGTTTAAATGTCACCAGCTACCTATGAATACTATTGTTATACGCGATAAGGCTTATCGACACCTTCATTAAGGGGGAGGTCGTGTATTAAAATGTCTAACCAGAATCAAGATTTTAGTACCAAAATCATCTTTGAAACGGTTTTATTTAACTTCACTTGCCTATTTTTTGGGCCAAATCTAGTAATTGAAATTTGACCCCCTTCCCGTGGACAGATTTATATGATATTTGATACACACCTTTAGTTCCGACAAATCAATTATTTGTATGCAGTATTGACGTAAATACAAGATGACTACCGAACAACGTGGCGGATTCCATTTTTTAACACAACCCCCTCAATATGGGTATCAAATGAAAGGGATTTTCATGTAGAACACAGTTTTTAGTAACAAAATATAAACTTAAAACACAAAATTAATACTAGTTAAAAACCTTTTTTAAATTAACCGGTTTTATGTTCTAATAAATAATAAATCAAAAATAAAATTGTGACGAACATAATGAAATCTTCCAGGCAAAGGTCCCACTTTTGATTATTATTTTTTTGCTTTTAGTACCTACCGTTTAATTTAAAACAGTTTTTTACTAATTTTATGTTATCCTGGAGCATATCTTCTGTTGGCAAACCATATCTGATACGTAGGTACAACGAATAACTTCGTCAATGAATACATAATCATCACCTCTGTTTTGAACGAAGATCTTATTTCTTGACGAGTTTTTTATAAGTAGTTTTTAGAAGTAGTATTTTTAAATTACTTATGTTTAATGTATTGAGTAGTAGCTGAAGTATTGGCAAATCACATAAAACAATGAAAAAGTTGATAGTATGTTTCCAGCTTAAGTCTTACTTAAGGCGTAGATTCCCAATAGAACCCTCAGAATTAGAACTATTAATCCTGATTCTGAAATTGTACCTATCATATCCTTATGCGGCCTGTTTATTTGATTGAATAAAGCTGCGGTCGTAACCCACCATAGAATTTTAGAATAAAGAAATTTCTTATTTCGTTTCAACCATAGCCGTAGGACGTCCACTACTAGATACATAGGCCTCCCCTATTGATTTCCAATTAGATCGATAGGAAGCGGCTTGCGTCCAGCTCAATCCTGCGATCTTAACATTAATCAGATCAGATCATTAATCAGAAATAATTACCCAGAAGAAATCATCGTTTCATTTTCATCGTTTTCGTTCGTCATTTCAGCCATAGGACGTCCACTGCTGGACATAGGTCTAAAGATCTCCAATAAGACCGGTTGGTAGCGGCTTGCATCCAGCGCGGTCAGAACTTGCCAATCTGCTGGGCTATGTCGGTTATGTAACTCTGTATGCTATGCTATGTAACTCTGGTACTTCTACGGATCTCCTCATTTCCGATTCGCTCTCGCAGAGAGACTCCAAACAGAAAAAAAATTAACGATTATAAAATTTCATCGGAACTTTTCACAATGCGCCAGACAGTTCGCGAGAATAGCTGTGCATTATGAATATATTGACCAGAAGACAGATGGCAGTTCCCTCGGGAACTCTAGCCTCGCGTCAGGCTACACTCGGAATAAATAAATAATACTAGAAAGTCACTCAAAAGGGTAAATGAAAAGAGACACTGGCACGTTGTTTTAAAGTTAAATGTGGCATAGCTAATGCCTGCGACTGCAATGAATACTGGTTATGTTTTAAAGTATGTGGCAAAGAAGTGGCTGATACCTACACATGTCGTAGCATCTCTTCATTCTTCATTCTCTCCTAGTAGCTGCGAATCGGTAATTTTAGGAAACACGTTTAATTAAACGATTAATAAAATTAAAAACAGTTGAATAATTTTATTTAACATTTTCATAATACAAATAATCGGCCAAGCGCGAGTTGGACTCGCGCACGATGGGTTCCGTAACGTATAGAAGCCCCCCTTAATATGTGTTGTTATAATCATCCAACCAACAGGCATAAAAAGTCCACTGCTGCACATAGGCCTCCCCTATGGATCTCCAATAAGACCGGTTAGAAGCGGCTTGCATCCAGCGCGATCCTGCGGTCTTAATGAGGTCATCCGTCCAATTTGTAGGTGGACGTCCTACGCTGCGCTTGCCGGTGCCACTCGAGAACTTTTCGTTTTTTCGTTGTTATAATATAATTATATATTTTTGAAGGGGATTTACAACTTAATATTCTGTGAATATTTCAATAATCTTCCTGTTGCCGTTATTAATATCGAGCAAAAAATCATGTTTTTAGTATGGGAGCCCCCCTTCAATATTTATTTTATTCTGTTTTTAGTATTTGTTGTTATAGCGGCAACAGAAATACACCTGTGAAAATTTCAACTCTCTAGTTATCACAGTTCATGAGATAAAGCCTGGTGACAGACAGACTGACAGCGGAGTCTTAGTAATAGGGTCCCGTTCTTACCCTATAGATACTGTGCACGACGGCTGCACCTATTACGATCTTCTTTATTTATTTGGCAAACTCTTTCGGCAAAACATTCCAAATTCAAAATTATTAGTGCGATTCGCGCTTGACGCTTTCTTGTCAAGAAAAACAGTGAGATATAAGTTTGGGAAAAAAATAAAAAGGTTTTGATTTCGGTGATCCTGTAGTTTCCCTTAGACGAAAACACCAAGCTCCACACCAGCATTTGGGTTCCCTCGGGCAGACGCGCTCGTGGGGAACAGATACGGAACCCTAAAAAAGAGTCAACCAAATCGGCGGTCAAAAAATATCATAATTGGCGGAATAATCGTGTAACACTCATACTTGCAGTCGAATCGAAACTCCTATTTTTGAAATCTGTTGATAAATCTAAAACACAATGTATAAAATTATTTACCTACATACCTACTTAGATCAAGAATACACCTACATACATTTATTAATAGATCTATAGGTATTAGGTACGTTAAATCTTGGCTAGCAAAAGTGAACCTCTTCATTCTGCATGCTTGCCTGGTAGCAGGAACCGCCGAAGATTCTATTATGCGATACGTAAGAAAGGGTAAACGTATTCATGGGTTTTAAATTTGTATTACTTTCCTGAAGTTACTGTACTGTAGAGAAATTGAAAACTGGCAGCTTTCGAAACTTTCATCAAAGAGGATTCGATCAACCAAGCCGCATATTATGTACTCGCTAGTCGCTACGACTTTAGTTACGTTTTTCCAGTTTTCTCGTACATATTTGATAAAGCAAATATTGTAATTTTACTGTACTGTACCATTTTAATAGTCCGCTGCACGACGTAGGCCTACCCACGTAGGGTGATGGGCGATATCCACCATGCAGGCCCAATGCGGGTTGGTGGATTCACATACGCCATAGAATTTATTCTACGGACGTATGCAGGTTTCCTCACTATCGTGGTGTAATATTTCGTATATAAATTCCAAAGAACGCATTGGTACGTGACCGGGATTTGAATCCACGACCTCACGGTCGTAAGGCGGGTGTCACTACTAGTAAACCACCACGACTCCTCCACGATAAAAATATTGTATTTACCGACAGTTTATTATTATTAGCGATGATGTTAAAGAAGACGATGAAGGCCTTCCCTGTTATTCATTTCCTGATAGAAGTCCATTATAAATTGTAAGCTAGTTAGGTATTGTACCTAATATTATACATCTATATTAATACATATAAATAGCATTATGTACAAATACCTGGAACCTAAATCTATTTTTCCTGTTTTGCGCTATTATAGATTTGTAGGCATCGGAAAACGTTAATACTTATTTCATATCCTTTATCTTATTGCACAGACTTTTACTTAATACATAATAAACGACTTAAAACTCTGACTAGGTGTATATTTACTTCAAAGTTATGACTCCTTCACGTTTTGGTACAAATAAAAGTAAAATATTAACATAAAATTATAATATTCGTGTCTCATCAAAACGTTAAACTCAAAAAACGTGAATTTCATTCACAATACATGAATTTTCATAAAATATATCATTTTCGTGTTACAGGCAAATTACAGGAGATTAAATTAGAGGTATACGAATAGAAAATGTTTTACAGAACCTTGATACATTGAATTAGGGTTCAAATTTCGTGGTTTATAGCGGAGTTGGCAGTTTTCAGGTGATGAGACAGACCATTGTATGAACCGTATGGACTTTCAATGATTCCCTGGTATAATTTTAACACGTTTTTTAAATTTATTTTACTAGAAGTAAATTGTAATTTTTAGAAAAAAATATCTTTGGTATCTTTTTTCGAACAGTCCACATTTTGCTGCCTATAGTGTGCTTTGCTTTTTGCCCTAAATCTACAGGCAACGACAATATATGATATTGGTATAATATTAATAGTCTTTATACAAGGTGTAGGTATAATTTAATAAGATCGAAAAAATTGTAAGTAGAGCTCCAAGGGGCTGCGTCGCAAAATCTTCTCGCATCTACTATATAGTATACTTTATTATTATACTGTAGGTACATCAAAACTAACAACTTTTGTTCTGCGACTTTTGTCAAAACTCAAAAAAAATCAGCTGTTCCATACATTTGGTCGCGTGTGAACGATATTTTTCAATTTTTTTTTGAGTTTTGACAAAAGTCGCAGATCAAAAGTTGTTAGTTTTGATGTACAGAATAAGCCCCTAAAAGGTTGCTAAATGTTTACTAGTCACCCTGTATACTACGGGACTAATCGCGCACTAAAATTACGAGATAAATAAATACCTCATCATCCCGACGTTTTGCGCGATTAGTCCTGTATTATAATTATAGTAATAATGTGATCAAATCGCGAAAGTTTAAAAACAACTTTAAGTATAATTATACTATACATCATCAGCCTTTAATAACCTACTGCTGGGCATAGGCCTCTCTTTGTATATGCCATTCACCTCTGTCCCTTTCCAATTCCATCCATTTAATGCTCACTAATATGCCTGAAATAAATTAATTTTATTTTATACTTTGTTCAAATAAATAGCTATAAACGAACAAATAAATATCAAAGAATAATTTTGTTTTAGCAGAAAGGTCCATACTGGCAGTGAGATATCAGTTTCCAACAACCATCAAATATGCAACTTCGTAGACCAAACCACTTAAACCAATTGCAAACGTATAACGTAGACATTACAGATCGACCAACCTGTCTGTGCACGTGGCAAAATTAAGGAACTAAACTTTTCATGATACATTCCCAATTTTGTTCAGTTGATACGATGATAGCGCTCCCACTTGATCCAAAACATACCTTGGTTAAAGAGCCAGCGATGCACACATGCAATATTTTATTCTAACAATACGAATAGATTATTTCTCCATTTCATATATCATTCGAATTTGTATGGAAAATATCGGGTTTTGTACTGAAATGTGAAACGGTCAGTTTGCATACGTTTTAGTACAAAAGGAAGAATTGCATTCTGTCATGGACATTTTATAACCAAAAAGAAAGGAAAAACTTTTCTTATTTATACAGGGTTATCCAGAACTTATGTACGGAATTTCACACCACTGGCTTTTCGGTGAAGGAAAACATCGTGAGGCAACCTGCATACGTCCGTAGAAGAAATTTGACGGCGTATGTGAATCCACCAACCCGCACTGGGCCCGCGTGGTGGATATGGCTCATCACCCTTCGTGGGTAGGCCTACGTCCTGCAGTGGACTACTAAAAAGGCTGGTACAGTACAGTATCCAGAACTGGTGCGTTAAGCCGAAAGGGGATTATTAAGACCATAATTACCAACAAAATATTTACTATGGAGCCAACTCAAAATTCAAGAAAAAAAATTCAGCTATTTTATAGGCACTTACTTGTTGTCGGTTCCGACTTGCAATTTCGTATGGAACAGCTGAATATTTTCTCGAATTTTAAGTTGGTCCCATTTTAAAAGTTGTTCGAAATAATAGTCTTAAGATGACGCATTGATAAACTATTATTTCAAAAATCCACCATTCACTAGGACAAATTTTACGCGGTCGCGCGCGACAGGATCGCGCCAGAGCTGCGGGCGGCAGTGAGTTTTTAATTAATTACTCTTAATATACACATTAAAGAAAATAACTTCTCGGTTTATGAAATAGAATAGCGGTCTGGCTATTTTATTCGTAAATAATAATTGGGTGTTGTCGCTGATAATTCAGAGTATTCGAATTATTAAACTTTTTTTGGTGAGAAATTTGTAAGTTTTTATTTTACATAAAGCCGGTTACTTTTCAAAATTTTGTCCGGTTCATTAAATTATTCAAGATTTTCCCTTATCTTAGATATTTTTTAGATTTGAATCAATATCATTTGTCCTCTCACATCGCGCATTCAAAAGTACTCGTTTTCGTGTTTCTCGGCCCGATACCTCCTCTTAATCACCCCCTTTCGACTTACTTCGAGTACAGGGTTAGCAGATAACGCTGTATTTCATATTTCAAATCATTTTGGCCATTTATAACGTGGTGTCAGTCATATAAGTTAGTTTACAGAATAAAATGTAGTCACTTTATAGTTTAAAATTTCTTAGTCAATAAATATTTCAAAAATCAAGCAACCTCCTGTCGGTCGAAAATAATTATTTTTCGCAATAAATGGCAAAACTGACTTCCACCGTGAACATAATTCGAATAATTTGCACGGACAGATGTGACATCCATGTACATTTTTGTTGATTTATCAAAAACAGCTCAGCCGATTTCGATAGAATTTAAATGGGACCACCTCGGAAGTTGGTTTACTCATTTGAACTAAAAAAAGGTTATTAAATCGGTTCACAATTAGCGAAAATATCCATGAACATACAAACAAAAAAAATTCATACAGACGAACATAGCACCACCTCCTTAATAAAGTATTTTCTCGACTTGAAGATTTTTGAAAATTCCTTGGTGAACGTTGCAATCTTTTCTAGCAGAGGCAATTAAACTGCGTTGTAAAGGATAATTGCTAACCCTTGCTCCTAGAGCTCATGCCGAGGAAAGGGGCCAAGTAGAGCAGTTATGTCGTATTAAGTTTCTCTAAACGTGTAGAAAATTAAATATGAGAAAACCGTTTAAACAATAGATCATAAAATATTTTAGAGAAATATTACCAGAACATCGGTATCTATGATTTACCTAGTTTGTTTATTTTATACTAGCTAACCCGGCGAACTGCGTTTCACGCAATATCTTTAGAAATTAAAGCCTATGTTTTATTCAGATGTTTTGTATAAGAATTATTATTGCCAAGTTTTATCTCAATCCGTTCAGTAGTTTTTGCGTGAAAGAGTAACAAACATCCAAACACACTCACAAACATTCGCGTTTATAATATTATATGAATTAGGAAGTAGGAATTAAATATTGATGAAGTTTTGTTTTTAACCCCGGAAAAACGACTGGATTTTATAAGTTTCACGTGTCTGACTATAAGTGTGTGTGTGTGTGTGTTTAACTTTTCCTTTCCATCCTGCTGTATGTTAAGGTGACGCATTGACGAACTATTGTTTCTAAAAAATCGAGTACCGCGCCCCTTCACTGGGACAAATTTTACGCGGTCGCGTTCGACAGGATCGCGCTAGAGCGGCGGGCGGCAGTGAGTTTTTAATTAATTACTCATAATGTACACATTTAAAAAAATAACTTCTCGGTCTGTTAAATAGAAAAGTAATCTGGCTTTTTTATTCGTAAAAAATAATGGGGTGCAATCACTAATAATTCTGAACATTCGAATTATTAAACTTTTTTTGGTGAGAAAGTTGTAAGTTTTTCGTTTTAATAAAAACGGTCACTTCAAAATTTTGTCCAGTTTAATGAACTGATTTTTTCAAGATTTTCCCTTCTATATGATATTTTTAAATTTGAATCAATATCATTCGTTCTCTCACATCGCGCAGTCAAAAGTACTCGTTTTCGCGTTTCTCGGCCCGATGCCTCGTCTTAAGGCCCATCGTCTAGGTTAGTACGTGAAATTTAAATTTTCTTGGGCTTTTTGTGGTACTTACAAATATCGTAAGTTTGCGGAAATACTTTTAGCTACCATAAATAGGTAAATAACATACACGTAAAAACCAAAATAGTAGTCAGTCTTTGCACAAAAATATTTAATTTAAATTTAATAAAAAAAAATATTTTTATCGTCACCATTATTCGTTGGACGCTATAGCCCAGGATGTAAGAGCTAAATATTGTAAGCATTTTCTAGACCTTACCAGATTGCCAGGAATTGTTACAGATTATAGATTACAGATTAGAATTCTAGATCAAATTTGCGAAAACTAAAACTTTGTTATTTACTAAAATAATAATAAGTTTGTAATTAACGAAAGAAATGCACATAGGCATTTATTTAAAGCCTACCCATAAAGGGTTATTGACCACGCTGACACACTTTTATGAGCTGATTTTTAGGGTTTCGTACCCAAAGGGTAAATATAGGACCCTATTACTAAGACCCCGCTGTCCGTCCGTCTGTACCAAGCTATATCTCATGAACCGTGATAGCTAGAACGTTGAAATTTTCACAAATGACGTATTTCTGTTGCCGCTACAGCAAATAACAGAAAAATAGTTATGGGGGCTTATACAATAAACCTGTTTTTTTTTGCTGTTTTAAGCTCGATATTAATAACGGTGACAAGCATTCTTGAAATATTTACAGAATATTAAGTTAATTATGCACTCTAAAATAAATAGTTCAGATAATTAATAACGGCAACAGGAAGATGCTTGAAATATTTACAGAACTTTAAGTTGTATAATTATATCAAATATGGGTTATTTCTAATCAATTAGCATCCTTTTAGGGGCTTATTCTGTACATCTAAACTAACAATTTTTGTTCTGCGACTTTTGTCAAAACTCAGAAAAAAAAACAGCTGTTCCCTACATTTTGTCGCGGATGAACGATATTTTTCTATGGAACACCAATTTTTTTTTTTTTAGTTTTGACAAAAGTCGCAGAACAATATATATATTATAAGCTCCGTAATGTATCTAAAAAACAAGTGAATGAAATGTTTTGTCAAAACATAATCAAACTTTTTTAAATCAAAAATACTGGCGGTCAAATTTTGCAAGGCAACCTGGTTTAAATGTATTCTCCTTTTCAATACATTTATATAAAAAAAAAAACAAATGAAGGATATGTTTTCCCATGGATTTCCCATAAATTAAATAAACATTTTTTTTTTTCAAATACTTGCGGCCTCGCAAGGCAACCCTATTTAAAAATATTCTCCTATTCATATAATTACATAAAAAAATGTTTTGAACCTTATACCTACGCTATGAGCGGGATGTTCTTGCGGTGGGATCGTGGACTATTATTTGTAGGTTTAATTAAACTATTTTAATGTATACTTGTATAGTCCGAATTATTCAAGCCGGCGGATGTGAAGCAACAAGCTGTACAATATCCAATCTTTATTTATTTATTTATTTTACAAAAGTATACATATACATTATAATTTTACAGTATTAAAGTACAAGTTAAATTAAACTTAGTGGCTAAAAATATTTTTAAATGTTACGAAAAATGTTCTATTTAGGTATATTAAATCTGATATAATCTTTTAATCTGATTAAAACTTAGCATACTTGGCAACACCAAGAATTATTATGAATTGCAGTTAAGTAATACATACCAACAGGACCGACAATAATGACCTTGAAGTAAGTCTCGCATGTTATGTATTAATTGTCTTGATTCTTTGCAACTAATTTTAACGGCTAACTCGATCATTGTCATTGGCAATTTCAGCAATAAGCACAATTCAGACATTAGAATATTTTTGTTTGTTTGAATTAAATTTTTTTTTTTTTTAAGATTGGTAATAGTAAATACTTTTGTATTGAACCCTAGATTACGCACTAGGCGGACCTGTGTCGCGAAATCTAGTGTATTTCGTTTTATATTATATATATATATATATATATATATATATATATATATATATATATATATATATATATATATATTATATTATCCATGTATATATATCATTTATGTCTGTATAAAGCTATAACCACTTATTATAGTTATAGTAATACACTTGATTTTTAGAAAACAGTTTACAAAAACGATGTCCTTAGTATAAATAGTAGATATAAACTACCCTACCAACTTACTGACGTGTGCGCGCGCTTTCCTGCGCGCCTGTTTGTGTGTGTGTGTGTGTGTGTGTGTGTGTGTGTGTGTGTGTATGTGTGTGTGACTAGCACTGCAATACACGAGATCTCATGAGAGTCAAGGTTTGCAGCGCTAGTCGTGAGTGATTGTGTATGAAAGTCCGCGTGTGAGAGAGGATCATTCTAATTTTATTAGTTTCTATATAAATTCAAGCTGCCAAATGATTACTAGGTTACATTATATATCATTGTATAAAAAGAATAACAAGTATTTGCATGAGATAAACAAAAGTTGCGAGGACAAAACTATTGGAAAAACAAGATTGTGTCAAAATGGGGGTATAATTAAGTTTTCAGTATCTCTGTAGCCAAGGGTCTTTAAAAAATTATATAGTTTCTTTTTGCAAACATACCGAGAATTAATTAGGATACTCAACTTCTTGTCTAGGATTTGATACAAAAAAGCACCTCTAAACGCAAACGATCGTGAAGCATACTGGGTTTTGACAGTTGGTAGTTTCCAGGTATGACGACGTGATTGCTTTTTTGGATCAAAGATAGTTATTAAGGCAGTTTTGTGAAATCTTAATATTGTAGCCGTGATGTACAAGCCTCTTAAATTAATGTGATTATATATATATAATATATATATATATTATATTATGTGATTTACTTCTTGATATAAAATGTCACTAGGATGCCTATAGGGTTTGCGGTATGCAACTTTGAGGACTGCTCGTTGAGCTCTTTCAAGCTTTAGGAGCAATGTTTTAGCTGCCGAGCCCCAGCATACGATCCCGTAGCTCACTACTGACTGGCAAATTGCTAGATAAGCAATTCTAGTCGTTTTATTGTCTGCAACTGCCCCTAACTTTTTAAAGATATGCAGTAGTTTTCTTATACGACTGCATAGTCTATTTATTTGTTGGGACCAATTGAAATTGTGGTCAACGACTAGTCCTAAATATTTTATATTATCAACTTCTTCAATTTGAGCGCAAGAACATCTTGACTGAAGTTCACGTAAAGTTGCGCGTTGATTGGATTTCGCACAGTTTGTAGCTTACTTCACATCCGCTAACTTGTATAATTCAGCCATACATCATTTAGTTTGTGTAGTCACATTTAACAATTTAAAGTGAAGTCAGTTTTTTCACACAAATATTCTACCTCCGGACATTTGCATCACAATGAAAGGAAAAGTAGTTTTAGTTAAATATAAACGCAGTAAGTGAACTATTTTTTTAAACAATTTTCCACATTAAGTTGTATTTTTAAAACTTTGCTGTAGTCCATCCCATAGCCGCTGAGAACTAGGGTCGCGTCGACCTTTGACGAATATAATTACCTAACAGATTAGCTTTAAAAATATCACTCTATTCTGGTAGTTTTTCAAAGATAATAATAATCTATCTATATACCAGCCGTAGGACGTCCACTGCTGGACATAGGCCTCTCCCATGGATTTCCAATAAGGCCGGTTGGAAGCGGCCTGCATCCAGCGCGTTCCTGCTATTTTTATTATATCGTCAGTCCACCTAGTCGGTGGACGTCCTATGCTGCGCTTACTGGTCCGTGGTCTCCATTTGAGAACTTTACGGCCTCATCGGCCAATAATCATACTATTATTATAAATCCGAAAAGTTTGTTGGTTTGTTCCTCTTTCACGCAGCAACGGAGGAACGGATTGACTTGATTTTTGGCATGGATATAGGTAGTTCAAAGTCCGGAAAGTGACATAGGCTACTTTTTATCCCGAAAAAATAAAAGGTTCCTGTGTGATAGTACAAAAGTCAAAATGCCACGCGGGCGGAGCCGCGGGCAAAAGCTAGTCTATAATAAATCGGATAATAATAATGCGTGTTGAAAATAGGTAATCATTATGTATTATTTTTACGACTTGTGCCAAATTCTTCAATAGATTTCAATTGTCTAATCTCAGCGGTTTTGGAACGTTTACGGACTATAAATAAATAAATAACCATTTATTTCGATTGCACATTAGATCATGTCATACAATTGAGCATTACATCATATAGTCGGGCAGATATTTGAATAAATAATTTATACATTTTGTTCTGGGCCAGTTCTCGTTGATATTGAGTGAACTGTGCTATGGTTTCCTGGCATTCCTAGCTATCAGTGTTAGAATCGTAAGTTTTATACTTTGCGAAACATTCTCCATTGTGTGATTGAAAGTAATAAAATTAAGTCATATTATTACCGACTTCAAGTTTTTAATTTTTTATTTATCATTTTAATTCAGACAATAATTATCCATAATTCATAAAAAATTTAATACAATCGTGTCATTCATTTTTTAAACATAACATTATTACAATATTTATTAATTTATTAATTCAAAGACGGAGATTTTTTTTTATCAATTCGTCTGTATATTTTTGTATGGATGTCACTGGGTCAATTAGTCAACTAGTCAATTATAAATCGATTTTGATAATTATATTTTTGCTTGATATATGTATCATACTTTAGGTGGCCCAATTATATTGTTAATCATTTGTATTCCAATATGAAAACTAACGACATATTCTAGCATAACTAAAGTCTCAAAACGTTTTCAGCTTGATTGGCAAGATATTTCATGTGCTTCATACATTTTAGATCAAAGACTGAAATAGGCGGCCAAAGAAATCTCTGTTTATATTAAGATTTCATATGACTATCTGAACATTTTTTACTATTAAACCGAACCTCTATGACTGATGCCTAAGATGCTACATCACTTTGAAAGTTCAAGTGAATTTTCAAACTCGTACATAATAGTTACTCAAATATCAGATAAATAACATAACAGTTCGGTATAGTAATATGATATGTTTAGTTAATCATGTAGGTATTATCATAATATGTACATACTTTCCAAGAATCTGCTATTTTACTTTTGCTAGATGGTGTTTTCAAGTTCGTATAAGTTACTCAAATATCAGACCTGGAATTTTGGTTTAGTGATAAGAAATGTTCAGAGGGTCATGTATAATGTATTTATATTTTATTATGGGGTCAACTCGGAATTCGAAAAAAAAATCAGATAATTCATTTTTTCGATTCAGAGTTAATTGATACTTGTTTTATCACTTATTTATTTATTATCAATAGCAATTTTGTATGGAACGGTTTTTTTTCTCGAAATCCGTATTGGCCGCCTAAAAGTTGTTCATAATGATGGTCCGAATCACCTCCTTTCGGCATAATACACCAGTTCTGGATAACCCTGTATAACTTACTACTTTCGGCTTAGTACAGTCCAAGCAGGTAACCCTGTATATCTTGCAGACAGCTTTTCTGTGCAGGTGTTTAAAAATCTAGAAACACTATCTTCCACCGGGCATCGGTCTCGAGTAAGGTATTTCGCAAAGTGAAGTGACCTAAAAGCAGAAGCGTCTCGGCGCCTTTTAACTTACTTCAGAAATAGACACCCCTCCTCCCGTCTCGGCCACCGAACAATTTTCCACAGATGCATTCTGTAGGTACGCTATGAGAACAAGAACACAATGTTCAAAAACTTGTCAATGTCAAATAGGGCTGGGTCTTTTTTCATCTGAAACATGACCTCGCTCGATTTTAATCTAATAGAATCTAAATGCATACTCGTATCTTTTTCTCAATTTTACTTTGTTATATTGTTATAATGTAAAATGCGTAAAAAAATTAGGAATACGATTCGCGTAGTGAAGATTTACCGTCTCATGTATGCCGAGACATTTAACGAACTGAATTTTGTTATGAAATTGATTTCTAATTTTACTTAGAAAACTATTATTTAGTTCTTTGGCCCTGGACATAGAATAAGAACTAAAGTAATAGAAACCGCACTAAAATAGCAAGATATATAGATCACTTTGTCCCATTTTAAATATGGAATTTAAAAGATGTTAGAAAAAGATGCACATACACCCGAACTTACTTAATTTCGAAGGGTTTCACTAACTAGCATTGAGCTATCTCAACAAAATTATTTCGCAATTAATGCAATCCTAATCCTAAAGGTTGCATAAAATCCTAAGTACATGTTTTATTTAAAACAAAAATGTTAATTAAAATCCTTTGTTTATTCTCCTGACATAAGTTTATATAAGTTAATGTTCTAGCTTGCAAACGTACCTATTGTATTTTTTGTTACCTCTAGGATTTAATTTACACTAGATTGTACATCATACAATCTGTGAATACTTTGAAATTGAATAAATTAAAGACCTTTTAAAAACAACAAACATTGAGCTATCTCAGGTGTCCGAATTCAAAAAGGTAAAAAGTAGAAGGTAAAATGATCAGAGATTTGAACCTTCTTACTGGAACTAGAGGGTTCAAGTTTCCGAAAAAGACAAAATACCAAGTGGAACCAAATTTTAACTATTTTGACATTCCAACTGGTGATTTTGAGGTATGCGACAGACATTGCGTTTTTTTGTTCCACTTACTCTCCCGTATACGGTATAACCAGATATGAATAAGACAGTTGTAACATAGTTTTTGTTTGAGTAAATTTATAGTTATTGTATGTTAAATGTTAGTAATACTATAATAATAACATATTGCATGTCTGAAGAGACAAAACTGTTTAAAGTGCTTGATAAACAAATTATGAAGATCTGAATGTACACAGTTTTGAGCAATAAATAATTTCATTTCATTTCATTTCATTTCATTTCATAAAATTTAGCAATACTTCTATTAATTGTCATTCTTCTGAGGCCCTGGAGCTCAATTTTTTAAACGTCAGAATGCGACCTTTATATTCTTTTTTTTTTAATCTGTATCGTGGCCATTTATGCATACGTCCTATTTTAGCAGGCTACCTGTTCAAAGACCGAAGGACAGACATTTAAAGCCTAAGTGATATTTAGTGAAAAATTTTCCACAGCGCTCAGGTAATGCCGCACCTTTGTATAGATATTCTATTGTTTCTCTCTGCCTGCATAAAACGAATGCAGAAGGAACTGTACCTTTAGGTATTTCTGTTTTGTTTACTTTACACCGGCTTGAACGGGTTATAAAAACGAAGTGCAATGGTATTCACTCCATTTTCCCGATGTGCATCTATCGGTTTGATGAAAAGCTTTTTCCTTTATATTATATATTATATATATTTATTGGTATTTTCTTTCTTTTAGGTTTAATATTTATTCATGGGTGGTAAGTTTTACTACTCGTTGCTACTATGGATCTCCATTAGCAACTCCGAATAATTGGAAGAATTTTACAACCAAAAGCAATTAATATTATCAGATCCATCAATCACCTTTGTTTTGAGCACTCATGCTACATGGGCTCTTGGTATAAAATGTATGCTTATGCACACCGTTTCGGACCTTCCTTCCGATTCGAGCACTCAGCTCGGCACAATAGAACTATTATTTCTAATATTTCTATAATTAATTTTTTTTAATCTTATTTTTGACGTGATAACGTCTTATAAATCGATGAACGCCGGCTGCATGCACGAAAAAGCATGAATAATTGTCGAGTTCCGCCTGAGCCAAGCGTGCAAGCAAGACGCGGACAAGCGATAAATAGAGTTATGATCGGACTAAAGGCATGACTCCGCTGCAGGCAGCAGCAGCACTGCAGCAGTGCCAGTAGTGCCAGCGCGCGCTCTATGAGTTGAAATGAGATTACATTTCGAGCTAAGCAGCATTGTCGTGGCATAAATATGATGAAAAGTAGTGCTACTGGTGCTACTGCCTGAAGCGAAGTTCGGAATCAAACCTTAAGCGTTCGGTTTGTGACGTATAATTGTGAAATTATCACGTAACGTACAATTTTTTTCCATTGTATGACCATAATTTCCCTCGTTACAGATGCGCCGTTAGCCAGGATGTCGTGGGGCGAAGCGCTAGGGCGCACCGCTCAGATGCAGCTGACGCGCGTGGGGCGCATGCGGCGCGCGCTGGCACTGCTGGCACTTCTGGCGTGCTCGGCCGCCGCCGTGCTCTACTGGCGCCAGCAGGCCGACGACGAACATAGGCCGATGCATGGCATGTACGCGTGAGTATGACCAACAGTACAACACGTACAGATGCAGCTGACGCGCGTGGGGCGCATGCGGCGCGCGCTGGCACTGCTAGCACTGGTGGCGTGCTCGGCCGCCGCCGTTAGGTAAAGTATGCTATACTTTTACGGTACAAAAGAAACTGTCACTGCGATTCAAAGAAACTAGTTCCGCGCGACGCTAACATCAATCTAATAACATCTAGTTTAGGACGGTGCAACTAAATTGTACAACAACTGTTGTATCGTTTCAGCAACGGCATCGAGCCGCAATGGTCGTGGATCTGCCGCAACGAGCGCTGCGAGCGCGTGCCGGCGGCCGAGGCGGCCACGTTGCAGTCGCTGCCGACCTGCAACATGCTGTGCGCTTCGACCCAGCTGTGGCCGCAGCCCACTGGCCCTGTCAGCCTCGCCACGGCCGCCGTCCCTGTGCGAGCTGACGGTTTCCGTATGCAGGTAGAGTCACCTCATAGCTTTCGACTTGCAATATGATGTGTGCTTCGACCCAGCTGTTTCCACATTCAGGTATGTTAGCACACGATTTGATTCAGTAATGTTATTTATGCATCACGTATGGAAGCCGTGGTGGTCTAGTGGTAATGACGCCCGCCTTAGAATCGTGAGGTAGTGGGTTCAAATCCCGGTACCAATGAATTCCTTGGAATTTATGTCCAGAATTTCACACCTCTGGCTTTACGGTGAAAGAAAAAATCGTGGGATTCGTGGGGTAACCTGCATAGGTACGTTTGTAGGAGCTGACGGAGCTGTATGCGGGTATCTAAGAAACAGTGTCCCCAGAAACTTTATCTTGCTTTGCACCATTTAGAAGTAACAACAATGTTTACGCAGTGAGCCTTTGCGTGAGGCCGTGTTTATTCCCATTGGTTGCTTCTGTACATCACCATTACAGAAGAAACCCTACTGTAATATTACAATTACTCGTATCTTAACTTCTCTCGTATTACCTGTTCAGGCTATTAATTCCAATATTTGCCTATATTCCAGGTGCTAGCAACGCCCTCGCATGCCGTGACCGAGCTGCTAGACGAGGCGTTCTCATTACTACGAGCCGACCTTCGCGCGCTAGAACGATCAGCGGGTGCGCGTGGGAGTGCTGACCTGGGTGCACCACGCGCCGTGCTCGTGCGCGTGGCGGTGAATGGCTCAGGGGAGCCGCGGCTGAGGCTGCACACTGACGAGAGTTACCGGCTGGCGCTGCGGCCCGCCGGCTCCGGGCTCGTGGCCGACCTCACCGCGCGCTCCTTCGCCGGCGCGCGCCACGCGCTAGAAACTCTCTCCCAAATAACTTGGCTCGACCCCTACGCCGGCTCTCTGCTCATGCTCGAAGCGGCAACCGTCGCCGACGCGCCGCGCTTCCACTACCGCGGGCTCATGCTCGACACGGCGCGCAACTTCTTCCCCGTATCGGATTTACTGCGAACCATCGACGCGATGGCCGCCGTCAAACTAAACACGTTTCATTGGCACGTGAGCGATTCGCAATCCTTCCCGCTGCAGCTGAAGAGCGCGCCGCAACTGGCGCAGTACGGGGCGTATGGCCCGGGAGCCGTCTACACAGAAGCCGATGTACGAGCGGTGGTGAAGAGGGCGAAAGCGCGCGGCATACGAGTTTTATTAGAGGTGGACGCTCCTGCGCACGTCGGACGAGCGTTTAGTTGGGGCCCCGCCGCCGGGCTTGGACACCTCGCGCACTGCATCGAACTCGAACCGTGGAGCGCCTATTGCGGTGAACCGCCCTGCGGACAGCTCAACCCGCGCAATCCTCACGTATACGATCTCCTCGAGCGCGTGTACGCGGAGATCATCCAACTGACCGAAGTGGACGATATCTTCCACTTAGGCGGCGACGAGGTATCAGAACGCTGCTGGACGCAGCACTTCAACGACTCAGATCCCATGGAACTGTGGATGGAGTTTACCCGGCGCGCGATGCGATCGCTAGAACGCGCGAACGGGGGGCACGCGCCCGAACTGACTCTACTCTGGTCGTCGCGGCTGACGCGCACGCCGTATCTGGAACGTTTAGACTCGCGTCGTTTGGGTATTCAAGCGTGGGGCTCGTCTCGCTGGCCGGAGTCGCGCGCGGTTCTAGACTCGGGATTCCGAACAGTCGTGTCGCACGTGGACGCGTGGTATCTTGACTGCGGGTTCGGTTCGTGGCGCGACAGCTCGGACGGGCACTGCGGGCCGTACCGCTCGTGGCAGCAGGTGTACGAGCACCGGCCGTGGACGGAGGAGACGCAGCCGCCGCCGCCGGGCGCGGAGGGGACGGGCCCGGCCGCGCCCTGGCGCGTCGAGGGCGGCGCGGCTTGCATGTGGAGCGAGCAGGTAAGCTTTTAACATGATTATTTATTTTATTTCAAAACAAAAAGTTTGTAGACATTTGTAATCGATTAAATTTTCCTTTTAAGCTAAATACTTGTTCCGCTTCAACTATGTTTCAAACATGGTTCTTACCTAGACAGTAAAAAATACGTTTTTTTCTTTATAGTTAGCGGCGGGCGGGCTGGACGCGCGCGTGTGGCCGCGCGCGGCGGCGCTGGCCGAGCGGCTGTGGTCGGACCGCGGCGAGGGCGCGGCTCCCGACGTGTACTTACGGCTGGACTCCATCCGCGCGCGACTCGTAGCCCGCGGGGTTCGTGCCGCGCCGCTCTGGCCGCGCTGGTGCACGCACAACCCGCACGCGTGCCTCTAGTCGCACTTCCCACCTTTATTCCCGAGACCAGACTCCCATAGCGCACAATGCCCAGATCGCCTGACGATGGGCGCGACAGTAAAAACTTGGGCTGCGTGCTTCTAATCGCGCAGCCCAAGATGCCACGATCTCTCGACGATTGTCGCGACAGTAACAATACGTACGCGTGCATGCCTCATCGATGCATCGATTGATAGATAGTAGGAACCCGCACGCTTGACTTTAGTCACGATACCCATTTTTATTTCCGTGATTTACCGCAAAATACTTGGATTGCGCGACATTTGGCGTAACGGTAACTGCGTACGCGTGGTCCTAGCCGTGTAGTTCAAGATACCTCGATTTCTCGACGTTTGTTGCAATAGTAACAAGCTGCAAGCGTGCCTCCAGTCGCGATCTTCGCTCTTAACGACTATTGGCGGGACAGTAACTACCCGAACGCGTGCCTCCAGTCGCGATACTCACCTTTACTCCTTCTACTTAACGCACAAAGTAGTCCATTGGGGTTATGTGGCACAATCTGGTGGAGCTGATGACTGGCACAACTTTAGCGCACAAGTCCTCAACTGCATCTCCATTTGCATGACACGATAACCTTCGATTGCTCCTCAAGGCAAAAATCAAAGGTTTGATCCAACAGTAAAACCGGTCTCTCATCACACATCTCATATTTAAATGGAAATTCGCACACTGCGATACCGGTAGATCAATGTATGTGAGATTTTCCGCCTCTACTAGACTCTTAGACTAAAACCGTGTGTGCATACAAAATAGCATAATTTGACACGGGCCTAAGAGGTCGACGCATCGAGGACATTCGAGGCATTTGTCTGGAAGAAAAAAAAAACACGTAATGTCACATTAATTGACTACACCAATGCTCTTGTAAAGGCTAAGACACAAAATTATGTGGCTCTATCAGAGTCCACCATAGAAATGGCTTAATGACTAAATCCGAGGCTATTATCTCACCGTGCGTAAAACTAAGATTACGACGCATGTCCTGGCCAAAATATGTCCTGGCCAAAATAAATTAAAAATTTGACTAGAAACTTAAGGAGTTAGTGGCGTACTTGCATTGTACATACCTAAGTAATATTTAATTATAGAGTTAAGCGTAGATAGAAATTGTACAGAGCTTCGAGCTGTAGCTTTTGAGATTTAGGACTTTGAATTTGTATGAATAGAAGAATTTAATGTTACTGGACGCATAATGTTAACCACAATTTTAAGTGATGCAGAGGGTAAATAAATATACTAAATCTAGATTTATTTTCCAAATGACTGATGGAGTGCTAACTAGTCGTCAGAAGAATGAACACATACAAAAAAAATCATTCTATGAATGCATTCTCAATCATTTTTCAATCTAAACATGTGATATTATGTTTTTTTCAACTCACTGATTCTAAAAGTAACTAAAAATATATAGTTTTTGAAAAGGTTACACGTTTATTTAGGCCATACAAAACTTCTTGGCTATACAGGGTTATTCCTAATCAATTAGGGACTCTGTACATAAAAACTAACAAATTTTGTTCTGCAACTTTTATCAAAACTAAAAAAAAACAGCTGTTCGTTTATTTGGTAGCAGGTGAACGATATTTTTCTATGGAACATTTATTCTTAGTTTTGATAAAAGTCGTAGAACAAAAGTTGTTAGTTTTGATGTACAGAATAAGCCCCTAAAAGGATGCTATTTGATTATGGTGCCTCCACACACTTCTGGAGGCCCTCGCCACGAGGCTTTAGCCAATAGCCATCCAGGATAGGAATGACGAGGCGAGACGAGGCGACACGAGCGTACTATCCACACACTCGTTCTTGCTTCCCCTCGTGTCGCCTCGCGGAGTGTGTGGAGGCATCATTAGGGTTAACCCTGTACTGCGAGCTGCGCGAAATCCAATCCTCGCGCATCTGTAAAATGAGCTTCAAGAAGTTTGATTCAGCTTGCTAAATCATAAGTGTCATAATTATACGATCTTCTTTTCTTGAAGAGCTCACTTGAAGACATGTTAGGACTCCATCTTTTAACTACAAAATCACATTATTGTATTGTACCATTAGTTTATTTTCGGACTTACATTTACTTGACTCAAATTTTGACAAAAATTTAAATGTATTTGAAATTTTATAATTATAAACTTTTTGTGTGAGAACATTTGTTATATTAAATAGTTAAATATGTGTAAGAAATATTTCTGTTAAAATTTTGACTGTTTTTATAGTGAGACTAAAACTGTTGTGTATGGAATGCAAATAACTATTAATCTACTAATTGACTTTAATAAGTCGAATTAGATAGCATTTGAATGTTACATTTTACTGTTTGTGTTGTTTTCTATTTTCATGAGGATTATAATATAGCAGTTAAGCTGGATTCATTGAGTCGCGCGCGAAATTGAAATATTTTTGGGTTTTTGTAGCATTTACAGATAAAATGCTGGTATTTCTTTATGTTCTGTTCACAAAAAAATATTTAGCGACCATGAATAGGTAGTTTTAACTAGGTGTATACATCTAGAAACCAAAATAGTGGCCACTTTATGCGTCCACTAACTTAAGGTGAAAATCAATTGATGCATTTTCGTGTATAAACTGACCACTAATTTGGCTTTTAGGCGTATGTAACTCGTGAACGCTACCTATTCAAAAACGCTAAATAAAGTTTTTGTAAACTTGAATTGAGTAGTTTTTCTATAAAAGGGTATCCCTAAAAATAAATGAATTTCGCGCGCTGACCGAGCCAGACATTTTATAAGATCTTTTTTAAGGGACGTGGCGTTTTAAGACCAGCCAATAACAGCTCTACATTTTCTCGTCAGTGATTGTGATTGGTTGCCTGTCCGCCATGTTTGCTTACACCATTTTTTAAAGTAATGACTCTCATTTGCATTTTTATGCCTACCTGGCAGATTGAAACCGTTTATGATGTTAATTTGTCTGAGCGAGAGACACGCCATCGCCTTCAATAATATTTTATGTAATTATGGCGGTGATACGAGTACAATTTTGTGTGATAAAATGAATCTCTATCACTCAAGTTAATATAGTATAATTTTGGCAACACATTTTTATATACATTTGCCAGATCATTTCTACACTCTCGAAATCCAATTTTTTTTGGCATATAATAAACTGCTCAATGTAAGTTTACAAGAACTCATACAACTGATTAAAAACTTAAAAAAATATTGAATTTCACGCTGGTGTGTGGTTTGCCCTTCGTTCAGGCTTTAAATATTTAACTTATTTCATAATTTTAATATCCTGTAAATAATGTTTTGTAATACGATTAATGAGATTATTATTATTTATTCGTAATTAAGTATTTTTTATGAAACCAATTCTTTTATTTTTGCGTAATATATTAATGCACATTTTGATCATTAAATATTTTAGCTTGTATGTTACTAATGCAATTTTATGTAGCAAGTTTAATAAGAAAACAAGCTGCGTTACACTCGATAGTTTTGTTCTAAACATGTTATAAGAAAGTAAGTATGTCTAACTGTTAATAGTTAGACGATCACTCCTTTAAGAGTTCCGTACCCAAAGGGTAAAAACGGACCCTATTACTACTAGACTCCGCTGTCCGTCCGTCTGTCGGGCTGTAACTCATGAACCGTGATAGCTAGACAGTTGAAATTTTCACAGATAATGTATTTTTGTTGCAGCTATAACAACTAATACTAAACACAAAATAAAATAAGTATTTATGGAGAGTTCCCATACAACAAACGTATTTTTTGCCGTCTTTTGCTCGATAATAATAACGACAACAGGTAGACGCTTGAAATGGGATCCCATACGGTACGGAACCCTTTGTACTTGAGTCCGACTCGCACTTGGCCGATTTTTTTTCTCTTTGTAAAATATTTTATTCTAGATTCTTGCGGTATCACTCACAAAAATACGTACAAATCTAAATAAGACAGGTTTTACCTAGTTTGGCGATTAATGCATAACTGTTTTTGTAATGTATTTATAGTGAAATATTTTTTTTTATTTAAATGTTGTTTCAAGTGTGTGACTAAGTAAAGTAAACTTACTTACTTACTTACTTTAGTGTGTGACTGACACGCAGCTTTACTATCATTTCAATAAAACAAAAAAAATAATTGATGACTGAAGCAACAAGCATAATAACGTCCCTAGTTAGGGGTATGAGGGGTTAATACAGGTTTACACGTTAATTGAAACTACTGTAGTTACCGTATGTATTTTCACATTTTTGTACAGCGCCCCTGGCGAAAACGAGGAAGAATGTATGGAGCCACTTCAGAAAGTAAAAAAGTTGTGATGCATGATCTCAGAAACATGGCGTCGAAAACGCATAGAAACTGCTATCAATCTTGACACAAATGATACTTGAACTAGAGATCAAATGTCGAATTCGATTTCACAATAATGGTGGATAATCTTCAAACGTCTCTAGGCCGAGCTTATATTTTGAACCCTAAAGTCATCATAGTAATAATGCCATTACAATTCAAACATGCCCCTTTGGATGCCACACACAAACGCGCAAGTTTAAGTAAACTGCAAAACCTATACTAAAGTTACGAGATGTACATAAACGGTAACTACAGTAGCTAAGCAGATTTATCTGCTTGCCCTGTGCTAACCCGAAAGAGGGTGATAAAGACCACCATTATGAAAAACTTTTACGTTGGGGCCAACCCGGAATTCGACTAAAAATCAGATGTTCCATAAAAAGTTGCTACTCGGAATCAACGAAATGTATGAAACGGTTGTTCTTTTTTTCTTGAATTCCGGGTTATTTCCTTAGTAAAAGTTGTTCATGATTATGGTCTGAATTACCTTTCGGAATAGTACACCAGTTCTGGTTAGTCTGTATAATTTCTGTGTGGCTTCATACATCTTTGTAAAGCGCCCCTGACGGAAACTAGGGAGAACTGTTAGGAAACAAAGATGTATGGAGCCACTCGAAAACTATAATAGCTTCGTTTACTTTAAAAACTCATACTAAGGCCTCTGGGGTAGTTATAGATAGAAGTTGTGAATACAATTATATATATGACTCTAGGACAAACTACTAGATTTTGAATCTTCATTTAATATAGTGATTTGTGCTAGTCCTGATCAAAATAGCACAAATGGTATAGCAGGATAGCCTTGAGAAAATGGCCCCCAAAGCTTGGCGTTCAAAACTATGAACAAATGATACCTTTTATAAAGATAACATGATGTACAACATTTCGACCCCCTACCACCCCTCAGGGGGCTAGGGGGCACCCAGTTAAAGCAAAACATGTTTTATTTTTTTCTCAAAAACAATGTAATACTACACTACTACTATAATGAAACTTTGCATGAATATTTTCGTGGCCTAAAATAATAGTAAATAAAATACTAGACCTTTCTAAATACACCTATATTAGAGAAAAAAATAACAAAAATTTGTAACATCATGTATAATTATTTCTTTTCGTGGCACAAACACAGTTTTTTTTAAATATGTTTTTAAAACAGTTTTTGCTTTAACTGGGTGCCGTAGCCCCCTGGTGGTAGGGGGCTGAAATTTTGTACATCATTTTATCTTTGTAAAAGGTATCATTTGGTCGTAGTTATGAACCCCAAGCTTTGGGGGTAATTTTATCAAGGCTATCCTGCTATACCTTTTGAAATTGCAACCAATTTTTTATTATTTTGACTTTTTTTGATTTTGTTTATTTCAGTTATAATACTCGGGATGGGGCATACAAGCCACGGTAGCACTAAATTGCAAATTGACTCTTTTATTCAGCTACAATTTACAACTAAGTGCTACCGTGGCTTGGAGGCACTGGCACATTAGAGACCTGAAGATTTTGCCGTTATATACCCCGTGTCAGGTCTTGAGACAGTTTAAAAACTTGACACCAGGGCTTGCAGCTTGGTATTTATGAATTTCTTATATATGTTACTGTGTAAACATTATTATTATTATTTGATATATTAATTTATGATTCTCCTATTATATGTGATCGTACCAGGCACAATTTTTGTACATTTTGTATGTAATGTTTGGTGCTATAGTGTTTTTGTGTACTTCTGCGAAATAAAATCGTAAGTCTAAATAAATTAAATACGGTTTTTTTATTTTATCTCCACAATAAATGAGAGCTTTCTATGCATTTTGTGTTGTGAGTTATAGCTAGGACTGGATACCTCTTTATATTTTTAACCGACTTCAAATAAGTAGGTTCTCAAATCTACTGTATGTTTTTTTTGTCTATAATATTATGTTAGGCACAATATTGGATTGAAAAGTTTTGACAGACTGACAATTTGACAACAATGTGATAATATAAAGTTTCGACTGTTCTTTGAGGCAAGAAACCCTAAAAAGACAAGAATACATATTAGAAAAAAGTTAACAGCTATTTTTGACCGCCAGAGGAGGTAGGTATACAATTCGACGCGTATATTTTTTTATGTATAACCACGCATAACTTGTTTCATAGTCGTCCAATATTTTTGATTTCAATATTTTTTTTATTGGAATTGTAATTAGTCTCATTTAAATTTTATCGTAATCGGTTGAGCCATTTTTGATAAATCAACAATAATGTAAAAAATGCTACATCGATCCGGGCGAAATATTCGCGATTTCTGTACGCGGGTGAAGTCGGTCATGCTATTTTTTGCAAAAAAATAATTATTAGTTGAAAATATAGTATTATTTTTTACTAAATATAGGTTGTTCCTATAAGTAGAAAGTAGGTCATATTTATAAATTAGTTTTTCATCTAGTTTGTCTATATTTTTTCCTGTTTTGCTTACGACTAATATACTCGTATCAATGTCTCTCGTCCATTGTTTATTATTTTAGCTCTCTAAGGAAATAACAAAATAATATTATAATCAACCTAACGAGTTGGCGATCGGTACAATGTCTATTGTTAAAAATTATATCTACCTATTATATTAAAAGAGACCTACAGCTAGCTTGGCATAAGACCACGAAAAAGTTTTATCGACATTTTTATCGCTAATAAGTCCGCGCTTGACCACCAACTCGCCTTATGGTAAGCGACGTTGTGGTCGAAGTTAAAGCACGTAGACCTAGAAGATATCTATTCACGATGATCTTGAAAAGCTTTAGATTATACCTAGTCAGGTCATAAGTATTGTCACACAGTAAAATCTTTTCTTTTAGATTGCTGGCCATAAAAAAGTTTATTGAATTCGAATTTCGAATTGTTCATGAAAATAGATATGTATGCTTTTTAGAATTTTACTCATTTTTAAATATGGAGTGGACGCTTAAAGAAGACCGTGTTGCAGTTATTGCGTTGCATCGTTGCGGTTACACGCCAATTCAAATTTTTGACATACTGAAAAATTTGAATATAACCAAAAGATTCGTTTATCGTACCATCAAACGATACAATGAAGACTCTAGTGTAGATGACAGGTCAAGAAGTGGTCGCCCTCGGTCTGTTTAGGACTCCAGCAGTGATAAAAGCTGTGAAGGCGCGAATTCAAAGAAATCCCAAACGTAAGCAGAAACTGTTAGCCCTTCAGATGGGATTAAGCAGAACCACGGTGAAAAGGGTGTTAAATGAAGACTTAGGGCTTCGGGCATATCGAAGAAAAACAGGATATCGTTTAAATGTTGTCTAATGGACCTGAGACTGAAGAGATGCCGCTCTTTGTTGAAGCGATACGCGGGAAAAAATATCGGGAAATTCTTTTTTCGGATGAAAAAATTTTTACCGTAGAAGAGAGCTACAACAAACAAAATGATAAGGTGTACGCACACAGTAGTGAAGAAGCGAGCAACCGTATTCCGCGTGTCCAACGAGGTCATTTTCCATCCTCGCTCATGGTATGGTTGGGAGTTTCTTATTGGGGCTTAACAGAGGTACATTTTTGTGAGAAAGGTGTAAAAACGAATGCAGTTGTGTATCAAAATACAGTCCTGACGAACCTTGTGGAACCTGTTTCTCATACCATGTTCAATAACAGGCACTGGGTATTCCAACAAGATTCGGCGCCAGCTCATAGAGCGAAGAACACACAAGACTGGCTGGCGGCGCGTGAAATCGACTTCATCCGGCACGAAGACTGGCCCTCCTCCAGTCCAGATTTGAGTCCGTTAGATTACAAGATATGGCAACACTTGGAGGAAAAGGAGTGCTCAAAGCCTCATCCCAATTTGGAGTCACTCAAGACATCCTTGATTAAGGCAGCCGCCGATATTGACATGGACCTCGTTCGTGCTGCGATAGACGACTGGCCGCGCAGATTGAAGGCCTGTATTCAAAATCACGGAGGTCATTTTGAATAAACTTTATTGTCATAAGAATCGATGTTTTGTTAAGTTCATTTTGGTATATAAATGGTTACCTAATGAATAAACTTGTTTCAATTATTTTATATTAAACATGTGACAGAATTTATGACCTGACTGTGTATCTCTTAGGAAACAGAAAAGCTGTTCCATTCCCTGGCGGTTCAGAATCAGTTATGTTGAGTCAAACTTCGTACGTATCGAAGGAAAATCGACAGTGTAGGGGTGGTAATATGGCGTCTTTCTACTTGGCCTATAGTAAAAAGGGGATGGTAGGATAAGGTCGTGTAGGTCGAAGCTGTACCTACAATTAAGGATTGAACCACACCTACCTACAGGTAAGTTAAACAACTTACCATCCAATTATTTTAGCTCTTTAAGGAAATAATAAAATAAGTACCTTTACCTAATTGAGTTTCAAGTGATACAATTTTATTATTAAAATATCACTTGTAATAATTATTTATAACTAGCTGCGCCCCGCGGTGTTACTCGTTGTTTTACATTATACATCTTTATTATACCTACGGGATTTTATATACTACGGGAATAATCGCGCACTAAAATTAGGTACGAGATGAATAAATACCTACCTCAACATCCCGACGTTTCGGCCGAGTTGCATGGACCGTGGTCACGGGTAGACGGGTAGATTAGTCCCGTAGTATATAATAATAATGTGTTCAAATCGCGAAAGTTTAAAAACAACAATTATTAGGTATTGTACATGCTGTATTATATTAATTACTATTTCCCTGTAAATTACTATTGTTCACTCTATTTTCTTATTTTCCTTAATTAATGTAGCATGAGATCCGACCTAAGAGCAATATAAGAGATATCTTATTTGTAGTAGGTATATCAGTCTCTGGCAGCCATGTGACAAGCTTTGCTTAGTTTGGGGTCAGAGACCGTGCGTTAGATGTCATCTGATATTGATTTATTTATTTAATCCCATATTTTATTCGTTAACTAGCATAATGCCCTTTTCCCACGTTTTTCAGGAAGCACAGGATATTTTTACGTCAGAATATGTACTTTTTGTAGTAGCTCAGTCAACAGAATTTGCAAATCAGTTATTGTTGTTCTCAAATCTGGTTTTTATTTGTTTTTGTCGAAACAAGCGCTGCAAGGATGATGATAATAAGTAATTAAACGAAACCCGTACATTTTTCAAACCTGAAAGAGTATGAAATGAGAAATATTTTCAATGAAATAGACATAGACTAAGGCGGCCAACCGTCCCGCATTTTGCGGGACCGTCCCGTAATGCTAGACGAAATCCCGCTTTGAAATTATTAGTAAAATAGTCCCGTAAAACGTTGTATGCGTCCCGCATGTCCCGCATCCCTATTTTTCTACCACACTTCTACACAACACCCACACGCGCGCACGGTCATCAGCGTAGGAATACTGATTACCTAGCGACAAGCGTATCGCGCACGCGCTAATCTCGTTCTCTTTCTCTCTACTAAACTCATGAGGCGTAATTAGAGTGTCTAATTACGTAAACAGTGATATTCTTAAGTGCTAAGAGGAGAACAACAGCACTGAAAAACGATGGTTGGAGGTATTTGAAAATTAAAAAAAAACTGGAATACCGATAAAGAACTGCTTGCTCTTTGTCCAGTATCGGCTTTGCTTACCAGGGACGAACGCGCCTACCGTAAGAGTATTTTCTTTAATGAATGCTCTGTGGACGTCCGAAAAGTCGTCACTAATAGTGGAAACACTACGAGCTCTGGTTGTACTTAAATTTAATATGGGCTGTTGCGAAGATTTTTATGACATTCTCAATAAAAATCCTGAGCTTGTTAAAAAGTGTCACTCACAAAAGTGACAATTATGATTTTAAAAATAAATTACTTCCTACTTGAATGAATGCCCCCCCCCCCCCCCCCCTCCCCCCATTCACGAAAGGTTAAGTCCCGCATTCAGTTTTCGGAAAGTTGGCCGCCTTAACATAGACCATCATTATTAACACCAAGAACCTTGCAACTACATATTTGTCCGTAATAACCCTCTTAACAAGGCCCTTAGAGAAGGATGAAATAAGCTTTTACCTATTTTATATGTATAAAAATGAAACGATTAAAGCCCCTGATCGACGTACAAAATAAAACCGCGGTTTTAAAGTTTTCTCTACGATTAGGTGTAGGTACTGTGGACGGTTTATCGGTATATGTTACTTTTCATTATGAAAATACAAACATTAAATGAAATAAGTAAATACCAAGTACCTACATACCTATAATATTGTACCTACCTGACATTGTTAGTATATTAATTTAGCAAATAATAAATTAAATTCATTTAAGCAAGTAATAAAATGCACATAGGTATACATTGGAAATAATTATCAGACAATAATGTGATTTTTGTTATAAATAAGATCAATCTGTAGTTTCAGCACATTGCTCCATTGGCAGTCAACAAACCCAGTACATATACCTACAGGTAAGTGTTTTTTTTATATTATTTATATAAGCTAGTACCATGTTTATAAAGGGTTATTTGCTTACCCTGTACTGAGCTGAGAGGGAAAATTTTTTGTTGGCCAAAAAATTCGAGAAATAAGAACAGCTATTTCATACATTTTGTCGATTCCGAGTTGCAATTTGTGTGAAACACCAGATTTTTTTATGAAGAAGCTTAAAGTCGATGTCATTGTTTGAATATTTTAAAATAAATGCGAAATAATATTTCGTCGGTCTCACAGACCGACGAAATATGACGACCGACAATGCATATATAGGTTAAGTAATCCTAATTTTCAAGGATGGACAAAAGCAGCTGAGGGTTATGCAGTGCTCGTAAGGGTCGTATTTAATTATACTGTTGAATATTTTAGACCAAAATATCTACAATTTTTTTATATACAATATTGTACGTATTACTATAATTTCGATTAACGTTGTTCTTTTTTTTCAGACCTTCCATTTCTTCACTTCTTCATTATCTACTACTACTATACACCCTTCGTGGGTAGGTCTAAGTCCTGCAGTGGACTATATAAAGGCTGATACGGGATCAACAGTCTGAAAATATACGTAAAGGTACGTAACTAATATATTATAAAAATTCCAGAATAATATAGGAAACACTCCTGTCTCACAATTTAGCAATGCATTAATTTGCACAAAATTATTTTCTACCGAAATTCATCGTTATTTTGCTATTTTTTTATTTTTTATAAATGAAATGAATAAGTGCTCAAGTGCGTGTCGAGATACGAGTATATCGCGTATGATAGGCTTCCGTAGATGGTGACGGTGATTATGATGATGATAAAAACTAATTTTTATAATGTCATTAAATGGTTGAGTGCTAGAAAAACATAATTAGTTAAGAAATATGTTTGTGAGGTCAAAGACCTCTGAGCTATGTCAATTATTATATCTTCTTTGGGTATGTGCAAGCTTAAGAATTTCAATTTTCCTTTATAACTCAAAAGTTATAACTCCACAGTGCTCAAAATAATTTTCAGGGAATTATTAATAATGTCTACAAACTCATGACGTTAGAACATTCTATCTTGTATAGGTACCTACTTTATCAACTTTGGCGACCTAGGTATCTCACCTTACACTTATTTAAAAACCCTACTCAACGAATATCAACAACACTCCACATAAGGGTGGTGTTGAAAAAAATGTTCATCCCCACTTTATATGTATGGGATACAGTTTGGGATTTTTGAAGTAGGTACTTAGGTATTTTAAATTGAGATCTATATCTATTTATACATTTTGTGAAATTCCATTCAATTTGGTTCATATATGTAGTATTCGGATGGACTAACAGACGGACACAACGAAGTTATAAGGGTTCCTCATTTTACTCTCAGGCCAAATAAAAAATCAAGAACGTCGCGAACGGCCGGTTTTTTATACATGCGTCGGTGTTGCGCCGCCATAGTTCGACTGACGTGCCAAGACGTAGTTTCGTTGTACGTATAGGTAAAGGTGTGTAATTGTGTGCACAGCGAGGCGTAGTTTTGCCGGCCTCACTTGTTTGTTCTCAACATTATGTCTTGATTTTTTTAATTTTATCTGAGGTTTTACTACGGAACCCTAAAAAAGACCCGCAGAAAAGTGAAACTTAATTTTGACAGATCGGCTATACGATTGTGGGACGCGTTTGTTTGCCTATTTATTTGAATAAGGATAAACGATGAACGGACTTAATGTATTAACTATTGATATTATAGAGCAAGAGCCCGTGACTGGCAGACATCTATGCAAAAACTTTCAGCTTTTATAAAATGACGAAAGTTTGCCAGTCACGGGCTCTTGGTCCATTAAATATGTATACCTAGTACGAGGTTCGACTGCAAAATCATTACGTTCATCGAGTACACGTCCACAAGTGGTATATTATTCAGAGAAAAATCGAACCAAGATGATATATACAT
Source organism: Hypomecis punctinalis (assembly GCA_949316475.1). Classification (NCBI taxonomy): domain Eukaryota; kingdom Metazoa; phylum Arthropoda; class Insecta; order Lepidoptera; family Geometridae; genus Hypomecis; species Hypomecis punctinalis. The sequence continues at coordinate 18,641,461 of OX438813.1, forward strand.
CATTTGAAAGCTTGTTTTATGGGCTTTTCAAAAATATTTAATCTAAATTTTTCGATCCCTCCATTTTTTTTTAAATGTGAAAAATTGCTTTTATTAAACAATTGGGGGGTTACTTAATCAGGGTTGATAGAGATAAACTACCTATTGAGCCAAATATATTTATTTATCTTAATAAATTCAAAATTAATTTAAAAAAAAACGGAGGGCTCTTTTATATTTTTAACTGATGTAATAGACTCAGAAAAATATGAAGTTTCTCGAAATGTAACGAGTGTTGTGGTTCGAATTTTTGATTATTATTATACCAGCCTCCATACATTTTGTGGACATATCCTTTTATTTATACGTTATTTTTTAATTCATTTCAGATGAAGGTCTGGCAAGCTATTTCTGCACTTCTCTTTTTATCCGCTTACGCGGTTGCTCCATCGGCGGGCGGCGACGTCCAAACAAGTACCTGTCCAGAAGGATATACTTTCAAAGAAAATTGGTGCTATCCTAAGCAATCCTGCCCGCAAGGATATACATTAAATGGTAATTGGTGCTATCCTAACCAATCCTGCCCGCAAGGATATACATTAAATGGTAATTTTTGCTATCCTAACCAATCCTGCCCGCAAGGATATACTTTAAATGGTAATTGGTGCTATCCTAACAATAATTATTACCTACAATAATGGGCATAAAGACTAATAAAAAAAAATTAGTCCGGCAGATAGATTATCAAAAAATAACACCAAAGAAAAAAAATGTGAGGTCAACCGGGGCTAATGCGTCACAATACTTTGAACGGCATATTCATATGATTATAACAAACATATTGTGTATCATTTTTAGCTGTAAGTTATGGTAGACGTTAGAAAATTTTATCTAATTTCATCTTTTAATACTATATAACGACATTTTGAATAACTTCTACGTGTAAATGACGTTTCTATGAAAGCTGGGATTTTTAGACGCAATAGCCCTAGATGGGGCAAAAGCGTCTTTCAGCAGTATTTTGTAATTGGAAGAGCTAATAACAATTATAATCACGATAATTTGTAGAAATATTAGTTTTATAGTACATTTTTATCTTGTACGCCAAATTCTGGCCTTAGTTTAGGGAAAGTAGTCAAACAAAAATATTCGGGGCTATGGCGTCTAATTTTCGTCGTTTCTCGTAGACGCATTCGCCCCATCCTAGATTCCAGAGGTGGCAAACATTATTTTAATTTGCATTTAAACTTCAACTTCAAAATTACGTATCACATTTATTAGAACGGAGTATGACGGCATTTTGCCCGTCTTACAATCATTACAAAAATAAAGAGTTTCGAAAAACGCGTGAGATCTTTTATTTTAATATCTATGTATTACTTAAAATATTACTATGTTACCAACATTAATAATCCAGTAATAATCAATAAATCACAGCTTTTTTTAGAGTTGCAATGTCGTATGTAGTTGTTGTTTTTCTTTTGTAGTGCCGCACCAAATTGGAAATCTTAAAATAAAAAAAATCAGTATGAATGCAAATTACTAAAATATAAAATTAAAAGAATTTATCCCCGCCAAAGGAAAAAGCACCTACCCCACTTTACATGAGGAGTTATCCCACATTAAAATGTATCCTAACTTAGGATCCGGATAATGAGTTAAGGAGTTTCGTCAACATAACAAAAAAAAAATCTGAAAACTATAGTTTTAGGTTCAGTTGTATAGCAATCAAACTTTAAAAAAAAAGTAAGTATAGGTACAATGTAGGTACACATTTTACATTATTCCCTTATTATAAATGTAAACATAGATTTACCATTATTATCCTAAAATTAAAAGGTTTAGGAGCCCTGATAATGGGGCTATTGCGTTACAATAGACGCAATCACCCCAACATCACAGACGCAATAGCCTCAAAGCAAAAACATAACCTACAAATTTTAAATGACATTATTGTCTGAAAGTCTTGAGATAACTACGTAAAATAATGAAAACAACCTGTTAGCAATAAAACAATATAAGTACTTACAGTATAAAAACATCAATTCACTCAAAAGAAACTGAGATTACAAAAGATTTAAGTTCACGTGTTGGCACACAAGAAGGGTCGAGACGAAATGACAGATTTAAGATGGTGGACCAATTAAAAAAAAGAGCTCTGTTGCGACATCTATTGATCACCTTTTGTACTTTTAGTGCCAAAGACTAAAAAAAGATGGCATGAGAAGTTCTGAATTACGCATTTCGTAAGATATTTGAAATAGATGCTTTAGCCCCGTAGACGACATCACCCCGGTTGCTAATATTTTTTGATAATCTATGAGAACTTTAAGACCACTGACAACTGACCGAAGCTTATTAAGCTGGAAACATACTATCGGGCGCGGCTTACTGACGCGACTGATAGGTATCTAGACAATGAAAGTACACTGAGCCGTGCACACTATCGGACATCAGTCGCGGACGTCACCTTCGGACGCCCTTGAGCGTTCGGACGTCCGAGAGCGATCTGGCGGTTCTGGCACACCGGCCCCCCTACCGCCTAAGCAATAGCAATCGTTTATGACTTCATTTTAGTCATTTGGCACCGCCTATGTGACGTTAGCCATCAAAGTTGTTCATTCAACGATTGCTTTCGCAATCCGCACAAAGCAATTGATGGCTAACGTCACATAGGCGGTGCCAAATGACTAAAATGAAGTCATAAACGATTGCTATTACGATTGCTATTGCTTAGGCGGTAGGGGGGCCGCGGATGTTTTAAGACTGTGCACATTGCTAAGTCGCGGCTGTCAGTCGCGTTCGATAGTATGTTTCCGGCTTTAAACGAGATATGTTAAAGACAACTATATATTAATTTGACCTGCCCTTATTCGAAGCTTTATTTAATGAGATAGCTCTACGTTTCCCGTCTTTCATATTACTCAACTTCCGTCCTTAGCCCCGCCTTTTTACCTACGTCACTTCCTCCTGGCAGAACGGCAGCCATTTTGTTGGCACCGTTTTTCATGCTCATTGGCGTTTTGAATTCCCGTCGAGTCGGACACGACCTAGTCTGCGTAGACGACTCTTGTGAATCCAAAGTGTAAGTGTGGAGCTCAATCTTTGAGCCAAGGATTTTATCAAGTGAGTACCCAGTGCTTCTTGAGATATAATTTATTTAACATAAATTGTGTTTTATGTGCTTTTAACGATCGCCGATCGTAGCAAGTACGACTATTCTTGGAAACTAATTGTTTCAGTCTAGCTACCCACATATTTTTTGTACAAACGTTTTATCGTTCGAAAATTTTAATTCTTTTCTTTGTAAAGTACCTACCGTCCTTTGAGTATTTTCACTATTTAAAGTAGTGCTCTTTTGTCTGTAGTATGGATAATAACGTGATTTCCGAACCCCCGGGATCTCCATCAGCGACGAAGCAGCGGCGAGAAAGATCGCCGAGTTCAAGTTCGAGTAGCAGTTCAACATCGATCAGCAGTAGTTCTTCTTCGAATGCCCCAAGGCGTAGACATCGTAAGAAGAGGAAGAACAGCAAGCGGAAGGCACGAAAAAATCTGAAAATGGCCGAGGAGCTGCGAGTGCTGCGCGAACAGGTTGCACGACAATCCGGTAACCATTGTCACGTGAGTCCTAATAATTTCATAATTGAGGATACTATATCATTGATGGGGCCCGAAAGTGAGCAATTTTATAATGATACACCCAGTAACCGACCCGAAAATTCAGTTCACGGTGACAACGATTTTACTCTTTCCTTTGAAACAAAGTTGAAAGAACCTTCAATTCCGAAGTCATCGGACTTCTTTCTGAAAATGCTTAACGATTATCAACATTTAGATAAGGTTAACTGGAACGACGTCAGGTACGCGGAAACTCAAAAAGAGTATAACTTTTCACCGGGGTTTACTGACCTAGAAATTAATGATGAAATAGGCGCGTACGATACTCCCCGGCATTTAGCTCAGGCAGACAAGGCTTTCGCCACCTTAACTATGTGCGTCTTTAAGCAAAAAGAAGCATTACAAAATGGCTTACGAGACTTATTGACCTGGGCGAAAAACTGTGATAACTTGAGTTTTGACGAACTACATCAAAGGGTGAACACCCTTGGTTCAACCGGTGATTTTTACAAGAGCTCGTCGGATCTGCTGCAAATCATATGTGGCCATCGTGCGGAGATAGTTCAAATGCGACGCGAGGCTATTTTGAAACATACGAAAGATTCAGTAATCAAGTCTAATCTTCGGAAGATTCCGCCGTCGTCCAAAAATCTTTTCAATGCCGAAAACTTTACCGCTACTATCGAACGAGCTGGAGGGATTAATAAATGTTTTTGGCCTGTCCAAAAGACAAATGCGACTTTTGCCTCGCAGGCAGTCGCAAAAAAGACACAAAGGCCCTCGCAAGGGCCAGGTTCACATTTAAAACCCTCGCAGGGGTTCTCACAGCCGTATAACCGCAGTTATACGCAGGCTTGTTGCCCTCACAGTAACCCCTCCCCGCAGGGTGGGTATCAGGCTCAGGGCTACATGCCTCAATATGGTTCAAACGCGCCGAACCACTCTAATTTCAGAAGCAACTTTCGGGGAAATGCCGGTAGACAAAATACGAATCAGCGCGGCCGATATTACACTGGGAGAAAGCGAGCCTCGTCTCCTTCTCCCCAAAACGGAGACAATAAGAAGCGTAGATTCTGACTCAGGTCAGTTCAAAGCGGGTCGTCTGGCGCAGTATCGAGACCAGTGGGAACAACTAGGAGCCCCGGCATACATTCTAAAACTAATTTCGGGCTATCGCATACCCTTCAACCAGAAACCTCCACTTGCGCATCCCAGTGCCATCGTCTCGAGGGTGCATGTGCCAGAATCTGCCAACATGACAAAAATTATAGACAAAATGAAAAGTCAGGGTGTACTGGAACGGGCTGCGATGTCTCCAAGTTTCCTGTCATCAATGTTTTTGGTTCCCAAAAGCGACGGCTCGCATCGTCCAATATTCAACCTCAAAGCTTTGAATCGGTTCATCTTAGCACACCCTTTCAAACTGATAAATGTCCAACGTGTACCAGACTTCCTACAACTGAAGGACTGGCTGTTCAAAATAGATTTGTCGCAAGCCTATTTTCACCTTTTGATTTCACGCAGTCACAGGCGGTTTCTGCGTCTTTTTTATCGCAACGAAATACTAGAAATGACATGCCTACCATTCGGCCTGAGTTCGGCTCCTCAAACGTTTGCCTCCCTCACAAATTGGATATCTCAAATTCTCAGACAAAGAGGCATAAGGATAATTGTGTTCCTGGACGACTTCTTAATTGCCCACCAAGACCTGCGGACCCTACAGAACCATGTACACATTGTGTTAGATGTCCTAGAAAAACTAGGCTGGATAATAAATCTCGAGAAATCGTCCCAAGCACCAGCAAAAAGTCTAGTGTTCCTAGGGATTCTCTGGAATCCTTGGTTAAACAGAAAAAGCCTACCAGAGGACAAGATCCCGGCTCTAGTATCCACACTGAATCGAATGATATCGGAACAGCGAACAACCCTCAGAGATCTTCAGAGTCTGGTCGGTTTTCTCAATTTTGCCAGTTTTGCGGTTCCCCAGGGCAGGCTAAACTACAGAGAGCTGCTGGGATTTTTAAACAGCATCTTAAAAATGCATCCCAAGCGGGTGCACGATATACCTCCGGCGGCAATAGACAACCTGGTATGGTGGCTTCGAAATTGCAGGCGGTCGACACCCATTCATATAGCGCCCCCTTCTCACTTTCTCACCACCGACGCATCGGACATTGCATGGGGAGCCTGCCTAGACAACCTATCACTTACGGGTTCGTGGCTACAAACAGAGAAAGATCTCCACTGCAACCAAAAGGAGATGTTGGCAATATTGAAAGTGTTACAAGATCAATGTCAGCTCTTGAAACGCAGCACGGTACTAATTCAGTCGGACAACAGGTCCGTAATAGCTTATCTTCGCCAAGAAGGAGGGACGAAATCGGTTGCTCTAATGAACCTGACCTATCAGATTTTCCAAATTCTAGACCTTTACCAAATTCAAGTGAAAGTGTTTTACATCCCTGGAATTTACAACAGTCATGCCGATCACCTGTCGAGGTTTCGTGCGAGCCCGGAGTGGCATTTGTCGGAAATTTGTACGAGAAGAATTTTCTCCAAGTGGGGAACTCCGACGATAGACTTGTTCGCCTCGAGCCGAGCTCATGTGGTAACGAATTACGTGTCACTAGACCAAGCCGACAAGCAAGCTGCGTTTCACGACGCGTTCTCTCAGCCCTGGAATTTCAGCCTAGCTTGGATTTTCCCTCCGCCATTTCTGATCCCCAGGGTGTTGAGCCATCTCAACCAAGCTCACGGAATCTTTCTGTTAGTAGTCCCGCGCTGGAAACGCGTATACTGGCGTCCGGACATCAAAGCACGCGCACTAGCAGCTCCTTACACGATTTATCACCTGGACGAAGTCCTAGTAGACACGACCACAGGGCGGCCTCCCCCGAACGTGCTCGAAATGACCCTGGAAGTTTGGAAATGTGGGGGTGGTCTAGAACGCTAACAGGATGGAATAGTAATCAGATGAAGCTACTACAAGACTCTTGGCGCCCCTCGACTCGTAAAGTATACAGTGTGGCATGGAAAAGATGGTTTTCCTGGTGTGAGTCACACAACATTAATTGCTATAGCCCCAAAGCTAGTGATTTCGCTAGATTCTTATCTGATCTCCATCTAGTTCACAAATTATCATATAATTCAATTATGCTTCACAAGTCGGTAGTGTCAACCTTATGTGATCCAGAAACATCAGGTAGTCTTAGCTCTCACGTGCTCGTAAAGCATATTTTAAAGTCCATAGCATTACGTAAACCAGTCGCCCATACTAAGTCACCAATATGGAATATTGACGAGTTAGCTACTCACTTGGAGAACTATTCAGTAAATAAAGATAATGTGTTTCAAGTGCAGAGGCATACAGCTGCGCTATTATTGCTCTGTTCAGGAAGGAGAATTCATGATTTAACACTCCTTACGATAGATTCAGGAAATTGTGTATATGAAAATGACTCGCTTGTATTATGGCCATCCTTTGGCTCGAAAACTGATTCCGCTGATTATAGGCAATCAGGTTGGAGGCTTCTAGCGAATAAAACTAAGGAAAAATTAGACCCTATTTTTTGGGTCAAGTTGACAACGTCACTGCTTGAAGATCGCAGGAGAGCTGCCAAATCATGCAATCTCTTCGTGAATTTAAGGGGAGAACCAAGACCTGCATCACGAACTTTGATAGCGGGCTGGATTAAATCTTTATTAGTGGACGTAGGCATAGCAGCCACCCCTGGTAGTATTAGATCTGCTGTCGCCTCGAAAAACTGGTTTAATAACTATCCACTCGATGAAATTCTTGCCAGGGGAAACTGGCGTTCACAGAACACTTTTTGTAGATTTTATAAGCGCGAGATTAAATCTACTCGTAACGAATCTTCAATTACCCAATGTTTTGATCCTGTCGTTTAAGGTTATTACATATACATTGTTCCTATAACAAATTGCTTTTGTTCTATTTTGATTTTCTGAATCTGAGTTCATGATTACTTTTTGGTTTGTTCAAAGTATTGTATGATTTTTTGATTTTATTTTAATAATAAAGTTTCTGTGAAAATCATAGTTTATTTACTCATCATACCTAGAGATATCTTCCATTAGAAATAGTACCACTAAAATTAGTTTGAGTACATATAATTATTTCATATTTTACAATCACATTGGCGTCTATTAACATCACTTCCACCAGGCGATAACAAACACGTCTCATTAAATAAAGCTTCGAATAAGGGCAGGTCAAATTAATAGCAGCGTTTTACCTGAAATAAAACGCTTATTAATTTACCTACCTTATTCGAAGCTTACGAATAATCGCTGCCTGGTGAATTAAAACGCAATGAGCATGAAAAACGGTGCCAACAAAATGGCTGCCGTTCTGCCAGGAGGAAGTGACGTAGGTAAAAAGGCGGGGCTAAGGACGGAAGTTGAGTAATATGAAAGACGGGAAACGTAGAGCCTATCTCATTAAATAAAGCTTCGAATAAGGTAGGTAAATTAATAAGCGTTTTATTTCAGGTAAAACGCTGCTATTATTATGTAACAAAGCGCCCTAACGGGGTCTGTGTTTTGTACTTCAATTAGTTTAAGTACTGTTGTAATGCACAATACATTGTTCTGATTAAGAAATAAATAAATAATAAATGTATGTTTATTGAAGCTTAACTTGCCTTTTATTTAACTTTTCATCCAGTCTTAGGATCTGTTAGGTACTGCGGGCAAGGATTTCCAACTGACCGCTACCGTGACCTGGATGTCACGTGTTAGATTGGCAGTACCGGTTGTATCAATCATGTACCTATGTTAGAGGCCTTCGGGCGGCTTACTGTGGCAACAAGGTTAGCCACCCGGCCGATACGAACTTAAAGCTAAGCGTCTACTATAGGCACAGCCCGGACACTCCGCGATTTTTCATACAAAATCTGCTGTCTTACGCACACTACACAGTACTTACTCACAGACAACACACATACGCACGAGCGCTACACGTGCATTTGTGTGCGGAACGTCTAAGGCTGTCAGCGATCACCACGACGTGACGACATGCCGCGTGAGTGAGACAGTTGCGTATTCAATTTTGCAAAAATGAATATAAATCTAGTGCTTATAAAAGTATAACAATTACTTAATTTGGAAGCATTTTAGCAATAAGTAACCGATCTACTTTATTTGAAAGAAAATATGAAGAGAAAGTTACCAAATAATGTAAAATAAGTTCCTCTTACTTATCCTTAGATAAACATTAAAATGTATTTGTTTTGTTACGTATTAGGTACTGATATTCAACCATACACAGCACAATTCTTCCCTATTGTCACAGTCTAGGTATTTGTTATTACAAAATCTACCGGCCAGTGCAGCCGCTGAGTACACGATCGGTACGTGTAACGCGGGGTGGAAGTGAGGAAGACGCAATCGGGTGGGGGGTAACGAGTGACCGTTCTATACGTAGTATTATTGTATCTTCTTAGCTTAAGGTACACTAGTCGCTCGTCACTCCATACAAACGTCGTCAGTAGCTAATCACATCATTTTTTGCTGTTGAATACTTATGTGGCGCGGATTATACGAGGTCCGACTACAAAATCGTAAGGTAACGTTCATCCAGCACACTTAAAACTTTATTTTTACGAAAATGTATTAATTTTTCGCATATAATTTCAGATGAAGGTCTGGCAAGCGATCTCTGCACTTCTCTTTTTATTCTCGGCGGCTAAAACTTGCCCACATGGATATTATTTAAATGGAGATTGCTTTCCTAACCAACCCACAAGGGTCTTACCGTGGAGATAATTGGTGCTACCCTAACAATTATTATTATTACCTACATTACCCAGAGGTCTTCAGCGGCTTAGAAACTGACACCAGTATGCTGAGTGTGAGTTTTGTCGTAAACATGACGCGCTCTTCGGCGAGCGCGTAAGCATGTAATTTGTATGAAGAAATGTACAGCGCCACTAGCGGCGCGTGTTTGAAACAACAAGTTCATACAAATTACATGTTTACGCGCTCGCCGAAGAGCGCGTCATATTTACGACAAAACTCACACTCAGCATACAGGGCTAGTCATCCGGCCTTTACGAACTTACTTTTACTTGCCTAGTTACTATAATTACATTAGTACTGCGATCAAACCTCACGACCTCAAACTTTCGCAATGACTGACATTTTATAATTAGGTATATTATATACTAGCGGACCATTTAAAACAGAAAAAAAATCCCAAGTCGATGTAGCGGCAAAGAAGATATAATAATAGTAGCGGACCCACTGCAGCGCCATCTGCCGAGCTGATATGTGAACTAAACCATCCAGGGCGCCACCCACACGCATACAAAAAAATCATTCAAATCGGTCCAGCCGTTTAGGAGGAGCTCAGTGACATACACACGTACAGTAGGCAGGTATTATATGCCGGGTTATTTCTAATCAATTAGCATCCCTTATTCTGTACTTCAAAACCTAAACCAAAGAAGATCTAATAATACTACGTACCTAAACTAACAACTTTTGTTCAAACACATTTGTCAAGACTCAAAAAAAAAATTGTTGTTCCATAGAAAAATATCGTTCACCCACGACAAAATGTATGGAACAGCTGATTTTTTTTTCAGTATTGACTAAAGTCGTAGACAAAAGTTGTTAGTTTTGTATAAATAAATAAATATTGTGGGACATCTAACACACGGCCTCTGACCCCAAACTAAGCAAAACTTGTGATATGGCTGCCAGAGACTGATATACTACTTATACATATTTTTAAATACATACTTATATAGATAGTAACTAAATAACACCCAGACACAGAGCAAACACCTATGTTCATCACATATATATTTGCCCTGGGTGGGGATCGAACCCACGCCTTTTGGACCCAGAAGTTAGTCACTAACCACTGAGCCACCGAGGCAGTCCCCATAAAGGATGCTAATTGATTAGAAATAACCCTGTATATAAAGATTTTTCGCCAAAAAAGGCACAACTTACTTCTACCGTCGCTATTCACGTACCTACAGAATTCTAATGTTCACCCAAATCGATGTAAGTAATTTAAAGATTTTTGTTTATTTGTCAAAAACAACTCAACCGATTTCGATAAAATTTGAATGTGTCGGCGGATGTGAAGTTAGCTACAAGCTGCGCAATATCCAAGTGCATAGTTACCGAGATATCGGCCAAAAACGTTTTTTCAAGATGGCACTTGAAGCTCCACCTGGATCTGTCAGCATTTTGCGATTTTATACTCTGTAAGTAATCCTAAACTTTATAAAAAAAATGGGTCGGAAAAAGTTCAATTCATGGATCAATTCTATTTTTCCTGAGTCATAAACGCGACGCTATAAGTCAAAACGACCTGACTAATAGTGTAGCGTTTAGCTAATGTAATGTTAGGATCTCGTTAGGGTGCCCAGGATTTAATCACCCTTTCTAATAATTATATTTTCGACGTTATATAAAAACAAGGTCCGAAGATTTTAAAAATCAAACAAATTTTAAAAATAATAAATTATCACATTATATTTCTACCCACAATTTTGTTACAATTCAATGTCAAAGAACATTATTTCTTCCTAAAGATGCTACTCAACCTCCTGGTCCGAGGGGTGCCCTGAAAAAAAAAAATTCTTATCAGATACATTCAATCAATCAATCAAAAAGTTTTATTGACATAAATAAGGTACATGAAAATGATTGAAGCCTCTGATTCCCGAACTAGCCAGGGGCTGTACTACGGGAACCAGCGTCTTCTCCTATAACAACGACAAATTATATCAATTTACTTACTTATGTTACTTATCTAAATTTTATTTTTACTACAATAGGTCTAATTTAAATTTCAGTTAAGTAAGTACTTATATACTATTCTAAATATTTGTTATCATAAATAATTACAATACCACACAAAACAAACAAATCTAATTCTATAGGAACCATTATTACGTACTATTAAAACTGAACTACTAATATATTCAATGGGTTTTTTCCGTAATTACAGCTAAATATAAAATAAATACAAAATATCAAATATAGATTATAACCAAAATATATATTATTAATTTATGTATCATAAAAACTGAACTACTAATTACTTTAACGTTTTTTTAATAGGCCAAGTGCCTTGATTAACTACAACAAAATACAACACTACATAGGTTAAAACTAGTTTATGTACTACATAAAAGCAATTGAATCATCCACGGACCCTTGAAGGTCTAAAGATAATCCAAATGCCCACCGCCAGTTGGCAGCGTGCCCAGTATAGTGACAGCATTGCCACGCTGAATAGCCAAAGTGAAAGTCAAATAAACACCAGCATTTTGATCACGCGTCGCGTCCACCAGACGCTCAGAAAGACTTTTGAAAACAAGATATACCAAATAGGCATGATGACTGGGTGAAAAATATAATTATTATAATTAGTCCGTAAATAAGAGAAATTAGAAATAATGAAATTAACAGATTAGACACTAAGCAGCGCAAATAAGCATCACTCGCAATTGAATATGTATTTTCGCCGCTTGGCGTCGAAACTTTAGGTCCGTGGGGTCCATCTCTAAAAAAAAAAGACAATTTCGCCAAAGCTTGTTGACGCTGCTGGTGACAAGAGAGCTGGCTCATTCTTCGCACAGAGAATCTTTTTAGCCATTCAGCGTGGGAATGCTGCAGCCAACGTTCTTGGCATCCTACCACACGGACACAGTATTTGTTTCGATTTTTAGCCTTTTTTATAATATAAGTAGGATGTATTTATATAGGTATAAGGTAGTTAAGAATTAAATTTCAATGTTTTTTAAGTTATAAAAATAAATAGTATAGTGTCCGTAAATTAGATTATCAAAAAATATTGGACACATTGTTTCTTTTATCAATCACACAACAAATGACAGAGATAAACATAGTCAAAGTATGGGAGTGGGGGTCGTGACGTCACTTCTCTTACAGAAGTCTATACATTTGTATGACACTTGTGACGTCACGCGGAACTTTGACGGGCTATATCTTCATCAGTTTTTGTTTAATTGACAAAAGAAAAAATATGTTTCTAATATTTTTTGATATTCTATCTGACAGACTAATAAATTTATTTTGTCATCATGCCTGTTGAGACATTGGGGCCGTCTCCAAACGTCATAAGAAAACATTGCTAAATCAACGACTGGAACTAGCCGAACGCTTAGACCGATCGTGCCTCTCTATCGTTCATTCCGCGCTCTCGCTTGCACACTCGGCTCAGGAGGAACGTGACTTTCGTGTGCGTGCACCCGGCGTTCATCAATTTATAAAACGTTATCACGTCAAGTAAAACACAACACTATCTGTTGTTCTGTATCCTTGCCACATTTACAAAAAAAAAAACACAAATATTGCTGAAAGTCAAACTACTAACTATAGAACAGATGTTATGATTTATAATTTTGAGTGCTTTCCACACTAGATTTTATCTCAAAGAGTTATCTTTGTGATAAGCATTTCAAAAATCTGAAGCGAACGCAGGATTTGAACCTGCCCCTTCGGATCACTAGTCCGACGCTCTAACCAACTGAGCCAGCCCGCCTCCTACGCAAGCGTCAAATTCTTGAAGTGCTTACCGTACACCAACTTATAGCGTTGGTGGCGCCATCTGTGATACCCGTATTAGACAGGTTATCACTCAACTAGAAGTTATTAGAACTTCGTATTAGACAGGTTATCACTCAACTAGAAGTTATTAGAACTTCGTATTAGACAGGTTATCACTCAACTAGAAGTTATTAGAATTTCTAAAGATTGACAAGAGATAACGCACTGCTAATTCAATGTTATGATTTTTATATAGAATAGCTGTTTTTTGTTGTTCCGTCACGGTAATGAAATGAAATGAAAACATTTATTATCACAATAGTACATTGAAAACAATTAAATAAAATAATATGCTCATCAATGTTCCTATTAATGGACTCGTCCAACAAAAGATCACAACATAAATATATGATTAAAAAAACAAATTCAATATCATAGTAAATCAATAAAATAAAAAATGACTAAAAACTATGTTTCTAAACCAATTTCCAGTCTCAGTCAGAAAGCGACAATACTCTGAAAATGTAGGTATGAAAGATATTATGATCTACCCACAAGTATTCTACCGCACATAGAATCGTCGATAATATGATTTGTTGTGGGGTCATACCTAAGCAATAATGTTAATTTTAAAGCTATGACTAAAGTAAAAATTATAAATCCGCTGTATAGGGGCTTCGTTAATAAACAATATAAATACGTCAAACATAACAACTAAATTTAAAATTTAACTAAATTTAATATAATGGTATATTTGCAATAGATAGGTATATATGCAGTATTGCGACTCGGCCTTGTCCTTGAAATAATTACCTACATCCCCGCGTAGCCACGCAATACGCAACACGCGCTAGGGCTGCCCGCATGGTAGGTAAATCGCATGCTGTTGTGTACCGAACTCCGAGGCGCGTAGGTATGATTCGCGTTCCGACTGTTTGTATGAAGACGAATACTGCACAGATACCGTGGTTCCGTTATTTGAAGGAGTCTCTGAAATTAACGGCATTATTCGTTTCTCCACATGTCACGTACCTCATTGCTGTCGTGTTTATTGAGCCGCAGGAAGGCGCGGAACCGCGCGGGCGTACTCGTCTTGCGTTCAGTGTGGGCATTCGGCTCATTATCCACACGAAGCGACTCGCGGAGCTCGGAATCCTGGAAAAAAATACATTTCGGTCGTATAATCAAACGTATGTACAAAAACAAACATTTATGCTTAGCAGAGCATCATTATTACATAGAAATAGTGAGGAATGATTTGATAACTAAAAACCTTATTGTGACGCAGTAGGTATGCCGCGCGGTAATGACGGCGAGTTGTTTACACCTAAATGCGAGATTTATGGTTTTATGACTCGAGCGGGGTCGGCCTTTGTCTGCCGTCTACTGTTTAATTGTTTTCGTATTGGAGAAACAATAGGGATGTCTCGAACTTTCAAGTTGTTTACTTGTTAACACAATAGCGTTTATTAGATGGCTCTAGTAATGTCACGAATTATCTAGTGAATTCCAGACTGTAATAACGGATATAAATACGCCGGCTGACCCTTGGGGACTCAATTTTTCGTTTACCGTCGAAGCGAAAACATCTTGTGTTCCAGTGCGATTGTGAAGTGACTAGTTTGTGTGAATATCAATGCCAGTGTGAAGTGTTTGTGCGAACCAGTTGTGTCGTGTGTATTGTGATTTTGTGCCATAAAGTGCAAAGTGAATAATCGGCGTTTTAACTGATTATCCAAGAACTAAATAAACAGCGCAAGAACATTAAAAAGTGATCCATTTCTTCATATTCGTTTTTGCTTTTAAACCATTGATCCATCGGTCGTGAAAACTGGTAGGCTTTGAGAGTTCTGACGTCATCAAGATGGCCGATGACCGCCGACCGTTTTAGGTTTCTTCCTAGGTTTTAAACTCCTCGCGGTGACAAATGTGACCAGCTCCACTAGAGAAGGGAAGGTAAATACCGTGGCGGAGAGTCGGCCAGCTTGCTTGCTGGGCGTGGGCGGGCCGGGTTTCTTGTACGCCGTGATGCCGACTTCCTTGCGCGGCCCGCGCGCGCCCGCGCCGCTCGCGCCGGCCTGACAAATATAAAATTAAATCATTATTATTTTGTGTCTCTGGTTATGGTACGAGTAAAGTGAGAAAGTAAGTTCTGTCCAAACTCTCCTTATTTTGTTAGACCTAGTTCGCGGAAACTCAAATAAAAACTGAATAAAAAGATTCGCTTAAAAAAGGAGTAGGTGACTTAAGTAGGCTTAATAGGTAAGGTAAAATTGTATAAGATTGATGTGTTTGTCTGTGGCATCATCTCTTCCAAACGAAAAATGCGATTACGATGCTGTTTATCATTTGTAAGTTGATTTAATCGATGATGGTTCTTCGTTCTAACCGTTCTCTATCTAAGATGAGTAAAAATTGACTCCAATGATTAAACAAAAAGACTCCTGACAAAGCAAATCGAACCTTCAGGTTTTATTGCCCTGGGCCGAAAGGACGAAAGCCAAATAAGCCCATTTCAGGGTCTAAACAGTCCTTTTAAAGACCTAAACGACCTTTCAGCCCATTTTTACACACATATCAATGTAAATGGGATAATTTACAGAAGAGCTTTAGTCTGCGTTTCGCAATTAGAATGTCTTCAAGCTTACTTTTGATCTAGTACCAACAATATAAAATGTTGGAAAAGTTTTTATAATAATGTGACATAATAGATGCCCCTTTCCTACCTTTTTATTCATTATTTTGTAGCACTTTGAGAGGATTCTATTAAACTTGACTAGACTGTTATTTTTCCAACCGTTACTATGCACAACCATTCTATCGATTTTACAACATTTTCGACCTAGTTGCAGAGGCGTATTTCTATAATATAACTTGAACCAATTCTCATAACGTCATAGATCTCAGACTGACGCTGGCTAGATGATCTCCAAGTCATTGTAAATAGAACCTAGACTAGAATAATGTTACTTTCAAGTCTTTTTTGCCCAAAGTCACTGCGAAATAAATATTAACACTTTGTAAACAGAGTCTGGACTCCATCAAGACCCAAGTCTTCTCACTGACCGGATAATCTCTAGAGCTATATAAATAGACTCTAGATTAGAATGTTACCTTCAAGTCTTCTCCGTCCAAAGTCAATGAGCGGGATAAGAACTCTTCAAGTGCGGCGGGCAGAAAGAGTTACGCCATTTGAGTTACGACAGGCGCTGATCAAATGATCTGTAATGATCTCAAGGGCTTTGGGAATAAAGTCTACATTAGAATGTTACCTTCAAGTCTTATTCGTCCAATGTGCTAGCAAACTGCGTCTCAGCGGGATAAGAGCACTTTAAATGCGGCGGGCAGAGAGAGTTACGCCACTTGAGTTCTGAGAGTCATTGTCTAGATGAAATTTAAGGCTTTTAGAGTCCATTTTACAATATTATCTTTAAGTCTTCTTCGTCTAATGTACTGGCAAACTGTCTCAGCGATGTAAGAGCTCATCAAGTGCGGCGGGCAGAGAGTTACGTCACATGAGTTCCGAGAGTCACTGTCTGGATGATCTCTAAGGCTATAAATATAAATAGAGTCTAGATTAGAATGCTACTTTTAAATCTTCTTCATCCAAGGTTGATGCGAACTGGGTTTCAGCAGGATAAGAGCTCTTCAAGTGCGGCGGGCAGAGAGAGTTACGTCACGTGAGTTCCGAGAGTCACTGTCTGGATGATCTCTAAGGCTATAAATATAAATAGAGTCTAGATTAGAATGCTACCTTTAAATATTCTTCATCCAAGGTTGATGCGAACTGGGTTTCAGCAGGATAAGAGCTCTTCAAGTGCGGCGGGCAGAGAGAGTTACGTCACGTGAGTTCCGAGAGTCACTGTCTGGATGATCTCTAAGGCTATAAATATAAATAGAGTCTAGATTAGAATGCTACCTTTAAATATTCTTCATCCAAGGTTGATGCGAACTGGGTTTCAGCAGGATAAGAGCTCTTCAAGTGCGGCGGGCAGAGAGAGTTACGTCACGTGAGTTCCGAGAGTCACTGTCTGGATGATCTCTAAGGCTATAAATATAAATAGAGTCTAGATTAGAATGCTACCTTTAAATCTTCTTCATCCAAGGTCGACGCGAACTGGGTTTCAGCAGGATAAGAGCTCTTCAAGTGCGGCGGGCAGAGAGAGTTACGCCACTTGAGTTCGGAGAGTCGTTGTCCGGGCGGCTCGCGGCGCGGAGTCATGGCCAACTCTTTGAGGCAGCGGTTGTCGAATATCTCGCCTTCTTCGTCGGACATGTGCAGGCCTCGCCCATCTAAAATGGATAGATAGATATTTCATTCATTCTTCATTTGATTCTTCATTTACAACCAGCGACTTAACAGGCGAGAACAAAATATAGTGGCCTAACCTAGAGATGTTACAAACAGAATACTCGTATATCGGCAACATAAATTACATCATCTGTGAAAATTTCAATGTTTTAGCTATCACCGTTCATGAGATATAGCCTGGTGACAGACAGACGGACGGCGGAGTCTTAGTAATAGGGTTACCTTTTGGGTACGGAACCCTAAAAATGATTACATTTAAACTCAGTAAATAAATAAATAATTTATTTGAAACTAATAATAATATGCTGATCATAGTATTTTAGTCTTAACCAAAGTGACATAAAAATAACAATTTAATGATATTGAATATACTTGATTTTATACATTTACAATTATAAGATTATTTTCAAGATACTAGTATATGTAGTTGCATTTGAATGTTCAAGTATGAATTAAATTTTGACTTTATTATCCATCATTAATTATTATCTAGCCGCCGCTGTAGGATTCCCTGTGTCGCGGTGGTTAGTTCCTTTCCAAACTTTTCAAAAGTGCTATATTAAATGTTTACAAAATATAATTCTTATGTATACATGCGTAATTAATGAGAATGTTTAATCTAACCGCGTTAATTAGTTATATAAGAAAACATTAGTAGTATTAGTAATAAATTTAGTAAATGTTTTTTATAGTATGTCTATAAATTTTATTAATGTAAATAAAGAATTTATTTTACTGCCAGATTTGGATGAGAAAATTATAGGCTTGTTTACCATTATATTTCGGAAAATATTGATATGAGTCCTAAATAGAATATTGTTACTCACCTCGTTTTCCTTTAGGCTGGTAATCTCTGCTAGGCAACGAGCGTAGAGACTGCGCGTCGGAAGGCCGAGACGGGAGCTCCTGGTGCGGCATGAGACCAGACTGTAATGTCAAACACATTCGATTCATAAAGTATCCATAAAGGATTTCCACTGGCAAAAAAAAAAAATTTGGTAAAATTCGAAACATAAGTCTCTAATTGGTCACTCAGATATGTTTTCGCTCTTCCTGCATTACCTTAGCTAAATTTCTCTATTACATTGTAGGACGTAGTATATTGGATTTATTTTATACTAGTTTTTACCCGCGGCTTCGCCCGCATGATATTTTGATTTTTGACGCAATATCATTATAATTTATAGCCTATGTGTTATTCTGATATATAAGCTATATTACTGCAAAGTTTCATCTAAATCCGTTCAGTAGTTTTTGCGTGAAAGAGTAACAAACATCCATACATCCATCCATCCATCCATACATCCATCCTTCCATCCATCCATCCATACATCCTCACAAACTTTCGCGTTTATAATATTAGTAGGATTTATTACTATATGTAACAAATATTGGTGTGTCCTAACATACTAACTCGTTGTATCGAATTTTGTTTCGCAGGTACAGGCTGAACAAGACTAACACAGGATCGAGATGCGTTGGCATGTAAGAGGCCTATGAAAAGCAGTGGGTGATTACGAGCTGAAAACGATGATGAGTTATTATAATTTAATGGAACTTACCGAATGCACATGTTGTAAAGACATGAGCGACCCCGACCGCTGTTTTCGCTTCAGCCATTCAACCTCATCGTTTTTGACCAATATCTTCTCTCCGACATTCCACAGCTCTTTCGTCAGCTGTTTAATATGACTCTCGTACTCTCTTTTAGACTCTTCTAGACGATTTCTGGCCTTTTGCAACTCTCGTTCGAGTATTTCCACGTCTTCTCGCTGTTTATTCTTGAGTAACGTCATTTGTTCGTTGAATAACTCCTTCTGTAAGTTTAATTGCTTTAGTTGCATTTGAAATAATTGGCAGAAAGCTCAGCTAAAGCTCTTTTTGTTGCAAGTTTAGAGTTAGTAGTGAAAGTTATGACAAGTATGCTAAAAATCTTTTGGCTTATCATCGAAAACTTAAAGTCGCACAAAACTACGTTTCATTTTCATTTTTAAAGTTGATATTACAGTATCTAGTCTATTGTATCTTAACGTCAATAAAAAAATAATAAAGCCTAGAGCTAGGCTTCGACCTGATGACATTTAAATATAATTTATGTATTAACTATTGATTCTATAAGCCCGACTATATAGGTAGAGGTGCCAGTAAAAGCAACGTAAAAAGCGCTCTCTCTGTCGAATGCCTAAAGTGAAAAAGAAACAGAACTTTGCTATTTAGCTAATATAATTACGATGGCGCCTCTGTAAGTTTTCAAGTACAACAGTAAAATCGCGTTTGTACTTTTAATCGTACTAAACCCATAGTTTGGCTTTTGTTGACAAGAACATTTATAAAAGACACAAAATCCGTCAAATACTCATCAAACGCTAGCTATCAATAACTTGTGATTCTGCACGATTCTACAATATCAAATGCCTGTTTAAATAAGTTATCTGGATATCTTATGAATAAAAAATCTCATTTAAATTTCATGCAAACTCACATGCACATGCCCATGCACCAAAAAACAAATAAATTACCTTCTCAATCTCAAATCAAGCATACTAAAAAACTAAAACAGAAAGCGCTGAAAAAACTGAAATAAAACAAAAGCATCCAAAACAAGATACTTTATTCAACAAATAAATAGACTAACTCAAGAGCGACTTTAAGTCTTAACAGTGAAATAAATAAAGCTTCAATGGTCTGTTCCAAGGTAAAACCACCACACTACTTGATAAAGTAAAACAATCGCTATTATCGGCATAATACTGACCATTTTCGCCTTCATTCTGTTGAGTTTATCTTCATACTCTGCCCGGACTTCCATTACTGTAGCGGCTTGAGTTTCCGTCCCTCCACTCTTTACAGCCCGCGCGATTTCTTCTAAAAGCTTCTGGAAGGATTTCTCTAACTCCTCTAGCTGTATCTCTAGGCCTGTGTTCTGGAAACTGGGCGAGGCGAGAGACAAACGCTCGGTTTCGCTCGTGAATGCTTGCTTGATTTTTTCTACGGAGACAGTTCGGCTAATACATCTTTCGACCCAACGCTCCAAGTTCATAGTACATTCTGCCAAGTCTTGCATGACTGCGCCGTAACCGCGTTCTAGTTTACACATCGTCGCATCGTTGATGCGTCCGTCTAGATTCAAAATTTCTCGTCTCACTGTCCTTTGCACGGATATTACTCGACTCAGTTTGTTTCCGTACAAGTCTTTCACTGAATTAAACGTTTGGAAGCTGACAGAGAGCTCAGTCAAAAACTTCTTCATGTTAATAATCTCTGATTCGTGAATTTTGTTTACTTCTATTAGCCTGTCTCGTTCTTTTTGCAACATGATCTGTTTTTCCGAACATCTCTTCAAATGTCTGTCTGTTGTTTCTAGGAAGTTTTCTAAATCTTCCATCGTGATACTTCCGGCTAAACTACGCCTCACTTCGCTGTCAGAGTTTCCGAAGTTTGTCAATTCTTTCAGAACAGTATTAGTCTTTATTTCGGCGACCCTCTTTAGAATCATCGCTTGGTATTTAGCAGACACTTTTATAATTTGAGTGGCACGGTTTTCCGTTACGCTCATTTTCGTCACTTGCTTTTTCAAATCGGATATCTCTTCGTTTTTCTGATTCACTATCTTCTTTAATTGGTTGGAAAGTTGATCGGTGTTGTCTTTGGTAATTTGTAATTCTCTAGTGACGTCTAAGAGTTTAGTTTCTGATTCGGCTAGCAGTGTTTTCAGGTAAGTAATGTCTGTCTGCAGAGTAGTTATAGTTCGGTTTTTGTCATGTATAATTCTTTCTAAGTCTGTGATTGTCTTTAGGCTTTCAACTGATGAATGCGTGTTGTCTGATGATGTACTATCTACCTGGTGGGCGGGAGGGTCCTGGTGGCAACCATATTTATCTGTGGCCTTTTCTTGACTTAGTGCAGTGACTGAAACAATACAATGATTTTAGAATATGTTAAAATTATGGGAGACCTAAAACATAACCTTGTGGCACGCCAACGCAGTTAGTCTTTTGAATCATTTTATTTTTGCGATAAATGAAAAGATCATTATGAGTTTTATTTTTTTATTATATATTTATTTTTTTGTTATAATTATAAAGTTATGCTACATCAAAAATTGAGTACCGAAGTCTCGTCGACAGCAGCCGAACGAGCGCGTGACGTCACAATGCGATACTTCATACACCGTAGAGCGCCGCGCGGGAGGAGGCTGATTAGGCTGAGCGCGCCAGCAGCAGCGCCTGCCAGCCGACCGCGCGCCCCGTCGGCGCTTCGCCGCGAACATGCCGCTCGCGCTGCACCACCTACTACTGAAAGGTGTATAATGTGACCTCACGCGCTCGTTCGGCTACTGTCGGCGAGACTTCGGTACTCAATTTTTGATGTAGTATAACTTTGTAATCACAACGAAAAAAAATAGTTTTCTATAGTAACTTAATATAATCTTTACACTTCAAATTAAAATTTATGAAAAAAAAAATCATATTAGTCCATTCATAGAAAAAGCATTGATAAAATAAATATTGTTCCCGACTAAGCTCGTGATTAAATTGCTTGGCGATTTATCTCTTTACACTTTACACACACTCTAAAGCTTTGGGAAAATCTGAAACTATATACTTACAAGTTTCTTGCTGTCCAATTGCTCTGATAAGTTGTTCGTTTTCTTTCTTCAAAGCTCGAATTTCTATATTATTCCGTAATTCATTTACAATACTCTTCTGAGTTTGTAATTCTTTCTCTAACCTTTCTCTAAGGGCCTTTTCTTCGAATAACTCTTTGCTTATAGTGCTTATGACTGCATCTTTTTCTTTGCTCATCTTGGAAATGAGACCGTCTTTGGCTTTTGAATCTTGTTCGTTAATCTCCATTTTACTTTGAGCTGTTTGTAATTCTTTTTGTAAAGTAATAATTTCTTTTTCCCTGTCTTCAAGCAGTTTTTCAGCTTTTCTCTGATACTGTTCAAGCAGAGAAATTTTATTTTCCATTACAAGTTTTCCGTTTGCATTTTCGTCACGAAGTTTGTGGTTTTCTTCCAATTCGTGTTTTATGAGTTGTTCTAAGTTTGTGATAACTGAAACAAAAAAGAGCTCATTGAAAACATGTAACATTAAGTAACAGTATAATACTAATTTGTAAAATAGAGTTCAAACTCACCAGTTCTATTTTCTTCAATTGTCGTCTGTAATTTTTCATTTTCGGACTTCAGTTTCGAAACTTCTTCCTT
Source organism: Hypomecis punctinalis (assembly GCA_949316475.1). Taxonomy (NCBI): domain Eukaryota; kingdom Metazoa; phylum Arthropoda; class Insecta; order Lepidoptera; family Geometridae; genus Hypomecis; species Hypomecis punctinalis. The sequence continues at coordinate 18,664,140 of OX438813.1, forward strand.
TACCTTTAGCTCACTTGAATCTATCATAGCTTTGTATTCTTCAATTTTAGCACAACTTTCGCTTTTCTCCAATTCCAAGTTATTTTTCTCGGCAAACAAAGCAACCATTTTATTTTTCAATTCTTTGATCTCTAACTGAACTACAACAAGATTCTGCATTTTTTCGTTGAGAACTTCTTCTATCTGAGATTTAGCTTCTAATACTTTTGCTAGCTGATCTGCATGCATTTTGAGCTCATTTTCTACTTTAGATTTCTCTTCCAGCACTTTCAGTAATTTAGTTTCTTGATTTTGTGACTCTTCTTCTAGAGCTGTTATAGTAGCTTTTAATTCGTGGTTGGCATTCTGAATTGCTTCGAGGTCTGTAAATTAGGTATTAGTAAACAATTAGTTATGAGAAGACATTATAATAATTCAAGTAAAAATCACAAGCTAAGCTTGGTCCTTTGGCAGGCATCAGTGAAGCCGCAGCCAACACTGAGAGGCCCTTTTACATAAAATGTTATAAAACTTATCTGTTAAGTGCATAGAGTAGGATGATAATAACTATTGCTAGATATGATTTACAGTATTTCTGGTTATTGTGATGTGGTGATAGATGACTTACAAAGATGGGCTATAAGATGAGGTGCGGCACTCGCCAAATAATGCCTCATTTCACAATGTTTAGGCGGGTGGTGACTTGCCATCCACTAAATGGGCCCCCCATAAAGGCTGCCGTAACTTGGCGCCGGAGGGGCAACATCGTTGTGGACGGCTGTCGGGTGTCGCGAGGTGTGCTGCGCTTTCACTAGACGCTACTCGCGGCGTTATGCCCTTTAACACTTCCACCCTGGAGCTTAGGTTTTTACCTCTTGCGATTTCCACTCCAAGCCGGCTGGTAAAGGCAAGAAAGGAGTCAGGGGTCTCATTTAGCCCCAGGGGATCAGGGTTCGCGGTGTCGCCACTCACCGATGGCTCGTCACATAGCCGCCCTTGCGCGTAACATTATAATTATTATTATGTAATATTTTAGGTCATTGTTATGCTTACCATTTTTCATTTTTTCGTAATCTCCAACCAAAACTTTTTCCTGAAATTCTAAGGCACTTATGACAGATATATTTGAATTTCTTTCTTTGCTAAGATACCCTATAACTTCGTCTAAATAATCTCTAACAGATTCGGATTCCTTTTCGACATCTTGTTTACTCTTCCTTTCTAGTTTCACTAGTGAAAGCAAAGAGCCATTTGCCATTTCCAGCGCTTCTTGTTTCTTTTCTAAATCGTTCAATCGATTTTGAAGTTCTTTCTTTTCGACTTCTAAACATTCTTTAGCAATCAATTGTTGAGATATTTCATTGCTAAGACCAAGTTTAGTATCTTCCATGACGGATTCAGTGGCCGAAACCATATTTTTGAGCATTTGACGCTCTGATTCAAAGTCAGAAGTTAATTTATCAATATTCTGCTTCTCTGCTTTGAGATTGTCTTCTAAAGTTTTAATCACTGCAATCAAACGTAATATTTATACAATGATATATGATAGTCATAAATCATGAAACGTACAGAACAAAGTCAAGCAAATAATTTGACGTCAGTTTTATTTCAGTCGCGAAAATATTGGGAGAAAAAAAGTATAAAACGATAACTATTATAGTTTTTTTAATTCACAAATAGTTTACTGGACGGAGTATTTTAAAATAAAATAAAAAGAGAGAAGGTAAACAAAGAAGAGCATTACGAGACCGGATCAAAGAGAGAACAGATGTCATGTCGTACATGAGTATGAAATTATTGGCAGAAAATCGGCACCAACAGCAACCTAGCTCTAGGTCAGAATTAATGAAAGATACAAAATGTGTATCTAGTGTAAATGATGTCGCCATCTATAAGCAAATTTAACATACCTTTGCAGCTATCTCCAACAGTCTGTTGTAATGTGTCTTTTTCTTTTCTAAGGATCTCTAGCTCCACAGTCTTCTCTTTCAGGTAATTAGTCAATTTAGTGATCATAGAACTGTGAGTTTTCTCTTGATCAGTTTTCTCTTCAAGCGCTTTCTCTACTTGAGATTTCTCGTCGAGTACTTTTGTAAACTTATCTTTTTGAGTATGCAGTTCAACTACGATTTCAGCTTTTTCTTTTGATAGTACCTGTAACTTTTCTGCTTGTCTTTGGAAGTCCTCTTTCAGAGCTTTTATTTCAGCACTTAATTCTTGGTTCACATTTCGAACAGTGTCTAAATCTATAATAAAGAACAATTTGTTATAATGTATTATACTCTATAAAATTTAACTTGATCTCTGCGACAGTTACATGTTGACATATTTAGAGTTGAGATAGTGGTGGAAAAAATCGATTTTCAAACAATGTTGTAATGAAATCGAATGAGTAGTTGAAGGTGAGAAATTGGATTTTATTTACTTACTATTATTTAAGATCAAGTATGTACACATGTAAATAATGTTATGATATTAATTACATACTCATAATAATGTAACGATAGTATTTATCGACGTTTTTCACTATTGTCGATGCTAATGTAACATATAATTGGGTTTAATTTAATTACACATGTAAAAATGTTATGATATTCAAATATACAATAAAATTAATGATAAATTAAGTTTTATTTAAAATATCGTCTGTATAAACTATCAATATTTTAATTATTACTCTATCTAAAACTCTGTGGTCACGATCATTCGTCACCAATCACTAATCGACATGCCCATATAGTATGACATTGACAGGTACTTTCTGTACTATTAAGAAATTCAGGACTTCATAGGCGTGATTTTTCTGACAGCTGTCGCAGAGATCAAGTTAAATTTTATAGAGTATAGTGAAAGATTTTAAACATGACAGTTCAGAGTTAAAACAAAACAAAAATCATTCTGAACATACCTCTAATTTGACTCTCCAGATTCTCTATTTTAGTACTACATTCAGATTTTTCAAGTTCTAAATTATTTTTCTCGTTCAAAAGAGTGGTGACTTCATTTTTCAAGTCTGTCATCTCGAGTTGCACCATAGCTAGATTTTGAGTTGCTTCTTCGAGTGATTTTTCTACTTGAGACGTCTTTTCCAATGCTTCTTCTAACTGACAAGTATGAGTTTGCAAGTTATTTTCAACTTGAGATTTTTCTTGTAATACGGTCTCAAGCGTAAGTTCTTTAGCTTGTAAATCGCTTTTGAGAATATCCAAAGAAGCTTGTAATTCATCTTTTTCTTTTTGTAACACGTTGAAATCTAAAATAAACGTATTATAATTAATACATTAAGAAAAACTATGACACATTTTCTTTAAAAATGATCTACACTTTTAAGCTTACCTTCCACTTTGGCTTTAAATTCTTCAATTTTAGATGCCATTTCTTTATTTTCATGCTTCAAGTTATTATTTTCGTCGGACAGATCATGAATTTTATGTTTATACGTTTCCAGTTCATTTTCAACAGCTTTTATGGTAACTTTCAAATTATTAATCTGACATTGAGATACCTCGAGACCTAAAACGGGATGTTTTGTGGTTAGTACATGCAATAAAGTTATACAAATTATATTTTACATTTCATTAAGCTAGGCTACTTACTGTTTTTAAATTCGTTTTCCTTCACGTTATATTGTTCAAGTCTTGTAACATCTTCTACTTTCAATTTATCTTGTACGTCTAAAAGTGTATTAATTTTACATCTCAATTCTTCGTTTTCGAGCTGAACTGCACTAAGTTTCTGCATTTGTTCATCAAGAGCAGTTTCTGTTTGAGATTTCACTTCTAATGTCAATTTTAGTTCGTCGGTAAGTGTTTTTATCTCATTGTCTAACTGCAACTTTTCTTGGGATATTACATTCAATTCATTTTGCAGTTCATTTTTAAGAGTATTGGTTGCGTCTTCCAACTCGTTTATTTTAGTAGCCTTTTCATTGCCTTCCAATACTAAATTATTATTCTCATCGGTGAGTATGACAATTTTAGTTTTTAAATCGTCAATTTCAAGCTGAGCTGCGTTGAGAATATTCGTTTTGTCTTCTAGTTCATGTTGTATTTGAGATTTTTCTTCCAAAATGTTCTTCAGTTTTTGCAAAGTGCTTTGAAATTCGGATTCAATCAGTATTTTTTCCTCTAACACTTTGTTTAATTTATTTCCTCGACTACGTAATTCAGTTTCGAGAGTGGCCACAGTAACTTTCAACTCTTCTACTTTTGCAATACTTTCACTTTCTTTGAGTTTCAAGTTATTGTTTTCATCGATGATATCATTTATTTTACTTTCCAACTTATTTATATCTAGTTGGGCCGTGGTTAAGTTATTGGCAGTTTCTTGGAGAGTTTCTTCAAGGTGAGATTTTTCAATCAACGATATTTCTAACTTTTGCTCTCGAGACTTTAGTTCACTTTCGAGACAAGACATAGCTACTTCCAATTCATCAAGGTCTGAAAATTAAGAAATACATTATTTTTTGTGAAAGGAATTAGCAAGAAACATATTACCTAAAATAACATTTTATAATGTAAATTACCCTTTTTCAACTTTTTGTTGAGTTCAGCCAGCTCTATATTTTGTATGTCTAGTGCCTGTTTCACAGACGCATTGGATTTCTTGTCTTCATTGAGGCATTCAATGACTTGATCTAAGTAATCTCTAACTAATTCGGATTCGTTTTCGACGTCATTTTTGGCTTTTCTTTCCAACCTCAACAATGAAAGCAGCGATACATTTGCTGTATCTACACTTTGATATTTCATTTCTAGATTATTGATCAAAGTCTGGAGTTCGTTTTTTTCTGCTTTCAATGAATCTATTGCTTTCAAATGCTCGGCAATTTCATCGTTGAGGACCATTTTTGTATCTTCCATGACGGATTCAGTAACAGTCACCATATTTTTGAGCACTTGTCGCTCAGACTCAAAGTCAGATGTTAGTTTTTCAACATTCTGTTTTTCTGCGATTAATTCTTCTTGTAAATTTTGAATAGCTGCAATGGTAGACATATTATAACTATTATTTCTGACATTACTACGTAAATTCAGTGATTTCTTACTTGATACGTATATTAATTATTTTACATATTCAAAACAAACAAATGAGACTTTTAGATGCAAACTATACAAAACATTTTACAAAAAAAAATCAGACAAGCGAGTCAGGCTCGCACATAGAGGGTTCCGTTCAAACACATTGTTAAAATAATTAAAAACCTGTTTTAGCATGTGCTAATGAAGTTCTTTTATATGACACCTTACATGATATGATTTACTCACTTTGAATTTTGAACTCATATTTTGTGAATTTTGAGGCCCTAGTTTTTTGTGATGTAAATAAAAATGTACAGTTTTCAGATTTATTCCTATATGTGTACTCTAAGACAATGTTTCTCGCCAAATTTCACAGTTCTATGTCAACGGGAAGTACCCTGTAGGTTTTGATTTTTGTGAGTGTCGAAATATGCGGTTTTTTACGACATAAACGACTCTAACTTTTTTAAACGACAATTGAGAAGCTTTTCTTTTACACAACAGCAAGAGTTCATCGATATACGTATACAGTTTAAATTTCAACTCGATATCTTTACGCGTTCTCGAGATAAAGAGTCTTGACATACACACAGACGGACAGACGGACAACAAAGTGATCCTATAAGGGTTCCGTTTTTTCTTTTTGAGGTATGGAACCCTAAAAATAAGAAAAATCATACCTTTGCAGTTTTCTTCGACATTTTGCTGTAGCATATCTTTGTCCTTCTTTAAAGTTTCTATCTCTGTTGTTTTTTCTCTCAAATAAGCACTGAGCTTAGTGATCATGACGTCCAAATTTTCGATTTGGCATTCGTAGCTCGTTTTTAATTTCTCAGCCAAATTCTCACTCTCTGTAAGCTTTTCCTCCAAAGAATGTACTTTATTCTCCAACTAAAATTAAAATAACAAAATTATTATGGAATTATAATATGTCAAAATATAAAATCATGTTAACTATCATCATGTTAACTACTTTAAAGGGTGTTAATTTTTATGAATTATTAGAGAAATATCCGAAATTAGAATATTCAGACTGTATTTAGCTATTCTTGTTTGAAGCAGTAGTAAGAAGTTCTACAACTTTTACCCAAAACGATACTGAACTATTCAATTTATAAAAATTAACATCTATTATTTTCATCTAGCTAGAATTTGTATACTTACATCAGACTTTAAACTTTCTTCTTCATCACATTTAAGTCGTAAATCGTTCTCAATTGCATTTTTATGTTCGTCAAGGTTTCTATATTTTTGCAGAAGTTCCTCAAAATATTCTTTTTGTTTCTTGAGTTGTGCCTCGATCGTATAATTCTGATTAACACTTTCTTGATATTTATTGCTGAGTTCTTCAGACGCCTCTTTTTCTTTCCGATGTTCACTTTCAATTTGATTATTGTTTTCTTTAAGTTTCTGATGTTTATCTAAAAGTTCCTTGTAAGATTCTGTGCTCTTATTCAATTCAATTTGCATTGTATTATTTTTTTCGACAACTTCTGTATATTTATCAATGCGTTCTTTTAACTCCTTTTGATATTTATTGTGTAGTTCTTCAAACGCTTCTTTTTCATTTTGAAGTTCATTCTCGATGGTTTTATTTGTATCTTCAACGCTTTGATATTTATCTAGAAGTTCCTTGTAAGATTCTGAGCTCTTATCCAATTCAATTTGCATTAAATTATTTTTTTCAATGAGTTCACTTATCTCCTTTTGATATTTATTTCGGACTTCTTCAAACGCTTTTTTTTCTTTTCGAAGTTCACTTTCAATTTTTTTATTTATTTCTTCAACGTTCAGATGTTTATCTAAAATTGCCTTATAACATTCAGTGCTCTTATTCAATTCAATTTGCATTGAATTGTTTCTTTCAACAGCTTCTGTACATTTATTAATAAGTTCTTTTGACTCCCTTTGATATTTATTTTGGAGTTCTTCGAACGCTTCATTTTGTTTTCGAAGTTCACTTTCAATTCGATTATTGTTTTCTTCAAGTTTGTGATGTTTATCTAAAAGTTCTTTGTAAGATTCAGATTTGATATTAAATTCAATTTGCATTGAATTATGTTTTTCAACAACTTCTGTGTATTTATCAATGAGTTCACTTAACTCCATTTGATGTTTATTGCTGAGTTCTTCAAACGCTTCTCTTTCTTTTCGAAGTTCATTTTCAATAATTTTATTTATTTCTTCAACATTTTGATGTTTATCTAAAAGTTCCTTATAACATTCAGTACTTTTATTCAATTCAATTTGCAATGAATTGCTTTTTTCAACAACTTCTGTGTTTTTATCAATGAGAGCACTTAACTGTTTTTGTTGTTTATTTTTGAGTTCATCAAACATATTTTTCTCTTTTTGAAGTTCTCTTTCAATTGTTTCATTTCTTTCTTCAAGTTTCTGATATTTATCTAAAAGTTCCTTGTGAGAATTAATACTATCAGTTAATTCAATTTGCATTGACTTATTTTTTTCGACAATTTCTTTATATTTATCAATGAGTTCATTTAACTCCTTCCGATATTTATTGCCGAGTTCTTCAAACGTTTCTTTTACTTTTCGAAGTTCACTTTCAAGTACATTATTTTTTTCTTGAAGTTTTTGTTGTTTATCTAAAAATTCCTTGAAAGACTCAGCATTTTGTTTCAATTCAATTTGCATTAAATTATTTTGTTTAACAGTTTCTTTGTAGTTATCAGTGACATCCTTAAGTTCCATATTTATTGTCTCCAGACTAATTCGAATCGTATTATTTTCTTCTTCAAGCTGTAGGCATTTATTTTCAAACGCATTGATTGTCTGTTTAGCTTTTTCCAATTCATTTTGAATAGAATTTTTCTGTTTAGTAATATCTGCATATTTATGATTAATGTCTTCGAAAGTTTCTTTATTTCTGACGAGTTCAGTTTGCATATGTTTGTTTTCTTCTACCAGTTTTTCATATTTACTACTTAGGTCATCAAATCTTTCTTTTTCTTTAGCATGTTCAACCTTTAATTCTTTATGGTGATCATGCAAGGTGTGATATTTATTCTGAAGTTTTTTACCAGCTTCTTTTACTTTTTTGAGGTCTGTATGAGCTGTATCATTTTGTTCACTTATTTCTTGATATTTACTGGTAAGATTATCAAGTGTTTCTTGTTTGCTGGCAAGTTGTTTCTCCATTGCATTCTTCTCTTTTTCTAGATTTTGATATTTCATCACAAGTTCTTCAAGAGTATTACTTGTTTTATCAACTTCATTCTTCAATGTATTTTTCTCTTCACTGAGTATCTGATGTTGTCTCAACAGTTTCGTGTGTGCTTCTTTTTGTTTCTCTAACTCAGTTTGCACGACGTTAGCTTGTTTATTGAGATTTTCATATTGTGTTTTGAGTTTCACAAATGCTTCCTTTTCATTTCTAAGTTCAATTTGCAGTTTTTCGATTTGCTCACCTTTTTCAAAAATACTATTTTGCATTTCCACCAGCTCGTTATTTCTATTCAACACTTTTTCATTAAGTTTCATCATATGGTTCTCGTAACCTTCTTTCATTCTTAATCGATTTTGTTTCTCAGAATCAAGTTCACATTGCAAGTTCTTAACTATGTTTTCCAATTTGGTAGTCTCATTATTAAGACTATGTAATAGAGATAGTTTTTCTTCTTGCAAGGTTTGGATTTCGTCCATCTTTTTTTCAATAACAGCGTTTGAGTATTCGTGATTTTCTTTGAGTCTTTGTTCCAGTTCGTTGATTTGGTTATGTAGTTGGGTAGTTACATTGTCACAGTGCGTTTTCATGTTATTCTTCTTTTCTATTTCTTCATTAATACGATGTTTCAGATTGCAGATGTCGTTTTCTTTCAGGGCTATGACACTTTTCAATGTAGTTTTGTCAGCTTCTCTTATTTGATTCAATTCATTTATTTGTACCTACAATAAGCATTTCATAATATCAGTTTAAAGTATGTCTAGGTCGAATCAAATAACTTGGCGGCTGTGATGTTGCTACATACGGATAACCCTTTTATATACATACGGATTAGCTGTTGAGTGAGCTTCAGTTAGGATTAGGTTATCCGCAACTAGAAACTTACATCCAGCCGCCCAGAAATTTGATTCGACCCATAAATATAAAGATACCTAGTTACATTAGTCCATATTACCTGCAAGGAATAAATTTGTTGTTGCAATGCAGCTACTTTTGCTCTTTCTTCTCCTAGCTGCACTTCAACTACATTCACACAAACTTCACTGCTGCAGATAGCTGTAACAAGGTATAAATTATTAAGCCTTTTAACCATTTTGTTCTAAGACTATTACTGTTACTCATTTCTTGAAAATACTCTTAAGAATATGAATAGCCATGGAGAAGATAAAATTTCAAAATTACACTTCTTTTATTAAAACTCCCAATAAATGGCGTGGTAGTTTAGTGGTAACAACACCCGACTTACAGTCGTGAGGTCGTGCGTTAGGTTTAGGTTTAAAGAATTTTATTTATCATTCAAGACATTTCTGTCGCTTACACGATAAAAATAACTTAATTAACATTCTAAAATATCGCCGTCATACTCAGTACATAAAATATATACATAACAACCAAAAATTCGTGAAAAAGCAATAAATATTACAAAACTAAACAAACAAATAACCCGACTTCAAAAACTTCAAAAACACTTTTTTTACAGGATTTGAACCCACGATTGTAAAGCGGATGTCTTTACCGCTAGACCACCACGGCACCTCGATTGGGGGGGAGGGGTATTTTCCTTAAAAAGGGGGCAAAGAAGGATGCCAAGACTCGACCTAAAATGTTCATGCATAAAAATAAGCACTACTGTTTGGAGAACTACTAGAGTAACTTACAAGATTTTTTATATCTGTCCCGGAGCTTAGGCCGGGCCCGCGAGCTGTCCCTACTTTTGAATATGCGGGGTTTAACTTACAAGAAATATGCTGTAGTAAATGTATGGTGGCATCAGGGTCGTCACACTCGACAGAGCAATCCATGCCGTTCAATCTGTTATGCTGTTGCAAAATCATTAAAGTCTAATGTGACTTACATGAGTTATGTTGCAGTGAATTGATGGTGGCATCAGGGTCGTCACACTCGACAGAGCAATCCATGCCGTTCAATCTGTTATACTGTTGCAAAATCATTAAAGTCTAATGTGACTTACATGAGTTATGTTGCAGTGAATTGATGGTGGCATCAGGGTCGTCACACTCGACAGAGCAATCCATGCCGTTCAATCTGTTATACTGTTGCAAAATCATTAAAGTCTAATGTGACTTACATGAGTTATGTTGCAGTGAATTGATGGTGGCATCAGGGTCGTCACACTCGACAGAGCAATCCATGCCGTTCAATCTGTTATACTGTTGCAAAATCATTAAAGTCTAATGTGACTTACATGAGTTATGTTGCAGTGAATTGATGGTGGCATCAGGGTCGTCACACTCGACAGAGCAATCCATGCCGTTCAATCTGTTATACTGTTGCAAAATCATTAAAGTCTAATGTGACTTACATGAGTTATGTTGCAGTGAATTGATGGTGGCATCTGGGTCGTCACACTCGACAGAGCAATCCATTCCGTTCAGTCTATTATGCTGTTGCAATTCCGTCACCAAATCCTTCAAAGTCTGGCTCTGTCGACGCTCCGTCTCCAGTTCCTCCGTAAGTTGCGATACTCTAGCGTTCTCGGCCTCACTCAAGGCGACCCATTTGTCACGGTCATTTTTAAATTCTTCCATCTAAAAAATTAGTAAAGAATATATTTAATTAAAAATGTTAAGAAACAAAAAGTGACTGATCTACTTTGTCTCATAAAAAAGTACTTTATTCCGCAGCTTGGGGCTAGTAACATTACAGCCGCCAAGTTGTGTGATTCGACCTCCAATTTTTATAACAGACACTTTACCTTAGCCTTATAAGCAGTGGTGTAGCGTGCCTTGGCGGGGCCCCGTATAAAAATTGTTTGGGGGTCCTTATGAAGGGCAAAGATTTCTCCAATTCAATTATACGGGGCCCCGGGCGATACGGTAGATACGGCGGAAGCTACGCCCCTGCTTATAAGAGTCCCGTTCATCGACTACATCATTTAATTGCACTTGCACATTTTATAATTTTCTAGCAGTTGCAGCTCCCTCGTCAGTTTGACCGAAACGTCAGCCGCTGCCTCGGCCTTCTTATACTCTTTAAAATTTAACTTGATCTCTGCGACAGCTGTCAGAAAAATCACGCCTATGAAGTCCTGAATTTCTTAATAGTACTGACAGTACCTGTCAATGTCATACTTTATGGGCATGCCGATTAGTGATGGGTGACGAATGATCGTGACCATAAAGTTTTAGATAGAGTTTTAATTAAAATATCGATAGTTTATACTGACGATATTTTAAATAAAACTTGATTTATCATTAATTTTATTGTATATTTTAATATCATAACATTTTTTACATGTGTAATCAAATTAAACCCAATTATATGTTACATTAGCATCGATAATAGTGAAAAACGTCGATAAATATTATCGTTACATTATTATGAGTATATAATTAATATCATAACATTATTTACATGTGTACATACTTGATCTTAAATAATAGTAAGTACTTAAATGAAATCCAATTTCTCACCTTCAACTACTCCATCGATTTGTTCAACATTGTTTGAAAATCGATTTTTTCCACCATTATCCCAACTCTAAAAATGTCAATCTTCTACTGTCGCAGAGATCAAGTTAAATTTTATAGAGTATAGATTATAACGTTTATAACAGTTACACATTTATGACAGCTAGATATCTTACCTTAGCCTTATAAGAGTCCCGTTCATCGGCTACATCGTTTAATTGCACCTGCACATCTTCTAACCTATCTTCTAGCAGTTGTATTTGCCTCGTCAGTTTGGCCGAAACGTCGGCCGCTGCCTCGGCGCTCTTAGCGATGGCCTCATCTCCACAGCACAATGATATTCTGGCTTTTAGGTTCAGTATCTCGAGCTTGTGATGTTCTTTCTCTTTTACTAGAACAATAATATTGAAGTCAATCGTCATTTGTTACTTGTTGTGAAATATATTAAATATCATACAAATTCTTCTTTCTCGAATCACACGTCGGGGGATGTGAAGTTAGCTATCAGTTGCACAATATCCAATCAACGCGCATCATTATGTGATCTTCAGTTAGGATTAGACATTGCGCTGCTTGTATCCAACTTTAAATCTCCTATAACCACGAAACAGCGGCGAAATTGTGAAACTCATGGCTGGCACATGCGTCACACTCGTGATCGGGTGCTGCATGCGGGTCGCCGGTCTGCTTGTGGCATTCACGCAATGCACCGAAACTACTAACTTAGGCTAAAATTTAAACTAACCCATCTCTATTGTAGGTACTAACTCTTTTTGTACAGTAAAATCGAATAATTGAATGTTTTAGTAAACAAAAGGCACAGACCCTGGAGTCTGTGGTTCGTAATTTCCCAATAAAAAAAAAAAAAAACTCATAGAAGCCAGAAAACAAGATTTGAATTGTGAAGGTCTGACAGAGACTAGTTATAGAAAAATTGTCAGAAAAAGTTGCGGCAATAGGCATCTCGTAATTTTTAGCTATCACAGTTATAGGCCGAATCGTACAAGTCGGCGGATGTGAAATTAGCTGCAAGCTGCGCGAAACTCAATCAACGCATCGCTTTATATGAGCTTCAGTCAGGATTGGATATTGCACAGCTTCACATCCGACGACTTTTAAGGCACCTAATTAGGCGTCTCTCAAAAAGCTATATCATTGTCATGTATACGAAGCGCCACACAAATCGATGGTTGAGAAGTTAGCCGCAGATGACACTTCGCCGTGATTCGCTAATTATTGCGCATGTGTGCACAATGCCTATACAAATGGCGAAGTAGTGAGCTCGGGCGTAGGGAGCGCGCGGGAAGCATAAGGTTGGCGGGCGGGTGTGCCCCGGCGTATTTGCATATTTCGGCATAACTTCCCATCTGTCAATTTGTGTGGCGCTCAGTATAGCTAAATTGCCTTGAGCGATAATCCGCCACTGAATAGAAAAAGCCGCGGTGGTCTAGTGGTAACAAAACCCACCTTACAATCGTGAGGTCGCGGGGACAAATCCCGGTGGCGTACCAATGAATTCTTTGAAATTTAAGTATGTATGTCACACCACTGGCTTTTCGGTGAATGGCTTTTCACCCTTCAAGGGTAGGCCTACGTCTTGCAGTGGACTATTTATCAGGCTGGTAAAGTACAGAACAGAATATAGCTTACACAGTCGTTCCAGCTTGTTGTTGGTTCTAGAAAGTTCTTCTTGCAGATAGTTGCGGTCGAACCGCTCCGCTTCCAGCGCGGCCTGCAGTCTGCGAACGTTACTGTGCAGCGACCGGAGCGCCGGCGGGGTCTCCGCTACCGACTGGCGGGGCGCCTCCACGGCCGCTATGTCTTGGCCACACGCTTCTGAAAGAAAAACATACATAGCACCGACCAATTAAAAAACTGAAGACAGAATGTCGTGAACAGACAAGTGTGAGCGGTTTTTTATACATGTGGTGAGTGCGTCGGTGTTGCGCCGTTATAGTTTGACTGACAAGCCAAGGCGTAGTTTCCTTGTACGTGTATATGTGTATAATTATGTCTGTACATGGCGAGGCGTAGTTTTGCCAGCCTCACTTGTTTTGTTCACAACATTCTGTGTTAATAATTTTTTTGCTTGGTCTGAGCATTATAGGCTGTAGCGCTCATAGCGTAGTTTGACCAGGTGTTTGTCCGGGATCATCGAAGTTAAGCAACATTTAGTTGCGTACGCGGCCGAAAGCGCACGATCAGTCTTCGGATGGGTGAACGCGCGTGGCATTTACAACTCCGACGACACGTTAATTTGTAGGTCCCGGTTGTTTTAACCATTTAGCCAAGTCAGAGGCCTTCGTGCAGCTTAAAACTCTGACACCAGGGCTAGCCACCCGGCCTATACAAACTTACTTATAGGCTGATTCAAACTTAATAGCGTCTGTGAAGTTACAAGCTATGCAAATCCTCGCTCTTACCGCTTGAGAGTGGTAGCTCGTGACGTCACAAATGCGAAGTAGTCTGTACATATGTATAGCACTCGTAACGTCACGCGGAATTTTAATGGGTTATATCTTCATCGATCTTTGTTTAATTGACTAAAGAAAAAATATGTGTCTAATATTTTTTTTTAATATATGACAGATTAATTATATATTTTTAGTCGTCATACCTTCGACTCGCCTAGCCACAGACGCCATTAAATTTGATTCGGTCTATACTGGCTTTTGCTCGAAGTTTCATCCGTGTGATACTTTCGTTTTTGTGCTATTCCATAGGAACTTTCAATTTTCGAGGTATAAAGAGCTATGACACTCTCAGACTTTTAAAATTAAATCTATGCAAAAAATACGTACTTACTTACTTACTTTATGCAAAAAATCAAATCAACCTTCATTCATTCATCCTTTCATCATTCATCCTTCTGTAGCTGTGTGAAAGAGTAAACAACAAACTGATAGACACGCTTTCTTGATAAATATAACAAAAAGTATTATAGGTATTTCTTACAAAAGTTTGTTGATCAAATATAAATAATTGCTTCTTCAATCAATAAAATAAGTTTAAAATTAGTGAAAACTAAAAGTACTTACTTTAGTTATTGGTTTGACTGCCACACTAATTGCAGTTTAATCTTGATGACCTTAGAGTTTATATTTAGCTACTCCATTTCACCCCTATGCAAAGGAAGCCAACAGGTGCAAACAGCTGCTTACAATGCAAATGGGCAGATGTTTTTGATACTTTTGCAATGGAAATAATAACTTCTAGCCATTTGAACATATACTAGCAACATCGCGCGGTTTTACTTGCTTCATTACAAACTAATTTAACCCTTTAAAGCCTGTTATATTAAAGGTTAAACCTGTAAAATTATAGGTCCCTGTTGATTCAACCGATTGTTTCGGTGGTTCAGTGGTTAGTGACCCCGACACCAAAGGGGTTCGATTATGAATTTGATGATAATGGTTAAAACAACCGGGGCTTACAATTTAACAAGATATCCGAGCCACAGTTGAGCTTTGTTGTAAATACTAAAGCGCCACAGAAAGACTTAAAAAAATAAATTAGATAAGTACAAAATACACTGTCACAAACCTGTTATAGCTGCCTGCACTTCCTGAACAGTGATCATGGAACATTCCATCAGACATTTACTGAACTTTAGTATTATTTCCTGGTCTTCCGTACTCAATTTACTGCACATAGCATTTTTAATGTCAAAATTCTTCGAATTTACGCATACAAAAAATAGCAGTAATGATGCAGAAAGGCATATTTCTTCATCATTGGATGGTTCAACTGTTCCGTTTTCAAATTTGAAGTCCGGGTATTTTTCACGTATGAATTCTTTGACAGTATGAGCTTCAAGAATGGCCGATTTAGACTCGTCCAAGTTCAAGTTTTCTCTCAGGTGGGATATGATGGTGACAAGAGATTCAACGTTGAGGTCCTGCTCATCTTCGCTTGATTGGAAGTAGCAGTTTACCTGAAATATAGCAGAGAAATCGTAGTGAAACCTATATTAAATAGAAAAGAAACTATTGGACGCTAGTGTCTTCACTACATAGTATAAAGGAAAACCATTATTTGTGTCTATCTGTGTATCTGCTTCCATCTTCCGAACAACACAACAACAGACAAACAATAGATTTCAAAGCGGATTTCACTATTGTTTAGAACATTTCTTAAGGTTTATAGCTATAATTCATTCTAATCCGGGTAAAGCCGGAATGGGTAGCTAGTACAATATAAAATACAGCTAGTATTTTATATTGTACTAGCTATATGATTTGATTTTGGACAGCCTTTTCGATTGAATCTTTTCTGCTAATCTAAGTGTAACTCTGCTAATAGAATCTGTAGATGAACCCAAGTAAATAATACAGCCCATCAGATTAGCAGGGTGAAACGGCAGTGGCTAGGGTTAATGTACCCTGCCCACTGCCGCCTATTGGTATTGTAGCTTTAAAATGGACACCGTGTGCCGACAAGCACAGCAGAAAACACCTTACAAAATCGAGAGATGATTAGACATAGGGTTTCGCTGGAGTTGTGCCACTTACAACTAGTCTTATTGGATATGTTTACAAGCGAGGTTTCTTTTTAGAGGCAACCTTTATATTATGTAGACTTCCTGATATGTTGATAATTATGATGAGTTTGAGTTAACACTAGCTAAAAGATATCGAAACTCTTCTCGTAACAGACAGATAGACCTAGGGCAGGTTAAATTACAGGACCTAAGGGCGTTATGCTCTTTGGATTCGCAATTGTTAAAATGTGTGCATGTATTTTATATCTTTACTATACACGACGTCTAAGGTATGTTAATGCTTTAACATAATATAAAAAAATAATCATTATTACTTACCCAATTTGTGAGAATCAATTTCCATTGTTGAAACATGATTGCTGTTTCACTGTTCTTTGACGGCACATAAACAAAACCATTTATGTTTTGAATAGTCACAAATATTACAACACTGTCAATTTAGTATTTAAATGTCCGCAAACATAAACAATTACAAGAGATTCATTAAAAATAATTCGTTATTCTTTTGCCGTTGCAATTTGAATTCCTTTTTAGTCAATAACGTCAGTTTATGTCAGTCGTCAGTCAACGCCATTGAGGAAGGAATCAGAAGGAGTTGCCCTAACGACGAAAAAAACGTGCATACCCACCGCACATAATACGGCGGATTAGTGTTGTTACTACCACACTACACTTATCGATTTCCGCGTACTTATCGATAAAACTATCGACACAAATTAATTTTAGCCGAATCAAACATAATGGCAAACTTTTATTTAAAAAACCGGACAAGTGCGAGTCAGACTCGCACATCAAGGGTTCCGTACAAACACATTGTTAAAGTAATTAAAAACCTGTTTTAGCATGTGCTAATGAAGTTCTTTTATATGACACCTTTCATGATACGATTTACTCACTTTGAATTTTAAGCCCATATTTTGTGAATTTTGAGGCCCTATTTTTTGTGATGTAAATAAAAATGTGCAGTTTTCAGATTTAATCCTATATGTGTATTCTGAGACAATGCTTTTCGCCAAATTTCATAGTTCTATGTCAACGGGAAGTACCCGGTAGCTTTTGATTTTTGTGAGTGTCGAAATATGCTGTTTTTTACGTTATAAACGACTCTAACTTTTTTAAACGACAACCGAGAAGTTTTTCTTTTACACAACAGCAAGAGTTCATTAATATACGTATACAGTTTAAATTTCAGATATCTTTACGCGTTCTCTAGATAAGGAGTTTTGACAGACACACAGACGGACAGACGGACAACAAAGTGATCCTATAAGGGTTCCGTTTTTTCCTTTTGAGGTACAGAACCCTAAAAATTACAGATGTCAAGGTTGCAGCTGTCATATTCAAGAATCCACACTAGAATGGTAGGACGAGTTTTTTGGCGGGAACGCGGAAAAGACATGTCGCCTCATTGTATTATTTTGTTAAAGTTGTGTTTTTATCAGTGATAATTAGTGAAAAATTGTGGTATTTCATTGATTATGAGCTGAATTACGTGCATAAGTGTGGGCAAGTGATATAATGTGACGTATCATGTCGTTCCGTGTTGTTACCAAAACTCCATAGACACCTCTAGAAAAGTCTCCACTGCTTTACTGAGTTATGACTTGGAATTAAAGTGATAGGACTTAATAAGAGCTACATATCGGATGACAGCTGTCAAGCTTAAATGTGCAATATCTCCATAACTATGTATTATAGACCATTGCTTTCTTCACTAAACTGATATGAGATCTACATTTCGGATGACAGCTGTCAAACTTAAAAGTGGATGATCTCCGTCACTGTCGATGCTAGACCATTGCTGTCTTCACAAATGTGATAAAGCTCAAGGAGAGATATGATATCTTTCAGATGACAGCTATCAATATTACGGAAATAATCAACTTTTAAGTTTGAGCTGTCACATCAAATGTAGATCTTTTTGAGCTCTATCACTTTTGTAAACACAGCAATGGTCTAGGGTCAATAGTTACACAGATTTTTCACTTTAAAGCTGTCATTTGAAATGTAGGTCTCGTTGAGTTCTATCACTTGTGTCACGTCAGCAATAGTCTAACTTTATTAGTTACGGAGATATTCCACTTTTAAGTTTGACAGCTGTCATCCGTAATGTAGGTCTCGTTGAGCTCTATCACTTGTATCAAGACAGCAATAGTCTAGCTTTAATAGTTATGGAGATATTCCACTTTTAAGTTTGACAGCTGTCATCCGAAATGTAGGTCTCGTTGAGCTCTATCACTTTTGTGAAGACAGCAATAGTCTAGCTTTAATAGTTACAAAGGTATTCCACTTTTTAGTTTGACAGCTGTCATCCGAAATTTAGATCTCGTTGAGTTCTATCACTTTTGTGAAGACAGCAATAGTCGAACATCGATGGTTACGGAGATAATCCACTTTTAAGTTTGACAGGTGTCATTTAAAATATAGATCTAATTGCGCTCTGTCACTTTTGTGAAGTCAGCAGTAGTCTAACTTCGATAGTTACGGAGATAATTCACTTTTAAGCTTTGACAGCAGTCATTAGGACAATCTAATAGATCTCATTGAGTGTTATTACTGCTATTAAGACAGTAATGGTCTTGCTTCGATAGTTACGGAGATAATAATACTTCTTAGTTTGACAGCTGTTACTTTCACACCTGTCATGCCATTTTACTTGTATTAATTCTGGAATGACAGTTGTCAAATTTGACATGAAAAGTGAAATGAAATAAAAATTCATAATTTCAGCTAATCAATAACACATATAAAAACTAACCAAAATATCGATAGTTTTTTTTTGATATAATAAGAACATCGCTATTGTTTTTCGACTCAATATGGCGGACCAGGCACGCGCGACACGTCACGAAAAATATAGACACTATAGCGAAACTGTGCTGTATAATGTTGGTCTATTCTTATTACGTACATTTGAAAGAGACGCCTATATGATTATTATTTCGGTTTTTAAACTATTACATGTCAAAGTATCTAAATGTCATTACACCATCTCCTTCTGATTCCTTCCTCAATGGTCAACGCAACGGTTTGTTTTCAAATGAATGAACAAGTCACAGTAACGATAGCCTCTATAATCTAAGAACGATCTTAGATTATAGAGGGAATAGATACGAAGTAAATTCTTATGTCCTCCCGCAAAGATTCAGACCTTATAGTGGTCGGCTAATTTGAGGTCCTGTAGGAACGAAGGGCGTGGATTATATTCTGATTTTTGCCCTTCAACTCTCATTACATCACCTCATTGCTTTAATTTTATTGTTTACTTGCCTATGTCTTAAGATTATGGCATTAAAAATATGTAATCAAATTCTTCGCCTCCCGCCATCCACTATACCCCAAAAGGCTTTTGACAGTTGTAGCCGTCATTATTCTGAGACCATCCAACCAATAAGAAATTATCTTCATATTTATGTTTTGGCTATAGCAAAGCTGATTGTGATTTCTACAAATATTGTATTAAACGTGTAAATAAATAGAATTTATAACATTATAAGGGCACAAACAATAAAAAACAACCATGGTTACCTGCTGTGTTTGGGGCTGCGAATCGTGTTCTAAGAACAAAAGCGAATGTTTATAATTTTTAGGTTAGTCGTAGTTTTTGTATTTTCACGTCTATGTTTTTGAAATATGAATAAGTGTTCAATGCAGGAACTATAAATGACGTTTAAAACTATCTATTTTAATTCACAACACAGCATAAAACGATAATTTTGAGAAAAGCAAATATATTGAATGTTTACATTACTTCAAATAGTGATGGACAAAGTTACGATTTTATTGCATTGCAATATGTTATTCGATACTTCTCTCGGTGCATAATCGGTAGAAGTCATAATAAATCTATGGTTGTATAGTACTCGTTTTTGCCAAACTTCCTTTTAACCCGACTACCAATTAATGACTACCTATGTTTTTAAGTAGAATCTTGGTTATCTATTAGGTTTGTAAAAGACAACATTCATATTGGGCTAATCCTGATAATTCCGACCAAATAGTATTAATGCATATAATTCTCAACATGTTATACCATGGGACCAACCCTCTATGATCACTCCCTGCGTAGTTATCGAATTTTGAAATTAATTATTTTCATATATTAACAAAAATATTCACCAATTTACCTGCTTATTTCTAATAAGTTATTAGAACCGTTCATTGCATATTCAGTAGTATTAGACGCTTTTTACTGTAGTTAATATGTGTTGGCTTGTCATTTATTTATTTTATTAACATGGTTTTATTAGTTTAACCTGTATGTTTGCTTGCTTGTAACCAACCCCTTTGAGCTCGATTTTGACCTACTTTGAGTGATAACATTTTCTTTAAATTTCCACACCTATCAAAGATGGATGACAATACATTTACTAAAAAAATAGAAAAAAAAATCTATAATTGAAAAATAAATATGGTAAAAAGAACCTAAAAAACACTCTTTTATTTTACTCTTTTTATTTGATATGCCAAGAAAGCGTGTTTTTTAGTATTTTCTAAACTACCTAATATTGATTTTGGATCTCGGAAACGGCTTCAGTGATTTTGATGATTGTCATTCAAATAAATGTTTTTAAGTTCAATAGAGAACACAAAAGGGTCTACTATCAAATATTTCAAAATATTCGTTCGGCCTAAGTGTATGTTGATACATTAAACAGTGTCTCAGTTTCATTCATAGCTGGTTGATAAAATCTTTTTTTTTAAATAATTGTTTTCAAAACTCGGTAACTAACTACTGCACAGGAGGTGATTCTAGAGGGTTGGTCATGTGGGGTAAAATGTACAGGATAATATTATGTATCTACGAATATTATTGCCTAAATAATTGTTTTGGTCGGCACTCTTTCAGATATAGCCCAAAATGAATGATGTCTTTTAAACAGGGTTATTTCTAATCAATTAGCATTGTTTTAGGGGCTTGTTCTATATATCAAAACTAACAACTTTTGTTCTACGACTTTTTGAGTGGTTAAGAAAGTGCGAAGTAATGAGGAAAGTTATACATATTTATGATAGTAAATTTAAAACGTGTCGTGTCAATCATGAAAGCGCCATCGTAATTATAATAGCTAATTAGCATATTTCTGTTTCTTTTTCACTTTAGGCATTCGATAGAGAGAACACTTTTTAAGTTTGCTATTTAATTTACGATAGCGCCTTCATAATTGGGCCTAGTATAGCTTAAAAACTACGCTTTATAAGTTTAGTACATCGGTAGTCACACAGAAGAGAGAAGGTCTCTTTTCTGTGGGCAGTCAGGTATTTCTGGGAAAAATCGATATTTTTATCGATTCTAGTTTCGAATCGAATTTCAAAGTATTGATTTAGCGCAACGCTTCAAGGGGGCGGGGCAAAATCGACGCCATGTTTCCGAGATATGCTATGACGTAGCTATGATACGTTATTTTCGTGCTAGGGCGCCCCTATGAGAACGATAGGCACTGTAGAATGAACGTGTGATGTTTTCACAGAGGATGTTGTCATAGTATACCAACATAAAAAAAATACTACTAATGTTGATAGTACACAACGTTTAACCAAATATTCATTAGGAAGTTTCCTTTATCATAAAAACTAAAAGTAATTATGTACATTTAAAGACGTTAGAAATGTATTAGATACAATGAAAAAATACTCGAATATCTTAATAAATGACGGAGTTATGGATGTCTAAACGAACGAAATCAAAAAAACCCGCGACGGATTTATGCAAAGGATATGGAAAAGATGCGGGTTTTGAAATCTTGCAGAAACAAAAGTTATACCAATAGAAAGCTTACATAATTATCTTTTCAAAGACATATTTTTTAGATTTTTTTTCATCGCCATTTAATTTTCAAATGGGTTCTAAAAACATTAGAAAAATGCACTATGTGCTACACCAAATAACTGCATTAAGCCTAAATTGAAAAAAAAACCTGACAGTGACATTAAGAAACAGCAAAAGGAAATGACATTGTCAATATTGAACAACCAATAGAGGGCTGGTCGCCATGTTTTAAAAAATAAATAAATGTCAAACTCTAAAATACCAGCCCGCTATTGGTTGTTTGAAGATTCCTGTCTGATACGTAAACTACGTAGACCTCCTCTTAGTATTACCAGTTCAGTCTAAATATTTTCTACTTAGTGAAATAAAAAAGAGATATTATAATAAAACGGCGATACACAAAAATATGTCTTTGCGTCAAATAATATTCTTAAATATGGCACTAAACATTAATATAGCTCGCATCGCTGCCGGTTTTCAAGGACCGCTTCCCATATAAAAAGTTTACCAACTCCTTTATATGTGACGTCATCCGACTCAAGAGTCGAGCCGTGGTTTAGGCGGGAGTAAGGAAAAAGGAAATAAAGTGCTTCATGCTATACCGGGTATTTTTCTAAGCCACGAATACGTTCTAGGATATCATTGTACTTATCTTTATGTTATGATCAAGATTTACTATGAGACTAATCCCCCAAAATAACGAAAAAAATTCAGCATTCCCATAAATTTTGTCGTGAGTAAATGAACTTTATTTCTAAATGGAACAAGACTTGGCGTGTGTACCTAGTGTACTGCGGTTATTACATATGTATATATTGACCAGTAGTTTTCCAAATAGTAGACCTCACAAGTATACATTTTGGTGAAATTTTTCTGGTAATCAGTTTTCAAAAATGCACAACTTGCACAGGCAAATATATTCAAATATTCTGCCCTAAAATATAATTGTATATTATGACCAACTTTTACTATGGGACTAATCCCCTGTACAGAGTTACCCAAAACTTCTCAGTCTAATATTTGTTCTTATAAAGTACTTGTAGGTAAAAGGTTTTTTCAGAACTTATTTTTTAGTTCCGAAAATGACAGATGTCAATGTGACAGCTGCCATTATATGGCATATTATTATGAAATTCATACTAGAGTGGCACGACAGATGTCATCTGAAATGTAGATCTCGTTGAGCTCTATCAATTTTGTGCCTTAAGTAACGGTCTAGAAACGACAGTTACGGAGATAAATTACTTTGAAGAGCTGTCATCCGAAATATAGATCTTGTTGAGTTTTATCACTTTTGTGAAGACAGCAATGGTCTAAAATCGTTAGTTATAGAAATAAACCGCATTTAAGTTTAACAGCTGTCACTTTGAGACCTGACATGTCATCCTAGTATGACATTTTAGAATATGACAGCTGTCACTTTGTTCAGTCATTTTTAGGGTTTCGTAGTAAAACGAGGAACCCTTAAAACTTCATTATGTCCGTGTAACGGACGCCGCCGCTTATAGACCATATTAAAACTTTCTCTCAAAATCATTTAAGCACTGTGGAATCATAAAGTTTTGAGCTATTAAAGAAAATTGAAATTTTTAAACATTAGAGGTCATCGACCTCACAAGTATATTTCATACAAACAAACAAACAAAAACACCTTATTAGACAACCACATTACATTAAAAAAAAAAACAAATTACAGGGGCAAAACAATACGATTAATATCTGGTGGTCTTATCGCTTTAAGCAATTTCTTCCAGGTAACAAAGAATTCATCCTAAATTACGTTTTCCTAGTAATCAACCATCTTAAAAATTTACATCATCCTATCATACGCATGTCTCGACACGCACTTGACAACTTATTGGAACTAGAAAATAAAAGCCTTGAAAAAAATTATCTAACGTATTTTATTAGAACAAAATATATTACGCTTCACCAGTTCTAGCTAGCTAACCCTGTATAGGGGATCAGTCACAAACTCTGACACCAGGGCTAGCCATCCGGCCTATACAAACTTACTTACTTAGTCCCGTAGTAAAATTTGGCCATAATATACAATAATATCTTAGTAAAGAACCTTACCATTTTTATGATTAAGAATATATTATTTACCTGTGAAAGTTGTGCATTTTTGAGAACTTATCACAAGAAAATGTATACTTGCGAGGTCTACTGTTTGGAGAGCTACTAGTTAATAGTTACAGATGTAAAAACCGCAGTACACTAGACACATACACCAAGTCTTGTTCCATTTAGATATAAAGGTCATTTACTCACGACAAAATTATGGGAATGCTAACTTTTTTTCGTTATAATGGGGGATTAGTCCCATAGAAAAAGTTGATCATAACATAAAGATAAGTACAATGATATCCTAGAACGTATTCGTGGCTTAGAAAAATACCCGGTATAGAATAAAGCACTTTATTTCCTTACTCCCGCCTAACCCACGGCGCGGCTCTTGAGCCGGATGACGTCACACGCATAAATCTGTCCGCGAGGATTTTTGATTTCGTGCGGTCATGTTTAAAAATTTATAACTCAGTCATTTTTGAAGATAATTGAAAAATAAAAACACCATAATTTATTGCAGACTTGGAGTAATTTAATAAAAATAAAACTAGAAAACGGGAAACTTCCTTATTGGTAGATTTAAGTGTGCCACAACTTTAAATCACAAAGGCCAAGAATACACGCTTAATTTTTTTTATTCCTTAGAGAATGAGTAATCTTTTCTTCTCTTATAGCACATCGCCAAACATGAGCTTATTTTCGGTGGCAAATTCAATTTTAGACATAATTTTGGATTGTACTTTTTTTAATAAAAACCACAGACTACTATAGATACTACGTACATAAAAACTTATAAGTAGCTCTTAAAATGCAAAATTCTTTATTAACTTATTTGGTACAATATTATGGAAAAGTTATGAATAAAATTTTAAATTACATGATATTAACATATTGATACATACAGCAAACCAAAGCTTTTTTCTATTTGTTCGTTAATGTATCAACTTAAACAACAAATAAGTCTAAATAGGTATTAAGGCAATAACTCCGCCTTTTCATTAAATTCTTCTAGAAGGTTTTTCATGTCTTCATAGCCAGAAATCTCTTGCGCTTTTTGTAAAGGTAACCATTTTAAATCTTGATGTTCATCAGACAATTTTACTTCTTGATTAGGATCCTTTAATTTTGCCAACCAGTACACCACAAGTTTTGGTTTACCATTCACTTGATAACTGAGTGTTTTGGATATGTCTTTGTAGATCTGAAATAATCATAACATGTCATTTCACATGTAAATCTCATCAATAATTTTAATAATTATTAATATCAATATAAGCCTTTATCTGATTACCCTGTGCTAAGTAAAGAGGAAGTTATTAAGGCCATCATTATGATCAAATCGTAACATGGGGCCCACCCAAGATAAAAAAAAGTAACTCTACACAAAAATGTACGAAACAGCTTTTTTTTCTTTTTCTCAAAATCCGGGATAGCCCCTGGTGAAAGTTATTCATTACAAGCGATGGTCTGAATCACCTAACTTCGGTTTAGTACATCAGTTCTGAATAACCCTGTATAATAGTAAATAATTACTTCCAAATCATTTTCCGATAACCCCGCTTCTTCTCTTGTTTCTCTTAGTGCAGTCAGCCAGTCTGATTCTCCAGGATCTACATGACCTGAAAAAATAAAATCATCACTGTGGGAGATTGACAAGTAGTGATAGAAATTTCATTAAAATTAAATAATGATACATTAAAAGACGTTATTTTGAATATTTGTTTTCAGACAGATCATCAGTGGTCAATATTGTTTGCGAAAAAATTCCACTCATCCCACTAATAAAATTGGTAGTAATTTGTTAGCATAATCAAAAAATAAATATATATATTATGTATTAGATATTGAATAAATATAGTGAGATATGTACTTGATGTACATGTAATGATATAATTTGTTGTTGTTATCATTTGTTGTGAGTATATTCCTATGATTATAAACTTTCGACATTCTAGATTAACACTGACTATTGTTTTGTTTTTCATCGGTAAGAATTTTTATCAAGTTAATAAATAAGTATAATACATACGTAGTATGTATCTATAATAGTTTGTGGTACAATACCTTTTGGAGGCGTCCAATGATGTTGTCCATAAGAAGTTTGCAGTAATAAAAACTGTACAGCTTGGTTAACGTTTCTAAAGATAACTAATCCGGCTGCTTTTGTAGGAGACATGATATTTTATTTTCAATTTAGCAAACGTAAATCATTGTAATACATAATCAAATTAAATTATAAATTAATTAACCTCTCTTTTTTGGCAAAGGTTATTTACAATTTGGGAGCCAATAATGTACGACCCAGTAATTCACGACATGATATTGTACAGCCTGATATTGTACGGCATGATAATTTGTGTCACTGGCCATGGAATATCAGGCTGTGCAATATTGGGCTATGAAATACAGGCCGTACATTATCAGCCTGTGTCGATAATGTCCGGCACAGTATTGCACGGCACGATATTGTACGACCTGATATTTTGTGTCCCTGGACCTTGGTTATTTTGTACACAAGGTATGAGTTGTAATTTGATTCTGTTGGTTAGGTTCGGTTAGGTGAACAGTGACAACAACGCGCGAGCCGAGCGAGCGAAGCGAGCGTGCCGCGGCAGCGGCCGGCGAAGCGCCAGAAACAACCTGTCCTTTTTACGAGTTAAGGATACTTTAAAAGTATGCGCGGGAGCCAGAGAAACGAAACGTTAGCACACTCGCCCGCCAACCTGGTGCCCCCCGCGTGCTCCCTTCACCCGTGCTCACCACTACGCCACGCGGCATCGGCATTGTACACACATGCGAAACAATTAGCGAATCACGGCAAAGTGTCATCTGTGGCCAATTTCTCATCCGCCAACTTGCGTGGCGCATATTATATCTATTTGGAACTGTCAGAAGTTACAGACAAACCAACCCATAGGAGCAAATATTCTTCGTGCCAATAATGTACAGCCCGTATTTTGCGACACAATAATGTACAGCATGTTATTTTGTGTCCTTTTCTTTGGGACACGTTTTATCATGCTGTACATTATTGGGTCGCAAAATACGGGCTGTACATTATTGGCACGAGGTGATAATGTACGGCCAGTATTGTACGACACGTATTGTACAGCCTGATAATTGGTGGCATGGGACATGAAATACGGGCCGTGCTTTCCTGCCCGTACAATTTGGTGTCATCAAATACGTGCCGTACAATATAGGGACTCTACAATTTTACACACACTGACGACAAATAAAGTTGCCAGGCTTAGCGCTTAAAACTTTACTATGAACCCAAAATTTAAAACGGCGTAGTGTACTTCCAGGTGTCATAAGAAAATATAACGTCTCAGCATTTCCTGGGGTTTTTACGTATCTACACTTTCAAAGTGATGATTTGTTGTTAAAACTCCAAATCTCAATCGCGATATAAAATTTAGGCACTGAAAAAACTACTATTTAAAAAAGGTAGCTCTAAGCTGTCAACACTGGCATGTGTTGTATCACAGATTAAAAATGGAAATAAACATGTTCGTTCACCACAGCTTATAACAGGTACACGAGAGGTGCGTTCGGTTTGGGCTCGGTGGCGTTTTTGGCGTTTGCAAAATTAGCGTTGATGTAAAGCGTTCGGTTTGGAATTTTTGTTCATTTCGCCAACAATGCTACTTTTGCTCACTTCCCAAAACGTACGCAAAAGGAACAAACTGCGGTGCGTCAAATGTCAAACAACATAATTATGGCGGCAATACTTTGAAAATTCAGAAATTCGCGAGATGTGATTTTTGTTTTGCAAACTTACATGTTCTTTGTTTTGCTGTTCGTTCTGATTTAAACATCTGCTTTTGACGGTCAATCACTCATGTGTCACTCGTAGCAGTAGTAAGATTGTGAAACATCAAATCACAGGACATTACACTACACAATAAAATATAAACATTAAATTACACAATTTTATCCGATTTTAGCAATACGCAATTTGCTGGTAGTATTTACATTATCTTTGCTTCGCTGTTCTGCCTTAAACACCATCTATTATTAATTGTACACCGTATTAATTAGAACGAACAGCAAAACAAAGAACATGTAAGTTTGCAAAACAAAAATCACATCTCGCGAATTTCTGAATTTTCGAAGTATTGCCGCCATAATTATGTTGTTTGACATTTGACGCACCGCAGTTTGTTCCATTTTGCGTTCGTTTTGGGAAGTGAGCAAAAGTAGCATTGTTGGCGAAATGAACGAAAATCCCAAACCAAACGCTTTACATCAACGCTAATTTTGCAAACGCCAAAAACGCCACCGAGCCCAAACCGAACGCACCTAGTATTGGCATAGAAAGTAGTAACAAATAAAAACGATTGACTATTAATTGGTTTGGGGTCGTCCACTAGTCATGACTTTTTTTTTAGCAACTTACGAATTTTTCTACCAATTTCGATGAAACTTGGTACGCAGGTTTCATATATTAATGATTTTTAGAGTTCCGTACTCAAAGGGTAAAAACGGGTCCATATTACTAAAACTCAACTGTCCGTCTGTCCGTTAGACTGTCTGTCACCAGGTGGGTGATTCTGTATGAAAACAAGCACTTAACGCGCTCTAACGTGCTCTTTGTTTTTAAGAAATTCGTGTGAAGAATATTTATTTTACAAATAACATAACTTAAACTCGGTTTATAATTTATTTTAACGTAATTTTACATTTATCAAACATTTCTTCAAACGATATTCACGGAAATAAAAAATATACTTACCGCGTTACGTTACGTTTTGTCGATAGAGAATCAGGCTCCTGGCTGTACAAATAGCGGCACGTATCTCATGAACCTTAGAAGCTAGAAAGTTGATCACAAAAGATGTATTGATTTTACCGCCATAACAACTAATAATAATAATCGGCCAAGTGCGAGTCGGTCTCGCGCACTTAGGGTTCCGTAACGTACGTAAGTTCCGGTTAGTATATTTAATTTTAATTTCATTAGTTATTTGTAGAGGAAACATCCAATTTAATATTCTGTGAAGACTGTGAATCTCTCAGCGTTGTAGCTATCACCATTCATAAGATAGAGCCTGGTGACATACTGACAGACGAACGGACAGCGAAGTCTTAGTAATAGGGTTCCATTTTTTACCGTTTGGGTATGGAAACCTAAAAATGGAATAAAATAAATATTAAAAATGTATATCCAACAAACGTGAATTTATGTATAGGTATATTGACCTTAATAACTAGTAATTGAACTAAAATATATAAAAGGAGGTTCCATAACCATCAAAGACAAAATTACAGTATCAAATCATGTCAACGTACGATGTCAATATGATTTATTGTTTTAGTTTGCAAAAATGCTATTAAATAAAATAAATTAAATTAAATTCATTTATTGAGCTCATAACACGGCAAAACCAATCACATTACAGCTACAATAAAATCTCATGGGCGTCATGGGCATCATTGCGTCAGGAAATTATTACCTAACAATGTTAAAAAAAGCCATTAGCGAAAATTATTCGTGGCATTTGATCATATCCCCTCTTGTGAAATTCCGTTTTTTTCCGAACCCCCTCCACCCTCCCGACCATTTCGAGTAGTTTCGAGTCTCACGTAATTAATAGATGATCCCATTGATGGGAAAGATTTTGTTTCGTTAATTTTGCAGAATTATCAAAATATTTTTTATTTAAATGAATACATTAATAAATTAATTAAAAACCATGTAGGTAACTGATACCTCTATAATTCTTCTATTGTTAGTCATGTCATTTTTGTCCAATAACCGGGATAATTTTGCTAAAAACATTTACAGTTGATACTTCTTTCCGTAACTTGAAACGTAATCTTATCTACGTACACGGTTTGTGATTCAGTCTGCACCGAGAGCTCGGCCGGAGCGCACGTGGGTGTTTCCTTACTGTGCGTTTTGGTGAATTAGTGCTAGCGAGTCAACAGCTTTTGTGTGCCACCGCCCTCCATCAGACGGGTAGGGCCTCGTACGAGACCCGCCACTCTGACAGCGAGGTCGCTGCCTCAACAACGTCTACCTCGTCGCGTCGCCAGTCGCCACGTGCGACCCCAGCACTCCGCCGGTCTAGGCGTGAGAGCGGGGTCGCGCGCGCCGCCGCCACCCACGCGCAGGAGGTCTGCGCCCCGTCGCCCTCTTCCCAGCTGCCCGTCGTCCAGATTGGACGGCCGCCCAGCGGGAGGCCGCGCGGTAACCACCAGCTGAAAACTTGGCGAGTACGCCAACTAGCGTGTTTCCGCCAAGTTGCGTGAACCCGCCAACCAGGCTGAATCCGCCAACTTTGCGTGAGTCCGCCAACTGGCGTGAATCAATCAACAATGTCAGGTAACCGGGAAATAAACCTGTCATCGTCGTCGTCGAGCGTGAACGACCGCGCTCCGACACCAGCAGTCCCCGCTCCGATTCCAGCAGTAACACCAGCAGTGACACCAGCAGTACCTACCACAATTCGAACCTCAGGTACCGCCGATACCAAGAGCAGGCTAACGCCTCCAGAAAACCTTATTGCAATAAGGGACATCCACGACCCTGATAAGACGATATTAGTACCCAAGTCTACAATAGGGTTGCTTCGCATCCCTGTACAAAGAGGCAGAACCGGGCGCTCGCGTTCAGCGGGAAGCGTGGCGCGCAGTGCCACACGCAGCGTTTCCAAAGCCATAGGAAGCGATGAGTATCTAGCCCATAGTCCACACAAGACCACCCTAGATGCTAGTGAGTCGCGCAAGAAGCGCACGATCTCACCGCCGGCAACCCGTCCGTCCAAAACGACCAAGATACCGATGCCTGTCATAAAAGTCGTAAAAGTCTTAGCAGCGGACCAGGTGCAGAAAATGCACAAAAGACAAGGCACTATCAGCGAGGCGACATCATCAGCCGAAGAATCGAGTGCCTCAGGGTCTCAACCCCGCAAACCACCTCTACCGATTGTCGTCAGAGCGGAGATACATCGTCCCCCTCATGAAGCGGCAAACATCCCCCTACCGACCACCCCCATCACCAAGAGGGCTACGACCTCAAAGATTAGTGGTAATGGAATTGAAAAACTCACAGTCCAAGAGCCGCAGTCGCAAAGTGACCCGCGGCTAGCAAGGAGACAAATAGCTGCAACCTACCAAAAAGTAAATTTGCCGCCCCCCCCACACTCACCATTGAGCCAGGCTAGTAGGGGGGAGAGAATCATGTCGTCTAGTGACATGATTCTACATAGTAGTATACCAGGCGCCAACCCAGAGAGAAGTACATAATTCAACCTCGTGCGCTGCCATAGAATCAGTGCCGATCGATGCCGCCCCCATGCCGTCCCCGCCCTCACCGCCCCCGGCAGCCGCGGCGGCATATGCTAAGGTCTTGGCGGCATTATCTCCATCAAAAGGGAGAAAATCACCCACCAGCGAAAATGATCGCAACACTCGGCCATCCAACCCAACGACGGCCACGCGCGATCCCGACGGCCCACTGAGGACTAGATCTGGAAAGTACCCGTCATTGGTGGTAGAGCGGCTAAAAGACTGGCCGCGTCATATGGCCGCACTAAAAGACTGCCTGGGGTACGTCCCAAACGCGCGCCCTTATAACTCCGGAATAATTTATCATCCGAAGTCCCCGGAAGAATTCCGGGCCGTACAGGCCTACATGGTGGAGGCCAAACGAAAGGAGCCATCCATACAATTCCACGCCTACTCCTTAAAAACGGAAAGGCCCCATAAAGTGGCTCTTTGGGGCCTACCACAGGATACAGATGGGGAACTTATAGTCCAGGCCCTTAAAGATAAGGGCTACCCAGCGCGGTTCGCAAGAGCACTCCCGAGCCGCCGAAATAACCGCAAAACAGTGTATCATATACAGCTCGACCCGATGACCAAAGAAAACCTGGAAGACCTTTACAAGATAGACGAACTAATGAACATGCCTCGAGTTCGCGTCGAGGCATGGAGGGGCACAACAACAATGCCCCAATGCCATCGATGCCAGGCCTTTGGACATTCGTCAGTCAACTGCTTTAGGGACCACAAATGCGTCAAGTGTGCGGGGCCCCACTTCGGATCAGAATGCCCTAAAGTAGCTGACTCACCACCTACCTGCGCTAACTGTAAAGGGAGGCATACAGCAAACAGCAGAACCTGTCCAGTCTTCCGCAGAGAGGCGAGGAAGAGGGGCATCAGATTGCCTGGGGATCCTCCCCCCCCAACCCAAAACCATGGTCCAAATGCCAGATTGCGGGCAGAGCCCACAAGCACCCGAAGGGAAACAGGGCAAACTAGGCCAATACCAACCGCCAAGTCAATCCCAGTTCCAGCGGCAGCGACTCAGGGGATACAACAAATGCCCACACCATATCCCCCAGGATGGGGATGGCCAGCGCTGCCCACTACACTGTGCCCACCAGCAAACATGCCACGTTTCATGGGAGGGGAGCAAAGACCGATACCGAAGAGAAATAGGAAGCGCAGAAGGAGGGGAAAGAATGCGAATGCCCCACCCGCTGCATCGACCCCTGTCCCACCTGCCACAGAGTTGCCGGTCTTTGCGCCATTCCACTCTGCTGCAGGACGCAGGCCAGGAGCGGCTGAGAAAAGGAGCTCCCAGCAACCCGAAACAGCCACACCTCTACCGCCGCAAACATGCTCAGAAGTTAGACATGAACGTGAGCGGGGATCACAACCAGCGCACCCGACAGCTCAACCAACAGCCGCATCGGCTTCAAATGCAGCCCCAGCAGGACCGCAGCCTAAACCTAAAAGCACCAAACCGAAGCTCAAAAGGTCAAGGTCAGTGCCTTCATTAGCGCCAACCCAAGTGCCTACTGAGGGCCCAGAACCAAGAGTGCACTTCGCACCCATTGGCTGGACACCAACAGCGATGGCAAGGGGAGCCGTTCCAGTGGCTCCCAGAACTATGCACCCATACCACCAGATGCAGCAGAGAGGCCTCCCGCCCCGACTTCCCCTCGGCCCGAGCCTGGGCCATCATCCGCATCAGAACACCCAACAGCACCGACCTGCTTTCCCTCGTATCATAACGGGACCTCCAGTAAGCGCCCAATTAGGGGAATCCATCAGCGCCATGATGGGGGCCCTTGTGGGACTGCTCGCTGCCATCGCTGCGGGGGAGGACCTCCGAACGGCGGCGATGCGCGGACTGGCCACACTCCAATCGATTCATTATGGATAGTGGCCTAACGCGCATCATGTACTGGAACGCCGGAGGCATTAAAAACAAGATCGACGAATTACGGATTCTCACCCAGTCGCAGGATATCCATATCATACTTGATACATAATAAAAGGAAAACCAATTTGTGAACTTGGTTTTAATCAACTTAAAACATTTAGGTATAATAATTTAAGATATTAATTTGTACCATGACAACTACTGACAGAGTTGTCAGTTAGAAAAGTAACAGCTCTGTTACGTTTTCAGAAAGAAGGTCATATCATTCACCCCCTTCTTAAGACATTACATAGTCTTGAAGGTAAGCCGGAGGTTTTCGATCACGGGTAGTTCGGCGAGGCTGGACGTCTTCAATCCTTGAATCGTGAGATGATTGCTGTTCAGACGATTGCCCTTCCTCTGTATCAGGCGTAAAATACTCATCATCCGATGGAATATTATCGGTATCTGGAAGTGGTGCTAGACGTCGATTTGACACGGTTGTTTCGCGTCCCTCTGGTAGTCTCACATAAGAATAATCAGGGTTACTTTGAATAAGCTCCACCTCTTCAACGACTGGGTCATATTTCGAGTTTCGTATGTTCTTTTTCATATATACCGGTCCCGGCGTTAATAACCAGGTCGGCATGGACTGGCCGTTTAAAGAACGGCGAGGATGGTTAAACATTCTTTCGTGTGGTGTAGCATTTGTTCCAGTAGATAACAAGGATCTGATAGAATGAAGTGCTACTGATATCGCTTTCTCCCATTCGGAAATCTCTTGTTTATTAGAGCGGAGATTCAATCGAATTGTTCGCCAAAGTGTTCCATTCAGACGCTCCACCAAGCCATTTCCTTGAGGATTGTAGGGAGTCGTACGACTACAAGCGACTCCAAGACCCGTCAAAAACTTCTTCAAGTCGTCAGATAAGAACGATGCGCCTCTGTCTGTATGAATGTAAGCTGGAGTTCCAAATAAAAAGAATAGTTCTCTAAGACACTTTTGAACCGTTTCTGATGACACATCTTTGCAAGCAAAGGCAAAAGGAAATCTGCTGTATTCGTCTATTATTGTCAAAATATATTTGTTGGAAGTATTGCTCGGAAGAGGACCTTTGAAATCCAAGTTAAGCCTTTCGAAAGGTGCAGTCGCCTTTATAAGTTGTCCTTCATTTTTAACAAATCTAGGCTTTATTTCAGCACATATTGGGCACGCAGCGGTCATCTTTCTAACCTCTTCAATAGAGTACGGAAAGTTTTTAGTTCGAATCCAGTGATACATCCTTGCCACTCCTGGATGGCACAAAGAGTTGTGTAATTCTGACAGCTTATTAAAAGTAGAATTCGTAAGAGCACACACTCGAGAGAGAGCATCAGCAGCTAGATTTTCTTTCCCTGGTCGGTAAACGATGTCATATTTGTAGCAAGATAGTTCTAAGCGCCATATCTGTATCTTTTCATTTTTAATCGTGCTTGAGTGGCTCTGATTGAACATAAATGAGACGGATTGCTGATCCGTAACTAGTAAGAAATGTCTGCTAATTAAAAAGTGCCGCCATTTTCGCAAGGCTTCTACAATGGCGCTGGCTTCCTTTTCTATCGAAGGGTGGCGACGTTCAGAATCGTTAAGTGAACGTGAGAAGAAAGCAACAGGTCGACCCTTTTGGGATAGAGTTGCTGCAATCGCATACTCTGAAGCATCAGTTTCGACAGTAAATACGTCTTTGTCATCAATAGCGGCGAGGGTTGATTCTGCAATGTCAGCTTTAAGTTTGTCAAAACAATTTACTGCCTCTTGTGATAGTGGAAATGTGGCCTCTACTAATGGTCTGATCTTAGTCGAAAAGTTGCAAATCCATTTAGAGTAGTGGGCGAACAGCCCGAGTGTTCTTTTTAAGGATGCGACGTCAGATGGAGGTTAATCAGTGGCTCCAAGCGAGACTTATCTGGCTTGACTGTGTTGTTTTGAATCGTATAGCCGAGAATATTAATCGATTCAGTTTCGAAAACGCTTTTGTCTTTGTTCTGGGTGAGATTATATTTCTCAACGGCTGCCATGAATTTGCGTAAATTATTGCTATGATCTTGTTTATCCTTACCGCAGACAGTGACGTCGTCTAAATAAGCGAAGGTTCCTTTCAGCCCTTCTGTCTTAATGATGAAGTTGAGCGTCCTTTGGAACGCAGCAACCCCGTTTGTCACGCCAAAAGGAATCCTTGTAAATTGATAAAGGTTTCCACAGGCTTCGAATGCCGTGTATTTCTTTTCTTTTTGAAGGATTGGTACTTGGTGATAGGCGCTTTTAAGGTCTATTTGACTGAAAACATTATATTTTGCGACTTGAGTGACAACAGAATCTATATTAGGTAGTGGATAGGCGTCCAAATCGGTATATCGATTAATAGTCTGTGAATAGTCAATTACAAGACGTTTTCTGTGACTGTCTCCACCAACTACTAGTACTTGTGCTCTCCAAGGTGATACACTGGGTTCAATAACTTTGTCTCTTAGTAAGTTTGATATTTCGTCTGCTATAAATGTTTGGTCTTCTTCAGAATGACGTCTGGAACGAATGGCGATTGGTCTGATTTCAGGTGATAGATTGGTAAAGATTGATGCTGGCGAAACAGAAGCTTCAAGGACGTTGCAAATCTTCAGTGGTTCTTTGTCACCTCCTAACTGAAGTTCGAGAGAAGAATGATTCTTTAAAAGATCGTGTCCGATAATGACATCAGCGCAAAGGTTATTTATTATAAGCAATGGTTGGTGTTTATAGATGTGCCGATCGATCTGTATAGTCACATAGCAAATTCCATCTACATGAGAGACATGGTTGAGAGATGCGAGTGTTATGACTTGTTTATAAGGTTGCCTCTTGATTTTCATAGTTTGTACTAAGTCATTGTTGATAAAACTGATAGAGCTTCCCGTGTCTATTAATGCATCAGCTCGATGATCATTGACAGTAACATGGATAGTTGCCATGCGCAGGCTTGAAGGTGATGCAGCTGAGATTGCTGATACTGATAGTTGAGAATCTTGATGTGCGTCTGTGTTAACAGCATTTGCATTCTGTTGCTGGCTGGAGCGACACACTTTTGCAAAATGACCTCTCTTGAAACAATTTTGACAGTCAACTTTAAACGCTGGACATTTTATCCGTTGATGAATATTACCGCCACAAAAGAAACATCGACGGCGACCTTTCTGGTTGCTTGCGGCGGAAAAATTTGGTTGCAGCTCTTCTGGATCTTGGTTGACTGTTTCGGTGACGACATTAAAGGCAGCTGGTCTCGCTTCAGATTCTATAATACGGGAAGTATTTTCAGCGCATTCAAGGGAAACTGCTAAATTCAGAGTTTCCTCTAATGTCATTGTATATTTTTCTAATAATCGCTCTCTAATTCTTTTAGAATTAAGTCCTGCAATGAGAGTTGCACGAATGGTTTCGTCTTGATGTTCTTTGGCAGTGATTGCTTTGAAATGACAGTCATACGCAAGTGCGGTCAAAGCTCTTGAATATTCTGCAATGGATTCTCCAGCTTGCTGCTTTCTAATAGCCAACTGATGGCGGGCTAAGATAATATTTCTTTTCTTCTCGTAAGCATCGTTTAGTATTGTAATAGCTGCACTATATTCGCTACATTCTCGAACAAGATTAAATACATTTGGTGAGATGTGGTTTAGAAGAAGTTTGAGCTTAACAATCTCGGAAGCAGAAGCAGCCTCTTTGGATAAAAAGTTTTCGAAAGAATACCGCCAGTGAATCCATTTTAAGTCGGCACCAGTAGTAGCGGGTTCCACATCAAAGCGTTCAGGACGCAAGTAGTGCGATAGCCGCATCACACTTGAAGTTTCTTTAGACATTTTTAAGTTGATTAAATTGATACATAATAAAAGGAAAACCAATTTGTGAACTTGGTTTTAATCAACTTAAAACATTTAGGTATAATAATTTAAGATATTAATTTGTACCATGACAACTACTGACAGAGTTGTCAGTTAGAAAAGTAACAGCTCTGTTACGTTTTCAGAAAGAAGGTCATATCAATACTCCTGGGTGAGACCAAACTAACGGACAGACTACAGCTCAAGGTGCCCAATTACTGCGTGTACCGCCGGGACGAAGTCTCTCCCCGGGGTACGGCTTACAGAGGAACAGCCGTCCTGGTGAGGAGGGACGTCGTGCACGAGGAGCTGGGCAACCTCCAGTTCGAATCAACGAGGACGACGGGGATCCGAACCATGGTGGCCGGCAAGGAAACAGACATTTTTGCCGGCTACAGACCTCCGTCTAATCGTGAGGAGATAAGCGCGTTGGACATGGACGCAATTTTCACGTCAAGACCGACACTACTGGCTGCTGACTTAAATGCTAAGCACAGGGCGTGGGGGTCAAATGTGAACTCAGCCAGCGGCAAGAAACTTCTCCATATGACCGAGGCGAGAGGCATCACGGTCATAGGCCCAGACTCGCCCACTCATGTTCCATCGAACCCTCGAGCACGTGCCGACGTACTGGACATAGTGCTACACAAGGGGATCGATGCTCCAGTGTACGTAGAAGTCCTGTACGACTTGCAGGATCAGCATCTCCCCCTGCTCATTACCGTCGGAGGACCTACGTCGAGCATGGCGAGGCGACCGCCGAGGAAGAGAGTAGATTGGGAGAAGTTTCGTACCGGATTGCAATCGCTAACAGTCGGCAAACTCTCGACCGCAGAAGAAGTGGAGGACTGCTCGAAGAGACTGACGGAGGCGATTTCAGCCGCACAAGAGGCCGCAACGACACAGGAGCCACCTACCGCACGGCGTGACGAACTACCTCGAGATCTGAAAGCTATACGCGATCACAAGCGGGAGCTTAGGCAGCTGTGGGCCCACACCCGCTGCCCAAAGATCAAGAAAGAACTGAACGCCGTAACAGAGAAATTTGCAGAGTTGATAACGGCCTGGAGGGGCACCGCCTGGGATTATCACATAGCCCAGTGCGATGAGAACAAAACCGACCTGTATAGTCTAAACCGCCACCTGACCCAGGCTAAAGCGTCCGTTTGCCCACTCCTAGACGGCTCCGGTAAACGGCGTTACTCAGCCTTAGAGAGGGCAGAGCTACTCGCTGACCACTTGGCAGGTCAGTTCCAGTTACACCCGGTCCCACCAGAAGCCTCATACGAGGTACAGGAGCACCACGAGCGAGTCGCCAGGGAAGTGTCCGCATACCTGCAGGCCCCGGCACCTCCGTTGGGTGGGCTGGACTTCATAGCCCCAACGGAAGTAATAAGAGCCGTGAGACGTCTAAAGGTGAAGAAAGCACCGGGTCAAGACGGGATACCGAACGCCGCGCTCAGGCAGATGCCAGCGAGAGGCCTGGTTTGTCTGACCCGGCTGTTCAATGGGATACTTCGGACCGGGCATTTCCCCGCGATATGGAAAACTGGCAAGGTGATCGTCTTACCGAAACCTGGCAAGGATCG
This sequence comes from Hypomecis punctinalis, assembly GCA_949316475.1. Taxonomy (NCBI): domain Eukaryota; kingdom Metazoa; phylum Arthropoda; class Insecta; order Lepidoptera; family Geometridae; genus Hypomecis; species Hypomecis punctinalis. The sequence goes on from OX438813.1 coordinate 18,702,733, forward strand.
ACGATTGCCGGCCAGCTACCGCCCCATCACCCTACTACCGCACCTCTCCAAGTTGTTTGAGCATTTGCTGCTGCGGAGAATGCGTCCCCACATCACACCCAGGGATGAGCAATTCGGGTTCCGCGCGCAACACTCCACTACGCTCCAACTGGCGAGGGTACTCCACCAGCTAGCACACGACCAGAATATGGGGAGATGGTCCGTCGCCGTGTTCCTGGATATCGAGAAGGCCTTTGACCGGGTGTGGCACGAGGGCCTCATATACAAACTGATGAACAGTACGATGCCGCCTGCGCTAGTTCGAGTCGCGGCATCGTCCCTTCCGATCGAGATTTCTTCGTGTCCGTCGAGAACATGCACTCCGGAAAGAGGAAAATCGAAGCAGGAGTTCCACAGGGAAGCTGCACATCGCCGTATTACTACGCCGCCTATACAAACGACATCCCGAACCCGGAGGACCCCACACCGGAAGGACGGGATGTAATGTTAGCCCTTTTCGCCGACGACAGCGCTTATGTCGCTTCTTCGAGAATAGCCGCACTAGCCGCGGCCAGGATTCAGCGGGTCCTTGATATCTTGCCAGAGTGGCTAGACAAGTGGCGGATGGCTGTCAACGTGGGCAAGACGGCCGCGCTGCTTGTCGGAAGCACCAGGAGATCCAACTACCCCCGACCATTGGAGCTTAGAGGAGAAGACATCACGTGGGAAAAGACGGTAAAGTACCTGGGTGTCTTCATAGACCCGCGCCTGAGCATGCGCTCACAGACCACGCACGCTGTCCATCAAGCAAAGGCTGCTAGAGCGATGCTGCGACCGGTACTCCGCTCTAAGCTGCCATTGAGCACCAAGATGGGGATATACAAAACATATATCAGGACCCGTCTGACATACGCTGCACCGGCCTGGTACCCGCTGTGCAACGAGACCCAGAGAAAGCGACTCCAGGTGGTCCAAAATACCAGTCTGAGGATGATCTCGGGAGCTGGCTGGTTCGTTCGGAATGACTTACTGGCACAGGACCTAAAGGCAGAACCGGTTAGGGAGTTCGTGGCTCGGTTGGCGCGTCGAATGTTTGACTGCGCAGACAACGGGCCACACCCTCACCTACAAAACATCGCCCCCCACCATGCACGTCCACCGGACGTAAACGAAAGAACCTGGCGCTCTCTCCCTCGAGATCTCCTCCTGGCGGAAGATGAAGAGGAAGTAGGCGGCCCTGCATGAGGCCCTCGCAATAAAGAAAACATTGAATCACCAACGCCATGATGGCCCACAAAGCCGTGATGGCCAACAGGCTGAGAGGGGCTTGAGGCACCAATCGCCCTCGCGGGCGTGTCGGACGCTCGCCCCTCCCATAAAGCCAACCCACCCTCCCCTCCATCCCCAGCTAGTCCCCCACTCCTTCCTCCCCCCCCTTCTTTTCCGCTAATGCCATTGTTACAGGCTCATAAAGCCAAGTCGGCCACCAGCAAAACAGCTGAGAGGGTGTAGGAAGTTCCACTCGCTCTTGCGGGCGAGTCAGATACTCGCACCCTCAGAAAAGTTCCCTGCGGGCAGTGTTCCCGCAGCGTCCAGCCGCAGCAAAGAGGAATTCCTCGAGGCTGCAACCTCGCTCCCAGTACAGGAGAGAGATGAAACCACGACGACGGTTTGTGATTACAGGTACTACATAGAAACATTACAAAAACCATACGATAATGCACCTATTGCGCACCATAATGAACTCTATGGCATCGACACAAGATCTGACAACCTGCACTGCATACGTTGGTGTTGTGTGTGAATAGTCAAAACAAACCACATTGCGTGAGCAGTGCGTGTCACACATTGACAAAAACGTCAACACATTGAAACAATTTGCACCCACACTTCGCTACTGTTCTTTTTTATTAGTTTCAGATATTACCAGTAAAATCCAAAATAATTGCGTTCATATTATGTTACTTTTGTCAACTACGAAAATCGATAAATGTCGCAATGTTTAATTGAAAAACCAGAATAAAACAATTCTCTGGTTAGTTTGTAGAATGAGAATACTTTTTATTGTTAATGCGGAGTTAGTTTTAGGCAAGTTTTAGTAGACCTATGATATTATCGTGGGTCTATCAACAGACCCTATTTTGAACGAATAATTTGAGTGAACATTTTACTATTTAGGGTGGGTCTATCAACAGACCCTATTTTGAACGAATGATTTTCGAGTAAACATTGTGTTATCACTGATTATATTATTTTACTGGTTATTATTGCTCCCTATCACTATACACAGTAAATAAATTGCAATACTATCTATTTCTGGCCTGTACTATTAGAGCGGCCCGAAATTTAAATACATAAGTGGCAAAAAAAGACAAGAATCCAGAACAAAATGAAATTAAAAAAAAATATTTTAAAAAAAAGTTTAAAATGACAGTTTGTCACAATAGCCAGTGCGCTTTTTTACTACCTACTTAAAGTTACATGACGACATGACGTTGACATAAATTACATTTGTCAATATTGACAATTATTTGAATGTCAAAATTGAGTAAAGCATCAAAGATTTTGTATACGATAAATCCATGGGGGATTTATCGTATACAAAATCCTTGAGCATCCCTTATCGTTTTAGGATTGAAGGCAAAACGGTGGCGAAACGAGAGGTTTATTCCCAGTGATACTACTAATCTTACTACCAGTAGTAAGAACGGTAAATGAATTACCGTTGTTACTACTGCAGTTGAAAGTTGTTAGAACAGTTCCAGAATGACAGCTTTCACTTTGATATCTGTCATAATTGACTTGTACTATGACCTGAAAAAACATACTTTAGTTTGACAACTGTCACTTTGACACCTGTCATGCAACTCTAGCATGACTGGTCATATTTTGTTTCTCTTTGTTATTCTAGTTTTACGGTAGTAACACAGGTAATTTATTTTTACTGTTCTAACAACTTTCAACTGCAGTAGTAACTACGGTAATTTTTACCGTTCTTACTTCTGGTAGTAAGATTGGTAGTAACACTGGGAATAAACCAAAACGAGATTCGTTTTCAAGTAAAAGTAACGCCCAATGTTGGTACTTTTAGAAGATCGTACACTTTAGAGTCGTTAACGCCGAACAGTTTAAGGAAAGATTTTACTATGTTCGGTAATTTCTTTTGTAATCGTATTCACAAGACCGTTTAGGCGAAAAACATTTAATACATAGGAGGGTGGTGATCAAAATAAATGTACGTAACTCACATGGCACTCACATGTATCGTGTCGTTACGTGTCTCACATGTTAAAAATGTAACTCACAGGTTACGTAAGGGTGATTTCATATTGTCAATAAAAATTTAAAAGATCACCCTCCTCAATCGACTTCCGCAAACAAGCAACATTCAGTTCGGTCAGGTCGTGGGTGACCGTTAGTATGTTGTTTGTGTTATTGTTGTTTATGCCTAGAGACTTAATTAAAAATACAAATGAAAAACTTTATACAGTTTATAAAACATTATTTATTTCCATGAGAACTTTAAATCACAATCACAATATTTGTAAATAATATCTTGTTTAAATTTTTCTCTATATTTTTCTGCCTTTCAGCATTAGTCATCGGCGCCATCTGCGAAAAGTTATGATAAAATTATTGTTAGATGAAAATTTGGTCAACTTTTGTAAATATAAATGACACAATAAATTATAAGTATACGCAAAGTATGTAATGTTTACACCAAATTTTCTAAAGTTGATAAAACGCGTGAGTTGCGCACATATGACTATCAATATTGATGTGAAAAAGCCCTTACATTGGTGAGTAACGTTACGTCCATGTCTCTGTTACTCACATGTAGGTTAGAAACATAACTTGACTTCTAAATCATCATTTTTCGATTCAAAAATATGTTGCACATAAGAATGTATTAGAGAAATTATAGAACAAAAGAGATGCTTTTTAATATAACGCATGCTGAGAAACAAAAACTACTTACTTTTAGGAGTTACTCTTCCGTTTTTCACATGTAAAAATAGCTTTTTCGTTCATCACACACAATATTTCGCATTAATTAAGGATGCAATGAACAAAATAGCGTTATGTTGACATCTGCTTGTAAAAATTAGTGTCGCCGTAGTAGAATTATGTTAGTTATGGTAGAATACCAATTGTAAATGGGTGAAAACTGCGTTACTCATATGTGTGAGTAACGATCAAAAATCATAGGACACTATTTAAAAAAATAAAAAAATCACTATAAAGTTACACAAAACAATAATTAGCGAAGTAAAATTCACCTTAGATTCAATGCCAATAGTAATAAAACATTGTATATGAAAGTTCATAAAATCAATAGCTTAGAGAGGTTTTTAAGTGAATCAGAAACTCGTAGGACAACTTTTTCTTGTATGAACAGAAATAGTAACGTTTTGTAACTTATTTATAAATCGATATTTTTAGTACACCAAAACTCTATTAAAGAATAGAATCTAACTGTTCATGAACTAAACTAATAATAAAAAAATAAAACCATACATAATAAAGTCACAATTTCGTAGTACAATTTTTTAAAGACGTAGGACATCCCATTTTTTTCCAATGTACATTTATTTTGATCACCACCCAGGAACATTAAACCAAAAATAAACAAAGCGACCAAAACAACTACAAATAACGCACAAAACTTCAGGACACACGAAACAACCAAATAAAATAGAAAAAAAAACAGGTCAAGAGAACTGAAACTAAAACGCCGGAAAAACTGAAACACCGAAACAAGCATATTATTTGCATTACCTAGACAAGAAAAATAATGGTCAAGATGATAAACTGCAAACTACTAAGCGATGTATTAAAGTAAATAATGATACAAGAGCCAAAATAGTGGTAATAGGCGATCAGACCTGTAAGGATTTTTCATCACAACTGATAAGCTTAAGGTCGAAGCAAGGAAACACAAACGAATATAAAATCATAAACTTTACAAACCCCGGTGCACTACATACTACAAAATACTAACTTACAAAAGTAAGTCTGACGATACTTACTATTTGGCCTCTTAACACGTTAAACACAGATTTTTCATTCGGGCCATAGCACTCACCAATGAGTCTTTTGCTTTACCTGACCTACGGCCTGACTACCAAGTTTTAGTTCTTTTTTCGGTACATGAAGGCTAACGAAGATAATTATACTGACGTGACCTGTAGCTGCAGGTCTGGCAGGCTGCATACTAGGAGTAATATTTTCTTTGTCTACATGCGTGGTCTACCTGATGGGTTAGCCCAGGTTTACAGGTAAACTGAAACTCCATTTTTGTACAGCGCCCCTGGCGACAACGAAGGAGAACTAACCAAAACGTATGGCGCCACACGCGGACGCGAAAATTTAAGTAAACTACGCAAAACCTGGACTAAGGGATCTGCTGTTTGATGGGAAGGGAGCCAAATTAGTTTTGTATAATAAGTCTTATGATTGGTTACTATAAAGTTACGCTGCAGATAGGCCGCCTCAATGAGTGAGTGAGGATACTTTTATTGGAAAGTGGCGATTTAACTAAAATCAGTAATGTTGTTGAACTAATTTTCATGCCCATTCACGCACTGGTATAATTTTTATCCTGACTAGGCCAAGATTTATCGAGGTTTTTAGGTTGATAAAAGAGACGTCAACAAGTGGTATTATTATTATTCAGAGAACAATCTAATCTCTAATTATAAATACATCGTTTGGAAGTTTGTTTTATGGGCTTCTCAAAAATATTTAATTTAGATTTTTTCATCCTCCCATTTTTTTTAAATATGAAAAATAAAGTAGAATGAAATCTACCAAAGTATGACAACAGTAACTAATAATATGACTTTTTATTTGTTCTAGTTGGTAAAAATGCTTTTATTTAACAAGTTGGAGGTTACTTAATCAGGGTTGATAGAGATAAACTACCTATTGAGTCAAATATATTTATTTATCATAATAAATTCAACATTATTTTTTGAAAAATAGGGGGCTCTTTTTTATTTATAATTAGTGATGTAATAGACTCAGAAAAATATGAACTTTCTCGAAAGGTCGAGTGATGAGGTTAGAATTTTTGATTATTATTATACCAGCCTCCATACATTTTATGGACGTGTATTTTTATCTTGTCTGATAGTATCTATATCTGTATCTGTAGTTTGACAGATGCGATTGGTTTATAGTATATTTGAGCGCTATGATTGTTCTAGAGCTATGACGCCGTTCACGGACGCCGGACAGAATATTTTTTATCCAGCATTAAAATAGGGATGTTAACCGGAATTGCTGTCATTTTGAAGATTGACTCTATTTTGCCATTAAAAAATATTAGATTTAAAAAATGTTAGTATTTTCGATGATGATACCTAAAATATACAAAACTAGAGTTAGTATGAATTTTCCCGCTAAATCACTAACAACTGTCACTCGACTGAAATGACGTCACTAACCGCAAAACAAAAGTGGTTAAGCCAATATCGATGTTTGAACTTACGTGACAACAGATTACAAATATTACAAACCATAAAGTTATATTAAATTATAAAAAATTGTTCCACGTAAGCACAGATATCTGTAAAAGGAATTCTGTGCACGCGAGGAAGTTACGAGAACTATGTACAAACAAGAAATATGTTTTTTTTTTTTGTAACTATGTTCTCGTATGTTATTTCCGTAGACAGAGAAAAATCTAAGGTAACTTCCTTGTACAAAGAGAATGTAAATAGTAATCTATAGTAGACTGTGACTTCCCTCTATAATCTAAGCTATCGTTCGTTCTACGCTTCATTCTTTTTCAGTTTTGTTTGTTTTGACGTTTGATGCACAACTAAAACATTATTGGTTCCCCTGCCAATAATATACGACCCAGTAATTAATAAATACCTTCCAGTCTACCCGTGACCACGGTCAATGCAAGTCAGCCGAAACGTCGGACGATGAGATATTTATTTATCTTGTAATTTTAGTGCGCGATTAGTCCCGTAGTATATAGTAATAATGTGTTCAAATCGCGAAAGTTTAAAAACAACAGAAGTGTCATCTGTGGCTAACTTCTCATCCGCCGACTTGTGTGGCGCTTAGTATAATTATTTCCGTGGAACTGACAGAAGTAGCAGACAAACCAACCAATAAGAGCAAATATTCTTCTTGCAAATAATGCACAGCCCTTATATATATTGCGACACAATAATGTACAGCATGATATTTCGTGTCCTGTTCTTCGAGACACGTTTTATCATGCTGTACATTATCGGGTCGCAAAATACGGGCTTTACATTATTTGCACGAGTTGATAATGTCCGGCCAGTATTGTACGACACGTATTGTACAGCCTGATAATAGTTGGCATGGGACATGAAATACGGGCCGTATTTTCCTGCCCGTACAATTTGGTGTCGTCAACAGCGCTGCCAGATCGTACCAAAAAGTACGGTTTTCCCACAGACATAATACTTACTCTTATATGTCTGTGGGTTTTCCGTACTATTCAATATACACCGTACCACAACCGTACCTCCGTGTAGACCGTACCTTTTTCGTACCTTTTCTATATTAGTGATTTACTTTGCACTACAACTACAATGGGTAAAAAACAAAAAAAACGACTTCTCCTGTTTCTCAACATCCTGAATTTGCGTTCAAAAAACTCTTTTCTTCCAACCAAATAAGACTTGGCTGTTTGGATTACATTTCTTGCCTTCCTTCCTCAGGAGTATTTCAAACTATTGGAGCTTCAAGCATGTATTAGCAAGTTATTTGTTTATAAACTCGTGGTAAGTTAAATTATTATTTTACGATTACAGTCTGTCGAGAAACTAATAGAAAATAATGAGACTCATACTTTATTCAACTTTCTGTCACATTTGGCACTAAAATATGGACACAAATTACTTAGATGGAATTTTCTTAGTTCCTAAAACATTCATTTCATAATTTTTGATTTTTGTATAATAATTTTTGTTTGACGAACAATTTGTTTTCGCTGTGAAATATGAGTAGACTATAGCATTTTTCAACATGTTAGCAGAACCTTACGGGTCGGGATGCTTCTGCAAGAACTAGATCAGTTTTTTTTTCTTCGAGTTGGCTGTCTGCGACCATAGGTTGGACGAAAAGCGATAGGGAATCGAACATAAAGACATCTCATTTCAGTGTTCAAAGTTCTCGACTGGGCGCGCTGGAGTTGCCTCTTGGAATCATTTTGAATTCGAAAATATTTTTAATATATCAGAAGAGTATTTAATTTTTTTTTACATAAACAGAGAAATTGTAGATGTCTGAAGAAGTTAAAAATCGTTATTATTCATTAAGTGGGAATTTCATGTAACTCAAGTAAATATATATCGGGACAATAGCTTTATGTTATTTTTAAACTAGTTTTTACCCGCGGCTTCGCCCGCATACGCAATATATCATTATAATTTATAGCCTATGTGTTATTCTGATATATAAGCTATATTATTGCAAAGTTTCATCTCAATCCGTTCAGTAGTTTTTGCATGAAAGAGTAACAAACATCCATACATCCATCCATCCATCCATCAATCCTCACAAACTTTCATGTTTATAATATTAGTAGGAAGTAGGATAGTAAGTAGGATAGTGCCACTTAGTATAATTTCGAAGGACTAGGAATGGTAGTGGCAACATTCCTGGTGTAACGCTTGTGACGAACGCTGCTCATTGGTTCCAAGGAGGTTTCAAGTGCATCGCATGATTGGCTGATGGGCGGGAAAATGCGATGATGACTTGACAGATGTCACTTGGGAGTTGTGAATAAGTAGAGCTCATGGATTTATCATATACAAAGTCCTTGGTAGAGCTAGTTCAGACGGCTCGAGTTGTGATTCTTGATAAAATGGTGGCAGCGTGCGTTACGCTGCGGAACGCCATGTCCTTCGCTTAAAGTTTTCTCTATAATTGTAATCATACGTAATCTTCTGTGAAATAAACTGATTGTTCGTGACGTCGCAATTTATCTCCTCGCCCGTTTAACCCACGCCACGCCACACTGAAGCATTGTTGGGTCAGACGGTATAAAATCATCACCACATTGAAGCACCATAACTGATGCGGATCCTTTTATGGATTCGACATATATAAATTAGCAACAAAAATCTTATGAATTTACCTAAACTATTTATGAAGATTAATAATCTGTTTGAATGTATTCCAATTAGTAATCAATAACATTATAATTTAATTAGCGAAGGAAAAAAAAACTGATCTAGTTTTTCCAGAAGTATCCCGACCCAACCGTACCTTGAAGTTAAAAACCGTACCTTATCAGAGAGCCAACCGTCCTTTTTTGGGAAATCATACTGGCAACACTGGTCATCAAATACGTGCCGTAAACTGAAGTACAATACAATGAATACAATCATCTATAATAGAATACAATAAACAATTAGAGACTCATAAAGGAGATACTACAGATTTTCGATGAGGTTTCGGGTTTTGCTCAAATCATTAGAATTACATTGGAAATACTGGCTAATTAAAAATTATTATGGTTAAAACGGAAAAAGAAGATGAGTCTGATTTTCCTAAAAGCTCAGAACAATCACCTGGTTCGAAGAACAAGCAAAGAAATCAAGGGAAAAAACGAAAGAGGTAACCCAAAATTCTGGCTTTTAGATTCTGTTTATTTCGATTCTTTCTGTTTTTCACAGCCAGTCTTTCGTCAACATTATATAAAGACATGCTTAATATCTTGTTGTTTTAAAGTATAATACCTATTTATGTGTAAATAAGTCAATAAATCTTCAAATTATCATCAGAGTCTCCAGCGAAAGCAGCAACGACAATGATATTATTCTTGCTGACAATGCCCTGGAGACAGAAAGAAACGTACACGCCTCAGCAGTGAAAAACAATCTTGATGAAACCAGTGTCAGAAAAATCATAAAGGTATGTAATTCTAGTAACCATTTACCTTTTGAAAATGATGTACTTGTTTACCATTACCATTTTAGTTGGTGTATAAAGATAGGAGCCGTGGGGAGATTACATTCTGAGCTAAGCAGCATTGTTGCAGCAGCAATATGTGGAAAAGTAGTGTTGCAGCACTGCTGCCTGCTGCTGCTGTCTACAGCGAAGTTCGGAATCATACTATATATATCTTGTCCCTGTTATAACTTTGAATTTGTGTTTAAGAGTAGTGCAGTACTGCCAAATGTGTAGAAGGACCAATACCAGTGCTCTTTGTTATCTTGTGCCATATGTTTTTCCTACAAATATGTAGCTATGCTTTCAGTGCATCCACACAGCAATAGACAAGAAAGTAACATGCTTTTTAGATACTTTATCTTGTCTTGTTCACATCTTTAGGAAATCCAGTTAGAAGTCCATTCATTTTGATTTAAATAAATTGATAGAGTCCACTGATTTATTGGTTGCTCTACAATTGAGACTATGAGCCCTTACACTTGTAAGTTGCTTTCATAATATTTACGTAACTTACAGCTGCATTATGAAATTATGATAAGCAACTTACTGAGAGTGTTTGCATTTGCATATTTAGCCTAAGTAAATTATGTTATGTGAGTAAAACTTAAAAGTGCCAGGGAGGAGTCAGTGTAAAGTATGTTGCAGTTAGTTTTGATTTCCTTTCTCAGAGAGTGGTGACAAATGATCATGTACTGGCTTTTGTTAAATTACAAGAAGAAGAGGAGGAATCCAGTACAGATGATAAAAGCTTACAGCCCAAGCTCACTCGCGCTAAAGTAAAGTGAGTACTGTACCAGCCTTTTTAATAGTCCACTGCAGGACGTAGGCCTACCCACGAAGGGTGATTGGGCCATATCCACCACACTGGCCCAGTGCGGGTTGGTGGATTCACATACGCCATCGAATTTCTTCTACGGACGTATGCAGGTTGCCTCACGATGTTTTCCTTCACCGAAAAGCCCGTGGTGTGAAATTCCGTACATAAATTCCAAGGAATTCATTGGTACGGGGCCGGGATTCGAACCCACGACCTTACGATTGTAAGGCGGGTGTCATTACCACTAGACCACCACGGCAAAGTGAGTATATATTTAAAATTTCATTGATTTACTGTAAAAGTAAGTTTTTTTTGGGTGCAGTGATGTTCCTGATTTGACTTTTGCTGTATTATACAACTTTCGAGCCTTCTAGGAACTCAACATATGGCTGCCCTTTATTTTCATACAAATTTTTAGTATGAAAATTATGTGTATTTAACAATACTGCCTATTTTATCAAGTTTTGCCTATTTCCCCCTAAAATCTCAGACCAAATAAAAAAATCAAGTGAGGCCAGCAAATCTACACCTCGCTGTGTACAGACATAATTACACACTCAAATACGTACATCGAAACTATGCCATGGCTCGTTAGTCGAACTATGCGGCGCAACATCGACGCACTCACTACATGTATAAAAAACTGTCTATCTAGTCTGTTCACAATGTTCTGTCTTGATTTTTTTATTTGGTCTGAGCCTAGTATATGGCTATTTTGAAGTTGACATACGGCCACCCTAAAATTAAGTTGGAACAACATTGTATACATTTTTCAGATTTTCTAATTGACCTGAGGGCTTCTGACATGTTTGAAAAACACCAAATTTAGCTACAAGCTGCACAGTATCCAATCAACATGCAGCTTTATGTGAGCTTCAGTCAGGATTGGTTATTGCACAGCTTGTGGCTAACTTCACATCCACTGACAATACCATACAATATAACTTTATTGTACATCAAGAAACAGCTTAAATAACAAAGTATTGACAATATTCTTAAAATTAGGCTGACTTGTATGGTTCTGCCTACACCCCCTTGGCTCCCAACAAAAGACTACAACTGTTTATTTTAATTTTGTATGCAACCCCAAAGTATTTACAACATCTTACTAGTTATGCATAAATGATTCTGATTTCTGTCCAGGGAGTTGAAGAAAGTGTCAACTAACAAGTCTTCAGCATGGGACCTGGAGAAGCTGGAGCTGACTCCGATCAAGCACATCCCGGTGAAGACCCGGCCTGAAGTGAAGGCCCTCATCGCGCAGGAGCTGCCTGATGATGAGGACGATGAGGAGTATGAGCCTACTCATGATGATGTGCCAGTGAGTGTACAGACTAGTTATAGGCCGCGCCACACAAGTTGGCGGATGTGAAGTTAGCTACAAGCTGCGCAAAAAGCCAATCAAAGTGCGGCTTTATTTGAACTTCAGTCAGGATTGGATATTGCGCAGCTTGTAGCTAACTTCACATCCGCCAACTTGTGTGGCGCGGCCTATAATGTTAGTTGTTTAGAGACCTGAAGAACAAGGAAAAACTGGGCGGAGACATCTGACCCACAACCAGTGTAACCTGTCATAACCTGGAACTCGACTTTTGAATTATTTGATAAGGACATGTCCACAAAATATATGGAGGCTGGTATAATAATATTCAAAAATTCTAACCACAATACTCGTTATATTTCGATTAAGTTCATATTTTTCTGAGTCGATTACATCAGTTAAAACCAAAAAAGAGCCCTCCGTTTTTTTTAAAATTAATTTTGAATCTCCTAATGATAATAAATGTATTTGGCTCAATAGGTAGTTTATCTCTAGCAACCCTGGTTAAGTAACCTCCGTTATTGTTAAATGGAAGCATTTTTACCAATTAGACACAGTTTTTAAGTGTTTTTTGTCACATGGTACCTGCTAACTGGTCACACTGGTAGGTTATAAAATTGAGCCCTAGGAAGTTTTAGGCGGTGGGTTCGGGAGAGTCCTTCCGCCTCCTTCTAGCCTTCAGCCTTGTAGCCTTCACATCCGCCGATTTGTATGATTCAGAATATACTCGTATACTCACTTATTATATACGTATCTGATACTATCGTTCCGCAGAGCGATGACGACCACGTAGAGTCGTGCAGCGACCTGGACTCGCAGCCGCGCACGCCGGCCACGCCCGCGCCCGTCGAGAGCCCGCGAGTCGTCAAGGATGGCCCCTTCAAGGTGCCACAGGTAAATGTTATAATCTTGCATATAGTGACGAAGGTCATGTAGAGTCGTGCAGCGACCCTCGAGGGCCCTCGAGTCGTAAAAGATGGACCCTTCAAGGAGCCACAGGTAAATGTTATAATCTTGCATATAGTGACGAAGGTCATGTAGAATCGTGCAGCGACCTGGACTCTCAACCAATCACGCCGGCCTCGCCCGCGCGGTCGAGAGCCCTCGAGTCGTCAAGGATGGCCCCTTCAAGGAGCCACAGGTACATATTAGTCCGAGATCCCACTTCAGAATCATAGAGCTCATAGCGAGAATCATAGCGCTTACGCTTGAAACCAATTTTCTAAGTAAATATATGAATAGGAAAATGTATATACAATACATATACAGGATCGAAAGTCCCCGCGCTTGAGTCACCAAGGCTCCCCCCCCCCTTTCGAAGTGTTATAGGTATATGGAAAGCACACTAGCCGCCAAGTTTTATGATTCGAACTGTAAATATTTTTGAGGTGATGATGTCTTATAAATCGATGAACGCTGGCTGCATGCGCGAAAAACTTCCGCCTGAGCCGAGCGTGCAAGCGAGACCGCGGAAATAGAGCGAGCGATAAAGAGGCACGATAGGCCTAAGCGTGTGGCTTGTTGCAGTTGTTGATTCAACGTTTTCTTATGACGCTGTCACGTAAAATGATCGTCCGTAAACCAACTTTACAAACAATATTTTTCGTTCATTATTTCAGGAAGTATGCTCAGCCCGTCGCAAACTAGAAATCGAAGAGGAAGAAGCAACTATAGCTTTACGCACGCGCTCCAAACTGAGTCTCTCGGCGACCTCCATAGAGCACATAGAGAGCACCTTCGTCCCCCCGGACGATATCCCCACACAAGACGTGGATGATCTCTGGAACGAGTTCCTGAACGAGTGCTTGAATCCCGCGTCGGCCGCCAAGAATGAGGATGATGATGATGCCGACCCGGAGTATAATGTCGCTGCGGATCCTGATGCACGTAAGTCTCTATATTAACTGCAGTATCCATATTAAGTGCAGTCTCCATATTAAGTAAGTGCAGTCTCTATATTAGGTAACTGCAATACCCATATTAAGTAAGCGCAGTCCCCATATGAAGTAAGTGCAGTCTCCATATTAAGTAAGTGCAGTCTCTATATTAGGTAACTGCAATACCCATATTAAGTAAGCGCAGTCCCCATATGAAGTAAGTGCAGTCTCCATATTAAGTAAGTGCTGTCTCCATGTTATGTAAGTGCAACCTCCATATTAAGTAAGTGCAGTATCCAAATTCAGTAACTGCAGTATCCATATTAAGTGCAGTCTCCATATTAAGTAAGTGCAGTCTCTATATTAGGTAACTGCAATACCCATATTAAGAGCCAACAATTCGACGGCACGAACTCCTCTATGGGCGTGGCTAAAATGAATGCTATCTCAACTGTCTAGCTCGAGAAAGAGACAGACTCGGTGATGAGCAGTAGAGGTAGCGTGTGCGCACACAATGAAATATCACAATATGCGTATTTCGACACGCACGCTCACGTCTGCCATTTCATTCAACGCGGACACTATAATATTGAATGAGTAATCGTAAATCCAATCTGCGTGAATACCTGCCTAGTAGAGTTGTCACATGTTTATTGAATTGAATCTAATCTAATACAATTATACAATATAATAATACAATACGTCAAGTAGTTATCCAAATAGTAGAGACTTCGCGAGCACATTTTGTAGTAATTTCGAGTATAGGTTCTTAGTCAGTTCTCCAAATTGCACATTCATAAATGTTCTCACTAACAAAAGCAGTACGGTTCAATTTCGCAGCAAAAAGCTCAGCTCTATCTTGATCGAAATACCTACATTCTTATTTTTTTTAATATCTGACATTATAAGGATGCATTTACTCATCATTACGAAAAACTTTTACTATGGGACCAACTGCGAAATATCGAAAAAAATAGCTGTTCTATACAAAAAATTAATTAATTCTCGACAAATTGTACGGATCGGCTCATCATTTTTCGCGTTTTCGCAGTTGGTCCCATAGTAAAAATTCGTGAGGAGTAAAATACGTTCTTAAAATGTTACGTACTAAAAAAGGTTAATACCTACTTACATAAATATTATCAGTCGGTTGATAGATGCCTACTAAAAATGTCGCAGACGACTAAAAACTAACAACCGGACAGATGAATAAAAATTTTGACAATCCAGATACCTTCGCTTCTCCAATAAAGGACATAATTCACGTTCCATACATTTTTGGGCTAAATCTAAAAGTGCCGGCCAAATTATAACTAATGAGGACATAGTGTTAGTGCACATTATTCTGAGCATTTTATACTATGGGACTAACTCTCATCGATCACTCCCTGGGTAGTTATCGAGTTTTGAATATCGTTTTTGTAATTTTAACTGAGCTGTTATTTTTTATGATATTTTGCTAGTACTTGTAAACCTACTATCTAGGATCCCTGGGTAATTATCGAGTATTAAAATGAAGTATTTTTCAACGTTTTGGTCTCTCTTAGAGCTTTTATATAACTAATCAAGATGTACTATTAAAAATTTATATTCATTTTAAATTATTCAGTTGTGAAATAAAAGAAATAAAATTACAAATCATATAATTATAATCTAAATATTAATTTTACAAACAAGTCAAGTGTAAACAACGTAATTAATAAAACAAGGAAGTGTTATTCATTACTTATTTATTTAAAAGTTGGAATGAGAGCCAAATAACTGTAATAATAAATATAAATAATAAAAGTATATGACATCAAATGGGTGGAAAGCAATATATTTTCTATTTTTTATACAGTCGAATAATCGTAAAGTAATAATAAGTCTTAGTCAACCTAAATATTATGCTTATTTTTCTCTATTGAGATCTCAAAAAGTGTCAATAAATTGTAGGTGGTCTTATACTAGGCTATGATGAAAATAATAACATTTTAGTTTAGTTTACAACCGTCATTTAATGACTTTTTACAATAGCTCTTACTATTATTATATTAATACTAAGTGTATATTTCCTAAATAAAACCACATAAATGTTTCAAAAATTGGCGTGGTACATCTACCAAAATGGAAACAGCAGCTATTGTTGATGGATTTAGAGCCAGCATAGAAATGCATGGTCTGAAAATTATAGGTGACGACAATAGTAGTGTAACAAACGCACTTAGGGATACCATGGTATATGGTCCCAATGTCCACATTAGAAAAATAGAGTGCAAGAATCACTTGATGAGAAATTATTCAAATAAATTACGAAAAATTGCTAAAATAACTGAAAACAAACTCGGGTCAGTGCCTGTGATCCTTCGCAAAGCTCTTTTAGACAAAGTAAAGAAACATCAAGTCCATAATTTTCCCCGGCCAGCTCTTGACCTGAGCCTTCGATAATTTGCTCGTAAGGTTCTTCTGGTGACCTAAAACAAAACAGATTATTTGTAGCGTTTCTGTGAATCATAATTTTCTGAAAACGAAAATCACAAAAACTAAATGACAAGTTCAGGACTAGAGTCGCCGCTGTGATCATGCGAGACATAATTTACGTATGATAAAGTAATATAAGAAACCTAAAATGCTATGAAATTAAAATAAGTTGGGGCAGTCAGACTACTTACAATATCGTTGGGTTAGGAGAAGAAACATCAGGTGCAAAATTTTCCCCGGCTGGCTCCTGACCTGAACCTCTGATTTGGTCACAATGTTTATGTGGTGACCTAGAACAACAACACAGTATTATTTGATGTGTTTCTGTGAATTATCATTATTTGAAAACGAAAATGCGACTCACAAGTTCAGGAATGGCACGAAACGGTTTAGTCACCGTTGTGATCATGTTAGTAACAATGTACATGTAATAATATAATTTTAAAAAACTATAAAGCTATAAAATTAAATTTACAGTTTGGGGCAGTCAGAATAGGTACTTAGAAATTTGTTGGGCTAGGAGAAGAAACATCAGGTGCGAATTTTTTCTTGACCAGCTCCTGACTTGAGCCTTTGGTGATCATTTGCTCGCAAGGTTTCTGGGGTGATCTAAAACAACAACACAGAATATTTGAGGTGTTTCTGTGTGAATCTTTGTTATTTATAAAGTATAAACGAAAATCACAAAATCGAAAATGTGAATCACATGTTCAGAAATGTCACAAAACGGTTCGCTCGCCGTTGTGACCCATGTCACAATGTACATATAATTAATATGTACTATAATTATTTTCCGATTAGGTAATTTGGACGGAACTTTCATATTTAGCCTAAATATGTAAATGATTCCTTTATTGTGCTACGGTTGTACAAATGCAATGATCGCCGGTACCTATAACGGACCTTCTACTGCGATATTATTTGGGGACTGAAAATGTCAAAAAAATATGATAACTTACGCTTTGGAAGAAATCACGGCAGAGTGAGCGTTTTCTGTACGATTTTGTAGACAGTTAAGTTTTTTCCCCGTCAGTGTCAAGCCTAGGCCTCTACTGATCTGCTCGTAATGTTGTGGTGATCTGAAATAACATAGATTGTTTAGGGTGTTTCTCTAAATTTTCATGATGTAAAAATGAAGCACATTTAATAACTTACGATTCGGACGTAGCCGCTGCAGCAACAACGTTCTCTTTATTTTTTTTCCAAGCTGCGGGCTTTCCCTTCCTTTTCTTGCGAGGGGTACTTAGTTTCAGACGGGTTTTATTGCCAAACCACCAGTATGGTTTTTTTTTCTGTGTAATAATACCAAACAAAGTAAAATTACTACACAAAATGTACAGATTATATGTACTAATAGAATATCCTAATTAATTATTAAAAAGCTCTAATGAGAGAAAAAAATATGAAAAATAAATAATTTCAAAATTCGATAACTACCCAGGGAGTGGTCCTAGAGGATTGGTACCATAGTATAATATGCTCAAATTAATATTCACTACTATTATTCTATAATGAAATACTTTGGCCGACACTTTCGGAATTAGCCCAAAAATGTATGGACTGTGAAAGATCTCCTTTCGTAGGATTTTTGCAAAAAAAAAAGGTTTATCAAATTTTACTACGATATATAGAAAAATGTGGTTGTTTTCTCGAATTAGGTACGCCCCATAGTAAAAGTTGTTCCTAATGATGATCTTAACCACCACCTTTCAATTGAACAAAATCATACTGTAGGTAAGTAGGTACCTACATATTTTTCGTAATATTATTAGAGTTGTATGAAATGTTCTGACAAATATACCTAACGTAAGTGTATCTAACCTAACGTTCTGACCTCAGAATAATGAAAGAGTTCAGACGTTCGGCTTCGCTTTTTATCCTGCTCGCGCCAGTTACTTACGCTACGAGAGCAAGAGAACGCGTACGGGGGACGGATAAGTACCTTCTAGAAGACAAAATGAGCCCGGTCCGTTTATAATGCACTGCGAGCGTAAACAAACGCGCTCTACCTACGTTAATCCAGTAAAATTGTTAATACCTACTACGAATAATAATCACCATTTACCCATAGTTCAATTTGTAGGATAATCGAATAACCGGCAAGAAGTCCAAAGAATATACGTCAATACTTCCGAAGTTGAAAACAATGATCGTCCGATCGTCGAATAATGCGTCCTTATCATATACGTAATATCACACAGAGTTCAACGACACCAACTCGGCCGGACTCGGCCGAAGCCGCGTAGCGTACGGGGGCCGCGCTGGGAGCACGCGCTACACGTTCCGTCCCGCTCCCCGCGCGGAGTACACAGTCGGGTGAAATAGAACTATAATTTTTACCTAAACACGGCCGGGTAAAAATGCGCGTAAAGGCTTTTGCTCATGGTGAATCCTGAAAAAACTGCTAAATGAATTAGTTTAAATTTAAGTTATTTGAACTTGAGAATATATATGCTAAGATTATTGCTCAATTACTATGGACTCAGTCTAGTTATTGTGCGATTTATTTAAGCCTAAAGTTTCCTTAAAATCAGTGTTAAAATTCAAATGTTTTGAGGCTTATTTTAGTTGAATGCATAGTTTTGATTACAGTTATTTTTAGCAATAATCATAGATTATGACACAATAAATTGATTTAAATCTTAGTTTTAGATATTCAACATTAAAAAATCGTGTATTGTACCATGGACGTTTGTATGGAGTGACGACTAACTTGTTCCACCTTAAGTAAGCGCAGTCCCCATATGAAGTAAGTGTAGTCTCCATATTAAGTCATTACCCTTATTTAGTAAGTGTATTATTTAGTATAGGGTCCATATTAAGTAAATGATTCTCCATATTAAGGAAGTGCAGTCTCCATATTAAGTTTAATATCCATATTAAGTAAGTGCAATCTCCATATTAAATAACGTTAACAGCTGATTAAAATTATTACCAGAAAGCCACCCACATATGATACCGAGAAACTTTACTTAGAAACGGGTATACTGAATATAAGACAGACATACGCCTACAGAGTCGCCTCGTATTATTGCCAGAATGGAAAACTGCATACTAAACGCACTGCTACACATAGTATTCGTCCTAAAAATATTGGCAAGATTATGCTGGAGTCGTCTCGAACTGTGTTTGGTACGCGTTTTCTCTCATGGCTTGGACCACGCATCTATAATAGCCTACCGGCAGAAGCGAGAATAACAACGCACGAACACAAACGGAGAAAGATTATCAAAGAATGGCTAGTAAAATTGGGTTTTGTTAAACTGGAAGATAGGGTATTTACTTTGATGGATGGATAGCCTTTTTCGATATTTATTTATTTATTTTATAAATCTTAATATACATATTTACTTATTATTGTTTATGTATAGATATGATTATTATTTTTATATATATAATTATCTACAAAATATCATTACTGAGATAGTCCAAATCATTGGTAACATGGTTTCGAAGACTTTCAAATAACTAATAAATATTTTTTAAATTTAGTGTAGGTATGAAGAATAAATACTTACCTAATTGTATTCGCATACGTTTGCTCGGCTATGTGGCGGGAAAAGCGGGCTGCAGTAGTCCTCGACACGGGTTTTCCTAGTGGGGGCTGCTTCGCAAAGCTTACTATTTCGCATTACTGTTAATTATGTTTATTGCCAATATTTGTCATGCATACCTACCTTAAGATTATATTTCTAAGTACCCACATCTTTAAGGTTGTGAATTGTGTATGATGTAAGTATGTGTTATGTATGATAAATAAATGAAATGAAAAATGAAATGAAATGATTTTGTCACTATTTTAGGATAGGTCCCACAATAAAAGTGGTAAAAATTAATGTAAACCATGCTACACAGATGATGAAGACGAAGAATCCCTAAGCAACTCCATCATCAAGATATCAAAGAAAGAGCTGAACGACCTGGTGACGGAGTTGTTCAGCATTCTGCCGGAAAATGAAGAAGAAATGCCAGATGTGCCCTCCGCAGCGGACAACAGACGCAACAGTGTACGTTAAAAAAATAACCCTGACAAAAATGCAAAACAAGATTCTAATCAAAAAAAAATCTAACCACAGGCTTTTATTTGACTTTGACTGCCTCGCTGGCTCAATGGTTAGTGACCCTGACTTCTGGATCAAAGAGGTGTGGGTTCGATCCCCACCAAGGCAAGCATTTATGTGATGAACACAAGTGTTTGCTCTGTGTCTGGGTGTTATTTAGGTACTATCTATATAAGTATGTATTTAAAATATGTATATGTACTATATTAGTATCTGGCAGCCATATCACAGGCTTTGCTTAGTTTGGAGCCAGAGACCGTGTGTAAGATGTCCTCTAATATTTATTAATTTGCAATACAAATTCTCCAAACAGTAGACTTCACGACATAATTCTTTAACTGGATCTTTATTTCCCTATACCTCGACTCGCTCTTCTGTTTCATACTCGCAGATCTTGTTAGGATTTAGATACTGTATAAACAGTCTCGCCAAATACTATGAAAATCGGCCGATAAATAGCGCAACAGTAATTTCGCCTCATTTTGAGGGAAATCGTTTTTTAGGGTTCCATACCTCAAAAGGAAAAAACAGAACCCTTATAGGATCACTTTGTTGTCCGTCTGTCCGTCTGTGTGTCTGTCAAGACTCTTTATCTCGGGAACGCGTAAAGATATCGAGCTGAAATTTAAACTATATACGTATATTGATGAATTCTTGCAGTTGTGTAAAAGAAAAACTCAGTTATCGTTTAAAAAAGTTAGAGCCGTTTATGTCGTATTAAAGTATTAAACCGCATATTTCGCACTCACAAAAATCAAAACCTACAGGGTACTTCCCGTTGACATAGAAATATGAAATTTGGTGAGAAGCATCGTCTCAGAGTACACATAATATAGGAATAAATCTGAAAACTATATTTTTTTATTTAAATCACAAACAAAATAGGGCTTCAAGATCACAAAATATGGGTTTAAAATTCAAAGTGCGTAAATCGTTTCATGTAAGGTATCATATAAAAGAGCTTTATTAGCACATGCTAAAACAGGTTTTTAATTATTTTAACAATTTTCGATGAATGACGAGAAAAGTAAAAAAAAAAACTTCGGTGTGCGAGCCTGACTTGCACTTGTCCGGTTTTTTAAATTGTGAATAAGTCCGAGCTTGACCACTAACTCACCTAATGGTAAGCGACGTTGTGGTCGAAGATGAAGCACGCAGACCTATAGAAGATACCTATTCACTCTGACCTTGAAAAGCTTTAGATTATATCTCTTAAGAAACAGGAAAGCAGGAAGACCATTGACCGCCAGGGAATGGTCCCTGGCGGTACGATTACAAAAAAAACTACAAAATAATTTATTTACCAAAACTTTTACAAATTTTTTGTTTGTATTATTTGAATGTATTATTTGAAGTATTTATGTATGGCTATTATTATGTAGTTTATTTTATTGTTGATTAGGAATTTTTGGTTTTCATTATTTTATTATTATTATTTTGTTTTTACGTTTACACCGTCCTTGTCGTATTTACGTTTCCTCGCATCCAAGAGAGGTTGTCTGGAAGAAATCGCTTTTAGCGATAAGACCGCCTTTGGTGCCTTTTCTGTCTTTGTTTCTTTTGTTATGTTTTCTTGTTGGTGTCAATAAAGTGTTGTTGTATTGTATTGTATTGTACAAAACCTTAATAATTAAATTAACAATGAATATTAATTTTATTTAAGGAATTCATATTATATTACAATTTAAATTAAAGTTTATGAAAATAAAAGACATCTTCACCAAAGCAAAAATAAGGTTTCACAGTTAGATTGTGAGACCTGCACTAGTAACAAGTACTGTAACGCGGGGCTCAAACAGTTCTAATAAGTTACCAGACTAAGCATATTGGTGCGGCTTTATTGAACAACACATCATCATGAACATCAGAAACAAAATAGCCGATGAAAAAAACTGAGATCTTATCTGTATTATAATGTGCTTACCCTGTATCACTAAAAGGGGGTGATATTATAAGAATAAGAACATAATTCTGAGAAAATTCTACTATGGAGCCAACCCGGAATTCGACAAAAAAATCAGCTGTTCCATACAAAATTGCAACTCGAGATTGACAAAATGTATGAAACAGCTGACTTTTTTGTCTAATTCCGGGTTGACTCCATAGTAAAAGTAGTTCATAATTATGGTCAGAATCACCTTTCGGCTTATTACACCAGTTCAGAGTGTCAAGTGGGAGATTTGCAAAACAAATCGAATTACTTTTACGTCGCGTTGACCGAGCGCGCCGTGCACACACGCGAGCACATTGACACACACGCTCGAATTAGCCAATCACAGACGTTGCCGCGCTCGTGTTCGATCGGTTTGGCGCTGGTTACATTACCGTAAAAAATAGTCACACTTAGCTATTCAGTTTTCTGTACGTGACACAAGATGGCGCTGTGCCATTTCCATAGAAATCACATCAAACGTTAACGCGGTCGAGCTCGAGCGAAAATCTCGCACTTAGCCCTACAACTGTATAGATTCGAGCTCTGTTATAATAAACAATGTGATGTTAACAAAAGTTCGAAGCCTACAAGATAATACCGACACTTTTGAATTGTTATAGATTTCACAATGGGAAGGGAAACAAGAGCCTCTATCCGACGAGGAAATCACAGAAAAACCATCACTGAAACTGGAATTCGAGAAGGATCATTGTGAGGAAACGGAACAGCAAGTCGATGAGAACGAATGCGAGAACGAGACGGAAACGCCGAGCGAGACAGTCGTACAGATGCAGAGTGTTACCGTTCCTAATATAGAGACGCCTGTTATAGAACCTGTAGAGCATGTGGAAAAGACAGGGTAAGTTTATCTTCTTTTATGTTTTGGCGTCGTATTTTTGTGCATTTGCCAGTGTCAAGTATGAAGTTTTAATAACTTTTGATAACATTTTATCAAAATAGTCAGTCGTAGTCACGTCATAGTCCAATAAAGTCGCGGTCAAGTCCAGTAGTACCTCAGTAAAGCAATGGAGACTTTATTAGAGGCGTCTATGGAGTTTTGGTAACATCACGGAACGACCTGATACGTCACATTATATCACTTGCCTACACTCATGCACGTAAATCAGCCTATAATCAATGAAATACCACAGTATTTCACTAATTATCACTGATAAAAACACAAGTAGAACAAAATAATACAATGCGGCGACATGATTTTTCCGCGTTCCCGCCAAAACTCGGTAAGTTTATATTTATAGTCAATTTAAATTTTGTATTGGACTGCCTCAGTGGCCCAGTGTTAGTGACCCTGACTCCTGGAACAAATAGGCGTGGGTTCGATTCCCACCCAGGGCAAGCATTTTTGTGATGAACATAGGGGTTTGCTCTGTGTCTGGGTTACTTAGTATCTATATTAGTATTTATTTTAAAAATACGTATATGTAGTATATCAATCTCTGCTAGCCATAACACAAGCAATTAGTTTGGGGTCAGAGACCGTGTGTAAGATGTCCCCGAATATTTATTTATTTTATTTCTTTGGGTTACTTTTTAGGGTTCCGTACCCAAAGGGTAAAAGACTCCGTTGTCCGTCCGTCCTTCTGTCTGTCTGTCTCACGACCCATGATAGCAAGACAGTTAAAATTTTTACAGATAATGTAAATCAGTTGCCGCTATAACAAAAAATACTAATAACATAATAAAATAGATTCCATAGCTTCCATACAACAAACGTGATTTTTTGCCGTTTTTTTCTCGATACTAATAATGGCAACAGGTCGATGCTTGAAATATTTACACAATATTAAGTTGTATCGTTACGGAACCCTTAGTGTGCGAGTCCGACTTGCGCATGGCCGATCGTTTGCAATGTTTAGATTGCGTACGTATGCGCGAGTGTGTATGTGTGGGTGTGTGTTCGCTCCTATAACAAGCATGGATATTTTTTGATATCTTTATAAATTGTTCCAGGCCCCGTTTAACAATTTGCACAAGGAACAGACAGATAGAGATATCCATAGAAGAAGATCGTCGTCACGGCACATCAAGCAGCGCGGCGCAGGGGGCGCCACCGTCGCTCCAGCACAAAATAATGCCCAAACCGCAAACTGTACACATACAAGTACAGCCTACCGTCACTGTGAGTACAATTAATGCCTAACCGCAAACCGTACACATACAAGTACAGCGTACCGTCACTGTAAGTACAAAATAGTGCCTAAACCGCAAACTGTACACATACAAGTACAGCCTACCGTCACTGTGAGTATGAAATAATGCAAACTCGCAAACTTTACACATACAAGTACCAACCGTCACTGTTAGTTTTTTTCTACAGCTCGAACCAAACTTCTTGCCGACTGTGATGTTGGCTGCAAGCTCCAGCAAGCCCAATCCGGACTGAAGCTCACTTAACAGCTGCGCGAGGATTGGGCTATCCGCAATTTGCAGCCAACATCACAGCCCCCAAGAAGTTCAATTCCGTACATAGCGTGATGTATGAAGGGCCACCATCGCTTCAGACTGAAGCGATGGTGGCCCTTCGTAGCGTATTGGCCTCGGCTGCTGTGTCGAGCGCCTTTAACTTTACTCCTACTCCGCGGCCGACCATCACGCAACAAGCAATAGATGGACGAAAAAGATTGAGGCGATGTAATAATAAAAAAAATTCACTTTAATAAATAAGAAACTAAACGATAGAGGCGCCTCACTTAAAGGAACTTCGCTGGTGGTGCGGGAGTCTACTTGTATCAGAATCTGAGAACAATATAAATTAAATGCTGTTAAATGGCGGATGCGGAATTTTTAAGATCCACGTCCGAAAAATATTATCAATACTTATATATTAGTTAAGGTATTATAATATTACTTAGGTAATATATTAATATCACCTAATCCTGTGAAATATCTGTATTAACCCATCTTTAATCGTAACTGCGGCCGGTCGGCGCGCGTTGCCGGCTCTATTGGCTGACGTTGTAATAGACATGAATCTTCAGTTCTCGTGTATGGTACTTCAATGCATACGCCATAATATGTTTTTTTACACGATTGGGGCCGCCCCTAAATCCGGCCGCCCTAGGCCCGGGCCTACTGGGCCTTAGGGTAAATTCGCCACTGGCTTCAGTACAAAATAATTCCAAAAACGCAAACTGTACCCATACAAGTACAGCCTACCGTCACTGTGAGTTATTTCTACCATTCTTATGATGCCGTTGGCGTCACATTCTTATTAATTTGCCATTGTAACTATTTTACCACTATCTACTACCATGTATTTGTTACAGCTGAGACCATATAGAGTTTGTGCAAACAGGGAAGCGTCATAGGCATCAATTATAATGCCAAGTCGATGGTCGTAGGTGAGGTCGCCCGTGTGTCATTTGACTATTTTTGTTAAGTTGACAACACTGTTCTGTTATTGCTAGTACAACTATACTCTATAAAATTTAACTTGATCTCTGCGACAGCTGTCAGAAAAATCACGCCTATGAAGTCCTGAATTTCTTAATAGTACAGACAGTACCTGTCAATGTCATACTTTATGGGCATGTCGATTAGTGATGGGCGACGAATGATCGTGACCACAGAGTTTTAGATAGAGTTTTAATTAAAATATCGATAGTTTATACTGACGATACTTTAAACAAAACTTAATTTATCATTAATTTTATTGTATATTTTAATTTCATACCATTTTTTACATGTGTAATTAAATTAAACCTAATTATTTGTTACAATAGCATCGATAATAGTGAAAAACGTCGATAAATACTATCGTTACATTATTATGAGTATTTAATTAATATCATAACATGATTTACATGTGTACATACTTGATCTTAAATAATAGTAAGTAAATAAAATCCAATTTCTCACCTTCAACTACTCATTCGATTTCATTACAACATTGTTTGTAAATCGATTTTTTCCACCACTATCTCAACTCTAAAAATGTTAATCTTCTATGTCAATGGCGGCAATTCGGCGACATTCCACGAAACTATAACTAGTCGCACTAAAATTTTTAATTTAGTGCAAAACTAGCAAAAAGCTATTCGGTGTTTTCTTCGAACTTAATTAAAACCGATTTTAGTCGTCCACCATAAAGAACTAAGTTAAGTAACGCCAGTTACGCCATCTAGTGTTGAGTAGCAATATTAGTTCGGAAATAGTTCACTAGATGGCACGAAACATTAATTACTGTTTTTATTTTATCTGTGGCACATCTATAGCTGCCAAGGATTTACATCCATGATAGCTGCTCCCAATATGTTGCCA
Organism: Hypomecis punctinalis; assembly: GCA_949316475.1. Classification (NCBI taxonomy): domain Eukaryota; kingdom Metazoa; phylum Arthropoda; class Insecta; order Lepidoptera; family Geometridae; genus Hypomecis; species Hypomecis punctinalis. Next base: position 18,729,410 of record OX438813.1, read on the forward strand.
TATCGATAACAAGTGCTCTTTTCTATTTTAAGTTTCATGTCATACTTAAAATCTGTTACGATAATTTTGATTTGATTTTACTCCAAAAACGGCGCAACGCGCTTTATTTTGAAATAAGACTTTTACATTATTTATTCCCGTGGAATGCACTAGCTTTTATATCTATGATATGATTATAGGTTTAAGGTAAAATACAACTTGTTGGCTTTTATCGCAAATTTTGGTAAATTACTCTGTCAACACTTTTATTTACAATTAATTTTTCAGTTCACAATTGACAAAAACTGCAAATTATTCGCAAAGAGTTTTTAATATCACTACGTTAGACTTTTACAAACATAATAAGAAACGCGCCAACAAAAAGTAAAGGGAGATCCATCGCTTGGAGCGATTCTACGCCAACAAGTAAGTAGATCTCTTGTTGATAAATCCTAAGTAGTCGCTAATTTTCTTTCAAGTTATTTGGATTTACAATAGTCTTTAATGAAACTTTTTCAGGTAATCAAGCAGACAAACAAGCTGGCGAGTTCTTGGCAAATCCGGCCAGTGAACTCAATGTTCTGCTGCAGCAGGGCGGTGCAGGAACCTTGAACCTCGTGGATGGTGCAGGAATGGCAGCATGTGTATGTTTTCAAATTGTTATTTCTTTAAAAACAATTCCAGTATCCCTTGTGTAACATACTACCTAAATGAATATCACAATATGGTTTTAATTTGATAAATGTTGTCCAAAGGTACAACAACTGGTAATTTATTTATTTTTACATTCAATTAATAAAGCAAGTTACTTGAATAATCCTTATTAAAGGAATCATGTTAACTGCTAATATTTATACTGTATACGGTGAAGGAAAACACCGTGAGGCAACCTGGATATCGGGATATAGTGGCATAGTCCGGAGAAGAATTTCAATGATGTATGTGAATCCATCAACCCGCACTGGGCCAGCGTGGTGGATGTGGCCCAATCACCTTTCATGGGTAGGCCTACGTCCTGCAGTGGATTATTATAAGACTGATACAGTACAGTACATATATATGTATATACATATATATATGTATAGCATTTAATAGTAGTACATATAGCAGTATATGTATACTGCTATTAAATTAAATTTAGTAAAAATATATTTTTTTTCACAGGGTTTACTGCCATTACCATCTGAGCAGACAATCCCTGCACTAGGTACATCAGGATAATGGGATCTTTCTACTAGGATGAACTAATACCCATACAACCTCCAGCAAGACAATCTGCGGAGTCAGCCTCAAGCCAGCCTGTAGCATGCAAGTCGGCACAAAGCCAGCCCACAGCGTGCCTGAACTGCCACAACCAAGTCGTGATAGATCCAGTTGGCCAAGATCAAATGCAGCATTAGTCCTTAGCTATTTTTTATGCATTTCTACAACATGGGTATCCAATGAAAGCACTTGTTAAGAGTAACTTGAAAAATAATGTGATGTCATTCTAAATCATACTAATATTGTAAATCCGAAAAGTTTGTTGGTTTGTTCCTCTTTCATGCAGCAACGGAGCAACGGATCGACTTGATTTTTAGCATGGATATAGTTCAAGGGCTTGAAAGTGACATACGCTACTTTTTATCCCGAAAAAGTAAGATTCCTGTAGGATAGCACAAAAGTCAAAATATAGCCACGGGAAAAAGCTAGTCCAATACAAATCATTTCTAGTAAATCAGTGTTCACCTGCTAAATATCTAACTCTTAGATGAAAGACAAAACTAATACAATTAATACAACTCGACAAACCTGGTGTGACAGATTCCACATACAAAATGAAGGTGTAGAATCTGTACCACCAGTGGGGCACCTTGGTGAGGCAGAGGGTAATTCACCAGATAAATTGATTATTTTTATTTTTTATTTATAACTACTGTTTAATTTTTGTTGGAACAAATAATAAATCATATAAGTACATTTTTATGATGTTTTTATTACTAAAATAATCTAGTACCTAATTAAACTTAGGCATATCGATCTCTCAATCTGAATGGTCTCTCACTATGGGCCTTATTAGTAAGCTCCAAGTAGCCCAACGAGCTATGGAGAGGGCTATGCTCGGAGTCCCTCAGCGAGATCGAATCAGAAATGAGGAGATCCGTAGACGAACCAAAGTTACCGACATAGCCCAATGGATTGGCAAGTTGAAATGGCAATGGGCAGGGCACATAGCGCAGAGGGCTGGTGACCGATGGGGTCGAAAAGTTCTTGAGCGGAGACCACATACTGGCAAGCGCAGCATAGGACGTCCAGGACGGATGACCTCATTAAGACCGCAGGATCGCGCTGGATGGAAGCCGCTTCCAACCAGTCTTATTGGAGTTCCATAGGGGAGGCTTATGTCCAGCAATGGACGTCCTTTGGCTGATGGATGGATATCAATCTCGCTTCCAAATAGAAATCTTGGTCTTCATTATCAGTCAGATGACACATCTATCGCTCCGAGAACTAGTTAAATATGCTGCAGTTTGTCTTCAGTACCATCCTCATTGTTATCTGCAATGTGATTTAATATAATTAATGTTTGCTGGAAGAAATAATACCTAAACCATATTAGTAGGCATATTTTCATGTTTTTATTATGTATTAAAAAATATAGTGATTTTTGTTCGAACAAATAATAAACTATGTAAGTACATTAATACATTTTTATGATCTTTTTATTATTAGAAAAATCTAGTACCTAATTAAATTTTTGGCATATCAATTATTATTCAGCTTCCGACAGAAAATCTTGATCTCCATCATATCTCTTCTATTGCACCAAATGCTGGTTTAATTTGCTACAGCTCATCTTCCATACCATCCTCATTGTAATCTGCAATGTGATATACAATATGATTATACAGATAATTATCAATCTTTATAAGTTTGTTAAGCTCCGCTAGCGGAGCAACCACTAATCCTTTATCCATGAGTTAATTATTGTAAGGATCTATCTGACTGTTGGAAAATTAGGTAATTAAGGACTTATCAAATGGTTTGAATAAAAAGAGTTCTCTGTCATTGCAGTTTGTCAGCTGGCGTCATTGGGAATTTGATGATTTTAGGGCACAGTTGTGAGACGATTGCATTACTGTGACCTCAAGACATCTGCTGATGGTTGGCTGGCTTAAGCCCAAGAAACTGTCTAGGCCAACAACAGCCTGATAACTGCCTCGGGCAAAAAAGTGAATAGCACTAAGAATCCACAACAAATGATATTTGATTACAATACTCAGTTTGCTTATGCAAACATGCTGAATGGAAAACCATGACATACAACCTCTATAATTGTTTTGGGTTGCCTTTTCGAGATGTGCTTCTCAAATTAAGATCATTTATTAACTGTTAAGCTCCTGTCTTTGGAACTCTATACAGTTTTTTCCTCTTCTATCAGAAAATAATTTGGAACTAGATGAACCACACAATAAACTCTCACTTGTTTAGTCAATCAAGCAAAAACAGGTTTTTGGGTTTTTTACTTACCTTTCCAATAGTTGCTGCCACAATAAATTCGTCCATATTTCAAGATTAATTGCGAAAATCGACGATAAAACACATGCAACTTCCTCAAACTAATTTTAATCGCCATGTTTTTCATGACGACTATTTTGACATTTGACAACTAAATTTTAGACGTATATCACACTAAAATGTGGGCCGCCGAATGCACTTTGACCAAATTGAGTAACTAAAATCGATTTAGTCGATTCGACCTAAATTTAGTTTAATCGTGTTGACATCCGAATAGCAAAACCTAGTTTGACAGGACTAAACTTATTTTAGAGACAACTAAACTATAAATGCGTGTCGCCGAATTGCTACCAGTGTCACTGTCGCAGAGATCAAGTTAAATTTTATAGAGTATAAGTGTTTGATACTTTTATAGATACCAATTCAATTTTCATCAGTAGACTTGCGTCTACAAAGTAGTTGGTACCTTGGCTGCTGATTAAAATCTTATTGTTAGTTCAACTGTAACGCCACGACAGTTCTCTTTTTTCACAAAGTCTACCGTGTACCAGAATCTAGCTAGAATATAGTTCTAGTGCTGAAAACAACCATTTCACAACTTTCATGTAACTCTTATATGTTTAATTCAAGTAAATATCTTTTAGTTTACTTTGTGCTTAGGTGAGTCAAGAGCAATTGCAAATTTTGCAACAGCAGTTAAGGCAGCACATCCAACTGGCTACATCGAATTTCATGCAAACCGTCGTACATCCCGTTCATTGGAAATTGGCACCTACTTATAAGGAGTATTTGGTAAGTCATTATCATAAGTCGAGCTAGGGCACGGGCGGTGCCCACTACTGCCCACCCTACAGACTTTTTGTCCACCCCAGAAATCACCTAGTAATAACCCCAGTTTTTCACAAAACAACACATGTACATATTCTCAAATTGTCTAATCCCAATAAAAACATAATTCGATTTTACCTCAATCAAAACTATCAATACATAGCTCCTTGAGTACTGGCCAAGCTCGATGGCTGTAATTTTTTTTTAGTAAACTTTCAGTTCTAATGGAGGAAATCGAAGACGAGATCGAATTTCTATAAGTAATGAAAGATCTACTTATCAAGAAATGTTACTATACATTAAACGATTATCTAATGCAAGACATAAAATACGAGGGTCATTCAATAAATACTTAGCCTACAAAAAGTAAACGAAAATTTTGGAAAAGTGGCAATTTATTTTTCAACATAGTCTCCTTTTAGTTCGATACACTTAGCCCAGCGAAGCTCCAACTTTTTTAACCCGTCCGAAAAATAGTTTTTGTCAAACTCTGCAAAATAGGCCTCCGTGGCGGCGATGACCTCCTCATTTGATCCATATCTATTCCCGGCGAGAGATTTTTTCAGATTAGGAGACAGAAAGAAGTCACAAGGGGCCAAATCTGGAGAATACGGTGGATGGGGCAGCAATTCGTAGCGTAATTCGACCAATTCGGCCATGGCAACGGCAGACGTGTGAACCGGTGCGTTGTCGTGGTGAAACAGCACTTTTTTCTTCGCCAGATGGAGTCGTTTTTTCTTTAATTCGGCGTCGAATCGGCCCAATAAATCGGCATAGTAAAGCCCTGTAATTGTTTATCCTTCTCGAGGCAATCGATGTAGATCACACCTTGTGAATCCCAGAAAACGGTGGCCATAACTTTTCCGGCCGATTTTACAGTTTTCGCCTTCTTTGGAGCACGTTCCCCGGTCTGGATCCATTGTTTTGATTGCTCCTTGGTCTCTGGTGTGTACCAGTGGATCCAGGTTTCATCGACGGTCACAAAACGACGCAAAAACTCCGCTGGATTCCGCTTAAACAGCGCCAAACACGTCTCCGATGTGGTCTCACGGTTGCACTTGTTTTCCGGTGTGAGTAAACGCGGCACCCATCGCGCCGACAGCTTTCTCATGCCGAGTTCCTCGTGAAGAATATGATACACTGTTCCTTCTGAAATGCCTACAGTCTCAGCTAGCTCCCGAACCTTCAATCGGCGATCTGCCAATACGAGATCATGGATTTTTTTAATGTTTTCCTCCGTAGCAGCTGTTTTCGGTGCACCTGGACGTGGTTCATCAAAAACCGACGTACGGCCACGTGCAAACTCGTTGAACCAATTCTTGACGGTGGCCATCGATGGAGAAGAGTCACCGTACACAGCATCCAAGCGCTCTTTGATTTCGATGCGCGTTTTCCCTTCCAAAAATAGGAATCTAATCACCGAACGATATTGCTCTTTTTCCATTTTTGTAAAACCGATCGATACGTTCGCTTCCATAAGTTGTTAAATTAAAACAAATGAAGGGATTGGAATGAAAATTTGAAAAAAGAATTAAAAAAGAATGTGCTACACTGTGGTAAAACTCTTTTGAAACTACAGCGCCCTCTGGCGATGAGGCTAGGTACTTATTGAATGCACCTCGTAGCAGACTAAAATGAATCGCTCCGAACAATATTGCTATACCCTTATAGGGTCAGATGTATAACTATAGAGACCATTTCATGTATTACATATGTTGCAGTAGTATAATAAGTATTGAAAACATCAAATCTCTTAATCTTTTCAAAGTCAATACATTCTACGCTACGCAGGTCGATTTGTGATCTCTTTCTATCCTAATATGTTGCTCCTAGGTATCACTCACAAAAATAGCGGAGAAAAAAGAGGATTCCGTGGTAAATGTTTGCAATTTGAAGCCGGCATACGATCTGATCACTACTTGGGAGAAATCTGTCACCGAGGACACGGAAGAAAACAGGCAGATGATCGAGTAAGTAACATGACGTGGTCTATTGCCGCATCATAAGCGTATCGTGCGTAGACGGCGAGGGGACGACGGGAGTGCGTCTTCAACAGCGGACCACTTTGTTTTATGTACTGTACCAGCCTTTTTAATAGTCCACTGCAGGACGTAGGCCTACCCACGAAGGGTGATTGGGCCATATCCACCACGCTGGCCCAGTGCGGGTTGGTGGATTCACATACGCCATCGAATTTCTTCTACGGACGTATGCAGGTTGCCTCACGATGTTTTCCTTCACCGAAAAGCCAGTGGTGTGAAATTCCGTAACATAAATTCCAAAGAACTCATTGGTACGGGACCGGGGATTCGAACCCACGACCTCACGATTGTAAGGCGGGTGTCACTACCTCTCGACCACCACGGCTTATAAATGAAAGAATATTTCGCTACCTTTGTTTTATACTATGTAGTGATTTATGTGCTAAAAATGTTTATCGAAAATTTTACCAGTGTCATTGTACAAGCCTTACATTATGCTCGTTGAATTTTACTTAGAATTAGCGAAGTATTCTTTCATTTAAATAAGTTCAACTTTTTAGTATTCAAAGTATTGATGTATGATGTATGTCTCGTAGGAACTCAACCTTTTGGCAAATTCTATTTTCGGGGCCTGGAGGCATTAATTTTTTTTTCTTTTGACATCTTACACACGGTCTCTGACCCCAAACTAAGCAAAGCTTGTGATATGGCTGCCAGAGACTGATATGTTACAGATACATATTTTAAATACATACATATATAGATAGTATCTAAATACACCCAACACAGAGACCAATGTTCACCACATAAATGCTTGCCCTAGGTGGGGATCGAACCCACGCCTCTTTGATGCAGAAGTCAGGTTCACTAACCACTGAGCCACCGAGGCAGTCATTAATGGTACAAGTCACACATAGGCATGTGAATAGTACCATCAGTACTGATCAATGGTACTAGCGACGTAGAGGATATATACATTCTACGTCGCTAGTACCTTGGTGGTACTAGCGAAGTATACGTACGTGAGTAGTACCATCGATGGAATTAATCCATGGTACTACTGACAGAAAACCAAATTAATTAACAATAATATTTCATATAAAATTATCAAGTCAACTTTTTAACTGTTTTTATGTGGTTTAGCTACTACTTAATACATTTAAAAAATACTACTTATAAAAACTCGTCAAGAAACAAGATCTTCGTTCAAAACAGAGGTGACTTTGGTTTTTTTTTTCGATCGTGTGAAGTTATTCCTTGTACGTATAAAATATGTTTTGCCAATAGAAGATATGCTCCAAAATAACGTATATTTTATTCTTACAAAAATGTTTTTAGTATTAAAATCTTGATTCTGGTTAGACATTTTACACACGACCACTTCTTAATCGTTATTATCATTACGGTTATACTGGGTCAATGGTAACGGCACAACCTCTTAAACTTTTGACCACCAAAGTCATATATACTTGATCAGAACCTCCTGCAGCCAAAGATTTGTATAGTCGTCAAAAAATCAGACCTCATAACATAAGTAATAACATAAATAATCAGACCTCATAACATAAGTATAAAATTTGAAAAAAATAGAGGCGTAGCGATCAAAAAGCGACTTCAGTACACAAAAATGAGTAACTTTTCCTAGTTCCAAAGGAAACCTTGTAAAGGCAAAAATATCCAGTTTCTTTATGCACGTAGATGACCCAAAAAGATTTAAGTAATAATAATACGCAATAGCAATTGCTACAATTTTTTTTTAAATCTGTTTTTTTTCTAGGTTCTTACAAAGCGAGGTGGAAAAAAGGTAAGAATTCGTAATGTTAATATTTTCCATTTTCCTTTTTTAATGCTTGCTTTCATAGTCAGATTAATTTGTTCCAATAAAAGCAGTCGTGATAGATAGATAGATGAACACTTTATTGTTAACACTAAAATACAACACAGAAAAAATACACAGAAAGGAAAAAAAAACAAGTGACATAAAATAGTGCAACAAAGGGCGGCCTTTTTGCTTATAGCAATATCTTCCAAGCAACTCTTACAGCCAACCCTTCAGTCGTGTTTTTGATAACGAAATTAATTGTGCACCCTGCTATTGATTTCACACTTCATTTCATTGTTGACAGCCGACGCCGTGTCAACAACAACAGTCTATACGGGGGCCAATTCCACGACACTTTCAAGCAAGTTGTGGCTAATAGCCCCGTGTTCCTATACCCGCACCTCCTGCCTTGTATGCCGTACCGACCCGACTCGACCAGACGGTTCTGTTACCTACATTCTGAGGACATGTGAGTATTATCGTGACAATTCCACGACACCTTCAAGCGAGTTGTGGCCAATAGCCCCGTGTTCCTATACCCGCACCTCCTGCCTTGTATGCCGTACCGACCCGACTCGACCAGACGGTTCTGTTACCTACATTCTGAGGACATGTGAGTATTATCGTGACAATTCCACGACACCTTCAAGCGAGTTGTGGCCAATAGCCCCGTGTTCCTATACCCGCACCTCCTGCCTTGTATGCCGTACCGACCCGACTCGACCAGACGGTTCTGTTACCTACATTCTGAGGACATGTGAGTATTATCGTGACAATTCCACGACACCTTCAAGCGAGTTGTGGCCAATAGCCCCGTGTTCCTATACCCGCACCTCCTGCCTTGTATGCCGTACCGACCCGACTCGACCAGACGGTTCTGTTACCTACATTCTGAGGACATGTGAGTATTATCGTGACAATTCCACGACACCTTCAAGCGAGTTGTGGCCAATAGCCCCGTGTTCCTATACCCGCACCTCCTGCCTTGTATGCCGTACCGACCCGACTCGACCAGACGGTTCTGTTACCTACATTCTGAGGACATGTGAGTATTATCGTGACAATTCCACGACACCTTCAAGCGAGTTGTGGCCAATAGCCCCGTGTTCCTATACCCGCACCTCCTGCCTTGTATGCCGTACCGACCCGACTCGACCAGACGGTTCTGTTACCTACATTCTGAGGACATGTGAGTATTATCGTGACAATTCCACGACACCTTCAAGCGAGTTGTGGCCAATAGCCCCGTGTTCCTATACCCGCACCTCCTGCCTTGTATGCCGTACCGACCCGACTCGACCAGACGGTTCTGTTACCTACATTCTGAGGACATGTGAGTATTATCGTGACAATTCCACGACACCTTCAAGCGAGTTGTGGCCAATAGCCCCGTGTTCCTATACCCGCACCTCCTGCCTTGTATGCCGTACCGACCCGACTCGACCAGACGGTTCTGTTACCTACATTCTGAGGACATGTGAGTATTATCGTGACAATTCCACGACACCTTCAAGCGAGTTGTGGCCAATAGCCCCGTGTTCCTATACCCGCACCTCCTGCCTTGTATGCCGTACCGACCCGACTCGACCAGACGGTTCTGTTACCTACATTCTGAGGACATGTGAGTATTATCGTGACAATTCCACGACACCTTCAAGCGAGTTGTGGCCAATAGCCCCGTGTTCCTATACCCGCACCTCCTGCCTTGTATGCCGTACCGACCCGACTCGACCAGACGGTTCTGTTACCTACATTCTGAGGACATGTGAGTATTATCGTGACAATTCCACGACACCTTCAAGCGAGTTGTGGCCAATAGCCCCGTGTTCCTATACCCGCACCTCCTGCCTTGTATGCCGTACCGACCCGACTCGACCAGACGGTTCTGTTACCTACATTCTGAGGACATGTGAGTATTATCGTGACAATTCCACGACACCTTCAAGCGAGTTGTGGCCAATAGCCCCGTGTTCCTATACCCGCACCTCCTGCCTTGTATGCCGTACCGACCCGACTCGACCAGACGGTTCTGTTACCTACATTCTGAGGACATGTGAGTATTATCGTGACAATTCCACGACACCTTCAAGCGAGTTGTGGCCAATAGCCCCGTGTTCCTATACCCGCACCTCCTGCCTTGTATGCCGTACCGACCCGACTCGACCAGACGGTTCTGTTACCTACATTCTGAGGACATGTGAGTATTATCGTGACAATTCCACGACACCTTCAAGCGAGTTGTGGCCAATAGCCCCGTGTTCCTATACCCGCACCTCCTGCCTTGTATGCCGTACCGACCCGACTCGACCAGACGGTTCTGTTACCTACATTCTGAGGACATGTGAGTATTATCGTGACAATTCCACGACACCTTCAAGCGAGTTGTGGCCAATAGCCCCGTGTTCCTATACCCGCACCTCCTGCCTTGTATGCCGTACCGACCCGACTCGACCAGACGGTTCTGTTACCTACATTCTGAGGACATGTGAGTATTATCGTGACAATTCCACGACACCTTCAAGCGAGTTGTGGCCAATAGCCCCGTGTTCCTATACCCGCACCTCCTGCCTTGTATGCCGTACCGACCCGACTCGACCAGACGGTTCTGTTACCTACATTCTGAGGACATGTGAGTATTATCGTGACAATTCCACGACACCTTCAAGCGAGTTGTGGCCAATAGCCCCGTGTTCCTATACCCGCACCTCCTGCCTTGTATGCCGTACCGACCCGACTCGACCAGACGGTTCTGTTACCTACATTCTGAGGACATGTGAGTATTATCGTGACAATTCCACGACACCTTCAAGCGAGTTGTGGCCAATAGCCCCGTGTTCCTATACCCGCACCTCCTGCCTTGTATGCCGTACCGACCCGACTCGACCAGACGGTTCTGTTACCTACATTCTGAGGACATGTGAGTATTATTATTATATCTAGTGGTATTATTATAATGTACTAGCTGACCCGGTGAACTTTTTTGAACAGGAACATTTTTATCGGAGAATTAATTATTTTTTCTCGCAACTTTTATGAACTTTCTCACCGTTTAAACCTTTCCTTAACTTTCACAGATATTTCAAGACCAAAATTAGCCAAATCGATTGAGCCATTCTCGAGTTTTAGCGAGACTAACAACCACTATTCATTTTTATATACATATAGAATATAGATATGTTATTATTATAGCCATTAAAAGTCCTCTGTTGTACATAAGTTTCCTTTATGGATTTTCTTTTTTCATATGGAACGATTGTGGTCTGCGTCTAGCACGATCCCGTGGTCTTAATCAGATCATCTGACTGCCATATGAGTCGACTTCTACGCTGCGCTTGCTTGTACCTAATTTATATTCTAGAACCTCGCGGTCCCATACGTCAACAGTTTTGCTTGCTATGTACCATACCCACTGTTATTTTAACTTACTAATTCCTTGGGCCATGTCCATAACTTTGGTTTGTCTACAGATCTCATTTCTGATTACATCTCGCACAGATTCCAAGCATAGCCCCTCATAGCTCGTTGGGCTATTTACAGCTTATTTGAATTTAGCCGAAATGCAGGCAACATTTCTTGTTGTCCGATTTAGTGTAAGGCCACAAAGGACCATTTTAATTTTTATATTTTCTGTCTCCGAGGTTCTATCAGAAATGCGTAAAAAAGCCAAAGCTACCGACATAGCTCAGATGATTGCAAGTTGAAATGGTAGTAGGCACGACACATAGCACGGATGACCGATGAGATTAACAACAACAACAACACTGAGTAGAGACAACGACCCGGCAAGCGCAGCGTAGGACGTCCACCCACAAGATGGACGGATGACCTCATTAAGACCGCAGGATCGTGCTGGATGCAAGCCGCTACCAACCGATCGTCCGGATCTATGAGGGAGGTCTAAGTCCAGCATTGGACGTCCTACAACGACGACGATTTTTTTACAGGCTAATAGTCCTAGGTCTGGAACAATTCTGGCCGTACGTGGAAAGTAATCCCGAAATCTTCAAGCTATACCGCGTGCCGGTCCCGCACGCCCGTCGCGGGTTCGTGGCTACAGTGGAGCTAGTCAGCAAGCACATGTTCCCCTGGATCCCGCCCAACAGGCTCGCCGGACATATCAATAATGTCAGGATAGGAACCGATAAAGAAAACCCCATTTACGTAAGTCATCCTCATATAACGTAAGTCATCCTCATATAACGTAAAGTCGCTATAATTTTCGTCTTGCCACTAGGTGGGAAGTCGTCACAGTACCTTTGCTTTCGTGTCTTCACGTAGGTAAGTATAGGTTCGTTGCCATTTTCACAGGGTAGCTTCGCTCATCTTTATGAAGGACTTATACTATGGAACCAACCCTGGAATCGCTGCATTCATACTGTGTTAAAGAGGTAGGATATACTCATTGCCACGAACGACTTACTAAACAAACCCAGAAATCGCAAAAAACATACCAAAGTTGAGAACCAACATTTTCTACCAGTATGCGATGAGGTCCAGCAAAGATCAGGTACTCTTTGCTGGACCTCATCGCATCACTAGTATCTCTACGAACAAAAAACAACAGCAAAGCTGGAAATCTGCAAATCTGCGTTTGCGTGTAAATATATTTACCTTTTTAGGGTTTACCACATGATAAGTTTTTAATATAAGAAAACATATTTGGAAATATGATTATGGTCACTATATTATGTGCCTCAAATCCGAGTTCGAATGAATCCGTGTTGGACAAAATTCATGTTCTAGGTATGGACATACATGGCACCTCCGAGACTGGAAATCTCAGGGAACTTGCCAGCCATTTAGCTAAGTAATTAAACAAAGTCATTCAAGAACTTACACGCTTTTTTCAGAGGTACTTCAAATTCAACGAGCTGCCGAAGATAGAACACTCGATCCTGCCGTACAACCCGCAGATAACGCTGTACGAGCAGCCCGAGCACGAAGTCCCGCGGCTCTGGGTGCGGTATCTGGCCAAGACTAGCAAACGATTCAGTGTAAGTTGGTATTATATCTTCAAATTGACATAGAACTGGCATCCTGCCTGCAACACGCTGATACCTGCCCAAGACTAGCAAGCGGTTCAATGTAAGTCGGTATCATATCTTCCGATGAAGATAGAAATCTCTATTCTGCCTACAACAACTCTCAAATACCTGCCCAAGACTAGCAAGTGGTTCAATGTAAGTCGGTATTATATCTTCCGATGAAGATAGGAATCTCTATTCTGCCTACAACAACTCCCAAATACCTACCCAAGACTAGCAAGCGGTTAAATTTAAGTCGGTATTATATCTTCCGATGAAGATAGAAATCTCTATTCTGCCTACAACAACTCCCAAATACCTGCCCAAGACTAGCACGCGGTTCAATGTAAGTCGGTATTATATCTTCCGATGAACATAGAAATCTCTATTCTGCCTACAACTCTCAAATACCTGCCCAAGACTAGCACGCGGTTCAATGTAAGTCGGTATTATATCTTCCGATGAAGATAGAAATCTCTATTCTGCCTACAACAACTCCCAAATACCTGCCCAAGACTAGCAAGTAGTTCAATGTAAGTCGGTATTATATCTTCCGATGAAGATAGAAATCTCTATTCTGCCTACAACAACTCCCAAATACCTGCCCAAGACTAGCAAGTAGTTCAATGTAAGTCGGTATTATATCTTCCGATGAAGATAGAAATCTCTATTCTGCCTACAACAACTCCCAAATACCTGCCCAAGACTAGCACGCGGTTCAATGTAAGTCGGTATTATATCTTCCGATGAAGATAGAAATCTCTATTCTGCCTACAACAGCTCTCAAATACCTGCCCAAGACTAGCACGCGGTTCAATGTAAGTCGGTATTATATCTTCCGATGAAGATAGAAATCTCTATTCTGCCTACAACAACTCCCAAATACCTGCCCAAGACTAGCACGCGGTTCAATGTAAGTCGGTATTATATCTTCCGATGAAGATAGAAATCTCTATTCTGCCTACAACAACTCTCAAATACCTGCCCAAGACTAGCACGCGGTTCAATGTAAGTCGGTATTATATCTTCCGATGAACATAGAAATCTCTATTCTGCCTACAACTCTCATATACCTGCCCAAGACTAGCACGCGGTTCAATGTAAGTCGGTATTATATCTTCCGATGAAGATAGAAATCTCTATTCTGCCTACAACAACTCCCAAATACCTGCCCAAGACTAGCAAGTAGTTCAATGTAAGTCGGTATTATATCTTCCGATGAAGATAGAAATCTCTATTCTGCCTACAACAACTCCCAAATACCTGCCCAAGACTAGCACGCGGTTCAATGTAAGTCGGTATTATATCTTCCGATGAAGATAGAAATCTCTATTCTGCCTACAACAACTCCCAAATACCTGCCCAAGACTAGCACGCGGTTCAATGTAAGTCGGTATTATATCTTCCGATGAAGATAGAAATCTCTATTCTGCCTACAACAACTCCCAAATACCTGCCCAAGACTAGCACGCGGTTCAATGTAAGTCGGTATTATATCTTCCGATGAACATAGAAATCTCTATTCTGCCTACAACTCTCATATACCTGCCCAAGACTAGCACGCGGTTCAATGTTAGTCGGTATTATATCTTCCGATGAAGATAGAAATCTCTATTCTGCCTACAACAACTCCCAAATACCTGCCCAAGACTAGCAAGTAGTTCAATGTAAGTCGGTATTATATCTTCCGATGAAGATAGAAATCTCTATTCTGCCTACAACAACTCTCAAATACCTGCCCAAGACTAGCAAGCGGTTCAGTGTAAGTCGGTATTATATCTTCCAATAAAGACAGAAGACTCCATCCTGCTTATAACCCGCTGATAACTCCATAAAAATTTATACAAAAAAAAATGTTTTTAAAGTCGAAGCTAAGTGCTTAAACGTTGTCTGAATTTTTTTTTGTAATCTATTAAGAAAGTGAAGCGTCAAGTGGGCATCGTTGCTCGAAGCTAGTTCACTGACAACTGTAACTAACGTATAACTTTTATTTTACAGAGATACCTGCACAAACGGTCAGCCACAATCAGTGTCCAACCAACCGGCGTTAAAATCAATCCGGGCACTTCAGTCTCCACGGAAACAGTCAAAAAACCTCTCCCAATAGACTTTACCAAGCAAATAGTCTCTTCCCGAGCCACTTTACACGAAAACCACGAGCCACCGCCAGCAGACAAATACGACCTTAACATCAACACGCTAAACGCAAAACAAACAGGACAACATAACCCCCAAACTGCCCAAACACCACAAGTACTGGTCGCAAAAACATTCTACCGATTGGTCGAAACTAGTACTGGGGCGTACCTAGTACCTTTAGAGGTAGAAACTGACAATACAGAATCAAACGAAGTTTCGACTTTGATAGCTAATAATTTACCCGAAAATCGATCGAAAAATCTTACCGGTAGCACTGAACATTGTATGTGCTGTGTCATATTGAAAAAGATTTGCAAAAAAAGACAGTCGTTGATTACGGAGTATTTTAAGAAAGAAGTGAAGAAATGTGATTGTAATAGTATAAGTTATCCGAAGATCTCTAATAGGTTAAGGTTGCTAGTCGAAAATCATAAAAAAAGGTCCGAATTGGTGTTCAAAGAGTTGGAAAAGAGATTGCAAGGTGGTGAAAGGAATGATGTTGAAGAGCCGGACTCTAAAGATATAGGTAAGTTAAAAGATGAATATAACGGGACAATAGCTTTAAGTTTATTTTTAAATAGTGCCACTATACTCTATAAAATTTAACTTGATCTCTGTGACAGTTACATATTGACATATTTAGAGTTGAGATAGTGGTGGAAAAAATTTGTTTTTCAAACAATGTTGTAATGAAATCGAATGAGTAGTTAAAGGTGAGAAATTGGATTTCATTTACTTACTATTATTTAAGATCAAGTATGTACACATGTAAATGATGTTATGATATTAATTAAATACTCATAATAATGTAACGATAGTATTTATCGACGTTTTTCACTATTATCGATGCTAATGTAACATATAATTGGGTTTAATTTAATTACACATGTAAAAAATGTTATGGTATTAAAATATACAATAAAATTAATGATAAATTAAGTTTTATTTAAAATATCGTCAGTATAAACTATCGATATTTTAATTAAAACTCTATCTAAAACTCTGTGGTCACGATCATTCGTCGCCCGTCACTAATCGGTATGCCCATAAAGTATGACATTGACAGGTACTGTCTGTACTATAAAGAAATTCAGGATTTCATAGGCGTGATTTTTCTGACAGCTGTCGCAGAGATCAAGTTAAATTTTATAGAGTATAAGTATAATTTCGAAGGACTAGGAATGGTAGTGGCAACATTCCTGGGGTAACGCTTGTGACGAACGCTGCTGATTGGTTCCAAGAAGGTTCCAATTGACGTCGCATGATCGGCCGATGGGCGGGAAAATGCGATGACGTGTCAGATGTCATTTGTCAGTTGTAAAGAGAGCTTGTTCGGAGTAGGTTGTCTACCTGTGTGTACGAACTGTGATTAGATTAGCTTGAGTGGTGATTCTTGATAAAATGGTGGCAGCGTGCGTTACGCTGAGGAACGCCATGTCCTTCGCTTAAAGTTTTCTCTATAATTGTATACTGAGCGTCACACAAATTGAAAGATGGGAAGTTAGCCGCAGAGAGCTGCGCAAACGCCAAAATATAGACGTTAGCGGGTGCCCGAGAGACGAGACGCCGGCGCACACCCGCCCGCCAGCCTCGTGCCTCCCGCGCGCTCCCTACGCCCGAGCTCACTACTTCGCCATTTGTATAGGCATTGTGCACACATACGCAATAATTAGCGAATCACGGCGAAGTGTCATCTGCGGCTTACTTCCCATCTTTCAATTTGTGTGGCGCTCAGTATAATCATAAATCCTCTGTGAAATAAACTGATTGTTCGTGACTTCGCTCCGCTAAATCCACGCCACAATGAAGCATTGTTGGGCCAGATGGTATAAAAACATTACCACATTGAAGCACCATAACTGATGCGGATCCTTTTATAGATTCTATATATGTAATAGAGGCTGAATACCGGCGCCTTGATGGTCTAGTGGTAATGACACCCGCCTTACAATCGTAAGGTCGTGGGTTCAAATCCCGGTCCCGTACCAATGAATTCCTTGGAATTTATGTACGGAATTTCACACCACGGGCTTTTCGGAGAAGGAAAACATCGTGAGGCAACCTGCATGCGTCCGTAGAAGAAATTCGATGGCGTATGTGAATCCACCAATCCGCACTGGGCCAGCGTGGTGGATATGGCCCAATCACCCTTCGTGGGTAGGCCTACGTCCTGCAGTGGACTATTAAAAAAAGGCTGGTACAGTACAGTACCGGCGCCTGTGAACACGAGGAGAGTGATTCTGCAATAGCAAATTCGTTGTGTCAGCCGCACGAGAAGCGTAGAGTGTAATTTAACAGACTCCAAGATATTTGATTCGATCCATATCATATAAGTAATACTTATTCTTACTAATATTAGAAAATCGAAAATGTGTTTGTTTGATTTATTGGTTTGTTCCTCTTTCACGCAGCTTCATTTGACTTCATTTTTGGCATGGACATAGACAAAGGCGGAAAGTGGCATACAACGCGGTCACATTAACTAGTCGCTTGACCATGTGACGTTATTTTGGCGCTCAAGTACGGCTCAAAAAAAAAAACCGACCAAGTGCGAGTCGGACTCCCGCACGAAAGGTTCCAAACCATCTTCTATAAAAGATAAGTTTCTACCTGTTTATTAAGATCGAGTAAAAATTGCTTAAAATTAATGCGATGCGTCGAGTTAATGTGACCGCGTTATAGGCCACTTATTATCCCAAAAAAATTAAAATATTCCCATGGGTTAGCACAAAAATTGAAATATAACGCGGGCGAAAGGTAGTAAATTATAATTTCCAGGTACTAGTTAATTTTTATATTAAAAGCTCCGACGTAAAACCTGGTGTGCAATGGTGCAATACAGATATACATTTATCTATATTCTATAGCATTTAACCTCTTAAACGAGTTATTTTGCGTATGATATCAGTACTCTTAGCTATACAGGGTCATTTGCTCATGATGTATTAAGTGGAAAGGGGGTAATCCGAAACCTAATTACCACCATCATTATGAACTTTTACTATGGGGCCCAAAGAATCCGAGAAAAAAAAACTGTTGCATATAAAATAGGCATATAACTACAAAAATATAATTAGTCCGTCAGATAGCCTATCAAAAAATATTAGTAACATATTTTTTATTTTGTCAATTAAACAAAAATTGATTAAAATATAGGCCGTTAAAGTTCCTCGTGACGTCACAAATGTATAGACTTCTGTAAGAGAAGTGACTTCACGAACCCCACTCCCAAACTATGACAATGCTTATCTTTGTCATTTGTTGTCTGTTTGATAAAAGGAAAAATACGTGTCCAATATTTTTTTAAAATCTAATTCACGGACTAATTATAATAACAATTTTATTTTACCCAGTCCTCATGCCTATTGAAACTTGTACTGTACTGTACCAGCCTTTTAATAGTCCACTGCAGGACGTAGGCCTACCCACGAAGGGTGATTGGGCCATATCCACCACGCTGGCCCAGTGCGGGTTGGTGGATTCACATACGCCATCGAATTTCTTCTACGGACGCATGCAGGTTGTCTCACGATGTTTTCCTTCACCGAAAAGCCAGTGGTGTGAAATTCCGTATTGCAACTCGGGATCGATAAAATGTATGAAACAGCTGATTTTTCATCTCTGATTCAGGTTAAGCCTTGTAGTAAATGTTTATCATACTGATTATCTGAATCACCTCCTTTTAACTTAGTACGCCAGTTCTAAAAAACCCTGTATATATTTCAATAACGTGTATGATCGGGCGTTTTCGAAATAATGCCATTACATGTTGTTGTTGGTCATTTATCCATCAGTAGAAGTTAACTGGCTGATATAAGACAATCCAATGAATCAATTTGGTATACTAAGCGCCGTACAAATCGGCGGATGGGAAGTTATGCGCAGAACGCTGCACAAAAGTCGAAATATAGGTATACGCGGGAGCCAGAGACGAGACGCCGGGGCATAACCCCTTAACCTCATGCCTCCCGCGCGCTCCCTACGAACTACAATACGGCGTCAGAATTGTGCACACATGCGTAATAATTAGTCAATTACGGCGACGTGTCATCTGCGGCTAACATCTCATCCGCCGATTTGTGTGGCGCTTAGTCTTAATATATATAAATCTCGTGTCACAATGTTTGTCCTCAATGGACTCCTAAACCACTTAACCGATTATAATAAAATTCGCACACCATGTGCAGTTCGATCCAACTTGAGAGATAGGATAGTTTAAATCTCAAATTATAGTCGCAATTTTAATTTATTTAGCCACAGCAACGCGTGGCCGGGAAGCTAGTATAATATAAATTCTTATATTTCATTCACTCGTTTCAGTACACGCGTTATGGTACCAACTGAAAGTGTTTACACACGCATCGATGTCCCGACGAATACATGTAAAGAAGCGAGTCAACAACCTTCTCTCTCGCTTCGACCTCGACACCGGAGACCCCATCAAACTGGCCGCGGACCTCCTCAAAACCTATGATACGGAGCTGGTGGATTTATACCTGGATTTCTTAGGGTTTTTAACCCCGGAGCAAGCCTGCAAGATGGGGGTCTTCAAGGACTATTTTACTAGGAACTATGCTGAAGGACTGATTAAGAAAGTTGAGGTGAGTTGCAGATACTGGATGTAGGTGAAATCAGACTTCTTGGAGGCTGTGAAATTAGCTACAGGCTGCGCAAAACCCAATCCTGGCTGAAGCTCACTTAACAGCCGCTAAGTAGTTAATTCGGCCCATAACATAAGATATTGTATCTTTTATTATTCACTGTTTTGAATATTTTAATTTATTTATTTACTTCAGACAGAGTCCATATTACTAACAATTACAATACAATTAAGAATTAAATAAAAAAAAAATCCGGACAAGTGCGAGTCAGGCTCGTACATCGAGGGTTCCGTACAAACACGTTAAAATAATTATAAAATTGTTTTAGCATGTGCTAATGAAGTTCTTTTATATGATACCTTACATGATACGATTTACTCACTTTGAATTTTGAACCCATATTTTGTGAATTTTGAGGCCCTATTTTTTTGTGATTTAAATAAAAATGTACAGTTTTCAGATTTATTCCTATATGTGTACTCTGATATAATGCTTCTCGCCAAATTTCATAGTTCTATGTCAACGGGAAGTACCCTGTAGGTTTTGATTTTTGTGAGTGCGAAATATGCGGTTTTTAACGACATAAACGGCTCTAACTTTTTGAAACGATAACTGAGAAGTTTTTCTTTTATACAACTGCAAGAGTTTATCGATATATGTATACAGTTTAAATTTCAACTCGATATCTTTACGCGTTCCCGAGATAAAGAGACTTGACATACACACAGACGGACAGATGGACAACAAAGTGATCCTATAAGGGTTCCGTTTTTTTCCGTTTGAGGTACGGAACCTTAAAAATCAAAACAAATATCCATTAGTCTAAATAATACATAAGCCTATCCACGGAAGGAGATTAGGCCATCCACTACGGTAGCCCAATGCGTCAAAGTCTTCTACACACGTTTTCAGGCCCAGTTTACTTTCTTATCATCTCATTTTATCTGATATTTTTTTTAATATAAAATAAGCTTATTTTGCCCTCTATCTCATGGTATTAGTTATTTGTACTTTAAAACGTTCGAAAAGTCGATGTATTCAATAAAATCGTTCGCAGATCTCGTCAAAACTTACGATACTAAATTGGTGGATTTTTACTTGGATTTCTTGGGGGTTTTAACCCCGGAGTAAGCTTGCAAAATGGAGGTTTTTAAGGTCTATTTTACTAGGAATTATGTTGAAGACTTTTCCTCTTAATCCAAAAAGTCGAGGTTAGTTCTAGATACTGTATTAATAAGGTTTTGTAACTTTAAAAGTAAACTGTTTTGAATATAAAGTATATGTAAATTTAGATTAGATTATCCCCCACGCTAGCCCAATGCGTCATTGTTTTTTTTTACACACGTTTGCAGGTTTTCAGGCCCAGTAAAGCCCAGCACTTTCTAGCCGGGCTTAGTATACGCACCACGAAATAATTCTTTCGACTTGTCAGAACGAGACAGAGTTATGGTGAAGTGTACATATATCTGTCACTTTTTCACACGTCGACAAAACTCTTTTCTTGATCGTATGATAAGCTAGCAGACCGTCACTGATCATATGAACTGTTGCTATGTCATATTGGTTTCGCACTACGTTCAAAACGATCCTGATCGGTTTCTTCTACTCCATTAGAAATTGGAAAGTATTGCTATTCTTTCACGCAGAATTGTTGTTCTAGTTCAATGGCTTATGGTTGATATGATGAACGTTGTAAGTAAAACATATGCAAAAAGTGTATTCTTGGTTTCCAGGAGCAAGTATCCGACAAAGAGACCCGAGAGAAGATCCTAGGCGAGATTAAGAGCACGTTCACAAACAAGGAGCCTCCGTGCGAGATGTGCGCTCGGCTGCTGGGCACTATGGCCGGCTACCCGGGCCTCGCGCGCTACTGCTTCGCCATATTCCCGCATAGGAGGGCGATTAGGTACGTATATTCCCGCGTAGGAGGGCGATTAGGTACGTATATTCCCGCGTAGGAGGGCGATTAGGTACCTACGTACATTCCCGCGTAGGAGGGCTATTAGCTACTGAGATATATCTTGGTATTAGCAATAAATAACACAACGACACGTCCGTTCATAACTCCATTTATTGCGTGACAAAACTACCGACATTGAAACAAATAAAACTTATCCAAATACCCTACAGGTACGTATATTCCCGCATAGGAGGGCTATTAGGTACGTATATTCCCGCACAGGAGGGCGATTGGGTACGTATATTCTCGCATAGGAGGGCTATTAGGTACGTATATTCCCGCACAGGAGGGCGATTGGGTACGTATATTCTCGCATAGGAGGGCTATTATAGACGTATATTCTCACAATGGAAGGCTATTAGGTACGTATATTCCCACAATGGAAGGCTATTAGGTACGTATATTCCCATAATGGAAGGCTATTAGGTATGTGTATTCCCACATAGGAGGGCGATTAGATACATAATACGTATATTCCCACGTAGGAGGGCTATTAGGTACGTATATTCCTATTTCCATTTTGGGGAACACACCATTGTAACATTTGAATATTATCGAAATACAGCGCGCGGGATAGCGATGATTGAACTCGTAAAGTGAGACAACTTATACTCGTAACATCAGTAATATTACAGCAGCTATATGACGGCACTTCATTTGATTTTTTGATTTGATTTAGCATTATTTTTTTGATATGTTTACTTTTTCAGGGCAAGAATGTTCAAAACGCCACTACCGTCTCAGCCGGCCGTCCAGCCGCCTTCGGTCGTCGAAGAGAGAAACTTGAACGACACGGCTCTAGATGGCCCCAGCATCACTATCGATTACGAGGCTGATCACTCCTCTAGGTATGTCATTATTGTCTTTTCACTACATGTTATAAAGCAAAGTCGAGTCGCTATGTCTGTGTGTCTGTCTATCCGTCTGTGTATCCTATATCTTCCAAAGTATACATCAGATTCGAATGCAGTTTTCACTATTTTAAGAGTGTTTCAACGAGGTTTGCAACTACAACAATCGTACCTGGGAAAAGCCGGGACGGGCAGCTAGTCTTATACTGGGAGACTGGTACACATTTAGCAATCTTTTAGAAGCTTATTCTACTTTTGTTCTGCGACTTTTGTCAAAACTCGAAAAAAAATCAACTGTTCATACATTTGGTCGCGGTTGAACGATATTTTTAATTTTTTTGAGTTTTGACAAAAGTCGCTATCTTGTTTACAATTATGAAATGAGAAATTGAAATATGTTTTTATTTGACAAAAATTTGTTACATAGCTATTGGATGATATGCCATAAGTGTCTTAAAGACATACCAAAAAGGTAAAATGTAACACATTATACTCCATAAAATTTAACTTGATCTCTGCGACAGCTGTCAGAAAAATCACGCCTATGAAGTCCTGAATTTCTTAATAGTACAGACAGTACCTGTCAATGTCATACTTTATGGGCATGCCGATTAGTGTTGGGCGACGAATGATCGTGACCACAGAGTTTTAGATAGAGTTTTATTTAAAATATCGTTAGTATAAACTATCGATATTTTAAATAAAACTTAATTTATCATTAATTTTATTGTATATTTTAATATGATAATATTTTTTACATGTGTAATTAAATTAAACCCAATTATATGTTACATTAGCATCAATAATAGTGAAAAACGTCGATAAATACTATCGTTACATTATTATGAGTATTTAATTAATATCATAACATGATTCACATGTGTACATACTTGATCTTAAATAATAGTAAGTAAATAAAATCCAATTTCTCACCTTCAACTACTCATTCGATTTCATTACAACATTGTTTGAAAATCGATTTTTTGCACCACTATCTTAACTCTAAATATGTCAATATGTAACTGTCGCAGAGATCAAGTTAAATTTTATAGAGTTTTAAGAACACATTAAAGGAGTTTTTATTTGTATTTACAGCGGAGAAGAAAGCGATGCGATGTCGGTGGACGTTGAGCAACCAGCGTCGCCCGCTCCCGAAGAAAGCCAGGATACTGCCACAGCTATCAAAACGGTAACATTACGAATAAATACCTAATAGTACTACAGACGGATCAATCTGAGACAAATCTTATACAAATAGCGACCCTTGCCGCGACGCAATAAAGTGCAATTCAGTTCGCATGTCGCCCAACGTTTCCAGTGAACTTATACTTTGTCTAAAGCCGCTGATCGACGTAAAAAAGTTTACGACTTTTAAAACCGCGGTTTTGAAGTCGTTGGCTTTTTGACGTTTCATTTGACACTTTCCTCTTTTGCAGTTAACTTTTTATTTTAAAATAACCGTGTACAGCACGGCCGTTTGCGTGAAAAAGATAATTCTTTTTAGTAGGTATAATTAAAGTAATCGTTTTCACGCTACGCTAATCTCAGACCAGATTAGTTAATGGCCTCACTTCTCTTTTCACGACGTTCTGTCTTGATTTTTAGGGTTCCGTACCTCAAACAAAAAAAAACGGAACCCTTATAGAATCACTTTGTTGTCCGTCTGTCCGTCTGTGTGTATGTCAAGACTCTTTATCTCGGGAACGCGTAAATATATAGAGTTGAAATTTAAACTGTATACGTATGTCGTATATCTATGATCTCTTGCAGTTGTGTAAAAAAAAAACTTTTCAGTTATCGTTTAAAAAAGTTAGAGCCATTTATTTATTTATTTGTTTATAGGCGAGCAGTGTATACTGATGTGCCTATATCAAGCAGAATCAAATAAAATTAGTATTTATCTGTTAAAGAAACTTTTTCCTTCTTTGTCCAAAGGTCCAGTCTATTCTTAAATGTGTTTATAGTTCTTGCTGAGATTACATTCTCAGGCAACCTGTTCCAGTTGTAGACAACTCTATTGCATAGGATGTGGTGTGCAGTGTTGGTTTGTGATGGTGTAGGCTGCAAGATAAATTTATGGCGTCTGCTATCCCGCATATTTTCGTTTAAGGTGTACATTTCGTGAATATGCGGAAGATTATAAAAGCCATTGAGAATCTTGAAGGTCTCAATTAGGTCTCCACGCATTCGTCGTTCTTCGAGGGTCGTGAGACGAAGAGCTTTTAGCCTATCTTCATAGGATTTGCGGCGCAGAGCATATGGAATCCTGGTGGTTTATGTCGTAAAAACATCATATATATCATATAAAAGAACTTCATTAGCTCATGTTAAAAGGCTAAAACAGGTTTTTAATTATTTTAACAACGTGTTTGTACGGAATCCTCGATATGCGAGCCTGACTCGCACTTGTCCGGTTTTTTTATTTGGTCTGAGACGCTAATGTACTAAATATGGCTATTCTAAAAGAAAAGGTAAACTGCAAAAGAGGAACGCGGTTTTTTTCCTCTTTTGTAGTTTACCTCTCTAACTTTTTTAAACGATAACTGAGAAGTTTTTTTTTTTTACACAACTGCAAGAGATCATAGATATACGTATACAGTTTAAATTTCAACTCGATATCTTTACGCGTTGATATCTTGCGGTTGCAAGATCGCGCTGGATGCAAACCGTTTCCTACCGATCCTATCGGAGATCTGGGGAGCCCAATGTATCTATGTAACGTTAAATCGTTGATCTATCTATCTATTCAGCCTGTTCCACCCACTGCTTAGTATAGGGCTCCTCTCTTTCTCGTCATTCTTTTCGGTCCTGTGCTATCCTCATCCATTGCCTCCCGACAAGTTTGATGATGTCATCTGACCATCGAGCCGGTGGTCTGCCTCTGTCTTCGCTTCTCTCGGGCATCACTCGCCGACTGCCTTGGTCCACCTGTAGTCATTCCGTCTAACCAAGTGACCTGCCCATCTCCACTTTAGCTTGGCGATGCGTGTGCCTACGTTTTCGACTTTAGTACGACGTCGAATTTCCACGTTTGGGACACGATCAACCAAGCAGATACCTAGCATGGCATAGTAGTTCCATAGCAGGAGCTATGGAACGCCATAGCTCCTTAAGCTATACGGATTTTGTAACATATTATTGAACTGATCGTTAAATCAAAAATTTAATTTTCAGGAACCACCAGCAGAAGAACCTGAAAATGGCACAGAAATGGAAACAGAGCTCGCTGACCATGACTCCGGATCCACATCAGCATTTGAAGACGATTTGAAAATAGAAGAAACCGCTGATTGGACGAAAGACGAAGACCGATTGATACTTCAAGTCTTACAAGAACACCTAACGAGGGAAGAGAGAAAAGGCTCATTCGAAAATAACAAGTCGATAATCGAGTTGCTAGCAGAAAAGCATGTGTACTCTATGCTCTATGAAAGTCTGAATGATAGGTCGTTGAACCAAATCAAAGAGAGAGTGCTGTATTTATTAACTATGTTAGTTATAAGTGAAAGAGATACGTAGTGTAATTCTGATGCTGATTCATTACAGACTGACTAAATTAAATTATTTAGTGATATTTTATTAGTATTTCATTTCCTATTTCTACCCTTGGATTGCGCACCTCAGACCGTATAGGCAGAGGCTGAAGGAGAAGAAGTCGCAAGTTGCATGATTATTATTATTATAAATGGCTCGTCTGACAAGAAAAGTTGCTGCGGCGTGTGGCATGGCTAAATAAGACGCTTTTAATATCAGATTTAAAAAAAACTGTGCTGTCATTTGTCATTCTCCCTATTATTTCACTGTCAAATCGGTGAATTAATCAGGGTTGCCAAATGTTATTGCAACGACGAAAATGTGTAATTCGTACGATGTGCGTGCAAAATAATGTACACTTAAAATCTGTGCGCACTGTGTAGTGAATCGGTGAAACAACGGTATATTATAAAGTGATGGATGTGTGTGGATTTAGTTTAATACCGCCTATTAATAGCATCTTTGATGTCGTAAGTAGCGTACTTTTCGTAGAATAATAAATAAAAAAACTGTACATTTCTGAAAGCTTGAACTGGCAGCACTGTTTTCTAAAAATCTATTTTTGTTCGTTTTGTTGAATTTGCGAATAATTAAATTTTTACGTATTTCTATGCACAACAATGGCCAGAAATTCTAATGAGAATGAGGAAGATAACATTGACCCTGCGTCAATCGTCTCCAATTTAAAAAGTACCCTAAAACCAGTGAGTAAATATGATAATTTTCATCTCCTCAATCACAAGCTTACTTTTAATATAATCACAATATTGGACAAATAAAATAAATAGAATATTTTTCTATTTTATAGTTTTTATACCTTACCAAAAATAAATTCTTTATAGTATTATAAATCCGAGGGTGTTTGTTGCTATTCCGTACATCGACGGACTGATGGTTCTATTTTTTTCCTTTTTTTTTACATTGATAGGCACATAGTATGTTATTAGTCGGAGGCTACTAATACGGGGCGGCTGAAGCCATGGATTAAAGCTAGTTTGCAATATATCTTAAAAAAGCTTTCCCTGCAAAATAAAACCATTCACATACCTACTCCACCTTTTTCTAGGATCTTATTAAAGAACTTCTTCACAACTCGTTCCAAGACAATAAGACGAAGCTCGGGAACGACGCGCTCACGATGGTTGTGGAGATAGCCAAGTGCCTTGTAACGGAGACGTGCCTGCGGGCTTCCACTCACGCCTTGCGAGAAAATAGCGATAAGGTTGATATTGAGCATATTGAAAAGTGCTTGCCACAGCTGGTAAACATTTGATTGATTTTATTTTTTCTTATGCTAAGTATATCATTGATTTATTACTTTACTACATTATTTATCTACTGTGTACTATCATCTACTGTCTATAGGCGAAATCATACAAGTCAGAGGATGTGAATTTAACCACAAGCTGTGTAAAACCCAATCAACATGCAGCTTTATATGAGCTTCAGTCAGGATTGGATATTGCACAGCTTGTAGCTAACTTCACATCCGCCAACTTGTATGATTTGGCCTATTCTAGCCTTTTTCACAGTATTGCAGTTAAAGTATTCAATTATGATTTTATTTGTATTAGCAACATGCTAACCTAGACATTAAGCCCGATTACAGAGGCGCCAGCGTAAATTAAATAGTAACGTAAGAAGCGTTATCTCTATCTAATGCCTAAAGTAAAAAAGAAACAGAACTATACTATTTTTTTTTATTTACTTATTAAATTCCATAGACTCCAGGACTCTGTGCTTTTTAAGATATACATTTTAAAAAAGATTTGAACAAAATTTCTAATAACTAAAGGCTTTACAAGTAAGTGGACTCTAAATCTAATAAAAATTTTAAAATACGATTTTAAACTACATTGATTTTAAATATAATTATTTCAAATTACTACTAATATCGCGCAGAGCCTCCATCACCGCCGCGTTTCGGCCTCGCAAAAGTACCTCAGCAGTGAAAGTGTTAATGGCCATCTTTAAATTATAGTCTACGATGACCTTAGGTGACGCAGTCGTCGCACGCCGCACAAAGCGGCTGATGGCGTCTTCCTCGTTTTCGGCGAAGTATGTGAATGAACTATACTATTTAGCTAATATAGTTACACTGGCGCCTCTGTAATTGGACTTAAGTTTTAGTTAACTGCCTATGACTCTGTAAAATGAGCATGTATTACCTTTAGCTCTCATCAGCCTCACCACCACTGCTGGACGTAGGTGTCCCCAGTAAATTTCCAAGAGGATATGTGGCTTGCATCTGCTGTTTCATTTGCAATTGCAATGTAGTTTTTCAGCTAGTCTGCCAAATGTGCATAGTAAACATCCTAAACTGTTTGACATTGCATGGTCTTAATTCAAGAACTTTTGACCTCATCAACCCTTAAAACTGATTGTTTATCATTTCAGATGCTTGATTTCCCCTAAATGCCCTGGAGCTTGTGCAGTCTAAAGAAGAATTTATTGAATGAAGAGTAGAAAATAGATTGATATTAAGGAAATTTTAATTTATAAAACTCCTTTGAAAGTTATATGAAAGAGGGAAAAGAAATGAAGATTGGCATGAAAGTCAAAGTTATGCACTGGGTCATATCAGGAACATAATATAGCTTACAAAAATAGCTAGGTGCTTGGTTTTGTCATGCTAATTAAAATAAATATTCGAGATGATTATAGCAGTATGTAACTTTTAACTCAACTTAAATAGTGGTTATAAACACTCTTAGAATTTATTTCAGAAACAAAGATCTAGAAATTGATTTTAGATGATGAACTAACTTATTGAAATTCGCCTTGATGCAGTTTTCAAGCTATATCTCTCAATCAAACAATGACTGCCACTGACAAGCAAACAAACACCCAGTATGCCAAACATTGTTGATTGTTGAGTTAGCTACAAGCTGTCCCAAACCCAATCCCTGGTGGGTGATTCTGTATTAAAACAAGCGTGTAACGCGCTCTAACGTGCTCTTTATTTTTAAGAAATTCTTATCAAAAATATTTAATTTTGAAATATCATAACTTAAAATCAGTTTTTCATTCATTTTAACGTAATTTTATATTTATCAAATATTTCTCCAAACGAAATTCACGGAAATAAAAAAAAATACTTACCGCGTTACGTTACGAATCAGGAAAGGAAGAATCAGGCCCCTCATTGCTCACATAACAGCTGCAATAGGAGTGGGTTTTGTGCAGTTTGTAGCTAACTTCACAGCGAAGAAGTTTGATTTGGTCTATACTAGATGAGATACTTATACTACGGCTAGAGCACTTATTAGGGTTCCGTACCCAAAGGATAAAAAATAGGATCCTATTACTAAGACTCCGCTGTCCATCTGTCAGTGTATCACCAGGCTGTATCTCATGAACTGTGATAGCTAAAAGCTGATTTTTTTACAGATGATGTATTTCTGTTGCCGCTATGACAACAAATACTAAAAACAGAATAAATTAAATATTAAATTAATCCCATACAACAAAACATGAATTTTTAGCCATTTTTCGCTCCATATCAATAAAGGTGACAGGTAAATGCTTAAATATTCACAGAATATTTCGTTAAATATTCACTTCAGAAATAAATAATAAAATTAAAATAAATATTTAAGGGGACCTCTCTTACAAGAAACATGTTTTTTGCTTGATATTAGTAACGGTATCTGGTAGAATGCTTGAAATATGCACAGAATGTTTGACTGTTTGAAAAATAAACAATTAAATTAAAATATATTAAGTAAATCCGACTCGCACTTGGCCAATTATTTATACCAAATTGAAGCTCAGAATATAGCAGTGAATCTGTATTGCGTTAGATGAATTATTGAGGCGCGATTCCACCGGAATTGCCGTCAGTGGCCCACTGTGTTTGATACTGGCACAAATGTTACTATTGAAGTAAAAAAATGTACTACTCAACCCATTTTTGGAGTTTCTGTAATTAAATTCTCCACAAAATAATGCGGCGAACTTGTTATTCGGCGGAACCGCGCCTTAACACGCTTAAAAAAAGTCGTTATAATCTGATAAACATACCAAACTTATTTCATAAAAATATAAACTTGTTTACTCTCAGTTACCCCAACTCTGTGTCAAAGTATAGTACATTACATAAAAATATTATAAATATTTTTTGAAATCATTAAAAGAACACAATCTGTTGAAGAGAATCTATTATGAATATTTTGCTGGTCAAAATATCTCTATAATAAGTAAGAAAATATGCAAACCAAAAGCAATAAAATAATTACTTTTGACGCTCGTGTTTAATTTAAATAAAAATGCGCTGATATTTTCAAAGTTTTTAATATACAAATATCTCACCGATGCATACAATAGAGCTGTACAACTTTATCTTTACTGTTTCTATGATACTACCCTCTTTTTGGGCAGTCGGACATAAAGGTCAAACGATTACAGGTGGCTGAAAAAGAAATCATTTTATACTCTATAAAATTTAACTTGATCTCTGCGACATTTACATATTGACATATTTAGAGTTGAGATAGTGGCGGAAAAAATCGATTTCCAAACAATGTTGTAATGAAATCGAATGAGTAGTTGAAGCTGAGAAATTGGATTTTATTTACTTACTATTATTTAAGATCAAGTATGTACACATGTAAATAATGTTATGATATTAATTAAATACTCATAATAATGTAACGATAGTATTTTATCGACGTTTTTCACTATAATCGATGCTAATGTAACATATAATTGGGTTTAATTTAATTACACATGTAAAAAATGTTATGATATTAAAATATACAGTAAAATTAATGATAAATTAAGTTTTATTTAAAATATCGTCAGTACAAACTATCGATATTTTAATTAAAACTCTATCTAAAACTCTGTGGTCACGATCATTCGTCGCCCATCACTAATCGACATGCCCATAAAGTATGACATTG
This sequence comes from Hypomecis punctinalis, assembly GCA_949316475.1. NCBI lineage: Eukaryota > Metazoa > Arthropoda > Insecta > Lepidoptera > Geometridae > Hypomecis > Hypomecis punctinalis. The sequence continues at coordinate 18,760,532 of OX438813.1, forward strand.
ACAGGTACTGTTTGTACTAGGTATTAAGAAATTCAGGACTTCATAGGCATGATTTTTCTGACAGCTGTCGCAGACATCAAGTTAAATTTTATAGAGTATAAATCCTAAGGCCTCTTCTACACGACACAGTTTTAACCGTACGACGTGCCATAGGCCGAATCATACAAGTCAAGTTCAAGCGGATGTGAAGTTAGCTACGAGCAGCGCAATATACAATTCTGACTGAAGCTCACATAAAGTTGCGCGTTAATTGGATATTGCGCAGCTTGTAGCAACTTCACACCCGACGACTTGTATGACTCGGCTTATACAAAAAACGTTTAAGCTGGAAACATACTATCGGACGCGGCTTACGGACGCGACTGACAGCCGCGACTGATAGGTATCTAGACTATGAAAGTACACTGAGCCATGCACACTATTGGACATAAGTCGCGGATGTCACCTTCGGACGTCCTTGAGCGTTCGGACGGCCGAGAGCGATCTGGCACACCGGCCCCCCGACCGCCTAAGGCTTAGGCCCTAAGCAATAGCAATCGTTTATGACTTCATTTTAGTCATTTGGCACCGCCTATGTGACGTTAGCCATCAAAGTTGCTCATTCAACGATTGCTTTCGCAATCCGCGCAAAACAAATGATGGGTAACGTCACATAGGCGGTGCCAAATGACTAAAATGAGGTCATAAACGATTGCTATTGCTTAGGCGGTCGGGGGCGGATGTTTTAAGACTGTTCACATTGCTAAGTCGCGGATGTCAGTCGCGTCCGTCAGCCGCGTCCGATAGTATGTTTCCGGCTTTACAGAGCCAAATTTTTAGAAGTATTTTCAAGCAGTAGACTGAACATTTCTGTTACTGGGATCAGTGAGTTATTTTGCAATTTAATCGGTTAAGTTAAAAGAAAAATATGAATATTCATCGCCTTACTGTCCACATGCCCACTAAGATCTAGTAATTTAAAAATATATCTTTACTTTGGTACAAATTCAAATATTTTTTTTATTGGCAGTGGAGCATGTCTAATTCTAATCGCAAAAGCGTTAGTTATTGACCCTTGTTACCTTACAATATTCGAATTTTACCATTTTTTAGTTCTTAAATGTTAAGGCGACTACAGCTGCCTATGTTGTTTTATTAAGGCTCAGCTTAATGAAACAACAGCTATGACAAGTATTAACAAAATGAACAATAAAATCCTATTTCAACTGTCAAGGATTACAATAATTACAGGCCGAATGAAACTTCTTGGCGGCTCACTTAAAAGCGCGAGGATTGGGTTATCCGCAGTTCGTAACTAACATCACAGCAACAAAAAAGTTTGGAACGGACTATACCTACCTTGAAGAGGAATTCCACAGATATAGTAATAAAACGTACACAGACAATAATACCAAATGTAAAAAAGAAATAGGGATAATAAATTACAGAAAGGGGCCGTTCAAGTATTACGTAAGCAGATTTATTACTATTTTATATCCCCCCTCCCCTCTTGTCAGCAAAAGTAAGCAAAGTTCTTACACCTCCCCCATTCTTACGTCAACATTGGTACCTGTATAAATTTTTATTTTTTTATGGATTCATGAGCAGTAGATTTAATTCTAGAAATAAGAAAATAGATTTAGCTTGAAGGGCCTTAACACATATGCGAAAAGAAATAAATAACTATTGATGACGTAATCACATCTTAGACCCCCCCACCCCCCATGTTATCTAAAATAAGCAAATGACAAACCCCTCCGCCCCCCTACGGTGCTTACGTAATACTTGAACGGCCCCAAACACAAATCAGAGTTAACAATTTCACTTGCAGCGTCGACAATGCTAATGGCGCAACTAAGAACCGACACAACGCGAATATAAAAAGAAATGACACGATTTGGTTATTCTATGTTGGTTTTTATTTGCGCTGGTCATTGGCACTATTAGCGCAATTCGGACAGCACTAATAAACTTGCTCAGTACAAACAATTTAGTTGTACCGCTCATTACAATTCACCATTTAAATTATCTGCATTCCTTTCATTTTACTATGTCAGAAAAAGATCACAACAATTTTAGAACTACGAAGGCAGAATATATAAAAAAAAATTAACCAACCAAATATGTATGTGTAAATTCAGCAACATGATTTCGATAACTGCTAAAATAACAATCGTATTGTATTGACGAAAACGGCCTCACTCAATAGATTTTTTTTCTACAGGACTCATTTCAGGCAATGTGCATCAGTCATCCCCTTTTTACTACAGTATGCTGAGTGTGAGTTTTGTCGTAAACATGACGCGCTCTTTGGCGAGCGCGTAAGCATGTAATTTGTATGAACTTGTGTTTCAAAAGCGCGCCGCTAGTGGCGCTGTACATTTCTTCATACAAATTACATGCTTACGCGCTCGCCGAAGAGCGCGTCATGTTTACGACAAAACTCACACTCAGCATACAGGATAAGTAAAAAGATGCCTTATTACCACCCCTATACTGTTGATTTTGCTTCGATACATATAAAGTATACTTAGAGCTGAGACATAGTCTCAAGCTTTTCAAAGACGTATGGTCAAGCGTAATAAATGAAGAAATAAAACAAATCACAAAGATTCGTTTCATAATTTTTACGGTTCTAAAATTCCCCGTAAAACTTATCTACTAAATATTACGAGTAAGATCGCCATCGACTCGATATGATTATATTTTTGCAGTAACCGAAATAAAAATCTGACTGCGGTTAAATAATTTTGCGCACCATTTTACTGCAAACCGAATTAAACTTGTTGGCGGCTGTGACGTTAGGTACAACCTGCGGGGAACCTAATCCTTGCGCAGCTGTTAAGTGAACTTCAGTCAGGATTAAGTTATCCGCAACTTGAAGCTAACATTACAGCTTCTAAGAAGTTTGATACGATCTTTAACTTAGTCTCATACGATCCCATCTACGTACTAAAATAGGCGTAAAGCTACATAGGCTGATAAATCCAAGGGGGATTCGACTACTCCGATATATGATACGAGAAAACCTTAATTTAACAGTTCTAGGTCTGTAAGTTACAAAACTAGATATTTTTTAAACCTAACATAATTTAACGATGAACTATCCAATAAGGTATCGCGTTTGGGTGAGCGTGTAGCGTGTTTAAGAGCTTCAAGAAAGATAATATGATGTATACAGGGTCATAGGTATTATACGCAAAACCTTTAAAGGGCGGGTCTAACACATCTATAAAAAAAATTGTTCTAGGACTTTTGGAAAATCACGAAAAATGTGCTTTTTCATACAAAAAGTTTGTCAATGCGTGGCAAAATGTATGGAGGCGAACTTTTTTTTTGCGAATTTTCAAAAATCGTAATACAAAAATTGTTTGTCTTGATGTACTAGACCCGCCCTTAAAAGGTTTTGCGTTTAATACATATGACCCTGTATACGAGTAGATACAACTATTGTTGAAAAAATACCACCACATTTTTAATGATGAAGTAAAATAAAATACAGGTAATTCCGTAAATACCATCAATGCCAATCAGAATGATTATATTTTACATTGTTGTAACCATTTAGTGTTTTAATAACCCATCATTTAAGAGAAATGCTCTTGTGGGTGGCGAAATGTTCACACGCAAAAATTTTGTAAAATATTCATTTTTGTTCGATTTCTGCTAGTATTTTTACCTCTCTCCGATATGACATTTGCTTTTTAAATTTTATCGAAAGATGCTCTTGTTTGTTTTATACAAACTTACTTTTTTGTCAGTTGTATAAAATAGCAGGTTAAACAAAAATGAAATTATGTCATTTTATGTGATATTTAAGCCACTCGAGTCTATTTCAATAGCCGAATCTTCTAAATTGAATTGAGCAGCAAAATGAGATCTTGAAATTGTCAGAATTGTTTCCCGTCCTACGCTAAGCTAAACGCTCACACCAAACGCGAGGCTTAACATATTTAAAAGTACAAATAGATCCATTGTCGTTTCGCCCGCACAACTGTCGGGCACAGGAACTAAGCACCAGCTGAACCTTTTTCTTAGATAACATAGAAAAATCTTTATATAACAGCACTTGCACATGAGTTATGAAATATTTTAAAACATTTGTTGGTACTGTACTTTTTATAGTACTGTAGGACGTAGGCCTACCCACAAAAGGTGAATGGGCCACATCCACCACGCTGACCCAGTGCAGGTTGGTGGATTCACATACTCCATCGATTTTTTTCTATGGACGTATGTAGGTTGCTTCACGATGTTTTCTATCACTTTTAAGCCAGTGGTGTGAAATTCCGTACAAAAATTCCAAAGAACTCATTAGTGCGGAACTGGTCTTGAATCCACGACCTCACAATTGTAAGGCGGGTGTCACTACCACTATACATGTCACTACTTACAATACATGATAAAAACAGGTTATCTTTATAAACCAATAATAATTATAAATCCGAAAGCGTTTGTCGGTTTGTTACTCTTTGACGCAGCAACGGATAGACTAGATTTTTGGCATAGATATAGTTCAAAGGTTGGAGAATGCGATAGGAGGATATCCCGGAAAATAAAAGGTTCTTATGGGATGTAACTATTACTCAAGTTACTGTTTTACAATATTTTATAACTCATGCGTACGAGCATCTTAACCCTCTTAGGTATTCTATATTTGCATTTAAGGCCATACTAGCCACGGCACGCGTTCCCGCCTGACGCTTCACTTTTAACTTAATTTGGTTTGACACCCTACACGCCACACTGACTGTCTATCTAAGTAAAGGCCTTCGCTACGTAAAGCGTGCGCACGCGGCTGGTGCCCGCTCCGGACTTCGACGCGGGCTTAGCATCCGTGGCGCGGCGGGCGACCGACGCTGCATCTAGTGGTGCTGGAACAATTTACATCCGCCACATGCGCCCGCGCCGCGCACCCGCCACCCGCCGCGCGTGTACAAAACCCGTCGCACGCGTCCGCGCCAGAGACCGCTGCTCCAACTTATCTTTCAATACATACACGCGACGCGCGTACCCGCCGCGAGCGCACGCTTAACGTAGCGAAGGCCCTAAAAGGCTACGTTTTCAACAGAGATGAGATTAATATAATATGAACGAACAGTGTGCATGGAAAAAATCCACCAATAGAATCACGCCACGTCTGGAGCTCAATATTTAAACCACCGATAGAAAGTAGTGGATTAATTTATTTTAGTACAAAATTTGTTCCTAATGAGCTAAATTCCAATGCCAATGCGTCAAAGCAAGCGTATGGTATCGCTGTTCTTTACTAATACAGAACTGATTGCCTTGTATTATGACCATCAACTTTAATAAGGGGTCAACATGTAAAAAATAAAAACCGGACAAGTGCGAGTCAGGCTCGCACATCGAGGGTTCCGTACAAACATATTGTTAAAATAATTAAAAACCTGTTTTAGCATGTGCTAATGAAGTTATTTTATATGATACGATTTACTCACTTTGAATTTTGAACCCATATTTTGTGAATTTTGAGGCCCTACTTTTATGTGATTTAAATAAAAATGTACAGTTTTCAGATTTATTCCTATATGTGCAGTCTGAGACAATGTTTTTCGCCAAATTTCATAGTTCTATGTCAACGGGAAGTACCCTGTAGGTTTTGATTTATGTGAGCGTTGAAATATGCGTTTTTTACGACATAAACGGCTATAACTTTTTTATACGGTAACTGAGTAGCTTTTTTTTTACACAACTGCAAGAGTTCATAGGTTTACGTATATAGTTTAAATTTCAACTCGATATCTTTACGCGTTCCCGAGACAGAGTCTTGACATACACACAGACGGACAATAAAGTGATCCTATAAGGGTTCCGTTTTTTTTTTGAGGAACGGAAGCCTAAAAACTGCTGTTCCATATAAAATTTACTGATTTTTTCTTAATTCCGGGTTGGACCCATATAAAAAGTTGTTCAATGATGGTCAGCACTTCTGTGGCGATGTGGAACTAAGAAGATAGATAAGATAAAATAGAACAATTTTTTTCGTGATAACACGCAATCGACCTCAACGTCGTGACTATTATTAAAATCTGTACAAGAATACCCAGCTATTTGTTATTCAATATTGGTATGTGTTTGACTATATCCTGCTTATTGTTGTATTATCTCTACGCCCACTGCTCATCCACATTTCACATTTCTGTTATAAAAGCAGCCTTTCAGGCCTACGGTACACAGCCATACGATAGTGGCGCCTCAGTGAGCTAGAACAAGTCCATATCATCATTACACATCACCTCTAGGAAATCGCCGTCTTCGTAGTCTTGTAGCGCGCGGGGGTCGCGGGGCGGGGGGGAATGGTCGCCTGGAAATTTGGAAAAAGTAAGTAAGTAAAAAAGGTACAATAATGTCAATAATACTGTAAGGCAGCATTATTTGTAGAGCGTAATTTAATCCAATTTGTTGAGCGTAAGTCAACCCAATATACCAAGTATAGTGGTAGTAACACCCGACCTGCAATCGTGAGGTCATGGGTTCAAATCCCAATCCCGTACCAATGAGTTTCTTTGGAACTTATGTACGAAATTTCACATCATTGGCTTTTCGGTGAAGGAAAACATCGTGAGGCAACCTGCATACGTCCGTAGAAGAAATTCGATGGCATATGTGAATCTACCAACCCGCACTGGGCCAGCGTGGTGGATATGGCCCAATCTCCCTTCGTGGGTAGGCCTACGTCCTGCAGTGTACTTTTGAAAAGGCTGGTACAGTACAGTAAGTCGACCCGATTTGTGGGGCGTGAGTCGACCATTTGTTTGACACAATTGGAGGTAATAAGTAGACCAGTTTGATGAGCGTAAGTCGACCCAATTTGGTGAGCGTACGTTGACCAAATTTGATGAGCAACCAATTTTTTGAACAATATACAACCTACCTAATTTGGTGAGCGTTAGTCGACTTAATTTGGTGAGCTTAAGTCGACCAACTTGTTAAGCAAAAGTCGACACGATCTGGTGAGCGAGAGTGAACTAAATCACACATCATTATTATAATCCGTGGTGCTCTGACTGCACCGTCCACTCTCGTGACGGATAGCATCTCAGACTCTGTGAGTATTGCTGTATATACCTGGAGGGGGGGAGGCGGGGCGGTCGGTGTGCGAGTGGCCGTCAGTGTCGCTCGAGCAGTCGCGCGCGTCGGTCGCGGGCGACGGCGGCGGGTTCGAGCCGTGCTCTGATTGGACTGTTGACTCGCCTCGCGATAAGGATGGTATTTCTGAATCTGTAAAAGTTTCATGACATGATTTATTTGTGACTCGCGCATGTTCGAAGCTTTGACGGAGCGTCATCACTCAGCGGCTTTTAGAAGCAGAGACGAAATGATGGAACAACACACCCCATAAGGGACATGTAGTCTGTACTGTTTTAATTTTAAATGTGACGTCCACAAGTGGTATATTATTCAGAGAAAAATCGAACCAAGATGATAAAAACGTCATTTGAAAGCTTGATATATGGGCTTCTCAAAAACATTTAATATTGATTTTTTTATCCCTCCATTTTTTTTAAATTTGAAAAATAAATTGTATGAAAAATAATAATACAGCTTTGTATTTTTTCTACTTTAGCAATAATAAAGTGCTTCTATTGTTATTTTACTTGCATTCGTAGCTTATTCATCCACATTCATGTCTTAATTTGCTAAAATTAAAAATTATAACCTACCAGTGTGACCAGTTAAGGTACAATGTGACAAAAACACTTAAAAACTGTGTCTTATTGGTAAAAATGCTTCCATTTAGCAATAATGGAGGTTACTTAACCAGGATTACTAGAGATAAACTACCTATTTATGTTATCAACACCGCTGGCCAGTTAACCCGACCGACGTCGCATCCTTTTACCATTGCACATCTGCGCAAGCCTCTATTGTGCAGGGTGAAAGCGCATCGACGCCCACCCCTTCTTTTGTTTAGATAAGTTTAATGTTAAATAGAATAAGTTTTGTCAACCATTAGTTAAGTTACCATGTAAGGGAACAGACTTCCAACTCAGTCTGTTAGGTTAGGATTAGATAATATAAAGTAAGTGACTTCTAAATCAGTCGTACTTTTTATTGATAGCATTAATCAAAAACACCACCGCGACGCTCCCGAATCTTGACTACCTATTGAGCCAAATATATTTATTTATCCTAATAGATTCAAAATTAATTTAAAAAAAAAAACGGAGGGCTCACTTTTGGTTTTAACTGATGTAATAGCCTTAGAAAAATATGAACTTTCTCGAAATGTAACGAGTGTTGTGGTTAGAATTTTTGATTATTATTATACCAGCCTCCATACATTTTGCGGACATGTCCTTTAAACTCAAAAAGTTTAGTTTTGGTAATCAAAAAAGTAATTAAACGGTAAACGGTCAAAAAAGTAAACGGCGAACCTATAAAAGGATGTTTATTTTATCAACTTGTTGAAGTTGTGTTAACTCTAGGAAACCTACTTGCCCGTTAAACTATTTTCCTTTTTTTCACTCCTTCAAATTATGATATTTTGGCCTCATTCTTCTAAAAACATTTAATAGTGTGATTTACAATATTGATGCGTTCGTTATTGTCTGCGTCTTATACATCGATGATAGAAAACGTGTCACATTCCGCCTGAGCGTGCTAGCGAGAGCGAGCGATTGTTCGAAGTGATAGAGAGGCACGTTAGGCATAACGTGCGGCTTGATTCAGTTGTTGATTCAACAATGTTTAAATCTATGTTTTGAATTAATATTTAGTGTATTTCCGCTATCTTGTTGTAGGCAAATAAGTTTAAGGGCATTAAGTGCATTAAGGACATTTATGGAAAAAAAAGAAAAAAAATTACAAACAATTACTAATATTACATACAATAATTATACATTTAAAAACTTAATTTTACAAAATAGATAAAATAATAATTTAATTATAATTATAATCCGTTAACAACTAATAAATATTATAAAAATCTTTTAAAAATAATATGACAAAAAATTGAAAACACTTCACTAATAAATAACACCCTTATTCTCACTGCACTACAATCTGTTCGACACGTGTTTCGCCTCTCAACGAGGCATCTTCAGGACGTGTTGACTCTTCGAGGTCGCTCGCAAGAATGGCTCCGCGCCGCGCCGTCACCCCTTATATACTACCGCTCGCTGCCTGTGTACGGTGCGTCATCACGTGATTGGGTCATACTTGACTCACCCATGAAGCATCGCAGCAACGGGGATGTGACGGTAGTTTGATCGTTCATCAACAATGTTTTCTTATGACGTTAACGCGAGCCACCAGTGAAGAAGCGGAGAAAAACATTTTGCTAGATCAAATTTTTTAGGTATTTACTACTAAATATCGGTCTTGCAAAAAATATACGATATACTTAAGGATATTGTCGAAGTAATGTGCTAATTTGTTACACGATAGATACTTTACTCGATCCAAAAACAGCTTAATGTAAAAGTCTAAATCGAATTACCTAATAATGAAATTTCTGACTTTCCACATCATTTTTATATGGAAATGTTTCTCTTTAAATACTACAGAGAACCTGCTAAAAGAAGGATGCGCGAGCCCATACATACCAGGACCTGTTATATACGAACAGACTAATTTTTCCTCACTTATTTTCTAAGAATGATATGTTCACCAATATGATTTATGACGCTTCTAAAACTGTTCAAATATGTACAATTTGGCTAAAATTGAATATAAAATAAGAAAAGACGAAAACAATTTTCAAGCTAATAAGTACCTATTTATAGACATGTATACACACTAAAGATTATGGATTGCCAGGTTTGTTATGTTCAGAGTGCTAAAATGGTGCTCGATTTTAAAAACTTGATGTCATGTATTTTTAGTCAATATTGTCTCAATGATATTTATATTGATTTTTAAAACAGTGCATGTCATCTTGTCTGTAATATCAGATTACTTTTTGGAGTTCATCGATTTATAAGACGTTGTCACGTCAAAAAAATCAATGTCTAGGACTGATATAAAAAGAAAATGAAAAAGAAAGATCGGTATTCATCCATTTCATTAGCAAAAGTACAAGAACCGCAACTATAAGTTAAGAATATAAGTAAAGCAGCTATTCGAACCTCGGCAGCAGCCTGCGGATGCAGGTTGCGAATGGAGGTAGCACACACATGAGCCGCTGCTTGTATCCGCAGTCGGGAATGATTCCGATGCTGGTTGCCTACGTCGTACATCGCAGGTACGTTGGACTTGTTTAAACAGGCTAACAACACTTGCAGCCGAGGCTTGGTAGCACATGCTGCCGCAGCCGTGTTCGGAATCTTTTTATAGAAATTCATACAACTACGAGTACGTAGATAACCAGAGCCCTCAGTCCAGGTTTTGTGTTGTTTACTTAAACTTTTGCGTTCGCGTGTGGCTCCATACATTTTGGTTAGTTCTTCATCGTTTCGGCCAGGGGCGCTGTACAAAAATGTATAGGGCAATATCGAACAGATGTAATTTATGTGTAAACCTGGACTAACGCCTCAGTTGTGTAGCCACAGCCGGCCTAGTGCAGCTGCTGCTAGTGTAGTAAAGCAAGTGAAAGATTCGAATAGCACCCTTAAGGATTATTACGAGTAATATTAAAATTGCCACGAATTTCTCGGATAACTTCAACTACTGCTTTTTGTTTTTAGTAGTAAAGTATATGATAAAAAGTACATATAAAAATAATAAGAGTATTCTTTCTTTTTGATAATCTTTTAGTATACAAAAATGTCTGTTTCTATAAAAATGTATAATAACACCTCAGTTTGTAAACATTACGGGCTAAAACGAGTTAACGCAGGATTATGTGCCAATAGTTAAAAAAGAAAATAATTATTACATCAACACGTCAACATTTCCAAAATTGCTAAGTCTGGATACCGAGAACGAAGTCTGGCAACACTAAATACGTCATCTGATTGACTGAATTTGACATTTCCTTTTTTTGACAGCAACAGTAATAAAAGGTTGATTTTTTTTTTCAAATAATTCGCCCATTTTTGGACACTAAAGCCTTTAAGACCATACCGCCACTTCTTATGTATGTAATCCGTAATGTAAAAACAATAAAAAAATCATTGTAATTTTTCTGGTGGGTTAATTTTAATTTTAATTAGTGATATGAAAACAGCAAAAAATCCCTATATTTTTGAAGCACATATCATTTTTAGAAAATATGTTTGGTTTTTTACTAACAAAAAAAAACAAAAAATATTGGGTTTTCTTTGGGTTCCAACTAAATTCCTATATTTTTGAGTTAAATATTTATCCCAAGACTCGAATATTTCCCAGCGGTTTAACAAGACGCCGCGCCGCCCAACGCTAGACCTTTGCCAAATTTTCTCCGCCCGTTCATACATTCACGCGCGGGCGGCCCCCCACACCTCACCTCTTAAAATCCTAGTTCGCGCGAAAATGTCTCGCCTTAACATGGACAACCAATTTTATTTTATACAATAAAGTTTCAATCAAGCTGACAGGCCTTATGGTAAGAAGTCACAATCTACAGACAAATGCTTACCTGTGAGACTCTGTTTTAGCTGTTCTACAACCCTTTGCCTATTCTGTCTTGTCCTTTTGATCTTCCTTTGTTGCTGTTTTCTATCTTCTAGGAAGATTTGGCTCGACTTTTCTTTTGAAATGGAGTCGTCACCTTTCAGAAGGAAGAAGTACACGCCGCCTGGCGTTCGGCGTCGGGTACCATTCTGTGAAAATACAAAAAATAATCTGCAGATAACAATTATTTGCTATTTATTAAATATTTACCCACAAGGGGGATGGATGACATTATTAAGACCGCAGGATCGCTCTGGATGTAAGCCGCTACCAACCGGTCTTATTGGACATAATAGGCCTCCTCTATGAATGCATAGGGGAGGCCTATTTCATTTATTTATCATACACAATTCACAAACTTAAAGATGTGGGTACTTAGAAATGTAATCTTAAGGTAGGTATGCATGACAAATATTGGCAATAAACATAATTAACAGTAATGCGAAATAGTAAGCTTTGCGAAGCAGCCCTCACTAGGAAAACCCGTGTCGAGGACTACTGCAGCCCGCTTATCCCGCCACATAGCCGAGTATGCGAATACAATTAGGTATTTATTCTTCACTAGTTTTTACCCGCAGCTTCGCCCGCATGATATTTTGATTTTTAAAGCAATATCATTATAATTTATAGCCTATGTGTTATTCTGATATATAAGCTATATTATTGCAAAGTTTCATCTTAATCAGTTCAGTAGTTTTTGCGTGAAAGAGTAACAAACATCCATACATCCATCCTCACAAACTTTCGCGTTTATAATATTAGTAGGAAGTAAGATAGGAGATACACTAAATTTTAAAAAAAATTATTAGTTATTTGAAAGTTTTCGAATCTATGTTACCAGTGATTTGGCCTATGTCCAGCAGTGGACGTCCTATGGCTGATGAATGAATGGATGGATGAATTATTTACTGATCCATCAGCCATAAGATGTTCACTGCAGGACATAGGCCACCCTTATGGTCCCAAGGTTCCTTAAAGCTGTTTTATTGACAATTTATAGAGGTAGCCCATGTTTAGCAGTGGTCGCCCTACAGGTGATATGCCATGATGATACCATTAGCTCACTAGCAAAATATTATTATGTACTAAAATACTAATTTTCTGAAAGTTCATCACTGTACAATTATACTATTTTATTGTTATTTATAGTACAGATAACAGACAATAAGGCGCAATGTACTTTGACTTAGTACTGATACAAAAATATAAAGTAATTTTTTTTTAAATCTTTATTAGAGTGCTCTTACGCACAGCGAAAATGGCGCACTAGTAGGAAAAATAATTAATAATAAAAAAAAACAAAAATTACTTTCTATGAAAATTTATAGAAAGTAATTTTTTTATCTTCATAAGTGTGCTCTTACCTACCAACCCGCACTGGCCAGCGTGGTTGATATGGCCCAATCACCCTTCGTGGGTAGGCCTACGTCCTGCAGTGGACTATTAAAAAGGCTGGTACAGTACAGTATGCTCTTTCGCACAGCGAAAATGGCACACTAGTAGGAAAAATAATTACATAGAACTTAAATATTTACAAGACATTTGTCCTATTATCTAAAAGTAAAATGTAAGTAAGTTCATACAGGCCAGGTGGCTAGTCCTGGTATCAGAGGTTTTAGGCCACCTGAAGGCCTTTGACATGGCTAAACAACCGGGACCTACAATTTAACGTGTCATCCGAGCCATGGTAGCGCTCAGTTGGAAATGCCACCCGCGGTGTTTGTCAGCGATCACCGAAATTAAGCAACATTCTGCACAGTCAGTTTTTGGATAGAAAGTTTGCCATACACTTACCATAACCAACATCCCACCATCTGCCTCTATCCTTTGTGTTTCTTTGTACAATTCAATGGATTTCCCTGCACCTAATACTTGTATTATTCTTTCTGAAAATATAAAAAAATAAATGATTACATGACAAATAATGTTAGTGATAAAATTTCATACTGTCAGTTAAAAATTGACCACTGGTGAAAATTGTGAAATTTCATGAATAAGTTAGAAAATACTCAATGGTACTTCACATTAACCAGCCCGAACCCAAGGCTGCGTTCATAACCCTAAACAAATCTTCGGAAATATCACACAATGAATACTATACTCCGAACTAAATGACGAACACGGCAGGGAAGGCAGGATGGCGGACGTGGGGTGACCATTTATTTACATACATTTTATTTAATTTTACTTACTCTCAACAATAGTGGATGAACAGTAGCCAATCGCTAATTGGCTACCGTAACCTAATATGTAAATAAATGGTCACCCCACGTCCGCCATCCTGCCTTCCCTGCCGTGTTCGTCATTTAGTTCGGAGTATAGTATTCATTGTGTGATATTGCCGAAGATTTGTTCGGGCAACATGGCTAGGCCTATGAGGGAAGGGCGAGTGATTGATACTTATCTTTTCATACGAGATGCTTCGGATAATTTTGATAGATAGACATTAGCGATCAACCTACAACTTGACATATGTAAGGCAGGTGTTACTATAGGCCAAACTTAAATTAAACTTCTTGCACAAGCTGTGCAAAACCCAATCCTCGTGCAGCTGTTAAGTGAGCTTCAGTCCGGATTGGGCTATCGGCAGCTTGTAGCTAACTTCACAGCTGTCAAGAAGTTTGATGCGGCTTATACCACTAGATACCAATGCCAGGAAGGGCGATTAAGTGAAATTCCTCTTACAGCCTATATCACAAACCAACACTACACACCACTTCCTTTGGAACAGTACTGTACTGTACCAGCCTTTTTAGTAGTCCACTGCAGGACGTAGGGTGACTACCCACGAAGGGTGATTGGGCCATATCCACCACGCTGGCCCAGTGCGGGTTGGTGGATTCACATACGCCATCGAATTTCTTCGACGGACGTATGCAGGTTGCCTCACGATGTTTTCCTTCACCGAAAAGCCTGTGGTGTGAAATTCCAAAGAACTCATTGGTACGGGACCGGGGATTCGAACCCACAACCTCACGATTGTAAGGCGGGTGTCACTACCTCTTGACCACCACGGCTACTAGAACAGAATTGTCTATAATTGGAACAGGTTGCCGTAGGATGTAATCTCAGCAAAGACTATAGGCACATTTAAAAACAGACTGGACCTTTGGATAAAGAAGGAAAAAAGTCCTCGACAGATAAATACTAATTTCATTTGACTTGTTTTACATTGCTTGATACAGGCAAAGCAGTATAGAATACACTGCTTGCCCATAAATTAGTAGATAATATTATAAATTTGAAAGTGTGTTTGTTGGTTTGTTCCCCTTTCATGCAGCAACGGAGCAAGGGATTGACTTGATTTTTGGTATGGACTTCATTTAAAGATGGAAAGTGACATAGGCTACTTTTTATCCTAGAAAAATAAGACCTTTGTGATAGCATTAATCGAAATATAAAACAAGCTATGCCGCGGGCAAAAGCTAGTAGATTATAAGATTGAATTAAACATACCAACTAAATCTTTCTTCTCTTCATTCAATTTACTGGCCATTTCTGTAGCGATGGCTTCAACTGGATCATCCGGTGTGGCCATTAAGTTTTCTAAATACTTCGGTTCTTGCTTCACTTGTGCGAAATGATGACTATTCACTCTCTTGCCCAGTCTCAGTTTAACATTAGCCCTGTCTTGGTGACGTCTTTTGTTTGATGAACGGTCTATATCATTAGAGAACACCTTCTTAGATACGTAATTATCATCTAGTCTATACTTAATTGTGTAATCATAAGATTCAACGCCATAACGGCTCTTTTTGGATACATCACAGCTGACCATGTCTTCGGTTAAGAGTTCCTCCTGAAAAATATAATTAATTATTATCATTACATTCATCAGTGATACTTCAAAATCGCTTATAAGCATTTTGTAAATACTGCATATCTACATTTTCCAAATTTTAGAGGTGGAAAGAAAAACTTTTTAATTCAACAGTTTCTCATTGTTTTTTTGACTGAACTTTACTGACTTTGTAAAGTAGGGTACAGATATGTCACAAAAGAATTCAGTTGAAGAAAACATTAAATTATATTTAGTTAAAATTTTATAGTTGGCTAAGTTCAAAGAAGTGATATTTATTTGACTGTAAAATTAATTAAATGATGTTGATGAACAAGATTAAATAATCTGATTACTATGAATTGAGTAAAAGAATTTTCTCTCCATATGAATAAATTTACAGAACATGTCATATACATAATATTTATTTTCTTAATACATTCTTAACATACACAATATCACAAAGTATCCATTTAGGAAACTTATCAATTCAATCCTTGTTTTCTGTCTTCTGCACACACCACAACCATCAAAATTAGAGAATTTGAACTTGTATCAGATAATCTACACTTTAGTGAAATACAGTTCAATCCAATAACTTTAAAAAAATTGATACCTGCAAAGCTTTGCACCAAACATTATATTTCTCCTTCTTATCTGGTTTCGGTGCTGGCGGTGGTCTTCGTGGCCTCAATTTAGTCCTTTTCGCCCGCCTTCGCAGTTCTTCGTCGGAATCTGAACAAGTTGACTCCTGCTCCGATTGCTCGTCGCTTTGGTCGTCTTGTATTTGCATATTCACGAGTGACGGCGGGTTGAAGGCCTCAGGCCGAGCCAAGGGGATGTAAGCCCCTTCTTCGACATCAGAATCGTCCAACTACAACACAAGAAATACTAAATAGGACGCAATTGACGCCCTTCATAGCAACACCACGATACATAACTTGTACGGCTATTAGAACTGTTTCTGTAGTCTTATAAATTGAAACGTGGAAAGCAGAGCCTTTTATAACTACAGTGCTAGAGCTTGAAGTACAATAAATACAGAGAAGTCAACAAAAACACAAGTAAAATGCTAGCTGTAAAAGTTACACTCTTACCTCCCCATCTTCCAGTTCATGGGACACCTCAACGTCTAATTCTCCTTCTGTTGTCGACATCATCCTCGAAAGATGTTATTAAACGAGAAAAACAGAACAGCATGAACTTAATTCGAGAAATGATCATAAAATTCCGCCTAGAATTTGGAATCTCGACTAACAATTTTCGCGAACTGTCATTTTGTTTGATGTTTGACATTGACACGACTTTGACAGCAGCTGATTGACGATCCAATTTATTTTCACATTCTAGATATAGCGTCTTATACCTTAAGGATTTGCTAGTTTCAGGAATTAAATCTATTACTTTATTTATTTGCTATAATATTATGTAGACTACAGGAAGGGGCAGTAAAAATCTAAGAAAGGAAATGAGCTACGTTTTTTGATATAAATCTATCAAGACAACAAAATTGGTATCATCTTCCAGAAGCAAAGTATGAGCTCATTGTACTCACTCTCTTTGCTCGAAGATGATACATAACTAAAAATATGTAATCAGTATTATTCTCTTTGAGTCTTATTGTTTATTGCATGTTTAAGCTCGAAACATACTATTGGACGCGGCTTACGGACGCGACTGATAGCCGCGACCTAGACTATGAAAGTAGGTACACTGAGCCGTGCACACTGTCGGACATCAGTCGCGGACGTCACCTTCGGACGTCCTTGAGCGTTCGGACATCCGAGAGCGATCTGGCACACCGGATGTTTTAAGACTGTGCACATTGTTAAGTCGCGGCTGTCAGTCGCGTTCGTCAGCCGCGTCCGATAGTATGTTTCCGGCTTTATTGTAATATTATTATTCTACATATTTTTATAATATTATTGTACCTGCTTCGCTACTTTGTTCCATCCAAAAGGCCTTTACACCACATCTTCGTGCAGCAAATGTTTAACGATAACACTTGATTTCGATTTTATGTAAGTATTATCACCATCAACCTACCTAGGCAAGTACTTAAGAGAAGAAAAAGGTTTGAAGAGAGGTACAAATGACAGTCTTATCGCTAAAAGGTGCCCTGTGTAATAGGGCCTATTCTGTGGCTAAAAGCGATGAAAGGAAACGTGAATACGGAGGTGATGTATTCGTAGGTGAATAAATATAGTTATTGCATACATAATTATGTTGTACTTCACTTTACAATACCTACTTCTTGTCTTGAGAACTCTATACATGCAGCATCCTTCCATCAGTCATACATATATGACGTCCAATAAACCTCCCCTATAAACCTCCAATAAGATCTGATGGAAGCGCGAACCTGCGGTTTTGATGAGGACATCTATCCACCTTGTGGGTGGACGTCCTTTGCTGCTCTTGCCGGTACGTGGTCTCCACTCAAGAGCTTTTCGACCCTATCGATCATCAGTCCTCTGTGGTATGCGATGCGCCTTGCCCACTGCGATTTCAATTGGCCCATCCGCTGGGCTACATTCAGTAGCTTTGGTTTTTCTACGGTTCTTCTCATACCTGATTCGATCTTGCAGAGAGGCTCCGAGTATGATCTCCATTGCTTGTTGGGTTGGGAACTTTATAACTGTGCTGAAAGCGATCATCTTTTGAAAGTGGGATGATTTAAATTAGAACAGGACGTGCACGGGACAGGCCCGGACGGGGCGCGGACGACACACGTTTCATACATTTTGTGTAGTGTGACGTCCGTGCCGTGCGTACTACGGGCCCCGACCGGGCTCGTCCCATTCTAATATAACATCCTTTAAAAATCTTGGGGCCTATTCTATTGTTTGCAGGGCGGCGTTCGAAGGAGTAAGCCAAGTCAAAATCCAGCCTTATGATAGAAAGTCGTTGATCGATTTTCGCTTTGCAAGGCTGCCCAAAAAGCGGCGACTATGGTCGCTCGGGATATCAGAGGGGCCTGACGATTACAATCCTCGGGAACACCGTGAGCCTAAATCTCACGTACCGTAAGTCTACGAGTCCTTCTAGAAATATTTCTTCCTAGAAGGCATTTACTTTAAATAGATCGCATTTGAACGGTGTTGCACGGAACTGCGCTGAAGAGTTCAGTGCCAGTCTAATGCGAGTAATGCGACATAGGTAGAATTTTTGCAAGTCACCCAAGGGCTTGTTTGGACGCACTCTGCCACGTCGAGCCGGGAGCCCAGGGTCGTAGCTATGGTAGACCAGTTGTGATAATAGCTAGATTGGAAGCATAGGCGCCGCTACGCCTATGCTTCCAAGTAGCCGGGCGTTGTTTCCAAGGGTATTGGTAGTTGGTTGTGCTCACGGGTATTGCTCCTCAGTGCCATCCCCCTTGGCTAAGACTCTGTGTGTGCTTATTAAATGTGGTACGATACTACGATTAGTGTGCTGCTGCAGCGCTGCAATCGCGCGAGACTGAATAGTCTTAACTACGCTCTTTCATTATTTAAGTTTGAAGAAATGGTTGCACAGAATAGAAATAAATGGAAGGAATTGGGGGAAACCTTTACCACCACTACTTGATACCAGTAGTGGGATAATGATTATAGGGTTTCACTTACTGTATATTTTGTAATTATATGTTATCGAAGCAGCGAATATAAGAAGAGTAGCAGCGAATCATAAATGGCAGCGAAGTCAATGCTTTTAATTGGTGTATTAAAATTTTTGTCAAGATCTTGGATGGCATACTTCAACATGGCGCGTTCAGGCCTCGGAGGGGGCATGCTGGGGTTCCCCCTGGCCATCAGTCAGACTGGTATCACCTTCGGAGCCATTCTGGCCGTAGTCAGTGGAGCGCTCATCATTCACTCGCATATAGTGCTGGTATGGAACTATTTTGTTCAGTTACTTATACAAGATGTAGTTTTGTCTGTAGAGGCGGACTCTCGTAGTCTACGACACTCTAAGTGTCGTAGAGTGTAGGAGTGTAGCTGGTCCTGACCCCTAGTTATACCACCGACATTTTGGCCGCTTACTCACGAAACCTTACTTGCTTACTCACTTTGGCTTCCAAACCTAGGGAGTAAATATTGCGCGAGCGTAACGAGCGGGCGAAAAGCGCGTAAAGCGAGGAATGAAGCTTAGGACCCCAGAACACACCTCTAGTAACGCGCGTAGTACTTCTAAGTGTTTCTCAGGGTCTGATTTCCTGCCAGGCTAGGATGCGCCCACGAATTATTACTTTCGACGTGTTAGAACGCGGAATTATGACGAAGTATATATCTGTCACTTTTTCACACGTCGAAAACAGTTCTTTTCATGGTTATTCGTGGTCGCGTGCTTGGCCTTCTGCTGAGCACAAATCCTATAGGGGAGCGACCTAGCTACGCATAGTTTTATGACTGATCGTTACTGAAGTTCCACAATGTTTTATAATTATTATGTGTTTTTCAGTTGAATTGTTTGAATGAGATCAGCAGGCGGCTGAAGATCCCGATCATATCGTACAGGTACGGGTTCCGTATCGCCATGCTCCACGGCCCGCCCGTCACTCACTGCTTGGGGAGGCGTGGCACGTACGTATAGCCCTTGTGGTCTCTCCATGATTCAAACATCATGTGTTACAGGAACAATTTAGTTTTTTCCAACTACTTATACTAAGAACTCTTTTTAGATACGTAGGAACTTATATATCTACTGGTTGAACACTTTTGCACCCTGTAAGGTACCTACCTATTATTGTGTCATTATTAAAAATAACTTAATCAGCACAGCTTATAGTGGCCATTCATAACGTGGAAGAACGATTTTGACGTAATCCTATTAAAATTTGAATGTCTATGAGGCAGGCATTATTGGGCAGTTTCTTAATCAGTGGACGCCGTGGTCCCACGTACCTACCTATAGTTGATTTTTACAACAATACCATAGGAATACGACAAGATGCATCATGGACAAGACAGATAGCTTTATCAGGACAAGATGCATGATAGCTTTATCTCATTGATATTAACCTTCCTATACCCGCGTCAAATGTAACACGGTGTCACAGACCGTAACTTCGGGACTCTATTTTTTATTATTAGTAGGTAGAAGAAGCTCTATCTAAAGGTAACATTTTTCCGGTAGTTATAAGATTAAACAACAAAATATTTATTACTTTACTAAGATTATTATCAGATTTTAACAGCCTCAAAAATATCATATTTTGTTCAAGTGTTGAAAAAACTTAAATGTGTACCTACCCCTAAAAATAGTTTAGTACCACCCTTATGGGTTTTGTGCCTAGCAACCATTATTTCATTTTAGACCAGAAAAAACCGCTTAACTTATAGTCCATACAAACATTTCATACATTTTGTTGCACGTATACCCGCGTCAGTCTCATGGACCGATTGGCGTCAAATACAATACAAGCTCGTTCAGCTTACTGAAGTGAAGCTAGCAACAAATGAGGCAGCCAACAAAAAGCTCAAAGTCATTTTCTCATTGTTTGAATACAAAATAAATGTGTAATAATGTTTCGTCGGTCTCACAGACCAATGCGCGGGTATAGGAAGGTTAGTTATCAGAATGTGATGTTTATTTCGCTGTCCTTACAATTTTTTAGCTTCATCATAGCTACATTCATGCTCCTGAGCCAACTGGGAATTTGTACGTGTTTTATAGATTTCACTGCGGACACGTTACGTGATGTGAGTAGAAAAAAAATTAGTCTTTGATATTTTGTGGCATTCCGTACAGAAAGGGCAAAAATTAGAGCCTCATCTAAATCCTCCAATCCATCCATCCATCAGCCATAAGAAGTCCACTGCTGGACATAGGCCTCCCCTATGGATCTCCAATAAGACCGGTTGGTAGCAGCTTGCATTTAGCGCGATCCTGCGGTCTTAATGAGGTCATCCGTCCACCTTTTGGGTGGACGTCTTACGCTGCGCTTGCCGTTACGTGGTCTCCACTCGAGAACATTTCAACCCCATCGGTAATCAGTTCTACGCGCTATATGTCCTGCTCATTGCCATTTCAATTTGCCAATACGTTGGGCTATGTCGGTAACTTTGGTTCTTCTACGGATCTCTTCATTTCTGATTTGTTCTCAGAGAGAGGCTCCGAGCATAGCCCTCGTTGGGCTACTTGGAGCTTACTAATAAGGCCCATAGTAAGAGACCACGTTTCTGTGCCATAACAACAACAAATGGCAACACACACTGGTCGAAAACTTTCGACTTCAGGCACTGAGGTATGTCGGACGAGAAGACGTTACTCAATTTACCGGACGCTGCCTAACCGAGGTGGATTCGGCGATGGCCTCTTTCTTGAAATCAGACCTACCTGAGGTAGATACAACATGGGAATTACACAATAATTACACATGACTTTCGCCTTGTCCATGTTCATCTTAAGATCCACCTGTTGAGAGACTCGATTGAGGCCTTCGAGCATCGCGCTGTGCTCTTCCGTTAACTTTGCTATGACCACGATATCGTCGGCAAACCGAAGGTGAGTGATGTTTTCGCCATTGATATTGATGCCGAATCCTTTCCATTCCATGAGCTTAAACGCGTTTTCCAAAGTTGCAGTAAACATTTCGGAGATATTACATCTCCCTGTCTTACGCCTCTCTTCTCTTCAAAGGGATCGCCTTGGAGCTCTCTTTCTGTACTCGGACCGAAAAAGTGGCGTTTTTATGCAAGCACTTCAACACTTTGATGTACCGATAGTCAATACGGCATCGTTGGAGAGACTCGAGCACAGCCCATGTCTCGACTGAATCAAAGGCTTTCTTATAATCCACAAACGCTTAGAAAAGTGGAAAATTATACTCTTGGGTCTTCTGTATAACCTGCCGCAGCGTATGAATGTGGTCCATGGTGCTAAAGCCTTTTCGGAAACCATTTTGTTCGGATGGCTGGAAGTCATCAAGTCTGCGCTCGAGACGTAATGAATCGTCTCGAACTCGTAATGAATGACCCTTGAAAACAACTTATAAACATGGCTCAGAAGTGAGACGGGTCTGTAGTTCTTCAATAAGGCGTATCCTCCAATCAATCAAATTAAAATGTTTTTATAAATTTAAAATATTTTGGGTGCCTTTAAATGGTATTATTTAATGTGCGTAAATCGCTATTTCAAACCATGAATGTTATTTAAAGAAATCATATTTTTCAGGTAATGGATTGGCCAAATGCGAGACATGCTATGATATATCTTTTGGCGCCGTATATGATTTTAGAATTATTTATGAGGACATTAAAAATCGTCAGCTACGTCGCTCTGCTTAGTTACGTTACATACTAACTTTAAATTTTCGTACTTTTAAGGACTGGACTGGACTTTTAAGGGACCAATCCTAAAATGGCGAAAAAATTCAGGCGTTCCATGCATTTTGTTGACTTCCAATGTAAAAACTAGAATACTTTTTTGGGCTCCGTACCCAAAGAGTAGGTAAAAACGAGATCTTTTACTAAGATTCCGCTGTCCGCCTGTCTCTCTGTTCGTCTGTCACCAGGCTGTATCTCATGGCCGTGATGGCTAGACAGTTAAAATTTTCACATGCCGTATATATTTATTTTACCACTGTAATAAATCCTAAAATTAGAATAAAACAGGCTAAAACACGCTTGAAATATTCTCAGATTACTTAAATGTCTATTCACTTCAAAATAAATAGTTAAATTTCGTAGGTAAAGGAGGGGGACTTCCTTATAGTAGGTACGGGCAGGACTCTTTTCTTACGCGAGTGCGACTTGCACTTGGCGGCTTTTTGTGTGGATCAGCTGATTTTTTTCCGTGATTTCAGAGCTGGTCTCATAGTTAAACACTTGTTACGGCCTTTTTCAAAGTTCCTGCAATAACTCACTCATTTTCTTCTAGGTACAGCATTCAATGTGGTAGGGCTTGTAGTAGTGTTCTACCACATCTTCGTGGAGCCTCATGGTGAAATCACTCACACAAAGATAGAGCCTTTGCCTTTGGCATTCGCTTTTGGAACCTACCTTTTTAATTGTAGCTCTGTTGGTGTGGTAAGTTTTTCTTAGATCCTATGCGTTGTTTTATGTTTATTGTAGACAAGTTTTTGCCTACGGCTTCGCCCGTGTGATATTTAGACTTTTGTGCTACTTGCTACAAACCTTTCAAACCAAGTCCATACCAAAAATCAAGTCAATCCGTTGCTCCGTTGCTGCGTGAAAGAGGAACAAATCCGATACAAACCAATAAATATTAGTGAGGATGTGGTTTTCAGTCATCGAATGGGCGACCGAGTAAAGCATTTTAAGTAGGTACCTACGCTACTGTAGCTGGTGCTTGGCTCCCAGCAGCCTATCTGCAAATCGAGTTATGTGTATTTTTTTTTGTTTTTTTTTTTTAGTTCAAATAGGTTTGCGTTTGATTACACACTGCCTGATGTTAAGCAGATATGCGGTCTAGGATGCAGCACGCTTACCTAGAAGATACCTATTTACTCGAGATTTGAAGACACCTACATTGTACTGTAACGGAAAGACAGACTCAGGCAAAGCGTTCCACATTCTGGCAGTTCGTATGAGGAATGTGGACTCAAAACGCTTAGTTCTAACGCGTGGGATGTCCACCATAAAAGGGTGGCGCTTTGGTCGCGTCTATCTAGCCGTACGATAGAAGAAAGGGGCAGGTGGGACCAGATTGTGCAACTCCTGGGCGCACTCACCGAAGTGTATCCGATAGAAGGCTGACAGACACGCCACTCTACGTCGATGCTCGAGACTGCAGCTTCGACTCAGTTAAGGTTTCGTTGCCTATCAGCCTCCTGGCTCGCCTTTCAATGGACTCCAAAGCCTCCAACTGGTATTCGACCGAGCCATCCCAAAGGTGAGAGCAATATTCCATGCAAGACCTGACTTGCGCTTTATAAAGACTAAGCAGTATGATAAACATTTGTTACTCTGAAATTATTTCGGCGAACCGAGCTGTCGCTAAAAGAGGTAGCAGCTGATTTCATCTTAATAGTACAGCTACTGACAAAGGCAAACAGTGTTTTCTAAGTAGAGTCACTTGCATGTTCAAGCATGATTGTATGTACAGCGCAGAGCTCATCACTCGTCTTGTTGCAGATTCTATCTCTGGACAAAGCTCTCGCCAAGCCAGGTATCATGGTGCATAGAGCAGGGGTCATCACCCTCGGCAT
Organism: Hypomecis punctinalis; assembly: GCA_949316475.1. Taxonomy (NCBI): domain Eukaryota; kingdom Metazoa; phylum Arthropoda; class Insecta; order Lepidoptera; family Geometridae; genus Hypomecis; species Hypomecis punctinalis. The sequence continues at coordinate 18,784,999 of OX438813.1, forward strand.
GGGGATCCCTCTATTCATAGCGATTGTCTTCGGAGTGCTGGGCTACTGGTCTTTTGGGACTTTGGAGGAAAACATACTGAGAGCCCTGCCATATGATGAAGTGTAAGAATACTGTACTATAATGGATTTTTGATAGTCCACTAGATATAGATATAATAGAGAGGTACTTAACATATCCTTCTCCCGAAGGGTAGTTTCGCCATAATGATATACAACGTCATCCCTGAGCGAGTGGGAAGATTTACATATGCCGTCGAATTTCTTTTAAGGAGAAAACCTACGACGTGGTCTGGTGCCGTACGCGGAAAGGTTGGTAATTTCAACGTATGTTTAATAATAATATGCATGTTAGAGTCAGCATCAGACCACTTCGACTGCTCTTATACTAAGCGCCACACAAATCGGCGGATGAGAAGTTAGTCGCAGATAACATTTCGCCGTGATTCGATAATTATTGCGCATGTGTGCACAAACACGAGACAAGTGGTGAAGTGTTGAGCACGTGCAAAGGGAGCGCGCAGCAAGCATAAGGTTGGCGGGCGGGTGTGCCCGGCGTCTCGTGTCTCTGGTCCCCGCGTATACCTATATTTCGGCTATTGCTCAGCGCTCTGCATATAACTTCCCATCCGCCGATTTGTGTGGCGCTTAGTATACTACTGAACATAATGCGGCCTTCGCGCAATTTATTCTAAATATAACAACTTTGAGTTCATTGCGAGACCAAAGAAGTTGTAAAATGATAATACTACACAAGACGTAGCCGCGCGCTTGTAGTTGAACCCTGAGGTAGTATTAGTATCTTCTTTGCCCTGAGTCCCTGAAATCTTGACATAGGCCACCAAAAGTGGTCATTACTATCCATCAGCAGTAGACCATCCACTGCTGGACATACGCCTCCCCTATGGATTTTTTATAATACTCGTTGGAAGCGACCTGCATCCAGCACGTTCCTGCTATCTTTATTATATCGTCAGTCCACCTAATGTATTTATTATATCGTCAGTCAATGGTCAAAATCTACGCCACTTTGTCCTTCACTCATTATTTTGTTTCATTTCATTTATTTCTCAACATAGATACAATTATATGTATACTTGTGATTGTATCTATGTTGAGAAATAAATGAAACGGTTTCAGCTCGACCGTAGTGGCAGCAGCTCTGTTTATGACCGTGGTGATACTATCGTACCCGCTACAGTGCGACCCAGCTATTCAGCTCATTATAGAAATCATCAAAAACCACGACCCTTACGAAGAACCGCAAGAGAAGACTTTGAAACTGGTGGAACATATTACACGACCCACATTCGTCTTGGTGACGTGTAAGTGTGATTGCCTTGATACATCAATAAATTTCTACTTTTAGAGTCCAAAGTGAGAATCTGAGACCCTTTGAATGAATTTGACTCAAATGCATTCAAGTGGGCCTTTTAAATAAGCACAAAATAGCTCAACGATCTATGGAGAAGGAAGGCTATGCTTGGAATCATTCTGTGAGATCGAATCAGGACTGAGGAGACCCGAGAACCGATCGATAAAGTCAGGGAGAATAAACCTGGCAATAAATATACTGGCCTATATTTTGGACAAAAGTCAGCATTGCAGTTTAGCGAAGCAATGCGACCAGAATTTTGGGCACGTTATCAGAATTTATGACTGCCTCGGTGGCTCAGTGGTTAGTGACCAGGGTCCCAGAGCAAATATTTATGTGATGGACTTAGATGTTTGCTCTGTGTCTGGATGTTATTTAGGTATTATCTATATACTCGTAAGTATGTATATAAAAATATATTATGTAGTATATCAGTCTCTGGCAGCCATATGACAAGGTTTGCTTAGTTTGGGGTCAGAGACCGTGTGTAAGATGTAAAATAAAAAATAAAAATTAAGAGACTGGTAACCTTTTGAAGGCTGGTGCTATATGCGCAAATGGCTGTGTACAATACATTTTCAGATGTCGGAAGAACATAGCTTTCTTGGCCTCGTGCTTCGTGTCTAACTTCAGAGATCTCAAAAAAAAATCTAGTTTTGTAGTTTCTTGTAGTTGTGTACTCTTTGTAAAGTTTTTTGAGTTTCCTTACATATTTTCTTTCTTTCTTTTGCAGTTATGCTCGCCTACCTAGTACCCATCCAAGCTCCCTTTGTCGCGTTCGTGGGTAACCTATGCACCACGATGCTGGCCCTGGTGTTCCCCGCCCTTATGGACCTGTGCCTCATGTACCCCGGCCCTTACGGTCCCTTCAACATATATCTATACAAAAACGTGTTTATTATCATACTGGGAATCGTCGCTTGGCTGATCGGCGCAGTTTTATGCGGTCAATTTCTTTACCTCAGAGTCGAAGGAGCAAATTCACCGAATGATGATGAATTTTTCAAATGATACTTGAAACTTTTGAACAAACGTTTTTGGAGTTATAATTAGTTGTTTTCAGTTTTGAGAGCGTTTCTTACTTATTTTTTTTAGAATGATGTGGAGATGATCTGTTATTTTTGATGTCTTATTATCGGGATTAATAACGACCTGTGTAAAGAAAATAAAAACTCAATTAAGTAGGTAATTGAAATCGCATCTATGTGTTAGGTCTGCTAATCTACATAAAATAAGTTTGCTATCAATAAATAATTTCACAGTAACACCACAGTTTCTTTGTACCATTATAAATACTTACATACTTACCCACAATAATCAAAGCCTACAGTCCTACACGGAGTCCTAAAAATCTGTCAATCTAAGAAAGCTGGAAAGACGCATTTTTTTATAAAACAATGCAGTTATACTTTTGTAAATGTAAATTTAGGTTGTGTACTTTACTGTAAAATACGTAATGGATTGCTCAACATAGGCCCCCAGAGTACTTTGTTATATACAGAAACATAGGCCTGCCCATTAAGAGCGAAGTTTAAGTTATGGCCTTTTTAGTTCAATTTTTTTTATCAACAGTCAATGCTGCGGCCTTTTCGATTTTCTCTGTGTTTTCTACAGTTTTCTACTGAAGGTTTTGACATGTTTTGATTTGACACCATGGATGTTCTATTCAGAAATAGTCTCTCGTCTTTTAAAATAAGCCTTACCTTGAACACAGACTTGAACCCCTCGTAAGCAACGTTTTATTGTGACTTGAAATGAAATGAGCAATTCAACCTTTTTACCTAATACTCTCTACGTTTTTAATAGGTTTGAATTGCACTGTGAGTGGGGCTGATGCTTAGATTATAGAGGCTGATGCCATTTTAGTTGCATTTTAGGGTCTCTTTTGAATTTTAGTTTTCAGCCTCCCAGCAAATCTAAAGATTTGATCCAAAGAGAATAAACTAATCGTTCTTTCATACATCCACGATTGTCACCTGCTATTGAGCATTGACATAATAATTGATTCACAGAAAAAGTTACATTCTATGCATTCTTCAAAAATAATACATTTTTTGTTTACATTTTTTACGCATGTGATAATTAAAGAATTCTCCTGTTACTAAAGTACGGGATAAATGCTTTAACATTGTTTGAATAATCTAGAATCTGGATTCTAGATCTTATTTATTACCTTTGATATTTTATATTCACTCTTATTTCTGTACCAGATTCAATTTTAATTGAACAGAAAACGTGAAACATTTTTGAAAAGAAGAAACGTCATTTAAGCCATGTAAGACAAATATGTACCTACCTACTTACCTATACTAGATCAGATGATTTTCGGTCAGACTATATATTTAGTTAGAATTATACTCGCATCAGGCTGAGTGCGCTCCATTAGAAATAGGTAAGTAGGTATGGGAGGAACGCCATGTAGGTATAGGTATAGCTGCTCTGCATAAATCTACACACCATTTATGCATCTCATATCAAGCTCATATCCTTATCCCTCCAAATAAAAACTTAACTTTTTCCCACTGCACTAGAAAAATGATCAATTCACATATATTAATGTATGTTATACACATCCTTAGATGCATAGCTATAATGAGCACATCCTTAGCAAAAAGCAGTCTATTGAAACCCAGTTAGAGCTAGCTAGTTAGGTGTATAAATTATTACTTGCAGGGCGGCACCAGATAGACTAAGCCAGCTGAAATTTAATCGACAGTCGTCGATAGATTTTCGTACAGCAAGGCTGCCCAAAAAGCGACGCGTAATTTCAATCGGGATGTCAGAAGGTCCGGACGATTACAATCCTCGTGAAAACCGTGCGCCTAAACAGCAGATACCGTAAGTCTTCAGGGCCTTCTAATAATACCTATATAATTATAATCATAGGTTATTTTGAGCTAAATTATCATTTGCACATGCACAAGATAGGCTGTTCAGTCTGTTATCTGTGTTGAGGCTGTCTACAGATAAACGAAGTAGTAAAACATTTGCTCCTGCGCTGAACGCCACAGAAGATGCAATAACAGGAATTCTTGAAGAAATTACACGAGTCCCCAAAATTTGACGCAATACAGTTATGCCAGCGACCTAAGTCTATGGTCTGATATTTAGGTCTGAGCTCTATTGAGCTGGTTCGAGTAGACTAGCTGGGAAAAAATTGCAAAAACTTGAAAAAACATCCCAAGTGGGACTTCCTTGTAAGGGTTCGTCATCCCCACCTAGAAGTAAAAATCTAATATAAAATGTAAAGCTGCTATTCTTTTCGGTCAAAATCAAATCATATCCAGTATAGGCTGTCAGTCAAAGATAAATATGTATTTTTTTCAAGAGTTTGGATGGCGTATTTCAATCTAATAAGATCTGGGCTCGGAGCGGGCTTGCTGGGCTTCCCCGTGGCTATCAGTCAGGCCGGCTTGGTCTTTGGGCCTATAATGGGCGTGTTCTGCGGAATGCTAATCATACACTCTCATCTGGTGCTAGTATGTAAACATTTTTTGCTTAATATAATGCGCATATATTATAGGCTTAGGCATAGGCGTGATATGCAAGTGTGGCGGTTTATAATATTTGTTTATAGTTTCTGACATATACAACTCTTAAAACATTCTATGTGCGTAGAATGTTTAAGAGTTGTGTATCGTAAAAGTCATACTCGTGTTTTAAAGCTAAACTTCTTTATCTAATATGGTAACGATTAAAAGATCATGATGTGAGGAGGCCAGTGGCTAAATGTCGGCCGCAGCTATACTAAAAATCAGCTGCTGCACGTGCTATCAGAAGTTGCAGTTCGGCTCCAAACAGGACCTTTCCGGCAATAACTTGAATGTTGCTGAAATATTTAAGATTTTTTTGTGTTTTTTCAGTTGAATTGTTTGAATGAGATCAGCAGGCGGCTGAAAATCCCGATCATATCTTATAGATATGGATTTCGTATCGCCATGCTCCACGGCCCGCCAGTCGTTCACTGCTTGGGGAGGCGTGGCACGTACGTATTGTAACTATTTGCACGGAATAAGCAACACCTTGTCATCCTACAGTTGAATTGGCTCCTCCGTACAGATTTTTATAAACAACTGTTGGAAGCACCTTGCGTCCAGAGTGTTCCTGCGTGTCATCTCTCCACCTAGTCGGTGGACGTCCCACGCTGCGCTTTCCGATACGTCGTCTACTCATCTCCATCTGAGAACTTTGCTGCCGATCCGTCATCGGTTTTCCACGCTATGTACTTTGCACACTCCCACTTTAACTTGTTGATCCGTTGGGCTATGTCGGTACCTAACTTTATTTTTCTTGCCTACTGCTGTCCTTATTTCTGATTAATCTCGTTGAGATATTCCGAGCATAGCCCTCTCCATAGCTCGTTGGTTTATTTTGAGCTTGTTTATAAGGTCCAGTGAAGCAACCTTGTATAGTCAACGATTCCACTAAATTATCTGATCTTAGTGTGCTATTTTTAAGTAGAATCAAGTTTTTTGTTGTAACACTTGTAACCTAGGACACCTCCACACGATTTCATTTTTTGTAGGTTTAGTTTATCTGGTCGCCACAATACGGGCCTCTCAGCCTATTGTGGGGACGCTGGAAATAGTTGGAATTATCTCCTTACATTTTGTTCTGTAGATGTATTGTTATATTGAAAATTCCATTGTAATATGAGTGTTCAAAAATAAATAAATTATTGATTGATTGACGATGATTTACCAAACTAAATGTAGTCTATGTGTACTGTATGTAGTAGAGTTCCCGTTTTATTTCCTAATCAGATTGTTTTTTTAGCGCTATTATTTCAACGTTTCTGATCATGAGTCAAGTTGGAATTTGCTCTGTGTTTATAGATTTTACTGCTGACAGTTTGCGTGATGTGAGTAAAATTTTGTTTTATTCGGTGTTCCGTACCAAAAGCGTAAAATTGTAGGATTATAGGTAAAGTTTCCGTTACTAAGATACCTGTATATCACCTGTATAATAAGTACCTATCTTCAATGATTTGGGATCTTACACTTAGTTTTAATATCTAAAATCCCAAAACTTTGAAAATGAGGCGTCCCTAGAGAGGAAATTCTGTTTTTGATAAATCGAAACTATTGATGTTGTTTTACTGGTTTTCATTTTTTATCAGTAAAATGTAAGGAACGATAAGAAATCTTTTTGGTACAGAATTTCCGGCAAATTTCATATTAAAATTCGCATTAAGAACATTGTGTAATTTCATGCCTATAACATTTCCTGATTCACAGCCGTGGTGGTCGAGAGGTAGTGACACCCGCCTTACAATCGTGAGGTCGTGGGTTCGAATCCCCAGTCCCGTACCAATGAGTTCTTTGGAATTTATGTACGGAATTTCACACCACTGACTTTTCGGTGAAGGAAAACATCGTGCGGCAACCTGCATGCGTTCGTAGAAGAAATTCGATGGTGTATGTGAATCCACCAACCCGCACTGGGCCAGCGTGGTGGATATGGCCCAATCACCCTTCGTGGGTAGGCCTACGTCCTGCAGTGGACTATTAAAAAGGCTGGTACAGAACATTATGTAATTTCATGTTGATAAAAAACTAAATTGTTACCAATATTTCAGGTGATGGACTGGCCAAGTACGAGACATGCCATGATGTACCTCTTGGTGCCTTGTATTATTCTGGAATTGTTCATGAAAACTTTAAAAATCGTGGGCTACGTCACTCTGATTAGTTACGTCACTGTCTAGCTTTTCGTAGCGTATAGCGTAGCTTCGGTTAGCTTGGCTACTGATCCCTTAGTCCAGGTTTTGCGTAATTTACTTAAAAGACATGTCCACAAAATGTATGGAGGCTGGTATAATAATAATCTAAAATTCTAACCACAACACTCGTTACATTTCGAGAAAGTTCATATTTTTCTGAGTCTATTACAATAGTTAAAAAAAAGAGCCCTCCGATTTTAATAATAAATTCAAAATTAATTTTAAAATTAATTTTGAATTTATGAGAAAAAATAAATATATTTGGCTCAATAGGTAGTTTATCTCTAGCAGCCCTGATTAAGTAACCTCCAAATTGTTAAATAAAAGCATTTTTACCACTTTTTAAATGATTTTTTGTCACATTGTACCTACTAACTGGTCACACTGGCAGGTTATAATTTTTAATTTTAGCAAATTGAGAGATGAATTTGGACGAATCAGCTACGAATGCAAGTAAAATTAATATAGAAGCACTTTATTATTGCTAAACTATAAAAAATAATAAGCTGTATTGTTTTTTTTTTTTAAGAACAACCGTTTATTCTCATTCTTTAAACTAATGTCAACATAAAATTATACAATGCAATACAAAAACACTAAAATGTCTATTCAAGAGAGTTATTGACCAGAGTCAACAACTCCCTAGTCAAACAAGCCCCACAAAGTGCATTCCGCCCAAATGTCCCCATTATGCTCGCGGCGTTGCCCCTCTGAATAGCAAGAGAGATGTGCTGCGCTAAGTACGCCCCCGACCGCGGATCCTGTCCCCTCTCTCTGAGCCGCCGACCAAGATCGCGCACAAATGTTTTTGCATCGGAGCACCACGAACCCGCCGTCTCAACGGCAAACGGAACGAAGTCGTACGTCGATTCCATGCAGGAGTATTTGAGGCGTTTCCCTCGGGCCGCCGCCTCTGCACCCTCGCCTGCCGACACCTGGGTAGCTGGGATGTGACAAGAAGCAAATGTGCTTACACACGTCGCATCCCACACGAGGCAACGTCCCTTCTGCCATGGAATCAAGGTCAGACCATCCGGGCGCTTGCCATCAGAACGGCACAATCCGGGGGGCTCCAGGACACAAGGTCTCCAGCTGATACCAGGGCACGCCTCAAAATATATAGCTATATTGTTATTTTTCGTACAATTTATTTATCGCATTTAAAAAAAATTCGAAGTGGTGAAAAAATCTAAATTAAATAATTTTTAGTAAGCCCATATAACAAGCTTTCAAATAATGTATATATCATTGGTCCGATTTTTATCTGAAAAATAAAATATACCACTCGTGGACGTCACCTTTCGCGTGTGGCTCCATACATTTTGGTTAGTTCTTGCTCGTTTCCGTTGGGGCGCTGTACAAAAATGTATAGAGTAATACGGAAACATCTGTAGTTTCAAGTTACGTGTAAACCACTACCGAGGTAGGATGTGTATTGTGTGTGTAATCTTTAATTTTGTCTATGTTTTTAAACATCTAGGTACTGTATTCAACGCTGTGGGCCTCGTCCTGGTGTTTTACCACATCTTCCTGGAGCCACACGGGGAGCTACATCATTCCAAAATAGCGCCTTTGCAGCTGGCGTTCTGTTTCGGGACCTTCCTTTTTAATTTGAGTGCTGTTGGTGTGGTGAGTGGTTTTTAATCAGTCTTGCGTTTGATCACAGTCGTAGCGCTCATAGCGTAGTTTGACTAGGTGTTCGTTAGTGATCATCGAAGTTAAGCAACGTTCACCACGGTCAGTCTTTGGATGGGTGACCGCGGGTGGCATTTACAACTGAGCACTACCGTGGCTCGGATAACACTTTAAATTGTAGGTTCCGGCTGTTTTTACCGTTTAGTTATGTGAGAGGTCTTGGGGCGGTTTTGAAACTCTGACACCCGGCCTATAGACTGCCTCGGTGGCTCAGGGGTTAGTGACCCTAACTTCTGGATCAAAGAGGCGTGGGTTCGATCCCCACCCAGGGCAAATATTTATGTGATGAACATAAGTGTTTGCTCTGTGTCTGGGTGTTAATTAGTTACTATCTATATAAGTACGTATTTAAAAATAAGTATATTTATCGTTCGTATAATAAGTCAGATTTCTCTTGACGTTAACATGCGTAGATCCAAAAAATCAAAAAAGCCCCCCCAGAAAAGGTTATAAGCACGGCTATCTAAAAAGCGGCTAAGTGTGAGTCGAAACAAACTAAGGCAGGTATAACAAGAAATCATGCTGACTGAGACGAGTTTTAGGGACCGACATTCAACACATACCTAAAGTAGTCCAAGTGTCCAGAGTCCAGAGGGTCGTTCCCGAAAGTTCTACTATTAGTTCTACCAGTACCGGGAAAATTTTGTTCCAGTAGTTCTACGGTAGGACTACCGGGACAATTTTTTCCCGGTAGTTCTACTAGTAGAACGAATAGTAGAACTTACAGGAACGACCCAGTTCAGACACCACCCTTCTCCAGTATTCGAGTCGAATTTTGGGTATCGAAATGAATCGAAATAGCAATTATTTTTTCAAATTCAGATCGGCTTCCATAGAAGTTGTTCATAATTATATTCTGAATTAACATACATATCGGCTTAGTGCACCCCTTCTGAATAGCTTCAAAGAAACCACCTAACCTTTTTTTTTATATTGTAGATTCTTTCTTTAGACAAAGCTCTGGTGAAGCCAAGTGTGATGGTCCGTAGAGGCGTTGGAGTGGTCACCCTTGGCATGGGAATTCCTCTCGCGATCGCTCTCACCTTCGGCATGCTGGGCTACTGGTCTTTTGGGACTATGGAGGAGAACATACTAAGATCATTGCCCTACGATGATGAGTAAGATAAGCCTATCCTTCACGTTGTAGGTTATTTCTCTTGACTCTCTAAAGCTTTGGTGAAGCCAAGTGTGATGGTCCGTGGCGTGGATGGGGTGGTCACCCTCGGCATAGGAGATAAGTCCATACTTCAACATCTACTCGTTTGATGGTAAGCAACTTTGCGGTCAGATATAAAGCACGCAGATGTAGAAGATTCACTTGGATTTATAAAACCTTCAGATTACGAATCAGAAACATTGAGTCAAATGGCTTCAAAAGTCAAACGTGGTAGAGTCTGGCTAGCGAAAGTTGATAGTGACAAAGCGCGGCAAATTTAAAAAATATCAGTTTGGCAGCCCTAAACTGAGAGGGAAACACTTTGAGGTGGTCATCGCTTGCTAGATTTTTTTTGCGGTTCCCACAGTCGGAGAAAGGCGACAGTTAAAATAAATGTCTTAAAATAAAAACTGTAAGAAAAAAGGGTTCGCTATTCATAAAATAAAGATAAATTGACCAAGTGCAGTAAAGTCATAAACCCTAAAATAAATCAACTTAAATGACGTCCGCGTGACGACACGAAACTATACTCTATAAAATTTAACTTGATCTCTGCGACAGTAGAAGATTGACATTTTTAGAGTTGGGATAGTGGTGGAAAAAAATCGATTTTCAAACAATGTTGTAATGAAATCGAATGAGTAGTTGAAGGTGAGAAATTGGATTTTATTTACTTACTATTATTTAAGATCAAGTATGTACACATGTAAATAATGGTATGATATTAATTATATACTCATAATAATGTAACGATAGTATTTATCGACTTTTTCACTATTATCGATGCTAATGTAACATATAATTGGGTTTAATTTAATTACACATGTAAAAAATGTTATGATATTAAAATATACAATAAAATTAATGATAAATCAAGTTTTATTACAATATCTTTGTTTCAATTGTTGTATAAACTATCGATATTTTAATTAAAACTCTATCTGAAATTCTGTGGTCACGATCATTCGTCGCCCATCACTAATCGGCATGTCCATAAAGTATGACATTGACAGGTACTGTCTGTACTATTAAGAAATTCAGGACTTCATAGGCGTAATTTTTCTGACAGCTGTCGCAGAGATCAAGTTAAATTTTATAGAGTATAATTTGTAAAAATGCTTCCGAGATAAACAAAAGAATAGGGAATTTAGGATCCTCGTAAATCTACAAAAGAACATCCGCGTGCTGTGGCGCATGCTGGGCAGTAAATTTTAAAATAAAAAAATATAGAAAAAACCATAGTTGGCCATTTCCTGGTATGATGGGGGCGAGTCCTGATTTTTGTATTAGGGATTCACCAATGAAGACATACTTTCGTGGTTGTTTGAGTTTCAGATGGGGCGGGGTCTTTGGGGGTGCGAACCTGCCTGATATCTTGGAAAGATGACGAGGGACACTCAGCGACCAGCCGTGCAACCCTTCAGTAGTTCCTAGTTTTATTACGGGCTTTCCTTGCTCAGCTATATTTAAATAGAGCCAGTGAAATTATATAATTGTATTTTTATCAAGCTGTTAATAGTGAGTGTGATGCTGTTAAAATGGCGTTACGAGGATTTGGTGACGTACTTTAACTATTTTAATTATATTAATTACGGGGAAATTAAGGATCATATCTCACGAAATTGTGTAAATTTCGTTGTATTCGAAAGTTCATTCACGATTACTTATTAACGATCTTATGGGGAGTGTGTCTAGTGACCGCAGTGAATTGATACCATGAATACAAATTATTTTATCGATGTGGGTTTTAGAATAAAGGGATAATACCTATGTTGCTAACGTATAGCAATATAGACCATACCACAAACAGGTTCGAATCCTGTTTTATTAATCTTCACTGTATAAGGGTAGTGGACGCAACAATATAGCTAGAGAATTTAGCTTAAGATGTGTTCGTCAACCTATGGCTGGAAAATGATAATGGGTTCGAATCCCGTTTACTGATTTATTGTCTTGTATGAACAAAGAACTCCACCATGGATTCTACAACTGGAAATAGAGATATGCCATACCTGAGCATAGTATGAATTACACCTGCACTGTAATTTATCGTATTATTTAATTTCGAGCTATATTGTGGTAATTGAGATGATGTTCTAATATTTGTAATACCAGCGTAAGAATGTAGACATAGGCTTGTGCTGCTATCCAGTATATAAACTATTGTGTTTTATTGACGCTTTTGTACATAATGGGGAGAAGGCTGAAATGTTTCTTAAATGTACAAAGGAATATAGAAGAGGTTATACTAAAATGTGGTATGTATTATATTTGGATTAGAAATGTGTAAATCTGTGTTCTAGTCTTAAGTAATTTAAGTCCATTATAGGCCGGCTATGAGGTTTTTTATTTCTGGCATTTCGTTTTCCTCATAAATTTGATGCCGTAGCAACTGAAAATGCTGGTCGATTAACAATATAACACAATAAAATCGACCCAATTCAACCGAAGAGTTTATACGTATTATTCGTTATGAAAATTATGTAGATCACAAAATTAAATGATTTGATCTACTATATGCTTGGTTTCATTCATCTAGTTTTAAGACCTTTACCTAATTTTCAAGGGAGCAACAGAGATAACAAATGCCAGACGGCCTAGATGACTATGTCTAGATATATTGGATTCCAAAAGAATTAACAATAGGAGTTTGGGCATGTAGTCTCTGATGATCTCTACATATGTAGCTTATTCACTCGATACCTGATAATAGATAATTGTTCATAATAGTAAATACATTTGGAGGACAGGAAAATTGATTCATGAAATTAATCCTACTACAAAGTTTGAACTGAAGTAAAGACAGATGGGTGATCACCATTAGTTATCATTAGATCAGACTTTAACTACAAATGAGTAGACAAGAAGTTAGCATATATAGAGAAATTCTTATTATTTTTCGAACCAAACTTAGATAGTTTATTAGATATAGAAAGCGGAAACCGAGTGCAGCCTGGACGTGAGATCTACGAAAATATGCAGAGTAAGTGGATAAGTAGGTATATACAGTTAGCACTAGGAACATAGGGACGCTAGGATGTAGAATATGTAGGTGCTTAAGGGCTTGTAGTGTTGGCGTAATGAGTATGTGTACATCGAGTTAAGAAACAATTGTTGTAGTAACTGAAGTTACTAAGTTTTATTGATAGAATCAGTACATGACCGTGGCGGGAAGCGGCAGCCTGGACTTCGTTAACACAAATCTCCTCTCCAACCGATCCATTGCTTCTTAGTTTGGCCAAACTAATCATACGATTCTGTTAGAAATTGAATATAAAAAAATGGTACCTATACTTGGGGAAGAACGCTATTGAGCGTTGTACTACGAAATTTGATATATATACGCTTCGCAGCGTTAGGGTAAATAACGGACGGTTGCCCCCCTATAATCTATGTAAATCGAGCGGTAAGTCCCGCCTTAGGAACCCTCACGAGGTCGCTCCGGTCTGGTTTCTGACGGGTGGACACATATGGTTCACACGGGAGTCAACTACACCAAACCACGCTGTCCTAGCACTTACTATGACAGACCTGTGCTTATATGAATAACGCACTAGCATCTAATTAAAACAAATTCATACAGTCCTACATAAAGATCAGCGTTTTGTTAAACTCCTTAAGAGTAAAGGGAACTGTCATAACCAGAGTAAGCCTAGGCGGAATGGCAAGGTGATTACTCCGGTTCATTCGGTCCAATGTACTGATGTAGTTATGCTAACAAATAGACAGATCTGTTAATACACAATACTCATTCTCTCCTCCACGACAAGATTCCTGAAGCTGTTAGAATTTAGTCGATACACATATACATAAATATAAGACGATCACGACTGGGGTATGCCTGTACCATCACAACTTTCTCTCACTCACACGATGTAGGATTGTTACCATACTGCTATTTTGATTCTTCCAAATCTTTGGGGGAATCGCAAAAAAAAATTTTTTTTTTCAAGCATTAACTTGTCGTGTAGGAGTTTTATGCTCATCACGTAAATTATTTTCTGTTTTTGACGTTATTATTTTGCCAAACTGAGGCTTTGCATTGCTCTCCAAGTTATCCAAATGATTTCAACGCGTACATATCTACTTCATTACGATAAAGACTATAATAATATAATGAATCATTTTGTTCAGTTTAGTACATGACGTAGGTTTGAAAAATGTTTTCGATACAAGGTAAAATACCTCAAGTTAAAGGTGAATCCATGATGGTAGTAGCACCGTGTGTTGTCATGTAAAAAGTTTGCGAAAAAATCCAGTATCAACTTTCGTTAGCCAGACTCTAGTATCTTTAGGCATCTTTCTTCTTGTCAATAAGTAGGTATACGTCTTAGATTCGGGAGTATTAGTGTTCCCGTGCGACCATGTCATTAGTGGGCAACTCATTTAGTTCGGGCTCCCACGAAGTGCAAGGGCGGCTTTGTCCATCTTAAAAACTTCTTGGCCCACCCCAGAAAACTTCAAAGTTCATACATTCTGTAATGGGCAAAAGTAAGCAACTGACCCAGAAAAACTCTAGGTACGGCATAGCTTAGGTATCCTCCTCCTCGCGTCGATTTCCTCATGTCTGAAGGGTCGTGACCTACGCCTCCCAGAAGCTTCTCTTTCACTATGTTCTTCCATTTTCCTTTATCTTCAGCAACACGCAGCGCCTCATAGACGGATGAGTCGAGAGTGGTGCGAATCTGATCGGACCAACGTATCGGACTACGACCTCGTGACCGCTTGCCGTCGATTTCCCCATAGCTTAGGTATAGGCCACATTATAAAAGAATATTGTTAACATTTCAGTTCAACGATAGCAGCTGTAGCTCTGTATATGACCGCCGTAGCGCTGGCCTACCCGCTTCAGTGCGATCCCGCGATTCAGATCATTCTAGAAATCGTCAGAAACCACGACCCATACGAGGAGCCTAAGGAGAGGACTCTGAAACTGATTGAATACATCGCCAGGCCTTCTTTTGTGGTAATGACATGTAAGTTTATGAAATTCTATCCTCAAACTTAACAAGGGCACGGAAACATCCATTATTTTTAGCAAAAAATAGGAGCATTAGACTGCCCTTCTTATGATAAACAGAGTATATTATGTGCATTGTGTGTCGCAACTATTTTTGAGAAAAGTACTGTACTGTACCAGCCTTTTTAATAGTTCACTGCAGGACGTAGGCCTACACACTAAGGGTGATTGGGCCATATCAACCACGCTGGCCCGGTGCGTGTTGGTGGATTCACATACGCCATCGAATTTCATCGAAAGGACGTACACAGGTTGCCTCACGATGCTTTCCTTCACTGAAAAGCCAGTGATGTGAAATTCCGTACATAAGTTCCAAAGAACTCATTGGTACGGGACCGGGGATTAGAACCCACGACGACCTCACGATTGTAAGGCAGGTGTCACTACCTCTTGACCACCACGGCTCAGAAAAAAAAAATTGTTAAAAAACTAGCTGACACGGCAAACGTATTTTTTCCATATAAGTATATATAAAAAAAAAACTGATGAGGGTTATCACTTAGGGGTATAATAAAAATAGCCTACGTTGCCTACGACCTACCTACCTACCAGCCTTTTTAATAGTCCACTGCAGGACGTAGACCTACCCACGAAGGGTGATTGGGCCATATCCACCACGCTGGCCCAGTGCGGGTTGGTGGATTCACATACGCCATCGAATTTCTTCTACGGACGTATGCAGGTTTCCTCACGATGTTTTCCTTCACCAAAAAGCCAGTGGTGTGACATTCCGTACATAAATTCCAAAGAACTCATTGGTACGGGACCGGGGATTTGAACCCACGACCTCACGATTTTAAGGCGGGTGTCACTACCCCTTGACCACCACGGCCTATAAGGTAGGTCACCTTGTACAAAAATACGTTGCTTACGACCTATCACAAACAAATTTTTTTTAAAAAATCTGTCAAGTTTAAGATACAAGAAAAACAAAATCAGTGGTTCCATACAAAACTGCAACTCGGCATTGGCAAAATGTATGAAACAGCCGATATTTTACTCGGATTTCGTCTCATAGTAAATGATCTTCTTCTTCCTAGCGTCAACGTTCAAAGTAGCCACAACCGGGGAACTTGCCTTACCTCTGTTCTATGTGTGGTTACAGTATTAGTTAAGTACTACCTCTTTCGTTAACACTTTGTATATTAGAAGAAGATAATCTTCTTTCTTTTTACAGTCATATGCGCCTACCTAGTACCCATCCAAGCTCCGCTCGTGGCGTTCGTGGGTAACCTGTGCACCACGATGCTGGCCCTGGTGTTCCCCGCCTTAATGGACCTGTGCCTCATGTACCCTGGCCCTTACGGCCGCTTCAACGTATACTTGTACAAAAACGTCCTAATTATAATGTTGGGGGTCGTGGCATGGGTCATTGGAGCAGTTCTTTGTGGAAAATTAATTTATATTAGAGTCAAATCAGCTCAGTCGCCTAACGATGATGAATTTTTCAAATGAGGGTTGAAGACTAGACCAGCAAGCCAATCGCGTTAATTTTAAACAGCTGCGTTCCATTTGTAATTCAGTTAAAGTTCGGTTGCAATTGTAGTTAAGTTTCGATTCAGCTTCAAGGAATTAGGTATTGCGCTAAACATCATACACCAACCGTTCTCATTTGACACCGGTTACGTTTCAACTCTGGTCGAGTTGCGTTTCAACTTTAGTCAGAGTCATTATACGAAAATAGACTAAAAGAAGAAGTTCGGTTAAAGTTCAATTGTTGTTCAGTTGTTTTTTTTTAGTGCGATTGGCCAGCTGGTATTCTCCGCCATTATTTATTTAAAATCTCTAATGAAAACGAAGAAAAATGAAAAATAATCAACTTCAAAACTCTATAGTCTATAGTTAGTCCGCCAATATAAAATGCTCACAATCGTATATACTAACATTATTTTCTATTTGATTGTTTTGGCTAGTACTTTCAAAGATACTCGTAGCTCAAAAATGCATCGACTGTGAATGATCTCCTTTGTAAGACTTGATCACAACAAGATGGCATCGAAACCCTAAATAATGCTGGATGTCGTTGTGTGGCTGATCAGACGCGTGCTAAGCGGAAAATTAATTTATATTAAACTAGCAACCCACCCCGGCTTCGCACTGGTGTATTATACATATAAACCTTCCCCTTAAATTACTCTTATCTATTAAAAAAAACGCATCAAAATCCGTTGCATATAAGCATTACATAGGGACAGACAGCGGGAAGCGACTTTGTTTTATACTATGTAGTGATTAGAGTCAAATCAGCTCAATCGCCAAATCTGGGTGGTCTAGTGTAGTAACACACCCGCCTTACAATCGTAAGGTTGTAGAATCAAATCCAGGTCTGTGTTTGAAGACTTTGGAACTCATTTTTGATTCGTTTTTGAACTTGCAGAAAAAGGTAGCCCGGATACTTTGTTAGATCGTAGGTTTCGTTTCAATATTTTAGCCATGACAAAGACCTACAGACGGCTTAATAACTTCAACTCTAGGGCTAGCTTGGCTTATATTATCTTGCTTATTTATGTAGTAGGTATATCAGTATCATTTACTAAAACAGTACAAATGTTTTAGTTAAATATGTATTACGTTGCTTAAGCTTTTCCATTTTGTTAATCATGAATTTAATAATTAGTAGAAAGAAAAAATTAGAATATTAACTAGTTTGTACTTTATATCGTAAATTTTGCTGTGAGCGTTGAAAAGAATGCAAATGAATGTGTACAACGCTCAGCGAGACAGCGAACTATGGAAACCGGCCACAGGGTGCCCAAGATACAGGCTTTGCCTGGTTTCGGGCCCGTTAGTACAACATTGTAATAATACATTCTTTAATGTTAATAAATATATTTTGATTTGATCAGTCTCAGGCAGCCATATCACAAGCTTTGCTTAGTTTTGCGTCAGAGACCGTGTGTAAGATGTCCCAAAATATTTATTATATGATTTGTCAGCCCATGTATTTTTCTAATAAAACGAAAGGTCAAGGAAAATTATTTATTGCATACAATACATGATCACCAAAATTTGTATTTACAATGAAACTTCAATAACACTGAAGAAGTATTTACAGATTAGAGTAATCATTATTTCTATCTACAGTAAATTCTATAATAATTTATATTTATTTACACAAAATAACGATTTTTTAATTTTTAAGTACTTAAACCTTGTTTCACAACTAAATTGCAACGTGAAATGGATTGCGCAACTTCAAGAAAAAATTTGTAGAATAATTTTATACATGCATTTTCTTATACATTCACAGAAAATGTGTGATTTTAATACAATACAATAATTTATGAAATATTTATCACAAAATGAAAGTTTCTATACACCTAGTGTGTGAAGCACGATAAATATGTTTTCATTATTTAAAGCAATGCGCCATTTCTCGTTAATGGTAAGAAGTTCTAATAATTGCACATCAAGTGACTGACTGGTTTAAAGCAGTTCTCACAGATGGCGCTTCCAACAATGTGGTAGTTGGTAAAAATGATAAAACACTTTCACTAATTCGACGCTTTCGCAGACAGCGTTTTAGCTTAATTTGGACAAAGCATCTGGGCCGGAATCCCAGAGAGATGCAGGTTCAAATCCTGCGAACGCATCTATTTTTGAAATGTTTATCACAAAAAGAAAGTTTCTATACACCTAGTGTGTGAAGCACGATAAATATCATTTCATCAATACAACAATATTTAGAACTTAGAATTTTAGACTAATATTTATTGTAAATGTGTTAAAAAATTAGGGCTCTATCTTACTAGGACACTATAATAGAGCAACAAATTAGTGTAATTGGTTACTGTTATCGTGCTAATCTTCTTAATATAAATAAATCTCGTGTCACAATGTTTGTCCTCAATGGACTCCTAAACCACTTAACCGATTATAATAAAATTCGCACACCATGTGCAGTTCGATCCAACTTGAGAGATAGGATAGTTTAAATCTCAAATTATAGTCGCAATTTTAATTTATTTAGCCACAGCAACGCGTGGCCGGGTCAGCTAGTTTGATATAAATAAATAAATAATCTATAAAAACAACTATGTTGCGCATGCTCAACCAGTGAACTCCATACTCTCCACACAGTTGCGTACATTTTGTTGGAGGCGCAACAACGGTGTCGTAGTAAGATAGAGCCCTAAGGGCGAGGCCAAACTACCGTATTTTTTTGAGCTGTGAGTCGCGAACTTTACTCTGCATTTTCATACTAAGTCCTTTTTTTACCACACAGCGACCGAAAATGAGTCTTTTGTGACCTTTAAATGAAACCGAAATTACACGACTTAGTCTCACAAAATTACGCGCATTTACCCTTAACTAATTTAAAAAGGTGCATAATAATAACAATATTCGATAAATAAAATAAAAAATGGGTTGATTAACTCGATTTTAGTGCTACAACCATTATATACTTAATTAAGTTGTTTTGACTTGTTTGTTCTAAATATGTGTCACAACAGCATTGTAAACACATTTTGATATATTATGTAGTAGTTTTAAGCTATTTCTGTGTGTAATTAAGTGTAAAATAAGTAACGTTTTGGTTCAACTGTAAAGTTACTTATTAAGAAAATAAATAAATTGAAGGACTTATGACATATTGAAAAATAAATAAATTTTTAAGCGTTGTGAAACAAGGGCTAATAGGTATACTGGTTTTATTTAACTATCATAGTATATCTATAAACATCGGATTTTACCACAGATAAGTAAAATCATACCTAGTGATAAATTTACAAATACATTAACTAGTCAATATGTCTTGGTACTATTGCATAATGTCTGAAAAATATGACATTACAAGTGAATTTTTTGAAATGTGTTTTCACAGATAATGTAGTTATATTATATCAATAACGTATCTATCATCAAGTACCATCAAAGAATATTTTAGATAAGATTTTAGAAATTAAAATGATTCAGTTAAATTATTAGTAATTATCTAATTACTGGTCAATTCCATAGGTTCATTTACAATCAGTACCTCGACATTAATAAACTGGGATATTAATTTCTTTCATCTCATTTCCACACCAGATAAAATTCTTAAAATATCAATTGTGCATAATTGTGAATCAGAAACAACGAGACTTTCTCATAATTATTAGAAACATGGAAAAAATAATGGTTTCTAAATACGAAAAATATGTTAGGAAGACGTCCTTTAACTTGCCTAGTATTTCGCTGCAATAAGTACCAAGACATGTCGATCACACTATCTTTTCATCTTTTATTTACTTTTAACTTGCCTACTTTATACTCTCGAGAAATGTAGTAATTTTCTTTTTGAACATACTTATTTAAACACACTATTGCTATGTGAAAAGTGACCTTTATACAATGGAATTAGTAATAAAATGGAATGATCACAACGTCGCTTCTCTTTCATCATTTTCTAAATAAAAGTTTTTGGCTTTAAAATTATTACTGTTCTTATGTCTGGATAAGGGAAAGATACACAGATAAAAATCATTCATGTCTGCAATCATCTAATGGAATTTATAAGCGATAGAGAGGCACTATCGGCCTAAGATTCGGCTTGTTTCAGTTGTTGATTTAACAATGTTTTTTGATGTCATCATCCCGTGAAATTATCGTCCAAATTTTTCGCAATTTCATTGTTTAACACTCAAGAAAACTGAACATCCACACGACTAAAGCCGGAAACATACTATCGGACGCGGCTGACGGACGCGACTGACAGCCGCGACTTAGCAATGTTCACAGTCTTAAAACATCCGGTGTGCCAAATCGCTCTCGGACGTCCGAACGCTCAAGGCCCTCCGATGGTGACGTCCGCGACTTATGTCCGATAGTGTGCACGGCTCAGTGTACTTTTATAGATACCTATACCAGATGTATATATCTGGTATAGGTATCTATAAAAGTATATATAGATACTATACTAGATACCTATCAGTCGTGGCTGTCAGTCGCGTTCGTAAGCCGCGTCCGATAGTATGTTTCCATCTTAGGACTTAGAGATAGCCGATTGCTCAAGTGCACTGCTATTTATAGTTAGTCTGTGTTACAAGTTACAACACCAGCATTTTGGTAATTTTTTTTGGCATCCACCAGATGTTCAGATAGAATTTGCATGTTTTTGTTTGTTATTAAAATGTGTATACTTACCTTCGAGCAAATATCTACAGAGCCACAAGTGAGAGTAGTAAAAAAATGTCGCAGCGCCGTCATACATACAAATTTAGATATTTACAATA
Source organism: Hypomecis punctinalis (assembly GCA_949316475.1). Lineage (NCBI taxonomy): Eukaryota > Metazoa > Arthropoda > Insecta > Lepidoptera > Geometridae > Hypomecis > Hypomecis punctinalis. The sequence goes on from OX438813.1 coordinate 18,806,179, forward strand.
ATTCACAATGACCCGTTTTCTCCAATGCTAGCAACCGAGCACTTTTGGCATCGCGCGGCGTTGTAGTCGGCTTGCAATCGCCTTACGACTAACTAAAAAGCCTGCCCACTACGTAGCTTGGGCAGAGTTTTGGTTAGGACACTTTTTTTGCACGATTGTGACTCAGATTTGCTCGAAGATACTTACTGACATTTTGCCAGTGGCGCTGTTTACAAATTATTTATTTATTATGAACTAGAAAAATAAGTATGTAGTCGAAAATTGGCCCACAAAATAATTATCCAATTAGTTATAATTTTTTTTTTCTGACTGTTGATAATATCACTATTGAAAATTCCTTTCACAGTAATAATAATTGACGGAAGTACAAATATATAGAACTGTGTCTATTGGATTTATGGAGTGATTCAATTTTAGTTAATTATTTTGGTATTTAAAAACAAAAGAAACAGTATAAATACTTACCTAAAAAACTCAAGAATCAATTGTTCTATAAATAATTACTTAGAAAAAAAGTTTAATTAAGTTTAACATGCATAGTTCTTGAAGTGTCGAGACTGGGTCGAGACCAAAAATTTTTTTTGGCATTTACATTTTAGTTTATATAAACTATTCGTTGCAAGTTAAAAAAACATTTATCGACTATGAAGACATAGTGTTAACGAGGCATATAAGTACCTACACCTTGAAACCAAAATGGTAGCCAGTTTATCCATGAACTAAAAACTAAGGTATATCTATATAACTAATTAACGCGGTTAGATTAAACTTTTTATTTTTTTATTCTTGGAATACACAATATTCATTACTCATTCATACATACGCATGTATACATAAGAATTATATTTTGTAAACATTTAACATAGCACTTTTGGATAGTTTGGAAAGGAACTAGCCACCGCGACACAGGGAATCATACAGCGGCGGCTAGATAATTAATGATGGATAATAAAGTCAAAATTAATTTATACTTGAACATTCAAATGCAATTACATATACTAGTATCTTGAAAATAATCTTATAAATGTAATTGTATAAAATCAAGTATATTCAATATTTAACCAAAGTGACATAAAAATTGTTATTTTTATGTCACCTTGGTTAAAGTGAAAATCAGTTGGACCACTAATTTGAATTTTGGGTGTATGTAACTCGTAAACGCTACCTATTCATGACCGTCGTAAACTTAAAATGAATAGTTTATCTGTAAAAGGCAAACAACCCAAAAAATGATTTCGCGCGCAGACAATCAGCCTTAATTCAATTTATTCAGAAAGTATTTCATTTACACGTCAAAATAATAAATCCAATATAAATAGGTACTAATTACTACAGTATACTATAGATTTCACATTTTTCGAACAGTAATTAAAAAATAAAAAATAAATTGTGTGAACCTTAACATTTATTATAAATATTTAAAGTCTACAATCTAAATAATAATTATTTATTAATAATAATAACAATTACTGTACATATCGTGCTTCTATGAATACAATAATTTAATGTAATTTTTAATTACCTAACATTATTACGTCATTAATATTTGTAATTCTGGCCTATTATTAGGTACTTAAAGGAAAATCTTATTATAATAATAATTCAATGCGCATCTTAGATAATAATTATGACAATAGATAGTTATTATTATAAAGTTTTGGAATGATTATTTTTGTTTTATGCTATTGGAAGGTAAGATTTTAACCTAAAAATATCAAAAAACTTTACAATATAAAATTCTCGTTTTGTGTAGTGTTTGAAAAATGATTTAAAAAAAATATTGAGATTAAATATTTCCTAGAAGTCAATTTTATTTTCTTTCAGTTGCCGTGAAATCGACTTCTATTAATTTAAATTGCAATCTGTTCCTTGCAATAACTTCACTGATGTGTATAGGTACACTACCTGGTTAACACACTAATAAATAACTTCGATAAGAATAGGCATGATGATTAGGAAAATATAATTAGTCCGAGAGATTATCAAAAAATTTTAGACACGTACTTTTTCGTTTGTCCATAAAATAAAAAATAATGAAGATATAGCCCCTATACTCTATAAAATTTAACTTGATCGCTGCGACAGTGACATCGACATAGAAGATTGACATTTTTAGTGTCGATTAGTTTTTTAGTCGATCTCAATAGTGGTGGAAAATCGATTTTTTCCACCACTATTGAGATAGTGGTGGAAAAAATCGATTTTCAAACAATGTTGTAATGAAATCGAATGAGTAGTTGAAGGTGAGAAATTGAATTTTATTTACTTACTATTATTTAAGGTCAAGTATGTACACATGTAAACAATGTTATGATATTAATTAAATACTCATAATAATGTAACGATAGTATTATCGACGTTTTTCACTATTATCGATGCTAATGTAACATATAATTGGGTTTAATTTAATTACACATGTAAAAATGTTTTGATATTAAAATATACAATAAAATTAATAATAAATTAAGTTTTATCGTTAGTATTAACTATCGATATCTATATATATAAAAATGAAACCCGTTTTCCGTTGTCACGACATAACATGAAAACGGCTTGACCGATTTGGCTTATTTTTTTTTTGTAGTTTTCTAATACTCTGTACAAGGTTCTTACGGAAAGCGAAACGAAGTTCGCCGGGTCCGCTAGTTTTAAATAAAACTCCATCTAAAACTCTGCGGTCACGATCTTTCGTCGCCCATCACTAATCGGCATGCCCATAAAGTACGACATTGACAGTCTGTACTATTAATTCAGGACTTCATAGTTCATAGGCGTAATTTTTCTGACAGCTGTCGCAGAGATCAAGTTAAATTTTATAAAGTTCTGAGTGACGTCACGAGTCACACACAAATGAATCCTTTCATCAGAAATGTAACTTCACGACCCCCACTCCCGAATATTGACAAGATTTATCTTTGTCATTTATAGTTTGATTGACAAAAGAAAAAAATAAGTGACCAATCTTTTTTTTTTATCTAACAATCCGATTGTGTTTTTTTTGGAGTGAAAACTTCCTTAGCGGCGTTGTGCACTTTTTGGGATAGTTAAAAAATGTTAACTCGCGTCAGGAAACGTGACCTGATCGAAAATTCGTAAGACGGAGGGAGAGTAGACCGCCGCGGCGTAGAGAGGAAGTAATATCCCCCTCTCTTTCTACCGCTCGGCGAAAATGTATGCCTGCTTCTTCTGTTTCGTTTAAGCGGCGCAGGGCTCTTGCGCGAATACATCAATTATAGTACTTTTATCCTGGTTAATAAAGCAATTCGTGCGAAACTATTCCCTAACCATTCCAAAATATTCAAAAATGCACAACGTTATGTTCCAGTTCTCACTTCTGCCGGCACTCCCGGAGTGCAACTCGTTGTTTTTTTACCCAGTTATCTGTCTGTTGAATTTCCAACGAAATTAAATAACACTTCTGGAGTGCAACTCGTTGTTTTTTTTTTACCCAGTCATCATGCGTATTGTATTTCCAATGAAATTAAATAACTGATGAATTAAATGTATGGAATTAGTTCTAAACAGTTAGGTCTAGAAGTCCTGTCATCGCAGACCGAAGTGCACCATGACGGAGGCGAGCAGCAGCAGGCAGGTGGCGCTCGACGTGATGCCGTGGATGGCGCTCGTGTTCCGTCGCAGGATCGCCGCCATTTTGTTACCTGGAACGGGGAATAACAAGTCAAGAAAATGATAACTATTGTAGAAGATTTTTAATTAAGTAAAGGCACTTTGACAAGTCAGGAGGTAGGTTGTATCGTTGTTGATATGAAACCTAACGCGTGCTAATTTTTACGAGGGGGAAATCTTCGGAAAATGCCCGAGTGCTTTGAGATGCAGTCGGGTTATGTAGGATTGTACCCTCTAAAACCCTCTCGGTAGCCAGCCTTTGTGCCTTAATGGGATCTCCGGGATCTCCAAAAGGAACGCACCGGTGCTTCCAGCACTTTGTGTCACTACCCGCCTGGTACATTTAATAGAAACAGGCTTGTACGGTCCTCTACGACAGTGTGTGTCGACAAGCACCCACGAGCCACTGGTATGACAATCTAGTATGGCCACGAGGAAACACCCCAGCTCAGGGGTCCCCTATTAGTAGGCTCTTACCACAGGCAGGGAATACCGATGCCGTTTTCTAGTGCCCCAGCATCAGGGCAAAACGCGTGTCTATAATTAGTTCAGTGCTAAAAACGGTAAACGTAGGTCACATGAATGGTGCGGTGTCAACTGTTGATTTGCTCTAAAGTTTTTTAAACAGATATGGATTTTTTTTGTTGTTCCTCTAACATTACATATATCGATTTAGTACTGGATTAAAATACTAATAAGAGCATTATCACTACGGTTTCATCTTGTACAGCTCTGTCTCAAGTTAGGTATGTGATGTCTTAGTATTTTCCACAGTACTTTACCAAATTACGAGTCGATCAGAAAAATATTCCCGTTGGCTAGAGTAGCCTGACCATAAATCTGACCAGTGGGAAACATCCCCTACGACTTGCAACGGCTGCTCCTGAATCTTATCTAACAGCAAAAATAAGCAACCTTATGAAATTAATACCTCCAGTAACGCATTTACGGTTACCAAGGTTCATCAGATCTTTACAGTTTCGTAAGCAGCCATATAAACTTACTGCCTTCAGACACAAAGATATGTATGAAAGCGGGCTCGGTGTAGCTCGCGCTGCAAGTATAATCCCCTGAGTCTTTGAGCGTGGCACCTCGTACGGTGTGACTGAATCCGAGTGCCCGGTGCGGTTTCCACAGTAATGATGCCTCTTGTCCGTAGAGTTGATCATCCTAACATAAGGCCCAATTATAAAGGCGCCATCGTAAATTTAATAGCAACGTAAAAAGTGTCCTCTCTATCGAATGCAAATTGTGAAAAAGATACAGGAATATTATAAATTGCTATTATATTATATAATTACAATAGCACCTTCATAATAGGGCCTATTGTGATACTAATAGAGGCTGCTAAGTTAGATGAGGTACAAAACTTACTGCCTTCAGAAACGAAGACGTGTATGGAAGCGGGCTCGGTGTTGCTCGCGCTGCAAGTATAGTTCCCCGAGTCTTTGAGCGTGGCACCTCGCACGGTGAGGCGCGACTGGGTCCGAGCGCCCGGTTCGGTTTCCACAGTAATGCCGCCTCTCGTGGCGTCGTAGTTGATCATCCTGTCGTTGTGGTACCAGAACACGTACTGCGGCGGTGTTGGACTCTGGAAATTAACAAAGTTTCATATGTCACTTTTTTAATTTAAATTAGGGCCACCAACTCGCCTAATGGAAAGCGAGGCTGTAACCACAGTAAGTATAACATATTTACTGTGCTGTAACCGAAGATGGAGCATGTAGACCTCTAGGTCTATACATGCTCGAACGATGCTACGAACGATGCTCGATGCTACAAGCCCGAAGTCAAAGTAACATTCATTCAGAAAGAATGAATGTTACTTTGACTTCGGGCTTTAACATGAGATTTAATTTAAGATTTTTGTATCTCAGAGTGACGAGTGCAGAGCTGTGCCGCGTAGGATGTTCAAAATCCAGGGTGGTGCATGGTCAACTAACGTTTGGTCGGCGTTGTGAACAATCTAATAGGAGACTTACCTGCCTAATGAGAATAGGTCAACGGTAGAGGGCAACAACGATGAAGCACGACTATAATAGGTATAAAATATAATTCTATGTACCAACCTACCTATCAGCAATATTAAAATATCGGAACAAACTCAGTCGAGAGGAAAGACAAAGCGAAGCAAATCGCCTCTGGCGACTTCGCTAACAAAATGCAAATTTCATGTTTATTTACTTCATAAATTAAATAAGTTCCGGCGCGGGTCCCTACTGGGCCCCTGTCGCTGTCGCTCCTTAATTAATATCTTGATAGGAAATGAAAATATGGAAATAGCTAAAGGTCGTGAGCCGCATCTAGGTATCGATATGTTATAGCTACCTAAAGTTAGTGAGGGTGATAAAATTACCTACCTATTTTTAGATGGAACAGATCGCTTCCAGCGATAAGGCCGTCGTTTGTTTTAACTACTTAAGTCTAAATTATATTGTATTTGTATTTCTATTTTTGGAATGAAACAATAAAGTATTATTTATTATGTTATATTATATAGATTTCTCCTACTTAGAAACGGACACTACTTCTAAATTTTTATTTATTACTAGTTTTTAGCCGCGGCTTCGCCCGCATGATATTTTGATTTTTGACGCAATCACATTATAATTTATAGCCTATGTGTTATTCTGATATATAAGCTATATTATTGCAAAGTTTATTCTCAATCCGTTCAGTAGTTTTTGCGTGAAAGAGTAACAAACATCCATCCATCCACACAAACTTTCGCGTTTATAATATTAGTAGGAAGTAGGATATTCATGACATCTTACACCTTTAAACGAGCAATTATAGTTTATTTGTGCGTAGGTACAAAATTAGGTTATCTAGTCCGATTGTGACGTTAAATACAATAAGTAGGTACAGTCACGGCCAGTCTTCGGATGGGTGACCGCGAGCGGCATTTACATCTGAGCGCTACCGCGGCTCGGATGACGCGTTAAATTGTAGGTCGCGGTTGTTTGGACCGTTTAGACATGTCAGAGGCCTTCAGGCGGTTTAAAAACTTTGACACCAGGGCTAGCCGCCCGGCCTATATGAACTTACTTAGTATAGATACACACAAGATACACGCATTTTTTTGTTCGGACAAAGAAGATATAATAATCAATATCCCTAATACCTGTATCATAATGTGTCATTTGGTCAATACACATTTATTTTTATTATAAACATGATGCTTTGTTTCGAGGTAATCTTCATGGACCAACTGCTTTCGCACAACTAGTATTTATCGATAGATTTTTTAAAATTATTCTGACGTCAGACCTAGCATCTTCAAAACTACTATTCTGAATAATTAACGTACACATAAATCAAGATATGAGATTCTGTGAAGACTTCACTAAAACGGCTAAGTTAGTTAGAAGATAAAATTTGATAGAGGTAATATCACCAACAAAGTACTTACCTAACTACACTGAATGACAATAGACTGCTACACAGTTTAAACCTATAAAACTTTTATACCAATAACTTTTTATTTACTCAGAGGACTGCGTCGAGCGTTAAAAATATAACTTTTAAAAGAAAAACGAAGCAAATCATGACAGTGCCATTCAAGTTTCGAAAGCAGTGATGCCGTTAAGTGTATCCCCTCAAACGAATCGGCGGACACTAAACTCAGAGCTACCAGGCTTCCAGAACTTACAGAACAATACCGCCAACTTAACTCTACAGTCAGAATAAGAGCCACCATCGCAATTCTTAAACGAAACCAATCGCTTTCAGTACACGATCTAGTTTCCTCTTGTGACCACCAGTATAATAAGCTAGTCCGATTGCAAACATAAAATTACAGGAACGCAAGCGGTTCTTTACGATTATTATCCTAGCTCGTAAAAATGTCGCAAGATAATAAAAACTTCATACATTTTTAGCTAAAGTAGGTTGGGGACGAATAATCGGATGTGAATAATTGATCATTGTTTAGGATTATTCTACAGAATAACTAGGAGAAAATAATGCTTGTAAAAGAAACGTTTCTTGCAGATCGTGGTTTGGATGGCATACTCGTATCAAATTGGGGACCCCAGTTATATTATCAATTACACGTGGCGTTTCTCTAGATGACAAACTAGGATATCATTGTAATAATGGTGGACCCTTTTATGGTGGACATTCCGCGCGTTAGAACCAAGCGTTTCGAATCCTCATTCCTCATACGAACAGCCGGAATGTGGAACGCTATGCCTGGGTCTGTCTTCCCGTTAAAGTACAGCGTGGGTGTCTTCAAATCCCGAGTAAATGGGTATCTTCTAGGTAAGCGTGTTACACCCTAAACCGCACATCTGCTTAACATCAGGCAGTGTGTAGACAAACGCAAACCTATTAGAAATAAAAAAAAAATAATAAAAAAAACATATTGACCAACTTTTAGTATGGAGACAACCCCAAGATCTACAGGCTGAAGCCTATAGCGGCTATAGAAGCCTATAGATTTATTTTAGACGGGGAGAAAACGGGGCGGAAAATTCCGAACGATTTTTCAAACAAAACTAAGTATTTTTTTTACAAAAATTGTAACTACATAATTATGACCATGAACTATCTAAAGTTTCGAATTGTAAAGGTCGGTAGAGCTGCAAAATAACATTATAATTATGGTGATTACTCAGGTGTAGGTGAGTATAAAAAAGGTAAAATAGTTCCTTTTCCAAAGCAAATAAAATATTAATACTGGTAATAAGGATGTTTACAGAATTTACGGTGTGCTTATATTTTATTGCGAAAGGATTTGTTTTCGTTGATATTGAAATGAAGCAATAACTGAGTTATTGCGACATTGAGTAAAAAATACTTATTATTTACATAAACAAGTTGGCTATAGGTTGGAACACAGAACAGCAAAAACTTGATGGTTAGAGTATCCGTTGAAGTGTGTTATTATATATCTACTAAGTTAAACTTAGGTTTAAGACGGCTTGTTGTTTAACAAAAGTTGGGCATAGTTAGCAAAAATCTTTGCTTCACGTCAAACCTTAACCGTCTAACCACAAAAGATTTAAACACGCCTTAAACACTGTTTAGCAGTACAAATTGTGCCGTTAAACATTGTTTAAGGCGTGTTTAAATATTTTGTGGTAAGGCGGTAAGATTTTTATGACTAAATACGTTTCTTGACTTATCTCAGATTGGTACACAGCCTAAAGCCTTGATGATAATTCAATAGACTTCAATCCTAATTGTAAACCAACACCCTAAAGTAAACCTAATTCTAGATATCTCAATCGATTTAAAATTCGATTAAAGGGTTCTAACTACAGAATTACTACTTCCAGACAATTTTCGTTTAATGTATTTACAAACCAATAGACCTCGAGATGGTTTAATTTTATTCCTACAAACAAGCAATTCTCAACCTTTTATTGACCTGGGACCTTATTGCGTGTTTTCGGAAATCTGAAAATCAATTTACGATGATTCACATGAATAAGTGGTTTTCTTTATATTAACCGCACAGCGCAACAAATTGTGATATTTATTATACTTACATATACTGAGCGCCACACAAATCGGAAGATGAGATGTCAGCCGCAGATGACACTTCGCCGTGATTGGCTAATTATTGCGCATGTGTGCACAATTCCGACGTCGCATGTGGTAGAGCGCGCGGGAAGTATGAGGTTGGCGGGCGGGAGTGCCCCGGCGTCTCGTTTCTCTGGCCCCCGCAAATGCCTATATTTCGGCTATTGCGCATAACTTCCCATCCGTCGATTTGTGTGGCGCTCAGTATACCAATATTTTTCAAAATACATAAAGTTTGGGAAATTTAACATTTTTCGATCCAGCATTTAGAAAATTCAAAGGATATGGAAAAGATGCGGTTTTTGAAATCTTGCAGAAACAAAACATATACCAATAGAAAGCTTATATAATTATCTTTTCAAACACATATTTTTTTAGATTTTTTTTCATCGCCATTTAATTTTGAAATGGGTTCTAAAAACATTAGAAAAATTAACTATGTGCTACACCAAATACTGCATTAAGCCTAAATTGAAAAAAAAACCTGACAGTGACATTATGAAACAGCAATAGAAAATGACATTGTCAATATCGAACAACCAATAGAGGGCTGGTCGCCATGTTTTAAAAAATAAATAAATGTCAAACTCTAAAATACCAGCCCGCTATTGGTTGTTTGAAGATTCCTGTCTGATACGTAGACTACGTAGACCTCCTCTTAGTATTACCAGTTCAGTCTAAATATTTTCTACTTAGTGAAATAAAAAAGAGATATTATAATAAAACGGCGATACACATAAATATGTTTTTGCGTGAAGTAATATTCTTAAATATGGCACTAAACATTAATACAGCTCGCATCGCTGCCGGTTTTCAAGGACCGCCTCCCATATAAAAAGTTTACCAACTCCTTTAGTGAATTAAACATCTTTCAAACAGAATCGAATCTGGTTCGGATGTCTACAGAGATCTGCGGATGATCCAATTGCTTTTCATACACATTCTGGTTCCCTGTTAACCATAAATAAACTCTGAAGTCTAAAAATAATCCAAGTAGAGATTGTGCACAAAGAGAAGCGTCGTAGGTGAGGTCGCCCGTGTGCCATTTTACTACTTTTGTTAGGTTGACAACATTGTTCTGTCATTGCTAGTACAACTAAAAGTGTTTGATACTCGGTAGACACCAATTTGGTTTTCATCAGTACTCGCGTCTACCAAGTATAGTCGGTATCTTGGCTGCTGATTAAAATTTTATTGTTATAATAGATCCAACCGTTTATTTTCTTTTTGACAGCACCAATAGAATCAAAATTAAAAATTTACGTTCTATGGCTATCGTGTGTAGCATTGTGTGTATTTTTTTTTAAACTTTTGTTATTTTATGTAATTTATAAAAAAAACTACTGCACTTATGGACTCAATTTGTCAAAGATGATTATTATACGGGATCAAGGAGCAAACTTAGGCAGTTGTCATATTTTTAAAAACTCGTAATTAAAAGTGAACTTTTGCGTAACATGACGCAGTTACGGTCTATTGGTGCTGTCAAAAAGAAAATAAACAGTTGGATCTATTATAGTTCACCGTAACTCCAAGACGGCTTTTTTTTGTACATACTCTTTTACTTCTACTTTTTTTTTGTAATGTAGCGTATTGGATTTTGTGTAATCTGTAAAGCTATATTTTACTGTAAATAATAAATAATAAATAAATAATAATAAATAATACTCTACAGTATTCGTACGTCGCGTCAAACAAATGCATAGATAGTTTTGAATAGGTATGATGATTGTTACGTTTGAAGCTTATCCGCGATTTCGTGGACTTTCAGGACTTTCAAATTATTATTTTTATTTTCATTTTATGAACCACTGGTTAGGAACCACTGCTATTGGCTAAGTTGACCTAGTTTATCGGAAATATTATTTAACTTGTTGATTTTCCCCGGACTGTGGAAGTATTTTCACTGGCTGATTGTTTTGGCAGTCTTACGTTTTCCACGAAATTGAAATCCATTAGACAGGAGAACAATCTAGATCAATTTACCTAAGAACTGATACAATTCTATCATGGGATGAGTTGATCTCGAATAGAATCGTCGTGTCGTATAGGTTGAAAGAGTATTTGATAATAAATAAAATATGATACAGTAAAGGTACGTAAATTGGGTTTTTCAGAAACGGCGTACTAAGGAAGCCGATTACAATCATCATTATCAACAACTTTTACTATAGGGTTCGAAAAAAATCTTCGTCAAATTTAAGGTTTATGAGCTTAAATTCTACCGTTTTAACTTTTAACTGTAATACGTTATACATACATACTTATTTATTGATAGCCATTGGTTACATGTGAATAGTTTACATTGAATTACCTACCTACAATTAATCTATTCCTAAGGCAGCAGAAGACAGTATATAGTTTAGGTTTTTTTGTGGTTCAGATGATATAAAAGAAAACGAATAGTATACCTTTTCCACGATACATATGAGATGTATGACGCTGCCGAGGTCCACGTGGTGCTCCCCCGAGCCCAGGATGAAAGCCTCGGGCACCACGATCTGCAGCCGCACGTAGTGAGACACGATACCCGTCCGGGTCGACACCTGGAAACACGGACATAATGGAATAAGATTGGGAAACTACAGCCTAAAGATACATCGACGATATTGTGACAATCGGGGGTCAAACGAACACGAGCAGCAGGAACAAATGGCACCGTAAGAAAGATAACAAGTAATAGAAACCTTGCTAAATTTTATTCAAATAGAAACTACGTTACAGCTGTCTTATTCATATCTACAGTATACGCAAGAGTGAGTGTAACAAAAAACGCATTGTCTGTCTTGTAATGTTGTCAACAAACGTCAAAATTACATGTTAGAATGTATGTCCTATTGGTTGAAAGGTGATGTCCACAAGTGGTATATTATTCAGAGGAAAATCGAACCAAGATGATATATACATCATTTGAAAGCTTGTCTTATGGGCTTCCCAAAAATATTTAATTTAGATTATTTCACCCATCCAATTTCTTTTTAAATGCGAAAAATAAATTGTATGAAAAATAACAATACAGCTTGTTATTTTTTCTAGTTTAGCAATAATAAAGTGCTTCTATCGTTACTTTACTTGCATTCGTAGCTTATTCTTCCACATTCATCTCTTAGTTTGCTAAAATTAAAAAATATAACCAACCAGTGTGACCAATTAGTAGGTACAATGTGACAAAAAACACTTAAAATGTGTGTCTAATTGGTAAAAATGCTTTTATTTAACAATTTGGATATTACTTAATCAGTGTTGCTAGAGATAAACTACCTAGTTAGCTAAATATATTTATTTATCCAACTAAATTTAAAATTAATTTTAAAAAATCGGTGGGCTATTTTTGTTTTTAACTGTTGTAATAGACTCAGAAAAATATGAACTTTCTCGAAATGTGTGAAAACGAGTGTTGTGGTTAAAATTTTTGATTATTATTATACCAGCCTCCATACATTTTGTGAACATGTCCACTTTGTCTTTTGCGATATGATCCGAAATTTGAACCCTGTAGTTCCATCAGAAAGTTCAAATCTCTGATCACTTTACCTTCCTACTTTCTGCCTTTTTGAATTTGGACAACCGAAATAGCTCAAAACTAGTTTGTGAAACCCTTCAAAATTACGTAAGGTGTAGGTACGTCTGCATTCTTTTCTAACACCTTTTAAATTTTATTTTAAAAATGGGACCAAGTGATGTAAATCTATTGCTATTATAGAACGGTTTCTATTACTCTAGTCCTTATTCTAAAGCCGCCACCATTTAGAACTTGACTTTAAATTCCGCAGCGATGCTTGCAAACATTTTAATAAAACGAAACAGCAATTTCTTTTTTGCTTTTACCCACACAAAATCCGAAAAAAATCTCTAAAAGATTTAAAAGAAAAATGTCCTTAAAATATATATTAGCACAACGCTTGGCCGTATTTTTATACAACCATATCGTAAAACCAGCACAGTATGTGACGCAATGACGATATTTATTTGTTCCAATTAACCTTCCAATCCCGGTTAGAATAACACCTGCCGAAGTTTAATTTAAAAGGAAAGGCCAGCAATTTCAACGTTTTCAAAAAGGTTAAAAAGCTTGTCCTACATAAACAGTAGGAGTTGCTTTTTTTGGCGTAAGCACTTAGGTTAGACTTATTTATGAATGTGATTTTGGACCGTAATGGTTGAAAGTAGAGCACAGTTTTGAAATTCTTTTTTGGGTGTATTATGAACGCAAACTGGCTGGTTTTTCGAAATTGTTGTAACCTGTGTAAACTTATGTTGGTAGATTAAGTGCTGTCTAGTTGAAAAGGTCAATCATATAGAATGCCTAACGTAAACGTAACTAAAATGTTAATGTTTTTGCGTAAAGGTGACGTCCACATGTGGTATATTATTCAGAGAAAAATCGAACCCAGATGATAAATACATCATTTGAAAGCTTCATTTATGGGCTTCTCAAATATATTTAATTTCGATCTTTTTATCCCTTCATTTTTTTTTAATGTGAAAAATAAATTGTATGTAGTTAAAATCCAGTTTAGCAATAATAAAGGGCTTACATCGTTTTTTTACTTGCATTCGTAGCTGATTCATCCACATTCATCTGTTAATTTGCTAAAATTAAATATTATAACCTACCAGTGTGACAAACACTTAAAAACTGTGTCTGATTGGTAAAAATGCTTCTATTTAACAATTTGGAGGTTACTTAATTAGGGTTGCTAGAGATAAACTACCTATTGAGACACATATATTTATTTATCCTAATAGATTCAAAATTAATTAAAAAAAACGGAGGGCTCTCTTTTGGCTTAAACTAATGTAATAGTCTCAGAAAAATATGAACTTTCTCGAAATGTATCGAATGTTGTGGTTAGAATTTTTGATTATTATTATACCAGCCTCCATACATTCTGTGGACCTGTCCTTTAGGTAGTATACCGGACTTTGTTAGTTATCAATTTTGTGTGTGCGCTGTTTGTGTGCTTTCTATGTTTGATTTCTTTCCAAACAAGAGTTACCTGGCAATGCTGCATTAAATAGAGATTAATTTCATTGTTGCTACATAACTTTTCATTTGTTTGCTTAGTTTTGAGTGTTTATTGTAAGCGACAACCATTCATCTGTCACTTCAAGAAATTCTGAGAAATTCTGAGAAATTCTGCTACTGGACCCAATATGGGAGGATATAAATTCAGTTTTAAAATGTAACGATTTAAGTGTAGTAAAATATCCCAGACTAATGGATACCCTTAACATAAATTTAAGAAACAAAGACAGACTAGTTCTGCCCAGAGTAAGACTCAGCAAAGTTAAAAAAAAAGGCGTATATAATAAATTATTTATGTATAATAAGTTGCCAGTTGCCATCAGAAATGTATCTTATCTTGACTTTAAAATAAAAATTAAAGCATTTTTTATTAATAATCTAAATGACTTCATGAAAATGACACTGACTAAAACTTTGTTTGAATTTTAGTATTTCTCTACATATGGACCTTTTATTTTTAATTTTGACATGTTTTAATTTTATATTTTTAGTAATTATTATTTTACCCGATGTATTATTCTTTAACATTAATTGATTTAATCTTTGAACACTATTATTATTTTGAATTTTTTGGACTTAGTAAGTTAGATTGCATAATTTCTTTTAAGCATCATGAATAATTATTGTAACTGACTTGCCTAATATAACGAACATTGTTATAAGGTTAATAAACAATCTGAATCTGAGTGAAATATTGTGTATCAGAATTCATAACTAATCTTTCCTATTAAGTACTAAAATAAAATGTGATTTGATCTCCGAATGCGGATATTGATATGTACCTTATATTCAAACACAATATATGTAGGTATTGTGTCGACAATAAAATTCTATAATCAACCCTTTTAATCACCAAAATAACATTCAATTCGATTTTATAGATTGTGGAGATATTCCCAGATTCAGGTTCAGGTCATAGAATACAGACACAATATAACCAATGTTATGTCGCCCATAAAATTCATAACCAGCCCTTCCAATTCCCAAAATAATATTTCAAGCGACAGTTTCAAACAATTAAACCCGTTGGAAGCCCGATCACTTTCGTAAAGCGCCCAAAATTTAAACACATAACGTAAAGCCGTATAGTGAAACCAATTTACCTGAACGAAAAGAAATTATCATACAGACGCTACATTGAAAGCAGGCCCGCTCAACTATTCTCATTATATACATTAAGGGCATTCGGAAGGCACTGATAATGTCCCGAAAAGTGCTTCGCGCACCCCAATATCGGCTATTGACTTCCAAATTACGCACACAATCAACTGTACATTACTCCATTAGCTTGCTAAGCATGCCCGCGTGTGCAGTATGGATTTTTATACTTGGATTTGGATTGAATCACAAAATACCAAACAGTACCCACAGAATTCCTATTCAATGTCAGTTTTCTCACTTTCACCCAGTGCATATACTCAGCGGCCTACTGACTGACGTCTTTCCTTAGTAAGTGGTAGCTTCTACTCTCGACCAGCAGTTTCTTTTCTTTGAAGGTGCCAAAAATTTATCAACTTTAGAAATTCTTAATAATTTGAGCTTGATTCGTCGTTTCAACCATAGGACGTCCACTGCTGGACATAGACCTCCCCTAAAGATCTCCAATAAGATCAGTTGGTAGCGGATTGCATCCAGCGCGATCCTGCGGTCTTAATGTGGTCATTCGTCCACCCACAAGGTGAACGGATGACGCTGCGCTTGCCGGTACGCGGTCTCCACTCGAGAGCTTACTTACGTACTCACATATTATGAATGTGTGTAAAGTTCACACTCGGTCGTTTAACTATCTAAGGTGACTGACGCGCAAACGTAGAGTTTCCGCTTTAAAAACTTGCGACTGGCCAGCAGCAAAGAGTATTTTTGAAATGATTTTTATTGCGCTTCACACACTAGGTGTATAGAAACTTTCTTTTTGTGATAAACATTTCAAAAATTGACGCGTTCGCAGGATTTGAACCTGCATCTCTCTGGGATTCCGGCCCAGATGCTTTGTCCAATTAAGCTAGAAACGCCTTCGCAGGCGTCGAATTAGTGAAAGTGTTTTATCATTTTTACCAACTACTACATTGTTGGAAGCGCCATCTGTGAGAACTGCTTTAAACCAGTTAGTCACTTAATGTGAAATTATTAGAACTTCTTACCATTAACGAGAAATGGCGCGTTGCTTAATCAATGAAATGATTTTTATCGTCAATTGACCGAAGACGTGCGATGCCAGTATATTGCGCCCTAATAGTTATTATAGCTTTTGTATCTCTAGGGAGGGATCACAGAGGGCGATCTCGCATTCTCTAACACATAGGCTATAAATTATTCTTATTCGGTTTCGCGTCCACGACATTTTGACGTTTTTTATTGCCAGCTGTGCAATCAAACACAACAATGAGATTCAAATTCAAAATTCAAAAGGTGTCAATTATTGAAAAAGTACATCAAGTTTTAATGGCTCTAGCGGCCAAACTAGGCGTTGAAAGCCCGTTGTGTTTTGATTTTTTGCATAGCAAAAATGAAAACAGAGTTTCTGTGTGACTCCATACATATTTGTAAAGTACCCCGTGGCGGAAACAACGAAGATCTAAAGAAACAAAAACAGGGTCACGCGAAAATGATAATAGTTTTTGCATACTATTCAAACTCAAACTAAAAGTTAGTTGGTGGCTAGCTCTAGTATCAGAGTTTCTAAGCCCTAAAATTCTAAGCCCTAAGTTTCTTAACCTTTAAATAATTAAACAGTTAATGAACTGAGACTCAGCGGCCCCGCTAAGTTGTAAATGGCGAAGAGTGGCTAGCTCTAGTATCAGAGTTTCTAAGCCCTAAACTTCTAAACCCTAAGTTTCTAAACCTTTAAATAATTAAACAGTTAATGAACTGAGACTCAACGGCCCCGCTAAGTTGTAAATGGCGAAGACTAACCATGTCGAACGTTGCTTAACTTTTAAAGGTATCAGAAGAGGATCGCAAATGCAGATCGTTCAAATACATGACCGCTCTCTTACTGATAGATTTCTGAGGTAGGTGTATAACGGCGGCTGACCCAAACGGTAAAGTGAATCTTACTATCACCACGTATACGTACGTCGACAAGTTCCGCGCTAAAATTCCCTTACTGCACATAGGCATAAAGTACTTTAAGTACGGCAACATCCCTCGCCAGCCTCCCAAACGACCTCCCGATACAGAAAATCATTTTCCTTATGTAAATAAGGTAATACAATCTACATACAACGCTGCCTTTTGTTTTTAAAAGATTCAACTGTGAGAGATGAGACCTCTCGTTCCCGGTCCTTATTGCTATTATGTTATACTGTAACATAATATTGATAAACAGTTTTCGATACGTATTTAATATTTGTATTTGTTAGTATAGCTTTATGTTAGTAGATATTTATTTGGGAGAGTTTATCAGAAAATACAAACTTGGGTAGATTCATTCCGAGTTATCGTTTTACGTGTCTTATAATCGTTTGATAGTTATTCATCCGTCAAGCAATACTGTACTGTACCAGCCTTTTCAATAGTCCACTGCAGGAAGTAGGCCTAGCCACGAAGGGTGATTGGGTCACATCCATCACGCTGGCCCAGTGCAGGTTGGTGGATTCACATACGCCACCGAATTTCTTCTGCAGACGTATGCCGAAAAGCCAGTGGTGTGAAATTCCGTACATAAATTGCAAAGGAATTCATTGGTACGGAACCGGGATTTGAACCCACGACCTGACGATTGTAAGGCGGGTGTCATTACCACTAGACCACCACGGCTAAGCATCAGTGTACCTACATTTACTAGTAACTACCAGTGAGAGCTCTCCAAACAGTAGACTTCATGGTCTCGACTTGCTCTTGACCCGTTTGGTTTATACTCACAAAGCTTGTTAGGATTTCGATATTAAGTAAACGATCTTCCCAAATATTATCAAGATCCGAGTGATAAATAGCGCAACAGCAAATATCCCCCATTTATAAAAGAAATTCCCTCCATTCAAAAATCGCCGACGACAAAAATATCCATTAATATATAAAACCTGTGTACGAAGTTTCGTTGAGAATCATTGGAATGTGTGACCTTAAGAAGAGAATCAACAGCCCAACAGACGAAAGAAAAATCGTCGAGACAAAACAAAGACCTCTCTCACTTCGTTCGCTTCGGTCAAAAATATGAAAATTAAGTAAAATTTTATGCTTGTAAAGGTGTCTGCCCACTATGACGTACCATTCCACGATCGTGCTATAAGAACGTGTCATGAAAAAATACTCTTTACTAGTTGACCCGGTGAACTTCATCTCACCATCTGTCAACTGTCAATGTCAACTTTTACAAGCAAGAAACATTTTATATGGTAATATGAAATTAATGTTTTTATTTTTTTTTTTCGATCAGCACCTTTGCATGCCATGCGCGAAGTGTTTCGGCACTCGCAAAATATTCTCGACGAATATTGTTGACATACTTTGAGGTCCAATCGGCTAACTCAGTCCTCGCCAGCGCGGTACAGGGGCGCGCGGGTAGACGACAAAGGCCACAAAGGGGGACTGAGACAGGTACCGCACCTGTCTCACCTGTCCTTTGTCGTCTACCCCCGCGCCCCTGTACTTGCGCAGGCGATGACTGAGTTAAGCGGTCGGACTATACGCTATACCTTGTAAAATATAGCTTGATACGCGAGACATTGACATTGACCTACGCCTAAAGGTTCACGCACATCAAGTACCATAATGTTTATAGTCAAAATGTACTTGTTGTACTTCATGCTCGTGCAACTCGACCATGAAGTACAGCATTGTGTACCGAACATTTTGACTATAAAAATATGGTACTTTATGTGCGTGAGTCTTTACGCGTATGTCAATGTCAATGTCTCGCGTATCAAGCTATATTTTACAAGGTATAGGTATTATAGTAGAGCGTGGGAACTTTTTCCGTGCCTGATAAGTTACCAGCGCGAGCATGATACAGTATATACGTTATAGTGGACAAACACCTTTATTTTTAAATTTATTGGCATCAAAATGTGTGAAAGCATTTCGGGTTGCAATTATGACGTCACTTTGATAGCGATTTTGTTGTTGATGTTGAACAACATGCTGACATGTTCGGGTTTTCGTGTCGGGAGGTTTTGACGAGGGTCGTGCGTCGTAGGTATTATCGTCGTTGGTTTACTGACTCATTTTTATCGATATTTGGAACTAACCAATCTCAATTAAGGATGATATTGGATAAAAAAAGATTTTTAACAACCATTGCTTTTACTGTTGTACTTATAGGTTGTATTACTGTTACCTATGTAGGTATTTACTGAATTGTTAGACTTTACCAGCCTTTTTTAACACTCCACTGCAGGACTTAAGCCTACCCACGAAATATGATTGGGTCATATCCACTACGCTGGCCCAGTGCGGGTTGGAGGATTCACATACGCCATCGAATTTATTCTACGGACGTATACAGGTTGCTTTACGATACATTTTTCTTCACCGAAAAGCCAGTGGTGTAAAATTCCGTACATAGATTCCACAGAACTCATTAGTACGAGTTCAAATACCACCCACGACCTTACGATTGTAAGGCGGGTGCTACTATACCTCTAGGCCACCACGGCTTTTTATCAATTGTAAGACTACAAACACGAGATATGTATGCCGTGACGCTTTGGTCTATCGGAAACCTAATATCCCACGAAAATGAACAAATAGAAGATTGTGCTGTATAAACGTAAAATAGATTGGACGCTGTTAGATATCCTAAGTGTAGATGAAGAAATAAAGTAGCAGAAAATTAGCTCTAAATCAGGGTGGAAGATTTCCCAAACTCATTCTAAATAGAAACGGATCAGAGTCCGAGACACATCTTGGGTCGCTGTCTTAGAAAAAATATCGATAGAGTCACAATCGTACAAAGAAAGTGTCCGAACCAAAACACTGCCCAAGCTACGTAGTGGGCAAGCTTATTAGTTAATCGTATGGCGATTGCAAGCCGACTACAACGCCGCGCGATGCCAAAAGTGCTCGGTACAGGCACTAATTAGGTGACATAAGGTCGAGATTCGAAAAAACGGGTCATTTTGAATTATTTCATGTAATTATCCAAGTTGGTACCTATGTATGATGGCGCTCGGTGATTTTTTTACTACTTTCATTTAGGGTCTTTTTTACTACTTTAATTTAGGGTCTGTGGCTTTATAGATTTTTGCTCGAAGATCGCTGCGCCAACAAAGACGGATAGATATTTTTTTCTCACCGTACCGATTTGTTTTCAAACGATTCCCTTCAATCAACATAATGTAGAAACTACACAATCGTAGATCTACCGAAAACTGTTGGCACACTTTTCTTCAAACAATCTCGATCTTCCACCTCGTTTTTGTCGGAGCAATCTCCATGCTTAAATCAAAGACAGACTCGATAGACAAACCTAATCTAGCTTCCCCGAAAAATCCGGCATAAGTAAATATCGTAACAATACGTTACACACACGGCCTACGAAACAATCAGTCGACTACGTGACGTGACTTTTGATCTTTCGGCTTGATGTGTAACCCAGAATTTGTAGGTAGAGCTGAACCGCAGAATACCAAATAGTGTCATACGCAAATATAGAGAGGTACTTATTATTTTGCAAAGGTCTGAAACTTTTAAGACTTTACTAAGAACAACTATTGGGGCACCTGCATAATCTCGAAAAAAAATATCAGCTGTACTGCACTGTACTGTATCAGCCTTTTTTTTAATAGTCCACTGCAGGACCTAGGCCTACCCACGAAGGGTGATTGGGCCATATCCACCTCGCTGGCCCGGTGTGGGTTGGTGGATTCACATACGCCATCGAATTTCTTCTACGGACATTTGCAGGTTGCCTCACGATGTTTTCCTTCACCGAAAAGCCAGTGGTGTGAAATTCCGTACATAAATTCCAATGAATTCATTGGTACGGGACCGGGATTTGAACCCACGACCTCATGATTGTAAGGCGGGTGTCACTACCCCTAAGCCACCACGGCTTCCGCTGCAAATATCAGCTGCTCCATTTAAAAACTGAATTGACTTTCAACAAAATGAACTAAAAACATCATATTTTTACGATTTCGAAGTTGGTCTTATAGTAAAAGTTGTTTATAATGTTGAGAAAAATGCTGCACTTTGAAAAAGAAAATCCTGTAGAATGTAGAAGCTCAAATAGTCGGTTCCACGGAGAGAAACATTTGTGATCCACAGAGTAGAAACATTTGTGATCCACAGAGTACAAAACTGCAGGCCACAGTTGGCAATTTCGATGGAACCGCTCCTCTACAGGTGCTACGGTGACAGATTTGATACGTAAATGAGCTTCCCACATAATCAGATTGCCGATTCAGGGAATGATTTTAAGATCTTTCCCATATAAGTCGATGTTCGAATTCTTTTTGACTTTATCCCGGGCCGATAAGATCTAAAATGGAATTCTCAGGGACGACATTTTTTCGATGATGTTGATAAAGGTAAAGTAACGTTTTGTATGTAAATTTTGGATCGAGAGTTTGGCCTGATGTATGTGTTCTAGGTGTTTGGGATTTTGAATAAAGATATGCGCTTAGCTAAAGTGACTGTTTTTGCTCATAGACGAAACTTTCGTGAAATATTCAGAGATGACCTGCCAATAAGAAATAGTACATTGTACACCGAGGGGAGAAATCGATCTCGAGTTTCCTTTAAACATAGTCTCGAACAGAAATAGAACTTTCTCCCGAGTGATACATAGTGCTTTATACTACACCTACGAGGAAAATAAAATACAATATTTCTTTAATTAAAGTTTAGGAAGTAAGTTATTGATGACGTCTTGGGCTGTATTTTTTATTTCTGGTGGCGTCATTATTACAAAATTGTCACTTTCACTATCAGATGACATTTTGGAAAATTATTTAGAAAATTAAAAGCTAGGTTCTGTTAAATTATAAATTTAGCTAAAAACACAATTTAATGCTACGGAATAAATTTGCTGCGTTTTTTTCGCATTGCAGAATAAAGTTGCCATCCTCATTTCATTAAAAATAGAAAACAAAAAAATCCGCCTCTTTTCTCTAATTATTTGATATAAAACCTTTTTGAGATGGAGGTTTGTAGGTTTTCCGCTTCTTTTTCTAATTATTTCATACAAAACCTTTTTGAGGTTTGACGTTTGTATTTTATTTTATGTTTGCTGATAAAAAAACAAAAGAAAGCTAACCAGGCAGTAATGGATTTTCATACAACATTCCTGCCCTGCTTCGGAGGGCAGTAATAAAATTCCATATAACTTTTCCCGCCGCACATTTTTAAGGGAGAAATTACGAACTTTGTATCCCGTTTATGAACGAGTAATAAGACACTTTCCGAGTGGGTGTGGAATAAAATATTTATTTGCTATGCGCAGCATAGGATATCACAAGAGTGCATACACGGACACAAAATAATTATAAAAAATTCATATTAAAAAACTCTCCTTTTGTGAAGAACAGATCGCCAAAACGAGCAAACGATGCTATGAAATAATTGAAATGTATTTTATATCTGAACGATTTCGATGATTTTCATATCTATTCAAAAAATATTTATTAAAGAACATCGCGAAGCCTGTAGACGGAAACGTACCGTTAATTAAAATGTACGAATCGAATTCTATCGGATTACGTTTCTGCCTCATTGAATATGATTTTTGTATTTAAAATGTTTCGGTACTTATACTCTATCAAATTTAACTTGATCTCTGCGACAGCTGTCAGAAAAATCACGCCTACGTCCTGAATTTTTTAGTAGTACAGACAGTACCCGTCAATGTCATACTTTATGGGCATGCCGATTAGTGATGGGCGACGAATGATCGTAACCACAAAGTTTTAGATAGAGTTTTAATTAAAATATCGATAGTTTATACTGGCGATATCCTACTTCCTACTTATAATATTATAAACGCGAAAGTTTGTGAGGATGGATGGATGTATGGATGTTTGTTACTCTTTGCAAAAACTACTGAACGGATTGAGGTGAAACTTTGCAATAATATAGCTTATATATCAGAATAACGCATAGGCTATAAATTATAATGATATATTGCGTATATGCGGGCGAAGCCGCGGGTAAAAACTAGTTTTGAATAAAACTTAATTTATCATTAATTTTATTGTATATTTTAATATCATAACATTTTTTATTGTGTAATTAAATTAAACCCAATTATATGTTACATTAGCATCGATAATAGTGAAAAACGTCGATAAATACTATCGTTACATTATTATGAGTATTTAATTAATATCATAACATTATTTACATGTGTACATACTTAATCTTAAATAATAGTAAGTAAATAAAATCCAATTTCTCACCTTCAACTACTCATTCGATTTCATTACAACATTGTTTGAAAATCGTTTTTTTCCACCACTATCTCAACTCTAAAAATGTCAATCTTCTATGTCAATGTCATTGTCGCATAGATCAAGTTAAATTTTATAGAGATATCATTATTTTGAATTCAAAATCTTTCTGTCCCTCTGCAGGCTTTATTTTCGACGACTTTCTCGAATCTCATCAGGCGAGAAGCAATTTAAAAAAATCAAATAAAATAATTAGATGGTGGCAAAAAGAGATTTAACAGCAATAAATAAGTAGGTAAATAATATTAATTCATCAGGATAAACCTTCGCCCTCTTCTCGCTTCCCTTGCATACCTACGTAACCCTTACGACGCGGCGACGCTGTTCTCATTCATCTAAACATCCATCTTCCATCAGCCATATGACGGCCACTGCTGGACATAAGCCTCATATGAACAAACTACAAATTATTTTGTTATCCTCATTGTCTTCCACAGCTTTCTTTGAAAAACTAAATAAACCTCTTGCTTACTATGCATTATCAAATGTGAAACCTTTTACCTGAACTTGACTTTCCACTTAAGTACAAAGGGGTTTTCAAATCTCAAAAAGTAAATAGGTAATTTTAAGCGTACTACCCCCTTGATCGCATATGGGCTTAGCATCAGGCAGTATGTTGTCAAACGTAAATATATATAACTAGCTGATCCGGCGAACTTTGTTTCACGCAATTGGTCGCACCTTGATCGCACCAACTCAGAAAACTTCTTTGGGTCAATAATCAAATTAATAGTTTACGATTCTACGAGTACATATACATAGAAGATATGTAGGTAATATAAAATAAACCTGCAATTTCAACAAGTTAACAAGTACAGCAAAATTCTATGAAAATGTAGCTAAAACGATCATTACGACAAAATATCAACTCTATCAATACACCGGCTATTGATTGCATGTCAATTAGAACCATTCCGATACCCGTAGCGTTTTCCGGTCAGAAAATCTCTGATTTCTCCGCGGATATCATATTTCCTGGAAACTCATGTTATTTAAAAGATTGTGTTTTACCCATTGTTACCCGATGAGAAGGGTAGGTAATCAGACCTCCCCATATCAAGGGTAAATTGACATCTTCCGGCGAATCTGACAGTCTCGTCAGCTGTGACCCAGATTTTTCTTTTAATAAAGGTTTTGTGATGTTATACAGGACATTCGATAAAGGAAAACACAGGTTTTATAAGGGTTTTATTTTGTGAGTTATTGGTAGTTTTTAACCGCCGATGCCGACCGTATTTTAAGAGTGACGTAGGTAAAGAGCGTTACTGGTAATTAGCATCATCTTAAGGTCTAACGGTTGGGTATAAAGGTAGGGTTTAACATTTGTTCAACGACTTTTAACAAGTCTCAAAAAATGCTGTACCATACATTTTGTCGAGGGTGAACGATATTTTTCTATAAAACAGCATTTTTTTTTGAGATTTGATAAAAGTCGTTGAACAAAAGTTGTTTGTTTTTATGTACTGAGGATGCTAATTGATTACCACTAACCGATACAGGGTTCTGTCTGTGGTTATTTGTACGTCTGTGCAGATATTGGTAGGTCTATGTCTGTATGTGGCATTGTATATCCCAAACGAATATACCGATTATGACGCATTTTTTTATTTGAGAGTTCATATAATTGAGATGGGTCTTAGCTTATTTAATTAAAATAAATATTATTGGAGGTATTCAAAGTTATGCTTCAAATCACTCTTCTCTTCAACTTTTGCTTGAC
Organism: Hypomecis punctinalis; assembly: GCA_949316475.1. NCBI lineage: Eukaryota > Metazoa > Arthropoda > Insecta > Lepidoptera > Geometridae > Hypomecis > Hypomecis punctinalis. Next base: position 18,831,473 of record OX438813.1, read on the forward strand.
ATGTTTTTAATAATGTTACACTATGGTAGTAGGCAGGGCACGCAAAACTGATCAACAAGGGATTTCCAATGTGTTTGAATGGAGACCACTCACATAAAATACTCGGGTATTTCATTAGACAGTGTCTAGGCCTGGTTAGGAGCGCAAGCATGAACTGGATGTAGGGCGCTTCCAACCAATCTTTTCGAAACTACACAAAATATCATTTGCAACACTCTATCTATACATTAGAAAAGGTAAGAAATAGAGTAGGTATGAACTAACCTGACATTCATAGGTACCGTTGTCTCTCTTCTGCACGAATTTAATCTGCAACGTCCAGTCTTCTGAACCTTCTCCATGTAAAACCTGAAATATAATTAAATTCCACGTCACAAAACGCTCTAGAAACAAAATCTTTATTAAAACTTAACAACTAATAGAATCACTTTTTAGCATCATAGTAACTTTTTAGTATCATAGCTTATCTAGACATTTTAAAGGCTATAAAGACGAAGTTTAAGTGGCTTAAAAACTCTGATACCAGGGCAAACTAGGCGCCTTATACCAACATAGTTGGGTGCTTATAATATGGGTAGGTAAGCAAGTTCGTATAGGCCGGGTAGCTAGCCCTCGTGTCAGTTTATATGCTGTTTTAAGGCTTCTGACATGGCTAAACAGTTAAAACAACTGGGATCTGCAATTTAACGTGTCATCTGAGCTACGGTAGTGCTCAGTTGGAAAGGTCACCCATTCGAAGAATGACTGTGCCGAATGTTGCTGAACTTTGATGATCGCTAACAAACATCTAGTCAAACTACGCCACGAGCGCTACGGGTAAGTTTTGATGATTTGGTTAGCTTATACAGCCGAACTAACGATAATTAGTAAAATAAACACTATTTATCCTTTAAATTAAACAACCACTGTGAAAATGTAAGCGTACCCGTTTAATTTACATAATAGATCGGAACTTTTAGTGGGCGCTAAATCCAGCAGCTGACCCAGTTTTGGTCCGGAGCCCGAAATAAATACCTGAACGAGAGCTTATTAAAATACATAGTGGCTCGTTCTCGTAAATTGACCGGTATTGGCCAGCCGCAGAATTAAACCTCCAAATACTAACGGATGTGATCCGACGCGCTAGAGATGAATATTCAGTAGCCCAGCTTTGGTTAATTTATTATGTTAACTATACTGGAGTGGTTCTGTACTACTCTACCAGCCTGTTTCACCACGTCCACTGAAGAACGTAGGTGTACCCAAGAAGAGTGATGCTGGTGTTTATTTGGCTCAACGTATAAGCATTGCCATTCAGCGTGGCAATGCTGCCAGCATGCTGGGCACGCTGCCAACTGGCAGTGGGCTTGAGCACTTGGATTATCTTTAGACCTTCAAGGGTCTGTGGATGATCCAATTGCTTTCTATGTAGTAGTAGTGTAGTATTGTCATTAATAAATATAATATATGCTAAAAAAAAGAAGAGTGATTGGGCAATATCCACCACGCTGGCCCAGTGCGGGTTAGTGGATTCACATATGCCATCAAAAGCCAGTGGTGAGAAAATCCGTACATAAACTCCAAAGAACTCATCGGGATCGGGACTTGAACCTACGGCTTCACGTATTCTAGAATGTCATTGAACCTTTTATGACCATAGTAAAAGTTAGTAATTCTGGTGACTAATGATATCTCAGAATATGTCCATCGTCTAGTGTAACTAACATATTTTATAATGACGATAATGTTCTTGAATATTGACGAAAATTGGTATTAATATCGGCATAGAGAAAATATTTTTTTAATGGAATTTGTAAATTTTTATACACCTACGAACCTACATGAATAGGTTCGAGTATGTTATACCTACGAGTACTATGTGTGCCTATCATACTGAAATAATCTTTGATAAAATTTTGAAAAAGAGATAAACAGATCCGAAAAACTTAAATACTTTCTGGAAGTTGGAAGTACGAGCTTAAATAGCTTTTTTTCAAGATCCATGGTTGCTATGCTACAGCTATCTACGAGTGCTACGCCGTAGCACGATGCTACTGCGCTCGTAGATAAACATTAATTTATTTTGGCTACTTACGTTTGGAGTTTCATTGAGTCCGGCAATTTATAAAATAAATTTGAATCATCAATTTTACTCGAAAATTTATATTGTGCCATTTCCAGCTTATGCTCAAGGCCACAGATCTCTTGAAATGCGACCTATCGTTTAGTTCTAAGAATACATAATATTGCACGATTCCCTCGATATAAAATCACAACAAGGCTAACGCCAATAATACGTATATAAGTAGTTATTGCAGTGAATATATACTAGTAAATAAATTTTGGCCTTTCCATATGTTTTTTAGAGAACACAGTATTGTAAAACGTGGTTTATTTAGCACCGCACATGAATTGAACAATACGTCCATATAGTCCGTACGGTTTAACGTCCGGGTTGGGTTCTATGTTGTTATGCCGCTAATTATCCATGTCGACGAATTGCTTTGAAATAAACTGATTGTGGAACTAATGAGATACGGCGAATATTTTAAATGTAGTTGATATAACAGTATATTTTCCATTATAATTCATTTTACTTCCAACGACACAATACAATAAAAGTACTTATACTTATATATGCACATAATACAGACGGTCTAGAAGAGATAATTCAAATGCTCAAGCTTACTTCCACTTGACAGCGTGCCAAGCATGCTGGCAGCATTATCATGCTTATCATCATCATCATATCAGCCATAGGACGTCCACTGCTGGACATAGGCCTCCCCTACTGATTTCCAATAAGACCGGTTGATAGCGGCTTGCATCCAGCGCTCCTAATAAGGTCATCCGTCCACCTTGTGGGTGGACGTCCTACGCTGCGCTAGCCGGTGCGTGGTCTCCACTCGAGAACTTTTCGACCCCATTGGTCATCAGTTCTCCGCGTTATGTGCCCTGCCCATTGCCACTTCAACTTGCCAATCCGCTGACTATGTCGGTAAACTTGGTTCTTCTACGGATGTCCTCATTCCTGATCCGATCTCGCAGAGTAACTTCGAGCATAGCCCTCTCCATGGCTCCTTGGGCTACTTGGAGCTTACTAATAAGGCCCATAGTGAGAGACCACGTTTCTGTGCCATAAGTCATCACTGGCAACACACACTGGTCGAAAACTTTCGACTTCAGGCACTGAGGTATGTCGGACGAGAAGACGTTACGCAATTTTTCAAACGCTGTCCAACCGAGTTGGATACGGCGATTGGCCTCTTTCTTGAAGTCGGACCTTGCTAACTGGACTACTTGTCCTAGGTAGACGTACGAGTCAACGACTTTAAGAACCGATTTCCCAACTGAAATAGGGGTGGGTACAACATGAGAATTACACATGACCTTTGTCTTGTCCATGTTCATTTTAAGACCCACCTGTTGAAAGACTCGATTAAGGCCTTCGAGCATCGTGCTGAGTTCTTCCATCGACTTTGCCATGACCACGATATCGTCGTACGGCTTAACGTGCGGATCATGCTTATACGTTGAGTCAAATAAACATCAATGATCAGGGGCTTCATAATTGAATCACTAAAACGGCTAATCGAATGCGTAAATAGTCACAAGACTGAGTAAGAGTAGGAGCGAGCATTGAAAATATATGCTTGCGCGAACGGTAGAGAATAGTGTGAGGTCCTCTACGAACGTTACAAATGGTTTTAACGTTTCGGAACTTCGGTTTCTGGTCTCTCCCTATACTTGTTCTCTAGACTCTGAAATACATATAGAGAGATAGAAGCTGGATTTTGCAATACTGAGTTCTGTAGACTCTAGAGAATTCAATACGGCAACATGCGGTTTATTATGAATTGAACAATACAACCGTACGGTTTAACGTCCGAATGGGATGTAATTATCCATTGCGATGAATTGCTTTGAATTTGAAGTAACCTAATGATAGAACTATGTATTAAGATACGCCGAACATTTTGAATGTGATCGACAAACACAGTATATATTTATCACGCTAATTGTTTTTATTAATTACAACAAAATATAATAAAACTGCGCTTTTAGGTAAAAATAAATTGAATCGTACTAAAAAAATACTTAAAAAAAGTCTAGCCATTGAAATTTAGCCATACGAAATGAATGAATTGGATCATTTGTGACGTGACAGCTCAAAGATAAAAATGCTCTATCTAGTCCACTACCATTAGACAGTGTACCTAGCATGATGGCAGCATTATCATGCTTATACTCGTGTGTTGGATCAAGTAAACGTCAGTATTTATACAAAATATAATACAAAATAATTTTATTGTTCATAATAGACGTAACATATTTAAAATATAGAAACCGTGCCAGTTGCTTTAGCGTTAGCTGTGTTGCAGCAGTCAGTATCTTCCCCTATTAGTGGGTACATATAAACAGTAAAATCAAACCAAAAACATAGTCTTTTTCAGCATGAACCAAACAATTTGAATTTAATTGAAAGAAGATATGTGAGTGTTTGTTTGTGTGTGTGTGTGTGTGTGTGTAACACTGCAATACACGAGATCTCATGAGAGTCAAGGGCTTTATTTATGGGCTTTAAAATTGAATCATTAAAATGGCTGAACGTATGCGTAAATGGTTATTAAACCAAGTAAGAGTAGGAGAGAGCTTTCTAAAATCTATGTTTGCTTGAATAGTAGATCATAGCATGCGGTCCTCTGCGAACGTTAGACATTATTTTCGAAAATTCGGTTTCTGGTCTCTCCATATACTTATTTTCTAGCCTCTGGAGGACATATAGAGAGACTAGAAGCTGGATTTTGCGATACTGATTTCTATAGACTCTAGAGAATTCAGTATGGCAACATGCGGTTTATTTTAGCGCCGCACATGGATTGAACAATAAGACCTTACGGCTTAACGTGCGGATTGGATTCTATGTTGTCATGCGGCTAATTATCCATGTCGATGAATTGCTTTGAAGTAAACTGATTGTGGAACTAATGAGATTCGCCGCGAGTTGAACATAATTACGCTGTGTGGTTGAACGTAATTAGTAAATTAAAATTTGTTTTTATTGTTGATTACTTATTAACTGGCAGGGTGAACTTCGTATCGTCTCGGGGGCTGATTAACGTAACGCGTTAAGTTTTTTTTTATTTCCGCGAATTTCGTTTGGAACTGTCGTTAGAAGGAATTATAAACCGTATTTAAGTTATACCGTATATTATTTGAAAAATACATATTTTTCACCTTGTTTTATAATAAGATTTAACTTAGAGCACGTTACACTCATTTTTTCATACAGAATAACCTTGCTGGTTTGAAGTCCGCGTGTTTCCTTTCATTTTTATATGAATGTATGAAAACAGGCGCGAATACGCGGGTGCAGTTTCACGCCTTAGAATCAATGTAATGTTAAACTTCTTTGAAAGTCGCGTGAGTATTCATTATTGATTAATATAAAATCGATAATTTAATCTAACATAGAACGATTAATTACTTGTTTACTTAAAAAAAAAATATCTTACGCTTAGACCAAATAAAAAAATCAAGACAGAATGTTGTGAATAAAACATGTGAGGCCGTCAAAACTACGCCTCGCCGTGTAAATACACAATTACACACACATACACGTACGCCTTGTGGAAACTACGTCAGTCGTTTCGACAAGGCGTACGTGTAGTAACAATGGCGGCGCAACACCGACGCAGTCAGCACATGTATAATAATTATTTTTTGCAAAAAATAGCATGACCGACTTCATCCGTGTACATTACATAGTATAAAACAAAGTCGCTTTCCGCTGTCTGTCCTCATGTATGCTTATATCTTTAAAACTACGCAACGGATTTTGATGCAATTTGTTTTAATACATAGAATAATTCAAGAGAAATGTTTATATGTATAATACACCTGTGCTAAGCCGGGGCGCATTGCTAAAACGCAAATATCATGCACGGATCGATGTAACATTTTTCACATTATTGTTGATTTATCAAAAATGGGTCAGTCAATTTCAATAAAATTTAAAAGGGGCCAGTTTCGAAGTATATTCATTCCAATAAAAAAAAGTTATTGAAATCGGACTACTATGAAAAAAGTTATGCGTGGTAATACATAAAAAAATATATATATACGCGTCGAATTGAATACCTCCTCCGGTGGTTCTTCGGTCAAAAAACCGGCCTCACTTGTCTGTTCACGACATTTTGTCTTAATTTTTTATTTGGTCTGAGTTCTTACGTAAATTTTCTAATAGTCATTTCCTAATATTTATTTTGCTGTTCGAGGAGACAAAATCCAACAATTGAAAGATCATCTCACCTGAAACCTCTCATCATTCGTATACGTGAACTTCCCGGAGCTCAGGATATGCCAGTCACGTTTTCTGATCCACGACACTTGCTGTAAAAGAAAAACTTTGATTGAATTTGCAGAAAACACAACACGATGATTTTAAAGTCGATAGAATTTATTTAAAATGCTAATACGGTGCTACGGCGTAGCACTTGGCACTAATAGCAGTCGTAGCCAATGTTGCATGCTACTGTGGTTTTAATTCGAATTAATTTTGTTAAAAGATATAGAAAAACTGATGTTTAGCGATTTCAGTGTTGATCATATAGAAATACAAAGTAAATTACTTCCAGAACGGAAAATACAAGTAAACAAAGCCAACGAGCAGCGCCGTGATGTTCATGCTCATCTTGTCAAATCTATACCCGGCTGTATTACCAGTCATGTGGCTAAAACTTACTCCCCTCTCGCTAAGATGACCAACTAGACAGTGTAAATAAGCGATGCCGCCGAGTTGTGCCGTTATATAGCAGACCAAGTTATTAGCCGTCACGTTATTAATGATGTTGTCAACACTTACTCCTCTCTCGCTAAGATGGCCAACCAAGCAATGCAGGTAGGCGGTGCCACCGAGTTCTGCCGTGATATTGTAGACCGAGTTATTAGCTGTCACGTTAGTAATGATGTAGTCAACACTTACTCCTCTCTCGCTAAGATGGCCAACCAAGCAATGCAGGTAGGCGGTGCTACCGAGTTCTGCCGTGATATTGTAGACCGAGTTATTAGCTGTTACGTTAGTAATGATGTAGTCAACACTTACTCTTCTCTCGCTAAGATGGCCAACCAAGCAATGCAGGTAGGCGGTGCCACCGAGTTCTGCCGTGATGGTGTAGACCGAGTTATTCGCCGTCACGTTAGTAATGATGTAGTCAACACTTACTCCTCTCTCGCTAAGATGGCCAACCAAGCAATGCAGGTAGGCGGTGCCACCGAGTTGTGCCGTGATATTGCTGACCGAGTTGTTGGCCGTCACGTCAGAGGCCGGCTGCACTCCGCCGCGCCACCCTCGCGCTCGCGACGTGCCGTGATGACCTGAAAATAACAAGTAAATCTTAAACCTCCATATATCCTTTAAGACTTTTTTTATGACAAAACTGTTACTACTCTAGTGGACAAACATTACGGCGTAAATATGTAAGTTTGCAAGCTTGGAGCTTATTAGGTATGTTTACCTATGAGGCTAATAAGAGGTTCTGTTGTCTGTGCACCTAATACGCACACACACTGGACCTAAATGCTGGTGTGCTACAGACCATAGCTACAGACCGAACGTGTAAACGGTTACATTCGGCGTGACAAGTTATCAGCGTGCTATAGACGGTATTCATTTGTAGTGTAAGGATCATTTGGCTAGTTAAGACCAGAAAAGATCCAAGTTGCATTTTTGACGTGACAACGCCTAGTAAATCGATGAACACTGGCTGCACGAAAAAGGATAGCAAATTGTCCCGTTAAGCTCACTGCACGAGCGATAAAGAGGCACGATCGGCTTGAGCATTCGGTGCAATCACAGATATCTCTGTGGGTGCCTTTGATTATACATACATACAAACATAAATCACAAAGACTTTGACAATGAGCGCATACTTGATATGTCAAACCTGTCAAAATTTGTATGGACAGGCGCCATATATGGACCATATTTTTTGAACCGTTTTGCTCAACTAATTCGGTATCTAGACAGATACATAATCAAAGGTGAGTGCAATCATTTCATCAATGTTTTGTTATGACGTTGTCACGTTAAACTATCGTACGTAAATCGACTTAACAGACAACCAAAATTTTGATAGCACTTGGATTTTTCTGTATACTTTAGGTTGACGTGTATGAAACTTAAAAACTCTAACAAGATTATCTAACAAGATTATTTTTTGCAAAAATCAGCATGACCGACTTCACCCGTGTACAGAATTCGCGAATATTTCGCACGGAGCGTTGTAGCATTTTTATTATTGATTATTATTATTGTTGATTTATCAAAAATGGCTAAACCGATTTCGATAAAATTTAAATGGGACCAATTTCAAAGTATATTCTTTCCAGTAAAAAAAGAATTATTAAAATCGGACTACTACGAAAAAAGTTATGCGTATACATAAAAAAAATACGCATCGAATTGTATACCTCCTCCGGTGGTTCGTCGGTCAAAATTGCAGATTTCACCACTTCTGTTCTTAACTAGCCGTTTAAACTCTAACTTGAATTTGTTTATAGATGAATTGACAATTGAACCAGCTTGTATATTACGTAGGTGTAGTAATTAGCCACCTTCGTAAGACTTGTACGGCACCCAATTTCCTAATTTCCGTACCCCTAATATCCTCGTTCTATAGGAAATGTATGTAGGTAGTAAAAGCGTACCTGGAGGGCTAATCTAGAAATTTATTACTCTCCACCTGCTAAAGCCTATAGCCTAATTTACTTAGGGTTTTGACGAGGCTTGGCTCCATGTAAACAGGTTTTATGTAGCCGAGAGTGACTGGCGGTAAAGACTGTGAGGCTTTTACTGAAGTTTAATTTTGATCAAGTTATATTACATCGCAGTGTCGAAAATGTACTACAACATTCGAAAAACTACTATATGCTAAAACTACCTATACTACTGCATAAAAAGCAATTGGATCATCAAATACCTTGTATTTTGTAATTTTTTGTAATATGACAGGTAACTATGGTGTTATCAATAAAATATTTGTATTTGCACTGTATAGTGTACAATACATACATACACTCGGTACATTGTTACAAACCTATTGTTACGAGATGGGTTCTTGGATAATCAGTTAAAACGCCGATTATTCACTTTGCACTTTATTGCACAAAATCACAAAACACACGACACAACTGGTTCGCACAAACACTTCACACTGGCACTGATATTCACACAAACTATCACAATCACAATAACTTCACAATCGCACTGGAAGACAAGATGTTTTCGCTTCGACGGTAAACGAAAAACTGAGTCCCCAAGGGTCAGCCGGCGTATTTATATCCGTCATTACAATGTCTCGAATTTACTAGACGAGTCGCGACATTACTCGATCTAATACAAGATCTCTAATACAACAGAGTAGCAGGTTGAAAAGTTCTGGAAATATCGGTGCCATTGTGTTTGCGTACTATATTGCGCCATTACACTATATTGTGCTATTAGTATATTAGTTCTTCACCTTATTGTTTTCTCGTTTATTTTAGTTTCATTGTCGTAAACTTCTAGTGTACCTAAATGTCTAACACAAAATTAGAAAAAAACTTTCACTGGTTTCCATGGAAAGTGTATGAAGATCTTAAAGCACTTACAGACCATGTAAATTTTGCACGAGGCACTGATGAGAGTTACAATTTATCGTACAGTTCAATTCAAACTTAATGGCGTCTGTGAACACGTGGTAAGTGTTAGTAGCACAATAGCAAATTCATATGCCAGTAGGGGTGAACAGTGGGATTTTGCCATCAATATTTAAAATAGAAAAATATCCAAGTCGATGAGATTTGCGCAGCTTGTAGGTTAGCTACAAGCGTTTACAGACTCCATGAAGTTTGATTCGGCCTACAACTTACGTATATCTCCAGTGGAAGATGTAAAGAGAGGCAGCAGGCAGAACACCGCCGCCGCCAGCTGGACGCCCATCCCGCCCGCCGTGCGCCATTTCATCTGAAACAATTAAGAATTCTACTGTTAATAAATCACTCAAGTTTAGTAAATATATTTTAAGGGTCCTAGTAAGTTTATTTATTTATTTAACACTTTATTGCATACCAATTGTATAAAAGGAGGACTTAACGTTAAATAGCATTATATGCCAGTCAACCTACAGGTAGAAGACATTGGGAAGTAGGCAGTATAATAATATATTTGGTAAGTTCGTATAGGCCAGATTGGTGTCAGAGTTTTTAGGCCGCCTGAAGGCCTCTGATATAGCTAAACGGTTAAAACAACTGGGAAAGTGTCATCCGAGCCACGGTAGCGCTCTGATGTAAAATGCCACCCGCGGTCACCCATCCAAATACTGCCCGTGCGGAACGTTGCTTAATTTCAGTGATCGCTGACAAACACCTAGTCAAACTACGCAACGAGCGCTACGAAGGGTCGATAAATATACATAACTTTAGTGAAAAATGATTAAGTTTTAATTAGTTAATGAGGTTAACGGAAGGAACGAGGTTAAAAATAACCTAAAAAGCGGCGAACTGCGTTTTACATAATGTTCCGGGTATAAATTATAAATATTGGGGGACATGTTACACACGGTCTCTGACCACAACTTAAGCAAAGCTTGTGATATGGCTGTCAGAGACTGATATACTACATATACATATTTTAAATACATACCTACTTATATCTTCGAGCATGAAGACTTATATAGATAGTATCTAAATACACCCAGACACAGAGCAAACACCTATGTTCACCACATAAATGCTTGCCCTGGGTGGGGATCGAATCCACGCCGCTTTGATCCAGAAGTCAGGTTCACTAATTACTGAGCCACCGAGGCAGTCAATCCGGGTATAAGTTTACACTAAACCTAAGGAGCTTTACGGACAAAATTACAGAATCCATTATTTTTTTACCGAAATCTTAGGATTTTTGTAGTAGTTCCCTACTAGTGCTTGTATTCTTTTGTTTGAATTGAATTAAATCGAATGAAGGCTTTCTTAAGGTGAGCACACACGGTCAGTTAAACTGATCAGTTTTTCGCGTCACTCCAACTGGGAGCTCATTCAGTCAATGAAAAGGTGGGAATTGGTGGCTCCATATTTGATGACAGTGGAGCCATGATGTTCCTTCGATAACTTGTGTTATTTCAAATTTTCATGAGAAATTATCGGAACCGAAGTTGTTTGAAATTTGATTTCCTACAACTTTTATTCTCATCAACTTTTTCTAGGATCGATATTTTTAATGAGCCTGTGGTGCCATGTTGTTTCTTCTATAACTTGTTATTACAATTTTTCATGAGAATTTATCGAAACTAAAGTTGTTTGAAATTTGATTTCCATCAACATTTTCCAGGATCGATTTTCTTTTAATAAGTTTGAGGTGCCATTTTGTTTCTTCCATAACTTGTGTTATTTCAATTTTTCATGTTAAATTGTCGGAAGCGAAAATGTTTAAAATTTGATTTCCCACAACTTTGATTCTCATCAACTTTTTCTAGGATCGATTTTTTTTAATAAGACTGGTGCCATTTTGCTTTTTCTATAACTTGTGCTATTTCAATATTTCACGAAAAATTATTGGAACCCAAATTGTTTGAAATTTGATTTCCTACAACTTTGATTCCTATCAACTTTTTCTAGGATCGATATTTATTTTAATAAGACAGTGGTGCCATATTGTTTACAATGGCACCACTGTCATATTCGAAAAATATCGTTTCTACAAAAGTTGATGGGAATTATTGTTGTAGTAAATCAAATTCCAAACCACTTTGGATCCGATATTTTTTCATAAAAAATTGAAATTACGTGAGTTACTGAAGATTCAGTTAATCATCGAAGTGGTCCAAACATGCAAACCATCGCCGTACCAATCGGCAATAGCTAACTACTTTAGGACCCCGCTGCAATTATTTGATGAACTGATGCGATAATTTAATCATGTGTGCCCATCTTCTGGTAGTGGTTTATATATGGACCCACCAATTCCCACCTTTTAATTTACTGAATGAACCCCATTTGGAGTGACGCGAAAAACTGATCAGTTAAACTGATCGTGTATGGCCACCTTTATTCCTATTTGATGTGGGGGCCTGCACTTACGTCCAGCATTAGGTGTTTTGTGCATTTTTGATTCCCCCTCCAGCGACTACCCGAGCCAGCCCAGCTCCTTAAAATAACCAGACCCCATCTTTTCCCACCGAAATGAGCGCATATTAGAAGAGGTAGAGTTTTTCTACCCACCTTGTGGCTCCATCATCAGGCTTCATTACGTACCGAGTACTCTATGCCGCTAAGGACATGTCCACAAAATGTATGGAGGCTGGTATAATAATAATCAAAAATTCTAACCACAACACTCGTTACATTTCGAGAAAGTTCATATTTTTCTGAGCCTATTACATCAGTTAAAAACAAAAAGAGCCCACCGTTTTTTTTAATTTATTTTGTATCTATTACGATAAATAAATATATTTGGCTCGATAGGTAGTTTATCTCTAGCAACCCTGGTTAAGTAACCTCCATTATTGTTAAATAGAAGCATTTTTACCAATTAGACACAGTTTTTAAGTGTTTTTTGTCACATTGTACCTACTACCTGGTCACACTGGTAGGTTATAATTTCTAATTTTAGCAAATTAAGAGATGTATGTGGAAGAATCAGCTACGAATGCCAGTAAAATATCGATAGAAGCACTTTATTATTGTTTAACTAGAAAAAAATACAAAGCTGTATTAATATTTTTCATACAATTTATTATTCACATAAAAAAAAATGGAGGGTTAAAAAAATCAAAATTAAATATTTTTGAAAAGCCCATAAATCAAGCTTTCAATTGATGTTTAGATCATCTTGGTTCGATTTTTCTCTGAATAATATACCACATGTGGACGTCACCTTTTAAGGTAACCGTGCTGCACCTTTCACTCTATTTCTGCTTACTATCAGGCAAAATGTAATCAACCACAAACCTAATTCACATTCACTACAAAGTATAAAACAAAGTCGCTTCCCGCTGTCTGTCTGTCCCTATGTGCATACATAGGGACAGACAGACAGCGGGAATTCACATCTTTAAAACCACGCAACAGATTTGATGTGGTTTTTTTAATTTTTTCAAGAGGATGGTTTTTTATGTATAACACCTGTGCGAAGCCGGGGCGGGTCGCTAGTAAAAATAAATCAAAATTATCATAATATTGTATTTCTTTGCTTTGTAAGGGTAACTTAGTATGTGTACAAAGTTTCATAACAATTGTGTCATTGTAAGTAGTTAAAAAGCTGTAAGAAACGAAACAAATGTAGAATTCAGTTTTAATTCTTTTTGGCAAACAAAACTCCGAAACTCCGTAAGTAGTTAGTCGTGTAGAAACTTTCTAGACTGAGGAATTTTGATAGCGAGATCTTGAAGAAAAGCTGCTGAAAATTTGAGCTTGGTAGATATATCCATTTAAATTTTATGGCCGAGCAAAGCACCTTAGCAAGCGAAGTTTGTGTATTGTAGTACATATTATAAATTATGATGGATAGAGTCATTTTATTTTTGAGGTTATAATTTGGATGGTTATAAGCAATACCGATATAACACAGAACAGAAACAAAAAATATTGGTAATGGTGGAACAAAAACTTATTTCATAGGTACAGTAGGCCCGATTATAGAGCCACCAGCGTAAATTTAATAGCAACGTAAAAAACGTTCTCTCTAACGAATGCCTAAAGTGAAAAAGAAACAGAACTATGTTATTTAGCTATTATAATTACGATGGTGCCTCTGTCATCGAGCTTAGTATAAGTTTGTATTTCGCGACATCTGCCGGCCCAGGATGCGCGCCATGTTTTATTTCTTGCGACGTGTCAGAACGAGACAGCGTTATGTCAAAGTATTTTACACGTCGAAATAAGTTCTTATCGTGGCTTTTCGTGGTAGCATGCTGGACTAGCTGGCATAATGTTAAGTAGAGATACAGTCTAGCTAGTCTAAGGTGTGGCGTATATATACGATACGATAAACAAAAATATGCCTAGAAAATATTTTTAAACTCCCATATTTTAAAAGACGTTATAAAGGTGACGTCCACTATGTTATTCAGAGAAAAATCGAACCAAGATGATATGTACATCATTTGAAAGCTTGATTTATGGGCTTCTCAAAAATATTTAATTTTGATTTTTTTTATATGTGAAAAAAACATTGTATCTTAAACAATAATACAGCTATGTATTTTTCTAGTTTAGCAATAATAAATGCTTCTATCGTTATTTTACTTGCATTCGTAGCTGATTTTTCCACATTAATCTCTTAATTTGCTAAAATTAAAAATTATAACCGACCAGTGTGACCATTTAGTAGGTACAATGTGACAAATAAACACATAAAAACTGTGTCTAATTGGCAAAACTGCTTCTATTCAACAATTTGGAGGTTACTTAATCAGTGTTGCTAGAGATAAACTACCTATTGAGCCATATATATTTATTTATCCTGATAGATTCAAAATTAATTTAAAAAAAAACGGAGGGCTATTTTTTAGTTTCAACTGATGTACAAGACTCATAAAAATATGAACTTTCTCGAAATGTAACGAGTGTTGTGGTTAGAATTTTTGATTATTATTATACCAGCCTCCATACATTTTGTGGACATGTCCTTTGACTTACATTTTATTTGTCTATGTGATCTATTAAATATCTCAAAACTCTCTACCTGAGTGGTTTAATTACATGGTACATTTTCATCTATATCAAAGACAGCAGGTGCAACTCTATAATAGATAACGCTAACTTTCCCATACATTGTTACTGGAACACAATCTCATAATCTGATCTAGTTTGTACCAGACAGGCCTTAAGCCGCGTACGTGCTCGCACAGATTAAATAATACTTACTATCCCGAGCTTAGTTCTTTGGGATCGTGATACAAATGGTCAGCAACAAAGCTATGTTGAGGTATAAACCAAACTTCTAGTTGGCAAAAAGTTTTTGTTCGAATATTAGGTTCAGAGGGCTATGTGAGAGATTTTCGCTTGAGCTCGATCGCGTTAACGTTTGATGTGATTTCTATGGAAATGGCACAGTGCCATCTTGTGTCACGTACAGAAAACTGAATAGCTAAGTGTGAGTATTTTTACGGTAATGTAACGAGCGCCAAACCGATCGAACACGAGAGCGGCAACGTCTGTGATTGGCTAATTCAAGCGTGTGTGTTAATGTGCTCGCTTCGATTTGCAATTCGATTCGATTTGCAAAACTCCCACTTGACACACAGTTTTGATTGACCAAAAATAGGCATACAAAGATTTTATAAATTCGAATTTATTTTGTATTAAAATTATTTAATGTTATTTTATGACGTGTACTAAAATGTATCAACAAATGTAAGTACTTAAATGTCAGCAGAAACTATCATTTATGCCAGTAAAATTCTAATGTTTAGTGCTATGAGCTAACAATAGAATAGCTAAATAATTAGGTGTAGTAAAACTTTCATCTTAAATGCACAAACCACCTCATGCTAATGCACAAAGCACCCCATGCGAATGCACATAACACCCCAAGCGGGACTTTAGTGTTAGTGTTATCGCCCCCACTTCGAATTAGAAGTAGAACTTTCATCTTGAATAGATTTCATAGTTGTCAAGATTTTTAACTCATTCATCATTTGTTTTCAGTAGGTATAATTACATATATTGGTATACAAAAATATACGATGAGCAACACCCTACGAATCGTCAAAATAACAATTATTAATGATGTATTCAATTGAATTGAATTATTAGCCATGATATTACAATAAATTAATTAAAATTCGGTACATTGCATAAAAATACAATATGCATATAATATTTTCGTCGGTATGTATTTTTTTACTCCAATTTACTGACCAAAGCAGCGCACAGCGAGCCATTCAACACAGCCCCATCAGACAATAGTTGCTACCCGTAGCTTATTTCTTCGACTTCAAAGACATTTCCTTAACTGATCCCGTCAGTATTAATTCAAAGCACGTCTAATGGAACCCTTTGTAGTGTCGTAGTCTTTTTAACATTAGGACGTAAGGCTATTAGATTAGCCCACGTCAAAAGTTCTGCGAATACCGTTTTAGTATTTTTGTCGAGGAAAAGGGTTGGTTTGGAGAGATTCGATGTCTTTTCTGTGGGAATATTTTTAGGACTGTCTTTATCATTATCAGCCGTAAGACGGCCACTGGTAGGTATAGGCCTCACTTATGGATTTTCACCGACTGGACGAGCTATACCGGTTGGAAAGGGATCCATCCAGTGTGCTCCTTTTTTAGGGTTTCGTACCCAAAGGGTAAAAACGGAACCCTATTACTAAGACTCCGCTGTCCGGCCGTCTGTCCGTCTGTCTGTCACCAGGCTGTATCTCATGAACCGTGGTAGCTAGAACGTTGAAGTTTTCACAGATGACGTATTTCTATTGCTATCACCACAAATAAATAATAATAATAAATATTTTGGGACATCTAACACACGGCCTCTGACCCCAAACTAAGCAAAGCTTGTGATATGGCTGCCAGAGACTGATATACTACATATACTTATTTTTAAATACATATTTATATAGATAGTAACTAAATAACACCCAGACACAGAGCAAACACTTATGTTTATCACATAAATATTTGCCCTGGGTGGGTATCGAATCCACGCCTCTTTGATCCAGATGTTAGGGTCACTAACCACTGAGCCACCGAGGCAGTCAAAATACTAAAAACAAATAAAAATTAATATTCATGTGAGGCTCCCATACATCAAACCAATTTTTTTTGCCTTTTTTCGCTCGATATTAATAACGGTGACAGGTAGATATTATTATATGCTACGGGACTAATCGCGCACTAAAATTACGAGATAAATAAATACCTCCTCATCCCGACGTTTCGGCCGAGTTGCTTCGACCGTGGTCACGGGTAGACTGACAACTGACTGACAACTCGGTCGAAACGTCGGGATGAGGAGGTATTTATTTATCTCGTAATTTAAGTGCGCGATTAGTCCCGTAGTATATAATAATAATGTGTTCAAATCGCGAAAGTTTAAAAACGACAGGTAGATACTTGAAATATTCACATAATATACGTGAGTCCGACTCGCATTCCGATTATTTTAATTTCGGGAAGTAATTAAGGATTAACACTAAGGATTTGTACAGGCGGTTTTTTTTGCTAGAGGAAGGGTTGTAGTACTTAAAATTATATTAATCATCGTTATTTAATTTCATTACAAAATGTATCCAGAAATCGTGAAAATGGCTGTTCTATACATTTTATCGAAAGTTAATGAACATATTGTAGGATAACTATCCTACTAATATTATAGTAAGTTTGTATGTATGGATGTTTGTTCCTCTTTCACGCAAAAACTACTGAACAGATTGAAATTAAACTTTGCAATAATAATGTTTATATATCAAAATCACACATAGGCTATAATTTATAAAGATATTGCGTGAAATTAAGTTCGCCGTGTCAGCTAGTTTTTAACTTTTTTTCGAATTTTAGAGTTAAAGTTGGCCATAATGAAAAGGACAATTATGTTCTGGAATATGCTTGATTATTTAAGCACTCCGAAATATGTGCAATACCATCCATGTTGCCGACCTTTTTTTAGCACTTTTATTCATGTAAATACTTTCCGAAAACCCTATGTTTTTTAAATAAGTAGATTGTTTTAGTTCTTTCTTTTGTTCTTGTTTTTCACATCTCTTTACGGTTATGATGTGAGAAAATCTCTTTGTGTTCTTTTTATTTTAATTAGCTTTAGTTAAGCCATGGCGCTTAAGAGGTAGTGACACCCGCCTTACAATCGTGAGGTCGTGGGTTCAAATCCCCGGTCCCGTACCAATGCGTTCTTTGGAATTTATGTACTGAATTTCACACCACTGGCTTTTCGGTGAAGGAAAACATCGTGAGGCAACTTGCATACGGTCGTAGAAGAAATTTTTTTTTTATTCAGTATAGGTTTGCGTTTGACTACATACTGCCTGATGTTGAGCAGATATGCGGTCTAGGGTGTAGCACGCTTACCTAGAAGATACCTATTTACTCGGGATTTGAAGACACCCACGTTGTACTTAAGCGGCAAGACAGACCCAGGCAAAGCGTTCCACATTCTGGCTGTTCGTATGATGAATGAGGATTCGAAACGCATTCGATGGCGTATGAATCCACCAACCCGCACTGGGCCACCGTGGTGGATATGGCCCATCACCCTTCGTGAGTAGGCCTACGTCCTGCAGTGGGCTATTAAAAAAGGCTGGTACAGCTTCAGTTATCGTCTTCTTTATATTTTTTACGTTCGATGCTAGAATACACTTCAGTTAAATTTAAGATACTCAAACTTCAAAAAACCGCTGGCCACAGTCCGGCACCTGCCAGTTAACTCTGGCAGCAGTGGAGTAGGTATTTTGAATGAATGGTTCATCACGGGCGCCGCGGATGGGTGATCAAAGGGTGCCTAATCGTTCGTTCACTTGGACAGCCGGCCCTTGCTACCCTGCTTTGTATAGCGTCCGTGTCGTTTTATTTGTTGACAGGCAAGTTTGGTTACACTCAAGGGTTTTGCGACGGTGACTAAGATGGCCGTTTTAGTCTCTTTGCTATTGACTTGGTAAATAAGATGAATCTAAGGCCATTTACATTAGCCCAAAAGTTTCGTGAAGGCCATTTTAGCTTGTTTGCTGGAGAAAGAAATAAGATCTTTTTTTCTTTTTTGTATGGATATTTTTGCGATTATAGCCGGAATACCTTATCGTAGTAGTATGTTCAAAGAGTGCCTCGTTTGTTAGCGTTCTTTGCATAGCGTCCGTGTCGTTTTATTAGTTGACAAGGAACTTTGGTTACACTCAAGGGTTTTGCGGCGGTAACTAAGACGGCCGTTTTAGTATTTGTGTTGGAGTTACGGTAAATAAGAAGTAGGTATTACTCGCAGGGCCTATTAGTTTAGGACCATGGATTTATCATATAAACAGGATTGAGTACTGGCAAAGAAAATCGTGCCGACAAGGATACCACATCAGATGATTGTGTCTCTTTTCCAAGTAGGATGACCAAAACATCTCGATCATCTTGGGATATAATTTTTCTTTGGAATGTTACTGCACGCAGGAATCGCAGTTATCTTACCCCTGACTCGTCGTCCTTCGTCAACGTCGTCACTTTAGCAATAAGACGCCTATTGCTGGGCATAGGCCTTCCTTGAAGATCTCTATAAAACCAATCCCCATAAAAACAATGGTCTAGAATTAATATACACGGAGATAATTCAGTTTCAAGTTTGACAGCTGTCATCGGAAATGTAGATATCGATGAGTTCCTTCACTTTTGTGACGACAGTAATGGTCTGGAATCCATATTTACGGTGTTGAACAACGTTTAAATTTCATAGATGTAATCTTGACACATATAACGCAACCCGTGTCAGTACTTAACCACGAAAAATGTTCGCACAAAAACTTTTTCACTGAAAACTTTGTCACAAATAGACCTTATCACGAAAAATCTTAATCACGAAAACTTGTCCACGAATAGACTTCCGTAGTTAACAGAATTTTAAGGCTTCCGTAGTAAACAAGCCATCCATTTTGAAATAAAAAATAGCGGACTCATTTTTTTGAAAAAGTCGTCATGGGTCGTTTTAGAGGTTTTTGGTGGTGTATATTTCAAAATTGGCATCCATTTTGAAGTAATGTTCGCCATCTTCAATTCCAAAATGAATGCCAATTTTGAAATATAAACCCCCGAATTCTCAAAAAATAACACTTATGACGACTTTTTCAAAAAAGCAACATCTGCTATCTCTAATTCCAAAATAGATGCCATTTTTTAAATGTACACCCCCAAAAACCTCGAAAACTACACCCATGACGATTTTTTCAAAAAAGTGACGTCCACCATCTTTAATTCCAAAATGGATGCCATTTTTGAAATCTACACCCCCAAAAACCTCAAAAGCGACACCCATCGCGACTTTTAGCAAAAAGTGACGTCTGTCGTTTTGAATTCCAAAATGGATGCCAATTTTGAAATCGACACCCCAAAAATCCTCAAAAACTACACCCACGATTTTTTCAAAAAAGTGACGTCTGCCGTTTTTAATTCCAATATGGATGCCAATTTTGAAATCTACCACCTAAAAAAATTTAAAATGACAACCACGACTATACACCAATTGTACACCCAGCATGTTTAAGAAATATGTCCAGCATAGTCACCCTACTACACTTCTTTGTTGACACCATAGTACGCCATTTGCAATCGACGGTGATACTCTAGTCAAAAATAAAAAATAACCGTTAATCATAGAGACGTAGGTATCGCAATTTTAACTAAAATCTTATCAAACTACATTGTTAAAAAAAAACTAAGAAATGGTTAAGACAGTCGCGGCTTTACAGGTAATAATTCTACCATTTATAAGTGTCGTTTCGAAATGGCAATAGTGCGAGCGGGACAACTTCATCACTTTGGGAAGTCTCACTCGGCACAGCGTCTCTCTTTTACCATTTCAAAGGAATATATGTTTTGTTACAACGCTTTAAGGTTGAATTTTCCTAAACTAACTTTGAGCCAAATTTCGTCTGTGCGCAGTCCAGATAATATACAAAGTCCTTGTTTAGGACATATCAAAAGATTCGCGAAGGCCACTTTATTCTTTTGCTGGGGAAAGGGTTTGAAGAGATTTATTGTCTTATCTGTTGTAAAGTTTTTGCGATTATAGACGAAATAATCGTAGTAATATCCGTGTAATCGTTCATTCATTCGCTGGCCTGCTTTGTGTAGCGTTCGTGTCGTTTTATTTGTTGACAAGAAACTTTGGTTACACTCAAGGGTTTTGCGACGGTAACTAAGACGGCTGTTTTAGTATTTTTGTTGGAGTAACGTTAATTAATAAGAAGTAGGTATTACTCGTAGGGCTTATTAGATTAGGACATATCAAAAGATTCGCGACGGCAGCTTAATTTTTTTCGCTGGGGAAAGGGTTTGAAGAAATTTATTGTCTTGTCTGTTTTTAGTGCTGTTGCGATTATAGACGGAATAATCGTAGTAATATCTGTGAAATCGTTCATTCATTCGCTGCCCTGATTTATATACCGTTCGTGTCGTTTTATTTGTTGACAAGAAACTTTGGTTACACTCAAGGGTTTTGCGGCGGTAACTAAAATGGCCGTTGTACTTGTAAACCCGGTTGGCCGGCTACTTGTAAATAAGACTTTAAATTCGTCTTATAGTCGTATACCATGACGACTTACAGTTGGTGTCGTTTTATTTGATGACAGGGAACTTCTTTGATATTTTAATTAATTAAAACTAATTGTAGCTTTCCTTAAATCAAAAAACATAAAAAGCAAGGAATATTAGATGTTCCCAGAATTTAAAGTAAAATATTAATTCCGTTATGGTCATTTTAAATAGTTATATTTTAAGAAAGAGGCTCATTTCTAGTAAAATATATTTCTGGTAAAACAGCACTTTGAGAAAAAGGCTAAAGCTCGAAACCTACTATCGGACGCGGCTTACGGACGCGACTGACAGCCGCGACCTAGACTATGAAAGTACACTGAGCCGTGCACACTATAACATAAGTCGCGGACGTCACCTTCGGACGTCCGAGAGCGTTCGGTCGTCCGAGAGCGATCTGGCACACCGGATGTCTTAAGACTGTGCACATTGCTAAGTCGCGGCTGTCAGTCGCGTCCGTAAGCCGCGTCCCATAGTATGTTTCGAGCTTTAGGCTTGTGAGACATTCTGAGAAAAGAACATTTTAAACTTAAGATACTCTTTCAACAATGAAACACAACTCGATCTTGTGTCTCATTCAAAGTAGATTTTGTCTTTATTTGTGGTTGAAACAGAATATAACGTCCTAAAATTGTAAGAGCAAATAACTAGACCGAAAAATATTCCAAAATAACTAAGTACGCGGTCTAAATCACTCTAAACTCGGGCATAAAATAGAAAATCATTGAAATAAATTACTGGTTTTCAGGCGGGCACCGCTTACGTAGTAATTTATCGTTGCAAATGGCCTATGGTTCTAGAATTTCAACTGCTTATTTTGCTTTAAATTTGTTGCCGGTTTTGCTGGCTGCGAGAACTATATACCTAGTCATTAGTAATAATTCTCATGGCAGCTACTCACGCTCACATGTTATAAATACATGATATCTAGAATTAGTTTAGATGAACGAAAAGCCGCTGTGACATATTATATACCTATGTACCTACTGGGACATACTGGGAATAACGCTCAGTCGCTCATCTTTCAATCGTGAGGTCGCGGCTTCAAATCCCGTTACCAATGAGTTCTTCGCAACTTATTTGCCTGGTTTTCCACAACATTATGGATTTTCTATGCATAGAAATAATGTAAAAAACACAAACTTATTCATACATACATACATAAGTATGTATGAATAAGTTTGAAGACGTATGTGCCATGGACCTTATAAGGTAAAAAACCTAATCAAAAAGGAAGCACATTCATGATAGGGGGAGACATCGTGTAACATATACATAAAGAACATACAACGCTTTTGGAATGACGTCGTTCGTCTACAGTGTTGAACGAAAGTAATGAGTAGTTTTTTTTTTAAATGCATTCTTATTATAAAACTAAATACTGTATGGTGACCACGTAATCTACAGTCTTGTAATAACAGTCGCTGTAATAGCCACAAAATTTTCAAAGTAATTTCCATATTTTTTCAGACTGGCACTGGCACTCGAATATCTCTGTTGTTTCAGTCTGTTTCTCAGTAAATTAAGAATTTTACAATGATTTGTACTGTTGTCATCCTATAAACATTTATGCTCTCTTCGACTGAAACGCATAAACTACAACGTAAAACAGCTATTTAGGTACTTATATATATTTTATCGACAATGAGTCCGCGCTTGACGTTCCATTCCCTGGCCGTCCAATCAGAAAACAAGTATAAATATGCTGCCTTACCACAAAGACTTAAACATTCCTTAAACACTTTCTAACCGTGCAATTTGTACTGTTAAACATGGTCTAAAGCGCGCGTAAAACTAGTTTTTGGTAAGACGGATGATGTTTGCTTCGTCGCGAAATATATTTCCTACTTCACCGCCATCGTGTCGCGAACTGTAAATTAGAAACCCGAAGATTTACAGTATTTGCGAATGTTGCACGCAAGTATATTATTTCCAATTGGGCATGGAAGAAATATCGGGGGTCTTGGTTGATTTACGAGCGGGGACCATCGTGGATGGAGCCAATATTGAGCGGTACCAGCTATTGCCGCGTACTTAGCCGCCATCTTGGACGCCGAATTTAGGCGCTAAATGGTGGAAAATAAAATTTGTTAATTAATATTACGTATCTCGGAAAACGTTTAAGAAATTTGGATAAACATTGTTTTTAAATAGGCTCTATTTCTGTATGTAAAAGAGTAGCATTTTATATATTTGCGCTTAGCGATACTCTGTCTCCCAATTGGTGTGTTTTAAATTCAGCAACTTCAAGGATTTAAAAAAAATCCTTCTATTATTTCCAATCGAGTATAGAAGAAATATCGGGGTCTTGGTTGATTTACAAGTGAGGACCATCGTGGATGGGGCTAGTAGCGAGCGGTATCAACTATTGCCACGTACTGAGCCGCCATCTTGAATACCGAATTTAGGCGCTAAATGACGGATAATAATTTTTATTACTGATCTCGAAAAATGCTTACAATTTGGATTACACATTTCATTTAAATAGTTTTTAATTAAGTATAAGAATAGCATTTTTTAAATATTTGCGCTAAGCGAAACTCAGTCTCCCAACTGGTGCGTTTTTAATTCAGCAACTTCAAGGATTATTATTGAAAGGAGGTGTAATTTTTTAGGTTATTGAATATTTTTTTTATTTCCTTATTGCCTTCTATTATTTCCAATTGAGTATGGAAGAAATATCGGGGTTCTTGGTTGATTTACGAGTGGGGACCATCGCGGTTGGAGCCAATAGCGAGCGGTACCAGCTATTGCCGCATAGCTAGCCACCATCTTGGACGAATTTTGGCGTTAAATGGCGGAACGTCTTTAATTTGGGTGATAGATTAATTTTTGTAGCCATTTGGTTTTTTTTATAGTCATAGTCATTTTATTCATAAACATAGTTTACAAATGAACAGTTTTTTTCAGTGTAGATAGCTTAACAATTTTCTTGTCAAGTGAATACAAAGATTTATTTTTGTACTCGTACTACTTTCTCACTACTCACTAATATAAATATATGGCATGGATTTGCCTGTAGCTGCTTTTGCTTTTGAAAACTATATTCAGCAATGGGAGACTTGCGGCTAAGATAACAATTATATATGTTACATACAGAATATCAAATTGTAATTGTTATAGCAGTAACCAAAAATATCAATTTTTAAAAACTGTATGACAACTTGATGTAAAACTGCATTTAGAACATATTAACATTACGTGAAACTCCCGGAAACTGTCCAAAGTTTTCATCCCAGCACGGTTATATCCAAACTAATACCAACTCCATTTATTATTTAATCTGCACCTCTGCGCTATATACGCCGGCTATTTCCCCGAGAACAACTCTATTGTTAAACGTTTCTACAGACATGCAGCTCACACGCGTGCATATCGTTAAAGGCATCAGATCTGGCGCTCATGCCTTCGGGTCAAAGGCGTTGAAATGAAGTATGGATGGATAACAAGGGCACTATACCAATAAATGCCTTGAATATTGTATGTGTCCATTGTCCAAAATACCTACTAGCAGGGTTGCACATGGTAAACCTTTCCAACTTTCCATATTTTTTAAATCAATCTGTAAGTAAACAATTTCGTATATAGAGTAACTTTGGTGTTTTAAGTATATAAACAAAAGTTTCTGACATGGCTAGAAACAATTGTAACTTGTTATTTGGGTCAGGCCGTAGATTTTGCCACAAATAGCGAAAAGATTGCGCATAATTCTTCGCTATCCTGTCGCGAACAATGGCGAACAATAATGATGAACAATTGTTAGGATGGTGATACACATATGATATTATTTGCAAATGATTACCTCCGAGGTTCGTATCCGGTGACTACTTACAAAGTGATCCTAGAGGGTTAGTTGCATAGTTTGAAATGCTCAGAATATTATCTTCTAATGATATTTCATAATTAATTACTTTGACCGGCACTATCAGGTTTAGCTCATAATGAATGATGTCCTTTATTCTTTCGAAATCTACTGTTTGGACGACTACTAGTTAGTTAATATTATAATTATTAGTCTCGCGAAGATATATGGTAATTTAAATTAATGTTACACGTAGGTATTATTAAAAGTAAGGTAAAGGTAATTATTAAAAGTTACAAAAACGATCATTATACCTACCTATTTTGTTTTTTTTTCAGTACAGACTTTTGATCTCATTCAAGTTTTGCAAAACATGTCAACAGTAAAAAAAACTGCACCTAGTGTGTACTCTGTATTATTTGTGGTGAAGAATAGTTGATAGCGAAGAAATAGCGAACGACCTGTTTTCATAGCGAAGGTTATAGCGAAAATCGATCATAACTCAATAAATAAGATATATTATCATGCCACCTTAACGTTGGAAGATCACGTATAACTTAATTAATCGTGCACAAAAACAATGATAGATTCCAAATATAAACTTTTCATTTAATCTCAAAAAATTCACTTCGTAAAACACGTGACACTTTCTACTTCGCACGGGTTACGACAGCGAACTGACAAAACTATGGCCACTACGAGCTTAATGATTAAAGAGTACATTACTTAGGTGTTGTCGTGACTTAATTTAAATCTCACTGTGCTTCTAGAATAATAAAATGAGAAGATAATGGTTGCGAAATAAAAATATCGTAAATAATCAGTTTTCGAAAGTTTTTAATAAATCTGCGTTTTATTATGATTTTTTCTTAAACAACACGTTAAGATATTAAAATCGTGGATAATTGACTATAATTTTATAACGTCAAAGCAAACGGATTATTAAAAAGTGTTATAGTTTTTATTTTATCGATGTGCAAAGTTCACTTCCACCGAAGCGGATTTGCGTTTTTTATGAAAATTTAGTCATTTTTCGCAGATAAACATCCTATAACTTTCACAATTTATAAATTTATTCCATTATTTTTACTGGCCCCTATTAACCGATCCTTACGACACACGATGATGACATTTAGAAATAAATTAAAAGTAATTTACTATAAGAAAAAAGAGGCGGAGAGTTAGGGGACCTAAAAAGTGGCAAAATCTACGGCCTGACCCATTTAATATGTTATCCTATTTCATTTACAAGTGCCGTCAATCCACAGACTGATCATATTGAGCGTTGTTTTGCTTCAGAGATCCTTCAAGCCGTTCAAGAACACAAAGCTACGCAAAGCTACGAAATCAATTCTGAGGTTAACATGCCTAAGAGGCGAAAGGACAGAGTGTTGTCAGAACCGCTTTGCAGAACATGGTCGGCACAAAGGCATAAAGTGTTTCTTGGCCCATTTATTTACAATAAAATTAACAAACACATTCATAACTTCGCATCATTAAATATATATGAGGCAAAAAACGCCTTATTTCAATGGATTTCAAACCTAGATTACTTCGAAACAGAAAATCTGCTAGTAGTCACGCGATAGCAACAGACTGGCATATAAATCACTTAAGCGCACACCCACCAATACAAACACATGCACAACACACACACACACACACACACACACACATACATGCACAACACACACATACAAATACACACACACACACACAAGTAGCACTGCAAACCTTGACTCTCATGAGATCTCGTGTATTGCAGTGCCATACACACGTAGGTACACACACACAAACTATACATTTCTGCGGATACTGCAGTCAATACTCTCCGGAACATGTATATACTATATATTATTTTATTTTTTATTATTATTATATTATCTTATTCTGCTAATGTAGTTCACTGAAGGTAAACAGTATCTACAATACAAGCTTTTGCTTAGTGTAGGTACTGTGTACTAACTAGATTTGTAACTGCGAGCCGATAATATAAATGTGAATATTATTTATACCAACTTTATTAATAAGTGGCTATTATATCATGCAATAAAGAATTTATTATTATATTAATTTATTTGAGACAGAACAAAACACCATTAAAACCTTGACACAAATCAAACACTTGCATTTCCGCACTAAGCTATAAGGTATTTTCTCATATTTCTTCCCATATTTTTCCCCCAATAAAAGTTACTAGCTGAAATTTCATGAGCCTCCTAAAATACCAATAATAAAAGCTCTTTTAAAGCTGTGATAGCCAATCATGACAGCAAAGGTCTAAGTCATACGCCATCTAAACGGTTTAAACAACTACATACTCGTCCTGATGATGCCTCGTTGAGAGGCGAAACACGTGTCGAACAGAGTGTAGTGCAGTGAGAATAAGGGTGTTATTTATTTTATTAGTGAAGTGTTATCAACATTTTGTCATATTATTAAAAAAAAAAGATTTTTTATAATATTTATTTTTTGTTAACGGATTATTAATATAGTATTTTCAAAATATATAATAGAGTGTAGTGAAAATAAGTGATATTTATTAGTATTTTATCTATTTTGTAAAATTAAGTTTTTAAATGTATAATTATTGTAATATTAGTAATTGTTTGTAATTTTTTTTATATATATAAATGTCCTTAATGCACTTAATGCCCTTAAGCTTATTTGCCTTCAACAAGATAGCGGAAATACACTAAATATTTATTCAAAACATAGATTTGAAGATGAATTTCCGCATAGTAACGCCTGATTCAATCTACTAACTACATACTGTAATTTATCATGTTATCCTAGCAACGGTTGCGCTCATTTATAAGTACCACCTGCGGCAACCTCACCGAAGACTAATTGTAATGACCGTGACTTGGCTTATAAAACTGCTAAGGCACACATAGTCAAGCTAAGTACCTACGCAATGAGCACGCTACGAAAGACATTTGAAATGAAAATCTGAACAAAACGACAGCCTTGGCATAAATTAAACACTTGCACTTCCGCACTAAACTATATGATCCATATTACTTCTTTCCCCACCAAAAGTTACTCGCAAGAAATTTCATAGTAAGCCACCAAAAATACCAATAATAAAAGCTCTTCCAAAGCTCTGATAGGCAATCGTGATAACAAAGGTGCGCAGGTCTTTGATCATCGGAACCTGCGCCCGAATACCTATTATGACGAAGCTAGGGTGAGAGGGGTAAGTAATTAAATTTTTTATTACCTTCTTGCGGTAGAGCGTATTTATTATAGCAATAAAAGCGGAGGAATAGGCATGTTTTTGTGGTCGCTTTTACTGGTGTTTGATCGGATTTTTTTGGTATGTGATGTTTTGAATGGATTGAGCTTGTTTTCATGCGGTGTTGTGTTGTTAATCTTTTGTGATACATATAATGTACCACAAAAAAGGATTTTTCTTCACATCTATTCGAAAAGGACTAGTTGGTTCGCCTTTAAGTGCGCCCAAAGGAGGTATTTTCTATAACAAATTTTATAAGTGCGCAGTAATTATCTTTGCCGCGCACTTTTTGAATTTGGAACAAATAAGTGCGCCGGAATGAACTTTGCCGCGCACTTTTTGAATTTGGAAGTATTTGTAATGTTTGTGAAGCGCCAAGAAAATGAATGAAAACAATGTAAATATAAGTTTTCATTTTATTAGATACCATTTAATTTCAATTTAGTTATTTCTCTACGTTTTATTAAATAATAATATTACAATAAAATATGAGGCACCTTTTATTTTCTCATAGAGGTGATGAAAAGTAGAGTGTACCACTCGGGCGCAAAATATATTTTTGGCTCGGGCGACGTACTTTGAATCCCTCGCTACGTGCGGGATTCTACAAAAAAATCCCTCGCTGTGCTCGGGAGTCTACTCTAGAATCCCTCACTTCGCTCTGGATTCAAAAAAACGCCCGCACCGTAAAAATATTATTTTGCTCCCATATGATACAATCTACTATTGTTAAATTTGTTATTTTATCCCTAGATGTATTCAGAGACAGAGTTCCACTAGACCGTATGTGAATCTTAACCGTTTTCAAAACCTACAGGGTACTTCCCGTTGACATAGAACTATGAAATTTGGCGAGAAGCATTGTCTCAGAGTAGACATATAGGAATAAATCTGAAAACTGTACATTTTTATTTACATCACAAAATATAGGGCCTCAAAATTCACAAAAAATTGGTTCAAAATTCTGTCTAAACTGAAAATAAGTTCAAATATAAATTTATATGTAAATGTATAATTGTATAAATATAAAACATCAAACTTAATAGCAATCAAATCAAATAAGTTATAAAATCAATTCTTAAAGCAGTTTAAATCTCAGTATTTACTCATATTAAAACTAGATGGCGTTGGCGTCAAGTTAGCCCGCGGCATTAACTTTCTCCGTCGATGTACGAGGTATCTATGCGTTCGAGAGATGTTGTTTTATTGCAAACATTTAAATGCATTTCCTGACTCGATCAAATTCAAAGTGAGTGACGTATCATTTTAAAGAACTTCGTTTGCAATGCTAAAACAAGTATATAATCGTGTTTGTACGGAACCCTCGATGTGCGAGCCTGACTCGCACTTGTCCGGTTTTTTTTTATCATCAAAATTAGCGTGACAGATTTGGTGAAGCAAAATAAATTATTATAAAAATATAACTTGATAATACAAGCTTTTGAGATCCTGGTTATCATGTAGCAGTAGAGTGCTAGCCAAGACAAGTATATAAACGAGCCCAAAAACGACGGGTCTATCTTGTTTAGTACAGGAGTTCCTATAACCGATACCTTCCGAGTCCATCATCAGATCAGCTCCATGGTACCATATTATTGCATTGTGACGCAATATACGTGCAAAATTTCAGAAATTCCAAATCAATCAGAAACCGAGAAGTTGTTAAAATTTAACTTGTAAAATTTCACCCGAACTTACATACATGCATAGGTACATCCATTGCAAGTTACATAAAAGCTTGTAAAATCGGAAATATTTTACAAAATTGCAGTTGAATTTTATCTCTAATTAGCTGGATTAAGGCACAGCCCAGACACTCCGCGTTTCTTCATACAAAATCTGCTGTCTTACGCACACAACACTATATTTATTCACAGACACTACACATACGCACGAACGCTACACGGGTATTTGCAGCGGCCTGTGCAGCCCGCGCGCAGAGTAGTCAATCGTGTCCTGACGCGGGGTGGAAGTGAGGAAGACTCAAACGGGTGGGGGGTAACGAGTGGCCGTTCTATACGTAGTATTATTATATCTTCTTTGATTAAGGTGTCGGGTGCTGTATACTATCTTAGGTGATTTTAAAGCTCTAACATAAAGTCTATTCAACGAAACAATTCGGAAGTAACAAACATGAAAAAATACAACTGAACTGAGAATTAACTTCCATTTCCAAAATCGGTTGATAAAATATGAGTACTATTAGTTCCAATAAAACCGAAATAAATACGCAAACACGCAAACCACGAAACAATTAAAATTGACGCGGATAAAGTCCAATAGTTCAATTTATTTAAACGAATAACCGATATCGGCGATTTACTTCATTGTAATCGAATTAAAAGCCAACGTGCTGTTGGAATACGCGTTAAAATTTACGGAATTTTTTCAGCACACAGCGCTGTTTTAATTATTCTTTTGTGTGTGTGAAAAAAGTCGGGTAAGATGAATAAACATTAAAGTAATTGAAAATTGGAGCAATATACTGATGAGATCCATAGTATAATTACCTATTAGTATAATTTCTACAATGAAAAAATCAACTATTCATAATTAAAGTTCATCAACTGTCGACGAAATATAACAATAGTTTAAAATAATAGGTACATAATATTGTGATGATATTCAAAACCATATCAATCCATATAAAAACTTCACTCTAGACTTTGGACAAAATGTTTGGAACAGCAATATTTATCCTCAAATTGTGGTGTTAGCCCCATGGATGCATTGAATAGTAATAATGATAGTAATATTGGAATATTACTACACTTGTCTGTCTTAAGCTCCTGATCGACGTACAAAATAAAAACGCGGTTTTAAAGTTTTCTCTGTGATTATTCTGTGACGGTACATTAAGTACCTAACCAAAAGGAGTCGACACTGCAAAGCGTACCCCTCTGCCAAAAGTACGCGGCCGGTGTTCATGCTCTTTATATAAATACGAGTATATCGGTCTGGTTGCGCTTGTGTTGCGTTAATTTTCAGCTAGTGTTAGTTAATTACATTTGTGTGCGTGTAAACTTGCTTATATTTCGGTTTGTGTGCTTTCTTCACCCACCACTGACTTGGCAGACTTCGGTGCTTAGGCGTGTCGACTCCTTTTGGTTAGGTACTTAATGGTGACGGTATGATGGTATAACGGTATATAACAAAGAAAACTTTAAAACCGCGGTTTGATTGTGAACATCGATCAGGGGCTTTAAATATCCTTTGTCGAGAGATAAAAAAGTAAAAATTGTCTATAGATACCGTATCCTTAATTATGTAGGTGTATTTAAAACGGCTGCTCTATATTGCAAACATGTTTTTATCGTTGTGATTTTCCGTTCAGCGTCCCGCATGCCAATTTAACTTTTCAAAAGCCGCTGAGATCGGCCGAGTTACGGACAGATTTTCTGATTTGCTTTGTTTTAAACAGACGCGGAAAAGGCGGACTTGTCGATGTGATATTTTTTTACAAGCTTTTACTTAACTCGCATTGTATGTAAGTTCGGGTGAAATCTTGCAAGTTTTTGACAAACTTACCGGTTTCCGATTGAGCTGAAATTTTGCACGCACGCGTGATTATGCAATAATATGGTACCATGGGACTGATCTAATGATGGTAACTATAGGAGTTGAAGGTAACTATAGGAATTCCTGTACTAAACAAGATACACCTGTCGTGTTCGGGTTCGTTTCACTTGTCTCGGCTAGCACTCAACTGCTTCATAATATCCTCAAAAGCTTATATATAAAAAGTCATAATTATACAGTATCTTTTTTCATAGTAGCCCGATTTCAATAATTCTTCTTTTATTGGAAAGAATATACTTCGAAACTGGTCCCATTTAAATTTTATCGAAATCGGCTTAGCCATTTTTGATAAATCAACAATATTGTGAAAAATGTTACATCGATCCGTGCGAAATATTCGCGAATTCTGTACAATATATGCACTTCAAAAAAATTTGACGCTAGCGTAGGAGGCGGGCTGGCTCAGTTGGTTAGAGCGTCGGGCTAGTGATCCGAAGGGGCAGGTTCAATTCCTGAGTTCGCTTCAGATTTTTGAAATGTTTATCACAAAGATAACTCTTTGAGTATAATGATATCCTTGAACATTTTCGTTTATAAATATAAGAGACTAGAAATAAAAGAACTAGAAAAATTCTAAAATATCACTGTATTTGTCATTATTTTATTTTACCTTTTTTTGAGTGTAGTAATAAAAGAGGTATTGTATTCCATTAGATTGAAATTTTTACGTCTTATACGTACAGCTCTGCAATGAAGGCATTTCCCATATGATTGTAAGGCAAAGATTACTTCGACGCGGGAGATAGGCCCCTTAATATTTTATGAAGAAATATTGAGCCGAAGCTAAGCGTGGCGCAAGTAAAGAGCAAAGAGCGGAATGAAAATAATTTGGCATTAATTGAAAGACGATACCTGTGTATCGTCTTTCAATTAATGCCAATGATGCAATTACTAACAGCAGTACCTACTGCTATCAGTAGGTACTTGGTGATGCACATTCAAGATTTTTTTAGCAGAAATTAATGTATTTTTTATTATAAACTTGACACAAATAGAAAAAATAGAGTATTGTAGATACAATTAGTATTTGAAATCGATATAAATAACTTCTTAGTATTTTTCCTCCAAATTTTCCTGCAAAATTAAGGGCGCTGCCCAAAGACCAAAATCCTTAAAACGTCATGTTTTTCGTCGCACAGTTAGGCGTAACTGTAAATGATACAAACTTGGAAACAGACATACAGAGCACACAATAATAGTTCACAAAAGATATTTTTACAATAATATTGCTAAAAAATATCTGATATCTTGAAAAAACTTCACAAAAAGTAGCTTTAGAAAAAATCTTTAGTTTCGCATTTCTCAATATTTAGATCGATAACTACTATATTTTTTTGTAATCACAAAATAGGATATTTACTAAACTAAAGACATATTTTTATATTTTATTGCAAACATGGCTTTATTTATTTTTAAGCGAACTAAAACTGCGAAGAATTATCGAATTCTCATCTTGAGTTTCGTCTAAAAACAAACGACATGCGATTTTAGACTCTGTTTGTATACTGCAAGACATTTTTGTAAAATATCTAAAGTTTTACTGTTGGAGCGTCTTAAGTAGTTTAAAAAATCATACCAAGGCTAACAACTCTGCTTGCTGCTGCTAACAACGTCAAACCTTTAAATATATTTTGAAAACATAGGTGCTATGTTATATTTAATAATAATAACTGCTACCTATGTTATGTAGGTACAAGGTTCTGTTGTACATGTAATTAATAAGACTCCATACGCTTTGGTTTACTTGTACTAACCAATGATTCAAAAGAAATAATTATATGGCCTATATCTTTTTTTTTGTTGAACTTTCTCTGGTTGGTCGAGGAGAGCGATGGCTGGCACATGCGTCACACTCGTGATCGGGTGCTGCATGCGGGTCGCCGGTCTGCTCGTGGCATTCACGCAATGCACCGAAACTACTAACTTAGGCTAAAATTTAAACTAACCCATCTCTATTGTAGGTACTAACTCTTTTTGTACAGTAAAATCGAATAATTGAATATTTTAGTAAACAAAAGGCACAGACCCTGGAGTCTGTGGTTTGTAATTTCCCAATAAAAAAAAAATAAAAAAAAACTTTCTCTAGGTTTTTAGATATCAATATCTACCTAGTTAGATAGTCATTTCGTACATTACAACTTACGTTGCATGCCGAATCAAACTTCTAGGCGGCTATGAAACTAGATACAAGCTGCACAAAATCCAACTTGACTGAAGCTTACGTAACAGACGCGCGAGGATCGGATTTTGCGCGGCTTGTAGATAACTTCGCAGTCGCCAAGTTTGATTCGGTTAATAACTGGGAATTCGCTTTAGACTTACACCAAGCAATACCGATACGCTCGAGCGATGTCCACTGATTGAACTTAATAAATGGATATCGAGGAAGCAAACACGCTCTGATACGCATTGGCACAGGCAGCGTCTCCACACACCGACTGTTATTTTCTCGCCTAGAACTGGGACAAATCCTGTGTGACTCCACTAAGGCACTGTAGGTACATTGTACGTACTATGTGAATACGGATGCGGTGCAAGACAGTAAAATGTATGAAACCTCAGCTTTGATATGCAATAAAATGCGATCAGTTGTTTGGTTATAGTAGGCCCGTAGTAAGTGTGAAGCCGCCATTAGCAACGTAAAAAGTCTCTCTATCGAATGCCCAAAGTGAAAATCAAATAGAAATAGTCTAATCAACTATTAAAATTACAATAGCGCCTTCATAATAAAGCCTAGTGTGTGTGTGTGTAAACTACAATTTCAAAAAGTAATTATCAATTTGAGCAGCCTCTACTTGAGGAGGACTGAGGCAACTTTTCTTCCTCTTTTAGTTTAGGGCGAAGCGTGCCTTAGGATTGCGTCCCTCAGTTTCGCTGTTGCGGGTCAAAGTAGCCGCTGTATCCACTAAAGCATATTAGACTTAGCTAAAAAAAATCTCGTGTTGCGGCAGCCGGACTCTAACCGTGGCCTAGGATGACACGATTATGAACTAAACTTTATCTGTTATTTTCCACCTTAGATAAAAAATGTCTAGATAAAATGCTTTTACGTTATCAACGGAACGTTACCTGACCGATTTGGCAGCAAAAATATGAAGATCACAAACATTAGTACAGTAAAAAAAGACGTTGTTTTTGGTCAACTTTACACTTTGATCCATTTTTTTTACAAAAACAAACAAACAGTACAGTAAAAAAGAGGTTTTTTTTTGGTCAACTTTGCACTAATTTCCGATCTATTTTTTTAATAAAGTTTAGGACAAAAAATAAGGATTAAAATAGATCAGGTTCGAGAATAATTTCTAATTTAATAATTTCTTTGTCTTGGCTGGACACGCTTCCGCGTGTCTAGATTACGAGTAAGCGAGACCACAGCATACAAAAGTTGCTAGGAATGAGAGAGAATGTTTTTTTTGTCTTTGTCATAGTTTCTGTTGGTCACGTTTAAATGTGACAAGCACGCGAGCACAGTTGACGACACGTAAAATTAATTTTATTGAAAAATGGATTTCAGTGGTAAAGTTAGAGACTTTTATTTTTTATAGACATAATCTATCGTGCGATAATGGTGATGTGTCATTTATTAGGCTGAAAAAGTCGTAGTAAGCTGAAATCCGAAAACATAACCTTTAATTTGTAAGTACGATTTTTACTTAAAATTTTCTTTGAATTGTAAATAAATTCATGACTGAGGTGCATACGGCATATTCATTATGTTCTATAGCACTCTAAAATATGATTAAACAGTTAATTCTTATTCGTGGTATTAACCGACTAAATAAGTAGTAGTCACAAATTATTACGTTATTATAGAGTAGTTAGCTTGTCAGCCATTTTCTGATGTTTTTTAATTTGGGCGGGTGCCATGATTTTCGCTCTCTTACGGATGTTCGCTTGTGCCCGATCTATTTAATCCTTAATTTTTGGCTTAGGATCACTTAATGAGCATACAATCACAAAATTCTGACAGATCCAGGTGGAGCTTCAAGCGCCGTCTTCAAAAAAACCGTTTTTGGTCGATTCTAGGAAACTATGCATTTAAAGGCATACTCACACACATTACGTATATTATGTATCACGTATATACATTCACATATTGCTGATCCATGCAATTTAAACTTCAAATGTAACTAAGTGAGAACTAGTTTCCAAAACACGGGTTTTTAACATCCAGTTTAGCAGCTAGAGCCTCCAAAAACATGATGCACTTCCCATGAATAACTTATTTTTTAATTTGATTTTAATTTATTTCTTAAAATTTATTCTTAATATAATATAATTAAAAAATAGTATAATGCATGGACATGAGTTATTTAGAAGTTATATCAATGGCATTACTTCAGACTCAACAGGATAAATCATCTTTCTGTAAAACAAAACTGTATCTTCAGTGGTCTCAAGTTCACATTTTCCTTTGCCTTTTGACAGCTGTCACCTACACTTTTCGTTGAGTTTTGATAGCTGTCATTCCATATTTGCGTCAGTGTTTCGTATCTATTGCGAACGCTCACTTATACAGAAATCTCGATGGAATTAATACGGGTCTATGAAAACATCCTTATCTGTTCGTGCCTTTGTGAATGAACGGATTTAGGTACCCGTATTGGAATTGATCTAGGCGTCCTTTATCTAGGATCTAGGTTGTCTACGCTAGGCTGGATTTAATAACTTGAAGAGTATTTACTTCTAGGGATTCCAGTTGACAGAGATATATTGAGATTGTTCTACAGTATATGGAATTAACGAATAAGTTGTCATCCTAGAGGTATAATTGTTAATAGAACGTTTTAAAAAAAGTAAAATGTGAATGTATATAAACTGCATGACTACCCTTGGTAAGTTCATTAAGTCAAGTGGCTAGGCCTAGTGTCAGATTTTTTAAGGCACCTGAAGGCCTCTGACTTGGTTTAACTGTTAAAGAAAACCTTGGTTGCAAACTTTAAAATACAGTCCTGTAGTAAAAGCGTAAAAAACTAAAGTTACCAATGTAATCCACAAGATTGGCAAGTTGAGATGGCAGTGGACAGGCCACACAGCACGGAGGACTGGTGATGATGGAGTAAAAGTTCTCGAGTGAAGACTATGTATCGGCAGCCGCAGCGTATAACGTCTACAACGTGGACAGACGACTTCATTACGACCACAGTATCGCGTTGGATACAAGACGCTTTCAACTGGTCTTATTGGAGACCTATAGGTGACACCTATGTCCAGTGGATGTCCTATGACTGAAATGATGATTCATATTCAATTTTTAGGGTTCCGTACCTCAAAAGGAAAAAACGGAACCCTTATAGGATCACTTTGTTGTCCGTCTGTCCGTCTGTGTGTATGTCAAGACTCTTAAAGAAATTTAAACTGTATACGTATATCTATAATCTCTTACAGTTGTGTAAAGGAAAAACTTCTCAGTTATCATATAAAGAAGTTAGAGCCGTTTATGTCGTAAAAAACCGCACATTTCGACACTCACAAAAATCAAAACCTACAGGGTACTTCCCATTGACATAGAACTATGAAATTTGGCGAGAAGCATTATCTCAGAGTACACATATAGGAATAAATCTGAAAACTGTACATTTTTATTTAAATCACAAAAAAATAGGGCTTCAAAATTAACAAAATATGGGATTAAAATTAAAAGGGCGTAAATTGTATCATGTAAAGTATCATATAATAGAGCTTCATTAGCACATGCTAAAACAGGTTTTTAATTATTTTAACAATTTTCCGAGACAAGAACAGTAAAAAAAAACTATTGTCGATGATGAGTATTTAAATTTTAACAACGTACTTCCCAATTTTGTGAAATTTTCCGTATTTGTACGGAACCCTAGGTGTGCGAGCCCGACTTGCACTTGTCCGGTTTTTTTTTTAAAATTTAAATATATTTATTTTTTTACAATAAATATAGCTTGACAGACTTACATCCAATACATTTATAGAGTATGAGAAGATGAGGAGATCAGACATCATGATGATGAGGGGGGCCTCTGAATAAGAAAACTAACATTGGACTGAACCAGCGTTTTTAATTTTGTCCACAGCATGACGTAACTCTGCCCAAGAAGGGTGATTGAGCCATATCCACCATGCTAGCCCAGTGCGGGTTGGTGAATTCATATACGCCATCGAGTTTCTTCTACGGATATATGCAGGTTGCTTCACATTGTTTTCCTTCACAAAAATGCGGTGGTGTGAAATTCCGTAGCTACATTAATTCCAAAGAAGTGGTACCGGTCTGGAATTCAAACTCAGGAAATCACAACTGTACCTGTATCACAGTATCACCTTCTTTAGTGAGTTTATCGACTGAAATGGCGATGAAACAGTGCGCGAACCAAGAATAGGTTATTCATCTGAAAATGAAATCCGATTAGTTTTCTGTTGGAAAAAATAATCGCAGCTGTACAAAAAGATTGATCGTACCTAAATTGGAGTCCATTTTAAACGGATTCTATTTAATTTCTGTCCATTTAGCTTAGACTGCTTTTGATTACCAACGCATCAATAATGCTTAAAGGCTTAGGCATTAGACTGATAGGTTTTCTTGGACTTTGATACATTAGTTTTATTCGCATTTTAGATTTCTATAGCAGATTTAGGAAACCTTATACTTGTGGCTGTATTTCTATTCTTTTGTGTCACTCCTTTTGATTACGTATTAGGTTTTGTTCAAATACTTGTTCATTTCTGTTAGGTTTAGGTTTAAAGAATGTATTTTTATCAGTCAAGACATTTCTCTTTGATTTTTCATGATTATATCTTTAAAACTACGCATCGGATTTTAATGCGGTTTTTGTAATGGATAGAGTGACTAGGAAAGTTTATGTGTATAATACACTTGTGCGAAGACAGGGCGGGTCGCTAGTAGCGGGTGGTAGATACATGATAAAAATAACTTTACAACTATTTGATCAGAGATTATGTTAAATTCTAGAGGTACTCGTACACGTGTCAATTCCTTGTCATTGAGATGAATCGAACTTACGAAACTTGGCAAAGTTTCGTAAGTTCCATTCTTTGGATTAAGCTCATTTGTATGTCTGAAGACGTGGTGGTCTAGGAAGCCGTGGTGGTCTAGGAAGCCGTGGTGGTCTAGAGGTAGTGACACCCGCCTTACAATCGTGAGGTCGTGGGTTCAATTCCCAGTCTCGTACCAATGAGTTCCTTGGAATTTATGTACGGAATATCACACCACTGGCTTTTCGGTGAAGGAAAACGACGTGAGGCAACCTGCATACGTCCGTGGAAGAAATTTGATGGCGTATGTGAATCCACCAACAAGCACTGGGCCAGTGTGGTGGATATGGCCCAATCACCCTTCGTGGGTAGGCCTACGTCCTGTAGTGGACAAAAAAAGGCTGGTACAGATGCCTGTAAAAATCACACATTGATTAAATTATCTCAATATTATCACAATTATCTCATAAATTATGAGATAATTTTGAACAAGTAATGATATTATTCTATTATCGGAATCAGTGAAAACAATATTATAATACTATTGTAGACTAACCAAATCCAACCAAATTTATATGGCCCAAAGGATATAGTCCAACTTGCTTGTTATTACTTAACTGTAACCGGAGTATTGTAGATGTAGTAGTAGTTACTCGTAGATGACTTTTTGTTATACCTACGCCAGAGATAAATTTACATAATGCACGTCAACTATCTTAAAACCTTTTAGGTGGCTAAAAACCTCTTAGTAGTGACACCCGCCTTGCAATCGTGAGGTCGTGGGTTCAAATCCCCGGTCCCGTACCAATGAGTTCTTTGAAATGTATGTACATAATTTAACACCACCGGCTTTTCGTGAGGTTTTTTGTAACCTGCATGCGTCCGTAGACGAAATTCGATGGCGTATGTGCATCCACCAATCCGCAGTGGACCATATGGCCCAATTACCCTTCGTGGGCAGGCCTACGTCCTGCAGTGGCCAAAAGGCTGGTACATTACAGTACTAGATAACAACGGCTTCAATTAGTTACCGCCCCTATAAATTATATCTAGTACCTAACATTTACAAAATTTCACTTGAATAATATTCCTCCATGCTTCCATTCTTTGTTCGTGTATTATTTTGAGCAACCCCATTTAGCTCAGTGTGTGCCATTCATCGTGCGTAAATATAAGCACATCCTTTATTCTGTGTCTTTGTGTAAAAGTCCCGGTTTAACCCAAAAAAGAAGTGATCATTATCACACACGAGCATGACACGACGCCGCTATAATATGACACTGGGCAAGGTCGCACTAAGCCGCTTAGTGCGACCTGACTTAGTGAAAAGAAATTTAAAACTGAATGATAAATAAAACCTCAGTTCTATAAGTC
This sequence comes from Hypomecis punctinalis, assembly GCA_949316475.1. NCBI lineage: Eukaryota > Metazoa > Arthropoda > Insecta > Lepidoptera > Geometridae > Hypomecis > Hypomecis punctinalis. Next base: position 18,871,686 of record OX438813.1, read on the forward strand.
GAGAGTTTTTGACAGTTTTTTTTGTTTTTCAAATAGGTTTGCGTTACTACGTGACTACACACTGCCTGATGTTAAGCAGATTTGCTTAACATCAGGCAGTCTAGGATGTAGCACGCTTACCTAGAAGATAATACTTACTTATACTAATACTTTAACGGAAAGAAAGACTCAGGCAAAGCGTTGTGATGACGTAATTATGGAACTGAAACGTGGCCTTTTACTGCAGGCCTACTTTTAACGATTGAAAACCTGTAGAAAGCTTGGTAGTTTTCGAACGATTGTTAGATTTTTTGTCACATTTTAATGATGTATACCTAAATAAGAAATATATTTAGTTACCAACTGGTTCTTACTTAGCCTTGCGTGTTACATCACGATGACGTAAATGTACAAAAAAACAACGGGTTGCACTCCGGGAGCGCCGGCAGAAGTGAAAACTTGAACATATAAAGTACTAAAATTTACATGAACACCGGATACAACTCACGATTATTTGAACGGTAGGGCCGCTATGCGTCCGACCGGTTTCAGAGTAGTTAGTACTCCTTCTTCAGGGAATACGCGCGCCCCCGACAACGGACGCCCGCGTAACCGGTTGGACGCATAGCGGCTCGACCGTTCAAATAATCGTGAGTTGTATCCGGTGTTCATGTAAATTTTAATATTGGATCCTCACGCTAGTTTTAATGAATAAATGAATGAATTAATAATATAAAGTACTATCATTTATGTGGTAAAATACAATATCACAAACGCACACTCGCGCAAGCGCCCTGCTCCGCTTACACAAAACAGCAGGAGTAGGCATATATTTTCGCTGAGCGGTAGAAAGAGAGGGGGATATTACTTCCTCTCTCTCCCTCGAATTTTCGATCCGACGTGTCCCATGACTAAAATTTTTTGATAATCTAAACAACAAACTTTTTATATGTGTAATAATTATTTTTTAAGTGAGAACTTCTTTAGCGGCGTTGTGGACTTTTTGGGATGGGTAAAAAATGTTAAACTCGTATAATTTAACATTTTTTACAAGCCGGTAAAGAAATTTTCACTTCAAAATAGTTGCGCCTGGTCGCAGCAAGCGCGCTGCCTCCTCATGCGTCTCTACCTTTAAATTCTAACTTTTTGTGCCATCAATCACGGGTTCCGTGGAAAGTTGCGGCATATGAAAGCGAGGGATTATTAAAAATGCCTTGCTGATCCCCAAAATTGGGGCGCAGTGACATTGTGGCCCTCTGCTTTGAATATATTTATTGGAAATGGGATTTCGGATTAAAGCTTTTGGATTTACTTTGACGGATCTGCGACGACTTAAACGAGAATCAATGCTTAAATGCGATCATGCTGATTAAAGACACAAACGATTAAGTTATTCAATCTTTTTTTGAAATATATTTTATTTTAAACATTATTTTAATCTTTATCTGACCGTCTGACCTTATCTTTCTAATGACTGCGCATAAAATATTATGATTTGTACCTAGTTGTTGAAAAGTTTATCGTCAACATAGTGTAGAATTGATCTAGATACTAATTTTTATCACTATTTTACATATCTGTGTAGATTAAGGTTAGAAATTATCTTACCATCATTTGTTGTACAGTTGTGTTTGTCCGAACTTGGATCGAGAAAGCTTTATTTACCAAGTTTAGTTGGAAATCTATGGAGGGTATATCTACCTATGTTCATTGTCCAATACCACACATCGTTTTCTTTTCTGGTTACTGAAAACAATGCCCAAGGTTATATCATTACACTGAGCTGATAACAATACCTACCTATAGGTCCCGGCACGTAAGTTGAACAAAAAAATATCACTCTCTCCCTTTCGTTAGCAAAGAAAACAAAAGAGAGGTAGCTATGGTTTAACGTTCAAATTGTTTGCCGGCTACTATACCCAAACTGTGTGTTATCGTCGTAGCAATGCTACGCGTAGATATATACTACGACGTAGCAAGCTACGATGATTTTCTAATTGTTGTTGTTGTTAGGTTGTTGTGTCCCACTGCTGGGCAAAATTTCAAATCAATGTAGGTACAAAACTTATAGAACTTATATCAAACTGTTGCAACGGTGACAAAAATTAGGTATAATTAAACATCTCCGCTCCGTAGTTAGTATATACTTTTTTGTAAACAATTTTTGACCTAATTTACCTTTAAAAGCAGATTTCTTGTCATCACTTCCGCTTGATAACCTTCCTAATTTAAAGTAACCGGAAGTGGAGCGTAAAAGCGTGCTTAGCGGAATTCTCAAGGATTAAGCTACACTCTGATATTAGTCGGATAATCTCCGTTTAAAAACGGGTAAATCCGTACTCTGAGGCTCTGGAAGTGCTTAGCTTGGCGACCGACGGGACGTGGAAGCTACGACTAGTTAGAACATTTTGATATTTTAAGTATAACGTTTAATATTTGGAGAGTTGTACTCGGAGTCCGTCTGTGAAATTGAATCAGTTTTTTTGACACATAATTATGTTAATTTACAGTATCAGATGATCCATAGACTCTTGAACTAGTCTAAGACTGTGTTTCAAAAGCCAATGGCTTCTCATAGTAACAATTTTAAACATTATGTCAAAACAAATCGTATTTTTACTGAATTTTTAAAACAATTTTGTAATATAAAAATAATAATTAATTTCGAAAAACAGAAAAAAAAATATCTAGTTAATCGAAATCTCAGATATTATATAACAATATTAAATCAATTTACTTAATCATTTTCTAAAGTTTCCAAAATAAAAATAAAAGTGAGTAATAACAAAATTTATGTAGATACTTAACTTAACATCTTAATAGATTACCAAATGTTATTATTATTTATCAAATTTACAATATAATTTACTTTTTACGCAAACTGTTCAAGGTAAATACTATATTTGCTAGATAAATCATATCTACAAACTTTCAAGCAAAACTTCAGTACTTTGATAGTCGAGCTTATTTAACCACGCTAGTATTACTTTTTTAAATCCCTATTACTGTATTGTTTTGTGTGACAATCTTTATTCAGCTTAGTATAGAGACGCGCAGCAGTATTGCTATACTTTCTTCTCTTGTTTTAGATCGCGTAGTTGGAAAGAGCTCATGTCTTTTGTCTTGTAAAAGAGGCAATTTCGGTATACTAAAATAACTTCCTAACACTGAGAACACCAGCTTTGTTATACACATCTGCATTAGAGTATCTAAAAGGTAGGTGTAGAAGCAAATAGAATATCTCTCAAAAAGAAGAAATAAAGATATCTCTAGAAGAACCGAAGTAATCGACATAACTCAGCGGATTGGCCAGTTGAAATGGTGGGCAGAGTACATTACACGAAGTACTGATGACCGATGGGATCGAAAAGTTCTCGACTGTAGATTTTGTACCCGCATGCGTAGCGTAGGACGTCTACCCATAATGTGGATTGAAGACCGTATTAAAACCACAGTATGGTACTGAATTCTAGTAGCTTCCAAGCGGTCGGGTCGAAAAATCAAATGTTATTTTTTTTATGATTTCATACTTAAAGAACAGAATTTTAGTCATGCTCGGATGAAAGGACATATCCACAAAATGTATGGAGGCTGGTATAATAATAATCAAAAATTCTAACCACAACACTCGTTACATTTCGAGAAAGTTCATATTTTTCTGAATCTATTACAACAGTTAAAAACAAAAAAGAGCCCTCCGATTTTTTTAAAATTAATTTTGACTTTATTAGGATGCATAAATATATTTGGCTCAATAGGTAGTTTATCTCTAGCAACCCTATTTAAGTAACCTCCAAATTGTTAAATAAAAGCATTTTTACCAATTAGACACACTTTTAAAGTATTTTTTGTCACATTGTACATACTAACTGGTCACACTGGTAGGTTATAATTTTTAATTTTAGCAAATTAAGTGATGAATGTGAAAGAATCAGCTACGAATGCAAGTTAAATAACGATATAAGCACTTTATCATTGCTAAACTAGAAAAAGTAATAAGCTGTATTGTTATTTTTCATACAATTTATTTTTCACATTAAAAAAAAATGGACAGGTTAAAAAATCTAAATTAAATATTTTTGGAAAGCCCATAAAACAAGCTTTCAAATGATGTAAATGTCATCTTGGTTCGATTTTTCTCTGAATAATATACCACTTGTGGACGTCACCTTTGTAAACACAATAAAGTGAGCTTTTGACTCTAACATACTCAATATCCCAAGTCCAAGCGGTCTATACAGGGTCATAGGTATTAAACAAAAACCTTTTAAGGGCGGGTCTAGTACATCTAGACAAACAACTTTCGTTCTAGGACTTTTGGAAAATCACGAAGGAAAAAGTCAGCTTTTGCATACAAAAAGTTCGTCAACGCGCGGCAAAATGTATGGAGAAGCGAAATTTTTTTGCAAATTTTCAAAAGTCATAGTACAAAAGTTGTTTGTCTAGATGTACTGGACCTGCCCTTAAAAGGTTTTGCGTTTAATACCTATGACCCTGTATAACCAAATAAGTTTCTCTTAGAATTTTATTGAGTACATTTCTTCAAAATCAATAATTGTGCGTGTCCTCATTTAATTTCCCCAATCACCCACCGTACACATTGATTATGACAATCAAACAACGTTTTTCACACGATGCCCATAAAAATTAATTAAATTTTGAGCGAATTGTAATTCCGGTCCAGCGGAAAAGTAAATAATTCCACTGAATGAACGAGCGATCGCTATTGTTGTTTCACGAAGTGGAAAATGCTATTAAAACGAGATTATTATTCTTTACGCTTTTATAAATAAACATTTATTATTTTAAAAAGGTACTTCTTTGTGACAGTGAAAGAAAGAAAATCTGCGAAAAGCACAGTAAAATAATTACAGATGTTTCATTAAGAAGAACTATGAAAAAAGCGTTAGAGAGCTTTGTTTTCTCATTGTTAGTATTTTTATTACATCTACATATATTTGAATCACAATTTTTAGCTGTTCAATATATGATATTAGACAGCATAAAGGCTTACAAGAAGCATTTAGGAAACTACAAAGCTCTTGTTCAGTATTTTATGCTAATAAAATGTCTAACTCCTAATAGCGTTTTTTAAACGTTTATCCAAATTCCTCAATAGAGCGTCTATATTTAATTCTACCAGGCGGTTTAAAATACCAGGGATGAACATCCGGCCTATACAATGTTGCTTGTATTATGATAAAAGCATTTGAAATTTAAACTCTAGCCGCCTTACCACAAAAGATTTTAAGACGAATTTAAACACTGTTTAACTGTGCAATTTGAACTGTTAAACTTTGTCTAAAGCGTGCGTAAAACTTTTGTGGTAAGACGGTAAGAGAGCAGAGTTAATTCAGAGTAAATCAATTAAAATTTTCAAAGAAAGAAATAGATACACCACGGAAATACCTACTACTACTATGTACTTATCAATTATTTATTGATTACTACGTTAGTTTATTACTAAATGATTATATTTGAGGACATCTTATACATGGTCTCTGACCCCAATCTAAGCAAAGCTTGTGATATGGCTGCCAGAGACTGATAAACTACATAATTATACATATTTTAAATACATACATATATAGAGAGTAACTAAATAACACCCAGACACAGCAAATCTATGTTCTATGTTCATCACATAAATACTTGCGTTGCGTGGGGATCGAACCCACACCTCTTCGACCCAGTAGTTACGATCACTAACCACTAAGCCACCGAGGCAGTCACTAAATATTACAATTAATAACCCATTTACTTTTATCTAAAAATCCCTATTCCATTCCCAATTTGATAAAAACAAACTCACAAGTTGATACACTCTAGCAACACAAATCATTTCATAAATCAACACAGACATCACATACACGAAGAGACGCCCCGCATTAAGACTCACATCTCATTCGACGTCGCAAAAAATAAATGATTTCTAATACTTATTTTCTCCAATAATTGAAGCTTCAAACAGCTGTCGTCTCATCTCTACATAATGTGATTTGAACTCAGATAACGCGACACGCTCCCATATCTACCATCTGAAATGGAAAAAGTTTCACCAGCCATGTTGCGGGGATTAATGTAAAGCAAAGTTTACACTTGCAAGAAAACTTGACGACTTGCGAAAAGAAATAAAAATTCTGGATTCGTGAGGGTTCATGATTAGCTTGCGTATTTTTGACCGACGAAACGGAGGAGGTACTCAATTCGACGCGTATATATTTTTTTTAATATACATGTTTTAATGTATTCAAAAAACAATATCGTTCACAGCTGATTCTTTTTGAGATTTTGCCATAAGTCACAGAACAAAAGTTGTTAGTTTTGATGTACAGAATAGGGGCTTATTGATTAGAAATAATCTTGTATAACCACGCATAACATTTTACATAGTACATATACAGGGTTATTTCTAATCAATTAGCATCCTATTAGGGGCCTATTCTGTACATCAAAACTAACAACTTTTGTTATAAGACCTTTTTCAAAACTCAAAAAAAAATCAGCTGTGTACTCGTATGTATGGAACATTTTGTCGAGGGTGAATGATATTTTTTGTATAAAACGACAACTTATTTTTTGAGAATTAAAAAGAGTCGTAATACAAACGTTGTTAGTTTTGATGTACAGAATAAGCCCCTGAAGGGATGCTAATTGATTAGAAATAACCCTGTATACTTAGTCAGATTTCGATATTTTTTTATTGGAAACATATACTTCGATTGGTCCCATTTAAATTTAATCAAAACCAGCTGAGCCATTTTTGATAAACTAACAATAATGTGAAAGATGCTTCATAGATCCGTGCGAAATCTTCGCGAATTCTGTACACGGTTGAAGTCGGTCATGCCATTTTTTTGCTAAAAATAATTATTAATAGTGCATGTCACGTTTACAGAGTGATTTATTATATAAATACAGGGTTATCTGCTTAAGTAACCTATACTAAGGCAAAAGGGAGCGATTAAGACTACCATTAAATAAAAGCAAATAACGCTCTATACCACAGAAACGCTTATTTTTATTTTATTTTATTTTTTACTGCTATAAAAGTAAATAGTTATTTACCCACTGCTTTGAAATCACAAAATGGTCATCTTTTAAACAAAAATCTTAAAAAATTGTTACTTTCTAAACGTTTTTATAACTTGAAAGACGATCAACGATAGTGATGATAGTGATGATGAATGTTTAATGTATTATTAAAAAAAAATCTTTATTATTGCATTCCATTGCGAAAAGTTGTATTATATTATTAATCATAAGAACCCTTTGTCTAGGTGCTTACCTATGTAATTAAAGTTTTACTAGTTTGTAGTAAAGTCGATCTGTAACGTAGAATAGATACAATATCCTAGAATCCTTGGTTAGTTTGAATAGTAATTTGATTATTATTTTACTTTAATTTATTTCATGTAAAAATTCGTATAATAGATACCTAAGTACTTATTTCTAGTTAAGATACAACATCTTAAAACATTGCACGCCCGTTATGGGTCCACTATTGGAACTAGTTTATTTAATTGTAAGAACATTGTACAGAGTGTTGCAATAAACGTTTTCTGATTTCTGATTTCATTATTAACAGTTCTTATTTTGGAGTCAACTTGGAATTCGAGAAAATAAAACAGTTTTTCCATACAAAATTGCAACTCCGAATCGACATATTTATTATTCATATTATTATTTTCTCGAATTCTGGGTTGCCTTCATTGTAAAAGTTGTTCATAAACATGGTCGGAATCACCTATTTTTGGCTTAGCACACCAGTTCTGGATAATCCTTAAGTGAAGAAATTTAAAGGAGGTGTCAAAATGAGAATGAGTCAAAATTAATATCAGTTTGGTTCACATGTAGCAAATAAATATACATCATATCAAAGTGTCTATATAGTAACCTTCATTGAAAAACATTTATTCGTCTAAGGATAATTTCAAATTAATACTGGTCTAGTCCGTATCACAGTTTTTAGTCTAAAGCGACTTAAAATATTAATTTGGATAAAGAGACGCCAAGCGGCGAAAATACATATTCACTTGCGAGTGATGCGCATTTGCGCCGCTTAGCGTCTTCTGCGGCCTCCGCCGCGGCTCCGGCTCTTTGAAAAGTTGTTAGTTTTGATGTACAGAATAAGCCCATAGAAGGATGCTAATTGATTAGAAATAACCCTGTATACTTCGGCGTCATTAATACTCAATATAATGTAACAGTCTAATCCCGAAGTAATATCGCCACCTAAATTTTCTAAGACACCGTTCACACGCATCCTGCAACACGTCTCTATGTCAACCTTGGTATGAATATCTGCAAATGAGTTCATATAAAATGTAATGTATCGATATATTTTTAGTACATCGATATATTCTTACTTCTTTCATAACCATCTTCACATGAGGAAGAATGAGCTTGTCGTTATTTGCCGATGAAATGTTATGCAACCCTTCAGAAACGTGTACATAGCTTAATATTCGTCATTTTTTTTAAAAAATACTATAATCATTGCAGATCACGCATTAACGAAAGTGTTTCATGTGTTCATTTCATAAACTCAGTATAAGATCTTATAATAAATTGCCGCAATTACTTACTGTGGTTACTGTATAGGTCGCGTCACACAAGTTGGCGGATATGTCCAATTTCCAATCAACACGCCGTTTTGCGTGAGCTTCAGTTAGGATTGGATATTGCGCAGCGTATACTGTACTGTACTGTAACAGCCTTTTTAATATTCCACTGCAGGACGTAAGCCTACCTTCGACGCGTCATTGGGCCATATACACCACGCTAGCCCAGTTCGGGTTGGTGGATTCACATACACCATCGAAATTCTTCTACGGATATGCAGATTTCTTCACGACGTTTTCCTTCTTCGAAAAGTCAGTGATATGAAAATCCGTAATTAAGTTACAAAGAAATCATTAATAAATAATAATAATAAATATTTTTGGGACATCTTACACACGGCCTCTGACCCCAAACTAAGCAAAGCTTGTGCTATGGCTGCCAGAGACTTATATACTACATATACTTATTTTTAAATACATACTTATTTAGATAGTAACTAAATAACACCCAGACACAGAGCAAACATTTATGTTCATCACATAAATATTTGCCCTGAACCCACGCCTCTTTGATCCAGAAGTTAGGGTCACTAACCACTGAGCTACCGAGTCAGTCCATTAGGGACTGGGATTTGAACCCACAACTTTACGATTCTAAGGCGGGTGTTACTACCATTAGACCACCACGGCTTTTTTTTCAATTACTTGCTTATCTTAAATCCATCTAAAATTCCTCTTACTTTATTTTAATGTAAGCTGTCTAATAACCGAGGATCCATTATATTTTTATTTTAACTAAACTTTTCTCGCCTAATTTAAGATTTTTCCAGGCTGAGTGCCCGAGTGCCAGCTAAACGATAGGATAGAGCCATAAATACCTCTTAGGTAGACATTTAGGATTTAAGTGGAAAATATAAAACGATCTTATAGGTCTAATAAAGTTCTGACCGAAATGGAACTGCGAGTGGGTTTTCGTTTTCACGCATCCAGCTAGAGCATAGAGAAATTGAATAAAGTATATTTTTCACCAATTTGTATTATCATGTATACCGTAAATAGATACGTACATTTTGATGTGTGAGGTGCTACTGAGTTTAATTTTAAATCGTAGGTAGAAATAGCCGAAAAAAGCATATTTTCAGCCATTGAAATAAAAATGAGCATGAACAGACTGCATTGATAATAAAAAAAATATCTTCTAGCAGCTAGAGCATAGATTCCCAAAGTTTTATTTTGTCACGCCCCTCCGTGATCTACCTTGAAACCGCCCACGCCTCTCTAGCCAGAGGAAGCCAGTGGGTCCATAATATATTTTTAAAATACTATATGTATTAAGCTAAGACTGTAAACACTAGAATCAAAGAGAATAAAACATACAAGAAAGACACAATCAATCAAATCAATTCCCCCACAGGTGCGTCTGTGGAGAAAATGTAGAGAGCCTCGGTCACCACGGTTTGTCTTGCAGCAGGAGTGCCGGCCGTATCGCTCGCCATAGCGCTTTAAATGATATCACCCGTCGGGCCTTTGGTAGCGTAATCGTGGCAGCTACTCTGGAACCAACAGGTTTGCTACGAGACGATGGAAAAAGGCCCGATGGAATAACCTTGATTCCCTGGAAGATGGGACGGCCCTTGGTGTGGGATGCTACTTGTGTCGATACTTTGGCGCCGTCACATCTTCTAGAGACATCAAGGCAGCAATTTGAAAAACAATGTAACTAGCTAGAATCTTGTGGAAGACGCTGTAAACGTCCCTCAATATTTATAATTATTAATTTCGAGTCACTTTCGAACACCGATGTCAATCACCTATAGCACATTGGATACATACAGTATACCAGGATATCTGTATCCAATACTAGGATAATTCCATTCTCTCATCCCAATTCGTTTCGCCACAAACATCACCAGAATTAGGCCATGAATAGAGAGCAGTAACTGACATTTTATTGTCATTCTGTTATACTGCCGTTTTTATTGTATTTTGGGTGGATTTCGGACGCGGGCCGCTTGGTATCACTTTTGGTAGTTTTGGTGTCAGCTGACATAGTCAATAGGTAATAAATATCTGAAACTGTTAGAGCGGTTCGTTGCGTGTTGATATCGAATACGTATTGTCAAATCCTTTTATATACCCACTCGTGTGAAATACTTTTAAAATAACGCTACTCGATACGTATTTTTTCTAGTCCAAAACTTTTGTATTATTTTATCGTCGAACAAAAAACTAATCATTTTTAATAACGAAGATAAATTCTTGATGTAATATTTTCAAATACTAAAACTTTTCATACTAAGCATAAATACAAAATTTGAAGACTTTATACATACTTAATTAACTGTTTCATAGACCAAACTCTCGCCCCATAAGCATAAATAAAACATGTCAAGTCGTTATATTAATTTAATATTTCAAAAAAAAAACCAAAATAGACATAGTCAACCGTACTACCTATAGCTTTGACGAGTCGTTTTAGTATATGGAAGATTTTAAAGTAATTTGAATATCAACCAAAAAGTTTTTTTTTAATTTATCCTAGTACCTACATGATATGGAAATATTCTACTACATCTTTGCGCTTATCATTATGATCATATAATAGCCTGATAGAGATTCCTCTAAACAATAAGGCCGCCCTTTCTTGCACTAGTTTTATGTTGTTTTTTTTCTTTCTTTGTATTTTTCTGTATTCTGTGTTAACAATAAAGTGTTCATTCATTCATTATGATCAATTTTTCCTATCCAACACCGAAATTGTAAACAAACAAACCGAAGTTCCATAAACTGTAGTCGTAAGTCAACGAACTTTTTGTCTGGAACACCTGTTTTTTTTCCATTATACCATAACACCGCACCTGGGTCTTACAGAATTCTAAAGAAGGTAATCAATGCAAGATAATCAATCACTCCACTTACCCGAAATCTACCGTCCCGTTGCGTAGTGACGTCGTCGATTTTATTGTATTTTTACGACGGAGCAGGTCGGGTCGTGCCTCGTGACGCCCAGGATGCCGATAAATAACGGATCTTTACCGTCTATCTATACCTTTATTTACACATCTTTACTGTATCTGAAACGTTATTTAATCAGGGCTTTGGTACCTGTTTCTTTTTTATGGGCCAGACTTAGCACGACTTAGAACGTGTTAGACTTTTTATTGCTAGTAGGTACTTTACTATACCAGTTGCCTCGGCAATCATTGATTTGCTTTTATAAATCTTAAAATTTCTCGAGAGTGTCATCAAGGGGTGTAAAAATAGCTTACGACCTAAAACCTACCAAATATATAAAAAAAATGGTTAAGCCGATTTGGAGGAGTTCGATAACAAACACGCATTGTAAACGAGTGTTTGGAGAAGATTTGAAACCTTTGAAACCGCGGTTTTGTAGTGGGAGAACGTTAAATCTTAAAATTTCTCGAGAGTGTCTACACTAAGGGGTATAAAAATAGCTTACGACCTATACTAAAACCTACCAAATATACAAAAAAAATTGATACGATTTGGAGGAGTTCGATTACAAACACGCATTGTAAACGAGTATTTGGAGAATATTTGAAACCTTTGAAACCGCGTTTTTGTAGTGGGAGAACGTGAGATTCTTGGATTAAATCTCGGTTTCGTAACAATATTATTGTAATTTAATTTGAGCATCTTCATCCTGTTCTCCGCCATTATTGTACACCCCGTCCCTTACCTTCCTCTATAATCCTTTCCTCTCTTAATCAGGTTGCCTGGAAGAAATCGCTCTAAGCGATAAGGCCGCCGGTTGTCGCACTATTTTAATTATATTGTATTCTTTTATTGTAAATTGTGTGAACAATAAAGCGTTTTCTATTCTATTCTTTTCATTGGGAACTCAAACTTCAAGTATTTGAAGTACGTTCCATTTACGGTAGGTTCCATTATTTTTACCCTTATTTTTTTTGTTATTTTTTTATAATTTACCTTCCATTATTTTTGTAACAAACCGCTCATCTCAAAACCGTGATATGGTTGGTAGGGTGGGTATAAAAATAATACATGTATAATTATTCTTTTTATTTCACGTGCAATACAAGTCAAAAGTCAAGTCTAAAATTGTGAAACACACTGCTCAGAACCAGAAATTACTTACTTAGCATATAACAAATGTATTACAAATACCTAGTGGTTCTCAGAGTTAAGCTGGAAACATACTATTGGACGCGGCTTACGGACGCGACTGAAAGCCGCGACTAATAGGTATCTAGATAATGAATAGTCCGATAGTGTGCACGGCGCGCGCGGTGTGATATGTCGCGGACGTCACCTTGGTCTGACCTTGAGCGTTCGGACGTCCGAGAGCGATCTGGCGCGCCGGATGTTTTCGACTGTGCACACTGCTAAGTCGCGGCTGTCAGTCGCGTCCGTCAGCCGCGTCCGATAGTATGTTTCCAGCTTTAAAATCACTTTATGAAATAACAATTGAATTAATAATAATTAAAATCGTTGCTCGCCTGAATTCCACGACGCGACGCCAAAATCTAAAATGGCGGAGCATACTCGTAGCTACTGTCGATGGCAATGGAATGTTGGGAATGACATTACCAAAGAGGTTAGAATACTACGATTTCATTCGCCCTAAATCACCAAGCAGGTTACATTGATAATTGTGCTTTATCAACAAAATCTAAAACACCCGAAAAAAATAGTATTCATGAGGTTTTTAATGTAGAATTTCTCATGTGCAATTTTAAAGCTTTCGGCGGGAACGTGAAAAAATCGTGTTGTTAAATTGTTTTTATTTGCAATAGGTAAGTATGTGTTTTTCTATCAGTACCTGATGATTAGTGAAAAGTTATGGCATTTCATTTAATATGAGCTATATTGTGTGACGCGACTTACGTACGCTAATAACTTGTTAATAGGTTTCCGTACTCAAAGGGTAAAAACGGGACCCTATTACTAAAGCCGGAAACATACTTTCGGACGCGGCTGACGGACGCGACTGACAGCCGCGACTTAGCAATGTGCACAGTCTTAAAACATCCGGTGTGCCAGATCGCTCTCAGACGTCTGAACGCTCAAGGTCGTCCGAAGGTGACGTCCGCGACTTATGTCCGATAGTGTGCACGGCTCAGTGTACTTTAATAGTCTAGGTCGCGGCTGTCAGTCGCGTCCGTAAGCCGCGTCCGAAAGTATGTTTCGAGCTTAAGACTCCGCTGACTGTCTGTCTGTCACTAGGATGTATGTCATGAACTGTAATAGCTAGCAAAAAGGTATACTAAAAACAGAGTAATATAAATATTTAAGGGGGGCTCCCATAAAATAAACGTGTTTTTTCATTGCCGAGAACCTTCCGTACGAACCTTTCATGAGCGAGTCCAACTCGTACTTGGTCGACAAACTTAGAAGCTTCTAAAGTCTCTTATGTTTAACGGCGATATGAATTGACCTTATTTTGACCTTGACTTTTTCGGACTTTGAATACGACTGTGAATATATATATTTTGTATAATTTTTCTGTGAATGTCATAATTAGGTAGGTAGGTATTGATATAAACTTGACGCTAGCAAATGATAAACCGTGTGACGCCACATATTATAGAAGAAAAAGTACAATAATAACAATTACAAAATAACCCTGCCCATTCAAACTAAGTAGGTACCTATTCCTGGTTTTAAATGAATTCAGCGATTCTCTAATTGTAGGAAGAAAGATCAGTAAAATCCAATTGGAAAGGGATTTTACGACAGAAGGATTAATAGTCCAGTTATTGAATGAGGAGCAGATTGATTTGGATAAAATTAGATCGTTCAAGGTCAGCCGCCATTTTGAAATAGAATGTAGGTGACAGGGTTGTTATTTTACTACAATGTAAGACCATTTTAGTTTCAGTTTTTTTTAATGTTTAAACGTATTTGTATAATTTTACGTACAATATATTTTAATATAAATGGGTAGCTAGCTAGTTAGATAGTTTTTATTTCTCTTAAGACATTAAATTAAATACAGGACAGGTAATTTGATTTTTTAGATGAAATTCTAGTTTAAGAATCCCTTTTAATAAAAAGTTGTAGCGCTTGCAGCGCTCATAGCGTAGTTTGGCAAGGTTTAAAGATTTTCAAAGTTAGGCAACGTTTAGCACGATCAGTTTTTGGATGGGTGACCGCGGGTGGCATTTATAACTGAGCGCTACCGTGGCTTGGATGACACCCTAAATTGTAGGCCTCGGTTGTTTTAACCGTTTAAATGTCAGAGGCCATCAGGCGGCTTTAAAGTTCTGACACCAGGGCTAGCCACCCGGTATATACGAACTTACTTCCTTTTACTTACAATGAACAGTATGGCGTATGTGGACATGAAGCCAGTCGTTGCGCAGTAGCAAATTCATAATTATGTCAGATGTGTTCAGGGGTGGGGATTTACGCATCTCATAGTTAACTTCACCGAACGTATTAAGTTTGATTTGGCTTATAAGAATATTTAACTCTTCAACCATCCTTGGAAGCCGTGGTGGTCTAGTGGTAGTGACACCCGCCTTACAATCGTGAGGTTGTGGGTTCAAATCCCGGTCCCGTACCAATGAGTTCTTTGGAATTTATGTACGGAATTTAACACCGCTGGCTTTTCGGTGAAGGAAAACATCGT
This sequence comes from Hypomecis punctinalis, assembly GCA_949316475.1. Taxonomy (NCBI): domain Eukaryota; kingdom Metazoa; phylum Arthropoda; class Insecta; order Lepidoptera; family Geometridae; genus Hypomecis; species Hypomecis punctinalis. The sequence goes on from OX438813.1 coordinate 18,886,845, forward strand.
GAGGCAACCTGCATATGTCAGTAGAAGAAATTCGATGGCGTATGTGAATCCACCAACCCGCACTGGGCCAGCGTGGTGGATATGGCCCAAACACCCTTCGTGGGTAGTCCTACGTCCTGCAGTGGACTATTGAAAAGGCTGATACAGATACAGATACAGATACAACCATCCTTTGTGCAACTCAACGTAAAAGGTCAATTAACCATTAACCTTTTTACTAGAAATAATTATATTTTTGCAAAAAAATAGCATGAACGACTTCACCTGTGTACAGAATTCGCGAATATATCGCACGGATCGATGTAGCATTTTTGTTATTGTTGATTTATCAAAAATGGCTCAGCCGATTTCGATAAAGTATTTCTTAATAATTGGTCTTGGACTAATTTCGAAGTATACTCTTTCCAATAAAAAAATATATTAAAATCGGACTACTAAGAAAAAAGATATGCGTAGATATACATAAAAAGAATATAATATATAGGTACGCGCCGAATTGAGTAACCCCTCCGGTTGGTTCGTCGGTCAAAAATACATTCTTAGAAGTATGTAACTGCCGTTGAATGTTGTTGCGTCTTTAAAAATATCTTTTACCTTCTACTATATCCTGCACCAACACGATAACGTATTCATTTTTATACAAGTTTCCTTAGAAAAATCTACTACATAATTCTTGATAGCAAAAAACACGAGAGGCCCTAAGAGGACGGAGAGAGGTCCCCTCGACGATATAAAGGAGTAGGATCCCTCAGCCGAGAAATTACTGCGAAAATGTTTCGCTATAAAACACGAACTTGGCGCTTAGCTGGATTTACACGAGGGTTTTTATTCTGACTTGTTCGTATGAAAAGTTGGCGGTTTAAGAATGTCTAGAAGCAGGTGTTATCATTAATGTATTGGCAAATAGATATGACTATCAGTACCAACATAATTAAAAACCATATCCTTAAACTGAAAAATTAACGCAGTAAAATCAGTCCATACCCGTGACAGTACAGTAACTAGTACTCTTTGCTAGTACTCTACCGGCCTTTTAATAGTCCACTATCAAACGCAAGCCTATTTATGAAGGCAGAATGAGCCATATCCTCCAAGCTAGCCCAGTGCGGATTGGTGGATTAACATACCGATCGATCGAATGCCTGATCGATCGAACGCAGGTTGCATCACGTGCACAAAAATTCTACACAACTCTTTGGTACTAGACCGGATCGGAGTTCGAACTTTTTGATTTAGAAGTTACGCTTGAGTGAGCGTTTCTCCTACTAGGATACTACGACTTGAAGACCAAGACCGAATAAAAAACAAAACAAGAAAACAATAAAAAAAACCTTAAACCCTTCTCAAAACAAGACTATCTGAAACAGAAAATAATCCTGAAAATATCTAGGTATTTTCAGATATGAAAACATGTCTCAAGCATAAGAAACTCATATTTTTTAGGAGTTTGGAATTATGTGACCCTTGAAATTGTGTAGGAATTCATAATAATTTATGTTATTTTTATAAATATTATTCACGACAAATTCCCTAAATGATTCTCTATTAACAAGGAAAATTCCAAGAGTTTTTGAGCGAGCAAAATTGAGGAAAACTGCAAGGGAAAATTAGAAAAAATCGTCACAAAAACTAACAAAAGATTAATTTCGATTACGGTGGGCGACACAAATAATTTCTCTGCGGAAATAACTAAATACCTACTTATTTTGTAAAACATGGTAGATTAGCTGCGACTGGGACTTTCGTTTGTTTATTGTTGTTGTTTCACATTTTCTGGAATGAAAATAATAACGGGAAATGTTTTTCATTATTCTCGTATAAATGTTAATTTGTTTTATTAAAGAAAAGTTAATGTACATTCTAAATAATAAATTGAAGTGATCGCCATTAAGAAAACATTACTTGAAATGTAAAAATAATTCGCTTCGCTGTATGCTTGTCAATAGTAAACTTTCATGTATTATATACATGATAAAAAAAAATTGTATCAATTTCAATTCTTTAATTTATAACTTACCTTTAACTTTAACTTTTTACTGCCTTAGTGGTTAGTGAACCTGAGTTATGGATTAAAGAGGCGTGGATTCGAGCCCCACCCAGGGCAAGCATTTTTGTGATGAACATAGGTGTTTGCTTTGTGTCTGGGTGTTATTTAGGTACTATCTATAATTATGTATTTAAAATATCTATGTGTAGTAGGTCTCTGGCAGCCATATCACAAGCTTTGCTTAGTTTGGGGTCAGAGACCGTGTGTGAGACAAAAGAAAAATAAATAAAAAAACTGTAGTATGATTATCACGTGGAATTAATAAAGGTGGACCATGGCCTTTTGATTTGTACATAACTCATCATTTAGGTGGATCACCGGCAAAAAAAAAACAGGCCGTGGTCCACTCAGGTGAACTAAGCAGGTGGACTACGACTGACTTCTGATATTTAATTGATGCATTGCAATTTGACTGTAATTATTAAAATAGTATTACGAATCATGTTCAGGAAAATTGGAATGTAATACGAATTTTTCACCGGGAAAATATACACAAAAATTATATAATGACAAAAGTTTCCTATTAACCGAAAAATAGACAAATCTCATATAGTCACAATAAAATTTAGACAAATCAATCCTGTTACAAATTTTACTGATTGTTGGACCGTTCGAATTTCTTGAATTATTTCTCCATCCCAAGTGAAATTCTAATGCCTACATTATAAATTATTATAATCAACGAGCCACTAGGACTCAATCTTGTCCTTCGATACAGACAGACAGTGATGGCGTTATATAATAGCTAGTAAAGAATAAAAGTGCTTATTAGAGCGTGTAATTTTATAATTTATCTGTTTTTGTCTCTATGTAAACAGCGAAACGCTGTTCACCTTCATTGTTTTAAAATACTCTGTCATGTTAACAAAAACAAAAACCGAAGCTGCTGGAACGTAAACCCTTCCATATAATAAAATAAAAGCCCCATACAAACAAAGTATAACGAAGTGTCACAGGAGAAAAAAATGCGAGTTAGATGTGTTCATAAAGCCAAGGTGGAGGCCCATAACTCCCGGTTCCCGGCATGAGCGCGTAAAAATTTGATAACATTGCTATCCTGTGACACAGTAACGGGAGGGTAACTGGACTTATGATAGGGCAGCTAGCTAGCTAGCTACGCCCTTTGGGCTTACTCGAAACCTGAATAAATAAAGGTTTATTTCACTACTAGAGAACTTTTTAAATACTATCTCTATGTATAGCCTACCACTATTAAGAATAACGTACTTTTCAAATAGTAAAAGTTAGTTACGAGTAGATGTAGGTATTTAGTCCTACTAATAATTATAAACACGATAGTTTGTATGTATGGATGTTTGTTCCTCTTGCAAAAACTACTGAACGGATTGAGATACAACTTTGCAATAGTAATGTTTATAAATCAGAATAACACAATATCCTACTAATATTACAAACGCGAAAGTTTGTGAGGATGGATGGATGGATGGATGTTTGTTACTCTTTCACGCAAAGACTACTGAACGGATTGAGATGAAACTTTGCAATAATATAGCTTATATATTAGAATGACACATAGGCTATTAATTATAATGATATTGCGTCAAAAATCAAAATATCATGCTGGCGAAGCCGCGGGTAAAAACTAGTAGGCTATAATTTATAAAGATAATGCGTGAAACGAAGTTCGCACAAGCTAAAGTTACATTGTGAACTGGATTATCATTTTTGCTTACCTTATTTCAATAAGATAGGGTCAGTAAGTATGAAAGTGTACGTTTTCTCTGTTTGACTCTATCTTGATTCATATTTGAAGCATTTCTTCTCTACCCACACACTCCTTTAACTCTGATGTCATCATTCGTTTCGATAGATAAGACTTTAGACACGTTCTAATAACAACTTTTTTTGCATCGATGGTTTTGCTTACCCTTATTCCAATAAAATGGGCCCAGTATAGTACCAAAGTGTACGTTTTCTGGGCTCAATTCTATCTTGCTTCATATTCGAAACACTTTTCCTCCACTCGCATACTTATTTCAAGCTGATGTCATTATTTGTTTCGATAGATCAGACTCTATAATTATTACACAAGTTCTAATAACACTGTTTTTTTAGTTCGATGGTTGTAAGTGAAACAACATGGAAACAGCCGACAAGACTCAAAATTCATGTTTTTTGTATGTGAAAACGCTGGTGACTCGATGCGGCAACCGCAGTGACCGCATGGTTTTCATGATAAAATTCAACACGGGCTCGTTGTGGTAAGCGGTACTGGGGCCGCATTGTGTACGCGTTCTGACTTTTTGCTTCGCTTTTTCTCCTGCTCGTGCCAGTTACTCGCGCTACGAGAGCGAGCGGGAAGCGAAACCGAACGTCAGAACGCATACACAATAAGGCCGCTGGACTCGAAAGTTTTATCATTCGGTTAAACATCGTGTAATGTTGTCACCATTATTTCATTCACATTTAATCATCAATTACAAATAATTTAATGATAACATCATAGTTTGACGTCATATTAGAAAAAATACAATTTAATTACAAAAATCATCATCATCATTTCAGTCATTAGGATCTCTAGTAAGACCTATTGGAAGCAGATTACATCCAGAACATTCCCGAGGCTCCATCTTGTGGATGTTTATCCTATGCCGTTCTTGCCGGTACGTGGTCTCTACTCGAGAAATTGAGTAAAGCTGTTCGGAATTAAGAATTATTTGAATTGAAGTTGTTGAATACAATTATTATTATAGATCGAATCATACAACTTGGCGGTTGTGATGTTAGTTACAAGCTGCGTATAACTCAATCCTGAATGAAGCTCGCTTAACAGCTGCAAGTGGATTGGGTTATCCGCAGCTCGTAATTAAAATTACATATGTCTAAAGTGTGTTTATTTCAAAAAATATTTTACCTACATTACGCTATATTTTCCGAATTTCAAACAGATTAAATAGTAGCCATGGTGGTCTAGAGGTAGTGACACCCGCCTTACGATCGTGAGGTCGTGGTTTCAAATCCCGGTCCCGTACCAATGAGTTCTTCGGAATTTGGAACTTCACACAACTGGCTTTTCGGTGAAGGAAAACATCGTGAGGCAACCTGCATACGTCCGTAGAAGAAATTCAACAGCGTATATGAATCCACCAACCCGCACTGGACCAGCGTGTAGGATATGGTCCAATCACCCTTCGTAGGTAGGCCTACGTCCTGCAGATGACTTATTAAAAAGGCTGGAACAGTACAGTAAACAAATTGACAATATATTAACGTATCGGTGTTCATCAATAAAGTAGGTATAGTTTCGTAAATAGAAAGCGTTCTCTCCGTCGATACTGTAAATATCCTAAATCAATGTTGCCTATCAAATAAATTGAGGAAAAAATACATTTCCAAATGGTTCCAATAGTTATTTGGCTATTTCACGATGTTTGAGGCAACAAATTATAAGATAGATAGATATTACAGGATTTTTGTTTGTTTTAATGTAGATATATCTATGGACGGTATTTGTGAATCCGCAATGTAAGTATTTTTTTTATTTCGAATAGGTTCGCGTTTGGCTACGCACTGCCTGATGTTAAGCAGATGTGCGGTCTAGGGTGTAGCACGCTTACCTAGAATATACCTATTTACTCGGGATTTGAAGACACTCACGTTGTACTTTAACGGGAAGACAGACCCAGGCAAAGCGTTCCACATTCCGGCTGTTCGTATGAGGAATGAGGATTCGAAACGCTTAGTTCTAACGCGCGGAATGTCCACCATAAAAGGGTGGCGCTTTGGTCGCGTCCGTCTAGCCGTAGAAGAAAGGGGCAGGGGGGACCAGATTGTGCAACTCCTGGGCGCACTCTCCGAAGTGTATCCGGTAAAAAGCCGACAAACACGCCACCTTGCGACGATGCTCAAGACTTTGCAGCTGCGTCTTATTATTATAGTAGTTAGCAGTAGTTTTATTATTATAGTTTTACATTAATATAGTTTATTGTAACTACCAAAATCGCATATTATGGACCTATAAGCATCTATTCCTAAAATACGCCTTAAAAATTGGACATACAAACACATTGTTTCATTTTAAATTTGACTGTTTTATGATATTGGTGACGTAATAAGGGTTTTATTTATGCTCCGGCGTAAAAAAGGGGTTTTATGTGTTTGAAGAAAAAAAAGATATAAATGTTTGTTCATGACGTAACACCAACAATACTGACAAAATAACATATTTATTATTTCAAACAGTAACGTTTTGGTGCGGTTACAAAATAATTTGTTCAATTTTTTTTCACTTTTAATATACTTTTAAGATTTTTAAAGAATTGAAGTTTGATGAAAAGTTAATCAAAAATAACTAAGGACACACTTGAAGTTGCTTTCGAATTTATTTAAGACTGCCTCGGTGGCTCAGTGGTTAGTGAACCTGACTTCTGGATCAAAGAGGCGTGGGTTCGATCCCCACCCAGGGCAAGCATTTTTGTGATGAACATATGTGTTTGCTCTGTGTCTGGGTGTTATTTAGGTACTATCGATTTAAGTATGTATTTAAAATATGTATATGTAGTATATCAGTCTCTGGCAGCCATATCACAAGCTTTGCTTAGTTTGGGGTCAGAGACCGTGTGTGAGATGTCCCCCAATATTTAATTTATTTATTTATGTATGTAACACTTACGTAACTTACGGATACATTAAGAAATTTTGATAAACGACTTACAAAGAGAGTTAACATTTACAAATACCTCACTTATGTATACTATCCGCCACACAAATCGGCGGATGAGAAGTTAGTCGCAGATAACACTTCGCCGTGATCCGCTAATTATTGCAGGCATTGGGATCGCGCGGAAGGCACAAGGTTGGCGGACGGGTGTGCCCCGGCGTCTCGTCTCTCTTTCACCTGCGCATAACTTCCCATCAGCCGATTTGTGTGGCGCTTAGTATATGTTAAACTTACAAGTGAAAGGGCGGGGTAAAGTGAATTTTTATAGGTTTTAAAATGAGAAAAATTATACATTCGAAACATGTTAAAACGGTGCAATTTTTCTAAAAAATAGTAAAGTTTGATTAACCCGGCCTAATCAAACTTTACTATTTTTTAGAAAAATTCTAACCTTTAGGCTAACCCTGGAGTCAGAATTTTAAAGCCACCTGAAAATCTCTGACATAGCTAGACGGTTAAAATGAGCGGGGTCTACAATTTAACGTGTCATCCGAGCCTCGGTAGCGCTCAGTTGTAAATGCCACCCGCAGTCACTTCCGAATACTGACCGTGCTTAACGTTGCTTAACTATGATGATCATTAACGTACACCTAGTCAAACTACGTTATGAGCGCTACCTAAAAATATTACCTATCTAAATAATATGAGCGCTATGATATATGAGCGCTACCTAAAAATATTACCTATCTAAATAATATGAGCGCTATGATATATGAGCGCTACTTAAAAATATTACCTATCTAAATAATATAAGCGCTACCTAAAATATGACCTATCTAAATATTATGAGCGCTATGATATATGAGCGCTACCTAAAATATTACCTATCTAAATAATATGAGCGCTACCTAAAAATATTACCAAAATAATATGAGCGCTACCTAAAAATATTACCTAAATAATATGAGCGCTATGATATATGAGCGCTATAATATATGAGCGCTATGATATTTGAGCGCTATAATATATAAGCGCTACCTAAAAATAGTCTAAATTGGTATCTTAATTATTATATTCCACTTTTATAAAGCCAGTGCTAGTTTTGCTTCGTTCTGCTGATTCTGGCTGAAACCGGATTATTTTGACGTCTTCAGCTCGTCTTTTTCCATTATTTTCATATATAATTTGATTAATTGATACTAGAATGTAGACAAGTAGGAAATAGATTACTTTTTTAATTGTGTTTAAGTCATGTGAAAAATTATGCGATAAAACTACTTCATCAAGCACTGTGAATTTTAAAAAACCCGAGATCAGAGGCCACGCTTTGCTAACTTTCTGCTGACCTGACCTAAATAAAATAAACGGGTTCTGAAATTAGTTTACAGACACAAATTATCTTTTATCTAACAAAGGAAAACTTTTGTAAATATTAAACTTTACTAAAAATCATTTTTTGTAAATATTAGTCACTAAATACCACGTCAATCCCACTTTGTTTTTAGGGTTCCGTACCTCAAACGGAAAAAACGGAACCCTTATAGGATCACTTTGTTGTCCGTCTGTTCGTCTGTGTGTATGTCAAGACTCTTTATCTTAGGAACGCGTAAAGATATCGAGTTGAAATTTAAACTGTATACGTATATCTATGGTCTCTTGCAGTTGTGTAAAAGAAAAACTTCTCAGGTATCGTTTAAAAATGTTAGAGCCGTTTCTGCCGTAAAAAACCGTATATTTCGACACTCACAAAAATCAAAACCTACCAAATTTCATAGTTCTATGTCAACGGGAAGTACCCTTAGGTAACTATGAAATTTGGCGAGAAGCATTGTCTCAGAGTACATATTTATATAGGAATAAATCTGAAAACTATACATTTTTAAATTAAAGTTTAAAAAAACTTCACTAGCACATGCTAAAACAGGTTTTTGATTATTTTAACAATGTGTAATTTTCAATGTATGACGAGAAAAGTGAACAAAAAAAACTTTTTTGCCGATGGTTATAGTATAGAGATTTTAACAACTTCCTTCCCAATTTTGTAAAATTTTCTAGATTTGTACTGAACCCTCGGTGTGCGAGCCTAACTCGCACTTGTCCAGTTTTTTTTTGCTAAAGCCGGCTCTACAGTGCTTGCTTTGCTTTGTTCCGTTGACTCCAGCCTAATCAGATTTTTTCCATTGTCAGATCGTTACTGCAAGTATACTGTGTCTTTTATAATTAGTCAATTCTCATACAGTTTCAAATTAATAAGCTACCAAAATGTAGAAAAGTAGAAAATAATTTTCTCGCTGGGTATGCAAAAATTATATTACAAAACGATCACTTTAAGCATACACTGCGAATTAAAGGAAAAAGCCAAATTCAGTGACCATGTTTTGCTGACTTTCAATGAAATTAATGAATAAGTCTTAAAATTAAGTTTACAGATGCAATTTAAAACTTTTATCTAAAAGAGTCAAATTTTTGATCACGTTTAAACTAACGTGGGTTTTGCACATTCTAGTTTAAATTGTACAGGCATTAGTCATCGTATTTCTGAGTAATAGCTACTCGAGTTTCGACGTCCTTTGGCGATTTTTTTGGAGATTTGACATACCATACTAAATACTCTTATGTGTGTAATACTGGTACAATATAATTTAATTAGATGTGTAATTTTTGTAAATATTGCTTCTACTAAATAGCAACTTTTGTGAATATTATACCACGCTAATTCTAGTTTTTTTTTTTTTTTTTCTAAAGCCGCCTCTACAGTGCAAGCTTTGCTCCGTTCCGCTGACTCCAGCCTAATCCGGATTTCGCCGTCGTCAGCTCGCTGCTGCAAATTATTTTATTGTGCTTTTTTTCTTTGACTTAATCTCTGCGATAGTCTTGGTAGCTCACTCTTACGTATAATTGTCTGGGAGGCAGAGGTCTGTTTGTGTAAGGTGTTATTAAATAAATTATTTTGCCGTGTTTTAATCCGAGAAATATGAGTACTAACAAAGATGTGTAAAACAGGTTAAGTACTTAATTGGATATGCCGCCGTGCTAAAGTGATTATATTACACGGAATGCTGATGTATACATACATATTATATTACCTCACTTATTTATTATCCAATTCGTTGACCTTATGCCAAAATTACCCTAGGTACTTTTATATTGTACTCTAAAAGTACTTAAAATGTATATAATAATACCTAAGTATAGCAGGTGCTCCGGTTGTGCCGATTGACCCGATTGTGGATATTTTATTGTCAAAAATATTGCGTAAATGGTATTTACAAACAATGTAACAACATCAATATTGTTTGGGTGAATCTTAAATTATATATGTATTTTTAAATATTATTTAAACATTAAATTGTATAAATTATCGTTAAAATTCAAAGTGGCCACATATGATACTAAAATGGTCATAACCGGGGCACCTGCCCTATATATTTTTAACTTTGACTGGCTCCTAAAAGATTCTGTGTTAGCAAAATAACCAAGTATGGTAGCGCAGCGATCTGAAATGTGACTTAGCCTCTGATATTAATAGTTACTCTTCTTTGTCTTAATTTAGTTCGTACCAGCATCAATCCCAACCTCGTGGAGATTTTTTCTACTTGGTCTTTCCATCTGTACCGTTGGCCCACTATCCTTAGCCAAAAAGTGTCTTACTCAAATCCACCGCCAGGTTCATGGCCTAAAGCGTTAATAATTCCGCTCTCGTCGTGTCTAAAATTAATTTTAATGAGGGAAAGTTGGGAGGGCTTAACAAAAAATGGCGGATTATGCATTTCGCAAAGTAAAAAGTTTTGGGGTAGATTTCGCATATCCAGCTACTTTATAACGGTTTATGTTTTTAAAATAATGACTAAGCTTCTAAGTATTCCAAACTTTAGAATTGTGTATGATAAAGTTCTATTCATGTAGTAGTTATGTATGTTTATAATAGGTAGGTATAATGTAATACTGTACTCAGGTAAAAAGTAAGTAAAAGTTACGATAGATAGAATGAGGGAGCATAGTTATAAAAAAAACTGGACAAGTGCGAGTCAGGCTCGTACATCGAGGGTTCCGTACAAATCCAGAAAATTTCACAAAATTGGGAAGTAAGTTGTTAAAATATCTCTATTATAACCATCGACAAAAAAGTTTTTTTCACTTTTCACGTCATACATCGAAAATGACACATTGTTAAAATAAATAATTAAAAACGGTTTTAGCATGTGCTAATGAAGTTCTTTTATATGATACCTTACATGATACGATTTACTCACTTTGAATTTTGAGCCGATATTTCGTGAATTTTGAGGCCCTACATTTTGTGATTTAGCTAAAAATGTACAGTTGTCAGATTTATTCCTATATGTGTACTATGAGACAATGCTTCTCGCCAAATTTCATAGTTCTATGTCAACGGGAAGTACCCTGTAGGTTTTGTATTTTGTGAGTGTCGAAATTTGCGGTTTTTTACGACATAAACGGCTCTAACTTTTTAAAACAATAACTGAGAAGTTTTTCTTTTACATAACTGCAAGAGACCATAGATTTACGTATACAGTTTAAATTTCAACTCGACATCTTTACGCGTTCCCGAGATAAAGAGTCTTGACATACACACAGACGGACAGACGGACAAAAAAGTGATCCTATAAGGGTTCCGTTTTTTTCCGTTTGAGGTACGGAACCCTAAAAAACACACAAAAAATAAAAGCTAATTGTGTCAAATTATTTTTCGAGATAATCCTTAAAGCAGAAATCTACCGCGACAACTTTTCTGGAGCATTTTTACGATACAGCCTCGCTGGTGTAAAAGTTGAAAATATTTTGTTTATTAATGGCGCAAACATTGTAAAGGTAATGGAGAGTTATGTGACTTAGTAATTATGTGGTTTGACATTTTTTCCGCGGTTCTTTTGTATCTCGTACTGTGTGTGTGTGTGTATTTTATTATTATATTTTGCCTAACTTCGTAGCAGTGGCGCATGGCACGGTGTTTTTGTGAGGATTAATATGTAGGCGCACCCATCCGACTTTTTACATCAGTTTTTGTACTGTACTATCGTACCAGCATTTTAAAAGTTCATAGCTGAACACATGCCCACATAAGGCGATTGAGCCATATCCATCACGCTGGCCCATTGCTGAGTGACTGATTTCCATCGATTTTTTCTGGGACAATTATGCTGTAATACTTTTTTTTTATTTCAAATAGGTTTGCGTTTGACTACACACTGCCTGATGTTAAGCAGATATTCGGTCTAGGATGTAGCACGCTTACCTAGAAGATACCTATTTACTCGAGATTTTAAAACACCTACATTGTACTTTAACGGAAAGACAGACTCAGGCAAAGCGTTCCACGTTCTGGCAGTTTGTATGAGGAATGTGGACTCAAAACGCTTGGTTCTAACGCGCGGGATGTCCACCATAAAAGGGTGGTGCTTTGGTCGCGTTTGTCTAGCCGTACGATAGAAGAACATAATACATGCATGCATAGAAGCTGCCTCACTGATATTTCCTTTCACTCTAAAATCCAGTGCTGTGTGAATTTTTACATAAAATCCAAAGAACTCATAGACTCTACTAGACCGCCATATAAGTTTACGGCGCATAGTTACCAGCCAGTTTTAATAGTCCACTGAAAAGTGATTGGGCTATATCCGACACGCTAGCCCAGTGCGGGTTGGTAGATTCACATACGCCATGGAATATTTCTACGAAATTATTCAGATTGTTTCACGTTGTTTTCATTCACCGAAAAGCCAGTGGTGTAAAATTACACGAATTTCAACGTCAAAAAAATATTGGTCAGCGTGTGTGGGAAGAAGAGTGCCGCGATAAACTTGCTATAGTTTTGCGGCACCTAATTATTTATTAAGAAATTAAAATTGTAAATGAAAAAAAAACTCTTTGGTACGGGACCGGGATTTGAACCTAGACCTCACGACTACTACCACTAGACCAACATAGCTTCTACTACGGCGTATACAAGGGGGTGCTATCGTCCAGTTTGAAAATCTCTGCTCCATTTCAATACATCATAGACTAGTACATATGATAAATATAATATTAATTTTCTAATTGCTAGACTCCTCTCAATTTATGATTTGACAGTCACTTTACATCTAAGGAGTAGGTAAGTAGGTGGCATGACCTATTAACGCTAACTAAAATATTCTAAAGATAATAATACAGAAGCCTTACAATATTACTGCGAAGCAGTTTGTAACTCATTACAAAAGCATGATTTTGTTACTGAGAAGAAAATATGCAGAGAAACATGTTTCAGCATAAATTGTTTGGCTACTAGATTGTTCAGATGATCTGACCACAGGGTTTATATGGTATCGTTAATCTAACCACTCTCTACTCGGTTATGAAAAATGCAACACTTGCCATCGAATCGCCTCGCTTCGTATGAAAGTATCATCCATCCATCCATCAGCTATACCCTCCATACTTCTGGTCATAGACACGATTATGAACTTTGGGATGTACATAATTCATTATATCATGATACCGAGGTCATGTCGTTGCAGTCATAAGGTGAGTATAGACTACAACATTTGCTTGTAATAAAACAACGAGCCGCTCTATGATAATGTATCACCTTTCACGAACCAGACGTCGAGCACGCTCGCCGTTTTGTTATTACAGCAATTGTTTAATCCAACGGGTGTAACATTTTGTAGAGCCTTTGCACGAGCGCGGGCGATGCGCGGAGGCAACATTATACGCACGAAATTTTAAGAAAGAGTGAACGCAAGGTACAACGAAATGTTACGGATAAATGGACACTGGTTGTAAACATTACGCCAAACAGAGCGCCGAGCATTCGCAGGAACGTTACATTACATACAAATGCTCGAGAAAATGTTGTACTCTATACTCACCTATATGACCATGATATTCTTGCTGGCAATACAGTGTGACATAAAACAGTAAAAATCAATTATTCGGGAACTAAAAACTCTTGCTAAAACCACTACCTAGCTATTAATTGTTAATTTTATTCCACTACCTAGCTATTAATTGTTAATTTTATTCCACTACCTAGCTATTAATTGTTAATTTTATTCCACTACCTAGCTATTAATTGTTAATTTTATTCCACTACCTTGCTATTAATTGTTAATTTTATTTAATTTGTATTGTATTGTGTTATTTTGTGGATTGTAAACGGGAAAACAAATCATTCACCATCTAAATTACTGGAGCAGTTATGCCAGCGGCCCTGAGCCACTGCTGAACATAGGTCTTCCCAATGGATCTCCAATAAAACCGGTTGGAAGCGGCTTGCATTCTGTGCGATTTTGCGGTCTTAATTAGTTCATCTATAGACAAAAGACAGTTATTTATTAGGACAAAATAAAATTAAACAAAACCACAAAACAAGCAACACTACAAAACAAAAAACAAACAGCATAAACAACTTGGAGCAAGTATGTACTAGAGAAGCTACTAGCGTATAGGGTGTGAGAAAAAATGATGTTTATGTTTTTATCATATTCAGACTCTAGATAATAGTAAAAACCTGCATAATAAATACTAATTGAAGTGATAGAAAATGGATAATAGTTCATAAATATCTTAAGCATCTCATCAAAAATTCAACAGTAGTTTTTTTTCTGACTACAACTAGTAATAATACTATCTTCTTTGCTACAACGTCTAGGCCGTGAGTAGTAGTCAGACAAAAAAAACGTATACGCAAATAGAGACAAAAGATATTCCTTTCGTCCTGTTCACTCTTTATACTTGCACATCTCGCCTTCTCCTACTTTTGTAATTATTGTTATTTAGCGCCTTGTCTAGTTATATACTTCACTATGATAAACAATCAATCTTTAATATTATTCAATGTCATCCTAATCACTTAATTTTATTTTTGTCACAACCCGGTCTTACTTGATGTGATGGTAGTGGAGCAACCAGCGCTGGTCTTCCGGAATGCGACCCGATCTGACTAGACGTCCTAAGCTGCGTATGCTAGAACTTAAGTGGTCTATTAGAGATATGTTATATTAGGCAAGATTTATTATACTGGGGCTTTAGTCGCTAAGCGATTATGCCAGCCCCGTTTTACTAATAATAAGGTACATTCAAAAGGGATTTGAGTCCCTACGCTGAGTGAGTATGTCCGAGACCATGGCATACAAGGTCCTCGCTGCATCGCTCATGGGTGCAGCTAGGATACCTTGAAATATGCCAACGTCTCGAGGATTAACTCCGTACTCCCGCATCATAAATACTCTCATATCCTTGCTCCGACCACATGCATCGAGAAGATGGGAAACATCCTCATGGCTTCCACAGAGCGAGCAAGCCGAAGATTCAGCCCTACCCATTAGATGTTCAAAGTTGAAGGCAAGATACTTATGATTGTACATTACCGCACTATTTTTTCACACAGTCATGAGCTGACTCTCTGTTTCGACATTCTACTCAATTCTCATAATTAGCTTATATTAGTAACACTATTACTGACACCAATTCTCCAAGGTCAATAGTTCTAACATTCTAACCTCTATAATAACTGGAAACCGTATAAAGTTGTTCACCAAACAAACTGGGCGCCAAGGGCCAAGTTATTAGTCGTGGTAAAAACTAAATTAAGATTGTATCACTGATTAACTACGTGTGGGCGAAATATATGCCTATATTTTATATTATCGCTAAACAAATGACAAAGTTTTGATGGCCGTGGCTGTGTATTCCATGTTATGTGATTATTACGAAAAAAAAAAACATTTTTAATTAAAATACCTAATAATATCTCACCTATGGGATGGCTCTGCCAAATACCAGTTGGAGGCTTTAGAGTCCATTAAAAGGCGAGCCAGGAGACTGATAGGCAACGAAACCTTGACTGAGTCGAAGCTGCAAAGTCTCGAGCATCGACGTAGGGTGGCGTGTCTGTCTGCCTACTATCGGATACACTTCGGTGAGTGCGCCCAGGAGTTGCACGATCTGGTCCCACCTGCCCCTTTCTTCTATCGTACGGCTAGACAGACGCGACCAAAGCGCCACCCTTTTATGGTGGACATCCCACGCGTTAGAACCTAGCGTTTCGAGTCCACATTCCTCATACGAACTGCCAGAATGTGGAACGCTTTGCCTAAGTCTGTCTTTCCGTTAAAGTACAATGTAGGTATCTTCAAATCTCGAGTAAATAGGTATCTTCTAGGTAAGCGTGCTACATCCTAGACCGCATATCTGATTAACATCAGGCAGTGTGTAGTCAAACGCAAACCTATTTGAAATAAAAAAAAAATAACATAGTCACAAAGTTCTCAAATAGGAATCACGTACAGGTAAGCGTAGCGTGAGAAATCTAGGTAAAGCTGTGGATAGACAAACAATTAGAACCGTAAGTCCTACAGGCGATCTATATGTAGGTAGACGTCCTATGACTGAATGATGATGATTTATAATATGTAATATGTATCTTTATAAGTTATCGTAAAGTTGTCATATCACTCCTTACATAGCTTGATTAAGTGATTCTAATCGATCACCTATGTGAGCCAATCTGCACAGCCAGTCTACATAGGGGAGACCGCGTGTAGCATTTGCAACTGAGACCTAATGTGGCTCGGGCGACACGATAATTGAAGGTACCCGTTAAAACATGTCAGAATGTCTTTGAAAATACAGTAACAGTAATATAATTGTGAATGATTAAAAAATGTTACATCAATGAAATTAATGTTCCTTAAAGAGCCATTGTTTCAATAGAAATGAAGAAAAATTAAAAGAAACAAATTCTTTTTGTAATACGTCATTGTTAAAGAACAAAGAAACTGGACCGAATTCGAAACGTTTGTAATTTTTTCTCTGCGCTTTGAGGATGGAAGAATTACAATGCAGACAGGAAAACATAGAAATTATGTCGTATTCTTGGTAGAGAGGTTAAATCAAAATAACTCCTAGAGTAGATAGCCGTTTCTAAAAAAATTACTCTTCAATTTTTAAAAACTGGTGATACTACAATGAAGAGTAACTTATCGTGCCGTCAAAAAGATGGTAGGTAATTCTTTTTATAATTTGTCAGTGCACGTCTCAGATGAAAATTAAAAAAAAGACATCTTCACCTGCTATAACTCACCGAAATTAAGCAACGTTCCGCACGGTCAGTATTTGGATGGGTGACCGAGGGTGACATTTTGCAACTGAGCGCTACCGTGGCTCGGATGACACGATAAATTGTAGGTCCCGGTTGTTTTAACCGTTTAGCCATGTCAGAGGCCTTCAGGCGGCCTAAAAAACTCTGACACCATGGCTAGCCACCACGAACTTTCTTTTTTTTTTTTATTAATAAAATAAATAAATATCTTACTCACGGCCTCTGATCCCAACCTAAGCAAAGCTTGTGATATGGCTGCCGGAGACTGATATAGACTATATGATATAGACTATAGACTACATATACTTGTTTTTTTGATATGCATACTTATATAGGTAACTAAATAACACCCAGACACAGAGCAAACACCTATGTTCATCACATAAATATTTGCCCTGGGTGGGGATCGAACCCACGCCTCTTGGACCCTGAAGTTAGGGTCACTAACTACTGAGCCACCGAGGCAGTCTATACCTTGACCACAGTATCACTCAACCAATAAACGCCGTGGCCTATATAAAGTTCAATGACATTAATTAAATGTTATTGAATTTCACATGTTGGTCCCATAGTAAACATTGTTCATAATCACGCGTACCTTACTACCAACCTCTGTACACATGGCAAGGATCCAAAACAACAGCTAGTATATCAAACGAAGACTTGTCGTAAGTTTTACTAATGCATTGTCTGAACTTCAACTCTTATTATTACAGGTCTATTTGCTCCAGTCGCCGGTAATTTCTTTTCTTCACCCTGTGAGTTATGGCCCCTGTAGAAGCCTCGTAAAGTCCCGTTTTTTGTGGGACTAATGAGAATGTCACTTTTTATGTTTGTTTTATTGACGACAATTAAATTTCTTTTAATAAGGCAAGGAAAGCTGTGAAATTAAGGCTGAATTCCGTCTGGGTTCGACCACGATAAAATTCGTGGACCTACTTACCCTTGTTTTAATTTTTGCTTTTAGACGTAATTTTTTGACGTATTTAGCGGACAGGGTCAGATTAATTGAATTCTTATTTTTCTGTTCGTTCGTGGTGACGTTTAACGTTTCTTTCAGAAGTTCATATTGTTTTCACATCAGTTATTACTAAACACTAGAAGTTCTGCAAACAGTAGAGTTCGCGACACATCTTCATAAGCCTGTATATCTCGACTCGCTCTTGACCGATTTGGTTCATCCTCGCAAATCTTAGACTTTCCTTAGCTTTGGTCATTTAAACATTGCTCGAATTCTAAAAATAGGTTTAGCCCCAAGAAACTCACAAGATCTTTAGTTTTTTGTTAAAATAGGTCAATAGAACAATTCAAATACAGCGTAATATAATGTGACGAATTAGCTATTTATGAATTCAATATTATTATTAGTGTTTCATAATATGATATTGCTGTATGAATTGTTCTACTGACATTTTCTATCAAAAAACTAAAGATCTTGCGAGGTTCTTGGGGTTTTCTATAGATTTGGGAAATGACCTTACGCTTGATATATATTTTAACCAAGTTATACTCGTACCTTGTTGTACGATTCCTAGCAAAATATCCCCCAGAACCTTACAAAATGTTTTGTTTGCTCGAACAAATAGGTCAATAGAACAATTCGTATGGCGTGTGGTGTATGACGCAAACAATCCGGGCAAACCGAATTATCGCACAGTTCTGGAATAATCCTTGACAAATAGAAGCTTGTTCGTTACACATAGGGCAAACAAGGGCAACGAGGTGAACTACTACGGAACTTGGTGAATTCCGAATGAGTTTGCCCTGAATGATTACTTTTAGGGACACGCTGCTCACCAGGCTCTGCGATTTCAGTATTTTATCTCATGGACAGTGTAGATGATATTGTGGGTGTTTGATCATAGATAACATGTATGATTAAATATGTACTCGTACTTATTAGAAGTAAACCGAATTATCGCTCAGTTTTTTAATAATCCTCGACAAATAGAAGCTTGTTCGTTACACATATGGCAAACAAGGGCAACGAGGTGAACTACTACGGAACTTGGTGAATTCCGAATGAGGTTGCTCTGAAAAATCAGTTCTTGGGGCATTCGTTAGTTAGTATTTTTACTAGCTTATGGAAAGCGGTATAATTTTTTGATTAATTATGTAGATTCTTATTAGCGTATTTGTGTAGAAAATATTTCACTCATTCACTTTTTAATCAGACGTTTTCACGTATTCAGGGCTCAATCAGATGACAAACTCCGATTGAATGTACGATATATTTCAACGTGATTAGTGGTATATAGCATATGGTGTATTAGTGTAATTTTGGGAATACTCGTCGATTATTACACATAGGCCAAACAAGGGCAAAGCGGTGAACTACTACGGAACTTGGTGAATTCCGAATGAGTTTGCATCGAATGATCACTTTTTGGGGCACGCTTTTCACCATGCGCTGCGATGTTATTGTTTTACCTGATGGACAGTGTAGATGAGAATGTGGGTGTTTGGCCATAGATAGAATCTACAATCATACATGCTAAATCTACATTTAGAAGTAAACCGAATTGTCTCATAGTTCTGGAATAATACTCGGCAAATAGAAGCTTGTTGGTTACACATAGGGCGAACAAGGGCAACGAGGTGAACTACTATGGAACCTGGTGAATTCCGAATTAGTTTGCCTTGAATAATTACTTTTTGGGGCATTCACTCGTTTCAATTTTTACCACGACTTGACTATTTTACGTGATGGAAAGTGATATAATTTTTATAAAAATATTTGGGTTCTAAGTAGAGTATTTGTCAACTAAATTTTTATTCACTCTTTAGTCAGACCTTTTCATATATCAAACTTCCGTTGAATCTACTATATATTCAATTTAATTGATAGCTGGTATATATGTATTGTGGTATGTGTTTTTTTATTTGCGTATTCTTGGGTATAATACTAGGTACTAGCCGTGGTGGTCTAGTGGGAATGACACCCGCCTTACAATCGTGAGGTCGTGGGTTCAAATCCCGGTCCCGCACCAATGAATTCTTTGGAATTTATGTACAGAATTTCACACCACGGGCTATTCGGTGAAGGAAAACATCCTGAGTCAACCTGCATGCGTCCGTAGAAGAAATTCGAGCGTATGTGAATCCACCAACCCACACTGGGCCAGCATGGTGGATTTGGCCCAAACACCCTTCGTGGGTAGACCTACGTCCTGCAGTGGCCTATTAAAAAGGCTGGTATAGTACTAGGTAAATAGAAGCTTGTTCGTTATACATATAGGGCAAACAAAGGCAACGAGATGAACTAATATTACCTACTAACTACGGATCTTAGTGAATTCCGAAAGAGATCTGAATAATCACTTTTTGGGCACGGTTTTCAGCTGCATTTTAAAGTAAAGAAGAACGAGAATTTCATAATAATTCCCAGAGTGAAGTAAGGGCGGCTCGCTAGTACGTTTTACTATGACCTTATGGCTCACTAGTATGGCCTAGTGTGCATATTTAATTACTATTATTAGATTGCTATTGTGGGTAAGGTACACTATCATGTTTTCCTGAAGTCTTCTTAGAAACTTTTTCTCCCACAATGAGGATAAGTAAATAAAAAAAAAGTTGTTTTCATCTATTACATCCTCTATTTCCGTCGTCCTACTTTTAACGTAAGCAAGTTGCATTGTCCACTGGAAGAGACAAAAAAACTTGAATGACAGGAAAAGCCTTATCCTCAGAGCCAATAACACACTTTTCTTTGTTATTCACTCACCTGGGGACAAGCGAGCGAGTTCCCACAGTACTGTAATCTAATACCTTTGAAAGATGTTTCGTATGAGTGGGTATGATACCTTGCAGACAAACGATATGACCTAATCAGAGCGTGATATATGAGGAAATCCGCGCAAGGCGAAGATAAGCTGGGGAAAAGCTTTTATTTTTGGATGTAGGCACAAATAATATAGTGACGTATACCTAGTAAGCATATCTAAATAGGGCAGTGGTACAGTAGCACTGCGATATTAAATAGATTTACACATACCTAATTAAAGTTAAACTGTACTGTACATTCTTTTAAATATTATACTATTAAAAAATGTGCCGCGGTGGTCTAGTGGTAATGACACTCGCCTTAAGGTCGCGGGTTCAAATCCCGATCCCGTTACCAATGAATCCTTAGAATTTATGTACGGAATTTCACACCTCTGGCATTTCGGTGAAGGGAAATATCGTGAGGCAACCTGCATACGACCGTAGAAGAAATTCGATGGCGTATGTGAATCCACCAACCCGCACTGGGCCAGAGTGGTGGATATGGCCTAATCACCCTTTGAGGGTAGGCCTACGTCCTGCAGTAGACTGTTAAAACGACTGGTACAGTAACAGAACGTCTACTGTTGGACATACGCTTCCCCTATAGATCGCCCATAAGACCAGACGGATTTGTGTTCAGATGTGTTGCGATCCTGCGATCTCAATGAGGTCACCCTTTCACCTTGTGAGTGAACAGCCTACGCTGCGCAGGCCAGTACATAGTCTCCACTGGAAAACCTATCGACACTTTAGAGATACTGACTGCTTTACCATAAAAATGTATCTAGCCTCTGGTAAATAATAAAACAACAAAATTATCGGACATTCATTACATATCATTACAAGTTCAAGGTTATTGTAATGTAATGGAAAATAATACACTGATATGAGAATAATTTTATTTTACCTAAAATACATATAAGAAAATTATGAAATGAAATGAAATTTGTTTTTTTTTGTACGTGTTATGCATGTGTCGTATAAAAATATTTCATTTCATTTCAGATAAGAAAATTACATATTTAATCATAATTTTCCTGTACTTTTTTGTTAGTAACTAAATAAGTTCGTATAGAACTAAATAGGCCGGGTGTGAAGAGCGTTTGTATCTATAGGTATATGCGACAAGTTCAAAAAAATGTTTGTCTTTAAATTCGGTTGGCGGATGATAATTTTACGTGATAACGTCATAAGAAATCATTGGTGAATCAACAACTGAAACAAAACAAACGCTTCGGCAGATCGTGTCTCTCTATCGCTTGTACCGCGCTCTCGCTTGCACGATCAGAACGTGACACATTTTTGGGAGTTCAGCCGGCGTTCCTCGAATTATAAGACGTTATGACGTAAAAAAATCACACATAATATAGGTACATCCTCATCATCACATCAGTGAATTGACATCCATCCAATGCTAGATCTAGACCTCCCCTAGATCTATCTTTGCAACTGTAAAATAAAAATCACACATAATATAGGTACATCCTCATCATCACATCAGTGAATTGACATCCATCCAATGCTAGATCTAGACCTCCCCTAGATCTATCTTTGCAACTGTAAGCCTAAGTTACATTACAAAATTAGTGACACAAAATTATTATTAACTAGTTTTTACCCGCGGCCTCGCCCGCATGATATATTGATTTTTATGCTATCCCATCGGAACCCTTTATTTATCTGGGATAAAAATAGACTATGCCACTTTCCGTCTTTTAAACCCGAGTCCCTACCTTACCACCCTTAATAAAGGAGGTGGAAAAAAAGAGCAACTATTTGACGGTTCGATTCGACAGTTGTTTTTTTTTGACATTTCTTAAGCGCACTCTAGAACAGCTCGCAGATATCAGAATTTTTCCTACTTACTTAAACACTTATCGTTATATTATGGAACATTTAAGCAATATAATTATAATTATGCCTATGTGTTATTCTGATATTTATGCTATATTATTGCACGGTTTCATCTCAATCCGTTTGGTTGTTTTTGCGTGAAAGAGTAACAAACATCCATCCTCACAAACTCACAAACTTTCGCGTTTATAATATTAGTAGGAAGTAGGATATCACGACAATAGTTTCATCAATAATTTCACGTCTAAGCATCAAATTTTATAATGCATAATACTGATTTAGTGTTATGTCCTGCGCATTTTTTGGTAAAACTAATGTCACGCAACTAATTTTAAACGCGAAACGCGAAATTCGGTTCATGACAACGCATGCGAAGGATGGACATGTGGTTAAAATGGCGAAACAATGTTGGACATCGATAAAAATATTTTTTTACTGGTTTTTTTTGTTAAGTACTCAAAATACTTTTTCTTTATTTTGTAGATCATTGTATTTAAAAACGTTATGCATTTCAGAAACAAGTTTCGATGCGGATGGCGCGATGGTTGCTGTGTATTTTAAAGAAACTAGTCCTACAACAAGTTTCAAGAAATGAGATTTTTCGTGCACGTCACTAATTTCATAATGTAACACTAGGTTTAATTCTATAGGTAGACGTTCAACGTTGCTCTTACTTAAACCTCCACATTTGAAATTACGACTTAATATGGACTTTCTTTGTAGCAAACGTTATAGGACAGAGAGTAAATTATTCCCACGTGGTTGCAACTGTTAAGATGTTTACAAAATGGCGAACCAAATACAATGTAACACAGTTCGCGGACGAATTACTTTATTTTCGTTGATCGAAGCGTAAAATGCAGCCGTAGAACAACTTTCGCAGCTGGCTGCACTCAACGGGCTACTAGGGTGCAATTGCACTACGACTCAAAATTACGACAAGTCGTGGTAAGCTCGGCCATCAGTTCAGGCTTATTGGAAATTCATAGGGGAGGCTTATGTCCAGCAGTGGACGTCCTACGGCTAATAATGATGATGAATGATGTGTTAAGCTAGTTGGAAAGGTGACGTCTACATGTGGTATATTATTCAGAGAAAAATCGAACCAAGATGATATATACATCATTTGAAAGCTCGATTTATGGGCTTCTCAAAAATATTTAATTTAGATTTTATTATCCCTCCATTTTTTTTAAATGTGTAAAATAAATTGTATGAAATATAATAATACAGCTTTGTATTTTTTCTAGTTTAGCAATAATAAAGTGCTTCTATCGTTATTTTACTTGCATTCGTAGCTGATTCTTCCACATTCAAATGATAATTTGCTAAAATTAAAAATTATAACCTACCAGTGTGTCCATTTAGTAGGTACAATGTGACAAAAAATCACTAAAAAAACTGTGTCCAATTGGTAAAAATGTTTCTATTTAACAATTTGGAGGTTACTTAATCAGAGTTGCTATAGATAAACTACTTATTGAGCCAAATATATTTATTTATCCTAGTATATTCAAAATTAATTTAAAAAAAAAACGGAGGGCTCTTTTTTGGTTTTAACAGATGTAATAAACTCAGAAAAATATGAACTTTTTCGAAATGTAACAAGTGTTGTGGTTAGAATTTTTGATTATTATTATACCAGCCTCCATACATTTTGTGGACATGTCCTTTCACTCCTTAGCCAGTTAGAAAGGCCGGTTGAAAGCAGCCTGCATCCAGTGTGTTATTGCGGTTTCAATTATATCAGTCCACCCAATCTGTGGACGTCCTAAGCTACGCTTGCACCAGCAACTTGCGCTTGCACGTGGTCTCCATTCGAGAACTCTACTGCTTCATCGGCCATCTATTCTTCGAACTATGTGCCGTATCCACTGCCATTTTTACTTGCTAATCCTCTGGACTATGTCGGTTACTTTGATTCGTCGGCTGATCTCTTCGTTCCTGATTCAACCTCACAAGGAGACTACGAGCATAGCACTTATACATAGCACTTTGGGCTATCCAGTTCAAGACTCCGTTTCAGTTTTCATATGCCATCATTGGTAACATGCAATTCTCGAAAACTTTCAATTTGAGGCACTGAGGTATGTCGGACGAAATGACGTCACCCAGCATATCACGAGCTTTATTTAGTTGCGTCTCTCTTTTCACAAGCTTTTATTTAACTTGCAATGTATGTAGGTATGTAAGTTCGGGTGGAATCTTGCAAGTTCAATTTGACCAACTTCCCGGTTTCCGATTAAGCTGAAATTTTGTACGCATTATGTATATCGCGTGACAATGCAATAATATGGTAGCTGATCTGATGATGGAGTCGGAACGTGGCCATAGGAACTCCTGTACTAAACAAGATAAAACCGTCGTGTTTGGACTAGGCTTGTATTTTTTAAAAGTCATATTATTTGTAATTTATTTAATGGAAAAAAATACTCGTAACACAAAAACTCTTTATAACACCCAGTCGCGTAATTGTACCAAATCTCAGTGCGTCTAAACCGCCATTCTCGTTCAAAGCACGCAAGTTTGCAAAAGCGAACTAAGTTATTTCGATAGCTTTGGCACCGGTTACAAACTGTACGTTTAGCTACTGGCACTTTTAAAAGCTGGGGCGAACTTTGGCCACGAAACTGGGTTACATTTTTTCATACTCTAATTATGAACTTACATCATCTCAGCTTTAGAGTAAACGTATTTTTAGTTTTTATTACTTTTAATACGTTCATTTACATGTTTGTAGTAACTTCTTCGAACTTGATTTTGAAATTGAAATTCTAGGATTCATTTTTACTAACTCTAGCTCATAGATTTAGTTATGCAAGATTTATAGGTAATATTCGTGAAAACAAAAATATATCGTAGCCTAAGATCAAAGATCTTTGATCAAATAGTAGCTTAAGTCGTCTTTGATCATAGCGTAGCATAAATGAGTATGCTAAAATTTTGCTAGTAAAACACACTAAATTTTGTTTGCAATACTCAAATCATCTTTATCATACGATGTCATTAACTTTTTTATTTTATTTAGTACTGTACTGTACCAGCCTTTTTAGTAGTCCACTGCAGGACGTAGGCCTACTCACGAAGGGTGATTGGGCCATATCCACCACGCGGGCCCAGTGCGGGTTGGTGGATTCACATACGCCATCGAATATCTTCTACGGACTTATGCAGGTTGCCTCACGATGATTTCCTTCACCGAAAAGCCAGTGATAAATAAATTCCAAAGAACTCATTGGTACGGGACCGGAGATTCGAACCCACGGCCTCACGATTGTAAGGCGGGTGTCACTATCTCTTGACCACCACGGCTGTTCTGTTCATTTTATTTAGTAGAATAGTCTTATTAAATACCTACATACAATCCTGAGTAGAGTAGGTGTGCCAGCTTTAGTCAGCTAAAAAAAAAACAAAAGTGTTTATTGAAAAATTTAGGCTAAGTACCTAGCTTCGAGCAAATATCTGCAGAGACAGTCCCTAAGTGAAAGAAGTAAAACAATGTCCGAGCGCCGTCATACATACCAACTTAGATATCAATGGCCCGTTTCCTGGAATCTCGACGTTATGTCACCTAATTAGTGCTTGTAACCGAGCACTTTGTCATCGCGCAGCGTTGTAGTCGGCTTGCAATCTCCTTACGACGTAATAAAAAGCCTGCCCACTTTGTAGCTTGGGCAGGGTCTTGACTAGGACACTTTTTAGCACGATTGTGACTCTATAGATATTTGCTCGAAGGTACCTAATAGGTAATTAAGTAGGCTCTAACTCGTTATGAAAAAAAATATTTTTCGCAATAACTCTGATATTCATTGTACCGTTTTATTTCCCAAAACACCTCTCCCATACATCAGCCCGCTCGTAACAATAATTGTTATTTCTTCCCCAATAGCAGATGGTATCGCGTCAATTTCCTCCTGGCCCATATTTATCTTTTGCAAAGTAACGTCTTTACGAAAACAAGTCATTGTCGGTCCAATTCCGGTATAATTTATTTAGTTAAAGTGAAATCAATACTTAAATTACCAGTTTTTATGACAGTAAGGACAAGTCAGTACCTACTTATCATCGTTTTTTTAGCGTTTACCCCGGTTTAAAAAGTAGCTTGTGACTTTTTCAACGTAAACTTCTTAACTTTTGTAATTTCAATCAAAAATACTGGCGGTCAAATTTCCCAAGGCACTTGGTTTATATGTATTCTCCTATTCAATACATTTATAAAAAAAAATGAAGGATTTGTTTTCCTATTTACATTAATAAATTTCAAATCTCTTCTTAGTCGTATACACTCTTGACAGAGTGGTCGTGGTCATCAGTTCCGGTGGTGGCTCGCTTTACAATACGTCGCCATTCCTCTCGTATGGACGCCTTTCTCGTGCACGTATTGACGGGACCGTTTAGTGCAGCCTTTATTTGGTCGGTCCAACGTAATGGAGATCTACCTCGCGGTCGTGTACCATCCATCCTTCCCTGTACCACAAGGCGCTCCACAGAGGTGTTATCGCGTCGCGATACGTGCCCGAAGTAGGTGAGAATGCGATTTTGGACAATTGAAGATAGACGCTGCTTGATGCCGAGTTCTTGTAGAATAGACTGGTTCGTTCTAAATTCGGTCCACGATATCTTCAGCATTCTTCTCCAGCACCACATTTCGAGAGCATCTATCCTCTTTTTCTCACTCTCTCTCAAGGTCCACGTCTCAGCAGCGTAAAGAAAAATGGGAAAAACAAGGGCCCTTACAAGTCGGATTTTCGTGGTCTTAGTTATATTCCGATTTCCCCATATTTCCTTCAACTTGTCCATAGCTGACCTTGAGATAGCCATGCGACGTTTGATCTCATCGACACACCCTCCATTGTTCGAAATGAGTGCACCTAAGTAGATGTATGATTAAACGACATCACAGTTCGCAATTCTCGTGACTTCTGGCGAGTTGTTGTTGGCACGGTCGACAATCATAATTTTCGTCTTGCTGCGGTTAATTTTCAGGCCAAATTCAAGGCTGACACGCTCCATCTTACCGAGAAGCTTCTCCATATGATTGATACTAGTCGCGAACAAGATGGTATCATCTGCATATCGGAGATTTGAAATATTTTGACCTCCGACATTGATTCCGTCAGTCCAGTCTTCGAGGATAATTCTCATGATAAGTTCCGTATAAATGTTAAACAGAAGCGGTGATATGATACACCCCTGCCGAACTCCTGCAGATGGATGAAAGTTGCGCAACAATATGTCGTCTGTTTTAACGGAAGCTGTCCCTTCCTCGTAGAGTTGCCTTAGAAGATGGACCAGGTGTCTAGGTGTACCCATGGCCAGAAGAGTTTCCCAAAGCTTTGGCCACTTGACAGAATCAAATGCTTTTGAGAAATCAACAAAGCATATGTAAGCCGGCTTGTTGAATTCCCGGGACTTCTCAATGATTTGTCGAACAGTTAAAATTTGTTCACGGGTACCCTTTCCCTTGACAAAGCCAGCCTGCTCGGGAGCAATTTCCTTGGATAGGAAAGATTTAAGCCTCTCGTTTAGAATATGCAGTAAAATTTTGAATACTTCCGGCCAAATTTTCAAGGCAACCTTATTTAAATTTTTTCTCCTATTCACATAATTACGTGAAAAAATAGTTTGAACCGTATACGTTATGAGCGGAATGTTCTTGCAGTGGGATCTCGGACTTATTCAACCTATTCACTTCCTTGAGAATCTAAGCAGACAATTTTATTTCTGGTCCTCTTTACACGTCCCATCTCGCGAGATCTATGGGCAATACCTACTTGAGCTACCAATAAAGTATGAAATGCACGACTCCAAGTTTATAAAGTCGTGCCTTCCCTTACTGAACTTCAGAAATTGTTTACCTGAAATACCTGACTCCCCACCCTTGGCTTGGATATTCATAAATATGTAAATTTTGTGAAACTGCAACCTACCTGCCTTTGTTTTGAAGGCAATAAAATAACTATTGAATTGGCGTTTGTTTGAAATCGATAAGTGTTACGGCGCCTTAGAGCTGCCTACTTTTCTATCCACCCGCATTTACCGACTCCTATGTCCTACCCTCATCTTTCCTAGACGACGACCGCCTAGGTACGTTTCGTGGATAGGTGAGACGCGCTGTTTGCTTTGGCGAACAGTCTGCCCTTGACCGCCGGACAGGGTGCATTCATCACCGCTCCGCGCAATTGACGTGTGCCTAGCACCGTCTCGTCAACCGCATTCCTATGTTAATTGTGATACGTGTCCTGGACGTAGTCTCATTCCGCAAATAAATACAGTCCACTCAAGCCGCTGCGCGACTGCCTGAAGAAGAGACCCAGGAGCAAGGTTCTGCAGCTGTGCTCACCGACCCGGAGTATTCAGGTTAGTCGTCGTCTTCCCGCACCCCCTTTGTGTCCCGCGCGATCTGCCATAATACTTGGTGGCCGCGCTAACAATAAGTAGGTATAAGTAGAGTTTAGAAGAAAGAAGGAAACAAGTACTCGCGCAGTCGAATGGAGCATTGTAGGGTGCTTAGATTGCTTAGGTACCTACTATGATCTGACTGCCTCGGTAGCTCAGTGGTTAGTGATCCTGACTACTGTATCAAAGAGGCGTGGGTTCGGTTCCCACCCAGGGAAAGTATTTGTGTGAGGTGTTTGCTCTGTCTGACTGTTATTAAGGTATTCTCTATAATATGCAGTATATCAGTCTCTGGCAGCCATATGACAAGCTTTGCTTAGTTTGGGGTCAGAGACCGTGTATAAGATGTCCCCTAATATTTATTTAGGTATTAATTTAGTGTACCTACTCTATCTAAATAGAGAGGGGAAGAAATATGCAGAGCCACGGGTAGCATGGCAAAGGGACAAATTGTCTTTCCACCGATAGAGGAAATTAAGTATGGATTGACAATGACAACTGACATTTAAAGTGGATAAAATGGCTTTTTCCCTTTGCCGTGCTAGAGTGTATATGTAAGAGTTGGATATAACACACCACCCAGGAAAGAAAAATAATGATTCCCTGTTTTTTATTTATTTTCTCTCTTCAATAGTCTACCATGCTTGCCAAATAAATTATTATTATGAGTTGGCAAGTTTTTTAGTATTTGCACTATTACACTTTTGTGTGCATTATTAGGTAATAATTGTAGTTAGCGGCTATTACCTTAACTTTGAGAAAACAAAGTTCCGTAAGTATTTCATAAATACATTTAAAACTGAATTTATATCTAAATAAATACTTTGTGATACCAACTAACACTAAAATAATCATCAGGCAAGTCAATGATAATAAACCATACCTATCAACTCCAGACAATGCTTTGTGTCAACAACAGTTTGAGAATGAAAATGTCTGATCTATTCAACAAATTGTACAAGTTCAAACCAAACCAATTACAATTAACTACAAATAATATCCAATTACAAGCCGAATTCTACGCGCATTTCATTTCGTAGAGATAGACCAGTTTTCGAAATTTAAAGTATTAAAAGTTATGATTCGATTTGTTGTGATATTCGATTGTTTTCTCTGAAATTAGGTCGCTTGTGTTAATTAGAATCGTCGTGACATGTTAGGTATAATCAGAGCTATATAGTTACTTGGTTTTTAGGTCAATTAAAAGTCTAACAGACTAAGAGTCTATTCGATTTATATGTTTATTCGAATGAAACTTGTGTTATACGAATACAAATATAAACCGAATAGAAAATTTTATTCGAAGATACTCAGCGTAAAATTATGAATTTGTCATGTAACTGTAACATTTACTTACCAAATTCTATTTTTTACAAAGATATTTTGATATATTAATTCTACAAAGTACGAGTAGGTATAGTCAATTTTTCGCAAAGCGTGCTCAAAAATTTCAGCTCCCAAGAGCTCCCTTTTACATCAAACCGCTAGATTATTACGACTAAATTATCACATTTAGGGAGTCTCAGGAGCACTCTTCATCTAAACTAGAGACAAAGAAATTGAATTTTAAGATCTTTTATGTCTTTATATATGTGTAACTTAGCTAAATTTAAAAAAAGTAGCATAGACGGAACTCTGGACTTTTTATTTCTCAAGGAAAAAAAAAGAAAATAGCTCATAAAATTAAAACGATGGCTCCAATTTCTTTCCAACATTTCAATAACCGCCCAATAACCGAAATGATTACCAATTATTGAAAATCGAATAATCATTCGAATGACTAATTCGCACTAACCGTTTCCCATCCTAGTCCATCCATTACATTTCAATTAATGCCCCTCCCTAACGACCGGTGCCAGACCAGTTTCACCAGACCTCCGATGTTCTTTCACGCTTGTGTACTTATTGGAGAAGATGTCAGTATAAAGGAGCTGGAGAGGTCTACGTTAGCTGGCTCTTGGCTGAGAAGTCATCAAGTGGTTTTCAAAGCGAACGTGACAGGGCGTGGTATTTTGTAGGCAGAGCTTTTGATTGGGGATTCTAGATAACTGTAGGGCTAATTTTGAAATTAATTATTAACTACGTTTATATAATGTCAGGGACTTTAACTCCTAATTCCATAGTTACAATAAAGCCCTACTTCAAACAGAAACAATGTATGATTCAAAATACGAATCACCATAGAGGTCACAAATAATCATGCTTGGTGCTTGGCTTAAAATATGAGCTCCAAACTGCATTTGGAAATGATGTAACTGTGAGTACACAAGTAGTTATCATTTTTTGCCGTTCCTTGGAAAAAATAATAAAATGCTAAGTTTATTCACTGAAAGTTCGTTTTACTGAAATATAGCTAAAACATCTTGAATGTTTTACCGAAACTACTTTAAATTGTGTTGCACTATGAGTGATCCGTTACCACCTCAATAAATGCTATGAATACTTCGAAAAGTGTGATTGCAAGTGCCCTGCCGAGTCCCAGAATTTGACACACACACCTCCAATTGACATAATGTCGAAACTGATATTCCCACATGGACCCGTCAATCACCATTGTTAACTTAGACCTTGATTGAGATGAACGCCGCAAGGGAGATTATAATAGATAATACATAAAAAGCCGTGATCTAGTAGTACTTACGATCATAAAGTCGTGAGTTCAAATCCCGATCCCGTACCAATGAGTTCTTTAGACTTTATGTACGAAATATCACTACTGACTTTACGGTGAAGAAAAACATCGTGAGGAAACCTGCATACGTCCGTTGAAGAAATTCGATGGCGTTTGTGAATCCACCAACCAGCACTGGGCCAGTGTGGTGGATATAGCCCGATCACTCTTCGTGGGTAGACCTACGTCTTGCAGTAGACAAAAAGGTTGGTACAAGTAATAGCTAACTACATATTTCGTACTCTCTTAAATATTAAAGACATTACTTTAACCCCCACCAAAATAAAGGGGTGCTATAAGTTTGATTCGTATATGTATCTCTAAGATTGTGTCTGGTCTATCAGTGCCATCGAAGCTCTCAAATGAATTGATAGATTTTGATGTTAATTTTTCTTTTTTAAAAGTTTATGTACCCAATGTAATTTATCTCACTTGCGGTTTTAAAATGGTAGATTATATCAAATGGGAGCAAAATAATATTTTTACAGCGAGGGCGCTTTTTTGAATCCAGAGCGAAGTGAGGGATTCTAGAGTAGAATCCCGAGCGTAGCGAGGGATTCTTTAGTAGAATACTGAACGTAGCGAGGGATTCAATGTACGTCGCCCGAGCCAAAAATATATTTTGCGCCTCTATGAGAAAACAAAAGGCGCCTCATATTTTATAATATAATATTATAATTTAATGAAACGTAGAGTTACAACTAAATTGAAATTAAATGGTATCTTATAATAAAACAAATGAAAACTTATATTTACATTCTTTTCATTCATTTTCTTGGCGCTGAACACAAACATTACATATACTTCCAAATTTAAAAAGTGCGCGGCAAAGATCATTCCGTCGCACTTATTTGTTCAAAATTCAAAAAGTGCGGGACAAAGATAATTCCGGCGCACTTATTAAGTTCCTTATAGAAAACACCTCCTTTGGGCGCATTAAAGGCGAACCAAGTAGTCCTTTTCGAATAGATGTGATGAAAATATATATTTTACAATTCATTTCATTTATTTATCATACATAACACATACATTATACACAATTCACAAACTTAAAGATGTGGGTACTTAGAAATATAATCTTAAGGTTTGACAAATATTGAAAATAAACATAATTAACAGTAATGCGAAATAGTAAGCTTTGCGAAGCAACCCTCTAGGAAAACCCGTGTCGAGGACTACTGCAGCCCGCTTTTCCCGCCACATAGCCGAGCAAACGTATGCGAATACAATTAGGTTTGTATTTATTAAGTTAATTGTAAAAAAACTAATTCTGAGAAATAAAACGAATATTAACCCTTACTTCCCCATACAACAAATAGCCCAATACTTAGGAACTGAACCTTTAATTTCACGGCAAGTAATAAAAGTCACGAAATGAAATAATTACACCCCTGTGCTCGGACATAAATCTCTGTTGCTAACTGCAGGGTAGATTACCCGATTCCACCCTGTAGACCAATTCCGTTTAGAACTAGGTTTGTTTAAGCAAGCCATATATCCTTGGCATTGTTATAGCTACCTAGTTGGAAGAGGGAAACAGACAGAGTAATATGAGAAATGCGATTTGCTTGTAGTCTATATTGCCTTAATTTATTATCTACCTTCCTAGAGCCTATTTTTGAGACGTTAGAATCATTTATAACGTTCATGGAGGATCGCATCGCATCTCTCTATTCTCTGCCCTTCATATAAGCATATCATTTTTATGCTCTTCAGTAGTTCCAATGATTATATTATAGAGACCTTACTGTACTGTACTGTATCAGCCTTTTTAATAGCCCACTGCAGGACGTAGGCCTACCCACGAAGGGTGATTGGGCCATATCCACCGCGCCGGCCGAGTGTGGGTTGGTGGATTCACATACGCCATCTAATTTCTTCTTTTTTTTATTTAAAAAAATAGGTTTGCGTTTTACTACACACTGCCTGATGTTAAGCAGATATGCGGTCTATGATGTAGCACGCTTACCTAGAAGATACCTATTTACTCGAGATTTAAAGACACCTACATTGTACTTTAACGGAAAGACAGACTCAGGCATAGCGTTCCACATTCAGGCAGTTCGTATGAGGAATGTGGACTTAAAACGCTTGGTTCTAACGCGTGGGATGTCCACCATAAAAGGGTGGCGCTTTGGTCGCGTCTGTCTAGCCGTACGATAGAAGAAAGGGGCAGGTGGGACCAGATTGTGCAACTCCTGGGCGCACTCACCGAAGTGTATCCGATAGTAGGATCTTCTACGGACGTATGCAGGTTGCTTCACGATGTTTTCCTTCACCGAAAAGCCAACGGTGTTATTCCGTACATTAATTCCGAAGAACTCATTGGATTTGAACCCACGACCTCACAATTGTAAGGCGGGTGTCACTACCACTAGACCACCACGGCTTTTAGATTTAGAGATATTGGACCTGATATATTAAAGACGTGTACGTTTACTATACAATTAAAAAAATTACCAGTTTTGTCATGTAACACGCTACCAGAAACCAGGAACACATTACGAGGAAGGAGGAGGAAGAGGATTTTCTACGGGAAATTTACATTGAACAGTGCGTTCGCATAAGATAAAATTATAATCTAATATCTTTACGAACATTATTCAGCGTTATTCGCATAAACATTTAAGCCGAAAGGTGATTCAGGATTTTTACTCAGGGGCGAAACCGGAATTCTAGCCCTGCAAATTATTTACTAAACTCGATTTTTTTTCTTTTTTTATTGATTAGTCCGCCTACACTATGTACATCAACACATTCACAATAAAAAGCTTAGCATAGTATAAAAAAAACGCCATCGAATTTCTTCTACGGACGTATGCAGGTTGCCTCACGATGTTTTCTTTCACCGAAAAGCCAGTGGTGTGAAATTCCGTACATAAATTTCGAAGAACTTATTGGTACGGGACTGGGATTTGAACCCACGACCACACGATTGTAAGGCGAGTGATGTAATGCATAATAATAATCTAGTATCCTTACGAATATTATTCAGAGTTATTCGCAAAGGAAAGTTATTTTTAAAAAGGATTGGACGGAGGTAGCACAGAACAGAAAGGAATGGAAGGAATTGGGGGAGACCTTTGCCCAGCAGTGGGACAGTACAGGTTAAATAAAAAAAAAATCGCAAAGGACATACTAAACCGAAGAGGGGTGATTCTTGATTTATAGAATACTAGTCTTTACCCGCGGCTTCGCCCGCATGATATTTTGATTTTTGACGCAATAGCATTATAAATTATAACCTATGTGTTAATCTTATATATATATAAAAGAAAGTCGTGTTAGTTACTCCACTTATAACTCAAGAATGGCTGAACCGATTCGGCTGTAAATTGGTGGGAAGGTAGCTTAGAACCAGGAGAAAGACATAGGGTACTTTTTATCCCGTTTCTTTATTTTTATTTTTTTAATAGTTATTCATATTATATTTTTCATATCATCTATTCCCTTAAAAATCGTTAGCGAAACTGTCACCTATCACAACGACGCTAATAGGCCCAATTTCAAGGCACTATCGTAATTATAACATCTAATTAGAATATTTCTGTTTCTTTTTCACTTTAGGCATTCGATAAGGAGAACACATTTTATATTCAAATTAAATTTAAGATGGCGCGTTCTTAATTGGGCCTGATATGGATTGACGAAACGTAATAAGATGACAGGTGACATAAATCGACTGAATACTTTTTATGAATGTCACGCTTAGCATAGCAAAGAGACAAATTGTCTTTTCACCATTATAGCTCCTCGAGAAGGAAATGTAGTATGGATTGACAATGACAACTGACATTAAAATTGGAATAAATGGTTTTTCCCTATGCCATGCTATACATATTAAAATGACATTTAATACTGGGCCGTCATTTGGTATGACATTAAAAATATTTTTAAATATACCATTAGAGGTTCAACATGTTTCTTTATTCTACCTTTATGGTACAGAATCCATACTAATATACGAAGTTACGGATCGACTTGATTTTTAGGAGTAGTATGGCATGAGTATAAGTATCTTGACTCTAAGGTTATTAACCTTGACTGTGAACTGTGACCTTGACACGAACATACATTTCTGTTGGTTTGGTTAGGATTGAACAGAGATAAAAGTGCAGCCCGCCTCAGTTGCGGCACTCCTCATGAGGCACGCAACTTGCCAGCCAGCCTCTCAGCTGGTTTAGTTAAAAAGCCCAGAAAAGCGGCCCAACCACGAGTGCAAACTTCTAAGCTGCCAAGGGAGAAAAGACCCAAAATATCGGGAGACCTCGAGCGCCGCCTTCTCAGCTGTATCAGAAGAAACACAGAGAAGCGGCTCTATCTGGGATTCCTGCGCCGCCCATAAGCCTCGATAAGGCACAATGTCTCAATTTCAAACGGCTCAAATTTGTAACCACTGCTAAGGTTAGCATATTTACGCCGTTTGTGTTGCTCCGAATTGGCCAACGCTCCAGCCCTTCTCTGAGTCTCAAGAAAGATGTGACGGCACCAAAGTATCGACGCAAGTCGCGTCTCATACTAAGGACCGTCTACACTTCCATGGGACCAGCTTCATACCGTCAGGCCTTTTGCCATCACCAAGCGCAAACACATTCGGTTCAAGGACGCCTGCTATATTGGCGGTCGCAAAAGCCCTGCGTGTGACATCGTTCACACTGGCGTGGCAACCAATTCGACCAGCGCTTCTTGAGCAAGAAAGACGGTGGTGACCGAGCTGGTCAAATAGGGTACTTGAATAGGTGAGAGCGCTCAGCTATGTGCGGCGCGGCAGCAAGTTGGGTCGACTATCTCGACGATATCATCAATACCGCCGGTCGAACCTGGTCACGACCGGCAAAGAGCCGAGGCAGATGTCACAGAAAAAGAGAGGCCTATAACCAGCAGTGGGACAAAGAAAGCTGCGGATGATAATCATGACGATACTTATTAGTTGAGATTGACTGTTTCTTGGGTTTGAAATGATTTTTTGCTACAATATGTGTGTACCGTTTCACATTGAATTGGGGCTAATATTTTGTGGCGCACTTACAATTACTTACTTCG
The DNA here is from genome assembly GCA_949316475.1 of Hypomecis punctinalis. Classification (NCBI taxonomy): domain Eukaryota; kingdom Metazoa; phylum Arthropoda; class Insecta; order Lepidoptera; family Geometridae; genus Hypomecis; species Hypomecis punctinalis. The sequence continues at coordinate 18,923,350 of OX438813.1, forward strand.
TATCTGCCGATTTTAGACCAATACTCTCTTTACAAAAGTGAGATAGCTCAACCAGATCTACATTTTGTATGACAGCTGTCGAACTTAAATTAGTTTATCTCCGTAACTGTCAACTTTTGATCAATGCTATCTTTACGAAAGTGAGATAGCTATACCAGATCTACATTTAGGATGACAGCTATCGAACTTAAAAGTGGTTTATCTTCGTATCTGTCGATGTTAGACCATTACTGTCTTTACAAAATGCGGATAGCTCAACCAGATCTACATTTTGTATGAGAGCTGTCGAACTTAAAAGTAGTTTATCTCCATAACTGTCAACTTAAGAACAATGCTATCGTCACGAAAGTGAGATAGCTCAATCAGATCTACATTATGGATGACAGCCATTAAACTTAAAATATCTTAATGTGGGTATTTCCGTAAGGTTAGCTACATACATTCATTAACTTTCGCGGTACGAAGTTCGCCGGGTCCGCTAGTTTGATATATAAGCTATATTATTGCAAAGTTCCATCTCAATCCGTTCAGTAGTTTTTGCGTGAAAGAGTAACAAACATCCATCCATCCTCACAAACTTTCGCGTTTATAATATTAGTAGGATAGGATTATTATGAACAAATTTGAATCTGGGGCCAACTCAGAATTTGAGAATAAATAGCCTTGTAAATCCGAAGTAAGTATTATATTTGTTGGTTTGCTTGTAACTCAGCAATTGATAAATTGAAATATTCACAGAGTATTTAGTTGTATATTCACTGCAATAATAAAAAAAAAAATTAAGGTGGTCCTATACAGTACGGAACCCTTCGTTCACGCGTCCGACTAGTACTTGGCCGATTATTTATAAAATGCTAAACGCGTCTAAGATGGCACCAAAGCATTGTAGTTTTACTAATACAAACAAGTAATTATTAAATATGTTTACTCATCGAACCATTTGTAACTAACCGAGAATGACTAATATCTTTCCCACAATTAATAAATTTCTTAAACTGTTTAAACTAGCCTCAATGCGGTTTAAGGTCCAGACTCTACCAAAACGTATCGGAGCCGAGATGTGTAAGGGATGATTTATTTAGGACGGGGCGTCCACGGGACGGGTCCAGACCGGGCCCGTACGACGCACGTTCCATACATTTTTGTATTGGCCCGTACGACGACCGGACGGGGCCCGTCTGGGCCTCGACACAAAACATATAGATCGAGTATCGTACGGGCCCCGTCCGGCCATTCCCGTGCCCGCCTCGTCCTAAATCACCTGAGAAGATTATTTTAGTCCGTAAGCCCATGACAGTAATGTCAAATTTGCTTGTAGATGATAACATACTTCGCTCCGCTCACGATTGTGCGCTCATAGCGTAGTTTGACTTGGTGTTTCTTAGCGATCAAGTTTAACGACATTTGGCACGGTCAGTTTTTGGGTGGGTGACCGCGAGTGGCATTTACAACTGAGCGTTACTGTGGCTTGAATGAGACGATAAATTACAGGCCCTGGTGTTTCAACCGTTTAACTACGTCAGAGACCTTCAAGTCGCTTAAACAACTCTAACAATAAATAAAGCACTTATACAGTTGTTTCAAAGACTCTGAAGCTCTGACCCGCTTAACACATCCCCGCCTCGTTTTGATGGAATCTGGACCTAATGAGGGATATATTGAATTGTATTATCTATGAGGTACTTGAACTTTGGTCATAGACATGAATAAATAATTGTCCGTATAAATATGGGATGCATTCATATTGATAAAGGCTTCCGGAGAACAAAAATACGTAGAGTCTATCTGTTCTTATTTTTTTTTATACTATTGAGAAGCAAGTAAACTCACTTTTGACGTGATAATAAGCCCGATTACAGAGGCGCCATCGTAATTATAATAGCTAGTTCTGTTTCTTTTTCACTTTAGGCATTCGATAGAGAGAACGCTTTTTACGTTGCTACTAAATTTCTGCTGGTGCCTCTATAATCGGGCTTAATATCTCATAAATCGATAAACGCGAGGTGCATACACCGAAAAGTGTCACGTTCCGCCTGAGCTGAGCGTGCAAGCGAAAGCGTGGAACGGGCGATAGAGAGACACGATCGACTTGTCTCAGTTGTTGATTCAACAACGTTTTCTTATGACGATATGACGTAAAACGTATCACATATCCACGGGGGAGGCCTATATCCAGCAGATGGATATCTATCCATCCATCAGCCGTAGATCGTCCACTGCTGGACAAATGGATGGGCCGAATGGACGAGAAAAATAAATAAACTGACGATTACAAACGTGAAGACTTGAAGTGTAAATAATAATTAAAAGATTTTTATACTACACCTGCTCGGAAAGTACCTTGATACTTTATCAAATTTACGGTAGAAAGTACGTCTTTGCATATCGAACAAATATGCGGCGAGAAAACGCATCTGAGCGGGAGAGAAAAGTGTATGAAAATCCATTTCTTACGTGGTTTTTCTTTTTTAATTTTGGGTAAGACTATGCGCTGGTAACCTAAATATCAAAAGCCAAAAAGTTTTTACAGTGAGTTTTTATCTCCAAGTTCGCAAAATGACACTGGCCACTAGCTGTGTGTTGGATGGTGTCAAACAATTTGAAAAAAGAACATGTGAAAATTGCAGACGCCATTGGCGCCATTTTCAATTTGTGTGTTGTTTGAGGATTCAGTTTTCTTAGAAAAGTAAAATAAAACTATCAAAATGATAAGTAGTGATAGTGATGATAGAGTTTTCCTCGTAGGTGTAGTATAAAGCACTATGTATCACTCGAGAGAAAGTGCGATTCCCGATCTCGGGTGTTTTAAAACGACACCCTCGACGGTAATCGGTCACTTTCTCCTCTCGGTGAACAATGTACTATTAACTTGATCAGTATTCAATATGATGAAATTGCTTCTGTTCTTTCTGTTCTCTTTTTACTTTATATCCTTTGTTTGCTACTTGCCTTTGTCTCTCTTTTCCTTCTCAATATTATTATTATATATTATTTTTGTAGTATTTATTTAAATATTTTTTACCTCCCATTTATATTCTTGTTTGTGATCTCTTTCCGTTCAGTGGTTGACTGGTAGAGATCGCTATCAGCGATAAGGCCGCCATTTGTGGCACTAATTTAATTTAAGATAAGTTAAGTATCTACTTAGTGCACACAAGAAAGAGTTCTATCTATCTATCTAAAATATGTTAAATAATCTAACTGAAATATATTTATGTGGGAATTTTAATGATGGTTGTAATTATGTTGTTGAAATAAAAAAATTTTTTTTTTACTTTACTACATAACTATAGAATAAAAAAGTAAGCTTACAAAGCCTTTAGTTTTAACAAATATTGTTAAAATGATACAAAGGAATAATACATCTCATAAAGAGCACAGACCCCGGTGTCTGCGGAGTATAATAAATCAATAAAAAAAAATACAAGTTGCACTCCGGGAGTGCCGGCCGAAGCGAAAACTTGATCATCAATATCGCACATGCACACTCGCGCAAGCGTCTTGCACCGTCTTACGCATTTTGGATCAGGTCACGTGTCCTGACGCAAGGTTAACATTTTTACCCACCCCAAAAAGTGCACAATGCCGCTAAAGAAGTTTTCACATATAACATGTAAGTTTACGTTAAAAATATCTACAAGTTTCTGCATAAAATAGCAGAAAATTTTAATTGCAAGCCATCTCCACTCATTTTTGTTTTCGAATAATGAAATATCAACAAAAGTTCGCATTTACTTGTTATCCACAGTCAGTATGATGTGTAGTTGCTACTCGTTCAGTTATTGTTACTAAATCAAAACAATATTATTTTAATCTGGACAATCGATAAAGTGAAATGGGCCAAATGTTATATTTAGGTGAGTTTTTTAACGGATATAAGTGTTATAGTTAAACTAAAACTGATATTTGAGATAATACTTCATATGAAGCTGTTGGATCATCAACATTACCTCGAAAGTAGCCTGGAAGAAATCGCTCAAGCCTTGGATTTTTAATTTTTTGTTTTTTTTTTTTTTTTTTGGTGTGCAATAATGCTATATTGTATTGTAAGGTCTGAATGTAATCCATATTCTTAACCAGAGTATAATTATACAAACTTACCGTGACGTGATTATCAATTTTAGATTTTTTTTTACTCTACGTAAACCTGAATTTTGTTTCAGTAGTTATTTTTAGAAATCTATATTTAGAAGAAGTCTAAACATGTATAATAAAGTAGCAATAGATTAAAATGTTAATGGTACCATCTATTATGATCGAGTGCTAATCACAAAATAAATAACAATTTCCTAAATTAATTTTGTACTAATTACCCTCAGACCGAATAAAAAATCAAGACAGAACGTCGTGAACAGAAAAGTGAGGCCGGTTTTTTATACATGTGTTGATGATCCACGGCGTAGTTTAGTCGTACGTGTTTGTGTGTGTAATTGTGCTTGTACACGGCGAGGCGTAGTATTGCCGGCCTCACTTGTTTGTTCACAATATTCCATCTTGTTTTTTTATTTGGTCTGAGTAATTACCATGTAAATTTTCATTGATATCACATTCTATAACATTTATTTCATCCTAACACATTTTCGATAATTATAAATGGAAGCGGCTTACATCCAGAATGTCATCAAGTGAGTACACCTTGTTGCTATCTTGTCCTTTCCAGTATGTACATGGTCTCAAAAACATACATAGTGATACATTTATAATTTTTATAACCCAACCGTGCCAGCCACCATACCAGCTATCGCTATTATAACTACTGATAAATCGCTATAAATAAAACACAATAATTTTATTGTTATTCCAATAACAATATCTTTATTGTATACCAAATAATATAAATACATTAGAGTAGCTACTTCCATATGTTGTACAAGGGCGGCTTTATCGCCTTTGGCGATTTCTACTATGCAATTTATTCGGTATCTATTTACCAAATCTTAATTTAATATGTACGAAAGAAATTTTAACCTAAAAGAGTACTTATCACTTAAAACACTGCGCGTTAGTAAAAAAAACATCTACTTACCTATCACCTTATCAATGTTTACAGTTGCTCTGTTCAATACTCATTATATTATAATTATCATGTAATATTTGTCTCCTACCTATAGATATGGGAACTTTTTCAAATTAGAATTGTTACATTCACTGTGACTCCAGTCTGATTATTTACGTTTAGTGTTTAAAGGTCGAAATATAATCTAAATGTTTCACTGCCAGAAATGTTTACGAATACAAGCTGAGCTACACCACCCCACGGTGTCAATTAACTAATTTATTGATTGAATGTAAATTAGTATCATTATGAAAAATGAAATCTTATATTCAACATAATTTTATTTACATTTCAGCTATTGCAATCCTCTGCACATTAATTAGAGGACATTTAGCAACGACCAGTTGTGACGTTGAAGGGAGCAGTTGCACCTACAGAGTGATATGCTATTACCATCCTGGCAGCGCCTCGAACCCTTCTTGCGACGATGATCCGAATGTCACCTTCATCATCAAGTCCTCCACAGCAAGCACCCTTACCACTGCCTTCTTCGGAGCCACCAACTTCGACAGCCGCGTCAGAACTATCCAAGCAATCAACAACACTTGGATGACCTTGGGAACCTTGGCTTTCAGATACTACCACAAAGTCAAACGAATCGACCTATCAGGCAATTTCATCAATGAAATCCAAGACGAAACATTCAGAACCTTAGTGCCGCTGAACTATCTAAATCTATCAAACAACATGATATCAGAATTGTACTCTAAATCTTTACTTATAACGGACTCCAAAAGCACGGACTTAGAAACGCTTGATTTATCGTATAATAGACTGACGCATATATCTGAGGAAGTCCTGGCACACTTGCCGAGTCTAATCAATTTATATTTGCAAGAGAATAAACTGAAAACTCTGAGCGATAACTGCTTTGGCAGTCAGAAATTCCTGATATCATTATATTTGCAGCACAATTATATCGAGAGACTGAACATGACTCTTATCAATTTGAAACGACTGAAATACCTAAACTTGTCGTACAACTATTTAAAGACGATATCTGGCTATGAAACTAATCATCTTCAGGCTCTAGAAAAGATAAATTTATCAAATAATGTTTTGCAGCATATTGAAAGCAATTGTTTTGTTCAATCTGCGAATCTACAACTAGTTGACCTAAGTTATAATTTGATTAGCTCTCCTATAGAAAATTTGATGTTTTCCGCAAATATTAAGCTTGATTATCTTGATTTGTATGATAATCGTATTCCAAGCATAGAAGGCAATAGTTTTAAACATAATACATTGACGTATTTAAACTTGAAAAATAATAGAATTTCCGGTGAGATAAAAGGCAATACGTTTGCTGGTTTGCAAAACATAACAGAATTGGATCTATCAAAACAAAACATTTCACTGGTTAAAGACTACGCATTTTCGGATTTGAAGTCGTTGTTGAACTTAAATTTAAGCAGAAATCATATAAACCAAATCGAAAACGCATCCTTTTATAACTCATCAATTCGTATTTTCGATATTTCTTACAATAATTTATCAAAGTTAAACTTTTTATCTGACTCACTTTACAATTTAGTTGAACTGTATCTAAACAATAATAACTTAACAAGTATAGTTAAAAATACTTTTGAGAAACAAAGTCAACTACAGAAACTAGACTTATCGGGAAATTACATTTTGACCATCGAAAAGAATTCATTAACTTTAGACAATTTGCAATATCTCAATATTATGAATAACAAATTAATTGGAGAGTTGAATCAAGACATTGTAAGTCCTGCTAAATTCCTGAGGTCTTTGGATTTAAGTTGCTTCAATATTACTAAAATAACAAATTTAACTTTTACAGATATGCCTGTACTATCAAAGTTAAATATATCACATAATATAATTAACGAAATTGGATCAAATAATTTTATAGGAATGGACAACTTGTACAGTCTTGATATCTCATATAACAAGTTAAGTGACTTGCAATTCAACAACAATTTGCTAACAAAATTGAAGGCAGCCTATTTGAATAATAATATGTTGACAAACATCTCGAGAATATTTCCAACAACTTGTGACTTATTGTATCTCGACATGTCCCACAATGGGTTCTCAGATCTTTCGCATGTTGATTCCAAATTATTTCCCGAACTTCAAACGTTACATCTGTCGTACAATAACATAGAAAATTTTAACAACGCGAACACAAACACTCTAACAAACTTAGTCGATTTAGGGTTGTCAAACAACAAAATAAAAAGCATCGATTTGAGCTACTTCAAAGAACTTATAGTCGTAGATCTGAGCAAAAACAATCTATGTAACATCAACATGACATTTTTCAAAAACATCGAATCGCTACAGTCAATGGATTTGAGTCAAAACAACCTCACTGATGTCCCTCCCGGAACTTTCCAGAACATGTTACATTTGAAATTGTTAAACTTATCATCCAATTACATATCGAAATTGCGTTACGGAAGTCTCAAAGGGTTGCACAAAACCGAATTACTGGACGTATCGAATAACATAATCGAATCACTGGACGTTCACATTTTCCACGAGTGTACGGAGCTCAAAACTCTGATAATTGATTACAATCGAATAAAGGTCCTCGATATCGAGAGACTGGTACTCGTAACACAAAGGAGCCTGAAGACTTTGAGCCTCGGAGGCAATCCGATTTCATGTCAAGAAATTATTCGGAACGCTACACTTAAGGATCGTTCGATCGTACTTAATCAAATTGAAGTGACGTCGGTACATAAAATTTATCACGAAGATAATGTTCATGGTATCAAATGCGGGGATGATGACGTAACCACCACGACCGTTAAATTTGAACGGAAAATCGAACCTGCAGGTACTGACAGCTCTTCGTTTGCGGTGATTATGGTTTGGTGCGCGGTTTTGACTATGATTTTATTAGGAGTTATTATCGGGGTGTACATAAAGTATAAGAGAGATAGCAGCGGCCAGGTATATTATAGAGAGTCGAGGGTTCATTTAAGTAGTTCTCTAGAATTAGAGGGTCCGGAATACAATGTGATAAACTGAGTTAGTAATTTGAGAAGTTTGCTAATTTGTGATCTGAAACTAAAGCTATAAAGTTGGTTGTTTCGAACGCGATCATAAAAGGTATTTTAAGGCTAACTACGGTATAATACTTATTCTAGTAATTATTTTGTTATGTCATGGTTTTAGTGTTATCATTGCCTGAAGCTCCGATCTCAGAGTTTTTATGTACGTAGTTGAATCGGACATGAACAAAACCTATTTGACGTGTCATATCACCCTTGTTACTGTATAGTAGCTACCGCTCACGACCACCCATCCTGAAAACTGACCGTAATATCGATCTGTGATCGGTTTTTAGGTGCTACATTAAGAACGGTCATTTTAGTGATAAGGATTTTGTACCTAATTTGTTTCTCAGAGAATGGTGTCGGAGATCAATATTTAAAACAAAACAAAAACTTATGGATAGTGCCGGAGAACATACATTGATCAGCCATAGGACGCATTACTGCTGGACATAGGCCTCCCCTATAGATCTCCAATAAGACTGGTTGGTATAGCGGCTTGCATCCAGCATGATTCTGCGGTTTTAATGAGGTCATCCGTCCACCTCTTCGCTGGAGAACATGTGTTCTTCGTTCTAAATAAATGATGAAACGATATGGGTAATTTTTCCACGAAATATGCACATCACTGGATTGATTTACATTGTATGTATATTTTCATTAAAATATCCTACATGAAGTGGAGCATAAGGCTCTTGCAGAGCTTACTTATGAATGTTAGAGATGTTTTATGTGATATAAGTTTTTGAATAGAATCTTTGCATCTCACAGATTTGCACATGCCTAAATGTATCAAAAATGAATAGAGGCAGTCATACCAGACATATCGTATATTTTATATTTGGAAGCAGTGTTCAAAAAATATTACTATACGTACTATACAAAAAGTTATTTCCCAAAGTGCAGGGACATTTAGAGGTAATTTTTACTATGGGACCAACTGTGTAATCTAAAAGTCCCTGCGCTTTGCAAAACAAGACGCCGCCCGTATGACAAAATATGAATTTATAACGTACTCGTAGGTAGCCTAAAATCTTGGTTACACGCCACATGATACTGATATGTGGTTAAAAATACGCAAAATGTTATTATAGTTATTTCCCTTTAGATAGTAAAAATGACTAAGTCGAAACCCGGAGCAAGTTGATGAAAAAATTACATTGATTAATAACTATAATTAAGGAAAAATGTGTATTTTAGTGAAACTAAATACTTTTGTGATGATTTTTTTTGTTTTTTTTTTATTAAATAGTTCATGTATTGTATTGTGTGTTGTTTCAATTATACATCCATTTTGCTAAAATATTTTATTTGTCTATTATTGATATGATTTCACTTTTTATGTATCTTTTTAGGGTTCCGTACCTCAAACGAAAAAAACGGAACCCTTATAGGATCACTTTGTTGTCCGTCTGTCCGTCTATCCGTTTGTCCGTCTTTGTGTATATCAAGACTCTTTATCTCGGGAACGCGTAAAGATATCAAGTTGAAATTTAAACTGTATACGTATATCTATGATCTCTTGCAGTTGTGTAAAAAAAAACTTCTCAGTTATCGTTTAAATAAGTTAAAATCAAAACCTACAGGGTATCCTCCCGTTGACATAGAACTATGAAATTTGGCGAGAAACATTGTCTCAGAGTACACATATAGGAATAAATCTGAAAACTGTACATTTTTATTTAAATCACAAAAAATAGGGCTTCAAAATTCACAAAATATGGGTTCAAAATTCAAAGTGAGTAAATCGTAAGGTATAAAGATTTTAACAACTTACTTCCCAATTTTGCGAAATTTTCTGGATTTGTGCGGAACCTACGGCGAAAAATGGACACAGAAATATTTTCCCGGTTTTATTTGATAATCAGAAACATTTATTTGATATTTTTTCCTCGATTTCAACGCATAGCCAGTTACATTGAGTTTCCATACTCGTTATCATACTTACGATATCGCGTACTATAGTACTACCTATTGTTACCGACTCACACTACAATAAAAAATTCTAGGTATGTGTCTGATTTTCCTGTTACTTCTATAAACTGTATTTGGAATTCCTACAAATAATTGAATATTATTTAAAAATATTAAAAATTAATTTTTTTATCCAGAAAAGCATCTGCATGTTTAAATTTACTCAACCCAGCGGATAACTATAATAAATGATAGTGGGCAGGGCACATAAAATGGAGGAATGATGACTAATCTAGAAGATGTGTGACCCACAAAGCGACATGACAATCTCATCATGAACGCAGGATCGCGCTGGAAGCAAGCCGCTTCCAACTTCATATTCTTATTAGATATCTATAGAAAAACCTGTGTAAGAACCTAGGTATGTGTGGTCAAAGTGCGTTGTCTGTTACTCTTTCACGCAGCAACGGATAGAGGGATCGATTTGATTTTTGCCTGGATATAGTTCAAAGGTCAGAGAGTGCCGTAGACTGCGTTTGTCCCAGAAAAAAACGATTGCTGTGGAATATCGCATTAACCAAAATATCACATGGGCAAAGTCAAGTGAAAAAGCTAGAATGCAATAAAAACTTATGAGGTACCTACCTATTTAATCGTTTTTGAGTCATAAAATAATAAATAAACAGATATCTGAAAACAAGATTTGTAATTAACATCTAATTAGGTAAGTTTACTCACTATCAGCAGCATTCGTTTTTTTAATTACTCCGCACAACAAACTACTATTTAATAGTAAACACAACCAGTCATTAGCTAATTTTTATTTGAGTAAATGATCCATGTTTTTAAGAGAGCTACAATCGTGCACCAAATATTATATTATTATTTAAATATTTACAAGATAAAAGTATCATCTTAGTAAGTATCTCTTAATATGGCTGCCATTACAAGGCTTGGCTAAAAGTCGTAAAATAAATTTTACGTGGAACAGGCATTTTATACGTTGAAAATATTTAAGTTTCATGAGTTCCAGCACTTACGCAATAAACACACATTTTCCTAATTTTCGCTTTACAAATCAATGAAATTTTTCTAACTTAGTACATCATTGAAACGAATACTTAATTTTCCAGCAATCGTTTCATCCAGGAACAAAATATAGTGAAAGCGGCATTCGACCAAGTGTCATATAATGTCTCATCAACGTTGGAACATAAACATTTTTTTTTTTGCAAAAATTAGCGTGACCGACTTCACCCGTGTACAGGATTCGCGAATATTTCGCACGGATCAATGTAGCATTTTTCACATTATTGTTGATTTATCAAAAATGGCTCAGCCGATTTCGATAAAATTCAAATGGCACCAATTTCGAAGTATATTCTTTCCAATAAAAAAAGAAATATTGAAATCGGACTAGTATAAAAAAAGTTATGCGTGGTTATACATAAAAAAATAATAATTTACGTCGAATTGTATACTTCCTCCGGTGGTTCGTCGGTCAAAAAGATAATGCAAAAATATATCGAGCTTAAGCCGTTACCTTGTACACTTACAATTATCTGCTTTATTTGTTTTGGAAAATGATTTTCCTATTACGAATTTTCTTTCAAAACAATCTTCATTTAAAGGAATCTCATATTTTCGGGTTTTCTTATCTTTTGACATTGCTTGTAATGGCGGCGTGATGGCGGCCTTGAACAAAAATCAAATTATAAAAGTGATTCCATTAAAATTAAGCATTCGATGTGGTTGTTGTACTCTAAGCACTTATTTGCCATATATTAATGGATTGTAAAGCAACTGTACACAGTCTGCTGCAGGACAATTCTGTTAACCGATCTCTTTACTCAGGTGATACGTTCTTGAACCTCTCTCGTTTTTCTGACAGTTTTGAGCTGTCAAAACTGTCAGAAATAGGAGAGAAGTTCAAGAACGTGTCACTTCAGTAACGATATCGCTGAACAGAATTGCCTTTGCAAGATCTTATTTGGTCACTTCCCGAACTGACTTTTAATATCATATTTTTTGACTTTTCTTACGCCATTTGGTGGAAGAGAAAGGGCGTCTCCTTATTTTTCTTTCCTCGTAGTGTTTACCCAAAGGCAAAGGCCTCAATCAGTTTCATCCACAAATATTGTTTTGCACTGTCTCTTTCCTTTGATGATAACGTCGTCGTAGCCAAGAGGACAGCCGTAGTAATAATCTTTGAAGTAAAAGATCTGGCCGTAAGTAACTTGCACCAAGAAGAACAAAAACATTACGACTTGCCACGTCTTCATCTACAAAAAAAAAACAAAAATAAGTATTTTTTGGATCTTTAGGTCAAATAGCCCATGAAATATCAGTTAAGGGGGCGCCTAATGCCAAAATCAAGCGAAATGTGTATTTTTAAAGACGTGGTGTAAAGGTAACGAACATATCCATATTGAAAAAATACTATAGGAAAGGAAAAAACCTATAGTAGCAAAGTAATTGCGTAGAATTTAGGAAAATAACATGGTTACTTTAGAAAAAACATTAAAACATAGCATCATAAAAAACAAAAACATTTTTTTTCAAATGCTCGAAATTATCAATGACAACACCACATTATTTTTGACAAATTACGTAGCCAAACTAATGTTCTAGCCAAGTAATCAATTAGTTTTTTTAAATACATGCTTAAATTTTGAATAAATAAATAAAATGTCACCTAAAAATGTAAGCTGGCGCTCGAAGCCAACATCATCGTGAGCTATGTCATGCGATTTTCGACTCTAAACAAAGCAGCATAGGTGAAATCTGTTATTTTCATGGCATTAGGCGCACTCTTAAGTATTTCATGCGGATAATGCAAATAAACATAATCGGCCAAAGAGAAACCCAGCAGTGAGGTAAAGAAGACTGTTAGCCATGATAATGATATTGATATGTGATAGGTACTATTTTTTTAATCAATCGTGATCAATAGAATAGAACTAGATTCATAATAGAATAGAACATTTTTTTCAGAAGGCCAAATAGGATTTGGCCTTCTAGAACATTTCTTTCACGATTGATTAAAAAAATAGTACCTACTCGTATCACATATCAATATCATTCAATCAATCAATTTCATTTAATGTCGGCGTCAGCTCTTTATATATTTTAGCTGTATATTATTTTATATGGAAAATAAGAACCATTAAAGATCAGCAAATGATATAGGCTTGTGAGGTATAAAAATCACTGGACTATGCCATATGTTTTTCGCAAAAAAAATGGCACAGCGAACTTCAATCGTACACAAAATTTTAATATTTTGCTCGATCCATAAGTACAATTTTTACATTATTGTTCGGTGTATCGGCTCAGCCGATTTCGATTAAATTAAAATGGGGCCACCTCGGTAGTATACCATTTCGAATAAAAAAAAAATCTGGCAAAACATCGATGAAAATACACAAAAAATACATACAGACGATCATAGAACCTCCTCCTTTTAGAAAGTTGGTTAATTAATAATTGTACAGTTTTTGAAGAAATTTGCTAACACAACATCCACTACTGTACTCACGTATATACTTATCTTATACAAATATTGTATTAAAAAAGTAAAGTAATTAAAAAAATAGATTTTATACATACCTTTTTGCTAGGTATAATTTGCAACAAGGAAAGTTCGTCACACACGACTGCACAGCACGCTGAATGAAATGAAATATGGGGACATATATTCGTATTATATGAGTGATTAGAGAGGAAGCGTATTTTAGGTACCTTTGTGTAATATATGTAATACAGGAAGCTCTTACTCATATTAAATCAATGGTTTTAGGCACATTAGTATTAGAACAGATATCGCGGGATGGGACATGCCGCTGTAATTGACCGACGAACCACCGGAGGAGGCATACAATTCGACGCGTATAATATATACTTTTTTCATGGTAGTCCGATTTCAATAATTCTTTTTTTATTGGAAAGAATATACTTCGAAATAAGTCCCATTTAAATTTTATCGAAATCGGCTGAGCCATTTTCGATAAATCAACAATAATGTGAACAATGTTATATCGATCCGTGCGAAATATTCGCGAATTCTGTACACGGGTGAAGTCGGTCTTGCTAATTTTTGCAAAAAATAATCTTGTATAACAAATATTCGTATTCGTAGCTTAAAATCTCAACTATGCGCAATGTAATCATTAATAATAAAATATGGTATTTTTCGCAAAAAATGGCACCACTAACTTCCACCGTGTACGGAATTCGAATAGTTAGCACGAATCGATGTCAAATCCATATTAATTATTGATGATTTAGCAAAAATGGCTCAGCCAATTTCGATAAAATTTAAATGCAACCACCCCGGGAGTATATCCGTACGAAATATATATTTTTTAAATCGGTTCGCAAATGGCGAAAATATTTCTTCCTTGTTTTCGGAAGTCAGTAATTACAAAACTCGGAGCAAAAATTACAATAAGTTAAAATTTGCGTACTTATCGTATAAAGTACCAAATACAGAAAAAAGTTTTATAAATATTGTATTCAATAAAAATCATAAGAGCCGTCCCTGAGATATAAATTTCATATAATAAATAAAAAAAACAATAAAGAAATTAACATTGGCTTTCTGTGCGTGTTGCAAGCACAGGAAGCGATTGATGTAAAAATAAAATAAAAATAAAACAAGATAAGGATTGAGTCTAAGATAACTAAATATGTACATTTCAGAAATCACAATTAAGTCCCTGCGCTCAATCAAATCATCAAATCAATCCATATCAACACTACACTGAATTTTGTAACGTATATGTCGTAAACACGAATTTGGCGGTGTATGAGTATTTGCCACATGTAGGTGTCACGCGCGTCGGATAAAGAGTTAGCCTCTCTCTAAAATTTTTGGAAGACTGGTCATCACGATACCGGATATGATACAGCGATAACTAGAGATTATAAAATGGGGGTGTTTCTCTTTGTATAGACAACGGATAGGTATGTTCTAGGATGTACTGATAATACTCATTCATCAATAGCAAGGAGAATATTAACCAGTGGAAAAAGTGCACGGGGCGGCCTCGCTCACCATCGATAGGTGCTTTAGTTGACAACCGACTAGGGATGCTCGATCCAGGTGCTTTGTATCGATACTTTGGATTGCAATGGATCGCATCGCAGTGTATCGATCCAGTAGCGCGAGTACCGTTCTTATACGATCGTTAATTTGACATTTAAATCGCTAAAATTCGCTAAAAATCGGTGTTTTCTATGATTATTAGCTAATTTTAGCGATTTCAATGTCAAATTAACGATCGTATAAGAACGGTACTCGCGCTGCAGGTATCGAACCGCTTGTTTCGATACGACATTTTGGATCGATCCGGTATCGTATTTTAAAAAATAGAACATATTGTCTTTTATACCATCAAAGTTTATTGTTTTAGGTAC
Organism: Hypomecis punctinalis; assembly: GCA_949316475.1. NCBI lineage: Eukaryota > Metazoa > Arthropoda > Insecta > Lepidoptera > Geometridae > Hypomecis > Hypomecis punctinalis. The sequence goes on from OX438813.1 coordinate 18,938,770, forward strand.
ATAAACTATACTTATTTACGTCGGCCAACCTGTAAGTGGCAAAGTACACAGAAATAATATTTTCTAAAGCCGCTCTTTGTTGAGAAGATACGATTGTGTGGTTTCGCTACGATAATTTTTGATCCAGTATCGTATCAATAGTTAAAAAGGTGTGTTATTGCGATACGATATTTTATTCAAAGTAGAACCAAGTGAAATATATCGATATCGATATTTTGCTAGTAACATTTTTGGCACCACTACAAGAACTGTTATCATTGCGTCATTTTGGCGTCAGCCAATTACAGCCAGCGGAGCTTACCTCTCCCCCCGCTCAAAATCGGTGACCTATTGTTTCAACAAAAACGGGGCCCATGCGCTCTCCAGTCTCCTCCATGATCATTATATTATGATCAACCTCTAATACGCAAGAAAATTAGTTGTGCGATTGCAAGAAATATTGTATAGGAGGCATCCAGTGGGATTTTTTGGGTTTTCTGTCAGTAGTGCCATTGATTAGTTCAATTTTTTTGTGGTGCCTATTTTAATAGATATACGATAATCCAGGGTTATCTAAAGCCGCAGGGCGATAGATCATCCATCCATCAGCCATAGGACGTCCACTGCTGGACATAGGCCTCCCCTATGGATCTCCAATAAGACCGGTTAGAAGCGGCTTGCATCGAGCGCGATCCTACGGTCTTAAAGAGATCATCCGTGCACCTTATGGGTGGACGTCCTACGCTGCGCTTGCCGGTACATAGTCTGCACTCGAGAAATTTTCGTCCCCATCGGTCACCAGTCCTCCGTGATATGTGCCCTGCCCACTGCCATTTCAACTTGCCAATCCGTTGGCTATGTCGGTTACTTTGGTTCTTCTACGGAAATCCTCATTTCTGATTCGATCTCGCAGAGAGACTCCAAGCATAGCCCTCTCCATAGCTCGTTGAGCTACTAGGAGCTTATTAATAAGACCTATAGTAAGAGGCAACGTTTCAGTGACATTAGTCATCACTGGTAACACACTGGTCGAACACTTTCGGACTTGAGGTACTGAAGTATGTATGTATTTAAATCATCATTATTCTGGAATTACCGGAATTCGAGAAAAAAGTTAGATGTTTCGTACAAAACTGCTACTCGACATCAACAAAATGTGTGAAGGAGTTGATTTCAATTCTCGGATTCCAGTTCAGCCCATATTAAAAGTTGTTCATAATGATGATCTTAGTAACCTCTTTTCGGCTTAGTAAACTTAACTAGTTCTGGATAACCCTGTGTATGATTGAAACGTTCGGTGTACAACTTTTATGGTGGACATTCCGCGCGTTAGAACCAAGCGTTTCGAATCCTCATTCCTCATACGAACAGCCGGAATGTGGAACGCTTTGCCTGGGTCTGTCTTCCCGTGAAAGTACAACGTGGGTGTCTTCAAATCCCGAGTAAATAGGTATCTTCTAGGTAAGCGTGCTACACCCTAGACCGCACATCTGCTTAACATCAGGCAGTGTGTAGTCAAACGCGAACCTATTCGAAATAAAAAAAAAACAACTCTAAATAAGAGTTTTGAATATGTCTGTTGGTCGTCGTTCAGAGAAACAGTCTATCATCATCACCATTATCCGCAGCTTTCTTAATTCCATAGCTGGGCATGTAAGCCTCTCTCTTACAGTGCTATTTGACCCGGCAAATAGAGATATGAAAGTCTACACCTTGACAAGTAACATCATCACTACATAGTATAAAACAACGTCGCTTCCCGCTGTCTGTCTGTCCTTGTGTATACTTATTTTTAAAACTACGCAACGGATTTTGATGGAGTTTTTTTAACAGATAGAGTGATTCAAGAGGAAGTTTTATATGTATAATACACCTGTGCGAAGCCGGGGAGGGTCGCTGGTTCTGTATAATCTCGACATATGCAACTAATGTCGAAACGGAGGAGGTTCTCAATGTGATTGTAGGTATATTTTTTATGTTTATCATAATAACGCATAACTTTTTACTTAGTGGTCCGATTTCGGTAATTATTTTTTATTGGAAAGCGTATAATTCGAAATTGGTCCCATTTAATTTTTATCAAAATCAGCTGAGCCATTATCGATAAATCACCTATAATGTGAAAAATGTTACATGGATCTGTGCGAAATATTGGCGAATTCTGTATACGGTTGAAATCGGTCATGCTATTTTTTGAAAAATAATTATATGAACATACCTCAGTGCCTCAAGTCGAGAGTTTTCGACAGTTGTGTGTTGCCAGTGATGACATATGGAACTGAAACGTGGTCTTTTACTATGGGCCTTATGAATAAGCTCAAGGTAGCCCAACGCGCTATAGAGAGGGCTATGCTCGGAGTCTCTCTGCGAGATCGAATCAGGAATGAGGAGATTCGCAGACGAACCAAAGTTACCGACATAGCCCAGCGGATTAGTAAGTTGAAGTGGCAATGGGCAGGGCACATGGCTCGGAGAACTAATGGCCGATGGGGCAGTAAAGTTCTTGAATGGAGACCACGCACCGGCAAGCGCAGCGTAGGACGTCCACCGACCAGGTGGCCCGACGATATTATTAAGACCGTAGGAACGCGCTGGATGCAGGAAGCTTCCAACCGGCCTTATTGGAAATCCATGGGGGAGGCGTATGTCTAGCAGTGGGCGTCCTACGGCTGATAATGATGATGATGATGAATTATATAAAATATGTACCTACTAGATCCGACATCGATAAAAACCGATTCTCGGGTCTATTTCTCCTTCCGCCTTATCTATTATAAAGACAGGTTATCTAAGTAATTTCTGACTTATGTAAGCGGCATGACAAAATGGAATATTGGGGTTAATATGCCCCCGCACGCGACGGCAGCTTTAGGTATTTGATTTGTTGCAATCACGATAAACAATTTGTCTTTTTGATAGTGCCACATATCCGGAAACTTTTTGTAAACATAGTTCGCTTGTAGCTACTTTTAGAGTCGTGCTACAAAACAGAATCCTACTAATATTATAAACGCGAAAGTTTGTGAGGATGGATGGATGGATGGATGGATGTATGGATGTATGGATGTTTGTTACTCTTTCACGCAAAAACTACTGAACGGATTGAGATGAAACTTTGTAATAATATAGCTTATACATCAGAATAACACATAGGCTACAATTTATAAAGATATTTTGTGAATTGTCCAAAATATAACGATAAATGTTGAGTAAGTAGGAAAATTCTGCCATCTGCGAGCTACTGAGCGTGCGCTGCAAGAATGTCAGAATAAACAACTGTCGATCGAATATCTGTCAAATCAATCGACGAGCAGTCCTTGGATATCATCATACTGATAATTTATTATCCTTACTATTTTAATATTCTAAATGCGAAAGTAACTCTGTCTGTCTGTCGCGCTTTCACGCCAAAACTAATGAACCGATCTCAATGAAATTTGGTACACAGATTGTCTAGAGCCTGAAAAAGGACATAGGCTACATTTTATCCCGAAAATTGCATAATTCCCGTTGGATAGGACAAAATCTTGCGTTAGCAAAACTGTCACCTATCACAACGACGCTAAAAGGCCCAATTTTGAATACACCATCGTAATTATAACAGTTAATTAGACTATTTCTGAATCTTTTTCACCTTCGGAATTCGATAGAGAGAACACTTTTTACGTTGCTATTAAATTTACGATGGCGCATTCATAATTGGGTTGATTGAGCCTAACATGGATTCACAAAACGTAATTAGATGACAGGTGACAAACATTGACTGCAGACTTTTATAAATGTCTCGCTTAGCATAGCAAAGGGACAAATTGTCTTTCCACCATCATAGCTCCTCGAAGAGGAAATAAAGTATGAATTGACAATGATAACTGACATTAAAATTCGACAAAATAGTTTTCCCTTTGCCATGCTACATATTACAATGACGTTTAATACTGGGCCGTCATTTCGTCTGACATTAATCCTACTAATATTATAAACGCGAAAGTTTGTGAGGATGGATGGATGGATGGATGGATGTATGGATGTATGGATGTTTGTTACTCTTTCACGCAAAAACTACTGAACGGATTGAGATGAAACTTTGTAATAATATAGCTTATACATCAGAATAACACATAGGCTACAATTTATAAAGATATTTTGTGAATTGTCCAAAATATAACGATAAATGTTGAGTAAGTAGGAAAATTCTGCCATCTGCGAGCTACTGAGCGTGCGCTGCAAGAATGTCAGAATAAACAACTGTCGATCGAATATCTGTCAAATCAATCGACGAGCAGTCCTTGGATATCATCATACTGATAATTTATTATCCTTACTATTTTATAATATTCTAAATGCGAAAGTAACTCTGTCTGTCTGTCGCGCTTTCACGCCAAAACTAATGAACCGATCTCAATGAAATTTGGTACACAGATTGTCTAGAGCCTGAAAAAGGACATAGGCTACATTTTATCCCGAAAATTGCATAATTCCCGTTGGATAGGACAAAATCTTGCGTCAGCAAAACTGTCACCTATCACAACGACGCTAAAAGGCCCAATTTTGAATACACCATCGTAATTATAACAGTTAATTAGACTATTTCTGAATCTTTTTCACCTTCGGAATTCGATAGAGAGAACACTTTTTACGTTGCTATTAAATTTACGATGGCGCATTCATAATTGGGTTGATTGAGCCTAACATGGATTCACAAAACGTAATTAGATGACAGGTGACAAACATTGACTGCAGACTTTTATAAATGTCTCGCTTAGCATAGCAAAGGGACAAATTGTCTTTCCACCATCATAGCTCCTCGAAGAGGAAATAAAGTATGAATTGACAATGATAACTGACATTAAAATTCGACAAAATAGTTTTCCCTTTGCCATGCTACATATTACAATGACGTTTAATACTGGGCCGTCATTTCGTCTGACATTAAAAATATTTTTAAATATACCACCATTAGAGGTTAAAGCCGGTTAAAGAGGTTGTAGCCGTGGTGGTCAAGAGGTAGTGACACCCGCCTTACAATCGTGAGGTCGTGGGTTCGAATCCCCGGTCCCGTACCAATGAGTTCTTTGGAATTTATGTACGGAATTTCACACCACTGGCTTTTCGGTGAAGGAAAACATCGTGAGGCAACCTGCGTACGTCCGTAGAAGAAATTCGATGGCGTATGTGAATCCACCAACCCGCACTGGGCCCGCGTGGTGGATATGGCCCAATCACCCTTCGTGGGTAGGCCTACGTCCTGCAGTGGACTACTAAAAAAAAAAGGCTGGTACAGTACAGTACAGTACAGAGGTTAAACATATTTCTTAATTCTACCTTTATGGCAGAGAATCCATGCTAATATACGAAGAAACGGATCGACTTGATTTTTAAAAGTAGTATGGCATGAGTATGAATATCTTGACACTAAGGTTATTAACCTTGATTCTGAGTTGTGACCTTGACACGAACATAAATTTCTGTTGGGTTGGTTAGGATTGAACAGTGATAAAAGTGCAGCCCGGCTCAGTTGCGGCACTCCTCATGAGGCTCGCAACTTGCCGGTCAGCTTCTAAGCTGCTATATTTAAAAACCCCAGAAAATCGGCCTAACCTCGAGTGCAAAGTTCTAAACTGCCTAGGGGGAAAAGACCAAAAAGAATCGGGAGACCTCGAGCGCCGCCTTCTCAGCTGTCTCAGAAAAAACCCAGAGAAGCGGCTCTACCTGGGATTCCCGCGCCGCCCATAGGCCTCGGCTACTAAGTTCTCCTGCCACGACAAGGCGGAAACCTATGGGCGGGTACACTCTAACCTTATCTTAATCAACAGAAGCATTTATAAGTATAAGGTATTTTGATATCGGGATAGGTCTGAACAGTGACAACAAGGTGCAAGGTACTAGATTTTTTTACAGAGCAAGTGCTTAAGTGATTAACTACCACTAAATACAGACTTATAATGTAAAACTTCATAAACTACTACTACATAACAAGCAATTTGATCATCCACAGACCCTTGAAGGTCTAAAGATATTCTAAATGCTCAAGCCCACTGCCAGTTAGCAGCGTGCCCAACATGCTGGCAGCATTGCCAATCAGCTTGGCAATGCTGCTTATACGTTGAGCCAAATAAAAACCAGCATTTTGGTCACGCGGCGGGTACACGAGACGCTCAGAAAGACTTTTGAAAACAAGATGAGCTCCCGGCCAACACGCGCACAATGTCTCAATTTCAAACGGCTCAAATATGTAACCACTGCCGAGGTTAGCATATTTGCGCCGTTTGTGCTGCTCCGCTGACGGCTCCAAAGTATCGACGCAAGTCGCGTCCCATACTAAGGGCCGTCTACACTTCCATGGGACCAGCTTCATACCGTCAGGCCTTTTGCCATCACCACGCGCAAACCCATTCGGTTAGAGTACGGCAGCGATATTGGCGGTCGCAAAAGCCCTGCGTATGACATCGTTCACAATGGCGTGGCAACTAATTCGACCAGCGCTTCTTGACCAAGAAAGACGGTGGTGACCAAGCTGGTCAACTAGGGTACTTGAATAGGTGAGAGCGCTCAGCTATGTGCGGCGCGGCAGCAAGGTGGGTCGACTATCTCGGCGATATCATCAATACCGCCGGTCGAGCCTGGTCACGACCGGCAAAGAGCCGAGGCAGATGGCACTGCAAGAGAGAGGCCTATACCCAACAGTGGGTCAAAGAAAGCTGCGGATGATAACGATGACGAAACAAATTAGTTGAGATTGGCTGTTTTTTGGGTTTGAAATGATTATTTGCTACAATATTTGTGAACCGTTTCACATTGAATTGGTGCTAATATTTTGTGGCGCACTTACTGTTTTAGTTACCATATTTTTTTGACAAGATAAACATAAATTAAATTATATCGCGAGCGAAGCCGCGGGTAAAAGCTAGTAGAGAATATGCCAAGCATTTAGACATACTCAGAGAATACGAAGAGCATTTACAAAAGATCTTTTTTTCATAATATAATCTTGACAGCTGGAGTATACCTGTAAGAGTAGGTAAAATTTTAGTTCTTTTTAACATCGAAAATTATTATAAAATAACTAAAATTATATACTGAAAAGCTTTTGTTTAACTTGCAATGGATGTACCTATGAATGTAAAGTAAAAAAGCCTTTATTTCCCACTACATACAGTAATACATTATTATAAAATTATTTATACCTTTCTATTATTACGAGTATGTACATTATTTCAAGATTATTATCATTACATTATTCTAATATCATTATTTACCATTATTTTATATCAATTTATATTATATTTAATTTCAATTTCAATTTCAATCATTTATTTGCAACATATGTAGATATTACATGCAGTTTACAGGTGACATGTTTTAGACAGTCATTTACATATGACCCTATAAGGGTGTGGCAAATTTTCACAATTAGTCATCTATAAAAGTTACAATTACAATTTATTTTAAAATTAGTACATACATCCCATCCCACTTAGATTAGACCCATTTAGATTATAATCATTAATAATATCCATTATCCTATACTAATTATGTGTCAATTTGATGTTTCCGTCAAGTTCGATGTAGATGTCGCCCTATTGGCGTAGGCCTCCCCCAGTTTCGACCATTGCTTTCTATCCCTTGCTGTCTTCGTCCACGTTTTCCCAAGTATTTGAGTGGATTCATCTTCCCATCGTCTGTTCGGTCTTCCTCTTTTCCTCTTCTGTTCTCTTGGTATCCATTCCGTCACCTTCTTAGTCCAGTAAAGTAAGGTTTGGACCTTACTGTACTGGACTAAGAAGGTGTTAAACGCTAATGGTAGGTAGAACACAGAAAAATAATAATTATGTTCAGCAATGGACTACTAAAAGTGGTACAGTAAGATCCAAGGACTAAACGCTAATAGTAGGTTGAACACAGAAGAAGAATAATTATGTTCAGCAATGGACTACTAAAAGTGGTACAGTAAGGTCCAAGGACTAAACGCTAATAGTAGGTTGAACACAGAAGAAGAATAATTATGTTCAGCAATGGACTACTAAAAGTGGTACAGTAAGGTCCAAGTACTAAACGCTAATGGTAGGTAGAACACAGAAGAAGAATAATTATGTCCAGCAATGGACTACTAAATAAAAGTGGTACAGTTAGGTCCAAAGACTAAATGCTAATGGTACCTAGGTAAAACACAGAAGAAGAATAATTATATTCAGAAACGGACTACTAAAAGTGGTACAGTAAGGTCCAAGAACTAAACGCTAATGGTAGGTAGAACACAGAAGAAGAATAATTATGTTCAGCAATGGACTACTAAAAGTGGTACAGTAAGGCCCTTAAATTCAAAAAAGCAAACCTCTAAAGCCACTGAACTATATTCATTTCAATCATAATCAGGGCCTCTACACTGTATTTCTCAAATTTCCATGAACTGACTGATTGTTTTCAGTACAAGCGATTCTAGTTACCATGCCGTTAATTTAATGTTTCATATTCTACATTTAAATTCCTAGAATCGGAGCGGTATTCACAAAATTTCCTTAAACTAATTGGATAACTGTTTTGTTTAGATTGCCTTATGGCCATCATCATCTCAGCTGTAGGATGCCTGATGTTTCGATTAATTAAAATGGCAAAAACTTTGGGGTATTTCTTTCAAAAAAGAGGGGCAAGTGTAGCGCGGCTCATCAACCGATTTTGATAATATTTGGCGAGATTGTTCATTATCTAAATTTTAACAAAATATTCGAGTATTAACGGAATCGGTCAAGAGTGAGTCGACATACAGAAGCAGTTATACAGATGGGACGTCTTCTGTTAAACTAATTATTATCTATTTCTAACACGCTTTTATTAGTTTCACCTGTATGTTTGCTTGCTTGCTTGCTTGTAACCAACCCCTTTGAGCTCGATTTTTACCTGCATTGAGCGGTCAAATTTTCTATAAACTTTGCACACCTATGAAAGACTGATGACAATGAATTTATATAAAAAAAGAATTGATGAATCTTATTCTATATTTGAAAAATAAAAAAAAACATAACCAGATGTAAAAGACACAACATTCCCTTCTACATTCTGCATTACAATTTTTTTATAAATAAACTAGATAATAAACAAAATATATGAAAAATAAAAACAATTTCACCTCTGATTTGAGTATAAATCCGAAAATATTGATCGTGGAGTAAAAAAAGTGCGAGAACCAAAGTTGAAGAAAATAAAATTCCACCCATTACGATTTTTTTGATAAACTATAACTCTGCAAATATTTATTTATTTTATTTTATTTATTCATTTACTTCAGACAGAGTCCATACATTTCCAATATAAATATTGATTCTAGCGAAAAAATGTTAATGACCAAACTTGTGAGAAATTAAATTTCCAACAACTTTGGATACAACCATATTTGCTCTAAAGTTGAAAACTAACGAGTTATTTCAGAAAATTTATTAGAAAATTGAGATTCATACATCCACCCCTTCCCACGACGTTTAAAAAAATAGCTTCCCGGAATGTTTTATATTTCAGGCTAGTTTTATGTCTGCCCCGACTGGACTATACGGTTACGCCATGAGTGCTACACAAGTATGCTCACAACGTAGCTAGCAATGTAGCAAATACAGCTGCCAGTATGCCACGAACATTCATCATTCGTAGACCCGCAAAGATACTCCGTAATCAGCCAACCGAGGTACAAGTAAGTTCAAACACGCTTTGAGTTCAAGCGTCCAAGTTATATGCTTTGCTAACTTTGTGCAGGTCTTGAAAGTTATACTTGGGTGTTGGAATTTGAGATTTTTTTCTTTGTTGACTGAATTTTAACAGATTTCTAAAAAAAGGAGCTCTTTGTTGAAAACTGAACTTTTTACCCACTTCAAAGAAAGGAGGTTTCTTTAGCTATATGTTTTTTGTTAGTGTTGGTTGCTGAAATGGGAGTATTTTTTTCTACAGCAGACTGAATATTGAATCATTTTTACAGTGACGTGAAACCACAAAAAAGGATTATATATTTTTTTTTTTAAACAAGCTATTACTGAATAAGTACTCGCCAAGACGAATCAAACGAGCCGAAACTCGATAGGGTTGCTTCGTTTCATTACAGAGTTCCTATAACCACCTTCCAGCTCTACCATCAGACCCTGGTTACCATTGAAAGACAAACTACTCGCCAAGACGATTCAAATGAACCCAAACTCGATGAGGTTGTGTCGTTTCATTACTAAGTCCCTTTGGCCACCTTCTTGCTCCATCATCAGATCAGCACCATGTCGTCATAATCTTGCATTGTCACGCAATTTACACATGTGTGCACAATTTCAGCTCAATCAGTAACCGGGAAGAGGATCAAATTTAACGTGCAAGATTAGAATAGAGAACGACAGACTACGGGACAGGTGAAAGTAAATGAAAGCTTGTAATAATAAAATATTCCAATGTTGGTAAGTATGAGGTGATTTAATTAATTGAATTCATTACAGCGTAGCTAACTCTACAGTTTTAATTCTGTAAATCTACTGTTTTTCGATATCTTCACAGTTTTTAGTTCACTCGAGAAAAGAAAAACTGTAGATACTCGTATAGGTAAAGATTTTTAAGTTGGAATTTACAAAATTACTAACATTTTTTTGAAAGCATTTTTACAGTTTTAATTTAGGTTGGGCTTGGCAACATCTAATTCATATATCACTACTCTACGATGTAGTTGTTCTCGTCAATATGAAAAACTTTCACTATGGCGCTAACTCGGAAATCGTGAAAGAAAAATTTCGACAATTTGAGTTCTAGACATTTTGTCGACGAACTTTTTGCGTGGTGTATTAAACTGTTTTTTTGCGAATATTTTTTTAAGTAGGTACATAATTGTGATAATAGTTGATAAGCTTAAGCTTAAAGTTATACAATTATTTATATTTTGCAATATTATTAAATTTAGTATCTCACACAAACTGTTGAATAAAACGAAACAGCTTATAAAGCGATTAAAGGGTTTGTCTCATAGTAAAATTCTACATAGTTATTATATGTATTTAAGTACAACAATTGCATAACTAACCCGACATAAGCAATACCAATAAACTAAGCAGAAAACAAAGTATTACCTCTTTCATATCGATTTACCATAACTGGCAGAAATACGAGGAAACAGAACTACAAAAATACACGAGGCGATAACACAGAACCAAATTGTAATATATCAACCGCCAAATACATATTTATTCGGTTTTCAAGCATTACGTGAATAGAAAAATACGATTCTAAGTCTGTATTCTACTTATTTGAATTTTGTGTACTATTGGAAAGATAGATACAGGCCGGATTAAACTCTTTGGCGATATAAGCCGAAAGATATATATAGACTCAATCAAACTTCTTAGCGATATAAGATAAAAGATAGATATAGGCCGAATCAACCTTCTTTGCGATATAAGCTGAAACATAGGTATAGGCCTAATCAAAATTATTGGTGTTATAAGCAGAAAGATAGATATAGGCCGAATTAAACTTATTGGCGATATACGCCAAAAGATAGATATAGGCCTAATCAAATTTCTTGGCGATATAAGCCGAAAGATAGGTATAGGCCGAATCGAACTTCTTGGCGATATAAATCGAAAGATAGATATAGGTGGAAGTAAACTTATTGGTGATATAAGCCGAAAGATAGGTATAGGCTGAATCAAAATGCTTGGCGGTATAAGCCGAAAGATAGATATAGCCCGAATCAAAATTCTTGGCGATATAAGCCGAAAGACAGATATAGGCCAAATCAAACTTCTTTGCGATATAAGCCGAAAGATAGATATAGGCCTAACCAAACTTCTTGGCTATATAAGCCGAAAGATAAATATAAGCCGGAGCAAACTTCTGCAGTGCTGCGAATAACCCAAACCTCGCGCAGCTGTTAAGTAAGCTACAGTCAGGATTGGGTTATCCGTAACTTGTAAGTAACATCACATCCGCCAAGAAGTTTCACTTTTTACTGTCCATACCTTCGACCGTTTAGCGGACATCTAAATGTTACGTCACATATAAACGACAACAGGAATAATTATATTCCATTCTCGTCATTTTATGCGTTATCCTGGACTATCCAAACATAATATTAGGATAACTATAAGTAACAGAATACGGCTAAAACTCACGTTATAATTATACGGTCGATCCGCAAGGAATCCGACCAGTTTCGGAGTATTTAGAACTCCATCCTCAGGGAATACGCGCACCCCCGTGGACTGGCGCGCGCGCACCTTGCGGATCGACCGTATAATTATAACGAGAGTTTTATCCGTATTCTGTTATAGTTATGATGAATACTCACGGTAGTTTTAATGAAATAATATTAGGATGATTAAGAGATTAACTGCAAAATAGCGATTTAAAAAAATCAGCGGTTTCACACAATAGACTCTCGACTAAACCTACCTATCTCTGAAAGTTCATGCATTTTAACAAACATCAACTTGTATAGGCACCTAATATGATCGGCAGAACAAATAAACTTTTTCATTTCGACTGTTTAATCATAGAGATGTTTTTTTGACCGACGAACCAACCGGAGGAGGTACTCAATTCGACGCGTATATATTTTTGATGTATAACCACGCATAACTTTTTTCATAGTAGTCCGATTTTAATAATTCTTTTTTTTGGAAACAGTATACTTCGAAATAAATAAATAAATAAATATTTTGGGACATCTTACACACGGCCTCTGACCCCAAACTAAGCAAAGTTTGTGATATGGCTGGCAGAGACTGATATACTACATATACTTATTTTTAAATACATACTTATATAGATAGTAACTAAATAACACCCAGACACAGAGCAAATACTTATGTTCATCATATAAATATTTGCCCTGGGTGGGGATCGAACCCACGCCTCTTTGATCTAGAAGTTAAGGTCTCTAACCACTGAGCTACCGAGGCAGTCAACTCCTAAGAAATTGGTCCTATTTAAATTTTATCGAAATCGGCTCAGCCATTCTCATTCTCATTCTTATTTGAAGTAGGGGTGATAAGTCCTGCACTGACGTCCCGCATGGGGTGTTTTGTGCATTTCCCCCATCCAGCGTCTACCCCAGCCAGCCCAGCTTCTTAAAATAACGGAGCGCGGCTCCGGGCCGCCGGCATAACTGCTCCAGTGGCTTGGTTGGTATACAAGATGGCGATGAGGATGATGCTGTAGATGCTGATGACAAAGCAATAGCAGCGTCATGCAACCCGAAAGCGATTCTAGTTTCTGCCGTGGCCTTGCAATGCCACAAGACATGCTCTATCGTTTCATTCTCCTGCAGGCAACCACGACAGAGTGGGCTGTCGGTGGCTCCCAGTTTATACATGTGACTATTCAAGTTGCAGTGACCAGTGATGAGTCCTACCATAAGTCGGAGGTCATGCTCAGCCATTTTTGATAAATCAACAATAATGTGAAAAATGCTACATCGATCTGGGCGAAATATTAGCGAATACTGTATACGGGTGAAGTCTGTCATGCTATTTATTGCAAAAAATAATTATTTAACGTCTCGGCGTAACGGCCGGGCTCGCGAGTTTCTCCGTTACAAAATCAGGGGGCTCAGAATCTTATAACATCCTACTAATATTATACGAGTAAACGCGAAATTTTGTGAGGATGGATGGAAGTTTCATCTCAATCCGTTGAGTAGTTTTTGCATGAAAGAGTAACAAACATCCTGGATGGATGTTTGTGAAGAAACTTTGCAATAATATAGCTTATATATCAGAATAACACATTGGCTATAAGTTATAATGAAATCTACTAATATTATAAACACGAAAGTTTGTGAGGATGGATGGATGGATGGATGTTTGTTACTCTTTCATGCAAAAACTACTGAACGGTTTGAGATGAAACTTTGCAATAATATAGCTTATATATCAGAATAACACATTGGCTATAAATTATAATGAAATCTACTAATATTATAAACGCGAAAGTTTGTGATGATGGATGGATGGTTGGATGGATGTTTGTTACTCTTTCATGCAAAAACTACTGAACGGATTGAGATGAAACTTTGCAATAATATAGCTTATATATCAGAATAACACATATGTTATAAATTATAATGATATTGCGTAAATTTTTCATAATATTACGATAAGTGTTAAGTAAGATCTGAGAACTCTGAGAAGCTATTCTAGAGTGCGCTTCAAGAAATGTCAAAAAAAAAAACAACTGTCGAATCGAACAACCGTCAAATCGTTTTTTGTTTTATTTTTTGGATTTTCCACCTCCTTTGTTAAGGGTGGTAAGGTAGAACATCCGGTTTAAAAGACGGAACGTGATATAGCCTACTTTTATCCCAGATAAATAAAGGGTTCCCACGGGATAGCACAAAAATCAAAATATCATGCGGGCGAAGCCGCGGGTAAAAACTAGTATGCATGTAATTATACTATATAAAGCTGAATTTACTTATATTATTACAATATAGTTTTAATATTGTGTTACCTATTAGTAGTATGTGTTACCTATGAGTAGCGCTCACAGTGTAGTTTGACTAGGTTAAGCAACGTTCGGCACGGTCAGCCTTCGGATGGGTGACCGCGGATGGCTTTTCCAACTGAGCGCTAACTCAGAGGCCTTCATCACCTTGCCTTCAGGCGGCTTAAAAGCTCTGACTAGGAGTATCCACCCAGCCTATACGAAATTACTAATACCGTTATTCAAAGAAATGTTACGTCACATATTAATATTTTTACGTAAACACGTATAAATTCCATTCGGCGTTTTCCTCCTTATCCTGGACTATCCAAACATAATATTTCAACGTGGCGTGTACACTCGAGGAATTATTGCGGACTCGTTTGTTCCGCGCATGATTGATGACTTACTGAGCTTAGTATGGGAGCTAATGGCTTGGTAACTTACTAAAAGTGGGTCTACGCTAGACGAGCCGAGAACAAGCCAAAGCGCGCTCGTGCAAGGCTCGTAAGTCAGTCCACACTACACGAATTTTGTTCGTACTTGGCTCGCTATTGTAGACCCCACTTAAAGCTTAAATTATTTAGCTATATTTATTGTCTTAAATTGTTGACTAAATCAGCTGTTCAGACGAATATTCATCGCAAATCTATTTGGAGACATCTGTTTAAAACTATGAAATTAAGCGTTTTATGGTGCAGTTAAATGTAGGAAATTAATACAATGCAACTTAATATGTGAGAAACGGTTACTAAAATATTTTTATATATTCTTGTAATATTTTAGCCAATTTTTGAAATTTAGTTTGTGTGCTTGATCACACGGGCCCAACACGGACACGAGCACGATATTTTTGCTAATAAAACCCAAACGACGTTATAAATATTTGCCAAAATTGTATAAAAAATAAAAAATCCTTTACAGTAGAGCCTGTTTGAAAACGCGAATAATTATGGTTTCCATATAAATTAAGCCTATCGAGTTTATTTATGAATCTTTTTGAATGGAACAGCTGAACTTATTTTTTTGCGATTATAATCCAGGATTGATGGACAATAATAAAAAAATATTCATAATGCTCATCAACTTCACTATAAAGTCTTCTGTAAAGAATGTAATAAATAATAGTTTGTTTAATGTGTTAGTGTGATACTCGTATTCCGTTAGCCCCCAGACTATTTCATCCTCACTGTACCGCACTTTTTAGAAGATAACTTCATATCACAGCGAGCATCTGCTATTTTTTGCGGCGAGTACTTAAACGAGATTTTATTTTTATGTTTTGACACCAGTTTTTATTCCCTCCCCTCCACTTTTATTATCCTTGTCACTTATTGTCCTACTTTATCCGGATGAGATTTTTTACTCACAATTTAGTAGAAGCAATTTGGGGGGATTTATGTCAAAAGTCTAAGCATTTCTTTATTTTAAGTAAGGGTTGGCTAAGGTTTTGTCCACTGTTCTCTCGATTTTAAGGTGACAATGAAGTTCTTGCTTTCACAAAACTTTAAACATCTTAGCTTTCAAATTATTTTTTAAACCCTGACGTAAACGAGGGTGTTATTCATATACATATCTTAGGTTGAAAACTGTATCTGTGTATCTGTCAGTGCTGTCAGAACAGATGTGGTTTTAAAAATCTGATGAAATTGAGATAGACATTAAAAGAGGCATAATATTTATAATCATCATTACAAATACTTATTTAAAATTAAATAGGTTTTTTTTATTGAAAGGCAATGGAATTTTTATGGAATAATTGGAGTCTTTTGAATTATAGGAACTCGTATAATAGGCCCAATTATGAAGGCGCCATCGTAAATTTAATAGCAACGTAAAAAGTGTTCTCTCTATCGAATGCCTAAAGTGAAAAAGAAACAGAAATAATCTAATAAGCTATTATAATTATGATGCTGCTTTCATAATTGGGCCTAATGTACATTTAAATCCCTGTTCTTCGCACAGACCCAGGTAGCAAAGTGACGTCAGTGACGCATAAACGACGTCACTCTTAGGTCATAATAGGGTCGGTCGTTAATGCGTCGTCGATGACGTCATAATGTACGTCAATTAAAAGTCATTATTTCGACGTCTCATATTCACCATAAAATTGACGTTTTATTGACGTCCATTTAGGGTCAATATCAGGACGTACTATATTCGCCACAAAGTAGACGTTTTACTGACGTCCATGTAGGGTCAATATCAGGACGTACCATATTCGCCACAAAGTGTACGTTTTACTGACGTCCATCTAGGGTCAATATCAGGACGTACCATATTCGTCACAAAGTGGACGTTTTACTGACGTCAATTTAGAGTCAAAGTCAGGACGTACCATATTCACCACAAAGTGGACGATTTACTGACGTCTATTCAGGGTCATTATTAGGACGTATCATATTCGTCTCTGCTGGACGTTTTACTGACGTCCATTTAGGGTCAATATCAGGATGTACCATATTCGCCACAAAGTGGACGTTTTATTGACCTCTATTTAGGGTCAATATTAGAACGTACCATATTCGCCACAAAGTGGATGATTTACTGACGTCTATTTGGGGTCATTATTAGGACGTATCATATTCGTCTCTAGTGGACGTTTTACTGACGTCCATTTAGGGTCAATATCAGGACGTACCATATTCGCCACAAAGGGGACGTTTTATTGACCTCTATTTAGGGTCAATATTAGGACGTACCAAATTCGCCACAAAGTGGAAGATTTACTGACGTCTCTTCAGGGTTATTATTAAGACGTATCATATTCGTCTCTGGTGGACGTTTTACTGACGTCCATTTAGGGTGAATATCAGGACGTACCATATTCGCCACAAAGGGGACGTTTTATTGACCTCTATTTAGGGTCAATATTAAGACGTACCATATTGTACCATATTGTTTGCACGCGCGCTCGCATCGGTGAACAAATCAAATAATTTCAAGTGTCAGCAAAAGTCCGATGCAGGTGCAGAAACAAGTTAACACCAACCTGATAGTGATAACAGTGCATTAGTAATTTCTCCAAGAGAGAATAAATAGTTAATCTAAATGTGCCATGGTCATAAAATTGCTATGGGATCGACATTGTAATTTTAAGACTATGGATTCATAACAGTCTATGTATGTATATACTTCTTGAATATAAATCTATTATGCTACTTACATTGTTTTGTTTGGTTTCATCCATAGTCCTAAGAGTCTGTTCAGGGTACGTGTATAATATAGGATGCCTGCTATCGCAAACTAAATTCTAAATTCTTTTCGTCATTTACTTTGTTCACAGGAAAGTGACTGGGCTGTACATATTAGGGCAGCCATCGTCGTTGGAGTATCGTCATTTACTTAGTTCACAGGGACTGGGCCATACATACAAAGGCAGCCGTCGACATAGTAGTGACGTCATACACAGGATTCACAGTAAAGTCACTATGAATACTGTATATGACGTCACTCCAACGTTAGTGTCTACCTTAATATGTAGGGCCCAGTAAAGTCCCTATGAGTACAGTAAATGACGTCGCTCTAACGTCAGTGGCTGCTCTAATATGTACGGCCTAGTGACGTCCTTATGAATACAGTGAATAACGTCGCTCCAACGTCAGTGGCTGCTCTAATATGTACGGCCTAGTGACGTCCTTATGAATACAGTGAATAACGTCGCTCTAACGTCAGTGGCTGCCCTAATATTTACGGCCTAGTGACGTCCTTATGAATATAGTGAATGACGTCGCTCCAACGTCAGTATATGGCGTCACTCCAACGTCAGCATATGACGTCACTCCAACGTCAGTATATGACGTCACTCCAACGTCAGCATATGACGTCACTCCAACGTCAGCATATGACGTCACTCCAACGTCAGCATATGACGTCACTCCAACGTCAGCATATGGCGTCACTCCAACGTCAGCATATGACGTCACTCCAACGTCAGTATATGGCGTCACTCCAACGTCAGTATATGGCGTCACTCCAACGTCAGCATATGACGTCACTCCAACGTCAGTATATGACGTCACTCCAACGTCAGTATATGGCGTCACTCCAACGTCCTCCAACTTACGTCATGAGGCTGTGACAAATTGTCGTCATCTGAAGAAACTACCGACGTCATGATAATGACGTCTCTTACGTCGAGCAGTACCGTAAACGGACGTCATAATAACGTATAAATGCTACCTGGGGAGTAGTGAGAGTTTGCAGAGTAAGCCAATATTAAAACTAGTAGTTCTCCGAACAATAGACATCGCAACACATCTCTTTAACTGAATCTTCATTAGACTGTTTAAACCTACAAAAGGTTAGAAAGAAAGACTGTTTAAACCTTTACTATGTTTAAACAATATCTAATTTTTTAATTAGTTTATTTTAGATAGGTTAATTTAAGTTTAGATTTAGGTTTTTTAGTTAATTTTTTTATGTTATTTAAGTTTTGTAAAAAGTATGATGATTAATAAATTATTGTCATAAGCCTAAATATATCTCGACTTGTTTGAAACCGAATTGGTTTCATACTCTTCAAACTTGCCAAATATTATCGAAATCGACAGATAAATGCTTAAATAGCGTGACAGCGAATTTCCCCCTGTACCCTGGAAATACCGCAGTAAAAATCGATGACGACAAAAAAAATCTAATACTCAATGTTCATAGTGTAACAAGTTTTGTCAAGAGTCGTTGAAAATGCGACCTGTAGACAAAAATCAGCATCCGAATAGACGAAAACAAAATCGTTGACTTAAGACGCTCCAACAGTAAATTTTACAATTATGTCTTGCAGTATACAAAGAGTCTAAAATCGCGTGTCGTTTGTTTTTAGACGAAACTTGAGATGGGAATTCGATAATTTCGCAGTTTTAGTTCGTTTAAAAAGAAATGAAGCCATGTTTTAATAAAATATACAGATATGTCTTTAGTTTAGTAAATTTCCTATTTTATAATTACAAAAATATAGTAGTTATCGATCTAAATATTGAGAAATGCGAAACGAAAGAATTTTTTTTAAATCTATTTTTTGTGATTTTTTTAAAGGTACCAGTTAATTTTTTTGCAATATTATTGTAAAAATCTCTCTTGTTACAGTAGAACTAGAACTATTATAGTGTGCTCTGTATTTTTTCAAGTTTGTATTAGTAACAGTTACGTCTAACTGTGCGACGAAAAACATGACGTTTTACGGATTTTTGTCTTTGGGCATCGCCTTAAAGCCTAATAAGTTAATGTCAATGATTTATACCGGGCAATATAACATCGTTTCACGTAACCTTAGAGAAACGCTTACGAAACCTTTGTCATTAAAACAAAACCACGTATGTACCGACACAGGATCGGCATATTCTCAAAATTACCCACTCAGAGGCACGCGTTCGTAAATGATACTGATATTATGCTAATTCTTCGTATTACGTTCGCAAAAGGAATTATTTACACTTCAAGCTTTGAAAATGGCACGTTCAATTCTTTTCTGATATTATAAAGCGGAAAGTTTACTTGTTGGTTTGTTTGTTAACTGTCACGCAGTAAAAGAGCAATGAATCGACTTTTTGCATGGAGATAGGCACTTTTAGATAAGATCCGTGATATATGCAGTTTATCCTTAAAATATATTACGCGGTTAAAACCACGGGTAAAAGCTAGTCATGATTATAATTTTATTGGTCCACCTGGACGATCTGAATTGTTCACGATTATGGTTAAAGATTTAGTAATATTTTAGGTAATAAGAACTAACTCTACATAATTACGAATGCGACATAATCCTACTATCCTACTAATATTATAAACGCGAAAGTTTGTGAGGATGGATGGATGGATGGATGTATGGATGTTTGTTACTCTTTCACGCAAAAACTACTGAACGGATTGAGATGAAACTTTGCGATAATATAGTTTATATATCAGAATAACACATAGGCTATAAATTATAATTATATATTGCGTACGAGGGCGAAGCCGTGGGTAAAAACTAGTATATATAAAATAAATATATAAGGGAATAAATAAAATAGCAGCAATTCGTAATAAACTTATCTACGTGCTTTGGAAAACTGTACACTTCAATTGCAACTCGGAGAAACCGAAAAATCCGGAAAAGCAACCACAGATTTCCTTGATCTTGATCTTGAATGAATCTATCGACTTGGCATTATATTATTGAATCAATATTCTTAGTCATTGAAACAAAACATTTGAAACGTTGACGCTTGCGTTATGAAAGTAAAATTAAATAGACCAAGATTTCAATAACTTTCCGACGATGTGCCACACAAAATGGCGGACACTATAGACGTTTCCAAAAAGTATTATTTACGTCGCTTTAAATCCACATCTGCGTTGTATGGACTATAAGAAGACGTTCTCAGGATAACACGTTACAAAACAGCTATAAATAGCATTAGCACGTCTGACAACCGCAGGCCGCAAGCAAGGAGAAAATTTCCGGGAAATGTATGTTTCTCCATTTGTTTCTAGACGGCTGTGGTCTACGTAAACCAAACCTCTACCAAAGCCAGACGTAATTTAGGTACAGATTTGGTCTGACAACAGTCTGTCAGCTTTTTCTTTTTGACCGACGAAACGGAGGAGCTACTTTGGAATTGGTTTCGTTTAAATTTTATCGAAATCAACTGAGAAATTTTTTGATAAATCAACAATAGTGTAAAAAATGCTACATCGATCGGTGCGAAATATTCGCGAATTCTGTACACGGTTGAAGTCGGTCATGCCAGATTTAGCAAAAAATAATTATTGAATACATGGTTCGTTGAGCTACATTTGGCCACTAACTCGCCTATTGGAAAGCGATGTTGTTTGTAGCCGAGGATGGAGTATGAAGACCTATTCACTTTTGCCGTGAAGATTCCCGGTTTTTTATTGTCAGAAAAAGAGGTGAGATGACGGAGGCAGAGCATTCCAGTAAAAGCTTAGTACAAGCAGCCTGCCTCCTGCCTCTTTCTTGAGATATTAATCTGAAGCTTTTGGAAGTCAGAGTGAATAGATATCCTTTAAGTCTATGTGCTACACCTTCGACCACAACGTCGCTTACCATCGGACGAGTTAGTGGTCAAGCTCAGACTTATTCGTGTTAGAAGAAGCTGTGTTTCCACCAAAACTGTGAGAGGATGTGTCGTGACGAATGTGATTATTGTATTTTGTAACCAATAGCATCGCTTCATTTATTCATGATATTACAAATGAGAGGGGACGACCAAAACAAGTGTGGACGAATTGTGTGAAAGATGATATGCGAGAGAAAGGAGTTGATGATGAGATGACGTATGATAGAGTGAAGTGGCGAAAAGAAACGTGCTGTGCCGACTCTACCTAGTGGGATAAGGGCAGGATGATGATGATGAGCATCGCTATATTTACCTTCTTCTATTTGTTGTTCTTACCAAACACATCCTTCGCTTTATCTCTGTTGAGACTATTAAACGTTGATACGGTTTGGTGTTATAAGAAAATCTTAAACCTCCGTTGTCTTTTTCTTCTTTACAACCATGAGACGTCCACTACTGGAAATAGGCCTCTCTTATAGAGCTTCAATAAGACCGGTTGGAAGCAGTGATATCATCTAACCGCCGTAGGACGTCCACCCACCTTCTACGCTGCGATTGTCGGTAGACCTTCACTCAAGATATTTTTGGTGTTTTCCGTGTTACACGTGCCCTGCTCACTGATAGTTGCACTTGCCAAACCGAATGTGTAATAAGTATCTAAGTAAACATAGCTAAACGGCCAACCGGGAACCACAATTCAAAGTGACAACTTAGGCACGGCAGCACTTAGTTGCAATTGCCACCTACGGTCACCCATCCGAATAAAGATCGTGGCGAACGTTGCTTAACTTCAATGATCGCTCAAAATCATCTATACTCTATAAAATTTAAATTGATCTCTACGACAGCTGTCAAAAAAATCACGCCTATGAAGTCCTGAATTTCTTAATAGTACTGACAGTACCTGTCAATGTCATACTTTGTGGGCATGCCGATTAGTGATGGGCGACGAATGATCGTGAACACAGAGTTTTAGATAGAGTTTTAATTAAAATATCGATAGTTTATACTGACGATATTTTAAATAAAACTTGATTTATCATTAATTTTATTGTATATTTTAATATCATAACATTTTTTACATATGTAATTAAATGAAACCCAATTATATGTTACATTAGCATCGATAATAGTGAAAAACGTCGATAAATACTATCGTTACATTATTATGATTATATAATTAATATCATAACATTATTTACAAGTGTACATACTTGATCTTAAATAATAGTATGTAAATGAAATCCAATTTCTCACCTTCAACTACTCATTCGATTTCATTACAACATTGTTTGAAAATAGATTTTTTCCACCACTATCCCAACTCTAAAAATGTCAATCTTCTACTGTCGCAGAGATCAAGTTAAATTTTATAGAGTATAGTCAAACTACAAAATGACCGCTTTGTTTGTGTTACAAAATAAGTGAGAAATTAGAATAACTACACATGTCTAGTAGCCTAGTATATTGTTTTATCTAACATTACCAGTCCCTCGTCTGGTAGCGGAGTGCCTCAGGGCTGAGCATTATGTCTGATATAATACCTCGTATATATTTCTACTCTATTCATCATGACACGATGATTGGAGCTTTGCGTTCTATTTTAGAGTAGGTACTATGGTTAAATAAGTTAGCTTGAAAAGGGTTTTTGATGCTTTCATAAATATGTTTACTTATTTTATTACTACTTTGAATTGTAAACATTTGATATTTACTAAATGAGGATTTAAACGAATTTGTAGATACAAGTATTAATGTCAAGCAGAATGGTACAATTTTCAAAATGTGTATGTGTAAAGCAAGCAAAGTAGTGTGAAGCAAGCCGTGGTGGTCAAGAGGTAGTGACACCCGCCTTACAATCGTGAGGTCGTGGGTTCGAATCCCCGGTCCCGTACCAATGAGTTCTTTGGAATTTATGAACGGAATTTCACACCACTGGTTTTTCGGTGAAGGAAAACATCGTGAGGCAACCTGCATACGTCCGTAGAAGAAATTCGATGGCGTATGTGAATCCACCAACCCGCACTGGGTCCGCGTGGTGGATATGGCCCAATCACCCTTCGTGGGTAGGCCTACGTCCTGCAGTAGACTACTACTCACTACTACTACTACTACTACTGGTACAGTACAGTACAGTATGTGTAAAATAAATTATTGAATCAGGCGTTACTTTGCGGAAGTTCATTTCAAATCGTTGTTTTGAATAAATATTTAGAGTATTTTCGCTCTATCGTAGGCATATATGTACGTTAAGGGTACCATATAACAAATCTAATTAAATCACCAACAAAATTAATAATTAATCATATAACTGTATCATGATTCGGCAATGGTTAAGTTAAGACAGAGAGAGAAAAAATGAACTTGAAATAAAATTAGAATAAGTCCGTTAAAAATAATCAAAATAAATAAACCTGTAACTGAAATAGTGATCTTTTAATAATTATTTTTAGCAAAAAATGGCATGACTTACTTCAGCCGTGTACAGAATTCGCGAATATTTCACACGGATCGATGTAGCATTTTTCACATTATTGCTGATTTATCAAAAATAGCTCAACCGATCTTGATAAAATTTAAATGGGACCGATTTAGAAACATGCTCTTTACAGTAAAAAAAATAATTATCGAAATCGGACTACTATGTAAAAAGTAATGCGTGGTTATACATAAAAAAAATATACGCGTCGAATTGAGTACCTACCTACCTCATCCGTTTCGTCGGTCAAAAATTCTCATAAAGCTGAAACTAATATAAATATTAGTTAGTTATGTTAACAATTTTCAACAGATTAATTAAAATTAATCTGTTGAAAATTGTACAAATGTAATAATGTTATATGTGTAAATTATCGAAATTGACGCATTGTGACTTAAAACTCTCGAGTTCAGCTGATAAAAAAATTAAATAGGTAATTTGAATACTTAACACATATATGGTAAAGAGTTATCTTTGTGATAAGCATTTCAAAAATCTGAAGCGAACGCAGGATTTGAACCTGCCTCTTCGGATCACTAGCCCGACGCTCTAACCAACTGAACCAGCCCGCCAAAGCTCAAAAGTTATCAAAAAAGTTATAAAAGAAAAAAGAGTTATCACAAAGATAACTCTTTGAGATAAAATCTAGTGTGGAAAGCACTCAAAATAAAATCATAACATATATGGTAATCAATATACCTAGTTATGGTAATCAAAGTAGGGTTTTCCTAAAAAAAGTTAAGGAAAAACAAAACATTATAAGTGTTCTTTTTGCCTAAAAACGCTGTAACCTTGTCGGAGCGTTAGAAACTACAAATATTAAGACGGGGCAAACTTTACGAATCCCCTTATTGTGCGTACCATATCTCTAAAATAACAAAATATCCATAAATATCTCGCAACAAATGAAAACCAAAACTTGTTTTCCCAAAAAAAGGTAGGAAAAAACAAAACAACAACTATTAGCCTAAAAATCCTGTAAATAGTCACTATAAATTAAGACGGCATAATTTATGAAATCAATTTATCGAATCAGGAATGAGGAGATCCGTAGAAGAACCAAAGTTACCGACATAGCCCAGCGGATTGGCAAGTTGAAGTGGCAATGGGCAGGGCACATAGCGTGACTGATGACCGATGGGGGCGAAAAGTTCTCGAGTGGAGACCACGCACCGGCAAGCGCAGCGTAGTACGTCCACTTACAAGGTGGACGGATGGATGACCTCATTGAGACCGCAGGATCGCGCTGAATGCAAGCCGCTACCAACCGGTCTTATTGGAGATCCATAGGGGAGGCCTATGTCCAGCAGTGGACGTCCTAAGGCTGATGGATGGATGAATTTACGAATCCCCTTTATTGTAGGTACCATATCTCTAAAAAATAACAAAATCTTGAAAATATAGTCTCTCGACAAATGAAAACTAAAACATGTTTTCCCTAAAAAAAGGTAAGAAAAAACAAAACGACTAGGTATTCTATTTGCCTAAAACCATGTAACTTCGTCCAAGCGTTAGAAACTACAAATTAAGACGGGGCAAACTTTACCGATTCCCTTATTTAACAAAATCTTGAAAATATTGTCTCTCGACAAATGATAACCAAATCATGTTTTCCCTAAAAAAAGGTAAGAAAAAACAAAACGACTAGGTATTCTATTTGCCTAAAAACCATGTAACTTTGTCCAAGCGTTAGAAACTACAAATTAAGACGGGGCAAACTTTATCAATTCCCATATTTTAGGTATCATATCTCTAAAAATAACAAAATCTTGAAAATATTGTCTCTCGACAAATGATAACCAAAACATGTTTTTCCTAAAAAAAGGTAAGAAAAAACAAAACGACTATTCTATTTGCCTAAAAACCATGTAACTTTGTCCAAGCGTTAGAAACTACAAATTAAGACGGGGCAAACTTTATCAATTCCCATATTTTAGGTATCATATCTCTAAAAATAACAAAATCTTGAAAATATTGTCTCTCGACAAATGATAACCAAAACATGTTTTTCCTAAAAAAAGGTAAGATAAAACAAAACGACTATTCTATTTGCCTAAAAACCCTATAACTTCGGCCAAGCGTTAGAAACTACAAATTAAGACGGGGCAAACTTTACGAATTCCCTTATTGTACCGTGTCCCTTGTCCGTCCCACGTCCTGCCGCGGCCCATGTTAAATAATTCCTATTTGGGGTTCCCTAGCCGATTGTAGAAACGACCGATCATAAAAAAGAGGTTGCTGTAAAATCGGGAAAATAGTTTGTTCTTAGGTTACGCAGTTCTGTAGATTTTAGAAGAATGCAACTTGTATAGTACATTTCTGTAAAATATACGCTATTTGGTGTTTTTAGTTTGTTGGATACTTTAAAAGGAAGTGTTTCTTTGATATACCTGATGCCAGATTTTTAAATTTATTTATTTTTATTTGGGGTTGAGACTTTAGGTCCGTGAGGTGGAGGCCGGACGCTCATCTTTTGTATAAAGATCTGGCTAGGCGACTGGTAGAGGTGACCAGAATGCTACCATCTGTACTGTACCAGCCTTTTTAATAGTCAACTGCAGGACTTAGGCCTACCCACGAAGGGTGTTTGGGCCATATCCACCACGCTGGCCCAGTGCGGGTTGGTGGATTCACATACGCCATCGAATTTCTTCTACGGACGTATGCAAGTTGTCTCACGATGTTTTCCTTCACCGAAAAGCCAGTGGTGTGAAATTCCGTACATAAATTCCAAAGAACTCATTGGTACGGGACCGGGGATTTGAACCCACGACCTCACGATTGTAAGGCGGGTGTCACTACCTCTAGACCACCACGGCTTATATCTACTTTGGCCAAAAAAATTGTATTGCAATTCAGCGAGGCAACAACGCCGCCAGCCTTCTGGCCACGTTACCCTCTGCCCCGGGTCTTTTAGATTAGTTTTATTTTATTATAAGTTTTAGTGTTTAGTACAAGTTTTTATTTTAAGTAGGTTAATTTTAATAGTTATAGTTTATGAAATATTTTTTAAATTTTGTCAAAATAAAGATTTATGTCAAGTAACGTAAATAATTGTACAAAGAGTGACGTAACGCTTGTTCAAAAATGTGCAAATGAATTAGCAGCACTATTATGTACAAAGTATGTGGTAATTTTGTTGTAATTATACCTACCTAGAAGCCAATACTCGGTTTAAAAAGTTTTAAAATGTAATTTTAAGTTTAGTAGCTCATAATAAGTAAAGTTACATACTATTTATATTATAAATAAAAAAAAAATGAACACATTCATTATTCCCTGAAAATTATTATTTTTTCTTTTCTAAACTAGGTAGTTTCTTTTTAATAGTGGCCATGCCAAAGTTTTCTCACATTCTAACGACATTCCGATTAATTTCCTACTGAACACCACTAAAACCATCGGACTCAACTTGATAGCTCCTTTATTACCATCGGACCAAACTTAATACAATTTGCTTGAACTGCAAATACCGAATTCTTTATAAGTTTAGGGATCCCGCCCATTGCGTGGAAGTTTGTTCAGACGTTCTTTGATCTTATATTTATATGTTGGAGAGTTTTTATGAAGTTGCCTCTTTTTATTTTACTTCATGTCTTTATTAAATGAAGCGTGTTATTAATATTGAGATAGCTTTCGGAGTTTGTGTTGTTTTAGTGACAGACTCGTTTTAGTTCAAGTTGAATTATGTATTTACTGGTTTGCGCGGAAGATTTTCTTCTGCGTGCCGATATAAAAAGTTTTAGAACTATACGCGTTTATTGAAAGAGATGAAGTGAATAAAATGTTGTCATTTGCTTTGCACAAGAGCAAATGCAAAAATATATCGAGCTTAACCCATTACCTAGTACAATAATTTTCCTATTATAGAACGAAACCTCTTTGGTGCCCGTATCAGTTCAATTTGATGGAATAATAACTCTTTGCAAAGCCCGTGACATACTATCGGACACCGCTTACGGACGCGACTGACAGCCGCGACCTAGACTATGAAAGTACACTGAGCCGTGCACACTATCGGACATAAGTTGCGGACGTCACCTTCGGACGACCTTGAGCGAGAGCGATCTGGCACACCGGATGTTTTAAGACTGTGCACATTGCTAAGTCGCGGCTGTCAGTCGCGTTCGTCAGCCGCGTCCGATAGTATGTTTCCAGCTTTAGGCTATGACAATCGAGCTGGCCATTGTCATATGTTTTTCCATAGTGTTTTTCACGCAGTATTTACATTCTCTATTTTATTAGGTACGAATTTGTGTGTTTTTTTCATTGGATTTTCTATGAAAATTAGTAGGTACATTCTAATTTGTTTTATTTTATTGTGAACAACACCGAGTTGCCTAGTAAGTTTATGACGTAAGTATTACTCATATTCCTGGTATTTTATTTTCTCGCAGGAAGTATGAAAAGTAGAGTATGCACCGCTAGAACCAGGCTGGAACCAAGTCTGTCTTCGTCTTAGGCGACTTGAACCCCTCGCTTCACTTAGGACTCTAAATAATTCCCTCGCTCTGCGCTCGGGAGTCAACTATAGAGTCCCTTGCTATGCTCAGGATCCAATATGTCGCCCGTGACGTAAAACACCACTTGGTTCTCTCGGCACATAATCTACCATTACTACAATACCGCTACGACCTACTTACACTCAATTTACAAATGTCTCCCAAATTGATTTCACTGAAACGAATTTTCCATAAAGCGAATTTATTAAAACTTTTTAAAGTTACGAAATAGGAGTCAAATAAATTTGAATATAAATTGAATGTCCATTTTATCCAAGAACAGTCACGTACTGAAATTTTAGAGCAAAATGTTTCGCTATTCGTGTTGTGATTACAATATTTTCTATTTAGAATTTCGGTGCCAGACATAGCGTTTAGAAAATCAATAAATTCACGTTGTTCGTACCTACTTCTTTAATTTATTGTTGGTTAACTGCAAAGAAAAGATTTTTTATAATTTAGTGCTACGATAAAAGTTATTTTTTGTGATAAACATTCGTCGCGAATGCAGGACTCGACCTTGCGTCTTCAGATCACTAGCCCGGCGCTCTGCCAACTATGCCAATTCGCTGTACTGCCTTTGCGTCGAATTTGTGAAGTCTTTATCATTTAAACCAACTTATAGCGTTGGTGGCGCCACCTGTGATACCTGTATTAGACAGGTTATCACTCAATAGGCTATTTGACAACATTGAAAATATTCTATTAATTTTGGTAATCCATAAAGATAATAGCCTGAAAAAGACATATTTCACTTTATTTAAACTAAAATAAGTCTAATTTTTGCAAATCGAACGAAATAAAATACGATATTTTTTTTATATTTTATCTGTGACGTAAACGCTCTAAGAAGGGCGGCAACTGGTGACGTCACGTGCTGGTAAACAAGAATTTCTCGATTGACTGTTGTTTGTGTAATTTGTGTTTTGTGATTTCGGAGTAATATTATTGGATCTGTAAGTTACTTTTAAAGTATTTTTTGTTAATTTTTAGATGTGAACTAGCGTATTTACCAGTATTGACTAACGTTATTTACTCGTGAGTGACGTCAAAGACCAGCGCCATTACAGAATGTCGTTTTTGGTAGGATCTTGAATATCTATTCTATAACACTGATTTTCATTGTTAATACAGTAGATCTCTCGGAAATATAAATGTAGTGTGCTTAGTATGTACTAACGAATAATTTAAAATGATTTCCAAAAACTAGTCAAATAGCCTATTGAAGTTATAAGAACTTCTGAATATTGACGAGAGATGGCGCACTGCTAAATCAATGAAATGATTTATCTCCGAGTTATTTTTTTTTAATAACTAAACCTAGTGTGGGACGCACTATAAATTAAAATCATTTTATTGCTACGATATTTCAGTTTTATGATGACAATAATAATAAAAACGTCTCTAACTCAGAACTCCTCATACGAGTACCTAGTCCGATTACCAACCAAGCTAACTGCCAAATCGGACAGTGTGTAACATGGTCGGTCACACATTATAATTATTAATAATAATATGGTTTGAAGCAGTTGAGTTCAACCAGACTACCGTAGGTACTTAGATACATCGGCACATTGTCAGGACGTCTGCAGCAATATTAGATGTCGACCCTGATTTGGTTAGAAGGTGTATCAGGGCTTTTACTCGTACACATTGAAGATAAATAGTGTAATTTTTGTGAACGCTCTACCCAACTGAGCTAATCCGCAATACTGGGGCTAGTCGGGCTAGTGTTCCGAAGACGCAAGGTTCGAGTCCTGCATCCGCGAATAATTTTGAAGTGTTTATCACAAAAATAACTCTTTGAGATAATCCTAGTGTGGGATGCACTATAAAATTAAAATAATTTAATAAATAGTGTAGATTATATCTTAAGAATATGCTAATAGGTATTGTACATTACATATTAATACCTTTGCAATGAAGTTCGATTAAGTCGTAGCCTTGTGTGGGACGTACCTGGAAAAAAAAACATCTCTGTTAAAAAGTATTGTTGAGAATTGTCATTGATACTAAAATGAAAATGGAGAAATCGCTTTTTTGATCTTTAATCATAGAGATCTTGAGAAAGGCCTCCTCTATATTTGGTGTGCAAGACATTTGTATAAGTACATGTAGCAGATAAATTTGCAAACACCATAAAATGCATATTTAAGAAATGATTTGTTGTGCAGTAAGTAATAATAATGTAAATATTGGCGTTAAGCGTAGTTGTGATTTTAGCCAGAGTTTCATGAGCATAGTGGTGCCAACGCACCAAAATCGAAACTAACGCCGCCACCATATAAAGTAAGTTCTGTTGCTGCCTCGTAGGATTACATGTTGCAGAACCACGCCTTCATGTCAATGTCATCCAATTGATAGATCTTGGTAGTACGTACTGCAATTACAGAATAAAAACTACTAAAATTCTAACGCACTATAGGCAATTCTCCAACACAAAAATGTACCGATAATCTGGGCGCAAGTTGTCAAAACTGTCAAATATGTATTGGAATTTCGCAAATATATTCCCAGAAGGATAATGTGGTCGATCGAGAAAAATCTGAAAATTAATATGACACGAGTAAGAATGAGACATGAAAAATATCTCAATTGATTCATTGTTGTCCAATGAACGTCAAATTCCAATACGTATTTGACAGTTTTGACAGCAGCTTGGAAGATTTTCCATGCATTTTTGTTGCTGAAAATTGCCTCAAGTGACAACTGCATTATAAATCTGTTATATATATCTGTGCATATCAAATATCTATGGTACAGATATTTGACAGGTTTATTTTTTATCTTAACCCTAAACCTTCTAGTATATGACGCGTAAACGGGTTTCCAAGTCAAAACACAAACCGTTTATGGAACAAAGTTGTGAACACACGTGATTGATCGCTCTATGGGTTGAAACACTTCCAAGATGTTTGCGTTGAGCTTTTCTTTAACGTTGACTTTGGAAGTACTCTATAAATAATTTAAAGATGATAATAAAATAAAATGAAGTGAAGAGAGAGAGAGTGGCAAGTAGGTGAACACATTTTTTAGGGTTCCGTACTTCAAATGGAAAAAACGGAACCCTTATAGGATCACTTTGTTGTCCGTCTGTCCGTCTGTGTGTATGTCAAGCTGAAAATGCTGAGCTGAAATTTAAACTGTAAACGTATATCTATGGTCTCTTGCTGTTTTGTAAATGAAAAACTTCTCAGTTATCGTTTAAAAAAGTAAAAGCCGTTTATGTCGTAAAAAACCGCATATTTCAACACTCGCAAAAATCAAAACCTACAGGGTACTTCCCGTTGACATAGAACAAGAAATTTGGCAAGAAGCATTTACTCAGAGTACACATATAGGAATAAATCTGAAAACTGTCCATTTTTATTTAAATCACAAAAAATAGGGCCTCAAAATTTACAAAATGTGGGTTCAAATTCAAAGTGAGTAAATCGTATCATGTAAAATAACTTCATTAGCACATGCTAAAACAGGTTTTTAATTATTTTAACAATGTGTAATTTTCGATGCATGACGAGAAAAGTGAAAAAAATTTTTTGTCGATGGTTCGAGGTTCGATGGTTGGAGGGTTCCGTAGAAATCCAGAAAATTTCACAAAATTGGGAAGTAATGCCGGAAACATACTATCGGCGCGGTTTACGGACGCAACTGACAGCCGCGACTGATAGGTATCTAGACTATGAAAGTACACTGAGCCGTGCACACTATCGGACATAAGTCGCGGACGTCAGTAACATTGTAGATTGGGTTCATCTGATTTTAAAGAATCACTACTTTTAGTTAGTTTATGTTATTTATACTTACATGGTTACTCAAAACTGGTGTAAGTACTAAGTCGGAAAGAGATGATTCAGACCCTTATTGTATGGCACCAACCCGGAATTAAAAAAAGATCAGCTGTATACAGGGTTATTTCTAATCAGTTAGTAACTCGTAGAACAAAAGTTGTTAGTTTTGATGTACGTTTCGTCGATTCCGAGTTGCAGTTTTGTATAGAACAGCAATTATTTTTATTCGAATTTTGGTTTGTCCATACCATGGGGTTATTAAAAGTTATTCATAATGATAGTCTTAGTCACCCTTTTATGGCTTATTACAGAGCAAGCAGATAACCCTGTAAGTTATTATGTGTTTCGCAGTTACAGCTATTAGAGCCCATTTCCAAGACCCCCTAAACGACAAGTTAAAGCTGGAAAATAGATTTTTTTTGCGATTCCCCCGAAGATTTGGAAGAATCAAAATCGCAGTATGGTAACAATGTTACATCGTGTGAGTGAGAGAAAGTGTTTCCCTCTCAGTTTAGGGCTGCCATACTGATATTTTTTAAAGGACATGTCCACAAATGTATGGAGACTGGTATAATAATAATCAAAAATTCTAACCACAACACTCGTTACATTTCGAGAAAGTTCATATTTTTCTGATTTGATTTTGAATCTATTAGGATAAACAAATATATTTGGCTCGATAGTAGTTTATCTCTAGCAACCCTGGTCAAGTAACTTCCATTATTGTTAAATAGAAGCATTTTTACCAATTAGACACAGTTTTTAAGTGTTTTTTTGTCACATTGTACCTACTACCTGGTCACTCTGGTAGGTTATAATTTTTAACTTTAGCAAATTAAGAGATGATTGTGGAAGAATCAGCTACGAATGCAAGTAAAATAACGATATAAGCACTTAATTATTACTAAACTAGAAAAAATACAAAGGTGTATTATTATTTTCCATACAATTTATTTTTCACATTTAAAAAAAATGAAGGGATCTAAAAATCAAAATTAAATATTTTTGAGAAGCCCATAAATCAAGCTTTCAAATGATGCATATATCATCTTGGTTTATTTTTTCTCTGAATAATATACCACATGTGGACGTCACCTTTGCCGCGCTTTGTCAGTATTAACTTTCGTTAACCAGACTCTAGTAACCAGTAATATATATACCAATATAAAGCAATAAGAAAAAAAATAGCCCTCAAATATTTAAACAAACTAATTAATAACATCACACATCATTTATTACTAGGGAATGCAGTTGAAGCCGTGTTAGTCTAGAGGTAGTGACACCCGCCTTACAATCGTGAGGTTGTGGTTTCAAATCCCAGTCCCGTACCAATGAGTTCTTTGGAATTTATGTACGGAATTTCACACCACTGGCTTTTTAGAAGGAAAACATCGTGAGGCAACTACTTGCATTTATGTCCGGAGAAGTTTGATGGTGTATGTGAATCCACCAACCCGAACTGGGCCAGCGTGATGGATATGGCCCAATCACCTTTCGTGGCCTACATCCTGCAGTGGACTATTAAAAAGCTGATACAGTATTATTACATTTTGACATTAGATACTACTTCCAATAAGCGATTCGAGCTATTTTGACATTAGTCAAAAATCGCTGTTCAGATACTCCAAAATGATGGTGTAGCAAATTGTGCCTAACTAAGTAAGGTAAGTAAAGTAACTAACTAAATTAGAGAAGTAGCTTTATTTATTAAACTCAAAAGCTTTAAAGCTTTAATTTGAAGGCTTTGAAGGCGAAATAATTAGGTAGGTATGTGATTTCAATTAATGTCGGCGTCAGCTCTCTACCCTGTATAAAGTCCCGCGATATAAATTATAAAAACCTAAATTCGACCTTATTTACGGGTAAAAGCAACTACTGTTGCATGATTTAAAAGTAGCCCTTCCCTGACCCCGACGTCCGGTGCCCCCTTCCCATCAGATAGCCGGATTCGTCCACCAAAGCTGACATTCAAGAGATAATAAAGTAAGTAGATTACGCGTGAACATGTACGTAGAAAAACAACTCGAAAAAATGGATTTTTAGATTTTATTTAGATGTTTAGATTTTTCAGTTTTCTGGAGTTAGCAAATAAGTTTCAAGGGTCAAAATGTGTGAAACAAAGTTTTTTTTATACTTATATCTGATTTATTATAGGTACTGGCTTTAGTCGCGAAGCGATTATGCCAGCCCCGTTTTACTAATAATAAAATACATTCAAAAGGTACTTAAGTCCCTGCGCTGAGTGAGTATATCCGAGCAAAGTTATAATTTTTTAACGTATAACTAAAAATCAAAGAAACAGAACAATTTGCATAGCTACTGATTGTTTTGACCTATGACGGACTTGAACAAGAGATAATATAAATTATACTTAGTGCTTACTTGAGATATAACCAAAAATATCGCATTTACAACTGCGCTTCGTTAAGTTGATTTTAGGCCCCAAGTACTTTAGTACCAGTCAACTACCCCATTATACCTGTTCTTAGCAGTTGCGCGTCATCAACTAACTACATCACCTGTGTTTCTCATCGGATCGGGTAGGACTTAACAAAATGTTGGCTGAAATAGTAAATTTATTATTAAAGTGTGCCGGCTAGGCCTGCTGAATAAATGATTGTTGTAGGTAAATTATTAAGCACTTTTACCGTTTAATAGATCACAGGTTTAGTTTAACCGGCTTCAAAAAAGGAGGAGGTACTATGTCGTCTGTTTTTTTTTTCATAGATATTTTCGGCAATTGTTAACCAAAATGGTCCCATTTATATTTAATCGGAATTGAACAAAAATGTATGGAGCACACGAAAACAATTTTGTGGGTCTGATACTTTCAGGTTTTTGGAGTATTTAAGGCTGATTTCACGTTGAAACAAAAGTTATTGTGTAAATTTAAATGGAGTAGGAAAAGAAGTAGCCTTGCTTTGCTACCGCGCGCCCGGCGTCGCCCATAACACAAGCCCAGGGTCTTTGAGAGCGCCGGCGCCGCGAGCGACGCATCTTTAGAGGTGTCGCATTAGAGGGCGCTCGGCGCCTCATTAGACCTGGCACCCGTGTACTCCGCACACCCTGCACTATAGCAAAGAAGATATAATAATACACTATAGGTAAATACGCCTCTGACTTGTCTCTTCTGTGGATAATACCAATAGACAGCGTCACGATATTTACTGACATGATCAGCCGTTCGGGTGGCGTGGCTATTATATACTTACTATGACACTGTCACAACATCGTAAGTAGCATAGGGTATTACCAGATGAAGAAGTCTGTCTAAACAAAGCATAAGTATCTATCGAAGATTAATTTAGATTTTTTTGTCTATGGAGGTGTCATCAAATATCATGCATTGCTCCCCCACTGCAAGCTGGAAACATACTATCGGACGCGGCTTACGGACGCGACTGACAGCCGCGACTGATAGGTATCTAGACTATGAAAGTACACTGAGCCGTGCACACTATCGGACATAAGTCGCGGACATCACCTTCGGACGACCTTGAGCGTTCGGACGTCTGAGAGCGATCTGGCACACCGGATGTTTAAAGACTGTGCACATTGCTAAGTCGCGGGCTGTCAGTCGCGTCCGTCAGCCGCGTCCGATAATATGTTTCCGGCTTAACAGTGACTTGGAGTTGTGACGGGAGCGCGGAAAAATCATTTCGCCTCATTGTATTATTTTGTTAAACTTGTGTTTTTATCAGTAATAATTAATGAAAAATTGTGGGTTGGTATTTCGTGGATTATGAGCTGATTTACGTGCATGAGTGTAGGCAAGTGATATATTGAGACGTACCGTATCATGACGAGTTGTTACCAAAACTCCATAGACGCCTATAGTAATGTCTCCACTGCTTATCTGAGGTATGAAATGAACTATGTTTGGACTTGACCGCGACTTTATTGGACTACGACGTGACTACGACAGTGACTATTTTGATTAAATATCACTCAAAATTATTAAAACTTAATATTGACACTGGCAAATGTACAACAATGCGACGCTAAAACGTAAAAGAAGAAAGAAAAGAACAATGACACTTGACAATTGACACTGACAGTGACTGCGGCGCCTTGGGGCCGAGCTGACTGCTTAGATTATAGACTGGCTAAACCAATGAAGTAGGAATCAAATAGAAATGGTGCAAAAACATTAGATACTTAATATGAAGTAGTTTAAAAACTGAAATATTAAACATATAGGCGTATCTATCTAATGTATGTATTAAAAATAGGCCAATATTATACACGACAGTTTCGCTATCTATTCTGTCAATACTTTTCGTGACGTCTATCGCGTGCCTGGTCCGCCATATTGTGTCGTCTAAAAACAGTGATGTTCTTTTTATAAAAACATATCGATATTTTGGTTCATTTTATGATATATTCGGCTGGTACACTTATCCCTACTGAGCTATCCCGTCTGGTACGGATAACAGTAGAACTGCCCAATTCTACTATTTGCAACTATTTGCTTATAGGTATGTAAAAATAATTTGCTAATAATTATGTTGGATTTGAATAACTGTATTTCTGTATATTTCATTGACGCTTTTGAAATGTGGTGCTGGCAGCACAAGCTGCGTATTCCGTGGACGGCTCATAGAACAAATGTGTCAATATTGAAAGAGTTCAAAATTTCCTATATGTGTACTCTAAAACAATGTTTTGTGCCAAATTACATAGCTATACGTTAACCTGAAGTATCCTAAATATTATTATTATATACTACGGATCTAATTTATTTATCTTGTAATTTTAGTGCATGATTAGTCCCGTAGTATATAATAATAATGTGTTCAAATCGTGAAAGTTTAAATAGGATATGTTGTATATCCTATAAATTTTTATTTCCCTGAAAATCTGGATTTTTGTCATTTAATTTTTGATACATACGGCTGTAGCTATTTTTAAGTTAACCGAAATGTTGGATTTTCGGCAAAGCTTTTGAGGTTGCGCTAGATGGCGCAGAAATAAAACATGTTCCGAATGCTCAAGGTCATTGGCCAATCTTAGTCTTAAGGCAATTCCATTTCGTTCCTACTTCATTGGGCCAAACAAATTAAACAATAAACAAAAGAACAAAAATAATTTTAGGCTTAAAAAAGTGATATTTAATATTTTTCCTTTTCCCTTGAAATAAACTGGTTTACTTATGTCAAGA
Organism: Hypomecis punctinalis; assembly: GCA_949316475.1. Taxonomy (NCBI): domain Eukaryota; kingdom Metazoa; phylum Arthropoda; class Insecta; order Lepidoptera; family Geometridae; genus Hypomecis; species Hypomecis punctinalis. The sequence goes on from OX438813.1 coordinate 18,976,179, forward strand.
ACAAAACAAAATAAATACATTTCATTTGTTTGTTACACAGAATAGGCCCTATTGTCGGTGGTATTTCAGCTGAAATTGTATTAAAATATTGATATTTCTACCAATCTTTACCTTTGAACAATGAATCTGTAAATATCTATGAATTATAGATGTGTTAAAACAGCAAGGAAACCTCGAGGTCAAGACAAAAGACAAGACGTGATTACTGCAAATAACAAAAGGTTATTAGGTTATAGTGTTGCGACCGGTTAATTTTAATTTAAGATACAGTCTAACCTCTAAATCATTCTCTGAATACTTATAGAGGGGCGCATCGCGCACTCCTCTATCGTAGAAAAAACACTGTAGTCATATAGAACTATCAACAATCAATAATACTGTTTAGTGACACAACTGAAGCTGTTGCCTAGGCAATGATGATGAAAATGTTTATACCTGCGTACCTCAAAGTTGTGTGAAATACGAGTATGAGAGTGACAATTAAGTAGTAGTAAAATAATCCCAATAAAGACGAATCTTGAATCGCAGAACGAGTTAAAAATAAAGAGAACATTGATAAATAAAACTTAGCCTTTACAGGGGTCATGGGGAGATTTTTTTAATTTTTTTTGTATGTTAGAATAAAATTTATGTTCAATTGATTTTGTTGGCAATAGGTACTTATGAACGACGGCAGTATAGTATCCGTAGGTTTCTTTTTCTATATTGCTATTATTTATTTCAATGTATGTATTGTATACACCACTGACCATACTTCTATATTTTGAATAATCCAGTCTATCCAAAGGTAGCCTGGTAGAAATCGCCAAAGGCCATAAGGCTGCCCTTGTACAACATATTGTATATTGTGTAGCTTCTGTAATGCGCTTTTGCCAAATTGTGTACAATAAAGATATATTTACTTATTTTATGTAAATAGGTATAAAAGCTATAGAATTATGCCGCTAATATAAAATTGTGGGATACTCTCCCAATATCCAATGAATTATTTATTTTTAATCTAATTATGAAATTGCACAAGTAAATTAGAAAATTAGTGCATAAAATCCCCTTAAGAACAACATTATATTTCTTTAGTTTCAATAAATTATGAAATTTCAAGAGTGCTAGTAGGTACAAAAAATCTCTAAAATAAAGGGGTTTGAAAATTTGTGGCATTTCCACACGCCACCATTATGTAGTATTATGAGTAGCTGGCATATCCACTCTGCCAGCTTCCATAAAAAGTGTTCAAACCCCTTAATGTCAATCTTAATTACTAATAAACTAAATTAATTAAAGAATTGTTACGTAAGTGACAGAAATAGTGTTAAACAATTATTATTATTATGTTCCAGAATATCATAAGAGAGCCATGAATTACATCGATAAATTGCATCAAGAAGAAGAAGATTCTTCACCCAAGGAAACGGATCAGCTAAATGAAAGTGAGTTAAATAAATTGATTATAGGGTATATACACCGGTTATGGCCAATGTCCTGTTTTTGGCCATATGAAAAAAAAAAGAGGTGGATTAAACATAGAGCGCTAGATGCCCTGCTAGTCAAGCATACTGTACTGTACTGTACCAGCCTTTTTAACAGTCCACTGCAGGACATAGGCCTACCCACGAAGGGTGATTGGGCCATATCCACCACGCTGGCCCAGTGCGGGTTGGTGGATTCACATACGCCATCGAATTTCTTCTACGGACGTATGCAGGTTGCCTCACGATGTTTTCCTTCACCGAAAAGCCAGTGGTGTGAAATTCCGTACATAAATTCCAAAGAACTCATTGGTACGGGACCGGGGATTTGAACCCGCCACCTCACGATTGTAAGGCGGGTGTCACTAACCTCTTGACCACCATGGCTTTCAAGCATACGACCACGAAAAGCCACGAAATGAACTCATTTCGACGCGTGAAAAAGTGACAGCTATATACTTTGCCATAACGCTGTCTCGTTCTGACGTACGAACGAAATAATTCGTGGCGTGCATACTAGCCCGGCTAGCGGTCGACGCGACGTATATTGCAGTCGTATCTTTCCATTTTCAATCAGAGATTTCCACTGACATGGTTGTTTGTAGGCGTTGCAAGTTTAAGTTAGTCCCATCCGTAAAATTTATAAATTGATAGCAAATTGAGGTTGCAAGCAAAAGTAATAATTTATATTGTGTAAGTAGGTGGCTTACTTACTGGGGCAATTAATTTTATTTTGTATTATAATTTTTTTCTTCATTTTACAATTCCGCAAGCGTGCCCCTTTGTGCCCTCGCGCCTCTAGGCACATGCTTAGTTTTGCCCTGATGCCGGGGCACTAGAATACGGCATCGGTATCCCCTGCCTGTAGTAAGAGCCTACTAAAAGGGGACCCCTGGGCTCGTGGGTGGTCACAGTTGGGGCTCTGGCCATCCACTCAAGCGGGCCTGAGAAGGACGGCAGCGTGTGTGGCAACGCTGTCGTACAGGACCGTACAAGCCTGGTCTACTACCAGGCGAGTAGACACACGAAGTGCCGGGAGCACCGGTGCGTTCCTTTTGGAGATCCCGGAGCTCCCAAGAAGGCACATAGGCTGGCCACCGAGGGGGTTTTAGTGGGTACAATCCCACATAACCCGACTGCACCCCAAAGCGGTCGGGCATCTTTGGAAGATTTCCCCCTCGTAAAAAAAAAGGCACATGCCTAGTTTGCCTTAAGGATAATCCGCCATTGCTCAAAATTATTGCATAAATATTGTTAGTATAATGTTAAAGTTAAAATATTTCTTAAAAAATATTATTTTGACATAAAATTCAAAGTGGCCAAAAATTAAACTAAGATGGCCACAATAGGTATATATACTTACTATAATTTGTGTTCCCATAGTTATAGGGTGAACCAGCATTGCCAATGCAATATTAGTTTTAAGTGAATACCTCTGAGCTCTTAGTCAAGGTTTTTTTTTTTTTTTTTTTTTTATTTCGAATAGGTTTGCGTTTGACTACACACTGCCTGATGTTAAGCAGATGTGCGGTCTAGGGTGTAGCACGCTTACCTAGAAGATACCTATTTACTCGGGATTTAAAGACACTCACGTTGTACTTTAACGGAAAGACAGACCCAGGCAAAGCATTCCACATTCCGGCTGTTCGTATGAGGAATGAGGATTCGAAACGCTTGGTTCTAACGCGCGGAATGTCCACCATAAGAGGGTGGCGCTTTGGTCGCGTCCGTCTAGCCGTACGATAGAAAAAAGGGGCAGGGGGGACCAGATTGTGCAACTCCTGGGCGCACTCTCCGAAGTGTATCCGGTAAAAGCAAAAGGTATTGCGTAGTTTACTTAAACTTTCGCGTTCCCGTGTGGCTCCATACATTTTGGTTAGTTCTTCCGTTTTTCCGCCAGGGGCGCTGTACAAAAATGTACAGAGCGATATGAAAATAACTGTAGTTTAATTTTACGTGTAAACTGCAGTATCTGCACTAAAGCAATAAAGTATTATTTTCATCATCTCTGATGAAATATTGATGATATTAAAAATATTAATCATTTAATTGTATCATTATTTAATGTGTCGTTGTTTTACAATAGGTATTGTAACCAAGAAAATCGAGACATTCATCCAAAAGAAGTTCAATGGAAATATCACAATCTGAATCATCAAGAAAACAATTTCATTCAGAATCACAGCATCAACAATATTATGCAAATACTAAAATAGTTGCATCCCAAAGCTATACAGGATTAGCAGATAGTCCTGTATAATAAATAGCTTTTGCTTGTGGATTCACCTGTTTGATACTTTGATTTTAGTGCTATAACAAAGGAACTTAATTTTCCGGGATACAAAATAGTTATAAATTAGGGATTTTCCCTACGCGTCGATATAATTATTATGTTCATCATTTGCGGTATAATTTAGCATATTTATTTTTTACTGTGCTGTGATATTATAATAGGTACCTAAGTGTTATTGTATCTCGAATGATATCTCCTTATGTATTTAATTTGATATTTGTTTTAATTGTTTCAATTTCTAAACAGTCATTAAAATTAACAATGTCTAGAATTATTCTTTTATTTATAATATCATAGGTTTTAGTGTATTTTTACTTTAAGTAGGTTAATTTTATACAATACATAATTTAATAATATTTCTTACTTAAGCGGTTGACACAAAAAACATTACATTTTATTACAATTTAAGGGGTGAAAATAGTTTTCTCCCGGATCGTAAATTTTATCAAAAATGTACCGAAATATGTTCTACAGAAAACGCGAAAACATTGGTCGATTCACGATCCTCTTAACTTCAGTTGATAGCTAGGAAATTCTTAGTCAAGCTATTCTAGGAGCGCTAATGTGTTTTTACTAAACCATAGGTATCATGCGATAGGACATGTCTCGAATTTCGGGTTCCTACTCTATAGTAAAAGTTGTCCATGGTCTTAAACACACCCTTTTGGTTTAGTACAGGGCAAGCAGATAACCCTGCTATTATGTTCAGGGGCCTTATTGTGTAAGCGCTCTGAGGTTCGGTTTCGATTTTTCTCCTGCTCGCGCCAGTTACGCCACGAGAGCGAGCGGGAGGAAAAGCGAAGCCAAACGTCAGAGCGCTTACACAATAAGGCCCCTGGTCGCCTACGTATACACTATTTGTACCTTCGGTAAAATAAGGGTATTTACACTTGCCCTCCTTGCCCTGAAATATATGCCCTTGTCTTACTGAAGGTGCGTATTAGTGTCTTATCGGAAATTTGAACCTTCCAGTTTTAACATAAGGTTCAAATCTTAGATCGTATCGCAAGACACTTGAACCTTTTTGATTTTAGACAGCCGAGATAGCTCAATGCTAGTTCATGATATTGATACCCTTCGAAATTACGAAAGTTCTAGTGTATGTGCATCTTTTTTTAACACCTTTTAAATATCGTAATTAAAATGGGATAAAGTGATGTATCACCCTTCGTGGGTAGGCCTACGTCCTGCAGTGGACTATTAAAAAGGCTGGTACAGGCAAAGTGATGTATTCTCTTGCTATTTTAGTACGGTTTCTATTTGTAGTCCTAATTCTGAGTAACGCAGGTTGACTAGGTGTTCGTCAGCGATCACCGAAATTAAGCTATACTGAGCGCCACACAAATTGAAAGATGGGAAGTTAGCCGCAGATGACACTTCGCCGTGATTCGCTAATTATTGCGCATGTGTGCACAATGCCTATACAAATGACGAAGTAGTGGGCTCGGGCGTAGGGAGCGCGCGGGAGGCACGACGTTGGCGGGCGGGTGTACGCCGGCGTCTTGTCGCTCTGGCACCCGCTAACGTCTATATTTTGGCGTTTGCGCAGCTCTCTGCCGCTAACTTCCCATCTTTCAATTTGTGTGGCGCTCAGTATACGTTCGGTACAGTCGGTCTTCGGATGGGTAACCTCGAGTGGCATTTACAACTGAGCGCTACCGTAGCTCGGATGACACGTTAAATTGTAGGACCCCGTTGTTTTAACCGCTTAGCCATGTCACAGGCCTTCAAGCGTCTTAAAAACTCCGACACCAGGGCCAGCTACCCAGCCTGTACGAGCTTACTCATCACTAAACTCATCAGTGATCCAACGTCACAGCCCGTCATAAGCTTGCGATATAATTTATCGGCATCGAGATAGCTACACGACGCTGAGCATTTATCACCTCAAACTGGCTACGACGTGCTTTAGATTACACAGTTTAATATATTGGGTGCTTTAATATGTTGCCACATTTTGTTTTGGAGGTTGATGTATTTTACACGTGTTTGGAAGAAGTTGATTGTCTTTGTATGGGTGACCGAGGGTGGCATTTACAACTGAATGCTACCGTGGCTCGGATGAGGCGATATTGGAGTCCCGATTGTATTAAGCTTTTAACCGTATCAGCGGCCTTCAGGCCTCTGATACGGTTAAAAACAACACCAGGGCTAGTCACCGGCATATACGAACTGACATACCTTTTTATTTGTTTTTGATTAAGTTTAGATCGAATGGTCTCGAATGGACACTACTTAGCGGAGAGCGCAGCGTAGGACCCACAAAGCGGACCAATTAAGATCGCAGATCATGCTGGATGCTAGCCGCTCCCAACCGGTCTTATTGGAGATTTATAGGGGAGACAGTCCGTCCACTGCTGAACATAGGCCTCCCTGTTTCCATTCATCCAACAGCCATAGGACGGCTGTTGGATGAATGGAAACAGGGTTATTCGCCTATACCCTATATGGTATGGCGATGCTTATGCGAAAAGAAGTGATTTAAATAATTATCATTATAAATATAAACAACTTTTACAATGAGGCTGATCCAGAATTCGAGAAAAATCTGAAATCCTATAAAAAACATTGCAAAATGAATTAAATTGATGTTTTTTTTCGTATTCCGATTTGCCACCGTTAAAAAGGGAAGTGGTGTGGCTCAGTGAGAGAACAGTCACATTACGAGCGTGAGCGTGGATTCAAACCCGGCTCCATGAGTTCTATTTCCTATTTACACTAATGAGTTCTATAGAGTTTGTGTACGAATTTGTTCCCAACTTTTCGGTAAAGGAATAATTATATCTATACCAACCCACACTATAAGCCAGCGTGGCTAGAGCGGAGACGACTTCATACCTGCCCCTCTGAACCAAATTAATTTGGAAAAATTACTTAAACATTTTTGCTAAGTATGTCTGCTAAAATCAGCAGGCGCTATAAATCTTTATAAAATTTTGTGGAACTGCTTCAAAACTATCAAGCCAAACTATTTTTGATGTGGACCGTTGTTGATTGTTACCGTCTTTTAGAACTTTTACTTTTGCAAAATTACCTAGTCCTTTTTGCTATGTATCCTAAAATTGGCAGGCGTTACAAATCTTTATTAATTTTCTGAAACAGCTTCAAAACTATTAACCCAAAGTATTTTTGATGCGATAACGTCTTATAAACCAACGAATGCCGGTTACATGTACGAAAAATTGTCACGTTCCGCCTGAGTTGAGAGTGCAAGCGAGAGCGCGGAATAAGCGAAAGTGAGGCACGATTATTTTACGAGTAAACCGACTTTATTTTTATTTATAAATCAGATCATGTTGAGATGAGAGAAACGACAGAATATAGAGCATACATAAAGTGGACAAACCCTAAATATTGGACCAAGTAGAACTTGTTCTTTTTACCGAAAAGGAGGAGGTACTATGTTCGTCTATATGTATGTTTTTTGTTGTGTATGCTCATCGATATCTTCGCCAATTCTGAATCGATTTAAAAAAAACTTTTTTGGGTAAAGTAATATGTATTTTCTAGATGGTCCTTTTTAAATTTTATCGAAATCGGCTGGGCCGTTTTAGACAAATCATCAATAATGTACACGGATGTCTCATCAATTCGTGCAAACTATTCGATTTCTGTACACGGGGGAAGTTGGTGTTTTTTGCGAAAAATAATTATGAATAACAAATAGTAGATTGTATCATATGGGAGCAAAATAATATTTTTACGGCGAGGGCGCTTTTTTGAATCCAGAGCGAAGTGAGGGATTCTTTAGTAGAATCCTGAACGTAGCAAGGGATTCAAAGTACGTCGCCCGAGCCAAAAATATATTTTGCGCCCGAGTGGTACACTCTACTTTTCATCACCTCTATGAGAAAACGAAAGGCGCCTCATATTTTACTATAATATTATTATTTAATAAAATGTAGAGTAACAGCTAAATTGAAATTAAATGGTATCTAATAATAAAACAAATGGAAATTTATATTTACATTCTTTTCATTCATTTTCTTGGATCATTACAAATACTTCCAAATTCAAAAAGTGCGCGGCAAAGATAATTCCGTCACACTTATTTGTTCCAAATTCAAAAAGTGCGCGGCATAGATAATTCCGTCGCACTTATAAAGTTCCTTATAGAAAACACCTCCTTTGGGCGCAGTTAAAGGCGAACCGTACAACGAAAAGTAGTCATTTCGAATAGATGTGATGAAAAAGCCTTTTTTAAATACTTACTACTTCAAATTTTATTTTTCATTCCGTTTAATCGTTTCGCAAGCCACACTCAATGCAAAGCCCGCTTCGCAGGTGCATTAGCAAACGAAGTAACTTTAATTTGCTAAGCTGAACCGCGGTGAGCACTTTAACTTTAATTAAGTGAGCATTAACAGGACCGAGCTGGGCTAAACTGGGCTGGATGAAATTATACCTAGGTACATACTTATATTTACGATAAAAATTATAAAGTTTCATTTAAGTTTCAGAGTCGTGTATTGCCATTTAATTTATAAAGCAAAATGACTCTTTGAGTGACGTCCTAAGGAAGGACAATATGGAAATAATTGGACTTGACCCTACATCGCAGCTAAATGACATGGTATAAAAAAAATTAAATATCGAAATTTACGTTTCCTCGGAAATATTGTAGGTATATACTTAGATAAATTTATAAAGACACTAGCTGCCCGTCCTGGCTTCGCCCGGGTACGATTGGCTAAAAAGTCAAGGAACCCTAATTTTTTGAAAAAATAATATAGGTATCCTATATTCACCGGGGATAGTGTAGCTTTCCAAAAGTGAAAGAATTTTTCAAATCGGTTCAGTAGTTTCGGAGCCTATTCGATGCAAACAAACAATCAAATCTTTCCTCGTTATAATATTGTTTTAAAAAACCCATAAAAATATAGGTACTTAATACCAAGTGAACCAAGTTGTGTCTTAGGTCACGGGCGACATATTGGACCCTAAGCGTGACGAAGGACTCTATATAGGTCCCGGCACGTAAGTTGGACAAAAAAATATCACTCTCTCCCTTTCGTTGGCAGAGAAAACAAAAGAGAGGTAGCTATGGTTTAACGTTCAAGTTGTTTGCCGACTACTATAGTTAGGTAACTCCCGAGCGCAGCGAGGGTGTTTTACTTGTTTGGATGGGTGACTTGGTTCTAGTGGTGCATACTTTTGCTTGCGGTGAATTACCGAGGTCCGATTATACCTAGATACATAATATCAGGATTTGAGTCCTTACTCAACCGCCAACGAACCAAAACAACCCCACCGCTGCCATGGCTACGTAAAATATAGCAATACTAAATAAAAAGTCCGCGGAGTTGCATGTTCAAAGTAATTTCATCATTTTGTGTCATGACAGAAGCGATGTCCCCCAGGCAGACTCAAATTGAAATGTCATGGGCAGCGTTATATTGCAGGTTGAATAACAAATGGAGTAACTGAGAACTTGTCTGTTTCTAAAATTATATTGAAAATAGTAAGTATCAAGATTTAGAGACGGATATAGAGTTTCTACTGTAGTGGAAAGTAGAGAAGTAGGAACATCTAATGTGGTCTATTTATGGAACCCTAGTACTCCATGGCAAACGCACTGCAGAACTACATTTTTACGATGTTATTACAAATCATTTTTTTATTTTTACGAGGCAAGACTGGACTGCATCAGCCCTTTTACTTGTCTACTGCAGGACGTAGGCCTACCCACGAAGGGTGATTGGGCCATATCCACCACAATGGCCCAGTACGGGATGATGGATTCACATAATCCATCGAATTTCTTCTACAGACGTATGCAGGTTGCCTCACAATGTTTTCCTTCACCGAGAAGCCAACGGTGCTAAATTCCGAAGACTAATTGGTACGGGAACGGGATTTGAACCCATGACCTCACGATTGTAAGGCGGGTGTCACTACCACTAGACAATACTGTAGGAACTCTCAAGATGCAAGCTTCTTCCGGCGGATTATTGGCCATTCATAGGGAAGGCCTATGTCCAACAGTGGACGTAGGTATTACAAAAAACGTCATCGTTCAGCCGTTTTCGTTGCTCCCTGAAAACAAAGTAAGAATCATATCTTACTGCTCTTAAGGATTTAGGAAGTTATTTTGGTCCACTGCTGCCGCACTCAGGCTTCTTTCGAGATTTCCGAAATCAATTTATCTACCTATTAAATAACTTAAAAAACATTGAAATTTCATTCTTAACTACCTTATACCGATATAAATACATCCTACCTATATATTTAAAAAAAAGGTGTGTTCGTGTGGTAGGATGCCAAGAACGCTGGCTGCATTCCCACGCTGAATGGCTAAAGAGATTCTCTGTGCGAGGAATGAGCCAGCTCTCTTGTCACCAGCAGCAAGCATTGGCATAATTGTCTTAAATATTTTTTTAGGGATAGACCCCACGGACCAAAAGTTTCGACGCCTATTAAATTAGATAGAAATAAAAATTGATCGAGTTACCTACATAGTTGTTCATCTGGCCAATCCGCTGTGCTATGTTGGTAACTTTAGTCTTTCTACAAATCTCCTCTGATTCGATCTTGCAGAGATTTCGAGTATGGCTCTCTCCATAACTCGTTGGACCCCTTGTAGCTTACTAATAAAGTCCATAGTGAGAGACTACGTCTTTGTTCCGTAAAAAGTTTATCAATCTATAACTTGTTGGCCAAAGCGCAAAAACCCCTAAGGCATACCATGGCGAACTTTCTTACATGAAATTCAAGCTATCTTGTTAGCCAACTTAAAGGGGTTATCTCTCTACCCAAAGGGCTTGTAATTGATGGGTACCGTGTAACCATACCTTGTTACGTTAACTCTTTGGCCCGAGTTACGGCAACTTCAAGATACATATTTGTGGGGATGTTTGGAAGGGTTTACGATCAGCGTGCTTGTAAACAAAATACCTACTTGACGTTTTGTTTACACACGTACCTATGTAAGGGTGTATGTTTGATTAAGGGATTTTTAGGCTGAATCATACTAATACAAGATTATTTTATGCAAAAATTAGCATGACCGACTTCACCCGTGTACAGAATTCGCGAATATTTCGCACGGATCGATGGAGCATTTTTCACATTATTGTTGATTTATCAAAAATGGCTCAGCCGATTTTGATAAAATTTAAATGGAACCAATTTCAAACTATATTCTTACCAATAAAAAAAAGAATTAATGAAATCGGACCACTATGAAAAAAGTTATGCGTGGATATACGTAAAAAAAAATATATCGACGGTTGAAAGGCAATAATTACCAAGCGACATATTGGCAACTTTACACCAGAGCGTTTTAAAGTTTTATTTTTTAGAAAAAAAATCATATAAAATTTTCTATTACTCATTTCTACACGGTTCTAATAGATTTTAAATGAAATTTAAAAGCTTTATGAACTGTCATTTAAAAAATATGAATTTTCTCAATAACTTAAGAGATAGTGTCGGTTAGTAAAATTTTGATAAAAATCACAAACAGGTAAAAATTACTAACCAAAAACAAAATTTTATCATAAAACATGTAAAATTAACTAAACCCCAATATTTTATGATTATATTTGAAGCAAAATGATGCATCCAGAATAAACAGATGTTTAACACATAGGTAAAATGATCGAAATAAAAAGATAAACCACTTTACTGCCAGGCAATTTCAACCATAGTCCTATTTAAATAAGGTAAGTGTAGGACTTTTTGGGACAACCAACAAAAATTCAGGTTTTAGTACACTACATTAGAAACTTTTGCAAAAGCTTTCGACGGATATTGTCATCACCAATTCTTAAACAGCCCTTGTAGTCATCAACAATCACTCTCTACTGAGTATGAACCTCATCTGATGGTGAATGAAAAAAAAGCTATCAAAAATATTGTCACAATAAAAACTACTTAAAACTAAAAAGTTGACATCGGTTTCTGGAAAACCTATCTAAATATTTATTATAAAAATTAACCATGTCAAATCATTACCTATTTTATTGTTAATTATTGTTTCTATTAGTTTGTTGTCGTCGTTGTCTTTGCAGACATTGCACATCCACAGCTGGACTAAGGCCTCCCCTATAGATTTCCAATAAGACCAGTTGGAATTGCTATTCCAAAACACAGGTCAGTTCCTAGTTTGGATGGCAATGTTTCTCAATTTGATAAATTCCTGAGTATTTCATGACTAGTGTTAATAAGATAAGTATTGATAAGTAATGTTTGTTAAAGCCAATAAATCATCGTATCTACTCGCTTTTTTCGACTTTTATGTACTCTTAACAATAGATTTAAATCAATGTAAAATATAAATTTAATGATCTAGTATAAAGTCATATGTGAAAATCTTTAAATATAAAGCCATAAAATCTTAATAATGCACTTACCGAGTACACAAACAAGCTACGAGATTAAGCACTTTGCACCATGCGCGCACGCATGCGTGTTGTCTAAGCGACAGTTCGGTGAAGACGTAATCGTTATTTTGTTACCAACAGCCACTTAGAATCTGATTTACAGTGCGGATAAGTGACAAAACAAAAAAGGTGCTGTATGGATAAGGTCACTTTTAGAGAAATGTCATATCAGAAATAGTTATCTAAGTAACATAAACTTTAAAAAAATCGGCGGGTAGAAAATGACTTAACGACAAAATTATCCTGTTTTAGGCAGGTAGATATTCACTACTTTACATTTTTAAATAAATTATATATAGGTAAAAAGTACTAAATGATAAAGAATATCTATTGAAGGTGTGTTAAAAAGTCTTAAATTAAGAGAGAGAAAAAAAACAATCAGGTAAAAATTCTTAAGTAATGCTAATTCCTGGGTATTCGCAAGGCAGAAAATACTTTATGTTTAGATGCATTATTTAGAGTCGAGGCAAAAATTACTAAGTGTAAATTATAAAAATCTAATCCATACTATGTGAAAAATATTCATAAATCATTAAAATTTTAGTCGCTTGGACGCCGAAAACTGTGAAAATGTGTCTTTTTTTAAATTACCAAACGACAACAAACTTTGTCCTAGCGCCGTGAGAGTCAGACCAATCGACGCAGTTTTTTTTTCTGATTTCAGTGATATATATAACTCAATATCGCCCAAACTGTCGCTTGGTAATTTTTGCCTTTCAAGCGTCGATATATATTTATGCGTATATGCGTCGAATTGTATACCTCCTCCGGTGGTTCGTCGGTCAATTATAAATCCGAAAAGTTTGTTGGTTTGTTCCTCTTTCACGCAGCAACGGAGCAACAGATCGACTTGATTTTTGGCATGGATATAGTTCAAAGGCCGGAAAGTGACACAGGCTACTTTTTATTATTTATTTTATAAAAATAAAAGGTTCCTGTGGGATAGCACAAAAGTCAAATTCCACGCGGGCGGAGCCGCGGGCAGAAGCTATCATTATAAAACTAAGTAAAACGACTGTTTTAGTAGTTTAGTATCTATGTAAGTCCTTAATAATTTTAACACTAGATACAGGCCAAATCACACAAGTAGGCGGTTGTGAAGTTAGCTACAAGCTGCGCAAAACCCAATCAACGCGGAGTTTTATGAGGGCTTCAGTCAGGATTGGATACTGCGCAGTTTGTAGCAAACTTCACATCCGTCGACTTGTATGATTTGCCTTATAGCATAAATATATTGAACCAAAATGGCATTTCATTTTAATTTCATTAATTTAATTCATTGATTAAGCAATGTGCCATTTCTCGAGTTCTAATAATTTCACATAAGTGACTGACTGGTTTAAACCAGTTCTCACAGATGGCGTTTCCAACAATGTAGTAACTAGTTGGTAAAAATGATAGACATTCTCTAATTCGACGTCTTCGGGCTCAAGCGTTTCTAGCTCAATTGGACAATGCATCTGGGCCGGTATCCCAGAAAGATGCAGGTTCAATTTTTGGAGTGTTTATCATAAAAAAGAAAATTTCATTTTAAGTCTCGATATTTCGGCATAATTGATGCTTGAACTATTTTCACGGGTTTTAAACTAAGTTGACATGTAGAACGAATTAAATGTTTTAAAAGATTTGAAATTTAAATCATCATTATCATTATCTATGAATGACGACAATGATGGTGCCTATATTATAGCCTTCTTTATTCCACTGCTAGGTCTATACGTGGTCTATACCTAATCGCCCATATCTCTCGCTTATGGCATCATTTGTCGTGGTCCTATAACAGTTATGTCCAGATTCAACCCGATAAAATTTTGCTACACCTCTACCTAGCCGTGGTGGTCTAGAGGTAGTGACACCCGCCTTACAATCGTGAGGTCGTAGGTTCAAATCCTCGGTCCCGTACCAATGAGTTCTTTGGAATTTATGTACGGAATTTCACAACACTGGCTTTTCGGTGAAGGAAAACATCGTGAGGCAACCTGCATACGCCAGTAGAAGAAATTCGATGACTTAGGTGAATCCACCAACCCGCACTGGGCCAGAGTGGTGGATATGGCCTAATCACCCTTCGTGGGCAGGCCTGCGGCCTGCAGTAGACTGTTGAAAAGGCTGATATAGTACAGTACAGTACCTTATGTACCTAGCTTAGCTTAGTTACTACTAAAAGTCCCGATCACCTGAATGACAAACAAAATCCTCATGCACCCGAAAAAAATACCTTGAATTTTTGACGCAGACTTTCGACATTTCGAACCGTAAGTATCTTTCAGAACATTAATTTTCGTAGCTGGCTCCGGGTCTTACAAAAATAGACCCTTCCATTGAAAAATGAATGCCTAAAATCTACAGCGTAGGTTAAAAGCCGACCTTTCTTTTTAATTTGAAAAATGCTTAACGCTCTTGTGCCCTTTTGAAAAGTAACGTTAGAATTAGGTTATCGTTTAATGTGGCAAGCTTAAGTGTCTGTCTGGAGTGCTTTTTACGTCATCAAATTGAAATTGAGATAGGTATTTTACTAAGTGGTGAAATGTGAAATTGTTGGGGCTTTGTTTATGATTAAAATTAATGTTTCTACATGTTGCTGGATTTAGGTTATGAAATCAAAAAGATGTGTATCATGTGTAGCCATAGAACGTAATTTTTTAAAAACGTTTGTTATTTTATGTAATTTACAAAAAAACTACTGCACTTATGGACTCAATTTGTCAAAGATGATTATTATACGGGATCAAGGAGCAAACTTAGGCAGTTGTCATATTTTTAAAACCTCGCATTTAAAAGTTAACTTTTGCGTAACATGACGCAGTTACGTTCTATTGGTGCTGTCAAAAAGAAAATAAACGGTTGGATCTATTATAGTCTAAGATCCCGCTATACAACGACCTTCACCGAGATGCTTATTTAATGAGACGTATTTTTTATGTTATTAAATATGCCAATAAATATATCCTATATGGGTTGCCTAACAAATTTCAGTCCAGAGTATTTTTAATTAATAATTAAAAGAAAATTTTTTTTTTAAACATTGCACCGGTGTGATTATTAAATTAATTTGATACCAATCGAAAGTTTGAAGCCCATAGAATATGCAAACGTTACCTAGGTTGCCTATTTTTTTCCGGTCACAACCACGGGTTGCCAGGTGTAAACAGGTAAATCTATACTAGCATTTAAAAAAATAGGCAACCTAACGTTTGCATAACAGTTTCAGTCAATAGAAGAAAACATGTAGGGTTTTCCAAGGGTAGTATTGTACCAATGTAGGGTTGTACGGATGCGGCTAATATCCAACGCGATCCTGATATTTTAATCGGGTAGTCTAGTCAGTTCACTTTGTGAATGGACGGTGGTGTCTTTATTATTTGTTCATGTTTGCATACGTATTTTAGTAGTTCATATTAACCAGCGACTTTAAAAATAGGGCCTATTCTGTGATTTACCTCATTACAAAAAAGAGCAATGTCAAAATCTCCAGTCAGTCCAAAATATCAATGGCAAACGTAAGTACCTAATAGTAATACTTTAATAATGGATTACAATAATTAATTTATCTATCCTGCTTTACCAACCTAATCAGTCTAATCTTACAAGTTCACTACTCCTTGTCTCCACTACACAAGTGTAACTTTAATTGTTACCCCCACCTCCACTCATTAACGTATACAAACTGCAAGATATTTGAAGCTTAATTATTGCTTAGCCGGTGCAAGTTCGTTCCAACTGTGCAAATAAACCTTTTGTATACAAATTAAGCGGCAGAAGACTTAACCAAGCTATTCGAATGCAGCGACGTGTTCCAACCACATTGAATAGTGATGTGCTAGAAGTGTGCTAAAATGATCGAAAGATATGAACATTTTGAACCATTCATTTAACATTAATATCAACTTAAATAGTTACTAACTCAATAAATAAAAAAATCTCCACTAAAGTATTTATTACTCAATTGGTGTTTACCACAATTCATTTTCAGGTATATTTGTTTAAAGATAAAGATAAAGATAAAGATATCATTTATTGCTCTAAACTGTGTACAATAAGGTGTTATAAAATTATTTAGACACAACAGCTTATCCTAACGGACATGCAATAGTTTTACTTACAATATACGGCTTCGTGTTTCCCTCTTACGCCTAGATGAACCAAATTCGGTCTTATATTTTCATTCAAAATTAGACTATAAAATAATAATTATAGCTAACCACAATAAGCCTTTAAACTCATAAAGATAATAATGAAACATTGCAAATAAACCCAATAAACCCTAATTAATCGGCAGAAGACTTAACCAAGCTATTCGAATGCAGCGACGTGTTCCAACCGCATTGAATAGTGATGTGCTATAAGTGTGCTAAAATGATCCCCCCCCCCTCAGCGAGGAAATGACTAAAGTCGTCTACATACCGCGCTGTTTCAAATACTTCTCGCGTGATTGTTGTTGTTGAGGGAGAAAGCTTATTTGCGCACTATTAACAGTTTCAGTCAATTCTGTTGGCATCAAATAAAACTCCTCGTCGCCAGAATCACTCTTTTTAGGTTTTTCACCTTATTTTCAAGTTTCTTATTTTTAAAACTATTAACAATACGACATGCATGATAAGATAATGGTGCGCGCAAAGCATATTAAAAAAGGGCAGCAACAAGGTTCCGTGTGTGAGTTTTAAACAAATTAAAAAAGGTTGTACTTATGATAAATTCGGCACCATGGAGGTAGAAGTAAATAGGTTTAGTAATGTCTTGTATTAACAAACTTAGTGCACAGGATGTTCTAAATTCAATTCCATTCAAGCTTCAGGACCGAATCTTAGTTAAGTAAACTTCATTGCACGTCAAACCTTCCTAAGCTCCTCCATTCGACTTTCCTGTCTCAGTTGGCAGCACATATGTATCAGTACAGGTGTAGGTACACACCTGTACTGATAATCAGATCGATCAGATCAGTTCGATTTCTTCAGAAACCCATATTTGAATGGCAGATCTATTCTGTGACTTTGCGTGTGGGTTTCAATTGTGTTTATATTTTCATACCACCTATTCGAAAATTACCATCTCTACGTATACAAGATACATAACACAATCTCGATGACTATGGCCGGGCAATAACGTCATAAAAGTGCCTAGGACCAAGTAAATTAACTTCAATAAAGTACATAGGTACAAAGTTAGAGGATGACCGAATCTTAGATATCTTAGGTTCATTTCATGTCAAACCTTTCTAAGCTCCTCCCATCGACTTTCCCGTCTCAGTCGGCAGCACGTACGTGCACCTGTACTAATGATCAGGTAATTCCGGGTTCGATTTCCAGAGGGAAAGATATTTGAATGATGAATGGTAGATCTATTTTGGGATTTTGTGTGAATATCAATTGTTCCTAATCATATTTACGTGTGTGATATATTGCACGAAGTTAAAGATAACATTGAAGTAGATAAGTACATGTAACACTTCCGGCCGCGTACACAACCAATATTCGCAACCGGTTGCGTATGAGAAGTTTTTCCCCTTTCGTAGGCAACTATATAGGTAGTTGCCATGGAAGAATATTTTTTTCCGTATACTACATTATATGCGACAGGAATTCGTAAAAACATTTTTTTTTGTAAAAAAGTGAACTAGGTAGGTATAGGATATATTGTAAGTATTCACTATTCCCATATTGAATACACACAATACATCGTTTATATGGAGACATTTTTCATGAAACGGCAATTTTGGTCAAAATGGCTTCAATGAAAAGATATTTTTGTAAACTAAGGCAACATCGATACAAAAAAACATTTGGATTATTCTTTATTATTATTAGACTTTCAACGGTAGGTATGTGGATGATCCAATTGTTTTTTCAGATAAGTAGTACTTAGGTACTTACTTATATCGTTCGCTATTTTGTTGTAAAACCTGATAGTATTTAATTTTTTCGAGACTGCATTAAAATAGTTCATTTGAATAGTTCCAAACAACAATTTTCGAAAGCAAGAACATCCCTAACTCTTCGTATTCTAGCATTCCCTTTACACTATTACAATGTTAAGTCAGCAATTCATTACGAACGTTCCATCGCTCGCTCAGAATGCGAGCTGGCGCGATAAAGTGACGTGCACAGCAATGTATAACGCACATTTCGGTAGATACGTCGAAATACGCTTCGAAACTAGCAATGGCTGAATACGTGAATTTAGTTGTCGTTGATTCAGTGCTGTTGATTTGTGTGGAGTTTGGGGAGAATGCTGAAACAAATACAAGGTTATTTAGAATGGTGGTAATGAGCTGAAAGGAGCTGATTATTGGTACTCTTAACCAGTAGTTCTCCAAACAGTAGACCTAGCATTTGTTTAACTAAATCTTCATAAGCCTATATCGAGGTATAATAAATAAATAAATAAATATTAGGGGACATCTTAAACGGTCTCTGACCTCAAACTAAGCAAAGCTTGTGATATGGCTGCCAGAGTCTGATATACCTACCACGTATTTTAAATACATACCTACATACTTGTATAGATAGTACCTAAATAACATCCAGACACAGAGCAAAAACCTATGTTCATCACATAAATGCTTGCCTTGGTGGGGATCGAACCCACGCCTCTTTGATCCAGAATTAAGGGTCACTAACCACTGAGCCACCGAGGCAGTCGAATAGTTGATTTCATTCATAATCCCAAATCTTTGTGAGAATTCAGTTAAACGAACCAAATATTAATGAAATTAGCAATAAGTAAATAGCGCGACCGTAAATGTACTTACCTGCCTCTTTTTCGAGGGAAATAAAAAAAATCGCCGTCGACAAAAAGAAACAAAAATATATAAAAACCATGAAATAAATGCCATGATATACCAAGTTTCGTCAAGATTTAGCTGAAAAATGTGATCTGGTAGAGAAGAATCAACATCTAGATAGACGAAAGCAAAGTTGTCGAGTAAAAATGAGACTCTCACTAATGTCTTGCTGTCTTGCGATTTGAATGAGTTTTATCTGTTCACTTTGTGGACAAACCCCTAGTCTTATTTGAGATTTATAAGGTAGATCTATGTCTAACAGTGGACAACTAATTGCTGAAACGATGTCGAATGAAGAACAATGTCCACTTTCGATTTTATCAGCCAGATGTTAATCCACCTACTGCCTGTGTCTGCAGGCAATATGTATCTATACATAGCTATTATATGTCCAAATTAACTGCAGAATATCTGCAGTAGAGCTCAGTTCAGCTTACACGAGAGATGGCCATAATCCTTAGAACAAAATCCCTCGAGTTGCACGGAGTCTTCAATTCAAGCGGTTTACTAATATTTGTTATCTCTAGCACAAAATTTGAAATTTAATCAATAACAGTTTTTTATTATATAATGATAGTTGATACAGGTAATTGTCTGTAATATTCGTGATAATTTCTAACAAAACTAATTTAATACAACTTCGTAGGCAATCAAACTCCGTTGAAAAGTCTATTTGTGATCTTGTGACCGTGACCATATTTAAAATGATGTAGTATATCTTGTATTATTTTAGAGGAACATTTATCTGATATCAGAAGAAGGTACATAACATACAGATAGTCATCAGTAGAATTCAGTTCAGCCTACACGAGAGATGACCTTAATCATCAGAACAACATCCCGCGAGTTGCACGGAATCTTCAATTCAATTGGTTTACCAATATTAGCACGAGAACAATATAAATATTTCTACTTACTGTTAGTTGATTTTCTTATAGTTTTAGCTATAGTATTAGCTATATTATACACAGTTTTAACCTAGATTATCAGAAAATACCTTGAAAAGCTGTTTTAAAGACACTGTATGAAAAGTAAGTATTCTCTGTTATATGTCGTTATCTAACAATAACCTAACCAGTTACCTAACCCATACGAGTACCTATGTACTTATCTATCTAACTTAGCTATAGGATATCTGCTCTAGAGTTCAGCTCAGTTTACACGAGGGATGGCCTTAATCCACAGAACAATATCCCGGGAGTTGCACGGAATTTTCAATTCAAGCTGTTTTGCAATATCAGATCAAGCACTAAATGAAAAATTTAATAAACAAAATCTATTTCATATCTAATAACACTTATTGATAAGTTGTCCATATTATTCATGATAATTTGTAACAAACCTTATTTCCTGCAACTTCGTAGGCAATCTAACTCCGTTGAAAATTTTGTTCGTGTTAAGCTCGAAACTTACTATCGGACGCGGCTTACGGACGCGACTGACAGCCGCGTCCTAGACTATGAAAGTACACTGAGCCGTGCACACTATCGGACATAAGTCGCGGACGTCACCTTCGGACGACCTTGAGCGTTCGGACGTCTGAGAGCGATCTGGCACACCGGATGTTTTAAGACTGTGCACATTGCTAAGTCGCGGCCGTCAGCCGCGTCCGATAGTATGTTTCCGGCTTTATTGTGGCCATAATTTCATTTAAAAGTATTTAGTATTATATATCTTGTATTTATATAGATAACGATTTAACAGTAGAGCTCAGATCAGCTTACACGAGAGATGACCTTAATCCTCAGAACAATATCCCTCGAGTTGCACGGAATCTTCAATTCAAGCGGTTTACCAATATTAGCCCGAGAACGAAATTGGATATTTAAAATGAGTTGAGAACAAAAAAGGGGTGAAAATGTTTAAACAGTTTCTTTTGTATAAAATTCTCTTTGATGACGAGGTTTAAATTATTTTTTAACAACCGTTATTCAAGAATTAGTTCGCGATAAAATTACGAGTACATAAATATGCTTTTGTAAACCTAATAAATCATTAGAATTTAAATAAAAGCCAAGATACTAAACACTAAAGGTATGATTTACAAATTATAAAAATAATATTATATATTATGTATTTAGGTACAGATAGATTTGGGTTACAAAAATGTGTACGTTAAATTCAAATTGAATAAATTAACAATTTCATTTTTCATCATTGCAATATGCAAAATGTATTTTTTTACAATTACATACATATATAAAGAAAGAACATACATTCTGTGTTCCATAGTGACACCACTTACTTAAAGCTGGAAACATACTATCGGACGCGGCTTACGGACGCGACTGACAGCCGCGACTGATAGGTATCTAGACTATGAAAGTACACTGAGCCGTGCACACTATCGGACATAAGTCGCGGACGTCACCTTCGGACGTCCGAGAGCGATCTGGCACACCGGATGTTATAAGACTGTGCATATTGCTAAGTCGCAGCTGTAAGTCGCGTCCCTCTGCCGCGTCCGATAGTATGTTTCCGGCTTAAATTTATTATTCTTGACATTTTTATTATTTTACAATTTCAAGTTCAATGAGCATTCATAAATAAATTACGACTACTTTGGAGCTTTCAGGGTTAAAAGCATCATTTGACACTCACAATACGAAGCATACAAAACAGCATTAAATTTACTAGCGAATAATATATTCTGTTAGCGCCACTGAATTGGCCATTCTACATAACTGCTAGTACGAGTAGGTACATTATACGCTGCACTCTAGTGCACTGCAATGCGACCCGACAGTGCCCTCTATATTATATGGCACCTACATTATATGTGAGCTACACAATATGGACCAATCGAAGCTTAACGCCATTGCTCTACCCAAAACTCCAGTAAGTAATTTGGGAGCGAAAATCAACTTTAAATACTTTAATCAATCAATTAGGTTTAGGCCTCTGACATGGCTAATCGCTTGAAACAACCATCCATCCACCAGCCGCAGGACGTCCACTGCTGGACATAGGCCTCCCCTACAAATCTCCAATAGAACCGGTTGGTAGCGGATTGCATCCAGCTTGAAACTACTAGGATCCACATTTTCAAGTGTCACCCGAGTCGAGGCAGCGCTCAATTGTAAACACCATCCGCAGTCTTCCATCCGAAGACAGACCGTGCCGAACATTGCTTAACTTCAATGATCGCTATGAAACTCCTAGTCAATATGAGCGCTACACAGATTAAAGGCGCGGGCCCACCGCGGCGTATGCTGTGCACGGGTACGCGGCGCATTTTAGCTAATAAATAAATAAATATTAGGGGACATCTTACACATGGCCTCTGACCCCAAACTAAGCAAAGCTTGTGATATGGCTGCCAGAGACTGATATACTACATATACATATTTTTAAATACATACTTATATAGATAGTAACTAAATTACACGCAGACACAGAGCAAACACCTATGTTCATCACACAATATGTTTGCCCTAGGTGGGGATCGAACCCACGCCTCTTTGACCCAGAAGTCAGGTTCACTAACCACTGAGCCACCGAGGCAGTCAAAGCTGCGTGTATTAATTTGGTTGACAACGTGGGTCTACGTTTCCACTGGAGTGCAGGAAGACCTACGACTATATATAGCGTGGCACGGCAGCGCACGGAGAGGCTACGCACGAGAAACATGAAACGCGATCCACAAGGTGTATGACTGAAAACTGCGCTGCTATATTCGAGCTGTACATAGTCGTGGGTCATTTTCGTGTAATACAGGGGAAACGTAGACCCATGTCGACGGCGTTGAGCTATGAAACCGCCTATTCGAGCGAGCCACGCATGTATCAATGGCGTCAATTCAAGCGTAGCCTCTCCGTGGATTGCAGTGGACACAACCTCATACATTTTCTTACAAAGCGAAGTTTATAATACACGTGCGCAGCCTGTCCGTGCGCCTCGGTGGGCCCGTGCCTTTAAAAAGTGAAAGCGTCCATCATCATCTCATTGTTGAATTGTGTGTTTGAAGTCCTTGTGACAACTGTCAATTTAATTGGCCCGGCCAGATACACAGAGATATCAGAGGGATAATGTGGTCGATCGAGAAAATCTAAAGGAGACGCATTTATTTAATATGGCATGAGTTAGAAAGAGACATGAAAAGTATCTCGATTCAGTGGCTATATTTCATAAAAGATAGCTTGATCTCTGCGACATTGACATTGACATAGCAGATTGACATTTTTAGAGTTGGGATAGTGGTGGAAGAAATCGATTATTAAACAATATTGTAATGAAATCGTATGAGTAGTTGTAGGTGAGAAATTGTATTTTATTTACTTTTGGCGTCGGCACTCGTACTAAGGAGAATAGAGGTTCGTATCAAATTAGATGGCGGCGTGCCTTTTTTTAGTTTATGGCCTGGTAACACGGCCTTTGAGCCAAATTTTACATGAGTAGGTGAGAATTTGGATTCAATTTACTCACTATTATTTGAGATCAAGTAATATACATGTAAATAATGTTATGATATTAAAATATACAGTAAAATTAATGATAAATTAAGTTTTATTTAAAATATCGTCAGTTTAAACTATCTATCTATATTAATAATTTCGTCAAGGGGTACGGTAGACTCGATTGAAACCTTTCCTAAATGAGAAAACATAAAAAAATAACGATTTCGAGTCGACAACATATATCCGGAAAATTCGGATTATCGAGTATTTTAGTAAATTATAACGGTTCTGACAAACAAATCGCAGTCTCCATATTGTCAGACACATGACATATCTTGAGCAGTCATTCTTCTTCTTCTTTTATGTTTTGGCGTCGCATTGTTGTGCATTTGCCAGTGTCAAGTATTAAGTTATAATAATTTTTGATAATATCTATCTTCTATCTATATTAATAATTTCGTCAAGGGGTACGGTAGACTCGATCGAAACTTTATCTGAATGATAAAACATAAAAAAATAATGATTTCGAGTCGACAACATATATCCGGAAAATTCGGATTATCGAGTATTTTAATAAATTTATAACGGTGCTGACAAACAAAAACACGGTGTCCATATTGACACCGGATGACGGATGACATAACTTGAGAAGTGTTGCCAACACCACAAATAAAGAATCTGCTAAAGTGGTGTTAAAATTGTGACAAAATAATGCTATATAAACATGCTAAAAATTGTGATAACATTTTTCAATATGAAATGAAACGTAACATAATTATAAAATTATTATTAATTAACAAGATATGTGTTTTAATCGACTATGACCTATTATTATGTTATCAAATAAAATGTAAGTATCTTGGTCTTCATCGACCACTAATGGTCCCCTTGGTACCTACAGAGCGTAGTGCGTTCTCTGGAACTGCCTTGCCCTTTTTAAGTCGAATCTTATAAGTATAAAATAGCATTTAAAGTTTTTACCGACAAACAATTGCGTAGCATAATTTTTAATACATTCATTTGACTAAGAGAAACCCGTTCAATTTCGTCATTCGAAAGTGGTAGCGTTAAAAACGATATTGCTGACATAAATCTGCAATTCTGCATGTAATTTTAATGGTAAAATACTTATTGTACAATTATTTTACATGACAAAAATATGACATAATAAATATGCTAAACAAGATGAAAATATGCTAAATTTAGCATAAAAATGCTAAATTGGCATCACTGATCTTGAGCAGTCAAGTTTTTTATGTTTTGGCGTCGAATTTTGGTGCATTTGCCAGTGTCAAGTATTAAGTTTTAATAATTTTTGATAATATTGTATCAAAATAGTCACTGTCACGTTAAGGTCCAACCTTTAGTTAGTACCACAGATATCTAATACACTAGGTTAGTACCTAACCGAAGGTTAGGTACCTACTTAATGTTTTCAATGATCCGAAACATAAAATAGGACAGGAGTGTAGGCTATTAATTTTGTGAATGTAGTAATCAGACTCCACTGGAGAAGCAAAGGATACAGGCTACATAAAGTACATCATAATATATCACCAACCGACCTTTTTAGAAATCTATGAGCCTTATGTCCAGCTGTGGACGTCCTACGGCTGATAGATAGATAGATAATCATAGAAAATATAATACTTGCCATACCTAATCTTTAAAGTTGACGTTGCCTTTCTTTTCGTTTTATCAGAATGTTATAGATACATTTTCAGTAGGTACTTATTCATTTAGTTTTGAGCAATTACTTTGGGATATTGTTTACACCCATCATTCCGAAATTACCTATTTTTTAATATAGGTATGTCTTTCATAATTGTTTTGCTTGACCTTCATCATTTTGTTATCAGCCTAATCTCCTTGCCATAGATGAAGGATAAGTTTTCGCTCAGAGCGAAGCGATCCTTCCTTCATCTATGCTCCTTGCATTTGGTAATCATTGTCATGATTGTAAAAAATTGATGCAGCGAAGAGCTCTTCGTAAAGATGGTGATCAAGTAAAATTATGATGAGTGTGTGTGTATTATAAGTCATATTTCGCCCGAGCGAAGCCGGGTTGTCATCTAGTATTTTAAATAAAACTGTATCTAAAACTGGATCATTCGTCGCCCATCACTAATCGGCATGCCCATAAAGTATGACATTGACAATTACTTTACTATTAAGAAATTCAGGACTTCATAGGCGTGATTTTTCTGACAGCTGTCGCAGAGATCAAGCTATATTTTATAGGTAAGCCGAATCTGACAGTTCTGCCACACTGTAATCGCCACATTTTCCAAGTATGACGGCGCTCTATTTAAATTTAATCGTAGAGTGAGCAATCTTTAATCTAAGGCGCCACAGTTAAATAGTCTATTGTGTTCTATAAACAAGGATTCTCATTCCCAGCTCTGCATACGATTCATTAACAATTCGACCTCATTCCAAGCAGGCTATTTCTTAAATCAGAGCGCAAGCCAAGTTCTTGCATATTAAGCGCTGGGAGCGTACCGGATTAAACTTAAAGAATTTATAATAGCAATAAGCTGAGGCGACAGCTGGCGGTTGTGTTATAAGATGCATGGATGCTGGATGGATAGCAGCTTATAGGAGTTGCTGTATACTTGACATAGCGTATACTAAACATATATGTAGCCCAGCGAAATGGTGGGGCTATTTGTAGAGTTGATCTGGGGGTTGTAGGTACGATATGAAGCTTGTTTTACCTCGATTTGATGATTTACAGATGTGTACGGTCGCGAATTCATCTTCTCTATGTATAGAATTCTATCAATTACCACATCAATATAAAATAAAAATGGCGCAGACCCTGGCGTCGTCAGTAGTGTAGTAATTTAAATTAAATAAATCTAAAATGAATAAGTACTACTTTTTTGCCTAATATGCATTATACGTTCGTTAAACAGTACTGTAGATCCATTGCAGAACGTAGGCTGATACAGGCCTTTGAAAAAGGCCGGTGCAGGACTTTTTAATGGTCCACTGCAGGACGTAGGCCTACCCACTCACAGAAAACTCATTGATACGGGACTGGGATTTAAACAACTTCACGATTGTAAGGTATACCATCACTAGACCACCACGGCTTTTTACAAATACTGTTAAGCAGTAGTGCATTAATAATAGAAAAATCGGGAAATTTATGGAAGACAGCAAGCAATCTCGAAAAAGATTAAATGCAGTCAGAACTAAGTATTCATAGTAGACTTGCTGTCTGCCATAAAAACCACGCGTTAATAACACTGTCTTGTGTTATATTCTAATTGCAAATGATGTAAAAAATGTAATGAAAACTGCGTAAATCATATTTGAATAGCAAAGAATCATTATAGAAAAGCAATGTAAATACAGAGTTCCAATCACTTCCAACTCTATAATGCATTCGAAGCGCACCATTCCATAACTAGGCTCCCTTCTCAAGCTTTAAAACTCTCTATTTGCACAAAGTTCGCGCTGTCAGAATCCAAAATGATGAATTCAAGCATAGATGGACCTATTCTGGAACAATCGAGATCGTATTTGTCCGCTTCGGCCGTTTAGGAAACTGGTTTCCTAGATGGCTTTTTTATACTTTCAGGAAATCTCTCTTATTTTCGTGACAATTTATTTGACTACCTCGGTGGCTCAGTGGCTAGTGACCCTAACTTCTGGGTCGAAGAGACGTGGGTTCCCACAGCAAATATTTATGTGATGAACATATGTTTGCTCTGTGTTATTTAGTTACTATCCATATAAGTATGTATTTAAAAATATGTATAAGTAGTTTATCAGTATATGGCTGCCATATCACAAACTTTGTTTAGTTTGGGGTCAGAGGCCTTGTGTAAGGTGTCCCCAAATAGTTATTTTTTATTATATTCATTTTGACGTGCCATTACAGAGGCGCCATCGTAATTATATTAGCTAAATAACATAGTTCTGTTTCTTTTTCACATTGAGCATTCGATAGAGATAACGCTTTTTACGTTGCTAATAAATTTACGCTGGCGCTCCTGTAATCTGGCTTAATGTCTTACAAATCAATGAACGCCGCCTGCACGCACGAAAAAGTGTTCTCTGTTCTGTGAAAAAGTGTCACGTTCCGCCTGAGCCTTTGATTGTGTATTCTTGATCGAAGGCCTGAGCCGAGCGTGCAAGCGAGTACGCGGAACAAGCGATAGAGAGGCACGATTGGCTTTAGCGTTCGGCTTGGTTCAGTTGTTAATTCAAGAATGTTTTCTTATGACGTTATTATAACGTATAGTTATCGTCCGTAGACCGACTTTACTATTTTTTTCTGATTTTTCCTTTGCTGTTTTAAAAACGCTGGCTTGAATAGTTGAGAATACGGCGTAAGTACTAAAGAATTGATAGTTAAGTTTTAATTTGTAGCTGAGTTAAGTACTAAAGAATTGATAGTTAAGTTTTAATTTGTAGCTGAGTTTTTGCCGTGCTTTAAAATCTAGAGCTCTTGAATACTAAATCTAGTAAAAGGGTAAGAAGTATTTTTTACCCTTGAATATTTTTTTTAAAATGCTATGGTATTTTCTTTCCTATGAAGATTCTAAGACATTATATTATATTCTACAAAACAGGGATATCCAGAACTGGTGTACGAAAAGAGGCGATTCAGACCATTATTATGAACAATTTTACTAATAGGGCCAACACGGAATTCGAAATAAATATCAGGTGTCCCATAAATTTTGTCAGTTCGAGTTGCAATTTAGTAAGAAGCAGGTGACGTTTTTGTCGAATTCTGGGTTGGCCTCATAGTAAGTAAGTAAGTAAGTTCGTATAGGCTGGGCTATATTAGCCCAGCTATATTGGCTATATTAGGCTATATTAGCCCTAGTGTTAAATATGAGCTTGGAACATAATGCTCATAATTAAACTCAATTGCAGGTAGATATAGTCATTCTTTTTAGACCGTCATGTTATCAAAATTTATGTACCCTTTTAACAATTATATTGTTTTAAAATGACCATATAGGTGTATTTAGCCTGAGAGTCAAACTATATTTTTAAGTTGCTACTAGTATTAGACTGTGTTGTACTTAGTAGTTAAAAAATGTATGTTGATAATAAAGAATTTTAAAACAAACAAACAGCCCTAGTGTTAGAGTTTGTTTTTTTTTTACACATATGTAGTAAAAGGTGTTCACAATGTGATGGGTTAAATCGCCTCCTTCCGGCTTAGTCTCGATTATTAATCTCATCTGCACCACAATACATTCCTGTAGGCACAGAGATACCAGAGGGATAATGTGGTCGATCGAGAAAAGAAAGAAAGAGAGGCAATGACCTAACATAACATGAATTAGAAAGAGACATGAAAAATATCTCAGTTGCCGTGTTTTTCTCTCAGTAGTGTCATATTCCAATACATATTTGACAGGTTTGATAGCTCCGAGCAAGATTTTCCATACATTTTCGTCGTTGAGAATTGCCTCAAGCGACAACAGCGACTCTCTAGTTGTAATAGCTCTGTGCCTGTACATATACTTACCATATGAAATGTCTGGCTATTTTTATTCTAAAACAGTGATCGATATTCTTTCGCATGATCAAGAATACGCCCCGGAATGGAACGTGAGAACCTCACCTTATTGGCCATTTGAAATTCAAATTGTAGGCAACTGGTTGGCTCGATAGTTTCCCGGAATTAAGTGGTGGGGATTATTGTTTGCTTGAGTCGAAATAAAACCGGTTAAGAGCGTACCGCGCGCGATTTGTTAGATCAATGGTTTAGCGTACCGCGCGCGATTTGTTAGATCAATGGTTTTGTAGTAAAATGTGATATTAACCGATACAAAAATAAATCTTCATAAAAATTTGTTAGTAAGTTTCATATTGGACTTATTGGCAAGCTCAAAGTAGCCCAACGAGCAAAGAAAAGGGCTATGCACGGAGTATCTTTGCGATATCGAATCAATAATAATAAATATAGTTTAAAATAACTAAAAAATACGTTCGAATATTTTAATCGAATAAATGCATTGTCATCGGTCTTTGATAGGTGTGCAAAGTTTAAAGAAAATCTGATCGCTCAAAGTAGGGCAAAATCGAGCTCAAAGGGGTTGGTAACAAGCAAACAAACAGGTGAAACTAATGAAAGCGTGTTTAAAAATGAGGAGATACGTAGAAGAACCAAAGTAACCGATAAAGCCCAACGGATTTGCAATTTGAAATGGCTTTGTGCTAGGCGCATAACACGGAAGGCTGATGACGATGTAGTCTAAAGGTTCTCGAGTGTAGACCACGTATTGGCAAGCGCAGCGTAGGGCGCCGTCATAAAGTGAACTGACGACCTTACTAGAACGCGTTGGAAGCTATGGGGAGGCCTATGTCCAGCACTGGACGTCCTGTATCTGAAATGAACGAATTTTAGTTACTTGGTGAAAAGTTTTACTACGGCCAAAATAACTTTAACGCTAGGTACCTACTATTGTATCTATAATTATATTACAGAGCTTAAATAATCGGTTCGGTTCTTTTTAATAATAGTCCATTAAAATCTTACCATTTAAGCACCTAATATTGTATTTTATAGAGGACACAATTTTATTTTTGAGACATGTGTCAAGGGAGGTCAATACAGCTTCTCTTCTTATAGTTCCACTCCTATCGGAGGTTGGACAACATCAGGGCAATTCTAATTTTTGAAGCTGCTGCTCTAAATAATGAGGTGGTACTGCAGCCGAACCAGTCCCGCAGGTTCTTTAACCATGAGTGCCGCCTTCTGCCAGCACTTCTCTTTCCGGCAATCTTTCCCTGGATGATGAGCTGGAGTAGTCTGTATTTGTCATTTCTCATGATGTGACCAAAGTACGACATCTTCCGATGTTTGATGGTATTCATAAGCTCCATCTTCTTCTTAAGCCTGCTTAGTACCTCAACGTTGGTAATTCGGTCACGCCATGAAATCCTCAAGATACGGCGGTAGATCCACATTTCAAACGCCTCCAGCTTCTTTGTCAAATTTTGTGTGAGAGTCAATACAGCATGACTTTTTATTCAGTGCACATTTTTTTTATCGCGAAATAGATATAATTAATAGAACATATTTCGCTCATAAAAAAATCGTCTTTTTTTCATCATTTTTTTGTCAAACTATTCCAAAGAAAATTATATTGCATGCACCCTACACTCCAAACAACAACTACCAACCAAAACGTTTCGGGCGTAAGTGTGACGCGGCCGCGTAGGTAGTCAGACGTAGGGTGACATTGATTACTCCGTTTTTCTGTATACTTTCTCTTGGAGTTATTAAAATATTTTTGTACTAAAGAGAGTAAACCAATATAGGGGTTTAATTGTTTGTTTATTATACTTTCCGTATGCAAAGTATGTGCACTGAAAAAAAAAACACCCTGTAGAAGCTTAACCCCAACTTTGTGGGGTTGCCGTCCTTGGAAAATGAGGTGCATACATCTTTGTCGCGATATCTCGGAAACTATGCGTCCTACAAAAATTGTAATGACATATAATTGGTAGCAAATTGCTTTGCCTACAAATATATTAGATAACTTTTTGCCCTAAAATTAAAATTAAATAAGTTAAATAAGCAAAAAAGTAAGAAAATTTACTTTTCTTGGGGTTCAAGTCGCCCAAGACGAAGACAGACTTGGTCTTGGTGGTGTGTACTCTACTTTTCATACCTATAATCTCAGAGCAAATAAAAAAATCAAGAGAGAATACTGTGAACAAACAAGTGAAGCCAACCAAAACTACGCCTCGCCGTGTACAGACAATTACATACACATCCAGGTAACTATGAAACTACGCCTTGGCTTGTCAGTCAAACTATGGCGGCGCAACAGCGACGCACTCACACATGGATAAAAAACCGGCTTCACTTGACTGTTCAACGACGTTCCTCTGGATTTTTTTATTTGCTCTGAGCCTATAATTCGATTTTCCTTAATTCTTTACGTGATAGTCAAACTCGATCTTATATTTAGTACAAAAAAAAATGAAGTAGAAAAATTGACGAAGTTTTAGTAACAATGGCTTATTTTCGTCCCCTAGGTCCAAAAACCTGAATCAAACTTTATTTTTAACTTCTATAACAAGCAACTGTCTTGACTGAACTTTACACGTGTTTTCAGTTTAATATTTCTTGAAAACTTTCCCTTTGATTTCTATTTCGATCTGGTATTGAAAATATACGGAAGTTTCTGTATTATTCAAAGAGCTAATTTTCTTGTGCTCTGAGCAAGAACTACGTTTAAATTTCTCAGTGAATAATTTATTTTTCGCCAATAATGGTATAAAGGCACAACCGACTCCGATCGTGTACAAAGTTTGAATAGTTTGCTTGAATAGATACCATTACCATATTATACCACGTATTGATTATTTTTGTAGTATTTTCTTCAAAAACAGCTATAAATCGAAATAAAACCACTTCTGAATCTACCAAACCAAAAAAAAAATCATCAAAATGGCGGAATAATCGCGTAACATACCTACATGCCGGAACCAGGACTAGCATGTTATTGTGTATGTTATTAGTAAGCTCCAAGTAGCCCAACGAGCCATGGAGAGGGCTGTGCTCGGAGTTTCTCTGCGAGATCGAATCAAGAATGAGGAGATCCCTAAAAGAACCAAGGTTACCGACATAGCCCAGCGGATTGGCAAGTTGAAGTGGCAAAGGCTGGGCACATAGCGCGGAGAACTGATGACCGATGGGGTCGAAAAGTTCTCGAGTGGAGACCACGTACCGGCAAGCGTAGCGTAAGACGTCCACCCACAAGGTGGACGGATGACCTTATTAGGACCGCAGGATGGCGCTGGATGCAAACCGCTATCAACCGGCCTTATTGGAAATAATTAGGGGAGGCCTATGTCCAGCAGTGGACATCCTATGGCTGAAATGATGATGATGATACCTTCATGCAAGAAGTAAATACAGTCGAATTGAAAACCTCCTTTTTGAAGTCAACTAAAAATATAACATACAAATGATACCAGCAATCAGACAAATTGGCCTACATAATCTGTACAAGCGATGCAGAAATTCTTCTTGTATCATTTGAACTGCCTCGGTGGCTCAGTGGTTAGTGACTCTAATTTCTGGTTCAAATTAAGAGGCGTGAGTTTGATTCCCACCCAGGGCTGGTATTTATGTGATGAACATAGGTGTTCGCTCTGAATCTGGTTGTTATTTAGTTACTATCTATATAAGTATGTATTTAAAATAAGTATTAGGTAGTTTATCAGTCTCTGGCAGCCATATCACAAGCTTTGCTCAGTTTGGGGTCAGAGACCGTGTTTAAGATGTCCTCTAATATTTATTTATTTATTATTTATCATCAGCATCTAAGTAAGCCACATAGGCCTCATAAGCCACATAGCCACATCAACTATAAGACATAGGCCCCCTTTATTAGAAAATAAATAGAACTAGGTAGTTGTAGCTCTTGTAATCGGCGAATTTTTGTATCTTATCGGTCCGTCATCAATCTGTCCTATCGAACTTTCTTCTAATATAAGTCTCTGTTTAAATTAGAAGAGAATTATGATCGATTTGAAGAACAGACACTCTTATAGGCCGAATCAAACTTTTTGGCGGCTGTGATGTTAACTACAAGCTGCGCATAACGAAATCCTGAGTAAAAGTGCGTATAGGCCGGGTGGCTAGCCTTGGTGTTGGAGTCTTTTTAGGGTTCCGTCCCTCAAACGGAAAAAACGGAACCCTTATAGGATCACGTTGTTGTCCGTCTGTGTGTATGTCAAGACTCTTTATCTCGGGAACGCGTAAAGATATCGAGTTGAAATTTAAAGTGTAAACGTATATCTATGGTCTTGCAGTTGTGTAAAAGAAAAACTTCTCAGTAATCGTTTAAAAAAGTTAGAGCCGTTTATGTCGTAAAAAACCGCATATTTCGACACTCACAAACATCAAAACCTACAGGGTACTTCCCGTTAACATAGAACTATGAAATTTGGCGAGAAGCATAATTGTCTCAGAGAATATAGGAATAAATCTGAAAACTGTACATTTTTATTTAAATCACTAAAAATAGGGCCTCAAAATTCACAAAATATGGGTTCAAAATTCAAAGTGAGTAAATCGTATCATATAAAAGAACTTCATTAACACATGCTAAAACAGGTTTTTAGTTATTTGTGCAACGAGTAAGATTTACATACCTATGACGAGAAAAGTGAAAAAAAAACTTTTTTGTCGATGGTTACAGTATAGAGATTTTAACAACTTACTTCCCAATTTTGTGAATTTTCTTGGATTTGTACGGAACCCCTCGGTGTGCGAGCCTGACTCGCACTTGTC
Organism: Hypomecis punctinalis; assembly: GCA_949316475.1. Classification (NCBI taxonomy): domain Eukaryota; kingdom Metazoa; phylum Arthropoda; class Insecta; order Lepidoptera; family Geometridae; genus Hypomecis; species Hypomecis punctinalis. The sequence goes on from OX438813.1 coordinate 19,009,788, forward strand.
TGGTTTTTTGTTTTTAATCCTGACTGAAGCTCACTTAACAGCTGCAAGAAGATTGGGTTCCGCGCAGTTTGTAACTAATTTTACAGCCGCCATGTAATCTGATTCGGCCTATACTAGATTCCTAATGAAACACGATCCTGCCATCAATATACCCAATAAAGTTCCCCAGCTAATTGCGACCCATATCAGCAAACGGTGTAACATAAGTTCAGTACTTTAGCACAAGACAAGGGTCTAGAATTTTCCTCCCGAGAATATCCAAAAGTCCAAACCCGTACTCATCATAAAACCTCATCATGTCAGAACCAAAGCCCTAAAATTCAAATAAGCTCAAATCGCATAAATAGGCATCCTCGTACCCTAATTAAATACCTCAAGTGGACCTTCTTAAATTACTCTAGGCTCGACCGTACTCAATTGTGCCAAACCCTTTAACTTACACTTTTGTATCTCAATTTCCGGTTTTTTCCAGTTTGTTCCGGTTTTTTTGGGCGCCGAAACGGTTGAAAGGAACCTTTTTGGTTGGCGTCGATTTGGGTCGGACTTTGTTGACTTAATGATGATGAGACGAATTTTGGACTTTGCTTTTTGGTGCAGTGCAGTGCAGATTTGTTTTTTCAGTTAGACTCTTAAACGAGACTAAATGGTTTATACATTAAGCTATATGGTATTTTCTTTCGTGTAGGAAAATACATTGTTGTAGAAAAATAATTTTCCGGAAAAATGATAAAAAAGTTACATGTGAAAGGTGGAAAAAGTGTAGTATCAACTTGCAAAAACTACAAAGGCTTAGATACCTACCTAAGGTATCTAAGCCTTTGTAGTGTAACACATATTGTAAACAGTCGGTAATTCGGCAACAATACGTCTATTGCTGAACCCATACTGAACTCTGCTTCCTTAATATCCATCAGTCTTAATTAGAATGTATGTCTACTTTACTGGATCATCAACATTTTAGCCACAAGACGTCCATTGCGGAACATAACCATCTGCCACACCTCTAATAACACCAGTTGGAAGCGGCATGCATCCCACGTGCTCCTGCGTTTGTTTGCCTACTTTTCTGGTCAACTTTCTACGCTAGTCTTATCACTACGTACTTCACTAGTCACCTCGATCGGCATTCGAGAACGGTACTCCCCCATCGGTCACCAATAACGACTTGGTAAGTAGACAACTAAGCCGTATCACAAAACACCTACTCCAATCGATTCCTACTGAACCCTCTATTCACAAAGTCCATTGACTCAATTTGGGTCCCGTGATATCAATCCGGACCCGTATGTAAAGTTAATGGGACATGTTTGATCTCGTAACTCTGTTGCTGGGACGTTCAAAATATTCAGAATGTGTCTGCGATGGGGAAAACGTTGTTAGGATAAAAAGGTAAAAATAGATTGTGAAGCTCGCTCTGTTATGGCTGTTTTTCTTTGCTTTTTGTGAGTTAGCTGTGCTATGTTCCAGTTGTGGTTGATACGTCAAGTTTCGGATGAAAAAGTAGGTTCGTCTAGGTCGATTGGCTAGCTCTGGGGTCAGTTTTTAAATGACTCTAAGGTTGTCAAAAGTTTTCAGCCAAATTTTAGGGCATATATGATTTATAGTATACGTAACGTAAAAAGTGTAAACATACATTGCGCAGCTCGCTCTGCCATGGTTGTTATGAACCTTTCTTCTTTGCTTTTTTATGCCTGCTGCTGTGCTCGTTTTACCAATTCTGGTTGATGTATCAGCCACATTGTGTTTTTCAAGTTTCGGATCAGTAAAAAGTAAGTTAGCCCAAAGGCTCTGTGGTCAGTTCTCAATTTGAGTAGCCTGAAGACTTTTAACATGCTGAATGGCTAAAAAACCGCGAGCCACAATGTAACCTGTCATATAAATCACAGTTTGTAAATGCTACCGACGGTCACCCTTCGAAAAATGATCGAGGGAAAAAAATCTCAATTTCTGTTATTGCTCCTTTTTTGTGACCCAGGTAAATCTTTTATATATACCACCGGCGTGGGGAGACCGGGGGTTATTTGGGAGTCTTCGCCAACTAGTCGGTGGTATACCTGCACACTATAAATCTGGAGTGTTTCTGCCTCTGCGCCATGTGTCGGGACTACGGGCATGCTTCTGCATTCCTCTGAAAAGTAGTGCGAAACTCTGCGACAGTATTACTGCATTTTGATCTGAAGGAAAATATTTTGAGCAAAGTTTCAGTGCAATATGTAACACAGTGTGAATGTGTCGTAGATCGTGATTCAATCATTTCTACTTGAAGAGCTTGTGCTCCAATCTAGTGGTCATGACATAGCCTGCATGGTCGATAATATTACGTAGGCAAGTCTTTTTCAGATTTCATAACAAATAAAAACAGCAAGTAGGTATAATTCTATGTTCTATTCACATGTTTGTGCCGTCCTACCCTTTCCTATCATATCCCGTCACTCTTTATTCAGATAACGAAGGGCGACATGGAGGACTATCAAAGCAAAAAAGGTTACATTTTTATGAACAGATTTTTATTTTTATTTTGTAAGTACATATCATGGTAGAAACGTGGCCTTGCGCGTCCTTATTAGTAATAGCTGACTGCCTCGGTGGCTCAGTGGTTAGTAACTCCGACTTCTGGGTCAAAGAGGCGTGGGTTCGATCCCCACGCAGTATAATCATTTATGTGATGAACATAGGTGTTTGCTCTGTGTCTGGGTGTTATTTAGGTACTATCTATATAAGTATGTATTTCAAAATATGTATATGTATTATATCAATCTCTGGCAGTCGCTTTGCTTAGTTTAGGGCCAGAGACCGTGTCTAAGACACCGTGTTTCTTTTTACGTGACGTGACGCAACGTATACTCAAACTAAATAACTAATAAACCCATGGTAACACATTTATCTTTAGGTGTAGAAGTACTTTATAAATCCAATCAGTAATCGTTTATGACATTGTAACTAGGGTCTTTATTTTGTGGAAATCGGTGTATCGGTAAGTTGATATTTACCTACTTTAATAAAAGAATAGGATCAGTAAATAAACTAATTCTACGTAATAAGTTCTCTAATAATATTTTAAATACATAAACACAACTGCGTAGGTAAATAAACTACTGAATTGATTATGATGTCTCCTAATATTTATTGCTTTATTTATTATTTTATTGGAGACCTACAAGGGAGGTCTATGTCTGCAGTAGACTTCATATGGCTTAAGACGACGACGACAAACAACGAAGTATCTTGATATAATGAATTCAGTACGTGCCAAAGTTCATGGTTCATGTCTATTTCGGGACAGAACTGCTATTTTTATGAAGGATATTTTGTTTCATTCGCAATACGAGTACGCGAAAAATTAATTAAACTTTTTCGTGAAGGAAACATCCTTAGAATTTTTGTCGTATAATTTTAGGACAAAGTTTAAGGAGCATGCAAGGAAAATTCAATATTGAAATACTTATAATTGTTTGATTTGCTAGTTAGGAGTTAAATGTTCTGTCAATACTTTTTTACTACAGAATAGTGCGTATAGTAAGATAAATGGTAATTAATCTTAAATAATTAATAAAATAATACACAAGAAAATAAAAAGGTAAAAGTGCTTATCATGCCTTAACAACCTCGTGGCTCCAACGTTTTTTTTATGGGGGAATAGTGTAAACGCGCATGAAGTATTCATAATACAAAAAAATGTATTCGTATTCTCGCAAATATTAAAACTCCCGATATTACCAAACCAAAATTCCATAAACCATACCTTATAAAACTTGAAAATATGTCCCTGGTATCTATTTATTATATTTGAAATATGCAAATATGTAAAAAAAACACCCTGACTATTTTAACAAAGCGTCTGATAAATCGCACAAAATTAGATCACAATATAGACATAAACTCGTAGAACCAAAGTCTAACTTAGCAATGCACAGTTCTAGCCCAAATTCTATGGCTATAAAAATATTCAATAAATTGCCAAACAATCTAAAAGATATCGAAAGAGAAAACTGTTTCATAAAACAACTAAAAATAATCCTTTTATCGAAATGCTAACACATTGGACGAATTTTTTAACGATAATCTATAAAACATAATAATAAATCGTTCCAATACAAATAATAAAATTGCCATACCCTTATAGGGTCATATGTATCACTATACAAAACATGTTAACTAAGAACCGCATGTAAATTTCATATGTTGCAATTTTTTTTTGTGATTTGACTTTGACTTTAGGTAATTCATCCACTAACACCTAGATCTGAGATCTACCTAGAGTTTGAGCATTTATATTTACATAAAGATAATAAAATCCTCTGGCAAATAATAAACAAATATTTTTACTTTGAGCTATGTATAGAAAATTCCTAACAAAAGCATAATATGTGAATTCACCCATTTGCAACTAGACCAGCGTCAAATAATAATTATTTTTTGCAAAAAATTGCATGACCGACTTCATCCGTGTACGGAATCATTACATAGTATAGTCGCTTCCCGCTGTCTGTCCCCGTGTATGCTTATATCTTTAAAACTACGCAACGGATTTTGATGCAGTTTGTTATAATAGATAGAGTAATTCAAGAGAAATGTTCTGTGTGAAGCCGGGGCGCATCGCTAGAACGTAAATATTATGCACGAATCCATCTAACATGTTTCACATTTTTGTTGATTTATCAAAAATGGCTCAGCCAATTTCGATAAAATTTAAATGGGACCAATCACGAAGTATACTCTTTCCAATAAGAATTATTGAAATCGGACTACTATGAAAAAAGTTATGCGTGGTTATACATAAAAAAAATATACGCGTCGAATTGCCGTCGAAATACCTCCTCCGGTGGTTCGTCGGTAAAAAAAGACGCATTGACATTTATAATTAAGTACCTAGAATATAACATAGGTGTCCTCACGCGCTGTTTTTATGGCAGTCAGCCGTAAACTAAAAATAATACCAAGCCAATGCAGTCAGCCAGCAAAATTAGCAAAAAACACGTATTCGACACGTTTAGTTTTCATTCATGACCACTTTTATAAAAATTGTGCCATGTCATTGACGCAATTTCTTTAAAGGGGTCGTGTCAATAGTAGCAATAGGTATAATAAAACCGACGACAATAAAAATTCCGAACAAATATTACTCAAGTATAAATCAATATAACTTTCCCAGCTTTTCATTTAAAATCAAGAATACAAAACTCAATTTGAAACTTATTCAGAAAATACAATCTGTAAAGTTTCCAGAAGCAATACACATTGGAGTTAAGAAGTATTACTTTCATACACTAGCGGAGTTCTCCATAAGTTTGCAAATCCATGTTCGAGTCTGATATCCCATTGATAGGAAAAGTTGAAAACTTTCCATATTATTTGGCAGCTGCGAGCTGGGATGGAAATATATAAAATAACTGTGCTTTGTGATTGTATCTATTAATAAAAAAATGTTTTAAAATGATTACAGAATTAGGTGGTGTTATTTTTGGTCAGCAAAAAATGGTGACCATAAAAGTGAAGCTGCATAATTGGGGCGCTACGCAATTGGGGTTTTGGTCCCGGTGCCTTAGACATTAGTCTACACACGAGACTAATTTTTGCAAAAATTAGCATGACCGACTTCACCCGTGTACAGAATTCGCGAATATTTTGCACGGATCGGTGTAGCATTTTTCACATTATTATTGATTTATCAAAAATGGCTCAGCCGATTATGATAAAATTTAAAAGCTATCAATTTCGAAGTATAATCTTTCCAATAAAAAAAGAATTATTGAAATCGGACCACTACGAACAAAGTAAAGCGTGGTTATACACACGAGATTATTTTTTGCAAAAATTAGCATGACCAACTTCACCCGTGTACAGAATTCGCGAATATTTTGCACGGATCGGTGTAGCATTTTTCACATTATTATTGATTTATCAAAAATGGCTCATCCGATTATGATAAAATTTAAAAGCTACCAATTTCGAAGTATAATCTTTCCAATAAAAAAAGAATTATTGAAATCGGACCACTACGAACAAAGTAAAGCGTGGTTATACACACGAGATTATTTTTTGCAAAAATTAGCATGACCGACTTCACCCGTGTACAGAATTCGCGAATATTTTGCACGGATCGGTGTAGCATTTTTCACATTATTGTTGATTTATCAAAAATGGCTCAGCCGATTATGATAAAATTTAAAAGCGACCAATTTCGAAGTATAATCTTGCCAATAAAAAAAAGAATTATCGGAACACTACGAACAAAGTAAAGCGTGGTTATACATAAAAAAAAATACACGTCGAATTGTATACCTCCTCCAGTGGTTTGTCGGTCAAAAATAAAACTCGTCAATTTGGTGAATTTTTGTCACTAAAAATCTTGAGACAGTAACGTCACCTATAATGGAATCGCTATGATACAAATTAAATTGAAATAAAAAAACCTGATGTACTAAGATTCCTACCGCATCTAACAAAAGAGCTGATAACTTTAAAACTACTGAACCGATTTTGATGAAACATCTACGAACACCCCTTTAAAAAAACAATATCAAAATCGGTTTATCCGGTCGGGAGCTACGATACCTCAACCCCCTCACATACACACTCTCGTCATTTTTATAACATCCGTTTCTTTTTGCGTCGGGGGTAGTACCACAGAAATTTTATGAATGACTACGCACCCACACAGTGGTGTAGCCAGGCGTAAAAATGGTTTTACGAATTGATTTTCGCTGTTTATTCCTAAATTAGTAAAATTAATTTACAATGAGAAGGGAATAAAGAAAAATATTTTAGAGAAAACGTAGTGAGTGCAAAAAAATCTATGTTTTATTCGCCAAAGAGAAATTATTTTGCTTATCATGCATTCTAAGGCACGATACCGTAGCCTCACCCATTTTTACCTCACTTTTGTTTCTATCTTAAGGCTACTGAAATTTTGATTCAAACATTTATTTTAAACAACTTAAACGTTTGGTTCCAGACCACGGTCAATCTGATGTGACCTATAAAACGAGTTTACCACCACGCCAAGTATAAATAAAGGTTACGAAACAAAAGCATTTCCACGGTCAGTAGTCGTACAGTATTTTTACAATATCTATTCAATATAGGGTGTTTCAGTTTATGATTAAATATTTTTGGTACTAGATAGGTTTGACTACATTTTGTCTGATTTTAAGGTGAGGACCCCATATGGTTTTAGATGTGAGAAAGCTAAACCCATAGAAATAGGTATGAACATGATCTGGGAAAGCACTACAAATAAAATAGTTAAGGTACTCGTCTATGTTTGCTCTTAAGATACTCTAGAATGTATGAGTAAGGTCATTATTTAGTATCTAAACTTAGAGTAATAGTTATTGATCCGTAATATGGAATCAAGAAAATATATATCCGAGGTTTTCTTAGCTGTGCTGTAAAAAAATACCTCACCAAAAGTTTGTCTCGTTTTAACACATCGTTAAATTGTGTCGTGGTGCGTATGCTAGCAACTGTGCTGGCGCATCTTTTCAGTAAAAAGGACGTCCATAAATTACGTGAAGTATATAATAATGTGTTCGAATCGCGAAAGTTTAAAAACAACATGACGTGAAGTGTTCAAGAGGGGAGGGGGAAGGTTGAGCTGAATCACACCCAATCTCACTTAGGAGAGAAGGGGTTCAGAATACATTACGTCATTATTTCCTGCATAAAAAAGCAAATACTAAATTGTATTTTCTAAAATACATCAAAACTACGATTTTCCGAAAAATCTCTTATGAGATTAGGGCTAAGTGGGAAGGGTCTACACGAATGTCAGGATATCTCACCAGAGAGCGAGGGAGAGTCAGAAAATCATGAAAAATGCTTCACGTAATTTACGGCGCCCCCAAAGTACCTATACTAAAATTGTCATTTTCATTAAAATAGTACATTATTTATATTACATCACATTTCACCAGAATCTGTCGAAGTTAAAATTCGGAAGTGCAGTAATATGACAAACTATGACGAATTTCGTTTCGCAACGTTACGTTGAACACTATTTGCTCCCGTGGAAACCTCCTGTGATATCTTATGACAACATGCGGCAGTATACCTAATAATACGTCTACATGCTTCTTACTACACGATGCCAAAATAATTAGAACGATAGTCGACCTTATCTCTAAGCAAATACCGGCTCCTTTAAAACTGGTTACACTAAGACAATATTATTATATTTACATTGGAGATAGCTCAGTAATATATCATAACGTAATGCGAACCTTCAGTTAATTTTACAAATTAAGAAGGGCAACTCCGAAACAGTGTTTGTTTTAGTTTAAATTTGATTTTCAATATTTTGAGTGAATATGATTGAAGTGGCTATAACATCGAATGGGGATACTAGTAAGTAATCTTAAACTGTGTCCTTTTCGATATTTTGCTTAGGCCGATCGTTCTTCTCTATCGATTAATCCGTGCTCGCTTGCACGCTCGGCTCAGGCAGAACGTGACAATGAGTGATGGTTTTTGTGCGTGCAACCGGCGTTCGTCGATTTATAAGAGGTTATCTTATTCACGTTAAAAGAAATTTTCAATTTCATTGTACACGTGTTTTGTTTTGTGTGTGAATGTAACGCGACATCTTTGCTATTTATGGACTGATTCACGCGCAATCTTCTTTGACCGACAAACCACTACCGAAAGAGGTATACAATTCGACGCGTATTTTTTTTTTTTTTTTTTTAATTTTTAATGTATAACCACGCATAATTTTTTTTTTATCGAAATCGGCTGAGCCATTTTTGATAAATCAACAATAATGTGAAAATGCTACATCGATCCGTTCGAAATATTCGCGAATTCTGTACACGGGTGAAGTCGGTCAAGCTAATTTTTGCAAAAAATAATCTTGTAACAGTTTGGTTCGAGAGAGCTTGTATGAAATCCTTTGCACCATTTAAAAAAAAAAACAAATAGGAATTTTTATTTATTTACAACATGGCTAGTGGATCAGAGAAAAGTGTGGTAACTCCTGCTCCAGCAATGTAAATGTATGGAGGCTGGTATAATAATAATCAAAAACTCTAACCACAACACTCGTTACATTTCGAGAAACTTCATATTTTTCTGAGTCTTTTACATCAGTTAAAACCACTCAGATGTTTGTTTGTGTAGATCAGTTAATAAATAGCCCTCCGTTTTTTTTAAATTAATTTTGAATCTATTAGGATAAATAAATATATTTCGCTCAATAGGTAGTTTATCTCTGGCAAAACTGATTAAGTTAAGATTAAGTGTTTGTTTGTCACATTGTATCTGATCTACTAACTGGTCACACTGGTCGGTTATAATTTTTAATTTTAGCAAATTAAGAGATGAATGTGGAAGAATCAGCTACGAATACAAGTAAAATAACGATAGAAGCACTTCATTATTGCTAAACTAGAACATATACATAGCAGTATTTCATAGAATATATTTTTCACGTTTAAAAAAAAATGGAGGCATAAAAAAATCTAAATTAAATATTTTTGAGAAGCCCATAAATCAAGCTTTCAAATTATGTATATAAATCATCTTGGTTCGATTTTTCTCTGAATAATATACCACTTGTGGACGTCACCTTTATGGTAGAATTTTTTTTATTTAATAATTGTCGTTGTTGTTAACCTGCCGTGTCCCACTGCTGGGCAAACACCTATCCCCGATCTTTTCAGTTTTAGCAGTTGTGTAATAGTCTAACAGTGCTTATCAAATGTATCGTTTTTTTGAAATAGTATACATTCATGTTAAATAATAATTATCTTTTATAGATACGATTTTGACGTAACTATCCAACTGCAACGTGTTTAAATACGGCTGTAATGATTGTCTCAAAAATAATTATGTAGTTTCACCAGTAGGGTAAAACTACATATTAATTACTAGGAGTATAAAGACCTTATGATGCTATAACTGATGCTCATACATCATTACCTCTGTGACGTGAAGAAAGGTTACACTCGAAGACTTCGTAATGAAATACCTCCTCGCGACATTCTGTCTCCAGTGACAGCGGTCGTGACGTCAGCAGAAGCCATTGTTATTACGTCACCGTGGTAGCTACGTCACTAAGTTGCGTTCGAAGTGTCGCCGCCCCATTTTTATATACAATAGACTGTATTTAGTATTAGTTTTTATTTTAAGTAGGTTAATTTTAATAGTTATAGTTTTTAGAATTAAGTTTTGATATTTTATAAGTTTTGTTGTGATAATAAAGTCTGATAGACTGTTACATTTAATAATATCTTGTAATATATTTAGAATCGTTTGATCAGATTTTATTAACAATATTTCAGTGATCAACGAAGTTAAGCAACGGTCAGCACGGTCAATCTTTGGATGGGTGACCGTGAGTGGTATTTAAAACTGAGCGCTACCGAGGCTCTAAATAACAATGTTACATTGTGAGTTTCGGTTGTTCTAGTTTTTATAATTATTGTGTAGCACAAAGATACCCAAAAAAGCCAAAACAGACACCAAAAAAGCCGTGGTAGCTTAGAGGTAGTGACACCCGCCTTACAATCATGAGGTCGTGGGTTCAAATCCCGGTCCCGTACCAATGATTTCTTTGGAATTTATGTACGGAATTTCACACCACTGGCTTTTCGGTGAAGGAAAACATCGTGAGGCAACCTGCATATGTCCGTAGAAGAAATTCGATGGTGTATGTGAATCCACCAACCCGCACCGGGCCAGCGTGGTGGATATGGCCCAATCACCCTTCGTGGGTAGGCCTACGTCCTGCAGTGGACTTTTAAAAAAAAGGCTGATGCAGTACAGTACAGTACAGCACAAAGATCTCAAAACTCATCATCATTTCAGCCAATAAGCTGAAGTATAATTTTTTTTAAAGTTCTCCAATACGACCTGTTGAAAGCAGCTTCAATATAGCTCAAATGTTTGGTTTTTGACCGACGAAAAATGGAGGAGGTACTCAAGTCGATGCGATGTCTTTTTCTAATGTACTTATTATCACGCAACTATTTACAGAGTGATACGATTTCGATATTTATTTTATTGGAAAGGGTGTAGGTAGAAATGAAAGTAATATTGAAATTAGAATTGGAAAATCCCATTTAAATTTTATCAAAGTCAGCTGAGCCATTTTTGATAAATCAACAATAATATGAAAATTGCTACATCGATCCGTGCCATTTATTCGCGAATTCTATACGCTGTTGAAGTCGGTCATGCAATTTTTGCGGAAAATAATGATTAAGGTACTTATAATTTCTAATTTTCTTCATTTTCAGACCCTGAAACGCCAGCCAAGCTGACCCCGATGCAAGAGATCGAAGAAGCATACAAAGCTTGTTCTTTCGGATGGTTTCACGTCAAACTGATCTGCGTGGCGTTCTTGGGAAGCGTCGCGGGGGTCCTAGTGTCAAACACCACGTCTTATTTACTCCCTGCGGCGGAATGCGATCTCAACATGGATTTGGTGCAAAAAGGGCTGTTAAATGCTGCGCCTTTTGTGGGTAAGAGATTAGTATTTGTGTAGCGCTCATAGCGTAGTTTGACTTGGTGTTTGTCAGCGATCACCGGAGTTAAGCAACGTTCGGAGCGGTCGGTCTACGGATGGGTGACCGCGGGTGGTATTTACAGCTTAGCGCTACCGTGGCTCGGACGGAACTATACGTAAGGTGACTTTCAATAGTTACTATAAGCTGATTGTGCAAGAAAGACTTTAGCAGATGTCCAAAAGCTAAAATGAAATTATTTTATTTCGGAAAATTTGTTTCGAAATCAAAGGCAAAAAATTTCTTATTGTAAAATAATTTATTACTACAGATTATTACGGCAACGAGTGTCAAAGACGTATTATGAATCTAGAAATATACCAAACTTCGATACCACTACTTATAAGTAGTAGTATATTTCGATAGATTTCTCAAAGAGAAGCTCTAGGCTGTAAGAACAAAGCCTTGAACTGCGTAATCTCTGCCAGACTTTCTACTACTAAAAAAACTACAAAGAACTCTAAATTTTTCCAAAAACTTCCGAAACCCAAGATCAAGAAGCACTGGTCCAACTCAAGGTAAGCACTTCAAAGATTACGGTCGACATCACAAGAACAAGCTCTGGGACACAGATCTCTCGAGATGGGTCATGACGTGACGAACTTCAGTTCTCGCTCGTGCGTCGACGCGTAAACATTAACGGTATAGTTTGCGGACGCCTTCCCTCGCGATGGCAAAGTGCAATCATTGTGACAAAATAATAAACAAGAGACAACCCATATTGGAATGCAGCCATTGCCAAAAAATAGTTCATGCCAGCAATGTGTGTACAGGGCTAAGTAATAAGCAACTAGCAGCTCTGAAAGCAGCAGAAAATTTGGAGTGGACATGCAACGACTGTAGCCACAATATGACAAAAACAAAACGAAAACAAGTCATTTGCAACATTATCTGATTTGGAAGACGATGACGAAGATGGCTCTGAAGAAAACACCTCCGTGGACATTAAAAAGGTATTGGAAGTCATGAGAAAAGAAGTGAATACCATCGTCACACGAGAACTGCAGTCGATCACCAAAGCCGTTCAATTCTGTAGCGAAAAGGTTGAAGATATGGTCGAAACGATGGATGCGCACGCCTCTAAAATGAAAGACATGGAGAAAAGACAAATTCAGCTCGAAAATAAAAACGTTTATCTTGAAACGAAGGTGCAAGCTCTGGAACAGCAAATTCGGGAGACGGAGCAGATGTTGTTGTCTAGCCACGTCGAAATTACAGGTTTGCCAGAGTCCAGCGAGTTAGACCTTCCTCGATTGGCTAGAGATATTATCGAAAAGCTCAACGTGTCAGGTGAAGAGGTGATTTCTGTAAGACATCTTCATTCAAAAAAACCTGGGACTGGACCAGTCTTGATAAAACTCAGAGAAGAGACATCGCGTTCGCACCTGTTAGCAGCAGCTCGCTCTAAAACCGTTACAGCTGGGAGTGTGATGCCAAATCTGAAGGGTGCGCCAGCGGACGAAAAGCTAATCGTCCGCGAAGCCCTGACGCCGTACTACAAGACCTTACTGTGGCAAGCGAAGCAGGATTTGAGAGGAGTATTTAAATTTGTATGGGTTAGGGATGGAATTGTGCTAGCTCGTAAAAACGAAAACGCAAAGGTATTTAAAATCAGATCTAAAAGTGACATAGACACACTTCGCAAATAATTTTGTAACTACCCATAATTAAAAATAACTACCTATTGTTTTATTTACTTACAGGTATAATTATTAACATGGCTAAAACTTCTAATTGTATAAAGGAGTTATTTAACTGTAGTGATTTAGTAGGCTACAGAGCCACGTTACCTAAACATCCTAGTAGTATAACAATTTTACACGTAAACATTCGTTCTACTATCAAAAATTTTTGGAAAGTTGAACAACTCTTTAGTCATTCCCGCTCGGACATAGATATCCTAGTCTTAACAGAAGTGAACATTTCCAGTAATATCCAATTATTATATGCGATTCCGGGCTACACTATGTACTCAGAACTAAGAAATGGACGTAAAGGCGGTGGAATCATAATTTACGTTAAAAACAAATATAAATTCATAATAAAAAAAACCACCACACAGTATTTTGAATATCTCGGCGGTGAGCTGAGCACTTCATCCTACTCACTGTCTATATGCGCGGTGTATAGACTACCCGCATCCAATAAAAAATCATTCGTGGCCGAATTGGATAAAACACTGAATATGTTCACTAGCACTGACTGCGTTTTTTTAGGAGACACGAACGTAGATTTAAAGAAAGATAATGCTATAGTAAAGTCATACATAGATGTTATGCACTCTCACGGCCTGTTATGCGGGATCTCAGATTTCACAAGAATAGAAAAACTTAAAGACAAAGTTACTAAAACATGTATCGATCATATTTTTGTACGATCCCGCATGAGAGGCGTGTGCAGCGCTGCACTCGGTACTGTACTGGCCGATCATAGACTGACGGCAGTCACATTGCTGGGGGAATCATATGTACAGGTGTTCCAAATTATGTGACTCGCTACAACAACAATACACTAATTAATCTCTTAGATAAAATTGATTGGCAACCGACGCAAGATATGGAGTGTCCACATCTTATATATGAATATATAAACAATAATATAAATAACTGCTACAAGAACTCTGAATATACATATAAAGTTAAGGAAAATAATTCAAAACGGAACAGCTATGGTTGGGTAAATAAGAATATAATAAATCTGTGTCATAAGAGGGATAAACTATTTTCAACTTACATCAAAGATACTAGTAATAAAAAAATTTGGGCACAATACAAGAAAGTGAGAAATCTAACAAATAAAGTAGTACATAAATATAGAAATACATATTATAAACAGGAGATAGATAAGAATAAGGGGGATCCGAAAAAACTGTGGAGACTCATTAATACAATGGCAGGCAGAATTAGTAATTCTATAGATGGACTCTTACAGAGGGCGTTTCACAAAGATCCAGACAAAATCATAGCAAACAATTTTGCAAAAGAATTTCAAAATAATGTCAAGTCAATTATACCAACTTGCACGACTAAATTGCTTTGTGAAAGCAAGGACGAAAACCACGCAAACAAATCCATGCTTTTTAAGGCAGCCACGGGCTCAAAGGTTAATACAATTGTTAAAAATCTGAATGCTAACAAAGCGCCAGGGGTAGATGGAATAAGAGCCGTTGATATAAAAAGAATGTCAGAGTCAATTATAAACGTAATAGCACGGCTGATCAACACGAGTGTCTCCACTGGTACCTATCCAAAACTGCTCAAATCGGGGATAGTGCGTCCGATCCATAAGGGAGGATGTACAACAGACTACGGTAAATATCGACCGATTACAATTCTCCCGGTAATAGACAAAGTAGTAGAGAAGTATATAGGTGGGCAAATACAAGATTTTTACCAGAAACATGACATTTTGTCCTCCTCTCAGTATGGGTTTCAGCCTAAAAAAAGTACAACCTTGCTGCTGTCCCAATTCACAGATTACGTGAACTCGTGTCTGAACGACAAAAAGCATGTGCTTTTAGTGTTCATCGACTATAGCAAGGCGTTCGACACGCTCAGGCACGATTTACTGATCAAGAGGATGGACAAAAGCGGCGTTAGAGGTAACCTCTTGGATTGGTGTAGGGACTATCTGGGCGACCGTAGCTACAGAGTGAAGGTAGGGTCGGCCTTAAGTGATGAGGTTCAGGTAACAGAAGGCACGGCGCAGGGCTCCGTGCTCGGACCCTTGCACTACTTATCGTACGCAAATGATATAAGCATAGTCGCAAATAGTTGTGTTGTGTTCCAATTCGCAGACGACACATGTCTGGTGGCTGCCGATAGAGACATATCCAAGGCTGAAATGCAGTTGCAAAAAGATTTTACAGCGATATGTAAATGGTCGCACGACTCAGGCTTAGTCCTGAATGCTGAGAAGACTAAGCTCTTATATGTCCATTCAAGCCACAATCACAGCTCCAAAGAAATAAAAATAACTGCGCAATGCCATGATTGTCTTCACCGATCGGCAGCCACTGGGCTGGAGACTTATTGCGGGGAATGTGCGCAGCTTCGGCAAGTAACTGAGCAAACTTACCTAGGGCTCATAATTGATCACAAATTTAACTGGGCTAAACATATTGCCAAAGTGTGTGACAAGCTGCGCGCATTACTGGCAAATTTTTATATCATTAAAAGTCGTGTTTCTTTCTCGGTACTACTCACCATGTATAAAGCTTTGGCAGAAAGTATCGTTTCATACGGTCTCAGTAGTTATGGTCGAACATTTAAAACATACACTGATCAAATTTTTCAACTCCAACATAGACTGCTCAAGATGATAGTACCACGTCATATTAAAGAAAATTATAAAGATAACCCTCAGGAATTATTTAAATATTGTGAAGTGATGCCAGTACAAAATAAAACAGATTATAGCATGTTAGTAGAACAGTATTACAGAATGGAAATTCAACATGAAGTTAAACATTCTATCATGACTCGAAGTGTTAGAAATAAGAAGCTGATAGTACCTACGCATAACAATTTTTATGGCAAACGTACTTCACAATATTTGGTTCCACATCTTATAAATAGCCTATCTCGAGAAATACGCGAAAAAATCAAACCGGTCAATATTAAAAGAATCTTAAAAAAATATTACATAACTAAATCATAATAATGTGGAGCATCCTTTATGTATGTTATTGCATGTTGTTATCGCGAAGTGGCCGGCGGCCGAGCGCGCGAGCTCCCGGCAGCTACCTTGCCTCGTCATATAATATGCACGAGAGAAAGCGAGACAGAGTGCGACGCGAGCGCTCTCGCTCGGCTACCTGCGGTTTCGCACCGATCATAGATTACCGATTGTTAATTGAAAAAATTATTTATTGTGCGATGAACTTAACACTACGATAAACCTTTGCAAGGTTTTTTGGTGTTACTTAAATATGTATTTATATTGTAACCTTTTGTTGATAATAATAAATAAATAAAAAACTGGCGGGAGACTAATATCACATGTAGTAATTATCTGCTTAAAACTTCGACGGTTACAAGGAACAAACAGGTCTAAATCGTTGATCGCATTATATGACATTGAGTCAAAACCATCACGCATCACATTTATACTTTAGTGCCCAAATTATGTTTTGACACTAGACACGTGTTACTCTTTTTGACCGACGAACCACCGGAGGAGTTACCTCGTATATAGGTATATTTTTTTATACTTTACTTATTACTTTTTTCGTAGTAGTCCGATTTCAATAATTATTTTTTTATTGAAAAGAGTATATTTCGAAATTGGTCACATTTAAATTTTATCGAAATCAGCTGAGCCATTTTTGATAAATCAACAATAATGTGAAAAGTGCTACATCGATCCGTGCGAAATATTCGCGAATTCTGTACACGGGTGAAGTCGGTCATGCTAATTTTTGCAAAATATAATCTTGTTATGTTCTGAGATAGAGTAAGAGAAACATATTAAAGGGAATATGTGATCGTCTAGCAAAGTGCGCTTCTTGAGAACACGTCCTTTAATTATAATTTGGTCGAAAATCTATAATGCTTAATCACATATATGGGTAACGCCAAACTATTACACAATTATTAGGTACTTTAACAAAGAAGAACTAATCGCTTAATCAGGCGCTTACACACTATGGCATTTTTGCGGCAGGAGCCTTTCAGTGTCATACAAAACTGCTCAGGCTCTTACCTACTTTAACTCATAAGTAACAGAAAAAAACAAAACTTTTTACCTGTGTGCGTAGCACTAAGCGTGCTACCACGTTTGGTATAGGAGGGTTAATCTTCTACATATCATTTTATTCTCACGCACTGGGCAAATAGGATGCCTCTCTCTATATCTCTGTGGTAAGGGACTATCTCACGTTGAATTCCTTGCTTTAGCCGAGGGTGAAAGGTTAGACAAGTGACGACGGTTGCCGCAGATGCCTCGGATAGACCACACTACCGCAGTATCCCTAGCGGGACCGAGAGCGGTAGAAGCTTAGCGGTAGTAGCTGATGAATAGCACGTATATATTAGGTAGGTAGTTTACAATATAATTAGAGGTACAAAGTATAAACTAGTAGTTCTCCAAACAGAAAACCTCGCGATACATTTCTTTAACTAAAACTTCATAAGTTTACGAGTATATCTCAACTCGCTCTTAGCAGATTTGGCTCATACTCGCAAATCTTGTCTAGATTTAGATATTCAACAACGTTGCCATTATATATTATAGAAGTTTGGCTAATAAATAGCGTGACAGCTATTTTTTACATGTAAATAGGATAAAATAGCCGCCCAATCAAAAATCACAAATGACAAATAAAAAACGCTTATTTATAGAACCTGTGTAAGTTTTGTCGAAATTCTTTGAAAAATATCAACAACCGAAAAGACTAAAGCAAAGTCATCGTTTAAAACCTTCACTTCGCTTCGGTCAATAATTAGAGATACAAAAATAATGACATATATTACAATATTTTTATTGGTGTTTTCGTATATTTCGTATGCCTAGATCGAAGATGGAACAGCCGTGGTGGTCAAGAGGTAGTGACACCCGCCTTACAATCGTGAGGTGGCGGGTTCAAATCCCCGGTCCCGTACCAATGAGTTCTTTGGAATTTATGTACGGAATTTCACACCACTGGCTTTTCGGTGAAGGAAAACATCGTGAGGCAACCTGCATACGTCCGTAGAAGAAATTCGATGGCGTATGTGAATCCACCAACCCGCACTGGGCCAGCGTGGTGGATATGGCCCAATCACCCTTCGTGGGTAGGCCTACGTCCTGCAGTGGACTGTTAAAAAAGGCTGGTACAGTACAGTACAGTACAGATCGAAGCTTTCATTGGTTAATGTGCCATCTTTTTGAGAATACTCTATTGGAAATATTTGTGCCTACGTCTAAAACGCGATTGGCCGCGAACACCAAGCTGGCTAAGTGGGAGTTGGTGGATAGATGCGTGTAAGATCGAAATCCAATTTGGAAACGATCTTGAACGCATTTCATAAAATAATACTATATACACACTGTACAATACTTCGATTATTTTATACAAATTTTAAATGCTTTCTATCCATCCATCCATCAGCCATAAGACATAGGCCTCACTTAAAGATCTCCAATAAGACCAGTTGGTAGCGGCTTGCATGCAGCGCGATCCTGCGGTCTTAATTAAGTCATCTGTTCCCTTGTGGTTGGACATCCTACGCTGCGCTTGCCGGAGTAATGCTTTCACTCAAAACTAATCACACCTGATTACGACCGCAGTCTCATACTGGATATAAACCGCTTCCAATCGGCCTTATTTCAATATATAAGACCTTTGTTCAGCAGTGGAAATCCTACGGTTGATAGACCGATAGACATAACTATTATAGGTTCCTCCAATTAGTCAAGATACCGCTTTGAGTCGGTTATTCGTTCCTCATCACAAACGCTATCATATTACGGGATAGAAGTATCAATATATTCTTGAGGCAGAACATCAAACACACCCTTCAATCTCAATTTACTGATCCGACAATTTATTCATAAAATATATTATGCCGCAAACCAAGGCCGCCAAGGTCAAATAATATTAACCTTGTAAAACTTTGGATGAGGTAAAATTAAAACGGTATCGTCATCCACCCTTTCATCAACCATAAGACGTCCACTGACGGACATAGGTCTCCCCTATCTCTATCAAGGTCGTGCTTGCCGGTGCGTGGTTTCCACTCGAGTGGCTTTCGACCCTATCGGCCGTCTGTACTCCGAGCTACGAGTATGTGACCAGCCCACTGCCATTTCAACTTACCAATTCGCTGGGCTATGGCGGTAACTTTGAAAAACCAATACAATGTTTATTTATAACAAGCGTACTATTGATCACACCAATAAAAACATAACCTAGTGTACCTTATAGTAGGTACCTCAAAATAAGGGTAATTGTTAATATTATTGCTTAAAGCAATCTCTTTTAGGCAAACTTGTAATTTATTAAGTGACTGACTACAGCACTTTTGATTTAATAAGAACTTTGATATAACCAACCAATTTCGTATGGCTATTTTTTTGAACTAAAAAAAGCTATCTAAAACTGAAAAAATACGGACGTAGAATTACAAAAACTACGGGCACAGTTGTACATATATTTGCGTTGTTGGACATGTCAACAGGCTTAAAAAAATCAGTTGAGAATTAAATCAACAGTGGTTTTAAATAAAATGTTTGTCTATGTATCTATCCATCCATGCATCCATCAGCCGTAGGACAACCACTGCTAGACATAGGCCTCCCCCACAGATTTTCAATAAGGCCGATTGGAAGCGGCCTGCATCCAGCGCGTTTCTGCGATCTTTATTATATCGTCAGTCCACATAGTCAGTGGATGTCCTACGTTGCGCATGCTGATCCGTGGTCTCCATTCGAGAACTTTACGACCCCATCCGCCATCCGTTCTTCGAACTATGTGCCGTAATCATTGCCACTTCAATTTGCTAATTCGATGGGCTATGTTGGTAACTTTGGTTCATTTGCGGATCTCCTCATTTCTGATTCGATCTCGCAAAGAGACACAGAGCATAGCCCTCTCCATAGCACATTGGGCTATCTTGAGCTTATTCATAAGACCCACAGTAAATGACTATGTATCTAGCAGGTACCTATCATTAAATAATCCAAGCCAAGTGCGAGTCGGACTACGTACGAAGGGTTCCGTACTCAATGGTAGTTAAAAAATCAGGTTTGTTTTATGGGAGCCTCCAAAATTTTTTTTTTCTGTTTTTAATATTTTTTGCAACTGAAATACCTACATCATCTGTGAAAATTTAAACTTTCTAGCTATCACGGTTCATGAGATACAACCTAGTGATAGACAGATAGACAGACAGACGAACAGCGGAGTCTTAGTAATAGGGTCCCCTTTTTACCTTATGGGTATGGTACGGACCTTAAAAAAGCAAAATATGAACACAGTTGTATATTTCCGTCGTCGAAATATGTCAACTGGATTAAAAATCACAAAGTCAACCATATTTCAGCGGCCGAAACAAATATACAGTCATAAGTGGAGGCGAGCATCGATACCGGCTCATTTACTGCGATTGATGGGCCTTTTTGCGACGGATCGTATGAATATTCAGGCAGGATCATCATGAAAGCAGTGCTTTGGGCCCGTGTGACTTTGCAAAAACGAGTATACCTAGTACTACTGTACTGTATACGGCACAGAAGTTGGCGGATGTGGAGTTAGCTATATGCTGCGCAATGGCCAATCAACGTGCGGCTTCATGTGAGCTTCAATCAGGATTGGATATTGCGCAGCTTGTTGCTAACTTCACATCCGCTAACTTGTGTGGCGCCTTTTTTAAATAATCCACTACAGAACGTAGACCTACCCACGAAGGGTGATTGGGCCATATCCACCACGCTGGCCCAGTGCGGGTTGGTGGATTCACCTACGCCATCGAATTTCTTCTACGGACGTATGCAGGTTGCCTCATGATGTTTTCCTTCACCGTAAAGCCAGTGGTGTGAAATTCCGTACATAAATTCCAAAGAACTCATTGGTGCGGGACTGGGATTTGAACCCACGACCTCACGATTGTAAGGCGGGTGTCACTACCTCTTGACCACCACGGCCTACCTATACACAGCATGTATCTATCTATAAATAATCGGCCAAGTGCGAGTCGGACTACGTACGAAGGGTTCCGACTGAATGGTAGTTAAAAAAATCCGGTTTGTTGTATGTATGTCCCCAAAATTTTTTTTTTCTGTTTTTAATATTTTTTGTTATAGCGGCAACTGAAATACCTACATCATCTGTGAAAATTTTAACTTTCTAGGTATCATGAGATACAACCTGGTGATAGACAGATAGACAGACAAACGACCAGCGGAGTCTTAGTAATAGGGTCCCGTTTTTACCCTATGGGTATGGTACGGAACCCTAAAAAAGCAAAATATGAACACAGTTGTTTATTTCCGTCGTCGAAATATGTCAACTGGATTAAAAATCACAAAGTCACCCATATTTCAGCGGCCGAAACAAATATACAGCCATGAGCGAAGGCCAGCATCAATACCGGCTCATCTACTGCGATTGATGGGCCTTTTTGCGACGGATCGTATGAATATTCAGGCAGGATGATCATGAAAGCAGTGCTTTGGGCCCGTGTGACTTTGCAAAAACGAGTATACCTAGTACTACTGTACTGTATACGGCACAGAAGTTGGCGGATGTGGAGTTAGCTATATGCTGCGCAATGGCCAATCAACGTGCGGCTTCATGTGAGCTCCCGTCAGGATTGGATATTGCGCAGCTTGCACTAACTTCACATCCGCCAACTTGTGTGACGCCTTTTTTCAATAATCCACTACAGAACGTAGGGATAATCCCACGAAGGGTAATTGGGCCATATCCACCACGCTGGCCCGGTGCGGATTGGTGGATTCACATACGCCATCGAATTTCTTCTATGGACAAATGCAGGTTGCCTCACGATGTTCTCCTTCACCGAAAAGCCGGTGATGTGGAATTCCGTACATAAATTCTAAAGAACTCATTGGTACGAGACCGGAATTTGAACTCACGACATGACTAGACCAGCAAGGCGTTTTTTTCGTGCAAAAACGAGTATAGTAGAAAAGCCCAATTTTTGAAACTTTAGTTTCTAACAGTTCGCAAAGGATCGTACGATCACTAAAGTACAGACGGTCCAGCTCCCAGTTGGTCCTGTGACCGACCACTTACAATACTCTCAATCATACCCCAGGAGTTTTTAGCCACTGAAGTAGAGTCCAAACCAACTAAAAGTAGATTTTTCTTCTTCGTATAGTTTGACAAGGTATTTCCTAGCTATCATCGATGTCAAACATCGTTCGGTACGATCAGTCTTCGGAGTGATAGCACCGTAGGTGGCATTTTTAATTGAGCGCTGCCTTGGTTCGGAAGTCACGTTAAATTGGGGGTTCAGGTTATTTTGACTGTTTAACCATGCCAAAAATCGAGTCTATTATTTATTTATTTATTTTTTATTTCAGACGTACAAGTCCATATTACAAAACTACTTTAAAATTATCACGTGAAAAAGTCACAAATATCAAAATAAAAAATATAATTATATTAATAAAAAATATATACGTTGTTCTGTTGCTGCGTGAAAAAGTAATAAACCAACGCACTTTTCAGATTTATAATATTAGTAAGGTCAAATAGTAATAATATGCCATCTTTTTGGATAAATAGTTAATTGTTTTGCTAATTTATTTATGTTCCTAAATATTTCGCTGAAGCGCTACGACATCGACCTGAATATCGGGCATACCGCTTTGTCCGTAAACTCACTCAAAAAGATCGGTACAAAGCCAAGATACTGTTTTAGCACAACAGCAGTCCCTAGTTCACATGCCGGAAGCTGGTCGAACTTATGTCAGGGGTAGGTATGTGATACGGCATTAATCCAATCAATCCGTTACTAAAGAGCACTTAACTAAACCAACTAACACTCTTTGAGATTTATATTAGTGAGGATAAATAATTGCATCTTTTGCATCAACAGTGAATAGGCTATTTGATGACATTGAAAATATACTTAGATTGTGGTAATTCTTACAGATAATAGCCTGAAAAAGACATATTTCACTTTATTTATACTAAAATATGTATACTTTTCCTAAATTACACGAAATAAAATACGATATTTTTTTGATAATTTATCTGTGATGAAAACGCTCTAAGTCGGGTGGCAACTCTGGTGGCGTCACGTGCTAGTAAACGAGAATTTCTCGATTGACTGTTGTTTGTGTAATTTGTGTTTTGTGTTTTCGGAGCAATATTATTGGATCTGTAAGTTACTTTTAAAGTATTTTTTGTCAATTTTCAGATGTAAACTAGCGTATTTACCAGTATTAACTAACGTTATTTACTAGTGGGTGACGTCACAGACCAGCGCCATTACAGAATTTCATTTTTGCGGGAACTTGATTATCTATTCTTTAACACTTGATTCTCATTGTTAATACAGTCGATTTCTCGGACATATAAATATAGTGTGCTTATTATGTACTAACAAATAATTTTAAACGATTTCGAAAAACTAGTCAAATAGCCTATTGTTATAGTTCTAACATAATTCACTGAAGCTCTACGGTGTCGAACTGAATATCGGCATACCGCTTTGTCCGTAAACTCCCATAAAAAGAACGGTACAAAGCCAAGATACTGTGTTAGCACAACAACAGTCCCTATTTCACATGCCGGAAGCTGTCCGAACTTATGTCAGGGGTATGTGATACGGCATTCAAAGGCCCTGTTTTAACACCAAAGCTTGACGCGAGTGTTCTCGAATAAAAAGAACGCCTTGATGTGTGTTTAACCAGTGTTTGGGAACTTTTTGCTGGATGCGTACCGCTTTTTTATCATGTGGGTCGTTCCTTGAATTTTTTACATACTGGAACGTAAACAAATGCTGTTAAAATAAACGTGAATGAAACGGTGTAAAAATTCCGGTTTTATTTTTACAAACCGGTTACTGATTCTTGTTGTTGAAATAAAATTGATATCCCTTATTATCATTTATATACTTATACAGGGTTATCTGCTTACGCTGTACTATTCCAAAAAGGGGTAATGAAGACCATTAATATAATCAAAGGTGACGTCCACAAGTGGTATATTATTCAGAGAAAAATCGAACCAAGATGATATTTACATAATTGAAAGCTTGTTTTATGGGCTTCCCAAAAATATTTAATTTAGATTTTTTCAACCCTCCTTTTTTAAATGCGTAAAGTAAATTGTATTAAAAATAACAATACAGCTTATTATTTTTCTAGTTAAGCAATAATAAAGTGCTTCTATCGTTATTTTACTTGCATTCGTAGCTTATTCTTTCACGTTCATCTATTAATTTGCTAAAATTAAAAGTTATAACCTACCAGTGTGACCAGTTAGTAGGTACAATGTGACAGAAAACACTTAAAAAGTGTGTCTTATTGGTAAAAATGCTTTTATTTAACAATTTGGAGGTTACTTAATCAGGGTTGGTAGGGATAAACTACCTAATGAGCGAAATATATTTATTTATTCTAATAAATTCAAAATTATTTTTTAAAAAATCGTAGGGCTCTTTTTTGTTTTTAATTGTTGTAATAGACTCAGAAAAATATGAACTTTCTCGAAATGTAACAAGTGTTGTGGTTAGAATTTTTAATTATTATTATACCAGCCTCCATGCATTTTGTGGACATGTCCTTTATAATAATGGTGTAAATTACCTCCTTTTAGCTTAGTGCACCAGTTCTGGATAGCCCTGTACAGTCGTATGTGTTTATTATAAAAAAGGATCTATTTACAGAGTTTGTGCAAAAATAACAAATTATACTGAATCATTATATTGCGTGAATATGTAAATATTAAGAACTCGTAAGGTTAAAATATATTTTCATGATAACTGAGTCAGTTTGTTAAATATATTTCAGGATTATTTATCAGTGCAAGTAAATAAAAGATTTTCTGTACAAAAAAGAATTCGCTTTGTTTCGGCGTATATTAAATAAAAATATATATTACGTGAAAAAATTAAGAGGTCAAAATTTGATAAGAACTATCCATTCTGTTCGGTTCTTTTTTATGCATAATAGGGCTACATTCGGCAACCACATCGCCTGAGGGAAAGCGAAGTTGTAGCCGAAGATGGAGCATGTGAGGTAGACCTAGAAGATACCTATTCACTCTTGACTTGAAGATATCCAAATTGTAATTGTCAGGAAACACTGACGGAGGCAGGGCATTCCAATCCGGTCCGCATTAAGAATGAAGAAGCGAATCGCTTAGTCTTATATGTATACTAATAATTATTAATTTTTACTATGGAAACATCACAACATTTTGTCGATTTGACAAAATGTATGGCTCGGTAGATGTTCTTTACGATTTTGGTGGTGATAAAATAGTAAAAGTTAGACGTGAGATATACGAGTACATACGTGTCGCCTTGAAAATTTTCTACGTTTTTTGTCAGCTACCAAAATAAGTTCTAACTACTCCAAAAAAACAAAAAGTCGGTATATCTAGTATACAGTAACTACTGTACTGTACCAGCCTTTTGATAATCCACTGCAGGACGTGGGCCTACCCACTAACCCAGTGCGGGTTGGTGGATTCACATACGCCATCGAATTCCTTCTACAGACGTACTCGTATGCAGGTTGCCTCATGATGTTTTCCATCACCGAAAAGCCAGTGGTGTAAAATTCCGTACATAAGTTCCAAAGTACTCATTGGGAACGGTATTTGAACCTCAAGAATAAAGGCGAGTGTTGCTACCAATATACCACCACGGCTAGTGTATAAAATCGATTGCGCCTAAAAACCGCAAGCTTCTACCGCAAGCTCTCTGCCCAGAAATCGCTCAAACTGAGTAAATTGAAACGAGATCAAATAAGAAAATAAGAAACAAAATGGTGAAAGGATGCTGAGCAAACAGCCTCGGAGAAGCGAGTGCTCGATGGATGATTGATGGCAACTTCTTATTTGCGGGTGTAAATTATTATATAATAGAGATGGGTAAAGTTTAGAGCATTGCAAGCATTACTTTTTCCGAGGTTTTTATTTTAAAGTGGCAAGACTAGTCAGATCTCTTTTTTACACAATTTTGTCATATCTGTGAAGATTGAACTGATTGTGTAACAGTAATAATTAAACGACATTTCCAAAATAAGAGGTATTTAAATAGAAATAGATGTTCATATTTATGTAATTAGTAAGTTTGGTAACTTGTTAATTGCATTATTATGAAATAAGTACTTATTTGTTATATGAGATACAAATATGTATCTATAGATAGATAGATAAACACTTTATTGTAAACACTAAAATACAATTCAGAAAAAATACACAGAAAGGAAAACAAAACAAGCGACATAAAATAGTGCAACAAAGGGCGGCCTTATTGCTTATAGCAATCTCTTCCAGGCAACCCTTTCTTCTGGAGAGAAATTAACAAGAAAAAAATTGAAAATACGGAGTGAGTAGCAAAAGAGAGTAGACAAAAAAAAATACTTATTACAAATAATAAATACTTACATAACGAGCTAAAATTTGAATACATTTAGTACCTACATCCTAATACATAAATAAAATAATAATAATATAAGATACACTAATACATACAATTTGATATCAATAAAAATTTATATAGCAATAAATAAGAACAAAATTAACAACAGAACTACTGCGATGGCTCCTGCGAAAGGTAAAGCATTTTAACGCTTTCCTTAAAAACATCAAGAGATGGGGCATTGCGTATTGGAACAGGCAAAGCATTCCAAAATTGGACAGCTTGAAAAGCAAACGACTTGCCATAGAATGTTTCAGTGCGCGCAGAGGGAGACATAAGAGTGAGGTTATCTCGAGACCTAAGAGGAATAGAATGAGAGGAGTGCCAATAACAAAAGCAATCTTTTAAGTAGCGTGGGGTAGCAGGATTAATTATAAAGTAAAGAAAGAATGTGAGCATTCCGTCGAAGGCATATGAATTAGAGCTTAACGTTGGTATCAGAATCTAATTTAACCAGCAGTTAACCATTGTTTTGTTCGTAAAAGTTTTCTAATCTTGGATAATTTAACTTTCTATCCTAATAAGGTGTTTCACAATCACATCTTCATCATCTACGTTCTACAACCTTTTACAAGAAGTTTCTTTGCAAAATGTTGAAATTTTATTTGGTAATACTCATTATATTAACAACTTATACTATGTGATGTGACTATTATGTGTTCTTCGGAATTTATGTACGGAATTTCAGAACACTGGCCTTTTGGTGAAGGAAGACATCGCGAGGCAACCTGCGTAAGTCCGTAGAAGAAATTCGATGGCGAATGGGAATCCACCAACCCGCACTGGGCCAGCGTGGTGGATATGGCCCAATCACCTTTCGTGGGCAGGCCTGCGTCTTGCAGTGGGCTATTAAAAAGGCTGGTACAGTACAGTACTATGGACCAGCTCTTAAATTGCGAAAAAATAACGACTATTTTATGAAACGGCTGCTTTTTCCGTGTTCCGTGCAATTTATAAAGAGTCGATGAAATTGCTGTATGCAGCAAATTCACCAATTCTCAATAAATTGTACGAGACACATTTTAACACGTCGATGAAATGATTTAATGGTGCGTATGCTAGCCGGGCCGGCTTGGCTTGTATACTGGTACTAAAATTAAGGAACTTTTTAGTAAGAGTATTTTTTAACTTGAAAACTTCCCATCTCTACATCAATTCGAAATGTACGAGTAACTTCTCGATAAGTTAGGTAACCTTATTTACCTTCCTTCAGGCATGTTCGTCACGTCACTGATCGCGGGTTCTTAGGGATAATTTCGGCAGAAAGTTGTTCTTGAAAGTGGGGTTCTTTTTTAATTTATAGAGGGTTTTATCGGCGTAGTATGTCCACAGATAAGTAGGGAGACGATCTATACAGAATACAAATTGTTGAATATATCTAAAGTACAATAAAACTTATATCTACACAGGGATGAATTAAATATGATGGAAATGCAAAAGTTCAACAATTCACTGCAGGCTACACTAGACTTAAGACCAACAAGCCTCAATATAATCTAGTCAATACCTACCTTAAGAACACGCCACATTCAGACAGTTTTATTGACTTTAGGAAAATGTTGTTTTTAGGGTTCCGTACCTCAAAAGGAAAAAACGGAACCCTTATAGGATCACTTTGTTGTCCGTCTGTCCGTCTGTGTGTCTGTCAAGACTCTTTATCTCGGGAACGCGTAAAGATATCGAGCTGAAATTTAAATCGTATACGTATATCTATGATTTCTTACAGTTGTGTAAAGAAAAAACTTCTGTGTTATCATATAAAGAAGTTAGAGCCGTTTATGTCGTGAAAAAACGCATATTTCAACACTCACAAAAATCAAAACCTACAGGGTACTTCCCGTTAACATAGAACTATGAAATATGGCGAAAAGCATTGTCTCAGAGTAGACATATAGGAATATATCTGAAAACTGTACATTTTTATTTAAATCACAAAAAATAGGGCTTCAAAATTCACAAAATATGGGTTTAAAATTCAAAGTGCGTAAATCGTTTCATGTAAGGTATCATATAAAAGAGCTTTATTAGCACATGCTAAAACAGGTTTTTAATTATTTTAACTATTTTAGATGAATTACAGGAAAAGTAAAAAAAAAAAAACTTTTGTCTATGATGATGATGAGTATAGAGATTTTAACAACGTACTTCCCAATTTTGTGAAATTTTCTGGATTTGTGCGGAACCCTCGGTGTGCGAGCCTGACTTGCACTTGTCCGGTTTTTTATTTATTTTATAGGGAAAGCTTCTCAAGATTCCCCGTTGCTTCGGTATGCAGTCTGGATATATAAAAATGTACCTACTTAAACCCCTTCCGTGGCCTGTTTTTGTGAGCTCTTGGGAGCTCCGGGATCTTTGGAGACAGTGGCGGATTTACCAGCAGGCTAAGTAGGCTGAAGCCTAGGGCGCCAGATTTTGGGGGGCGGCAAATATTGGACCATTAATTTTATAGCAAAATTCAACATCCTACTGGCGGCAAATACGTAAATCCGCCACTGTTTGGAGAACATACTTGAGCTCTCAGAACTTTGCTCTTAAAGTCTCCAGTCTAGTCCCAAGTCTTGGCTTGACTGCTTCCTATTGCATCGTGGCTACACAACGATGTAGTCTTCCGACGGCCTGTTTTTTATTGTTTTAAATTGCTTCTCCACAGACTCCAGGGTCCGTTTGAGTGAATGCAAATGGCCCCATTTGTGACCAGCCACGAGCCTAGAGGTCTCCATTTAGTGGGTTCTTACTATAGATTTCCCTCTTTCTATTATTCTGGCATTAGTTCCAAACAGTGAGACTATGAACAGTGATTACTCAATACTCTATCGTAACTAGCTATCTCTTTCATTAGATCCATAAAAGATTAAGACAGTACTTCAGAACCTCTAACGCATGGGTTGCTATCAGTTTCCGAGAATCATTGAGTGATTAAGCAGTACAATGCAATGACACAGGGAAATTAAAAACCAATTTTGTGAATTTTGGAATTTCAAAACGTTTAACTTTGCTAAACTTTATAAGCTAATTCTCTATTACTGGATGATTTCACTGCTACATAGCAGTGAAATCATCCAGTAATATAAAAGTTACGCCATTTTAGAACGGTAGTGAACTAAATAAGTTTTTAAAATGATGGGCATTTTAATGGTGATACACTTTTTTTCACAATAGGAGCTCAAAGTTAGTTACTAGATTTTCTCCTTAGGAAATTTTGGAAGAAAATTTAAAAAAAAATCAAAAAACTGATGATGCGACAACAAAATAGCTGTTTAAATTTGATAGCGAACTTTCCCAAAATTGATTTGCAAAAAACAGATAAAAAAATCTAGAATTCTGGTCACAGAATTACAAAAAGAGACCAAGGGTGTGCCTTTCTTAAAATTTATATCTCGAAAACCGTGGTAGTTTTACGGAACACAAATTTTATGTATTTGGTTAGTAGTGACCTCCCTCGCCCGCCAGTGAAGTACGAGTATTATCCACTCTTTACTGAACACCCTGTATAGTGTATATAATATGACTCTAATAGAGTAGAATATAGTGAAAGTCTTATGGCTTAAATAACAAATTTTTTTATCCTCCAGGCATGTTCGTGACGTCACTGATCGCAGGTTTTCTTACGGATAACTTCGGGAGGATGTTGTTCTTAAAAGTGGGTTTTGGGGGGATCTTCGTGTTTTGCGTGGTGGGGGGGCTGAGCCAGACTTATGAAGTGCTGCTGACTGCTAAGTTCTTTGAAGGCATGTTGTGAGTATAGAAACTGTATGTTGCTACTACACAATATTATGAAAATCACCTAGAGTAAGACGGGATAATAATTTAAAAATTGAAAAACTTGAATTTTTTGCCGAATAAAAACTAATAAGGTAGTTCTTATTCGGCAAAAAATTCAAGTTTTTCAATATATAACGGGACTGAACTCACGTGTGGGAATAGTCGTAACGGCAGTGCATTGTGATACGGCTCCGCGTGCTAGCACTCGCCAACTTGAGAAAGGTCGCCGAATGCGACCGAAACTATAGTCGTTACGACTATCCCCACACGTGAGTTCAGTCCCGTTATATATAGTATAAAATGTGTGAAAACCACGTTAATTTCCATAGTAAAAAAGAACTACCTTAACTAAATGCATCAATATTCAACTAATATAAGATCATTTGCAACGGAATTGGGGAGGTATGGCGCAACATAATATACCTATATTACCTATGTACATAGATATAAATATGTTTTTGTATATACATAGAACTTTTTTGGGACAAAGATAGAATAATCTTTCCTTTTTATAATTGAATCACTAAAATATTATAAATTCAAAATTACCACTAAAACACCGAAAATATGTATGTGTTCCAGCCTTTAAATTGAAGATATTTTTAAAATGTTAAAGTTACTAATGGCTCCAAGGCGTTTTGTAATAATATTTTCTAACTCTGTATTACCTCGGTACAATTTTACCTTCTTTACAGTTTCTCAACATCAATAAGTGCCCACGCCGTGTTTCTCTCAGAGTTCTGCCACAAAGGCATCAGAGACAAGATGCTGCTCTGCCAAGCTTCCTTCGTGGCTATAGCTCAGATCATATCACCAGCCATGGCCTTGGTCATCCTCACCCAGGATTGGACCTGGTCAGCATTTGACAAGCGATTTGGTAAGAAATGAATAATATTACTTTAGTAAAATCGAATAGATGACATCTTTATTTTTGATATCGAAGTAATTAGTGAAATGTGTTAAATATTATAGTCTGTACTGTATGCTGAGTGTGAGTTTTGTCGAAAACATGACGCGCTCCCCGCGAGCGCGTAAGCATGTAATTTGTATGAAGAAATGTACAGCGCCACTAGCGGCGCGTTTTTGAAACACTTTGTGAGAGAACAAGTTCATACAAATTACATGCTAACGCGCTCGCGGCGAGCGCGTCATGTTTACGACAAAACGCACACTCAGCATACTGATATAAGTTAATGGTAAGTAAATGCTTACTAAGGCTAAGGTTCTAATTTGAAAGCTATACAACGCGCATATGTAGCTCGGTAAACAAAAGACCGTTAGGGCAGCTAAGTTCTTGGATGGAGACTACGTACTGGCAAGCGCAGCTTAGGAAGTCCACCGACCAGCCGTCTTAGTGGGAATTTTTGGTGTGGGCCTATGTCTGGCAGTGGACATTTTACGGCTGTTTTGACGATAATGATAAGACTATAGATGATCTATAATCAGTTTTTAGTTTTGAGGATGTAAAAATACGGTTTTTGACCGACGAACCACCGGAGGAGGTATACAATTCGACGCGTATATATATTTTTTTTATGTATAACCACGCTTATCTTTTTTCATAGTCGTCCGATTTCAATAATTCTTTTATTATTGGAAAGAGTAAACTTCGAAATTGGTCCCATCGAAATTGGCTGAGCCATTTTTGATAAATCAACAATAATGTGAAAAATGTTACATCGATCCGTGCATAATACCTACCCAATTTATATTTTTATTTATCACTTAAGTTTTTTTTAAGTTAACACAGTTTGATTTCAGATATCTGCACAGTGAAATATCAACAATAAACTATTATCTATTCCATAAGGGAGAAATGGTTATGGATAATGTAATGCTATTGCCATTCAAATCGATCTGGTAGGAATGTTTTCACGACTTTATAAACTTTTAAAAAGCAAATACTAATAAGAACATTTTGTAATATGTTTCAGTACTGCATTCTTGGAATTTCTACCTATTCGCGATGTCCCTTTGGTCGCTCGGGGCTTTTATTCTCTACTTCACGTTGCCGGAGAGCCCAAAATATCTTGTAGCGAAGCACAAATACGACGAAGCTAGAGAGATTTTGATAAAAATGTACAAAGAAAATACGAGAAAACCGGCTGAGAGTTACCCGGTAAGCTGTTTTCAGCTATTTGAGCTATTTTAGCTTCCTGTAAAAGGCAGGAAGTATGTTTATGGGCAAAACTACAATGTATTTTTAAAGTTTTAAAATCTAGTAAGAGCAGATGGTAAAAAGTTTTATAGCTATGAATCAAGCCAGCGTTTAAGCTGGATTTCGTTTTAATGGGTTTATTTTTCGTTTCTATTCGAATGGTAAGCGGAAAGATATCAAACTTTCGGAGTTTATTTTAGTTTTTACTTACTTTGTAATGTTCTTTTCTTGACTTATTTACATCACATTGACTTATTGATATCACATTGACTTATTGATATCATATTATTGACATTAAATCTTACTAATATTATAAACGCGAAAGTTTGTGAGGATGGATGGATGGATGAATGTATGTTTGTTACTCTTTCACGCAAAAACTACTGAACGGATTGAGATGAAACTTTGCAATAATATAGCTTATATATCAGAATAACACATCCTACTAATATTATAAACGCGAAAGTTTGTGAGGATGGATGGATGAATGTATGTTTGTTACTCTTTCACGCAAAAACTACTGAACGGATTGAGATGAAACTTTGCAATAATATAGCTTATATATCAGAATAACACATCCTACTAATATTATAAACGCGAAAGTTTGTGAGGATGGATGGATGGATGGATGGATGTTTGTTACTCTTTCACGCAAAAACTACTGAACGGATTGAGATGAAACTTTGCAATAATATAGCTTATCAGAATAACACATAGGCTATAAATTATAATGATATTGCGTCAAAAATCAAAATATCATGAGGGCGAAGCCGCGGGTAAAAACTAGTACTTTATAAAACTTGAAATTATGTTCCTGGTATCTATTTATACATTTGAAATATGTAAATTAGTAAAAAACACCCCGACTATTTTAACAAAGCGCATAAATAAGATCGCAATATAGACATAAAGCGTAAGACGTGGAAACAAAGTCTAATGTTATTTTCAAACTTTCGCGATTTGAGCACATTAATAAAAGAGGTATTTATTAATATATCTCATGTTTTATTGCGCGATAAGTCCCGTATTAATATAGTAGTATAACAAAGTCTAACTTAGCATGCACAGTTCTAGCCCAAATTCTATGGCTATAAAAATATTCAGTAAATTGCCAAATAATCTAAAACATATCGAAAGAGAAAACTGTGTCATAAAACAACTAAAAATAATCCTTTTATCGAAATTACACATCAGACAATTTTTTAACGATAATCTAGAAAACCTAATAATAAATCTTTGTAATACAAATAATAAAATTGCCATACCCTTATAGGGTCATATGTATAACAATACAAAACATGGTAACTAAAAATCGCATGTAAAGGTGACGTCCACAAGTGGTATATTATTCAGAGAAAAATCGAACCAAGATGATAGATACATTATTTGAAAGCTTGATTTATGGGCTTCTCAAAAATATTTAATTTTGATATTGTTATCCCTCCATTTTTTTTAATGTGAAAAATACTAATACAGCTTTTTATTTTTTCTAGTTTAGCAATAATAATATGCTTCTATCGTTATTTTACTTGCATTTGTAGCTGATTCTTCCACATTCATGTCTTAATTTGCTAAAATTAAAAATTATAACATACCAGTGTGACCAGCTAGTAAGTACAATGTGACAAAAAAACACTTAAAAACTGTGTCTAATTGGTAAAAATGCTTCTATTTAACAATAATGGAGGTTACTTAACCAAGTTTTCTAGAGATGAACTACCTATCGAGCCAAATATATTTATTTATTCTAATAGATTCAAAATTAATTTAAAAATACGGAGGGCTCTTTTTTGTTTTTAACTGATGTAATAGACTCAGAAAAATATGAACTTTCTCGAAATGTAACGAATGTTGTGGTTAGAATTTTTGATTATTATTATACCAGCCTCCATACATTTTGTGGACATCTCCTTTCATATGGTGCAATGAATAATTTGAGTTTGAGTTTGACATCATGTTATCGGTTTTATTTTGTATACAAAAGTAAGTGATCAACGCTATTTAATTACTAGTTTACGTCTACGGCGTACTACCTACTGTGTAGATATTAGGTACTAGTAGGGGACTTAAACAAATTTAATTTCTGCCACTTAAAAGGTGACTGGCTTTTATGACACGGCCAGGGCATTGGTAACAAGGCACCGTACTCGTACATTTATTGACTAAAACCTTAGAGCAAATAAAAAAATCCAGAGAGAACGTCAAGTGAGGCCGGTTTTTTATACATGTGTGAGTGCGTCGCTGTTGCGCCGCCATAGTTTGACTGACAAGCCAAGGCGTAGTTTCATAGCTACTTGGATGTGTGTGTGTAATTGTCTGTACACGGCGAGGCGTAGTTTTGGTCGGCTTCACTTGTTTGTTCACAACATTCTGTCTTTATTTTTTTATTTGGTCTGAGACTTAAAACATTACATTTTAACAACGCCACACGATTACAAATATTAATATGAGCTTTGATATCGTGCCCGGGCCGTTTGTATTAAAATATACTTTATTAAGTACTTAAAGTACTCTATGACGCTTAAAAAAAAATCAAGTCAATCGGTTTCTCCATTGCTGCGTGAATAAACAAACCAACCAACAAACACAATCTTGGAAGTAAGTAGTGGAGTAAGGACAATAGTTTATTTTATTCTGTTGTTCCGAATGTAACTTATCATTAATTAATGTATCTATCTTTCAGTTTAAAAATATCTGGAAAAACATTCCCAGAGAGAAAAGCGAAGCGGAAAACAAAGGGTTCCTACGACGGATCGCCGCCGGGTTGCAGAATGCGAAACCACTGTTCCATAAGCCATTGATTGTTTACGTAACTATGCTGGGGTTGATCGCGTTTTTCGTGCTTGCATTGTAAGTTTTAAAAGTATAATACCGTTTCATATTAATTTAATAGGTAGATTTGCGTTTGGTACGTTCTATCTGTGGTCTAGGGTGTTTTTTAGACGACGAACATATCGCGCGTTTGAAATGAAAGGTAATATTTGTCAAGGCAAGGTAAGTAGGTATAAGGTGGTAAATACTTTATACTATCTGGGGTCTAGGGTGTTTTTTAGACGACAAACATATCGCGCGTTCGGAATGAAAGGTAATATTTGTCAAGGCAAGGTAAGTAGGTATAAGGTGGTAAATACTTTATACTATCTGTGGTCTAGGGTGTTTTTTAGACGACGAACATATCGCGCGTTCGGAATGAAAGGTAATATTTGTCAAGGCAAGGTAAGTAGGTATAGGGTGGTAAATACTTTATACTATCTGGGGTCTAGGGTGTTTTTTAAACGACGAACATATCGCGCGTTCAGAATGAAAGGTAATATTTGTCAAGGCAAGGCAAGTAGGTATAGGGTGGTAAATACTTTATACTATCTGTGGTCTAGGGTGTTTTTTAGACGACGAACATATCGCGCGTTCAGAATGAAAGGTAATATTTGTCAAGGCAAGGCAAGTAGATATAGGGTAAATACTTTATGCCTTAGTTTTACGTTTAATACTTATGGCCTACTGCCAAGCCAAGTAGAATGTAGCCACCAGCTGAGTCTGATTACCGCACGAATATACTTAGTAATTGTAATATAGAGTCATGAAAATTTGAAAAAAAGAGCCTAAAAATCAACTATTCTTTGTTAGAAACTTGAAATTCGGTAGAAAATTGGGAAAAAGTAGCAATATCAGAAATCGATGAAAACTTGCTTCGTTTCGGTAGGTTGGTACGACATAATAATAATATACCAAATCGGTAGGTTCAACACACTGTTTTCAAGTATTAACGAGACTAACAATCACAGTTCATATTATAAAGATATATTTTTTAACGCGAATAAGTTTGCGCTTGACTACCAACTCGCGTGATGGTAAGCGACGTTGTGGTCGAAGATAGAGAGAAATAACTCTTTATTGTGTGCACTAATACTAATGGTACAAAGTAGATACTTCTATTAAATTAGTGCCACAAATGGCGGCCTTATCGCTGACAGCGATCTCTACCAGGCAACCACTGAACGGAAAGAGATCACAAACAAGAGTATAAATGGGAGGTACCAAACACAACTGATATAATAATATAAATGTAAACAATACATAAATAAATACTACAAAAATATAAATACACAAACATACATACAATGTAGTACATAATAATAATAATATTGGAAAGGGAGATACAAAGGCTAAAATGGACGTAGCAAATAAAGGATGCAAAAACAGACAATTTCATCATTTTGAACATCTTCGATTTGAAAAGTTTTAGCTTTATATCTCTTAAGAAACAAGAAAAAACTAAAAACAAAATCGTCTATTTTTTTTCTTATTTATAAAATACTTTCAGATACAACATAGTCCGGCTCTGGTTCCCACAACTGTCGACCATCGTGGAGCACTACCAGATAGACTCCAACAACGATATGTGTGCGATGCTGGACATGTATACAAGCGACTTGAAAACTCGGAACTTGAAAGCCAACGCTTCGTCTTCGGATGTCTGTGTTCCGGTAAGGATTGTAAACTAAGTTAAGATTAGAATAGAGAGAGAAGAGAGAGTTCATCCAAATTCCACATGTCGTCGATTGAAAGCCTCACACACGGTATCTGAACCTAAAAAAGCAAAGCTTATGATATGGCTACCAGAGACTATGATCTCCACACATGGTCTCTGACCCGAAAAATATAGTGATATGGCCACAGAGATACCAGAGAGATAATGTGGAGAAAATATGAGAGGCATTGATATACAAGATTATTTTTTGCAAAAATTAGCATGACCGACTTCACCCGTGTTCGCGAATATTTTGTATGGATCGATGTAGCATTTTTCACATTATTGTTGATTTATCAAAAATGGCTCAGCCGATTTCGATAAAATTTAAATTAATGTATAATTTATGAAAAAAAAAAAGAATTATTGAAATCGGACTACTACGAAAAAAGTTATGCGTGGTTATACATTAAATAAAAAATATACG
Source organism: Hypomecis punctinalis (assembly GCA_949316475.1). Lineage (NCBI taxonomy): Eukaryota > Metazoa > Arthropoda > Insecta > Lepidoptera > Geometridae > Hypomecis > Hypomecis punctinalis. The sequence continues at coordinate 19,047,274 of OX438813.1, forward strand.
CGTCGAATTGTATACCTCCTCCGGTGGTTCGTCGGTCAAAAATGACATAAGTTAGAAAGAGACCTGAAAAATTTATCGATTCGATGTCGATTGCCGGATTTTGTACCGATAGTGTCAAATTCTTGTCAAATTCCAATACATAAATTTGACAGTGACAAGAGAGAAATATTCCATAGATTTTTGCGGTTGAAAATTGGCCAGTGACCACAGTGTTATCAATCTGTTAAAGACTATGATGGCGATCAGATACTGCTACTGATTCATATTTTTCTTGAAGTGACTTTAGTTAGATCGCTTCGAAAAATGTGAACCTGATAATACCTCCGGTCATTACAATAGGCATGATGAGTGGGTAAAAAACATTATTATAATTAGTCTGTTAGTTAAATTATCAAAAATGTTGGACACGTATTTTTTCTATTGTCAATCTAACAACAAATGACAAAGATAAACCTTGTCAAAGTTTGGGGGTGACGTAACCTCTGTTACAGAAGTGTATACGTTTGCATGGCACTATTCACGCGTAACTTTGACGGGCTATATATTCATCAATTTATGTTTTACTAGCTGACCCGGCGGAACTTCGTTTCACGCAATATCTTAATAAATTATAGTGTAAGCATTATCTTTGTGATAAGCATTTCAAAAATATGAAGCGAACGCAGGATTCGAACCTTGCCCCTTCGGATCACTAGCCCGACGCTCTAACCACTTTTTGAGATAAAAATCTAGTGTGGAAAGCACTTAAAATAAACATCATAACATTGATTAAGCAGTGTGTCATCTCTCGTCAATCTTTAGAAGTTCTAATAACTTCTAGTTGAGTGATAACCTGTCTAATACGGGTATCACAGGTGGCGCCACCAACGCTATAAGTTGGGAAATGTAAGCACTTCAGAAATTTGAAGCTTGCGTAGGAGGCGAGCTAGCTCAGTGGTTAGAGCGTCGGGCTAGTGATCCGAAGGGGCAAGGTTCGAATCCTGCGTTCGCTTCATATTTTTGAAATGCTTATCACAAAGATAACTCTTTGAAATAAAAATCTAGTGTGGAAAGCACTTAAAATAAACATCATAACAGTGTAAGCATTATTGTTGCAAAGTTTCATCTCAATCCGTTTAGTAGTTTTTACGTGAAAGAGTAACAAACATATAGTTGTATTGTGTAAATTTTCGGGTATATTAGTACTATTAGTAGGATTGACAAAATAAAAAATACGTTTCTAATATTTTTTGATAGTCTATCTGACGGACTAATTATAATTTTTAGTCACCTATTATCCATAGCGAAAGGTGATCGGTGGTAAAGAAATTTCTTGACGACATTTAGACTAATCTGAACATTTTAAACTCTTTGTACATACTGTCCTAGCTTCTCTGTCCTATCACAGAGGCAGAAATACTTATCGTTATGAACACACTTTTCTATAGTCTCATTGAAGCTAGAAATAGGTACCTACTCAAAAAATCACATCAACTGTTCAATTACAATTTCGTTGTTTGTCCTCTATTAAAAGTTATTTACGATACGTGTGTGATGTAGAATGTTTACACAGACGACTCGAAAACTCGGAACAACTCCTTAACTTCAGACGTCTATGTTCCGGTGAGCACTAGACGAAGTTAGGATTAGACTTTACTTAGACAGCTAACACAGTGATGGAACTCGGACTATAAACTGCTACGTTATTCTGAACTCCTGGTACAAGTTGTTGTTTTTCAATATTTACAAACGTTGATTTCTTCGAGACAAAAACCCGATACCTACTTCATGCTGCTACCAAGATAAACTAGCTTTAGCTTAGTTTCGAAAATGTCCTATAATAAAATCTAATGGATTATAGCTAAGAAGATATTTATCTATGTTGGCCTTCAAAAACTGAAAAATGATATATATGATTCTTTTCTTTGAAACTAGCGGCAATTAGCATTGAAAAAGACTGATCCTTGGATTGGGATATAACCTCCAAATCCAATAGACCTGAGTCACACCACTGTGATACTTAGCTTAAATTTGATACCTTTGCCCAAGAGTTTTAAGTAAATAAGCTATAGAAAAAAACGACATTAAAGTGCGCCCAGCTTAGAGCGATTGTAAAAGTCCATTTTTTTCAACGGACAACGGACCGTCAAATAAACGGATACCTTCAATTTTTCGCGGGACCAATGTCCGGTGCATCTACACATTCTTTATAAACCAAACACCACCGCAAATCCGGTGAAAAACTTGGCTATACACGGTATAATATAAAAGCGCTCTTAAACGTCATTCCTTGAAGGCGCACACAAAATGTTTGCAACTTTCAATCAAAGTTAGCAAATCCTTTAATTTAGATTTTTCGGAATATTTTTATTTTATTTAAAGTGAGATGCTCGCCACAGTTACAGCTACGCCAAAGCGTGTGACGAGCCAGCAAGAATAAATTTTATAGCTGACTCTGTATCTAGTTTAATCTAGATCAAGAGTAATATCTAAGAGTAATATTACTTTTTGTCTTCATTACATTCGGTATGGACTTTCAGACGTAATATTTCAGATTCAATCAAAACCAAGATAAGACTCACGTAAGATTTGACGTACACGTCAGTATATTTTCTTCTAAACTTTTTATCAGACAAAACTTCGCAACACAATTTATGAGAATCTTGCAAACTAGTTGCCTATCTTTTCAGTATTCAGCGGAATACCTAGTAAACTGGTGTAATCTAGTTTTCCATCGATCACATTTCAACTTTATGTACTGTCTTCAATCGTCTTAGTTTTCGAGACGGACTCTAATCAAATAATGTAGTACCACAGATAATTCAGAAGAGATGGTATGGACAAATGGATCATGTACCTACATTTGCACGAGTGTACGTGAGTGTTATACAAGAGTAAAGATTTTTTTAGCTGCTGAAAACTTGTAATATACAGGGTTATCCAGAACTGGTGTACTAATCCGAAAGCAGGTGATTCTGAGCATCATTATGAATAACTTTTTACTAAGACCAACCCGAAATTCGAGAAAAAAAACAGTTGACATGTGTTGTGTGTTTCATACATTTTGTCGATATTAATTTGTTTTTTGTAAAACAGTTTTTTTATTCAGATTCTGGGTTGGCAACATACAGGTTTTTTTATATGATGTCCTTTATTACCCCTTTTTGGCTCTACGCATACAGGTGATAACCCTGTAAGCAGATAACCCTGTGTTATTATACAGGGTTATAGGTATTAAACGCTCGTTGTTTGTCTAAATGTACCAGACCCGCCCTTCAAAGGTTTTGCATTTAAAGAATCGCAAAAAACAGCCGTTGTAACCATTCTGCCAAATCAAGTCAATTTAATTAACGTATTGTATTGAGCAGCTGATTTGATTCACGTTGATCAGCATTGCAGTCTAAATAAAAATACCCTTTATGAGTAACGTAACGGTAAGAAAAATATGTATTATTTCAGAAAAAGACTGGAACAGAGACTTATGTGAACAGCATGATCATCGGACTGGTGTGCCTCTTGCCCTACTCCGTCACTGGTGTGCTGGTCAACAAGGTTGGGAAGAAGAACCTTCAAATCGCAGCTGGACTCCTAGGTTTGTTTAACATAATCATTTTAGCGAAGACTTAGACGCGAAGGCTAGGGCGTCTAATCACAGATGATAATGCACCATGCTGTTGTAATGAACTGCATGATTGCGCAGTATGCAATTTGTATAAAATTTTTGATACGATATAAAATTGATTGTTCTTCTTGCAAACTCAAACCAAATAAAAAAAATAAAGACAGAATGTTGCGGAAAAACAAGTGAAGCCACCAAAACGACGCCTCGCCGTGTACAGACACAATTACACACACGCGCACGTACGAGTACAACGAAAATACGCCTTAATTGGTTCGTCAGTCGAACTATGGCGGCGCAACACCGACGCACTCACCACATGTATAAAAACCGGCCTCACTTGTCTGTTCACGACTTTCTCTCTTGATTTTTTATTTGGTCTGAGCTTGCATATTATTAGTTCACACTAACATATTGCATTTTCTATGCTCGATCCCGTTCTTACTCAGTCTCGTGTCAATTTACTCTTACGTCCTAGTTAAAAAATAAAGCTCCAGGACGTTTTAAAAACACATTGAAAAAGCCTGTACCTAAAACTGTTTTGAACATACTTACTACGGCTAATGATAATAATGTAGCTCATGTCAGATAATATTTATAACGTTTAAAAATACGTATTAAACTGAACTACAGTTGGCAGCATTTTGCGGTCATGAATAACGTATATACTAGAATAAGAATAATTTATTAGCCTTATAACAGTTTACTGGGCAAGTCATATTACATTTTAATTAGCATACTTATAATCTAATATACATAAAAATAAAATTTAATATGAAAAGTAAAATGAATTTGCATGATATTAATAAAATAAGAAAACGATATAAGTAAGTCTTTACATATTTTTTCAAATTAATTTATAAAACAATTTTGAAGAAGTTGATGAGTAGATCCAGATACAAAATCCTTGAACTACAAAAAAGTGGAACATATTTTTAGAGAATGTCATGATTGTGAACATAGTTAATTCGATTAAATGTCATTTATTATCCATGCGAGAATGAAGATTCAGTCAGGTGCAGTGTCATAAATTCATTCAATGAGTACCTACTAAGCGCCATAAAAATAGCTGGATGGGAAGTTATGCGCAGAACGCTGTGCAAAAGCCGAAATATAGGTATACGTGGGAGCCAAAAAGACGAGAAGCTGGGGCACACCCGTCCGCCAACGTCATGCCTCCCGCGCACTCCCTACGCACTACGACACGCGGCGTCGGAATCGTGCACACATGAAGTGTCATCTACGGCTAACATCTCATCAGCGGATTTGTGTGGCACTCAGTATACTAGACGTTCGGAGACATTCTGAAAGACAAGATAAGCTCCGGACCCTTATAAACTCTATAACCTTAACTACAAGGTAATTACAAAATGTTCTAATTCCAGGTTTAGGAACTACTTTAGGCCTAAGATGGGCCAATTCGAAGCTAGCTATGGTGGCGTTGTTTGCAGTCGACACAGCTATATTGCAGCTGATGAAGAGCCTTAATCAAGCCATGGTGGTCGAGTTCTTCCCTACTAGCATAAGGTATGAAAAAACATATCTATTTCAAACATGCCTATAGAACACTTTGCCTTTCATTATAAGAAATCTACCTCATTAAGACATTATAGAGGTGCACCCTCTTAATTAAACAATAATCGCAACCACCGTACACCAGAGGAGATAACCTTTACACAATTCTATTCATTTTGTTGGTAGCCCGACTATGGTTGCGCCGTGAGATACACTATTAGATAGTCTTAGGGTAATAAAATACCCCAATAGTCACTTTAGTCCACCTTATGAACCTACCTAGTAATACACTATTAGATAGTCTTAGGGCAATAAAATACCCCAATAGTCGCTTTAGTCCACCTTATGAACCTACCTAGTAATACACTATTAGATAGTCTTAGGGTAATAAAATACCCCAATAGTCGCTTTAGTCCACCTTATGAATCTACCTAGCGATACACTACTAGATAGTCTTAGGGTAATAAAATACCCCAATAGTAGCTTTAGTCCACCTTATGAACCTACCTAGTAAACGCACCCATAACAGTGTGACAAGAACATGGCGAGATGGGGCTCCTCAAATCAGGAACCGTGTGAATGTAGTCCTGCCATACAAACAATAGCACATCTGTTCTCAAAACGCTTTAACTGACCTCAATCTGGCGACCGGAGGACGCGGTCGAGGTTGCCAGATTTTGGTCTCTAAAGCACATTTGATACCACTAGCTTTGTAAATATATATAAAAATAAAATAGCCATTGAAACTGAATGATGATGATGATGATGAACGCACCTATTGCAAAATATCATACCAAGAGTCTTGACTTTTTTTTTCATTTTTGTAAACGCCTAGCTTGAAGAAGGCATCGATGCTTACCTGAAAAAAAAAACCGTGTTATTGTAGAAAAAAAAACTCGTAAATACAATTAATACACAAAAAAGATGTATATAATAGATGGTTACAGGCTAAGTCGACCTATTCCCGTGTGTAGTTGACTACGTTTCTGACTGATTTGACTATGAAACACCATATCCTAAATCTCACAGTTTTCGAGATATTTGAATTCAAATACTTTTTATAAAATGTTAATTTTACGGACAATATTGGGTAGTGAGGTTATTAAACATTATTTTACATGTGAAAATCAAATAAAAATAATAATACGACTTACACGTTTCAAAATATCTGAGCTGATAGCCGAAAATTGGGAATTTTATAAATACCAATTTCAAATATCTGTTTTTTTTTAAATTAAGATAGTGTATTAGTAGTCATAGTCAAATTAGTCAGAAACATAATAAACTACACACCCTTAACGGGAATAGGTCGACTTACCCTGTAACCCTGTAGGTAGGTCCATCAGAATAAAAAGCCTCTTTCCTCAATTTATTACTGGTCAAAAAGTTTAAACAAGGAATAGATACAAGTACCAGAAGCGTACAATATAAAAAAAATATGCTTGTGATTTTTAAAAAATCAGTAGGTTCAAAAATTATTAATTCTAGCTTTCATCAAAAATCTACATCGACGCCATTAACAATGTCACGACGAAATTCAGTAAATTACTTGGGAAATCGTGAATAAAATCTCACAGCTTTTCGAGAAAACACCGAAACCCAGTCTAGAGCTACAACATCAGAAATTCTAATTCAAAGTTACTCGGTATTCTGTTCTAACTTTGAAGCGAAATTCATAAACGCTAAAGTTAGACATAGCTCAAGTCATAAGTTTATTATTGTCTGGCTACCTACGCAAGCTATATTCAGTCTAATTTATTTTAGGGTCCCCGTCAAAAATTAAAAAAAATAGATCATCATATTGGTGGACCTGTTTTCCATTGAAACTACGACATATAAATACACATTTAAGCTGGAAACATACTATCGGACGCGGCTTACGGACGCGACTGACAGCCGCGACTGATAGGTAGATCTAGATAATGAATGTTCACTGAGCCGTGCACACTATCGGACATAAGTCGCGTCACCTTCGGACGACCTTGAGCGTTCGGACGTCCGAGAGCGATTTGGCACACCGGATATTTTAAGACTGTGCACATTGCTAAGTCGCGGCTGTCAGTCGCGTCCGTCAGCCGCGTCCGATAGTATGTTTCCGTTTTTAAACGTGTATAACTAGCTGACGCGGTGAACGTGAACTTCATCTGTCAAATGTCAATGACAACTTTCACATTCACGAACATTTTGTATGGAAAAATTAAATTAATGTTTTTATTATTTTTCTAGCAACTGTTATACATTTTCATACCGTTTAAATCTTCCCTTGACTTTCAAAAATATTTCGAGACCAAAATTTGCCGTTCTTGAGTTTTAGCGAGACTAACAAGCACGATTAATTTTTATTATACACTAGCCTCAGAGCAAATAAAAAAATCAAGAGAGAATGTTGTGAACAAACAAGTGAGGCCGTGTAAAACTACGCCTCGCCGTGTAAAGACAATCACACACACATCAACGTACAAGGAAACTACGCCTAGGCTTGTCAGTGGAATTATGGCGGCGCAGCAGTGACGCACTCACACATGTATAAAAAACCGGCTTCACTTGACTGTGCAACGACGTTCCCTCTTGATTTTTTTGTTTGTTCTAAGACACTAACTGACCCCCAGATCACTATACTAGTACTACGTAGGGAACCATGTAAACTTCATCTCACCATACGAGTATGTCAACTGTCAATCACATCTGGTACATGCAGGAACATTTTGTATGGGAAAATTAAATTCATGTTTTTTTTATTTTACTGACTACCTCAAAGCAAATAAAAAACTCAAGTGAGAACGTCGTTGAACAGTGAAGTGAGGCCGGTTTTTTTATACATGTGTGAGTGCGTCGGTGTTGCGCCGCCATAGTTCGACTGACAAGCCAAGGCGTAGTTTCGTTATACGTAGATATGATCATTGTAGATATGTGTGTAATTGTCTGTACACGGCGAGGCGTAGTTTTGGTTTGCTTCACTTGTTTGTTCACAACATTATCTCCTGATTTTTTTATTTGTTCTGCACTACATTTTATATTATCTCACCGTATAAATCTTTCCTGGACTTCCACAAATGTTTCAAGACTAAAATTGGCCAAATCATCAATCGCACGGGGCCAATGTATTGAATATGGCCCAATCACCGTTTGTAGGCCTACGTCCTGCAGTAGACTATTAAAAAGGCTGGTACAGGTACATAAGTAATATTATCTTTGTTTTCAGGTCTTTTGCCATGGCCTGCACTATGGCACTAGGTCGTCTGGGTACACTAAGCGGAAACATTGGCTTTCCGATACTTCTGGACATGGGCTGTGTCGTACCTTTCTTTACAATGGCTGGAATTTTGATAGGTAAGTTTTTCTATACAGAATTAATTCTAGTTGTATTGTAATAACATCAACTGTATTGGGTTTATTCCGAACCTTACCCAAAATCCTAACCCATTATACAAACATAAATTAGATATTTATTATTTTCTTAATTTCACTCATATTTTTACGTTTAAGACAGACGAACGAAAAAATAACCTATATCGCAAAAAATAACCTATATTCGGGTTACGATAGGAAGGACGATAGGTCGGGGGCCTTATTGTGTAAGCGCTCTGAGGTTTGGCTTCGCTTTTTCTCCTGCTTGCGCCAGTTACACACGCCACGAGAGCGAGTGGGAAGAAAATCGAAGCCGAACGTCAGAGCGCTTACACAATTAGGTTGGGAAGAGGGGTGAGTTCGGAACAAATGTAGGTAATTCTTTTTCAGCATTTCGAACCTAACTCACCATCGGTGTCCATAAAGAACATGCTTAGCTCAGCGTGTCGATACTGGGCCGTATAGCGGATAGCGTCAGCCGGCGGAATCTGCAGAGTCGCGACCCAGATTCATCGTCAACCATCTAGGCGAGGCATCGGCACACAAATATGCACGGTCATCAAATTAGTCATAATTCAAGACCAATTAGATGTAAGAGACTGTTGTATAAATAGTAGTTAAGCATGTAATAAAATCAATCGCAATGTAACAGTTGTTTGATTCACAACAAGAGGGGTGCAGTGGCGGGAACCTTCGGGCGGCTGCACCCGGAGTCTAGAGGGGTGCAGTGGCGAGTACCTTCGGGCGGCTGCACTCGGAGTCAGGGGTCCACCTTCGCCAGCAGTCAGGTCAACTAGACGACCGGCCGTCGGACCTTCGAGGATCCAGACGGAGTCCATACAGAGGCCTGCAGCGCAGGGGACGACGAGTTATAGAGGCGGGCGGGGAGTAGAGAGTAGGTCCCCGCGACGACCGAACGGCCGTTGGAATAATCCATGTCCTAGCTTCGCTTGCTATCACAGTATAGCCAGGCGTTACGGCGACGGTAGTGGACGTCCACGGTTGCGTCGGTGGGTTAGTCAGGCGTCGCACAAACCTAACCATTGGTTGTGAGGCGGCTGTACTAACTGAAATTTAGTCAGGCTTTAGCTAATCGTTGCAGAGATTGGCTAGCGCCTGAATATATGGTCCTTCGAAATTTTGTGAACCAGTAGGTAAAATTCGCGGTCCTCCTATCCTTTAGTTGACTTGAAACTGACAGACTACCTTTGACGTACCTCAGGCTAGCGTAATCAACAAGCGCTACGTTCGTTGCACGTTGAAGTACTCATGAATAGCAGTTAGCTGCCTCGGACAGTAGCAATTCGGGACCTGGCCTCCCACAAGCGGGAATCACCAGGTACTTGAGAAGGTGCAGAAATACTGATCCAGGGAGAGATAAGCAGCTAAGTGTGAGGGTTTAGATCAGGAGTAGGGCTAAGGATTAGGGGAAGCAAGAAAGAAGAGAGAAGAAAGAAGATCAAGATAATTCGATAATTTTATTGTTTTCCTGGAGTGGTGAAGAACATGCAATTAAAAGAGAATTGCATTGTTGAGCAACTCTTCACCAACCATACGGAGACTAGGTGCCCGACCAGAACGATGCAGGTGGCGCAGAGCATTTTGGTCACAATGCGACGACACACTCGGCAACCACGAAGAGAAGCCGGGCAGATCGGGCAGCCAACCAGCCACGACAACCAGGGGTTCGAGACCAGTAGCATCCTATCCACGCCATCAACCAGCAGGAAGGACCGTAGCAACGGTTCCAGCGGAACGAAGGCAGAGGTGTTGGAGCTGTACCAACTGAAGACCGTCCCGGAGAGACCCCAGAATGTCCATAAAGAACATGCTTAGCTCAGCGTGTCGATACTGGGCCGTATAGCGGATAGCGTCAGCCGGCGGAATCTGCAGAGTCGCGACCCAGATTCATCGTCAACCATCTAGGCGAGGCATCGGCACACAAATATGCACGGTCATCAAATTAGTCATAATTCAAGACCAATTAGATGTAAGAGACTGTTGTATAAATAGTAGTTAAGCATGTAATAAAATCAATCGCAATGTAACAGTTGTTTGATTCACAACAAGAGGGGTGCAGTGGCGAGAACCTTCGGGCGGCTGCACCCGGAGTCTAGAGGGGTGCAGTGGCGAGTACCTTCGGGCGGCTGCACTCGGAGACAGGGGTCCACCTTCGCCAGCAGTCAGGTCAACTAGACGACCGGCCGTCGGACCTTCGAGGATCCAGACGGAGCCCATACAGAGGCCTGCAGCGCAGGGGACGACGAGTTAGAGAGGCGGGCGGGGAGTAGAGAGTAGGTCCCCGCGACGACCGAACGGCCGATGGAATAATCCATGTCCTAGCTTCGCTTGCTATCACAGTATAGCCAGGCGTTACGGCGACGGTAGTGGACTTCCACGGTTGCGTCGGTGGGTTAGTCAGGCGTCGCACGAACCTAACCATTGGTCGTGAGGCGGCTGTGCTAACCGAACTTTCGTCAGGCTTTAGCTAATCGTTGCAGAGATTGGCTAGCGCCTGAACAATCGGGTTAGGCTTTCGAATCAGGTTCGGAATAAACCCTCTGTTGATTTAGCATTTTTACAATCATAATTCAAAGCCAATTCAAACTTTATCACTTTTGCTTGTAGATGTGAAATACATTGTGATTGCTTGAAGTAGGAGTAGGTAGAGTATGTGGAAAAAGAGAACCCTCGTGGCGTAACGGGGAACTAACAATAAGAATTTAATCAGCAGCCAAGGTACCGACTACTTGGTAGACGCGCGTACTGATGAAAACCGAATTGGTGTCTACCAAGTATCAAACATTTTTTTTGCTAGCAATAACCGAGCAGTGTTTTCAACGTAACATTATTTTTCACAAAAAATGGCATGACCGACTTCAACCGTGTACAGAATTCGCGAATATTTCGCACGGATCGATGCAGAATTTTTCACATTATTGTTGATTTATCAAAAATGGCTCAGCCGATTTCGATAAAAGGCCATATCCACAAAATTTATGGAGGCTGGTATAATAATAATCATAAATTCTAACCACAACACTCGTTACATTTCGAGAAAGTTCATATTTTTCTGAGTCTATTACAGCTGTTAAAAACAAAAAAGAGCCCACCGATTTTTTTTAAATTAATTTTGAATTTGTCAGGATAAATAAATATATTTGGCTCAATAGGTAGTTTATCTCTATCAACCCTGATTAGGTAACCTCCAAATAGTTCAATAAAAGCATTTTTACCCATTAGACACACTTTTTAAGTGTTTTTCTGTCACATTGTTCCTATGAACTGGTCACACTGGTAGGTTATAATTTTTAATTTTAGCAAATTAAGAGATGAATGTGGCAGAATCAGCTACGAATGCAAGTAAAATAACGATAGGAGCACTTTATTATTGCTAAACTAGAAAAAATAATATACTGTATTGTTATTTTTCATACAAATTATTCTTCGCATTTACAAAAAAATGGAGGGGTGAAAAAATCTAAATTAAATATTTTGGGAAAGCCCATAAAACAAGCTTTCAAATGATGTGTATACCATTTTGGTTCGAATTTTCTCTGAATAATATACCACTTGTGGACGGCACCTTTAAATAGGATCGTTTTCGAAGTATAGTCTTTCCGATAAAAAAAGAATTATTGAAATCCGACCACTCTGTAAAAAGTTATGCGTGGTTACAGGTAGGTACATAAAAATATACGCGTCGAATTCAGTACCTCCTCTATTTCGTCGGTCAAAAATTAGTAAAATGGCACACGGGCGACCTCACCTACGCTACTCTTATTGCACAAACTATACAAACGTAAAGCTGCAAATTTATTTCTAATTTGCATGTAAGCGTGCTACGAATGTGTAATTAGAGATAAAAATTATCTTGTTATTTTATTCAGTTCTGATAAAAGTATTACCTAGTACGGAACCCGAGATATTTAATATATTATAGATATATAATAATTTTGATAATTTTGTTTTCTGTTTCAGGTTTGACAATCGTGTCAATATTTTTGCCGAAGAAGAGGCAACCACAATAGAGATAAAATTAGTAATAACTAAAAAGGTAGTATTTTTGTTGCTTATTCAAATACAAAAAGATCTTCTTATAATTCTAGTGCCATTTGAAATGGAATATGAAAGAAATAGAATAACTATTTAATGCCTAGTAAGTGTGAGATACTTTGCAAAAATTTAACTTGTGCTTACGATGTGTATGATACTTATATGATCAAACGAACTTACGACGAAGTGAAGTTTGATCTTAATGTTGTAGTATAAAAAAGTAGAATTTTTGTTGCTTATTCAAATACAAAAAGATCTTCTTATAATTCTAGTGCCATTTGAAATGGAATATGAAAGAAATAGAATAACTATTTAATGCCTAGTAAGTGTGAGATACTTTGCAAAAATTTAACTTGTGCTTACGATGTGTATGATACTTATATGATCAAACGAACTTACGACGAAGTGAAGTTTGATCTTAATGTTGTAGTATAAAAAAGTAGAATTTTTGTTGCTTATTCAAATACAAAAAGATCTTCTCATAATTCTAGTGCCATTTGAAATGGAATATGAAAAAAATAGAATAACTATTAAATGCCTAGTAAGTGTGAGATACTTTGCAAAAAAAATAATTTGTGCTTACGATGTGTATGATACTTATATGATCAAACGAACTTACGACGAAGTGAAGTTTGATCTTAATGTTGTAGTATAAAAAAGTAGAATTTTTGTTGCTTATTCAAATACAAAAAGATCTTCTTATAATTCTAGTGCCATTTGAAATGGAATATAAAAGAAATAGAATAACTATTAAATGTCTAGTAAGTGTGAGATACTATGCAAAAATTTAATTTGTGCTTACGATGTGTATGATACTTATATGATCAAACGAACTTACGTGGAAGTGAAGTTTGATCTTAATGTTATAGTATAAAAAAGTAGATTTTTTGTTGCTTATTCAAATACAAAAAGATCTTCTTATAATTCTAGTGCCATTTGGAATGGAATATAAAAGAAATAGAATAACTATTAAATGTCTAGTAAGTGTGAGATACTATGCAAAAATTTAATTTGTGCTTACGATGTGTATGATACTTATATGATCAAACGAACTTACGTGGAAGTGAAGTTTGATCTTAACGTGAAAGTATGACACGAAAAGATTTCTTCGTTTTGATTTTATTAATTATGGTATGTAGGACAGGTGCCCCGGCTGTGGCCATCTTATTTTAACACAACAACAATTAGACAATTTAATGTTGTCACACAAACAATATTTGTGTTGTTACATTGTTTATAATTACCATTAGTGCAATAATTTTGACACCAGATGGCCACAACCGGGGCACCTGCTATATAACACATTTTATGCAAGATACAATATAGGTATAACTCATGAAATACATTTAGAAATAATATGACTATTTTACAATGTGTTTTACATAGGTAAACTTTACAAAAAAGCGCTATCTCACTTTAGCATTTGTACTGTACTGTATAAGCCATTTTAATAGTCCACTGCAGGACTTAGGTCTACCCACGAAGGGCGATTGGGCCATATCCACCACGCTGGCCCAGTGCGGGTTGGATTCGCATACGCCATCGAATTTTTTCTACGGACGTATGCAGGTTGCCTCACGATGTTTTCCTTCACCGAAAAGCCAGTGGTGTGAAATTCCGTACATAAATTCCAAAGAACTCATTGGTACTGGGCCGGGATTTGAACCCACGACCTCACGATTGCAAGGCGGGTGTCACTACCTCTACGCCACCACGGCTTCTTTAGCATTTATTTTTACGAAATAAGTACATGCATTTCTGTGTCTATAGAATAAATTTCGATGTAATCTTAAGTAATCTAACTAACACATTTACTTAAGCGGTTAATATTATTGGTAGGTACATTGATTTTAAATTTACTTAAAAGTTAATAAAATTAACTATCTGTCTACTTAATTAGTTGTTAAGTATTTTTGTCAATAATGAAATTTAACAATATAGAATCTGAATTGAAATTAAAATAACTACAATAATATAAGAGCTAGATGATCTCGAATAAGGTTAAGGTCAATTAATAAAAGTATTTTTTAACAATTAAGAATTATTTTATTTCTTCTCCTTGTAATGGTTTCACTAAACCATGGCATGTCAATAATCACAGGAAAATGCATAAGCATCGAACGTCAAAAAACATTAGAGGAAAGAAAAAAAAGACAATTTTATTGTAGCATTCAACATGCTCATTGATAGAGATGAAGCTTATAGATTAACTTTGGAAGCGACTTGCATTCTGCATGTTTCTCGGAGTTACGTACTTAGTCTGGAATCGGTGTTTTTCAGGAAGAAAATTTACTTACAAGGTCTATTATTTATCATTTTCCAGTAAACTCTTATTCTCAAAAATGCACAATTTGCATATCAAAAATATCCTCAACGTCCAGTAGTCACATCTCTCCCCAAATCAAAAATTGACAATTATTTACCTACTAGTTTTTACCCGCGGCTTCGCCTGCATACGCAATATATCATTAAAATTTATAGCCTATGTGTTATTCTGATATATAAGCTATATTATTGCAAAGTTTCATCTCAATCCGTTCAGTAGTTTTTGCGTGAAAGTTACTACAAACATCCATCCATCCTCACAAACTTTTGCGTTTATAATATTAGTAGGATTATATAAACTTAAAAAAATATACAGGACCTGCGTATTACATTTCATCAAGTCTTTTTAATAGTCCAATGCAGGACGTAGGCCTACCAACGAAGGGTTATTGGGCAGTATCAACCGCGCTGGCCCAATGCAAGTTAGTGGACTCACATACACCATCGAATTTCTTCTACGGACGTATGCAGGTTGCCTCGCGAAGTTTTCCTCCATCGAAAATACAGTTGTGTGACCGTACACACATTCCAAAGAACTTAATTGTACGGGAGCGGGATTTGAACCCACGACCCACAGAGAAACGCACGACTTCACGATTGTAAGGCGGGTGATACTTCCTTGCCTTCTTTTTATGTATCGACACGAAAAGCAAAAACAAACATATCTCCAGACTATTAAAAAATCAGTTAAAGAGAAATCGCTCGGTCTGCTTTGTCTAGCAAAGATATTTGGCATACAACGCTAATTATACTGCATGTTATAAATTGCTTAATAGGTATATATTCTCTTACATAATTATACTGCATGTTAGAAATTGCGTAATAGGTATATATTCTCTTACATAATTATACTGAATGTTAGAAATTGCATAATAGGTATATATCCTCTTACATAATTATACTGAATGTTAGAAATTGCATAATAGGTATAATATATCCTCTTACATAATTATACTGAATGTTAGAAATTGCATAATAGGTATATATCCTCTTACATAATTATACTGCATGTTAGAAATTGCGTAATAGGTATATATTCTCATACATAATTATACTGTATGTTAGAAATTGCATAATAGGTATATATTCTCTTACATAATTATACTGCATGTTAGAATTTGCATAATAGGTATATATTCTCTTACATAATTATACTGCATGTTAGAAATTGTGTAATAGGTATATTCTCTTACATAATTACATTGCGTGTTAGAAATTGCATAACAGGTATATATTCTCTTACATAATTTTTAATACCTAAGTATAAAGATGTAATTTTCTTGTCAAATACGTTTTATTCGTATTGGCGTAGGTAGAGATTTTCTTTAGGACAGCTGCCTTATTTTGCTCAGTGCAGGGAAATAGAGTGATATCGACTTTAAAGGCAATTGTAAACCGCGAATATTCTGTACAAAAACTATAAGCTGTTATTTAGTACTTCTAAATATTACCCGATTTAACTAGTTTTCCATATAATCAGCGTTTTAATCGCTAGGGTTAAATGTCTTTCTTTACTTTAAAGTTAAAAGCCTCTATTTTTACGCAAAATCTTGGCTGAAAAGTATTGATTTATAATACATAAACTAAAAGCTTTTCTGAAAAAAAACAAAGACTTGCGAGCTTGCAATATTTCTTATTCAAGCGATTGATACCAAAAACATGACATTTTGTTATAACTTACGGGGTGGTGATGTTTTTTTCTCTCAGAACGTAAATTCTATCAAAAATGAACCAAAATTCTCTGGATCTGCTACAGAAAACGCGAAAGCCGTTGTTGATTCACAGTTTTCTGGAACGGATATAGAAGTATCTAAGGTAGGAAAATTAAAAGAAAAGGACCGTGGATGACCCAAAGTCACATCCCACACAACACGATGTAGTACAAAGTACAAGGGCTTACCATAGGGATATCACCACACCTCGAGGGCAAGCGGGTGGTTATGTAGAAGCCCCCACCGACTGGACGTTATACCCACTAAAAACCCAGAGTGTTAGAGTGTACCACCCTTGTGCCTGGTGTCGGGGCTATGGGTACGCTTCCGCACTTCTCCGCGGCACCTTCATGGCAATCTACCTACTTGAGATCTATTTCTGATTTTTTTTAAAGTACACCTTCTTTCTGGGCCAGTTAGGTAACAGAGTTAAAGTACTATTACTCAACTTCTTTCATGAATGTAACGGGATCATTAACCTTAAACTAAAAGGTGTTTTTGATATGTTTCCGTAATACCTACTACTTGTACCAACAAGTAGTAGGTATTACGGAAACAGAAAACCATTGATACACTTATCTCATGCACACATTAAAACAAAGTCTAGTTTTTGTTGGCCTCTGCGCATATTTTGCTCGTATTTTAGTGTATTTTTTCACCAATAAAATTTTTAATTATATCGTCCGTCCATCTAGTCATTAGACGTCCTACACCGCACTTGCGTGGTCTCCATTCGAGAACTTTTCCCACAGCCCCATTGGCCATTCTTCGTTCTTCAAACTAAGTATGTGCCCTGCCTACTGCCAAAACTACAATCCGCTGGAATATGCCAGTAACTTTCGTTCGTCTGCGTGTCACCTCATTCCAGATCCAACCTCGCAGAGTGTCTCCGATAGCCTTCTCCGTAGCACATGGGTTATTTTGAGCTCATTCGTAAAGCCTACATTGAAAGACCACGTTTCAGTAACCAACGTCCTTACTAATACCTATTATAAATCCGAAAGGGTGTTTTCTGCTTTGTTTGTCTCTTTTACGCAGCAACAAAGTGCAATTTGAGAGAGCTATTTGACTTGATTTGTGGTATGAATATAGTTCAAAGGCGTAGGAGTGTAAGAGGCTATTTTTATCCATAAAATTATTTAAGATAACTGTGGATAACCGCGGGCAGAGCGAGTACCAACTTAATATAAATTATTTTAACTGGTGTAAAATCCGGACAAACCACTAGTATTTCACAGAACGGAGCGAGCAGTTCTAACTAAATTGGTTCAGTAGCAAGGCTTATTTTTATCTAGGAACAAAATACCGTTCCTGTGGAAAGCTCCGGGTAGAGCCATACTAGCTTTACTTTGTAATCTCGGTGGCCCATTGGTTAGTTATCCTGACTGCTGGGCCAAAGAGGCGTGGGTTCGATTCCCTGGCAGGACAAAAATACAAAAAAAACTATCTATTTAAGCATATATTTAAAAATATGTATTAGTCTCTGGCAACCATATCACAAGCTTTGCTAAGTTTGGGTCCAGAGACCGTATGTTAGAGATCCCCTAATATTTCGATCATTCTCTAATTTGACGATTTTTTCACATTTACCGTACCCTCGTTTATTTATCGTTGATTTGACGCAGCCTGAAATTTTTAATTTGATAGTATTACAAGTTATGCAAGCCTGGATACGTTAAAACTTGCTTATCGGAGAATGGCTCTTAATTCAAAGCAATGAAAAATAATAAAGAGTACGGTAATTCGGCGAAAAGCACCAAAGGTGACGTCCACAGGTGGTATATTATTCCGAGAAAAATCGAACCAAGATGATATATACGTCATTTGATAGCTTCATTTATGGGCTTCTCAAAAATATTTTATTTAGATTTTTTTATCCCTCCATTTTTTTTAAATGTGAAAAATAAATTGTATGAAAAATAATAATAAGTACAGCTTTGTATTTTTTCTAGTTTAGCAATAATATATTACTTCTGTCGTTATTTTACTTGCATTCGTAGCTGAACCTTCCACATTCATCTCTTGATTTGCTAAAATTAAAAATTATAACCTACCAGTGAGACCAGTTAGTAGGTACAATGTGACAAAAACACTTAAAAACTGTTTTTAGTTGGTAAAAATGCTTCTATTGAACAATTTGGAGGTTACTTAATCAGGGTTGATAGAGATAAACTACCTACTGAGCCAAATATATTTATTTACCCTAATAGATTAAAAAATATTTATTTTAAAAATGGAGGGCTCTTTTTTGATTTTAACTGATGTAATAGACACAGAAAAATATGAACTTTCTCTAAATGTTACGAGTGTTGTGGTTAGAATTTTTGATTATTATTATACCAGCCTCCATACATTTTGTGGACATGTCCTTTGAGAATGACCGATTTATTTATTAAATAAAACATATACTTAGGCTCGATGACTAAAAAATATAATAAATTCGTCAGATAGACCATCAAAAAATATTAGACACGTATTTTCGCTTTTGTCAATTAAACAAAAATTGATGAAGATATAGCCTTTTAAAGTTCCGCGTGACGTCACAAGTGCTATACAAATGTATAGACTTCTGTAAGAGAAATGACGTCACGACCCCCACTCCCAAGCTTTGACAAGGTAAATCTTTGTCATTTGTTGTTTGATTGACAGAAAAAAAATACGTGTATATTTGACAATCTAAGTCACGGACTAATTATAATAATGTTTTTTTACACAGTCATCATGCCTGTGGTGGTCTAGTTGTAATGACACTCGCCTTACAATCGTGAGGTTGTGGGTTCAAATCCCGGTCCCGTACCAATGAATTCCTTGGAATTTATGTACGGAATTTTTTTTTTTTTTTTTTTTTTATTTAAATTAATGGCCCACAGACTCCAGGGTCTGTGCCTTTTGTTAAGTAAGTTACAATTGAAAGAATGCGACTGTACAATAGAGAGGGGTTAGTTTAATTCTTAGTCTAAGTTAGTGGTTTCATTGCGTGAATGCCACGAGCAAACCGGCGACCCGCATGCAGCACCCGATCACGAGTATGACGCATGTATCAGCCATCACTCTCCTCGACCATATTTAAGGGAAGAGAACGACCCGACACACGACGCCGCCGCAAGAAGGAGCCTTCGATGGCGAGCATGAATGCTCAAGGCATGCACGCAATGCTAGTTTCTATTTAATGCACACTTATTCTGATTTATTTTGTGAAAGCGATCACCAGCAGAGTCCAAGGCTACATTTCCATGTGTTACTCGGTGGTATCTACTCTGCTTGTGATCGCTCCCATGTCCTTCTATTACAACTCTTTTGCCTCCTCCCGGCCCAGAGCCTCCATCACCGCCGCGTTCCGGTCTCTGATGGCCATCTGCAGGTTATAGTCCTTGATAGCCCTCAAAGATGCAGACGATGCACGCCGCACGAATCGACTGATGGCATCACCTTCAATGTCGTCAGCGTAGTAGATGAAAGTTCCAGTGTGCCGAGACAATGCAACGACAGCGTGTGAGACGCTTTCGTGTAGCTTTATTCTAGGCTTAGTTTTAATGGCGATTACCGACTCGTACGTCAGTCCCTGAGCTTCGTGGATGGTAAGGGTGCGCGATCCTGAGCCACCTCCATAACCCTGGCTTATTAGGGTCTCCTTTTCTTCCTGCGTATGTACTAAGAAAAGGGTGTTGGGGAGGGTTTTGGATATTTGAGCCCCCTTGAACCTTTTCTGCTCAAGTGACCTAATACGGGGAACTGAGGAATATATACCTGAGTATATTTCCCTCAACGCATACGCGACATCCATTGGGTTTCTATGTGTGCAGAGCAACTCCTGGGTGATGTTTGCAACCAGGGTAGGGCGATGGTACCTCATCTCGAAGAGATTTTCTCTGTCGATATAAGGCAGCTGATTGACGTCCCCAATGAGGACAAGTTCGCTAGCACCAGACAGTCGTGCAGCCATTATTATAGCTCCGAAATGGTTCATTAGAGCTTCATCCACCAGAAGGCGGCTGAAGCTCTCTTTTCCAAAACCATTTACGAGGGATGAAGCCATGGTTCGCACTCTTGATTTTACTAGATCTCCTATTCGGTGCGATAGCTTCTCTCTCAGGTCTTTTGCTGCTTCTGTTGTTGTTGTGATGATAGCGTCCCTGTCCACATCAAAGTGTCTAATCACCCATGTTGTCTTGCCACATCCTGGTACCCCGTTGACCCATTGTATCTTTGGTACAGCCCAGTTTTGCCAGCTTGTCTCGATGTCCGAGCTCCGTTCGATGGTTTTAGCCATCTCGAGGATTCTATCGTCTAGCATTATCTTCGTGCACTTGGCGGAAATGTACGGAATTTCACACCACGGGCTTTTCGGTGAAGGAAAACATCGCGAGGCAACCTGCATGCGTCCGTAGAAGAAATTCGATGGCGTATGTGAATCCACCAACCCGCACTGGGCCAGCGTGGTAGATATGGCCCAATCACCCTTCGTGGGTAGGCCTACGTCCTGCAGTGGACTATTAAAAAGGCTGGTACAGTACAGTACAGTACATCATGCCTATTAGGAATAAATGTGTCTATTAACTGGGGCAAAGTCAGGGCAACCATCTTGTATTTCACAGAACGTAGTAGTTCAAACTAAATTGGTTCAGTAGCAAGGTCTAGATAATAATTTCGTCATAATTATAAAACACAAGATGAGTTATCTTTCATAAGAGTAATAGCTGATATTTCGATTTGTGTTACGTTTTGCAAAGTGAAGTTATTTTTAGGACAGTCGTATTTTAAGGTGAAAATGACTGAAATTAGTTTGACGGCTTTGGCTGAATCTGGTATGTTATTATTCATAGCTGACTTCCAAAAGAGGAAATATTTACTGTATATATAACTTTGCAAATACTTTCTGAGTAAATTACGTCATTACTCAATTAAATGTTGTGAAATTATGATGTTTATTTTTGTTTTGTGAATACTTTAAGAATGTTAGGTATCAATAGGGCCTTAGATGTTATTAAACAATTTTAATTATCCTAAATAAAACACCGGTTTTCACTCACGTATGATATACGGCCAGGCCGTTTGGAACCCGACCGGTTTCGGAGTAAATTAGTACTCCTTCATCAGGGAATACGCGCGCTCCCGTCGACTGGCGCACGCGCACAGGTAAAACCGGTGTTTTATTTAGTATAATGATTTTTCACGCAAGTTTTAATGAAGTGAATTTTAATTATCGCCTAAAATGTCACATTTAGTTGCGGCACTTGTTTTTTTATCGTCTAAGTTAATCTAAACTCTAATATAACTAATTTTGACGATAGTTTCATTAAGTAGCCGTAGTATTAAATGATACCATGTGGCAAATTGTTTCCGGATTATTTGACTAAATTAATAAATATCATAAAAAGTATGATTCGTATCATGGTGTATTGTTATTGTGCGTAATGTCTATTATACTATTTTTATATTTTGAGATGAATTTTAACACCATTATTTTTATTATTGTTACTTTGCAATTAATTTCTCATTTAACTATGTAAAAAAAGATGGTTTTTGTATTACATTTATGTAATATTTTTACATTCACATATTGTTAATTTTGAGATGAGCCCATTTCGATTTTCTGTCATTTAACCCCTTTATTGATTTACAATTTTGGATTTATAATGTTAATTTGTGTGTACTTTATGTCAAATAAATATTATTTAATATCATGTCAAATCACTTCAAAATAAAGTCAAACATATGAGATCTACAAATCAGATAAAAAACAGATGAAATCCGAAGTAAAAAAACAATGCGAATGTAAATACTACTTGTAAAACATAAATAATGTTGACGACACAATTCCATTAACAAACTGATACTTTTAATAACAAACTAAAAACTTTTTATTAAAAATCGCAAGCCCAGCGCACGCGACAAGTTTAAGCCCAAATTATAATTTTCAACTTCGCTATACCGTTCGCACTAACACAGATCGACAAAGCTCGCTTCTTCTATTACTTGGCACTTATTAAGTCTTAATTAATTTATTATTTAAGATGGAAGAGTCCAGCACGATGCTCGAAGGCCTCAATCGAGTTTCTCAACAGGTGGGTCTCAAAATTAACATGGATAAAACGAAGGTCATGTGTAATGCCCATGTTGTGCCCACCCCAATATCTGTTGAGAGCTCGGTTCTTGAAGTTGTTGACTCGTACGTCTACCTAGGACAAGTAGTCCAGCTAGGTAAGTCCAACTTCAAAAAAGAGCGTTCGGAAAATTACGTGACGTCTTTTCATCCGATATACTTCAGTGAGTGAGTCAAGACGAGAGTTTTCGATAGTTGTGTGTTGCCAGTGATGACATAATGGAACTAAAACGTGGTGTTTTACTGTGGGCCTTATGAATAAGCTCAGGATAGCCCAACGTGCTATGGAGGGGCTATGCTCGGCGTCTCTCTGCGAGATCGAATCAGAAATGAGATCCGCAGACGAACCAAGGTTACCGACATAGCCCAGCGGATAAGCAAATTAGAGTGGCAATGGGCAGGGCACATATTTCGGAGAACGGATGGTCGATGGGGTAGTAAAGTTCTCGAATGGAGACCACGGAACGTAGGACGTCCACCGACTAGGTGGACTAACGATATAATAAAGATCGTAGGAACGCGCTGGATGTAGGCCGCTTCCAACCGGCCTTATTGGAAATCAATAGGGGAGGCCTATGTCCAGCAGTGGACATCTTACGGCTGATGGATGGATAGATGAGTAAGAAGAGATCAGAGAAGATTAGAAGAAATCGCAAACAAAACTACAGAATATTTGGTATGTGGTAAGAAGCAAATAAGACGTGGTAAGTGTAAGTGTGGTAAGTGAAATGATAGGTAACGCTTCGTTTGTTGACTTTCGACGCAAATTCAGAAGTATGACACTTTTACAGGAAACTCCGATATCTTAACAAATTCTATAGCTTTCAGTCATTTGACAATTTTGTAAGTAGCATTTGGCATACGAGTAACTGAGTTTGTACGTAGTTATCTAAAACTGGTGTACTAAGCCATAGGTGATTGAAACCATCATCACAAACAACTTTTACTACCAGACCAACACAAAATTCGAGAAAAATATCTGTTGTTTCATACAAAACTGCAACTCGGAATACACAAAATGTATGAAAAACTCTGTGCAATCGAATCCATGGTAGCTATCATTAGAACGGTGACATTCTTATTCTCATTTGAAGTAGGGGCGATAAGTCCTGCACTGATGTCCCGCATGGGGTGTTTTGTGCATTTCCCCCATCCAGCGTCTACCCCAGCCAGCCCAGCTCCTTAAAATAACGGAGCGTGGCTCTGGGCCGCTGGCATAACTGCTCCAGTGGCTTGGTTGGTATACCAGATGGCGATGAGGATGACGCTGTAGATGCTGATGACAAAGCAATAGTAGCGTCATGCAACCCGAAAGCGATTCTAGTTTCTGCCGTGGCCTTGCAATGCCTCAAGACATGCTCTACCGTTTCATTTTTCTTGCAGGCAACCACGACAGAGTGGGCTGTCGGTGGCTCCCAGTTTATTCAAGTTGCAGTGACCAGTGATGAGTCCTACCATAAGTCGGAGGTCTTGCCGCTGCAACCTCAATAGATCGTTTGTAATGTTTCTGTTCAGGGCTGGAAAAGCAGCTTTGGCATGCCTGAAATCCTCCCTCTTGTCCCACATATTTTGTTGTTCTTTTTCAGTATGACGGCGCAGTAGATCACGCAACGGTGACATTATATTTGATATAATTTTAACTCTTTGACCAAAATTAAATATTAAACCCTTCCGATATTAATCACAGTTCCCTAGAGAAAATTACTAGCATTTTGAATTCTCCGAATGAATCAGAAACGAGTTTAATATTTCACTAATAAATTGGTTTCGTATTAAAATAACTTTAGAATAATTCTGGACTATAAAATGAAGGGGTATTTACGTTAAAATTTCCGTAAATAGGTGTCCGGTTTGATTTATTTTTGCTTATGTGGCTGGGCGGTTGTTTTACGCTATTTTTTTTTTACCGACTTATAAAAAAGAGGAGGTTCGTCAACTAAGTTCGTCTCTATATTTTTTTTCGTTTATGTACGTACATCAATATTTTCGTCAATTGTGATCCGATTTGAAAATTTATTTTTTGTTTCGAAAGAATATACTCTCAAGATGGTTTTATTTAAATTGTATCGAAACCAACTGTGCTATTTTTGATAAATAAACAATAACAAACATGGACGTCACACCGATTCGTGTAAACTAAATATTCGAATTCTGTATTCAGTGTGGAAGTCAGTGTGGCTATTTTTTGCGAAAACTTATTATTTTAGGACTTTTTTTAGTAATTAGCGTATGCTATTCAAAGTATCATCTACTGAAATAGCACTATTGGATTCGCAAAAATATAGCGAAAGGAAATTAGCTAGATTTTTTTTTAAATTCAGAAAATCGTAATTTTTTTTTTCTGGGTCGGAATCCCAAAGAGATGCAGGTTCAAACCCTGTGATGACGGCAAATTTTTAAATATTTATAACGAAAATAACATTTTTTTTAGGAATTTTTTACTTTAAAAATATATTTAGATCCTACATTGATGATCATATTGATTAAACAGCTGTAGTTTTTTGAAATCAGTTTTACTTCCAAACTCATTGTTAAAGTTATTCAGATAACGGATAAATAAAATGTGTCAGTTTCTGTAAATAAGGCGAGAATGAAAATCAACGCGTTGTTTCTATAATTATTGTTTTTGTGTTTTAATAGGTCAGTCAGCGCCAGCGAAGTCCAGGCTTCCGATGCAAGAAATCAACTCCGCGTACAAAGCTAGCAAGTTTGGCCTCTTTCATATAAAGCTACTGGCTATAGCTTTCATTGGATACAATGCAGGTACATGATACTATAAAATATCAATTACTACATAGATATTCGGCAATATTTCCTTTTCAATTTTCGAAGATAGTATTACGGAATTTAAGTAGTTTTAATTCCTATAGTTAAAATTTTTCTCCGATTTTGGTGCGAGTTCTATTATCTTCTTAATAAATGCATCTTTTTGACAGACTTTTTATTTTTATTTACCTACCTATATTAAAGAGTATTTGTGTGTTGTATTTATATTAACAAACACGTCACTATATATCTAATAAAATAATCTACTATATTTAATGCAAAGGTATAGTTATGTGACAAATTAGGTATATAATAATACGTAGGTACAGGTCGCGGCATATAAGTGTAGCGCTGAGCGAAGTGTGGAGGGGATGGCTGCGCATGGGTTTAGTATGGCGGTCATCATGCGCAGCCATCCCCTCCACCGTACCCTCAGCGCTAGACTTGCGTGCCGCTACCTGTACGTGTCCTCGCCTCCCAGAGCTTCGATCTACATCAGAGCAACACCCTCGCGGTAGTCTGTTTAAAAAGTCCACGGCTAAAAGTAGGCAGTTTGAGTTGATTTATCATATTTATAAACACAACTAGCCTTTGCCCGCGGCTCCGCCCGCGTGGTATTTTATTTTTTGTGCTATCCCACACCTTCCTACAACCTTCTATTTTTTCGGGATAAAAAGTAGCCCATGTCACTTTCCGGCCTTTGAACTATATCCATGCCAAAAATCAAGCCGATCCGTTGCTCCGTTGCTACGTGAAAGAGCGACAAACCAACAAACTTTTCGGATTTATAATTTTAGTATGATAATTGGTCATACTCATACGTACTCGTATAAGTTTTGAATAAATTAAAGTAAGAAATTGATTAATTGAAGTGAAAACTTTTTTAGCCGCGTTGTGCACTTTTTAGGGATGGGTAAAAAATGATAACCTCGCGTCAGGACACGCGTAACGTAAGTGATCGAAAATTTGTAAGACAGAGGGAGAGTGGACCGCCGGCGCGGTGTAATTATCCCCCTCACTTTCTACCGCGCGGCGAAAATGTATGCTCCTGTTGTTTCGTTTAAGAGTGCGCCTAATGCCATGAAAAAAAAAACAGATTTCACCCGCGCTTCTTGCATCGCCCGCTATCATCTATGTTGCTTTGTTTAGAGTTGAAAATCGCATGACACAGTTCACGATGATTTTGGCTTCGAGCGCCAGCTTACATTTTTAGGTGACATTTTATTTATTTATTCAAAATTTAAGCATATATTAAAAAAACTAATCGATTACTCCACTAGAACATTAGTCTGGCTACGTAATTTGTCAAAAATAATGTGGTGTAGTCGCTGATAATTTCGAGCATTTGAAAAAAAAGTTTTTTTTTATGATACGAAGTTTTAATTTTTTCTAAGGTAACCATATTATTTTCCAAAATTCTACGCGATTACTCTGCTACTATAGGTTCTTTCTTTTCCTATAGTATTTTTTTAAGACGGATAATACACAGAGTTCAGATATTTTACAGATATCTGTGGATATTTATGTTCGTTATCTTTACACCACGTCTTTAAAAAGTCTATTTTGGCATTAGGCCCCCTTAAACGGCGCAGTGCGCCTGCGCGGGTGTACATGATTGATATTGTATTTTACCACATAAACAACAGTACTTTTTTACTGATAAATAAAGTAATTCGTGCGAAAATTTAACCATTTCAAAATATTCAAAAATGCACAACGTTAATGTTAAGTTTTCACTTCTGCCGGCACTCCCGGAGTGCAACGCTGTTTTTTTTCAGGTGTTCTGGTTAGCAATAGCACATCATATCTACTGCCGATGGCAGAATGTGACCTGAAGATGAGTTTGCTACAAAAAGGGCTGCTAAATGCTATGCCATATATAGGTAACACAATTTAAATTATTAATTTTATGTTTTGAAACACCATGGCGGTTTAGAAAAACCGTAGAAAAGAGAACGTAGAAAGGAGATTAATATAGAATACTAACCTTAATATTTACACATTTATTTTACACCACAGAAAACACACTGCAATTATAGTCTATAAGTTCTTCATATAGCGGAGAGAGAGAGTTAAGAATATTGGAAAGAGAGGAGTCCGTAATATGTTAGCCAAAAAAGGGAGAGGGTAGCACTCAAAGAACCACAGTGGAGGCTGGCCGAGGTTTGTGTGTAGGCCGAGCTGGAACCGCCGATAGTCTAGCGCCAGCAGGGCGCTTGAGATGGAGGCGCCTGTAGCACTAGCTGGGCGCTAGTGTAAAGACGCCCGTGGTGTTGATCTGGCGCTTGAGGTGGAGGCGCTTGTGCGCTAGCTGGGCGCTAGCGTGAAGATGCCTACGGTACCATTCTGGCGCTTGAGGTGGGGGCGCCTGTAGCGCTAGCTCGGTACTCCAGGGTAAGGGTCAGTGGCCCCAAAAGATGAGGTCCTCCTGAAACAAGGTCAAAGAGACCGAAGTCTCACGAAGAACTCTTGCCAGACGCTCATGCTGTCTTCACTGCGGGACCCGTCAACACGATCAAGGATCACACATTATCACCACATACTTTCATAAAAAAATACTACAAGACATGCACCGTGTCGTCCAGAAGACTCCCGGAATTTTCGAAAAAAAAAATCGCTGATCCTGTCAAAAGTATTTTCTAACAAATAAACTTAAATAACATTACATAAGTATTCTAAATATTTCACAATAAGTACCTACGGCAAACTATTTGCTTTGTTTCAGGAATGCTCCTATCTTCAGTGGTGGCTGGATTCCTGACAGATGCTTTTGGGAGAAAGATATTCGTGGTTGTTGGCAACGGAGGTATCTGCTTCTTCAGCTTGATATCTGGGACCAGCCAGACTTACGAAGTGCTGATCACTGCCAAGTTTTTTGAGGGACTTTTGTAAGTAAATAAATAATATTTTGTATAAGGCCAGACAAAATAAGGAAACCGTATTACGAGACTCAAATGACGCTGGGCAGGACACGTGGATTTGCCAAAGATAGGGAACAATAGCACAAAAGAGCGGAGACCTATACCCAGCAGTGGTAACAGGCTGATGATGATGATAAGGCCAGGTGTGTCTCAGTTTTTAGCCTGGAGACCTTTGTTAACGGTGAAAACAACCGAGACTCACAATTTAAGGCGAATTCCGAGCCACGGTAACACTCATTTATAAATATGGAAATCTGTGTTTATAAATGCCATCCCGTACACCTTTTCGGATGCTGACCGTGCATATTGTTGCTTAACTTCTGTGGTCGCTAAGAAACACCTAGTCAAACTACGCTATGAGCAGCGGTAGAGTACTGTACATCTAATTTTCTCTTTCAGATTTGCAACAGCATCCAGTGCAGCGGTGACTCTGACGTCAGAGTTCTGCCATGACGGCATTAGAGACCGGGTGGTATTGACTCAATCCTCGTTCATAGCCATAGCTCAGATCGTAGTGGCGGCCATGTCTTGGGGAATCCTCATCAATGACTGGAAGTACACCTTGTTAGGCGGCTGGATGGGTGAGTGACTATCACTACACAAATTGTACATCAAAGTCTGTTTTTGAACAACATTTAATATGTGGAACAAAAGGTAAGATTGAAAGCTCTATAAGTCTGCTTTCTCAAAGCTGAAAAGAAACATTACAAACGACTTATTGAAGTTGTAGCGAAGATTTCCGACTTATGGTAGGTCTCATAACTGGTCATTGCACCTTAAATAGTTATTTATATAGGTATAAGCTTAAAACCACATACTGTCCACTTGTTGTGTCTGTTTGCAAGAAAACGGAACTGTAAAGCATGCTCTGTTGCATTGAAAAGCCACTGAAGACATTAGAGAATAACCAACGGAATGCATGACGCTTCTGCAATATCATCAGCTTTGTCATGTACATTGCTATTACCTCATTCACCATCCACGCCACTGGACGGTTATGCCAGCGGCCTAGAGCCACGCTCCGTTACTTTGAGGAGCTGGGCTGGCTCGGGTAGACGCTGGAGCGGGAAAATGCACAAAACACCCCATGCAGGACGTCAGTGCAGGGCGTCACACTGAATAGGTACAAGCAAGATAAACGATTATTAATAGTATCAGAATTACGCCAATGCTATCTTCATCAACCTACCTGATTTTAAGCAGAGAAGCGGTCTAAAGTGTAGGACATTAACTTAGAAGGTATCTGTTTTTTTTTGTTATTCCGAATAGGTTTGCGTTTGTCTACATACTTATTTACTTAGGATTTGAAGACACCCATGTTGTAGGTACTTTAGTGAAAAGACAGACCGAGGCAAAGCGTTACTCTTATTTCATAAAAAGTGGCTATTATCTAGTAGTAGAGAGTTAGTGCACGTCTCTCTGGCAGTACCAGTTTCCATTATTAAAGGATACTTGCATCCAGGGCAATTAATTGTATAATAAGAACATTACAAATCAATACAGAGCTGAAATTGACATTCTAAACTAACTTAAGAAATAATTTTTTAACTTTTCAGTTCTAAACACGTGGAACTTTTACCTACTCGCCATGTCGACCTGGTCTCTACTAGCCTGTATATTATATTTCCTGTTTATACCAGAAAGCCCCAAATTTCTGATAACGCAGAAGAAATTCGATGAAGCGAGAGATATTCTCATCGAAATTTACAAGGTGAATACGTGGATGCCTGCCTATACCTATCCTGTAAGTACCTACCTTAATAAATAAGCTAAGCTTTTCATATAGCTACTTCAGGATTTCAAGAAAGCTCTTTTAAGAATAGGAAAATGTTCGGATAATTACACCAGGTTTTCTAATCTAAAATAATGAGTTATTTTAGTGTTTATTGCATATCCCTATGTGATGACTGATTTACTAAAGTCCAAGAAGTTCGTCTATCATAGGGATTTTGTCCTCAGGGTTCAATTTTCATTACTATGAATATAAGATAGGATTTTCTCAGGACATCACAATTTTCGCAAAAACTGGCACCACTGACTTCCACTGTGTATGGAATTCGAATAGGTAGTTTGCACAGTTTGAAAAAGAAACAAACTAATAAACCAACAAACACACATACAGATTAATAAAATTAGTAAGGTAGTAAGGATATGCTGTCTTCCCCAGGCGATTTCGCAGTTTCTTCCAAAAAACTCCCACGCGGCGGTAACCTCCCACGGCCCACCTAGACTCCGGACACAAGTGGGCTACTGTGTGGACAACCTGATTAAATTAAAAGTATGCGGGGCGCGCAGTGCTAATATACATATTATTATGGAGCAACTACTACTATACCTTCAATATCCAAATACCTGCACACTCCAGGACCTTTACGACGCGTCCCTTCGAGGAGTGATAGTGGCTAGGCATTGGGAAAAGGCCTTGTGCATTGTGAAGATGCGAATAATGTTAAAATTAACAGATTCTGTCTATTTATTAATTACCTTTCTTTTAAGTACGCAAACATATGGAAGGGTAGAGGAAAGCAGCCATCGACCGAAGAGGTGAAACACAGCATCCGGCACCAACTAGTGGTGGGTCTTCACAACGTCAAGCCCATGTTCCAGAAACCTCTGCTGGGGGATCTGATGCTCATCTGCTTCCTCAACTTTCTTATTATGGCTTTGTAAGTATACTTATCATTAGATAGGGGCTTTCGTTATATGACTGCAATTCATCATCGCCGCTTCCAATGAAGTGTAGGTATAGTGACAGTTTTTAAATAATATCGGTCACTGAAGAGATTAAAACTATTTATGAAATGTATTGAAGTTGTTTTTTACTATTGAAACAAGCAAGTTATCTCTTTGATTACTAATAGCATCAGCTCGAGCACTCAAATCGTTTTGGTTGCCTTGAGAACTTGGTGTTGGTGGACGAGGTTAACAACTTGCTCGTAGAATCTGTCCAAGCAGCAGGTTCTAATTTCTTTAAACCCCGCCCGTTCAAATAGACCTCAGAAAATCTCAGGTTATATTCTCTATCAGAATAAAATTGGAGCCCATATTTTATAGCTCACTTCCTATTTTTGTTAGCACATTTTTTTGAGATCATATTTTATTAAAATTTGTAGGTAGTACTGGTTTAAAAATAAGCCAAAATACAATAAAACACTGGCGAAGCCGCGAAGATAAGTATTTAATAAAAACACAATCGAATGAAAGGAGATATTGCAAAAATATATAGAAATTGGGCCATCAAAGGGTACAGTATATCATAATTTGCTTCGTTTCTTCCAGAAAATGAATTTCCTGTTATTTTTTACAATAACAGTGTCCATTAAAAGTACTTTTTTGTATTCGGATTGAAAATTACATTGACATAGTTTAAAAATAAAGCAGCCATACTCTTCTTCTTTTATATTTTGGTGTCGCATGGTTTATGCATTTGCTAGTGTTAAGTTTAAGTATTGAACCTTTTTGGTATTTTATCAAAATAGTTACAGTCTAAGTCACGTCATAGTCCAAAAAAGTCGCGGTCAAGATCTCAGTAAATAATTGGCAAACGAATTATCACTGATAGAAACATTTTTCACAAAATAATAAAATGCGGCGACATGATTTTTCCGCGTTCCCGCCAAAAGCCACGCGGCCATACTCGACTTGAAACATTAACAAATATAAAATGTCACAAATAACGAAAATATGCTAAAAGCCTGTTTAAAACTGATTTCTATATTATCCTGGATTCTTATTTCAACGAAAAGAACACGTTTCATTGCAATTCGATGGATGATTTTAGATTGTTAATTAATACAGAATTTAGACACTTCGTAATCAAAATATTTTATTCAGTATTCGCCATAATCCTAGTAATATATGGTTACAAATATTTTTCTATTCCTCGCTCCATTTCCACATCATCGGTCCTCCTTAGTTACTCCTTTTTTTCTCTTTCCCGCCAAAAAGTATTTATCCTTCATTATCTTTTATATGTTCGATCTAACTTGTCCCGCGAGTTTGATTACTAAAGAGGTTTCTATGTGCTACGTGATCTTCATACACCATTATAAGAATATAGCACTGTGAATGTGGGGTAAGTTACTTCGAAATAATTCACAGCTGTTTTGATCTTTTTATACAGAAATATTGGTTACTTTTAAGAGAATATAAATAACATTACACTATTAATGATTGTTTTACAAAATTAATATAACGACAAAATATTCTTAATTATTTATGATAAACACGAAATAAAAACAAACTTCTTCAACGTTTGCCTTCGACTTTCTCGGTGACCCGCGACTTCACGAAGTTAAAACCTAATCCTCCTGAGGGTCAGCGCGGTGGATATGACTCTTAGGCCTGTATTCAACAGTATATTTTTAAAAATTACAGATACATGAAAGGTAGATAGATTATAGTCATAGTTATTTCATTAAATGGGCTCTCAGATAGGTACCAAAGTCCGAGAGATGATAATCGATTAAAACTTATATTATTATTAATTAATTATTAACCAACGCATGCCAATCAAGTTCAATAATATTCAATACCTATAAATTGTTATTTTGTGTCACTTTTGTTACTGAATACTATGTTAAGCATAATATTATTGGGTACAAGTAAATTATTATTATTTATTTATTGGATCTAAAAAAACACGCTAAAATGAAACAAAAGAAACGTATAAAGTCATAATCGAAGTGTAAAGTACCTATAAACGTGTTAATTTGATGTACCATTAACGTCTGAAAAGTTTTGCTAACAAAACTAAACTCTTCAGTGCATTTTTTTTCTATGTAGGCTATTATTTCTTATCTATATATTAGGTTATATCAAAAAGGTTACATGCGACCAACATGGCAGTAATTCAATGACTAAACAAAAACCAAATTGGAAAATGTGAAAGTACTCATAAATTAAGCATTTAATGCGGTTGTTTTACTCTGCGCATTTATTTATCATAGTTTATCGGATTTTTTGAGCTACTGTACCTAGTCAGAGCCCTTTTTGCAATATCTCCTTTCTTTTCACTTCAGCTACAACGTAATAAGGCTCTGGTTTCCGCAGCTGTCGACTATAGTGGAACATTACAGCGTGGCCAGCGAGAACCAAGACCTGTGCGACATGCTGGACTCCTACACCAATGACTTGAGAATCACTGCTAAAAACGCTACGACGTTTGATGTTTGTATCCCTGTGAGTACTGACAATGGTAATTAAACTTAAAAAAAAAAATATTTTGTGAAGCAGATCTTCAGAGGTCTTATAAAAGTTTACCGAAGCCTGTTGAGACGTTTTAGAAAAATCACTACACTGATACATCGATTTGTGCGAACTATTACACCACTATTGTGGAATACATAGCAAAAAAAAAAATTGGGGCTTCACACTTCAAAAAGAACAAAAGTAATCTATAGGACTTAACTTGGTTTATTACCTCACTCAAGTTTCTTACCTCTTAAAGTGGTGTAAAAATCAAACATCTAAGTCAACGCGCTTAAAATAAATAGTATACGGGGTAATCCAGATATTATGTACTAATCTGAAAAGAGTGGTTTAGACATCAATATAGAGCACGCTCAGCACGCTCCTACAGCCCAAGCTATCTCTCTGATTAACGGATTTCTTGCTCACCACTCTGATCTAGACATCTTTGACATAAAATATAACTCATAATTATGTAAGAAATTTGTATGCATTATTTAAGTTTTAATTAATTATTATTGTATTAACGTTACTGACATTAGTTTGTTTGTTTCCATTTTGCCTTATTATTCTTTGTGACATTTTATTGAAATTATTTTTACATTTATTTTAATTATTTGACATTTATTTAGATTAATTGACATTTATTTTGATTATTTGACATTTATTTAGATTTTTTGACATTTATTTAGATTATTTGACATTTATTTAGATTATTTGACATTTATTTAGATTATTTTGACATTTATTTAGATTATTTTGACATGTATATTATCTCTATACTGAATGAAAATTGTAAAATACCCAATGACTCGTCATGCGCTTTGGCGTTGCTGTAAGCATGATGAGGAAATGAAATAAACATATATAAAAAAAAGAAAAAAATGCGAAGTCGATGGATTTGGACCATTATTAAAAATCCCTTTTACTCTGGCCATCTGGGAATATGAAAAAGAAAATCCCATACTATTTTTGCAACTCGGGATCGTCAATATCAAACAAACCCCTCAGACTTCATCGCTGACTGTCTGACTGACTTACTCACTGATGATCATCAAACCTATGGGGTACTTTCTGAAGTCTTCAAAAATGGTACATAAACAACAGCAACATTCTACAACTTGGAACTTAAAAACCGATCAACCAATGCTAATAAAATTGGGGGATGAAAGTTTGTATTAGACTTTCTCAAATTTTGATGCATGTCTGAAAATTGATCTATAACTGCATGTTATAAATTATGTAATATTTATTTTACGATTTTCAGCAAATCATCCGTAACCTCTAAATTTGTAGGCATGTCCCAATTTTTTAATTTTATTGTGAACAATACAGAGTTGCCTAGTAAGTATGTGTAGTAGATATTATTATAATTCTTGGGTTTTATTTTCTCGCAGGTAGTATGAGCCATGGTGGTCTAGAGGTAGTGACACCCGCCTTACAATCGTGAGGTCATGGATTCAAATCCCCGGTCCCGTACCAATGAGTTCTTTGGAATTTACGTACGGAATTTCACACCACTGGCTTTTCGGTGAAGGAAAACATCGTGAGGCAACCTGCATACGTCCGTAGAAGAAATTCGATGGCGTATGTGAATCCACCACCTCGCACTGGGCCAGATATGGCCCAAACACCCTTCGTGGGTAGGCCTACGTCCTGCAGTGGACTGTTAAAAAGGCTGGTACAGTACAGTACAGGTGGTATGAAAAGTACAGAACCACACAGCACCTCTAGAACGAAGTCTGTCTTCGTTTTGGGCGACTTGAACCCCTCAAATCATGAATTTCAACACCCTGCTGTGCTCGAGATTTAACTCTATAGTCACTCGCTACGCTCAGGGTTCAATATGTCGCCCGTGGCAAAAGACACGACTTCGTTCTCTAAGTGCATAATCTGCTATTATTTATGTATCTCGTCTATCTATGGTCTTTAGAAAGAGTAAGTTATTGTAAATCTACAGTCCTAAAACAGTCTTTGCATCTCAGACAAAGGGTGGAGCTGAGACGTACATCAACAGCATTATTATGGGCTTCGTGTGCTTATTACCTTACTTCGTGACCGGGTTTCTAGTTAACCGGGTCGACAAAAAACTTCTCCTTATAGGTGAGATTTTATTTATTTATTCAAAATTAAACTTGTTTTCCTCGTATATGATCAGTTTAATCCGATTAGAGTCTTTCAGTGAAATGTGTCGTTTTTACCAAGTTTTCCGCAATTATCAAATTTCTTTTTTTTGTTTTTTATAGAAATATCCTTGTTTCCTCGTATGTGTTCAGTTTAACCTGATTAGTCTTTCAGTGAAATGTGTATCCCCTTTTTATTGTTTTTATCATTTTTTTACTTATTTGTACCTCATTATTTGTACGAAAACATACTCTGGATCGACGATTGGACGACCTCATTCACAGGAACGCGCTGGATGCAAGCCGCTACCAACCGGTCTTACTCGATCTCTATATCCATTCAAAAATAGATTTAAAAAAAAATGCAGAATAGTAGATTGTATCATATGGGAGCAACCAAAATTTTTACGGAGCTTTTTTGAATCCAAAAGTTTAGTGAGCGATTCTAGAGTAGAATCCTGAACGTAGCGAGGGATACAAAGTACGTCGCCCGAGCCAAAAATACATTTTGCGCCCGAGTGGTACACTCTATTTTTCATCACCTCTATGAGAAAGTAAAAGGCGCTTCATAATTAATTGTAATATAATTATTTAATAAAACGTAGAGTAACAACTAAATTGAAATTAAATGGTATCTATATAATAATAAAACAAATGGGAACTTATATTTACATTCTTTTCATTCAGTTTCTTGGCGTCATAAATACTTTCAAATTCAAAAAGTGCGCGGCAAAGATAATTCCGGCGCACTTATTTGTACCAAATTCAAAAAGTGCTTGGCAAAAATGATTCCGGCGCACTTATGATGTTCCTTATAAAAAACACCACCTTTGGGCGCATTTAAAGGCGAACCAAGTAATCCTTTTCGAATAGATGTGATGAAAAGTATATTATATAAAGTATAGGTCACATTGAATAAATTAAAGATATGTCGTTATCTCATTTTAGAACAT
This sequence comes from Hypomecis punctinalis, assembly GCA_949316475.1. Taxonomy (NCBI): domain Eukaryota; kingdom Metazoa; phylum Arthropoda; class Insecta; order Lepidoptera; family Geometridae; genus Hypomecis; species Hypomecis punctinalis. Next base: position 19,083,884 of record OX438813.1, read on the forward strand.
TCTTTCAGAAAAAATAAAAATAGTAGAAATGTTAAAAAAATTAAATGTTGCCAAATTTTAATGCTCTTCCCCGTACTAAGTCAATTTAAATAAAAACTAATTTCAGCTTCTGGAATAATGTGCGTGGGCGCAATCTTCGGGATCCGTTGGGCGAATACCAAGGCCGTGATAGTGGCTATTTTCTCTATCTCCATCGCTATATCGCAGTTATCCGTAAGTCTGATCCAGGCGCTCACTGTTCAAGTGTTTCCTACCACTACCAGGTATTTAAATTTAGTAAATAACTATCACACCACACTAATAGCTCTCATCTTAATCATGCGTCGGGAACGCCATGGAAAATGTGCAAGGATAATAATTATATTTCGCAAAAAATACCATGACCGATTTCAACCGTGTAAAAAATTCGTAAATATTTTGCACGGTTCGATGTAGCGTTTTTCACACTATTGTTGATTTCACAAAAAAAAATCATTGAAAACGGCTGGCTCAGCCAATTTCGATGTTTTTTTTTTGAATTTTAAATAATTTAAATGAAATCAATTTCAAAGTGTACTCCTTCCAATACCGAGAGAATTATTGAAATCGAACAACTATGTAAATAGTTATGCGTAGTAGGGAGAATCCCCTCGTAAAGTTTTGTAGTATAATAAAAAAAAATATAACCTGTAGAGAAGAATCAACATCCAGATAGACAAAAGCAAAATTGTCGGGTCAAAAATGAGTTCTTCTCTCGTCGTCGTAAGTCTTTATTCACTTCGTACACTAGGGCATTTAGTTCAAGATGTGGGTGTTAATCCTTTTTTGACCGACGAAACGGAGGAGGTACTCAATTCAACGCGTATATATATATCTCGATGTTTTTTTATCGGAGAGAATATACTTTGAAATTGGCCCCATTTACATATTATCGAAATCAGCTGAGTCATTTTTGATAAATCAACAATAATGTAAAAATGCTACATCGATCCGTGCAAATTATTCGCAAATTCTGTGCATCGGGATGAGGTCGGTCAAACCATTTAAAAAATATATATATAGATTATAACATCGCTTGCCATTAGATAGTTGGTAGTCAAACGCAATCTTATTTTCGATACCAAGACATGATTCAAATATTTTTCAAGCAAGAAAATAAGGAATAGGCTGCCAAAGTCACTAAAATTGGGAAAATAGATATTGAAGTACGTTGTAACTGTATTCTGGCGATTTTGGCGTTTAATTCTCTAAACTATTTTAAATGTAAACAAAATGTTACCTTATTCCTTAAGAGTGTAGACTACGACTACACTGAATCCCTTATTTTAAATAACGAATAAATATTTTCCTTTCATTTCTAATAAAAGTAAAACCTGTATTAGTTATTATAGCTTTTATAAATTATTACTTTAATTATAAGCTATGTAACATATTAAAATTGTAATTTTTCAATTCTAATTTAATTTAATAATTATAGTTATTTTTTTTTTTCCTTTCTCATTGTTAATTTTTTTTTTTTTTATAAATATGTCATTGTACTTTTTAATTGTATTTATGTTGATAAGCTGTTAAAAATTGGGAGAAGCCACTGGCTTTAGAAATACAGTCGTAAGACTAGTTCGGAGCCAGTGGATTCATTAAAATGGTTGTCACCTGTTTTGTTATCAATGAATAAACTTTTTATTATTTATTTATTATTATTATTTCTATTGTTAGAAACTTTTTGGGGATGTTAATTCTACATTTCTTAACCTTCATTTTGATGTCTTCGAGATTTCAATAAAACACAATGCAAACCGAAGGTTTTTAATGAAATGTAAGGAGAAACGTTGTTTAAAATGCGAAAATTATAAAAAATAAATTTATTGCGAAAATTATAAAAAATAAATTTGTTACGTATATTATAATTTGATTTTTCAGAACCTTAGCGGTATCTTTGATGATGTTATGTGGAAGAATAGGAACCTTAGTCGGAAACATCACATTTCCTATCTTACTTAACATGGGGTGTGTTATACCGTTCTATACCATGTCTGGAATGATGGTTTGTAAGTATCTATACAATATTAGGCTCAAAGTTCTTAAATGGAGACCACGAACCTACTTGAAACGTGCAGAGTAGGACTCGTGTACGAAATTAGACTAATGAACTTATGAAGCAGGAACACGCTGGAAGCAGACCACTGCTCTAGTGGTAGTAACACCCAACCTGCAATCGTGAGGTCGTGGGTTCAAATCCCCGATCCCGTACCAACGAGTTTCTTTGGAACTTATGTACGAAATTTCACATCATTGGCTTTTCGGTGAAGGAAAACATCGTGAGGCAACCTGCATACGTCCGTAGAACAAATTCGATGGCGTATGTGAATCCACCAATCCGATCCAATGGCCCAATCACCCTTCGTGGGTAGGCCTACGTCCTGTAGTGGGCTATTAAAAAAGGCTGGTACAGTATAGTACGCTGGTTGCAAGCTGCTCTTAAATTATCCTATTGGAGATCTTTGATGAATTCCAATGTCTGATAGTGGATGTGTTGTGGCTGCAATTATTTAATAAACTACCAACAATATTAAAAACGTACTTAAATTTGCTTAATTTACACAAAATTAAGAAACTTCTTGTCCGCAAATTGCTTTTATTCTCTAAATAAATACATAGAAGCTACCAGCTACAAAAAATGATTATATTAACAAAACATATTTACTGTACTGTACTGTATTGTACCAGCCTTTTTAATAGTCCACTGCAGGATGTAGGCCTACCCACGAAGGGTGTTTGGGCCATATCCACCACGCTGGCCCAGTGCGGGTTGGTGGATTCACATACGCCTTCGAATTTCTTCTAAGGATGTATGCAGGTTACCTCACGATGTTTTCCTTCACCGAAAAGCCAGTGGTGTGAAATTCCGTACATAAATTCCAAAGAACTCATTGGTACGGGACCGAGGATTCGAACCCACGACCTCACGATTGTAAGGCGGGTGTCACTACCTCTTGACCACCACGGCTTTTAAAAAAAAAAACATATTTAGTTGATTGTTATATTAAAAATACGTATAACCTGTTCTCGATACATAAATATTTTCATTTTTTTTTACTAACCAACCAATAAAATTTTAGTCATAAATAAGTTTATTTTAAGCTAGTATTATTAAGGTTATTTTAAGAGATGCGTACTTACATTGTATAAGTTTATTTATAAGAGATAATACTATCTAAGCATGTCGTACTACAAAGAACGCCGTGTACCTATATGCAATGCCCGACAAGGGCAACTAAGTCTTAAGAGCTCTAAAATAGTTATAAGACCTAATTGGAAAAGACTTAGTAGCAAATAAAGTATGATATGAATATGAATCATTCTGATAATCTTGTCTGTACTAAGTCGAAATTTTTTTTTTACTTATCAACTTTAATAAGTTTAACTATGAGACGTACTTTTCAAATTGCTAAAAAATCTGCAGTTCCATCTAAGAAACATGACTATGATGAGTATGAATGTCCATCTCCTTCTATAAATAAGTATAATAAAGTTACAAAACTATGGCTTGTGGGTCTATAATTATTGTGTTTTATTTATGTTCATAATGATCATAGATTATTCTTTTTCAGGCATGACAGTGATGTGCCTAAGTCTACCATCGCCTAAAAAATGAATCAAAATATACAATACATAGTTAAAATTAATACTATTACTTTAAATATTCTAATACGCCTAATTTAAGTAGTACCCACAAAACTATCTGTGAAATGTTTAAAATAAAGTAACTAATTATTTAAATTTTGTTTCTTTTTATATTGAAACTCCCTGGTCTCGGCGGCGAGAGAGTGGGAGTCCCCTGCATCGAACGTTGAGAGCGTACCACGCTCCCGTTATTTAGCTTTTAGTTGACATTTGAATATTTATTTTGTAATTTTATTCTTTTTATCTCAGAGCAAATAAAAAACACCAGAGAGAACGTCGTTGAACAGTCAAATGAAGCCGGTTTTTTATACATGTGTGAGTGCGTCGCTGTTGCGCCGCCATAGTTTGACTGACAAGCTAAGGAGTAGTTTCATAGTCAGCTGAATGTGTGTTTAATTGTCTGTACTGTATTTATTTGCTCTGTGCTATTTATTGACATTTTAATATTTGAATTTTATTGTAATTTTAACTTAATCTGTGGAATTTATTGTGGACATTGTCTGGTGAATAAACATTTTCACGTCAAATATTGCCAAGACGAGACTTCAGTTCATGTAGTTCATGTAGCCAAAGTTCTAACTATACACGCCTTAACTCTACAAGCTCTTACTTCACATACCCTACACCTTATTCAATATATGCGGCTTTTCTGTTTTTCTACCTTCAGATGGCGTAAGGTGAAGATTTATAATATTATAACTTTTGATAGTATGAACTGTACTACCTTAAGTCACATTCCACATAATATAAATACAATATAGTACCTATGTAAGTACATGCTGTATATATTAAGGCTATAATTTTTTTTTAATGCAAAAATGTATTATATTATTGAAATAATTATATTAAAGCTATACTTATACAAGCCGTGGTGGCCAAGAGGTAGTGACACCCGCCTTACAATCGTAAGATCGTGGGTTCAAATCCCCGGTCCCGTACCAATGAGTTCTTTGGAATTTATGTACGGAATTTCACATCATTGTCTTTTAGGTGAAGGAAAACATCGTGAGGCAACCTGCATACGTCCGTAGAAGAAATTCGATGGCGTATGTGAATCCACGAACCCGCACTGTGCCAGCGTGGTGGATATGGCCCAATCACCCTTCGTGGGTAGGTTTACGTCCTGCAGTGGATTATTAAAAAAGCTGGTACAGTTACAGTACAGTTATACTTATACAGCTATATTTAAACCTTCTTACTTAGGATTCCCTTATGCATTTTAAAAAAGTGAAACCGCTTTCTAGGCCAGTTGAATATTAAACTTTAAACACTATTAGGTACTTAACTTTGTTCATGTTCTTAACGGGATCATTAACCTTAAACCAAAAGGTGTTTGTGATATGAAAATCTGGTACAAGTAGTAAGTATTACGGAAACAGAAAACCATTGATAAAGCCTTATCTCATGTACACATTAAAATAAAGTTTAATTTTAGTAGGCCTCTTCGCAAATTTTGCTCGTATTTTTGTATATTTTTCACCAACAATATTTTTAGTTATATCATCGGTTCATCTGGCTGGTGAACGTCCTATGCTGCGCTTGTCGATGTGAGTCTCTAATTCGAGAACTTTGCCCACAGTTCCATCGGCGATAGGTCCTTCGAATTGTTTGCTGCCTGCCTAGTTGTCTACTGTCATTTCAACATATTTACTAATCTGCTAGACTATATAAATACTTACATACTTTGGTTCGTCCGCCGGCGAGGTCGAGGACACTCAGGATCTGTTAGAAGATCGGTTAGATTCTCTCCAAATAATCAACCAGCTCAACCCATTAGGGCCACAGGGCACACCCCTTCTGGGGTGTCCGGGCAAGTCTGATCTCCCCCACCGGGTGACGGCCCAAGCCGAGGTCCGTACCTTCTCAGGTGCCCTTGCGCTAGTCACCCTATAACCTGATCTTAGGGCTCAGCCGCCTACCGCGCTCGCCCATGCCCGGTAAGCTGTAGAGGTCTCAGAGGCCAACAGCTTTTAGTCCTTAAAAATAAAATAAAATAAAAAAAAGGTTCGTCTGCGGATTTTCTCATTCCAGATTCAACCTCACAGAGAGACTCCAGGCATTGCGTTCTCCGTAGCCATTAGCTATTTTGAGCTTACTCGTAAGGTCCGCAGTGAAAGAACTCATTACAGTATCCAAGATCCTTAGAACCCTTAATAATAATAATAATCCGAAAGTGCGTTTTATGGTTTATTTGTTACTTACTCATTCACGCAGCAACAGAACAACAGTTTTACATAATTTTTCGCATGGATGTAGTTCAATGAGAGTATCATAGGTTTTTAGGGTTCCATACCTCAAACGGAAAAACGGAACCCTTATCACTTTGTTGTCCGTCTGTCCGTCTGTGTGTATGTCAAGACTCTTTATCTCGGGAACGCGTAAAGATATCGAGTTGAAATTTAAACGTATATCAATAGTCTCTTGCAGTTGTGCAAAAGAAAAACTTCTCAGTTATCGTTTAAAAAAGTTAGAGCCGTTTATGTCGTAAAAACCGCATATTTCGACACTCACAAAAATCAAAACCAACAGGGTACTTCCCGTTGACATAGAACTATGAAATTTGGCGAGAAGCATTGTCTCAGAGTACACATATAGGAATAAATTTGAAAACTGTACATTTTTATTTAAATTACAAAAAAATAGGGCCTCACAATTCACAAAATATGGGTTCACAACTCAAAGCAAGTAAATCGTATCATGTACTCATAGGATATCATATGAAAGAACTTCATTAGCACATGCTAAAACAGGTTTTTAATTATTTTAATAATGTGTAATTTTCGATGTATGACGAGATAAGTGAAAAAAAAATGTCGATGGTTATTCTTACTTCCCAACATTGTGAAATTTTCTGTATTTGTACGGAACCCGCGATGTGCGAGCCTGACTCGCACTTGTCCAGTTTTTATTTATCCAGAAACCATCGACTTGGCATGTTTTCTAGCATGCATTCTAGCTGTAAGGTATACAGTTTTATTTTTTATCAAAAATGGCATAACCAACCAACTAATATTCAAATTATTGTTCATTTTTCAAAAATGACTTAGCTAAAATAGATAAAATTTAAATAAAACCATTTCTGAAGTGTATAATATTAAGTAAGTAATCTACAGTAAGTAATCTATTCAGTAATCTATTAAGTAATCTACAGCCTTTTTTAATAGTCCACTGCAGGACGTAGGCCTACCCACTAAGGGTGACTGGGCCATATCCACCACGCTGGCCCAGTGCGGGTTGGTGGATTCACATACGCCATTGAATTTCTTCTACGCATGTATCAGGTTGCCTCACGATGTTTTCCTTCACCGAAAAGCCAGTGGTGTGAAATTCCGTACATAAATTCCAAAGAACTCATTGGTACGGGATCAGGATTTCAACCCACGACATCACGATTGTAAGGCGGGTGTCACTACCTCTAGACCACCACGGCTTTTTAGTGTATATTATGGTCTCCTAAACAAAATAAATAATCAAAAAATCGGTTCTTAATTGGCGGAGTAATCGTGTAACATACCTTACATACAAAAAATAATATTTATTCAACTTAAGAACCAAATTTTTTGAAATCGGTTAAAAATATCCGAATTGAGAATCGGCTATTTTTTAAGTCGGTTAAAAATTAAGGTTCCTGTGGGAACCCGCGGAGAGAACTAGTAATAACAATTATTTTAACAGGGGTAAAGTCAGAGCAATATGCTAGTATTACACGGAACGTCGGAACGGAGCAGTTCAAACTAAATTGGTTCAGTAGCAAGGTCTAGATAATAATTTCGTCATAATTATAAAACATGAGATGAGTTATCTCCCATAACAGTAACAGCTGATATGTCGAGTTGTGTTACGTTTTGCGAAGTGAAAATATATTTAGAATTTGTTAGTAGTATTTTAAGGTGAAAATGAGTGAAATTAGTTTACCGGCTTTGGCTGAAACGGGTATGTTATTATTTTTAACCGACTCCCAAAGATGGGAATATTTTTGGAGTATGTAAGTCACTGCAAATATACGAGTAAATTACGTCATTGCCCCATTCAATGTTGTGAAATTGTGATGATTCTTTTTGTTTCGTGAATACAATTTTAAAGTATTAGATAACAATTGGGTTTAGATGTTTTTAAACAATTTTAATTATGGCTTAACATTTTCATGTTTTGTGACGGTGTTTATTTTTTTATCGCCCTTATTTCATCTAACCTCTAATTCAACTATTTTATTTACTTTTGACTGTTTCGGTGGCACAGTGGTTATTAGTGACCCTGACTTCTTGGTCAAAGAGGTGTGGGTTCGATTTCCTCCCAGGGCAAGCAAGTATGTGATGAACATAGGTGTTTGCTCTGTGTCTGGGTGTTATTTAGGTACCTGCTAACTTTATATGTATGTATTTTAACTTGGGATCAGATACCTTGCGTAAGATGTCCCTTAATTAAATAAAAATACATTCATTATGGTTTTATTAAGCATCATTTGGCCAATTGTTTCGGGATTTTTTGACTAAATTAGTAAATATCACAAAAAATATGTCTCGTGTCATGTGTAGGTATTGTTATTGTGCGTAAAAGCCGTTGTAGTCTAGTGGTAATGACACCCGCCTTACAATCTTGAGGATTCAAACCCGGTCCCGCACCAACGAATTCCTTGGATTTATGTACGAAATTTTACACCACTGACTTTTCGGTGAAGAAAAACATCGTGAGGCAACCTGCACACGTCCAAGGAAGAAATTCCATGGCGTATGTGAACGTGTGTGGGCCAGCGTGGTGGATATGGCCCAATTACCCTTCATGGATATGCCTACGTCCTGCAGTGGACTATTAAAAAAAGGCTGGTACAGTAATACAGTACAGTGGTACAGTCGCAGCGGCAGTCGGTGCGCAATGCCTAGTTGACTAGTTATAGATAAGAACCTGTTCCGTCGTGGGTACCTACAGACAGCTGATCTGTGCGTTCGCGCGTTGTTTGCTTTGTCGAATTAGTTCTTCGTTATCATTTAACATGTATTTGATGATCTTTTTGTAAGTTTATATGCATTGATATGTATATAGGTATATTTGTTTATGCATGAAAATGTATCTTGTAGCACATAATATTTAATACTGTTAATATAAGAGAACTAGATTGTCTAGACAAACCTAATCTAGGTTTTAAGACAATGTATGAACGAGTTATCTATCATTGTAATTTATCAAATACTTAAATAAAAAAAAATAGGTTTATTATTTGCATTTGTGTGAGACAATAAATTATAAGGACTGTAAACAACACCAGACACCGTTATAACTTCACTAAATCACTTCACAATAAAGTCAAACGAATTATTGTGGATAAATTTTTCACAGAAAAACAATTCAACTACGAAGTTAAGCACAAAGAAAATGTAAATACTACATGAAAAAATACAAATGTAAAAAAAAATCTTTCACAGAAATCGCACGCGTGGCGCACGCGACAAACTTGGGCTAAAGTTTTGAAGCGATAGAAACGAATCGCATACTTAACCATATTTTTTTATCCCGTTCGCACTTACACAGATCTTTAAAGCTCGCTTCTGTAGTAACTTGGTCTATAATTTACGCATAGGTACAATAATGGATATAAAAAAAGAGACAGTAAACCACGCGTCATTTTTTTCAAACATTCCTTACAATTCGCTTTTTTTTCTTTCTGTGCCGCGTATGGTCAGTTCGATGATTGTGTTAATGTTTTATTTTATGTTAATATTGAATGAAAATTAAAATCATTTATCTATTTGACCATTGTCGAGCAGGTGGTATGATAATTTTTATTATCTATACACATTACACGTGTTAGAGCAAGGCCAAACGAGCGTCGGTAGCGGAAGTGTGCCCAAGCGTTCTCGCAATACCAACGCAGTTGCGCAGAGGAGGAACACCCCAGAGTTTTTAGTGGGTACACCGCTTTAGGTGGGATTCCCACATAACCACCCTGCCTCCCCCCTCCGGGGTGAGGTGGTATAGTATCTATAATAGTCTGTGGGTGGTATAAAGGATTTTCCCTGGGAAAAAAAGGCCTAACGAGCGTAATTTTATGAGATGTCAGTGGCGTCAATAGTGGTCTGTGGGTGGTATAAAGGATTTTCCCTGGGTAAAAAAGGCCTAACGAGCGTAATTTTATGAGTTGTCAGTCGCGTTAATAGTAGTCTGTGGGAGGTATAAAGGATTTTCCCTGGGTAAAAAAGGCCTAACGAGCGTAATTTTAAGAGCTGTCAGTCGCGTTAATAGTAGTCTGTGGGAGGTATAAAGAATTTTCCCTGGGTAAAAAAGGCATAACGAGCGTAATTTTATGAGTTGTCAGACACGTTAATAGTAGTCTGTGGGAGGTATAAAGGATTTTCCCTGGGTAAAAAAGGCCTAACGAGCGTAATTTTAAGAGCTGTCAGTCGCGTTAAACATCAGTCCCGTAATTTCGGTTTCATAAGTGAAATTTAAAATACCAGTCCACTTATTTTCGGTCACCGTGTGGCACTGATAGAACTTTAGTGTGAAACCGAATGCAGCCTAAATTCTGCAACTCAATTTACGCGATTTACAACTGAAATAAAATTATTTAAAACTTTTTGAAATAAAACGGTTTAACGTACAAACAGCTAAAAAATAATAACTCTAAAATAAAATCATGGAGCCTTCGCCTAGAAGATTTCATCATGTACGTAGTGCCCCACGATTTTATTTTTGGGTTATTATTTTTTAGTTGTTAGTTCATAAACCGTTTTATTTCAAAAAGTTTTAAATAATTTTATTTCAGTTGTAAATCGCGTAAATTGAGTTGCAGAATTTAGGCTGCATTCGGTTATTAAAATAAAATTGGTTAAAATTTTATGTTTTTAGTTGTTATTTTATCACTAAAAACTGTGTTCTACATGAAAATACCTTTCGTTTGATACATATTCTGAGGGGATTGTGTAAAAAAATGTAATCCGCCGTATTGTGGCGGTGGCTATATAGTATTTACGCTAATACTGAATACAAATAATTGTATTGTTATCGAAATTTAAACTTTGTAGGTATCAAATATCATATCAATCTGTCCACGGAAAGAGGGTCAAATTTCAATTACTAGGTTTGACCCAAAAATCGGGCAAGTTAAATAAAAACGTTTATAAATATGCTTATTTGGCTTTTCCCTTACCATTGCGAAACGTAGTATAAGTACCTATTATGATTTTTGGAAATCTAATGGTTTTGTACAGAAACTTGCAAATCCATAGATGATTTGGTAACTGTAGCCGATGCAAGTTAGTTCTACTTTCTATTGAACTCAGTCAATTCTATTTCCGTTAAACACACTTAAAATATAAGTAATATGTTCGAACCGTCATTTTAAAGCATAACTACATAATCCATCCAGCGTGATCCTGCGGTCTTAATGAGGTCATCCGTCCACCTTGTGGGTGGACGTCCTACGCTGCGCTTGCCGGTACGTGGTCTCCACTCTAGAACTTTTCGACTCCACTGGTCATCAGTCCTCCGCGCTATGTTCCCTGCCCATTGCCTTTTCAACTTGCTAATCCGTTGAGCTATGTCGGTAACCTTGGTTCTTCTACGGATCTCCTCATTCCTGATTCGATCCCGCAGAGAGACTCCGAGCACAGCTCTCTCCATAGCTCGTTGGGCTACTTGGAGCTTACTGATAAGACCCATAGTGAGAAACCACGTTTCTGTACTATAAGTCGTCACTGGCAACACACACTGGTCGAAAACTTTCGACTTGAGGCACTGAGGTATGTCGGACGAGAAGACGCTACGAAATTTTCCGAACACTGCCCATCCGAGTTGGATTCGGCGATTGGCCTCTTTGTTGAAGTCGGACCTACCTAGCTGGACTACTTGTCCTAACATAACTAACATAACATAACTACATACGTAATACTAAAAGCACGTACGATAATGGTTCTGTAGGTGTTCAACTTTACAATACGTACAAAACATCGCAGCAATTTCACCTATTATGTAATATCCGAGCTCATTCCACGGGTAAAGAGACATCGCGCGATACGAGTCTAAATTGCTTTCCCTTGTACGTTAGATTAAATTAGATATTACTTTTAATTAAAAGTAGAAACTTGAATGTCTCACCCTACTTTAGGATGGTGCTTACCTACCTTGAGATAGTATTAAAGTGCTGAGGCGTTTACGTAACTATTAGTGCTTTGGAATTTTTGGAGATTGTTTTGTTTTATTTGGTACCAGCTTTCTGTCTCAGCTTCGCCCGACTACGAATGAATTATGCATAATATTATATTAATAGTCTACATAAGCCGTGGTGGTCTAGAGGTAGTGACACCCGCCTTACAATCGTGAGGCCGTGGGTTCAAATTCCGGTCCCGTACTAATGAGTGCTTTGGGATTTATGTACGGAATTTCACACCACTGGCTTTTCGGTGAAGGAAAACATCGTGAGGCAACCTGCATATGTCTGGAGAAGAATTTCAATGGCGTATGTGAATCTATCAACCCGCACTGGGCCAGCGTGGTGGATGTACCCTAATCACCCTTCGTGAGAAGACCTACATCCTGCAGTGGACTATTATAAGGCTGATACAGTCTACATAATAGATAGTAAAGACCACATTGTAATCTGTTGTGTAGTTTAAGCGTAAGTACACACAGTCAGAAACACAAAAATGGTGACTGTGTGACCATTTTTGTGTTTCTGTGGTGTGTGACCGAAGGGTTTTAAAATAGAAGCGAAGAGAAGTCAAATTCGATCATATATTATATTTTAAATTACGTTTTTTGATACCTATTTACAACGCGGTCACATTAACTAGACGCTTGACCATGTGACGTTATTTTGGCGCTCAAGTACGGTGTGCAAAAAAAACCGGCCAAGTGCGAGTCGGACTCCCGCACGAAAGGTTCCAAACCATCTTCTATAAAAGATAAGTTTCTACCTGTTTATTAAGATCGAGTAAAAATTGCTTAAAAATTAATGCGATGCGTCGAGTTAATGTGACTGCGTTATATATTTAAAAATTGAGACACATCAGCCAGCCGAGTATTCACAAGTATTAAGAAAATATTAATAAAACCACATAGGTACAATATGAACTTTAGTTTTATTTTTCGGTATTAGAATAATTATATCATGGGGTTATCATATTACTAAATAAAAAAATAAAATAAATAAATATTGGGGGACATCTCACACACGGTCTCTGACCCCAAACTAAGCAAAGCTTGTGATATCGTTGCCAGAGACTGTTATACTACTTATACATATTTTAAATACATACTTATTTAGATAGTACCTAAATAACACACAGACACAGAGCAAACACCTATGTTCATCACAAAAATGCTTAACCTGGGTGGGGATGGAACCCACGCCTCTTTGATCCAGAAGTCAGGTTCACTAACCACTGAGCCACCGAGGCAGTCAGATGGACTTCAGCTGTACCTAAAATTGTCAAGTGATCTGACTAAGATCGATGATGAGAATAATAAGGAGGACTGGTAAAAATAAAGAAGTCTAGCGAAAGAAGAGAAAAATATCGGAATGCAGAGATATTTGGCAATTTTTTATTGAAGAGAAGAGAAGATTAAAGATAATTTGTTTTATTTTTTTGCAAAATATGGCACAACCGACTTTAATCGAGTACAAAGTTCGAATAGTTCGCTCGAGCTGACGTATAGAACTTTTAGATTATATTTGATTTTTTTAGAAACGGCTCAGCAGATTTCGATAAAATTTTCGATAAATGGGAGTATAATATATTATAATATAATAATTCGGGAGTATCCCCTCTTGAACTAAAAATATATATTTTTGATTCGGTTCAAAATTGACGATGATATCGATTTATATACACAAAAAATACATACAGACGAACATACAACCTCCTTTTTTAAGTTCCTTTTTTCAGTTAAAATGCAAACAAAACCACAGAAATCATATCAATCTCGCTAAACCTTTTTACAGGAAGCAAATAAGACACGTAGGCTAACACCTAAACAACTAAAGTAATATTGTGAAAATATTGTGAAATGATAACACCCACTTAATTATCTTTTGACGCAAATTCTGAAGTATGATAATTTTACAGGAAAGTCCGACATCTAAACACATTCCTTCGTTTTCAAAGGTATTTGGGAATAAGAAAGTTTCTATACCTAATACAGGTGACTATACCTCGTAAAACATAGCTTGATACGCGAGACATTGACTTTGACATACCTACTCGTAATGACTCACGCACATCAAGTACCTTATTTTTTATAGTCAAAGTATTCGGTTTACAATGTTGTACTTCATACTTGTGCATCTCGACCATGAAGTACAGCATTGTGTATGGAACATTTTGAGTATAAAAAATATGGTACTTGATCTGCGTGAGTCAATACGCGTATGTCAATGTCTTTGTCTCGCGTATCAAGCTATGTTTTACAAGGTATAGTTATTGAGGGTGAAGTGGTAATATACAGGGTTATTTCTAATCAATTAGCATCCTTTTAGGGGCTTATTCTGTATATCAAAACTAACAACTTTTGTTCTGCGACTTTTGGCAAAACTAAAAAAAAAACAGCTGTTCCATACATTTGATCGCAGGTCGCAGGTGTACGATATATTTCTATGGAACATCATTTTTTTTTAGTTTTGGCAAAAGTCGCGGAACAAAAGTTGTTAGTTTTCATATAAAAAATAACCCCCTAAAGGAATGCTAATAGATTAGAAATAGTCTCTTTATAATATAAACTCTTTTTTGAATGGTTTTGTTTACAATGTTGATTATGAGGGTCAATGTTGAATGTTTATGGTCAAGTCATAAGGTATTGGTACTTTGCTGTCTGTACTATGTATCAGCCTTTTGATAGTCCACTGCAGGACGTAGGCCTACTTACAAAGGGTGATTGGACCATATCCACCACGCTGGCCCAGTGCGGGTTGGTGGATTCACATACGCCATCGAATTTCTTCTACGGACGTATGCAGGTTGCCGCACGATGTTTTCCTTCACCGAAAACCCAGTGGTGTTAAAATTCCGTACTTAAATTCCGAAGAACTCATTGGTACGGGACCGGGATTCAAACCCACGACCTCACGATTGTAAAGCGGGTGTCACTACCACTCGACCACCACGGCTATACTAGACCACAACGGCTATCGCCGTCATTTTGACGTTTTTTAGTCTAGTATAGTTGCAGTTTCTCGAAACCCAAAGATCTTTACTATACTATATACGAAAGCATAAAATTAAATATAAATCCCTCCGATATTAATCACTGTTCCCTAGAGAAAATCACTAGCATTTTGAATTCTCCGAATTAATCAGAATCGGGTTTAATATTTCACTAATAAATTGGTTTCGTATTAAAATAACTCTAGAATAATT
Organism: Hypomecis punctinalis; assembly: GCA_949316475.1. Taxonomy (NCBI): domain Eukaryota; kingdom Metazoa; phylum Arthropoda; class Insecta; order Lepidoptera; family Geometridae; genus Hypomecis; species Hypomecis punctinalis. Next base: position 19,098,895 of record OX438813.1, read on the forward strand.
TTGGACTACAAATTGAAGGGGTATTTACGTTAAAATTTCCGTAAATAAGTGCTCAGATTTATTTATTTTTGGTGGTGTTGCCAGGCGAATGTTATACGACACGCTATTTATTTTACTTTTTTGAACTTTTTTAGTGGCTAGCGTATGCTATCTAAAGTATCATATATTGAATTAAGGAAAAAGATTGAACACTTGCAATTCTCTAAGATTTAGTAATTGTGTCCCTCATTGTAAACAATTTTTACTACTTACTTCCCCGAAAACGCGAAAAAAACCGGCTGAAAAAATTTCATTAGAAAATCTTACTAAAAAGCTAAGACTCTAAAGAATGATAAAACAGCTGATTAAATTAAATTAAATTGCATATGTTGACCAATTCAATCACCCGTCGTGGGTAGGCCTACGTCCTGGAGTGGACTATTACAAATAGCTAGCACATTCTAATTACCTACAGCCTTGGACAAAAGCATTAGGCACCCTGTATTATTACTATATTTTCTAAACTTATTTCCCTCCTTTTTGGCATTTTTAACACAATTAGGTGTCAATTTAATCACATCAACAGAAATGAAAGCTTGTTTACTTGTTAGAGTCCAGAACACAAGTGACCAAACATTGACTGATAAGAACCGATAAAAACGGAGTCCTTTGTTTTCGGTCACCAGGTGGTTTATGACCGTAACAAAGAGCCGCTTAATATACTAAGAAGTTATTTATGACCCCGGTAAGTCATTAAAGATAAGCACTCAGTTATTGGTTTTGTAGTAAACATGCATTTTGATTTTTTAAAGGTGCCTAATACTTTTGGCCAAGGCTGTACATTACAACTGACATAATTTAGCTGTATTTTAATCACACAATTTCTATATTTAGCTGATAATTTGTCGTTTTATGTTTTGTTTCGATGCTTGTAATAAAGGTTAATAAGATGGATAAACAAATATATATTGTTCTGTAAATTAGACAAATTCAAATCAATACCTTGTTTATATTTTTTTGTGTGTCTTATTAGATCGGCCAGCGCCAGCAAAGTCCAGGCTTCCTATGCAAGAAATCAACTCCGCGTACAAAGCTAGCAAGTTTGGCCTATTTCATATAAAGCTACTGTCTATAGCTTTCATTGGATTCAATGCAGGTACAAAACATAATAATATATTAATGACTACTTTTAAATCATCATCTTCTTGTCCTTCTTTATTCCTAAGCGGGGTCGACACAGCACAGTTCCTTTACTATCATACGTCATCTCATCGTCTACTTCTTTTTCTATTTCACTTTATCATACGTCATCTCATCGTCTACTCCTTTCTCTCGCATGTCTTCCCTTTCATAAAATTTATTCACTTAAATTCATACTTAAATATTCAGTAATACATTTACTTTGACCAGAGAAAGTATTACGGGATTCACCTAGTTTTATTGATTGTAGTTAAATTTTTTCTCCGATTTCAGTGAGTGTTCAACTATCTACTTAGGTACTTACAAACAAACAACAACACTTTATTAGACAACCACATTACATAAAAAACAGATTATAAGGACAAAAACAAAACAATAGGTCTCTAATTGGCGGCCTTATCGCTTTAAGCGATTTATTCCAGGCTTCTACCCACTAAGCATGAAATTTGCAATTAGTTGTAGAAAGTTTGTATATGGCACATTAAATTTGTGTATACAAATTTTGTAACTTTCAGACATCATGTTGCAGGAACATGTCAGTTACATAGATCTGATTGTTAGGTTGAAACTTATTAAAAGTTATTTAGTTATGTTACTGTTATATTTCTTATGAAAGTCGACATTTCAACTTTGCAGGCCTCCCAAATATACCTAAATGTAAAACTTAACATTGTTGCAAAAATGTAATTGGGACATTACAAATAAAACTTTGCAGCAATATAATATTACTAACTTCACTGTCTGGCATTGCCTGTACCTTACAAATGAAAGTAACTGAAATGTTATACTGTAACATCGTGACAATACGTCTTTTGTAATATTATTTTTTCAATTTTCCTACAAAGTTACGAATTGTTTTCCTTATTAACATAACCTATGTAATGTTGCTGGAACTTGATTTTTGAAAATTGTGTATAACTGTAGAAATTCTTAGTTAACTTTGAAAAACTAGATGGCGTTAGCATCACACATTGATATTCTGCATCGCGGTGGTGTTGAGATTTGCAGAAATTAGTACATTTATTATTTATACTAATAAGCTATTTTTTTTCATACTTTTCCAGGTGTTCTGGTCAGCAATACTACTTCATATCTACTGCCGATGGCAGAATGTGACCTGAAAATGAGCTTGCTACAAAAAGGGTTACTAAATGCTATACCATATTTGGGTAAGATAATTTTATGATTTTTTGATAAATCATAGTGACCTAGAAGTGCCCTTGCCTAACAATTGTAACATTCTGGGTTCAAATCCCGGCATAATTGAGTGCTATGGAAGTTATATACCTACCTTACATTTTCAGCTACTAGCCTTTTGACAAAGATAAACATCGAGAGCCAACCTGCATAATGATATACGAAAAAACAAAACAAACATATCTAAACCTTGAAATTGTAAGATTCTGGGTTCAAATCCCGGCATAATTGAGTTTTATGGAAGCTATACCCTATACCATGCATTTTCACGCTACTAGCCTTTTGACAAAGATAAACATCGAGAGCCAACCTGCATAATGATATACGAAAAAACAAAACAAACATATCTAAACCTTGAAATTGTAAGATTCTGGGTTCAAATCCCGACATAATTGAGTTTTATGGAAGCTATACCCTATACCATGCATTTTCACGCTACTAGCCTTTTAGCAAAGAAAAAAAACATTAGGAGATAACCTGCATAATGTAATATACATACTCGTAATGTCCGAAAAAAAATCAGACATATCTAACACAGACACATCTGTACACAAATGAGTATTGTATTCCTCTTTCCACCACCACTATACCACCAGCTATTTCCTAACTGTACCAGTGTAGATAAAGCTTAAACTGCTATCCAATCTCAAAATACCTGTATAGAGCCCTAGTTAAAGTGACTTTTCTCAATCAAACCTTGAAGTTGTCGAATAGAAAAAATACACAATATTCTCAAAACTAAACGGTAGAGGATTCAATTACTCAAAACACAATTCAAAAAACTTCGCTCGATAGAAAATAAACGCGAAGATCTAGAAAAAAATCATGTTTACTCGTATGTCTAACTGACTCTAATTGAGTCTACCCGTCACCACGGTCGATGCAACTCGGCTGAAACGTCGGGATGATGAGGTATTTATTTATCTCGTAATTTTAGTGCGCGATTAGTCCCGTAGTATAAAATAATAATGTGTTCAAATCGCAAAAGTTTAAAAACAAAATTCACGTTTCCTAAGAAAGTTGTGTTTTTGAGCACTTTTCTACGCGTTTACATATTTTTTTTTTAAATTTGTTATTTATGCGCATTAATTGAACTAAGTACAGCTCTCATCCATAAAATTTTGGAAAAAGTGGTGATACCAATTTAATTTGGATTTTTGAATGCAAAAATCCGGCAAAATCGGGGACGCATTGGTTTTCACCCCTCACATGAAAAAATTACGCTGATATACGCTTTCATTGTTTTTCGAAGATATTTCTGTAGTTAACGTTCCACTACTATTTCATATTAGAGATCAACAAATTCATGTATACAATCAGACCATAAAATAGTTTAAATTTATGAAAGAATCTATCGAGACGAAAGGTCACTTCTCGAAAATTTATTAAAATATCGGCAAAAACTAGTCAACAAACTGATCACAAGCTGAAAATTTCCAATTTCAAACTCTTCAACTTAAATATGAAAACTTTGAGAACCAATTGACATGATGGCAAAACTTGAATGTGATGAAAGGTTGGGCGCGTATTAAATAGATATTTCATATTTCATTTTTACGCGAAAATTGATATTTATATTAATAATATTCATTTTTTCGGTGTCAATAAATTTCAGTAAATAGCTTCTAAGTAAGCGAGTACAGATCTGTTCACTCACGAAGGCGCGCCCCTCCATATTTATTGAATGTGAAGTTGTACGTACACTATCGTACCCTCTAACCTAAGTGATCATATTTTATATTTTTTTACTGTCTGTACTATTAGCCTTTACACGAACACTAAGGCGTTGTGTACAAACGAGGTCTACGCGTATAAATACAAACCAATAATTTACTGTGGAGGGGCGCGACTTCGTGAGTGAAACGGTCTGTACCGTAGACTGAACGTCTGTTTAAAATCAAAAAGAGTGTAGTCAAACACAAAACGTATCCTATATTTAAAAAATAATCGGTCTATTACGAGTCGGACTCGCGCGCGAAGGGTTCCGTACTATATGGGGGCTTCCCTTAAAATATTTTATTTTAATAATTTTTTTTTGAATGGATTATATACAACTTGACATTCTGTGAATATTTCAAGCATCTTCATGTTACCATTATTAATATCGAGCAAAAATCACGTTTCTTCTATGGGAGCCTCCCTTAAATAGTTATTAAATTTTAATTTCATTAATTATTTTTAAAGAAAATATTTAACTAAATATTCTGTGAATATTTCAAGCATCTACTTGTTACCGTTATTCATATAGAGTGAAAAATGGCTAAAAATTCAGGTTTGTTGTATGGGAGCCCCCCTTAAAAATTTTTTTTTTCTATTTTTAGTATTTGTTGTTATAGCGGAAACTGAAATACAACATCTGGGAAAATTTGAACGTTCTAGCTATCACTGTTCCTGAGATACAGCCTGGTGACAGACGGACAGACAGTTCCGTTTTTACCTTTTGGGTACGGAACCCTAAAAACGTTAACCAAGCGTAATTTTAAAATGTTTTTGATGAGATATTCTGAAATAAATTGTTATTTCAGAAGTGCTACTCTATTTCTTAGTATCTTTGTATTTTGGATATCTTACATTAATATCGCATACTTTTTAGTTAGTCCATAATTAAAAAAGTAGATTTTTATAATATAATCAGTGATTATATAACTTGTGGACGGCAGCCAAAATTCCTTAAATGCATTTAAATTTCAGTATAATTACGCTATTTCATAACCGTGCATAGGTAAACATTACCGAATAGCATATTGATAGAACTAATTGAATTAAATACGGTAACCAAGTAAACAGTCCGTCGGTTCGTCAAATATTAATCAGCTGGCGGATTATCATGCAGCTTAATGCAAAGAAACATTTTATTGATGCGACATGTCGCAGCGTTGCGACATGTCGCAGTGTTTTGCGACGAGCTTGTGTCACTGTGCGAAAAAAAATTAAAAGCGCCTAAAAATATTAGACGATACAAAAATGTTAGTGGGTTATGTATGTGTGTTATTATATCAATGTTTTTACACCGGTAATCTATGGGTTAAATATACGCTTAAGTCTCTAAATGCATTACGGGTGCAGTATAATAACATATTTAGGATGTTAATAGGGCTGCCTCCATACTGCAGTGCTTCGGGAATGTTTGCAGATGCAAGAACCGATGGTTTTGCTGCAATTATGCGCAAAAAATATTATCATTACTGAAAAGGGTGAGAGGCAGCCAGAATAGTATTTTAAATAAAATAAGTAATAAGTATGATTGTCCAATTATACAGCATTGGATACAATCTATAATTCCCGATTTAAATAAAGCGTATCAAGTTAGGCAATTATATAAGTTCAATTAATAAACTAATTATTGTAAGTTGTTAAGATGATTTTATAATGAATTTTAAGTAACATTGTGATGGCATCGTTTCTGTTGTGTTAAGTCAGGAATTGCGGCAGATTTGGTTGCCTATTTTGTCTTTTGTAGCAGAGCGAAAGAAAATTTTTGTTTCAAAGAATGTTTTTGTATTGTTAGCTTACTTTACTTTATTATTGACTTGAACAGTCAACACTACTGATGTCAAATTATATTATTTTTGTGTATTTCTGTGAAATACTTTGTATAGATCTTAGTTATCTGAAAATAAAGATTTATTATTATTATATCAAAATAATCGGCTAAGTGCGAGTTGGACTCGCACACGAAGGGTTCCGTATCGCACGTTTTTTGTGTGGGAGCTCCCCTCAAATATGTATTACATTATAATTTATTTTTGAAGTGAATATACGACTATATAATTTTCTGTGAATATTTGAGACGCCTACATGTTACCGTTATTAATATCGAGCGAAAAACGGTGAAAAATTAATATTTATTTTGTTCAGTCTTTAGTATTTCTTGTTATAGCGGCAACATATTATGTACATCATTTGTGAAAAGGTGACGTCCACATGTGGTATATTATTCAGAGAAAAATCGAACCAAGATGATATATACATCATTTGAAAGCTTGTTATATGGGCTTCCCAAAAATATTTAATTTAGATTTTTTCACCCCTCCAATTTTTTTTAAATGCGAAAAATAAATTGTATGAAAAATAACCATACAGCTTATTATGTTTTCTAGTTTAGCAGTAATAAAGTGCATCTATCGTTATTTTACTTGCATTCGTAGCTGATTCTTCCACACTCATCTCTTAATTTGCTAAAATTAAAAATTATAACCTACTAGTGTGACCAGTTAGTAGGTACAATGTGACAAAAAATCACTTAAAATGAATGTCTAATTAGTAAAAATCGTTTTATTTAACAATTTGGAGGTTACTTAATCAGGGCTGCTAGAGATAAACTACCTATTGAGCGAAATATATTTATTATTTCGAAAAAAATCAAAATTAATTTTTAAAAAATCGGAGGGCTCTTTTTTGTTTTTAACTGTTGTAATAGACTCAGAAAAATATGAACTTTCTCGAAATGTACCGAGTGTTGTGGTTCGAATTTTTGATTATTATTATACCAGCCTCCATACATTTTGTGGACATGTCCTTTCAACTGTCTAGCCAATAGCAGTTCATGCGATCCTGGTGACAGACAGACAAGGACGGACGGACAGTTAGTAATAGGGTCCCGTTTTTACCCTTTGGGTACGGAAGCCTAAAAATTGGAATTTTTGAAGCATATACTGTACTGTATCAGCCTTATAATAGTCCACTGTAGAACGTAGGCCTACCCACGAAGGGTGATTGGGCCATATCCACCACGCTGGCCCAGTGCGGATTGGTGGATTCACATACGCCATCGAATTTCTTCTACGGACGTATGTAGGTTGCCTCACGATGTTTTCCTTCACCGAAAAGCCAATGATGTGAAATCCCGTACATAAGTTCCAAAGAAACTCATTGGTACGGGATCGGTTTTGAATTCTTGCTAATATTAGAGAATTGATTTTTGTTTTGTAATTTGTTGGAGATCTAATTTGTTGCGAAGCCCATGTCCAGCAGTGGACTTCCTATGGCTGAAATGAACGTACGAACTAAGTCGATTTTTGGCCGACGAAACGGAGGGGTACCTACTCAATTTGACGCGTATAAGTAATTTTTTTCATGTTATAACTTTTTACATAGTGATTCGTTCTCTTTTATAGAAAAGAATATACTTCGAAATTGGTCCTATTTAAGTTGTATCGAAATCGGCTGAGCCATTTTTGATAAATCAACAATAATGTGAAAAATGCTACCTCGATCGGTGTGAAACATTCACGAATTATGTACACGGTTGAAGTCGGTCATGCTATTTTTTGCGAAAAATAATTTGGCTCAACGTATTAGCATTGCCATTCAGCGTGGCAATGCTGCCAGCATGCTGGGCACGCTGCCAACTGGCAGTGGGCTTGAGCATTTGGATTATCTTTAGACCTTCAAGGGTCTGTGGATGATTCAATAGTAGTGTAGGTAGTTTTAGCATATAAAGTAGTTTTGTATCATATTGTAGTTAATAAAGGCACTTTAGCCCGTTAAAATTTATGTAATAGTACATTGTGATATAAGTGCGGTAAGTTGAAAATTACAGCCGACGCGATATTGCTATAAATAAGCAGAGGCTGTAATTTTCAGAGCGCACGTATGTCATACGACGTTTTATAACATATTTGCGAGGAAATTAATAAAACTCTGACTTTCTTAAACGAATAAATCTTTAATTACCTACTTGTTAAAGCAGTTATAGAAATTTGAACAATTTTTAAAAGTGATTGTTACGTTGCCTGAATATTGACCACTTTTCTGACATAAAAACTCTTTGCTAAGATTTTAAAAAGTATCGTTCATTTTTAGACGGAGTATCTTAAAAATCAGTGTTTTTTACTTTATTAAAAAAAAAACTCGTGCGTTTTACATTACAATGACGCAGAAGTGCGTAATGTTATAATACATTACGATATTGAAATTGGTGTAATTACAGCAACTTTACAAGCAAATATGTTATAAAGGAATTTATATACTCTAGTCTATTTTACTACACTACTGTTCTAATCAAATTGACTAAAATGTATCTTGGTTAAAATACGACGCGAGTATGTTAAACAAGATAACAGCGATAACATTATTTACGTTTCGATTGTTAAGTAGTGTATCTAGTATATATAATGTAGGTGGCATATTCTATGGTATTTGTACTTACATTTCATCACGCATAAAACTATCAAACAAAAATATTAGGTCTCTCTACTCTGCTCTCGAAAATATTGATTTTTTATTTTATTTTTTATTTATTTATTAGGCTTCACATTGATAACTGAATTAAAAGAAACATCAATTACTTACATCATACTAACTTCGACTAAGTGAGACATCTTTCTAAGGAAGCACTATGTGCAATATTTTTTACTAAGTACCTAGCAAATTATTACTAAACCAAATTAAAAATTACAATCACACAAATTATTGGATATTACCTATTAATTAAATTGTTATTTTGTACCGTGAGAGTTAGAAAACAGGGTTGGCACTTTCTGTCATAATTGAGTTTAAGTTAATTTTGAACTTTCTTAGAGTGTCTCCAAAAATATCGAACAAACTATTTTTTTGGTATTTATTTAAAAGCCTACTTACTCTGGGGACTGGCGTTGTGACGAGTAGGTAAGTGTGTGAGCTTTATGTACATAAAAAAATAATTTAGGGTACTTCCCGTTGACATAGAACTATGAAATTTGGCGAGAAGCATTGTTTCAGAGTACAGTGAATAAATCTGAAAACTGTACATTTTTATTTAAATCACAAAAAAATAGGGCCCCAAAATTCACAAAATATGGGCTCAAAATTCAAAGTGAGTAAATCGTATCATGTTAGGTATCATTTAAAAGAACTTCATTAGCACATGCTAAAACAGGTTTTTAATTATTTTAACAACGTGTTTGTACGGAACCCTCGATGTGCGAGCCTGACTCGCATTTGCCCGATTTTTTTTCTTTTCTCGATCGACCACTTTATCCCTCTGGTCTATGTGTTGCGACCAGTCGCAGCAGAGACCGTAATACTCTATTGAGCGTTATTAATTAATCCAATGCATCGATGGCATTGCAATCAATGGTAGATAAATGATCTAATGTGTTAACCCAGTTGTTACGGATATCCCTTTTTTCGGAGGATCGTTCTGATTTTTTGTATTCGGTCTAATTATAGGCTTACTATAAAAGGAAAAATAAATAAAAAATTGTAGGTGTTACGGAAAAGCTGGAAAATGGTGTTTGATATACGGAACGCTAGTAATATGTACTGCTATAAAGCAGATGTACCGTAAACATTAAAAATATATATTTTAGCTGTTTAGGTAGGTAATAAAATACAAATTAATCTATAATTAAAAAAAAATATTGTTAATTTTTTTAGGAACACCAATTACTTAGGTAGGTAAGTATTAAAAACCTAAAAATAATTTAATCAGCTTGTGTGTGATAGGTTTCCAAGCAAACTTTTGGGTGTAACGAGGCATTACATTTTACAAAAAAATATATATCATTTTTATTGCACACAGCACATTGCAACTGTTCCGTTCTATACTCGTACTTGATTAGCAATGGGATATCCGGGAAAAGCACCATTTCTTGCCACGAATGGAAGTATGATATAAGCCAATGTTTTGGTCAGATCTATTTACGCCTCTCATGTAGGTAAGACTAGTAAAAGCTAGAAAACTTTCCCAACAGCAAAATAGATACATCCAAATTGATCAACCTCGGAGCATGACAACCTCGGATTCTGAAGAAGCATCGCTACATCTTCATTAGAACTTTACGGTACAGGTACAGCTTGAAAGCCAGGCAGGCCAGGAGGACATCAAAAATTTTTCAAGGAACTTCACGCTATGATGGTCACATAAAATGAAGTACAGAATGGAACAGTTGCGATGTTATGTGTGCCATAAAAATGCTGTTTTTTTGTGTAAAATGTAAAGTCTCTTTACACCCCAAAGTTTGTTTCGAAACCTATCACACACATGCTGAGTAAATTATTTTGAGGTAAGTACTTACTACATACCTACTTACGTAAAGTGGTGTTCCTAAAAAAATAAAATAAATATTTTATTTATTTAAAGAGTAATTTGTATTTTGTTACCTGTTTAAACTTCTAAAATATATTGTTTTAAATATTTACGGTACAACTGCTATATAGCAGTACATATTACTATCGTTTGATATACGGAACATCAAATTTATAGACAAATAAGTGACATAAATTGTTAGAGAATAAATAAACATATAAACTTATATTAAAGATAATACTATAAATATTAATATATTTACAACAATTACCCAATATAAATACAATTTATATTATCTAATTACCTCGAAACACTCATGACAAATAAACACGAATTATCAACACTTATAAATTTTACACGTGCAACTCAAACTAGAACAAACCACGTCTATTCGACAAAGGGATCATCCAGCTATCACAAACAATAAACAACGACATTTGAAACTATCGACGTTTTGTTTAATATTTTTTATTGTTCATTGATCCGTATATCAAACGCTAGTAACAAGTGGGTTAATTGTGTCGCTGTGTGAAGCTTATCGTGATTGATCGGTTCCGTTGGATGATTCGTTTAATGCACTTACAATCTTGCGTCGATTAGGATAGTAAGACGGTTTAGCTGTTGATGAAACTTTGATGCGATATCAAAAGTTTAGAGGTTAAAGGGAATCGGACGCGAGGACCACAGCGTGGTTTTGATCAGAACAAATGTTTACTTTATGGGTAAGATCACTGCTTTAAGTATTAACAACATGACCACCAGAAATACATTTTGTACAAAACACGTAATATTTAATGCGTTCTTCATGAAGTTCTTTTTGACCGACGAACCACCGGAGGAGGTAAACAATTCGACGCGTATATGTAGATTTTTTTTAGGTATAACTACGCATAACTTTTTTCGTAGAGGTCCGATTTCAATAATTATTTTTTATTGAAAAGAATATACATTGAAATTGGTCCCATTTTAAATTTATCGAAATCGGCCGAGCCATTTTTGATAAATCGACAATAATGTGAAATATGCTACATCGATCCGTGCGAAATATTCGCGAATCCTGTACACGGGTGAAGTCGGTCATGCTAATTTTTGAAAAAATAATCTTGTAATTTAGATGGTAAGTTTATTTTATTAACAATTTGACTCTTATATCTTTATTTTAATGTACAATTATAACTCCAAAATATATTACCATGACCACCATAAATACTCTTTGTACAAAACACGTAACGTTTAAAGCGTGTTCAGTTCTTTTTATTTATATGGTAAGTTTTTTTAATTACCATTTGACCCTTATATCTATATTCTAATGTAGAATAATAACTCATTTTTACCTATGTTTAAAATTGGTTACAGCCTTCAAGGTCTTATTTCGTTTTTACTCGACAAATGAAACTCCCAAAGGTTATCCAATTAAGTAATTAAACTAAACTTACCAGCAACTAAAACGTTAGCAGATATTACACACTCATTTTGTTCAAAGCCTTGAAAACTTCAGCCGATGTCCTTGGCAAGTCGTGCTATACAATACAATGCTAATAAAAACTAGTTACACATATAGATAGTGATTGTATAATGAAGTAGACCAAATGCAATTGTTAAGAATAAATTTGAAGTCGAAGGTTTTGAAATCGAAAAAGTCAATATGAAGATGTAATGTATGTACTTTGTAATTAGAATTAAAAAAATACTGAGAGATAGCACTATATACAGCTTGTATATGACCATTTTGATCACGTAACTGGTAAATATCGTAAAAAAATACTTGATGCTTACGTAAAAATGCTACTTATTCTTGAATGCATGGATCACTTTAACCGTTTTTTACTACATGCATATGAATATAGGTATATATGGTACATACACCATTATAACATTTTTTACAATTTTTGTCTGTTTGTTCTGGCGTTTATCTCGTAATTTTAGTGCGCGATTAGTCCCATAGTATATAATAATAATGAAATGTTTTGTCGTAAATATTTTTTTTTTCAATCAAGCACTACATTTCGCAGGGCATCCCTATTTAAATATATTCTCCTATTCATATATTTAAGTAAAAATGGATTGGAACCGTGTACGCTATGAGCGGGATGTTCTTGCGGTGGGATCTCGAACTATTACTATCTTCCTATGACTGACGCCTCGCTTTCCCTCGCGTAGCTCTACTTCCCTCATGTAGGGCCGCTAGTAAGCTACGCCACAAGCTCTACAAAATTGGAGGTACGACCGCCCTTAATTAGTTTTTGCGATTCTCGCGTTATTAGGTCGTGAACGGCAATGGCCTTGTTATGTTAAGTTAGGCTTTTGAGGCCACGTCCTCCAAATAGGCCGTGTTTTTGCAGGAAAAGTTGAGGTTGAGTGATGTGTAAATTAAGGAATTTCTATCGACAAAACCTGAGTAGCTGAAGATTGTTTGATCGGTAACTAGGCGCAATGGCGTATACTCTATGTAGAGATAGGAGGGTATTCATTTTTTTAGTACTAATCTCTACCAGCATTTTAATAGTCCACTGCAGGACGTAAACCTTCCCACGAAGGGTGATTGGGCCATATCCACAACGCTGGCCCAGTGCGGATTGGTGGATTCACATACGCCATCTAATTTATTCTACGGACGCATGCAGGTTGCCTCACGATATTTTCCTTCACCGAAAAGCCAATGATGTGAAATTCCGTACATAAATTCCAAAGAACTCATTGGTACGGGACCGAGGATTTGAACCCACGACCTCACGATTGTAAGGCGGGTGTCATCACCTCTAGACCACCACGGTTTATTACCTAGTACTAAGATAGTACGTTAAAACGCTAAATAGGGTTTTAAAAAAGAAGACATCAAAGGAACATTTTGATACATATTCTTATCTTCCCGTACATTGCCATCCCGTAGCATAATTGACAAAACATCTGATACAATGCTTAAATACCGATGTACCTACAATACCTACATTATTTTTAAACATGAAAACAGGCAAAAGTAATGTTGTCCTTAGTGATGTTATAAATCTAAAATTGTGTTTTTATTTTATTTTATTTATCTACTACTATCTTTCACGCCGCAATGAAGTGATGGATCAATTTGATTATAGTGTCGAATAAGCTATTTTTAGGGTTCCGTACCTCAAACGGAAAAAAACGGAACCCTTATTGGATCACTTTGTTGTCCGTCTGTCCGTCTGTTCGTCTGTGTGTATGTCAAGACTCTTTATCTCGGGAACACTTTAAGATATCGAGTTGAAATTAAAACAGTATACGTATATCTATGGTCTCTTGCAGTTGTGTTAAAGAAAAACTTCTCAGTTATCGTTTAAAAAAGTTAGAGCCGATTATGTCGTAAAAAACCGCATATTTCGACACTCACAAAAATCAAAACCTACAGGGTTCTTCCCGTTTACATAGAACTATGAAATTTAGCAAGAAGCATTGTATCAGAGTACACATATAGGAATGAATCTAAAAACTGTACATCATTATTTAAATCCCAAAAACATAGGGCCTCAAAATTCACAAAATATGGGTTCAAAATTCAAAGTAAGTAAATCGTATCATGTAAGGTATCATATAAAAGAACTTCATTAGCACATGCTAAAACAGGTTTTTAATTATTTTAACAACGTGTTTGTACGGAACCCTCGATGTGCGAGCCTGACTCGCATTTGTCCGGTTTTTTTTCTATAAAAACGTGGGAAAAGACGGAAACTAGATACAAAATAATGTTCTGAGAAAAACTTAATACGTTTACGTTCACAGAAACCGTTAATTCTCTTTGGTTTAGGCTTTTTAATCCGGTAAAAGCTTTCTAAATGGTTTCATGGAATTTTCAAGAGCTTTGCTCCCAAATAGTTAGCCAAGCAAAAAATGCGCCTGGACAGAGTGCAGCTGACATGACATGCCTCGGAGATTTGTGGTTAGGCTGTTTGCATTCCCAATTTATTTTTAAAATAAACGAACAGTCTGGCAATGGCAAAAACAGACTAAGTATTCGAAAAAGCAGATTTTGCGCTGTAGTTTTATTTTTGGTTTTAAAAGGATTTTTTTATCAAGGGTGTATTTTAAACATGTAGATATCATATCGTCCTGGGAGAGACAGGGTGGCTATGTGGAAATGCCGCCGACTGGTTAGAGTCACGTGTTACTATCACTAGTTCATTAGTAACGCATACTCCCAATGGAATATCCTAATGGCTAACAGGCTTGTTCTTAATATTACGTGATGCGTAGTGCAACAAATTATGTAACGTTATAATGCCTGTTTTTTAACACTTTTTCCTAGGAATTTATCTAAATCTCTCATTTAATATATCTCAAATTTGTAAGGCATTTTTTTACGCTGTACTGTCCTACTGCTGGGCAAAGGTCTCCCCCAATTCCTTCCATTCCTTTCTGTTCTGTGCTACCTCCGTCCAATCCTTTTTAAACCTCTCGATGAAAGACGGCCTCGGGGTCGACTGGATAGAGGAACCCACTCCGTAGAGACCTTTGCCCATTTGTCTGGGTGCATACGACTCACGTGTTCCACCCACTCCCATTTGAGCTTTGCAGATTTTAGTCCAACGTCGCTTACGCCTGTCATGGAACGCAGTGTGGTGTTTCGGACGCGATCTACTCTTTTAATATCAAGTATACTGCGGTCCATTGCTCTTTGGCAAACTTGAAGGCGAGACTTGTGAACATTGGCGACCACGTTTGTGCACCGTACGTTAGGATGGGCAGGATACACATGTCGATGAGATATCGTTTCAGGGAGATTGGTAGATCTCCCTTCATTAGCGATTTCATGGACCAGAAGCTCTTCCAGGCATTGTCTATGCGACGACTGATCTCTTTGTCTTGCCTATTGTGGAAATATACTATCTGGCCCAAGTATGCGTACTCATCGACATAGTGTATTCTTTGACCATCTACCTCGACCCTACGCTTCGTGATATTCGTCATAAGTTGATTTTTAGACCAGTTCATTTAAAGTCCCACTCCCAGGCTTGCTCTGCAATGTCTTGGAGCATGCTTTCCAGTTCAGGCGCTGATGAAGCAAAAGAGACAATGTCATCTGCAAACCTGAAGTTTGTCAAAAGTTTACCACCAATGTCAATGCCCTTTGTTGCCCAGAAATCTGCAAGAACTTTGAAGATCTTTTCGAGAGTGCTGGTGAATAATTTGGGAGAAAGTGGGTCACCTTGCTTTACACCTTTAGTTATTGTAAATGAAGGCAATACCTACATTTATTTTTTTCAGGAATGCTCCTATCGTCTGTGGTGGCCGGATTTCTGACAGATGCCTTTGGGAGGAAGATATTCGTGGTAGTCGGCTATGGGGGCATCTGCTTCTTCAGTTTGATATCTGCGTCCAGCCAGACTTACGAAGTACTGATTACTGCCAAGTTCTTTGAAGGTCTATTGTAAGTAAATATTATTATTTTCTAGCAGCTACTTTTATGATAGGCGGCGTAACAAAAATATAGCCTAGGTAAGTTTGTAAACTTCTGAATACAACACCCTTTTTGACCGACGATACGGAGGAGGTACTCAATTCGATTCGTATATTTGTTTTTTTTTATGTGTAACCACGCATAATTTTTACATAGTGGTCCGATTTCGATCATTTTTTTTATTGGAAAGAGTGTACTTTGAAGTTGGCCTTTTTAAATTTGATCGAAATTGGCTGAGCCATTTTTGGACAATAATGTGAAAAATGCTATATCGATCGGTGCGAAACATTCTCGAATTCTGTACACAGTTGAAGTCGGTCATGCGAAAATGTTTTTTTGCGAAAAATAATTCACGTGGTAATTAAAATAAACCCGTTTGTCACCATTCAAAACAAAAATCAATTGTGTTATACGCCTTTCATGCGGTAAGTTAGTAATTTTGCATTGCTACATTTACCTAACTTACAGTGCAGCCGCTTAACCCTTAAGCAGGCCGCGGACGTATGCTTCCCACATAGATTTTTCGATGCCGTAGCCAGGTTTTGGCAACGAAAAGCCCACAATCTGTCAAAATTTAATCATAAATATGTACTCTGTGGTTCCGATTAGCAAGCTCTGTGTATACGAACGAATGGTACACTTGACAGCCATTTGAGTTTTGAGTATCCGGTACAACAGTGTTTTTGTGTGACTGTCCAAGTTTTATTTAGATTATGCCGAAACAAAGAAAGGTAAGTCGTGCAATTTTTTGATATATTAGAGATTTTTAATTTTTCTATCAAGATTTACTTTATTTCTAGTTGATTTCTTGCTAAATTGTCTGAAATAAGGCAAATAACAATGTGGGGAACATGTGACCATAGCCTGTTGAGTCGAACTAATTTGTGGGAGCTATTTAACCATTGCCTGTTCAAAATTATCAACTTTTATATATAAATCTTTCATTAAGTAAAACATTAATAATAAATAAATAATTCATACTTACTTACACTATATTTCTTTTTCATTAAGTAAAACAATAATAATAAATAAATAATTCATACTTACACTATATTTTTTTACTTCACGCAAATAACCTAAACTAACCTAAAAAAAAAAATTATGAACAAACAAACATTCGACATTTATATATAGTTATAACATAAATTGTAGTCTCTACCCAGGCAATGGGATTATGTTTTCCCACATTTTTTTTTCAGGCTCTTCAGGCTTTTTCAAAAAATTTGTTGATAAGGAATCATACAGGGCGCTACTCAAAGCCTAAATCCATTTACACCACTTTATTTCTTGCAGCGGTTCTTCGGGGCCTGTTTAAGGGTTAATTACCAACTAGTTTAGGTATGGTAGCAGATAATTCATACAATTTTGAGAGACAAAAATGTGGATTTCCAAAATACCTGTTTTGTACATGTGATACTTCTAAAGTTTAGTTTTAAATTTGATTTATTTAGAACTCATACGCTCTCAGCTACGCACACACTACACACTCACACGCGCGCGCATGTACACACACACACACTCACACACGTGTAACACTGTAAACCTTGACTCTCATGAGATCTTGTGTATTGCGGTGTTACACACACACTCACACATACACACACACAATCGTTTTGTAGCGTTTCTTGTGTTATTTTATCACTTTTTAATTTAATTTTATATTGTGTATAATAACCCAATAAAATTAGTAGGTTAACTTAAAAGTCGCACCAATACCCCTTTATTTGGTAATCTCTTGTGTTTTGGACCCTGCGATACAGGATTCTCCTAGTGCAGGGCCCGCCATCAACCTGAAACCTTCTACTTAGCATTTCTAAAGTCTAGCTCTAAGTTACTTTTAAGGTTTATGTAAACATTATGCTTAATAAATGATTTTGTATTTGTATTTGTAAATTTTACCAGAAAATGACAAAAATTGAAAATCGTTTCGCCAGGAGACGGCAGTACTAGCGCCGCGATATGAAAGTGACAAAGCTGATATAAAAATAAAAGGAATGGTCATTCTGTGTACAATTTTTTCATATTCCACGGTAATAGAGCACCTGTCCACTTGACGAGTGAAACCATAAAAATGTACCGAAAATAAAATAATTGCTTATTTCGTACAAAAGCAAATCAGGAACCGCAATCAAACGAAACACTATGAATACATTCCTCAGATTCCATTTAACAGCGAGAGTCGTTAAATTTCTGGCAATTATAAACTCTGTTATAACATTTTACGATTCAAACAATGTGGTCTGTCATAACATTTATAGAGATAAGGAAATAATAAAACCGTTTTCATTTCAGCCTAAACACAATGGCTGACGAGTACTAGCGGTGACAATGTGTTTTTGGGTAAAGATATGGGCACACTGAACGTGTAACATTCAAGTTAATAAAAATTGCAACCCCTACTACAGTTTAAAAAAATATTATGGTTTTGCTATCAAAGTAATAATAATAATCATGAAAATTTCAAATAATGAGCCGTGGTGGTAATTACACCCGCCTTACAATCGTGAGGTCGCGGGTTCAAATCCCGGTCCCGTACCAATGAATTCCTAGGAATTTATGTACGGAATTTCACACCACTGGCTTTTCGGTGAGGGAAAACATCGTGAGGCAACGTTCTACGTCTGTTGAAGGAATTCGATGGCGTATGACGGATGACCCGCACTGGGCCAGCTAAAATAAAATAAAATTAAAAAAAATTAAAATAAAAACTTAGCCATTGCCACGAAATGATGATGATGACTGGGCCAGCGTGGTGGATATGGCCTAATCACCCTTCGTGGGACTTCGTTCTGCAGTGGATTATTAAAATAAGCTAGCACAGTTTCAAATAAAAAAAAACTGCATTACACACATACACAAATGAAAGCATTCTTCGTTACCGTCTTTCAGTCGAACGCTTTAAGTTAATCACATACTTATTTCACGATAATGAAAAGTCTTCTCTATGGTAGTAAGTAAGTTCGTATCTAAGGCCGTTAGTAGGTCCATATTCTCTTACTAGATGTAGTTAAAAATTTAGCACGATTTTTTTTTGCATTAAATTACAACTTTTCATATTCATATTCGTTTATTTGCGGATATGGGTACATAAGGTTGGCATTAATTTACCCGTTAAGCCCATAGTAAAAAGAATATGCGTAATAAATAGGCCATTATTGATCACAGAGTACTGTTGTACATACTATTGCATATTAATTTTCGATTACACAATACTGTTTACTCAAATATTCGCACCATAAATGTAAGTAAAACTTACGTAAAACGCATTTCTTGGGTCTCAATTGAATTAGAGGGTACAGTCCTCACAGTAAATTCGTCAATATTTTATATCACTTGCTTCGCCTTAATAGAGATAATTAGAAAAGTGTTGATGGACACATTCTTATACTCTATAAAATTTAACTTGATCTCTGTGACAGCTGTCAGAAAAATCACACCTATGAAGTCCTGAATTTCTTAATAGTACAGACAGTACCTGTCAATGTCATACTTTATGGACATGCCGATTAGTGATGGGCGACGAATGATCGTGACCACAGAGTTTTAGATAGAGTTTTAATTAAAATATCGATAGTTTATACTGACGATATTTTAAATAAAACTTGATATATCATTAATTTTATTATATATTTTAATATCATAACATTTTTTACATGTGTAATAAAATTAAACCCAATTATATGTTACATTAGCATCGATATTAGTGAAAAACGTCGATAAATACTATCGTTACATTATTATGAGTATATAATTAATATCATAACAACATTTACATGTGTACATACTTGATCTTAAATAATAGTAAGTAAATGAAATCCAATTTCTCACCTACAACCACTCATTCGATTTCATTACAACATTGTTTGAAAATCGTATTTTTCCACCACTATCCCAACTCTAAAAATGTCAATCTTCTACTGTCGCAGAGATCAAGTTAAATTTTATAGAGTATAGTTATTATACTTACATAGCAATTTAAGTTAGATTTATATTACTCATTAGCCAATGGCTAGATTGTAATATTTTAAGGAATGCACATCGGCGTTCCTTAAACAAAAAAAAAACTTGCAAGCTTTGCTTAAGTATGTAAATATTTATACCTCTCAATGTGACAACGCCCTTAAGTTAGAGAACTAATTTTGTAAGTACAAAATAGGGTTGATTTCACAATGACGCGAATTTAATTTTTGTTGATCATGGCGTTACAATTTGTTTTTGTTTAATTTCTTTCACTCGGTATTTATATTGTCGTTTGCCGCAGTGGTTTTTATGAATACGTTACGTGTAGAGAATATGGACTGAAATTCAAAAGAAAGTTCATTTATTGACCGACGAACCATCGGAGGAGGTATACAATTCGACGCGTATATATTTTTTTTAATGTATAACCACGCATAACTTTTTTCGTAGTAGTCCGATTTCAATAATTATTTTTTAATTAAAAAGAATATACTTCAAAATTGGTCTCATTTAAATTTTGTCAAAATCGGCTGAGCCATTTTAGATAAATCAACAATAATGTGAAAAATACTACATCGATCCGTGCGAAATATTGGCGAATTCTGTACACGGGCGAAGTCGGTCATGATAATTTTTGCAAAAAATAATTTTGTTAAATTACAGGTTGCTAAGCCAATCGAGAATTTGCGTCAAGAGACGACATGTGTTATCATCCTATGTGGGAAGGCCTAGGTTTAGCAATGGGATATTAAAAAGCCGTGGTGATCTAATGGTTGTGAAACCCGCTTTACAATCATTAGTTCGTGGGTTCAAAACCCGGTCCCATACCAATGAGTTCTTTGGAATTTATGTACGGAATTCACACTACTGGCTTTTCGGTGAGGGAAAATATCGAGGCAACTAGCACGAAAATCGATGGCGTATGTGAAACCACCAACCCGCACTGGGCCATCGTGGTGGATATGGAGCAATTATCCTTAGTGGGTAGGCCTACGATCTGCAGTGACTGTTAAGAAGGCTGTTTTAGGTACATGTAAGTATAAGTTCGCCTAGTGCAGGTGTTTCTCAGTTTTTATACTGAAGGCCTCTGCTAACGGTGAAATTAACCAGCTAGTCCAGCATGCGACCACGAAATGAACTCTATTCAACGTGTGAAAAAGTGACAGGTATATACTTTGCTATAACAATATCTCCTTCTGTCACGTTAAAAGAAATATTACTTCGTGCGCATCCTAGCCCGGCAGAACTCACAATTTAAAGTGTTATCTGACGATGGCGCTCAGTTATAATGCTATTCGCGGACACCCATCCAAAGACTCGCTGTGCCTATTGTTGCTTAACCTCGGTGATCTCTAAGGAACACCTCAAATTACGCTATGAGGAGCGGTAGAGTACAGTATATATAATTTTCTCTTTCAGATTTGCAACAGCATTCAGTGCAGTGGTGACACTGACGTCAGAGTTCTGCCACGAAGGCATTAGAGACCGGGTGATGCTGACTCAATCCTCGTTCGCGGCGATAGCTCAGATCATAGTGCCGGCCATGTCTTGGGGAATCCTCACCAATGATTGGAAGTACACATTGTTTGACGGCTGGATGGGTCAGTAACTATCACTACACAAATAATTACCTATGTAAATCAAAGTCCGTTTTATCAGCTTCTTATATGTAGCATATTGCTTCCGGAAAGTTAGATATTTCATATTTCATAGTTAGTTAGATTTCATATATTTAGGTGTTGTGAAGCTCATCGCTGTCAGTGTGGTACTGCAGTTGACCAGCTCGGTCACCACGGTCTCTCTTGCTCAAGAAGCGCTGGTCGGATTGGACGCCACGCCAGCCTTAACGATGTCATACGCAGGGCTTTTGTCACCGCCAATATCGCAGCCGTACTCGAACCGAGTGGGTTGGCGCGTGGTGATGGCAAAAGGCCTGACGGCATGACGCTGGTCCCATGGAAGTGTGGACGGCCCTTAGTATGGGACGCAACTTGCGTCGATACTTTGGCACCGTCACATCTTCCTGAGACTCAGAGTAGGGCTGGAGCGGCGGCCAATTCAGCTGAGCAGCACAAGCGGCGCAAATATGCTAACCTCGGTAGTGGTTACATATTTGAGCCATTTGGAGTTGAGACTTTGGGTCCGTGGGGGCCGGGAGCTCATCTCGTTTTCAAAAGTCTTTCTGAGCGTCTGGTGGACGCGACGCGTGACCAAAATGCTGGTGTTTATTTGGCTCAACGTATAAGCATTGCCATTCAGCGTGGCAATGCTGCCAGCATGCTGGGCACGCTGCCAACTGGAAGTGGGCTTGAGCACTTGGATTATCTTTAGACCTTCAAGGGTCTGTGGATGATCCAATTGCTTTCTATGTAGTAGGAGTGTAGTATTGTCATTAAAAAAAAAATTAAAAAAAAAAAAAAAAAAAAAGATATTTCATTGCTAGCCTGGCAAGTCAAAATTGGCAGTTAGTACAAATACAAAATAATTTATTGTGTTGTGGTAATCCACAAACCATTTACATTGAAATAGTTTAAATAATCCGCATAGAATAGAATAAATGTCAGTCTGTATTTGTGTAACCATTTCTATGTGGTGTATTCTATTTGGTGCAGTTTTCATTTGGTACTTAAATACATAAATAGATTAAATAAATTGTGAACAGTAACAAATTTAAAAGAATGCCACCTGCCTATCTTAAAGAACGCTTTTAATTCATTCAGGGTCATTCAAATTCTTTGAGATCCTCTCGTGCCCTGAAATTTCAAATCCACCACACAATCCAACATTTTTGAAAATTCAAATCCACCACCAACTCAAACTTTTCCTATACCAAGTCCTTTTCACTGGGAGCTGTCCTGCTGTGGAATGCTGCTTGTTGTTATTAGACAGGGTAAATCCCTCCCCATATTTAAAAATGTGGTTTTTCAGCATCATCTTTACTTATGTAAGCTAAAATTGGTATATTATATGTATTTGTATAGGTATATGTAGGTTATAAGATATGATATTATTATGTATGTTTATAAAATATTTCTGTTATGAATTATCTTTTTATTTTTATTATTGTATCAAGTATTTATTTTTTATCTCTCATTATTTATTTCATTGTATGTATTGATACACCACCGACCGTATTTCTATTTTTCGTGTCCAGTCTATCCAAACGTTGCCTGGTAGAAATCGTTAAAGGCGACAAGGCCTACAAGGGCGGCCTTGTCGCCTTTGGCGATTTCCACCACAACATTTTTTTGTGTAGTTTCTATTGTATATTATCTACTGTAATTTTTAGCGCTCGTAGCGTAGTTTGACTAGGTGTTTGTCAGCGATCACTGAAATTAAGCAACGTTCCGCACGGTCAGTATTTGGATGGGTGACCGCGGGTGGCATTTTCCAACTGAGCGCTACCGTGGCTCGGATGACACGTTAAATTGTAGGTCCCGGTTGTTTTAACCGTTTAGCCATGTCAGAGGCCTTCAGGCTAGCCACCCGGCCTATACGAACTTACTTACTTACTTACTGTAATTTTTGGTGTACAATAAAGATATATTTATTTATTTATTTATCATTGTGATTATTATACTATTTAGGTAGGTACGTGGAAAGTACCTGTTTACTCTCATTTCATAAATAGAGGCATTTAACAAGGCAATAGACGCCTTACGGCTCTTTGGCTGTACAAATTTCCAGTAAGCCTATTGTAGCTAACTTGCATCCAGCGAAATTTTGCGGTAATAATGTGAACAATACACTTTTAAACATAGCTAAATGACATTCCATAAAAAAATTAACTTGTAAGTATTTCAAAGAGTTATCTTTATGATAAGCATTTCAAAAATCTGAAGCGAACGCAGGATTTGAACCTTGCCCCTTCGGATCACGCTCTAAGTTGTTGCTCTAAGTTTCGGAGCTATAAGTTGGGAAATGTAAGCACTTCAGAAATTTGAAGCTTGCGTAGGAGGCGAGCTAGCTCAGTTGGTTAGAGCGTCGGGCTAGTGATCCGAAGGGGCAAGGTTCAAATCCTGCGTTCGCTTCAGATTTTTGAAATGCTTATCACAAAGATAACTCTTTGAGATAAAAATCTAGTGTGGAAAGCACTTAAAATAAAAACATCATAACATTGTAAGTATTTTTTTATTTTTTACAGTTCTAAACACGTGGAACTTCTACCTACTCGCTATGTCGACTTGGTCCTTGCTAGCCAGTTTATTGTATTGCCTACTTATACCAGAAAGCCCCAAATTTCTGATAACGCACGACAAATTCGACGAGGCGAGAGAGATTCTCATCAAGATGTACAGGGAGAACACGTGGAAGCCTGCCCATACATATCCTGTAAGTAAATAAATACCTAAGCTTTTTATATATCTCAGCACATTTCAATTGAAAGCTTTTACATGAACAGGGAAATGGTCGGGAAATTGCGATATGTTTTCTCATCTAAAGTAATGAGTTATTATATTATATCAAATCGCAAGTAATTACCTCAGGATTTCAATTGAAAGCTTTTACATGAACAGAGAAATGTTCGGGAAATTACGGTAAGTTTTCTCATCTAAAGTAATGAGTTATTACATTATATCAAATCGCAAGTATTTACTTCAGAATTTCAATTGGAAGCTTTTACATGAACAGGAAAATGGTCGGGATATTGCGGTATGTTTTCTCATCTAAAGTAATGAGTTATTATATTAAATCAAATCGCAAGTATTTACCTCAGGATTTCAATCGAAAGCTTTTACATGAAGAGGGAAATGGTCGGGAAATTGCGGTATGTTTTCTCATCTAAAGTAATGAGTTATTATATTATGTCAAATCGCAAATAATTACCTCAGGATTTCAATTGAAAGCTTTTACATGAACAGAGAAATGTTCGGGAAATTGCGGTATGTTTTCTCATCTAAAGTAATGAGTTATTATATTATATCAAATCGCAAGTATTTACCTCAGGATTTCAATTGAAAGCTTTTACATGAAGAGGGAAATGGTCGGGAAATTGCGGTATGTTTTCTCATCTAAAGTAATGAGTTATTATATTATGTCAAATCGCAAATAATTACCTCAGGATTTCAATTGAAAGCTTTTACATGAACAGAGAAATGTTCGGGAAATTGCGGTATGTTTTCTCATCTAAAGTAATGAGTTATTACATTATATAAAATCGCAAGTATTTACTTCAGAATTTCAATTGAAAGCTTTTTCATGAACAGAAAAATGTTTGGGAAATTACGGTATGTTTTCTCATCTAAAGTAATGAGTTAATATATTATATCAAATTGAAAGTATTTACTTACCTCAGGGTTTCAAAAGTTTTTACATGAACAGGGAAATGGTCGAGAAATTGCGGTATGTTTTCTCATCTAAAGTAATGAGTTATTATATTATATCAAATCGAAAGTACATAAAAAATAGCCGTAGAATTCAAACTATTGTAAACTTCATTAAAATTGATCTGTGGGTAATATATATCCTATCCTACTAATATTATAAACGCGAAAGTTTGTGAGGATGGATGGATGGATGTATGGATGTTTGTTACTCTTTCACGCAAAAACTACTGAACGAATTGAGATGAAACTTTGCAATAATACAGCTTATATATCAGAATAACACATAGGCTATAAATTATAATGATATTGCGTCAAAAATTAAAATATCATGCGGGCGAAGCCGCGGGTAAAAACTAGTTTTGAATAAAAACCAATGTATTGTCTGTAGAGTCGGGTAACAGACGATAACATTAAGTGATAACGTCATTAGGAAACATTGCTGAATCAACAACTGAAACAACCTGAACGCTTAATCCGATCGTGTCTATCTATCATTTGTTCCGTGCTCCCGCTTGCCCGCTCGGCTCAAGCAGGACGTGACACTTTTTCGTGCGTGCAGCCGGCGTTCAACAATTTATAACACGTTATCATATTAAAAAAATGTTTTAACATTCCAATATTTGTATCTAAAAAACTCATTGATATATGCAATAGCAAGTTTTCAATAGTTTTAAGAAAGGATGAAAATTTTTACAGATGTTTAATAAAGTGCAAATCAGTATTCAATGCAAATTTCAGATTTCAAAGAGAATAAATTCTATATTGAAAGGATTAAATTAACATATTTCGCTTGATAGATTCCATTTTACTCTCATGAATCTTAAGTAATTTAATATTTATAGAGAAACTATCAGAACATAATGGACTGCCTCGGTGGCTCAGTGGTTAGTGAACCTGACTTCTGGATCAAAGAGGCGTGGGTTCGATCCCCACCCAGGGCAAGCATTTTTGTGATGAACATAGGTGTTTGCTCTGTGTCTGGGTGTTATTTAGGTACTATCTATATAAGTATGTATTTGAAATATGTATATGTAGTATATCAGTCTTTGGCAGCCATATCACAAGCTTTGCTTAGTTTGGGGTCAGAGGCCGGGTGTAAGATGTCCCAAAAATATATATAAAAATAAAAATATTTTATAATAAAAATTGCCGAAACGAATAAAAAGTTTCCTTGATTCGATCTTTTTAATTCAATTGCACGATGCGTTGCTACCGCTAATGTACAAATGCAAGTAATATCTTCTTTCTTCTTATTCTTTTCAGCTATATTATATCCACTGGGTAGGCCTACGTTCCGCAGTGGACTATTAAAAAGGCTATTACAGTACAGTACAGATATCCACTACTGGACATAGGCAGGACCTCCAAATTACTAACTAAACCAATTGGAAATAACTTGTATTTAAATAATAGTATCTTAACAAAATAATTCATAACTTTCTAATATCATCAACACACAACACATCAACATCAGGTTTACATAAGAATTAGTATGAATCGAATAACAAAATTGTTGTAAACCATCATCATCATCATCATCATTTCAGCCATAGGACGTCCACTGCTGGACATAGGCCTCCCCTAATGATTTCCAATAAGACCGGTTGATAGCGGCTTGCATCCAGCGCGATCCTGCGGTCCTAATAAGGTCATCCGTCCACCTCGTGGGTGGACGACCTACACTGCGCTTGCCGGTACGTGGTCTCCACTCGAGAACTTTTCGACCCCATCGGTCATCAGTTCTCCGCGCTATGTGCCCTGCCCATTGCCACTTCAACTTGCCAATCCGCTGGGCTATGTCGGTAACCTTGGTTCTTCTACGGATCTCCTCATTCCTGATTCGATCTCGCAGAGAAACTCCGAGCATAGCCCTCTCCATGGCATGTTGTAAACCAAATTAATATGAATTACTAACACAAGCTTTGTAAACTATAGACTCCAATAATATAAGACAGCAAAAAGTCAACACACCCACATTGTAAAAGCTTCTATCTAAACAAAGTTCCTTTCTCACACGAAACGAAATTAAGTTGAAGTTTTATTACTGCGCTGTAATCCTATCTGAAAGTCTGAAAGGCTGGTAGGGAGTTGTTAATTGCATTTTCTAAGAGTAAAATAACGTAGATTGTCATTTATTATGTTACTATATGAGTACAGTGCTTGTTTATTTTTCTATTTTGATGAGCTTGCGGGCGTCGTGTTCACTTCCTGTTGGTTCGTCGTTAGTTAAAAATTTTAAACGAGCTTCGTGAATTGTTTGGAGATTTTATAGATTACTTATTGACATTATTTATACGGTGTGTAGTAATAATTTTAACAATAAGTTATAATCTCAGACCAAATAAAAAAAAAAAACAGGACGTCGTGAACAGACAAGCGAGGCCGGTTTTTTATACATGTGGTGAGTGCGTCGGTGTTGCGCCGCCATAGTTTGACTGACGAGCCACGGCTTAGTTTTGTTGTACGTATACATGTGTATAATCGTGTCTGTACACGGCGAGGCCTAGTTTTGCTGACCTCACTTGTTTGATTACAACATTGTCTTGATTTTTTATTAGGTCTGAAGTTATGATGATTATTCATTAATAAATAGGGGTAGATAAGGTTTCTATGAGAGTTTATTTAACTGTTCACAACTAGCAGCAACTAATCTATTAATTTTAATATATCTCTTGCTTATAAATTCAATTTTTTTTTACCCAACCCCACAAAAGTATTACGTTTGATGTTTATTTAAGTGTCTGATATGAAAAGATGGACCGAATTTGATGCGTTTGAAAACCGATGTCATAGTAATGGTTTCCAACTACACTATTTCAATGAAATCTATGCTTTGAATATCTAAAATGCTGATAAGGTAGTTCATTTCATTTTTATGAGGAAAATAACGTAGTCTGTCATTTATTATGGTACGAATACTAGCCTTTTTTTTCTATACTGAAGAGTTTGCGGACGTTGCCTTCCAGGGTTAGTTAAAAATTTAGACGCGCTTAAGTGCTTTGTGTGGACAGTGTACGAGATTCATTGTTTGTACGGTGTAACTGAATTGAAAATGTGAACACCGTACTTGTTTATTGTAGCTTTTTTCAATAGGTCAAATTATTGTTTGTTTTAAAGTATGTCATAGTAAAAAGAAAAAAATGCGGGAATGGTACGAGTATGCCCACAAGGTGCAAAACACAAATAAAATGTTACATTATGAAGATATTACCGTGTTATTTTACAAAGTTGACTGCCTCGGTGGCTCAGTGGTTAGTGGCCCTAACTTCTGGATCAAAGAGGCGTGGGTTTGATCCCCACCCAGGGCAAATATTTGTGTGATGAACATAAATGCTTGCTCTGTGTCTGGGTGTTATTTAGTTACTATCTATATAAGTATGTATTTAAAAACAAATATATGTAGTATATCAGTCTCTGGCAGACACATCACAAGTTTTGCTTAGTTTTTGGTCAGAGGCCGTGTGTAAGATGTCCCAAAATATTTATTATATTTGTTATTTATTTACTATTAGTTCAGGATTTTAAAAGTGTTTTTTGTACTCTTCATTAAGTACAACTTTTATGATGAGAACTACCCAAAAAATCAGCTACTCCAAATTAGTTTAAGTGTTTACCTACCAACTTACAGCGTTATGCCGTTTCAAATCCGGCGTTCGCTATAATCATTAGAATCATTTATCACTAAAATAAAACTTTGAGATAAACTTAGCTTAAAAAGTACTATAAATAAGAGTTTCAACGTTGAAATGATTGAGAAGTTACACAAAAAAAATGTGCCTGGAGTCCCTCCGCGCGGAAGAAGTGAAACTTCGTAATGTGGAAATGAAAATAGGATGGGGTGTTAAACGTTCAACGCAACATTGCTTTCATGCCCCCTCCATGGTAGCGTAGCGGTAGCGTTAAACGTTTAACGCAACCTTGTTGGAAACCGCATTAGAAGTCTCACTCCAAAAATTACCTAAATGATAAATTCTAACTGATATGAACAATATGGAGTATCCAGACATTATCTTACCTACATTATTTCTTTCCAGTACGCAAACATATGGAAGGACAAAGTGAAGCAGCCATTGTCCGAAGTGCAAGAAGAGGCAGAGCACAGCATCCGGCACCAACTAGTGGTGGGTCTTCACAACGTGAAGCCCATGTTCCAGAAACCTCTGCTCGGAAATCTGATGCTCATCTGCTTCCTCAACTTCCTTATTATGGCTTTGTAAGTGAAGAATTAAACTGATAAATAGGTGTAAGACAGCAATTGAAATGCTATTATAACTGACGATAGTCTTTGGATACATATTACATCAATCAGCAAATAGTCAAACGAATCTATCTACATAACAAAATACGAATCATTTTTTGCAAGAAATAGCATGACTTACTTCACCCGTGTACAGAATTCGCAAATATTTCGCACGGATCGATGTAGCATTATTCACATTATTATTGATTTATCAAAAATGGCTCAGCTGATTTCGATAAAATTTAAATGAGATCAATCCCTAAGTAATAGTTGAAGTCTTTCTAATATAAAAAGAATTATTGAAATCGGACATCTATGAAAAAAGTTATGCGTGGATATACAAAAAAAATATATATATACGCGTCGAATTGAGTTCGTCCGTCAAAAAATGTGTTTGTGTGTATACTGTATACGCGTATTCACTAGTACCTACATGGAAGAGAAAGGTGTGAATAGTGAACATGTGAATAGAGGTGAAATGGAATGGTTTAAGTATTTTATTTGGTAGTCTAACCATATTTTTCTTTTTTTTTGTGTCATTGTTATCTGTCATTTTATATTTCAATAATGATAACTTATTTTTATACACTTTTTTAATCATTGACATTTGTACATTGACATTAATATTTTATTAATTTTTTATTTTGACATTTATGACATTTTATTTTATCTGTGACATTTTATTTTATAAATCTTGACATTATTCAATTTCATTTCGCTCTATTTTATTTACTTTTATAATTTATGAGTTATGTAAACCTACTAATCAAACCAACTGGTAGATCTCCAAAACTCATTCTGGCAACATTGTGTAGTGAATATTGTCAAATTATTTAATTTTCACTGGTGACTGTTTTGTGATTGATTTGTTTGTCTCTTTAATTCTTTATTTTTTATTTGTTTCGAATTATTATTGTTGTTGTTTTTGTGATATTGGGTATATAATTGACGTTACGTGATATTTAGCTGATGACGTTTCAAAAGTGTATATTTGTACCTAATTGAAATAAACATGATTGAATTGAATTGAATTGAAGTATATTGAAGTTCCAGGTTGTTCTCTGTATTTCAATGTATGAATAATTTCCTTTACATAACAGTTATTATATTAGTCTCTATTTTTGTCTGTTTTTTATTTACAATTTTTTAATTTGAAAGACTTTTGCACTAATTTTTATAGTTCAAACCACCATGGACAGCAATGTATTTATTTTAATTTCCTCACTTAAAAAACTTGGATAATGATTTTATTAAGTCGTGAAAAAGTATTTTTAAGAAGTGAAGACCTTTGGCCTTAACGCAAACCTTTCACCCGCCTGTGTAACCGGCTTAAAAGAAGAAAATTTCTCTGTCTATAAGGCCAATTGAAGACCAAATTTATAATAGTAAATATGTGGCGACAGTTTTTAGATCGATTCCATTGATAAGTGAGCCAATAGCAAATTTGAAAGCTAAGAATCCTTCTCGAAAAGTTAGAAATGAAATAAAACTAAGGCTTCCATTGCTCAAACTACTAGCTTATTCTCGAACTTTAAATCTACAGAAAACCGCATTCATCTCTAGAAATAACCAAAATATTTCGTAATATCTTGCTTAATTATTGACATATTAAGACGAGGCATCGAGCCGAGAAACACGAAAACGAGTACTTTTGAATGCGCGATGTGAGAAGACGAATGATATTGATTCAAATTTAAAAAAAAAATTATAGACAAGGGAAAATCTTGAAAAATTTAATGAACCGGACAAAATGTTGAAAATTGACTGGCTTTATTAAAAAAAACTTACAAATTTCTAACCAAAAAAAAGTTTAATAATTCAAATGCTCAGAATTATCAGCGACAACACCCTATTATTTTTAACGAATAAAATAGCCATACCACTTTTCTATTTAACGAACCGAGAAGTATTTTTTTTAATGTGTAAATTATGAGTAATTAATAAAAAAACTGCTGCCGCCCGCCGCTCTGGCGCGATTCTGTCGAGCGCGACCGCGTCAAATTTGTCCGAGTGAAGGCTCCATCACACATAGGCGGTACGAGCGGTAGAGCGGTACGAGCGGTACGAGCGGTAAAGGGCGGTACGGCAGTACCGCGACCGGACCTGTGTGAGCCCTTCTTATATAACCAGTACAATACAGATGCTCGCCCGTCTGCTATACCGCTCGTACCGCCCGTGTGTAAAGGAGCCTTGAAGGGGCGCGGTACTCGATTTTTGAGAAACAATAGTTCGTCAATGCATCACCTTAAACTACTGGAAAAAGGGCTTTTTACATTGTCCGAGTATTTACGAGTATCTAGAGTTGAACTGCGATCATCGCAAAAATCAACCAAGATATTTTGTTATATCTTCATTCTTTCTCATTTCTTGACATATATCTGCTGATAATCATAAATCAGCACGTTCGTACCAAGACAGGAAATATATTGAGCTAAAATACTCCTTAATTACTGGTAAAAGGGCTTGTCACAACGAGTTTGTTTACGGGAAGCGACCTTCCTCTAACAACGCCCGAGGCGCTATCCGCCTAGCCTCCTGGGACTTACCTATACCCGATAGCCACGCCTACACTATTGGGCTATACTCTACCAAAACGGGGCCAAAAGGACAACATTATTATCTTGTGTCAATGACTCACACACATCACATAATACGCCTACGGTGCAGGTATCTCTCGTCGTATGCCATCAAAATATCCGCTCAATAAATAACAAAACAGAATAAGATCGAAGTACAATCATGAGGTGATTTCAAATGCGTTTTCCTTGTACTAACGGAGCATTTCCATAAAGATGCAATACGAGACTATTCGAGGATTTTAAAATATGTAGGTATTTTTTAGAGATGTGATGAAAATGATGAGCAGAGATTTGTACCTATGTTGCAGCTCGTTGGAATGTTTTAGATGTAGCACGATTTACCAGAACGTGAGTAAGATGTTTTACGTGATATAGATAGCGCATACCTCATAGATATGATTTAGTATATAAGCTGTTGTTATTCTTAATAAAGGACGCATACACATTGATAGAGACTCTAGTATCTTATTGTCTTCTTATCACCATATGGCAAATCTATATTCGAGTTCTAAAATGTTTTGCCTGTCCTATCAGATATAAGCAATCACTAGTTCCAGAGTACACGACGACTTGATGACTTTCCAAAACGTCTAAAGTTTGTGCGTGAGAAACATGAAGATTTCTGTACATGAAAAACAATACAGCAAACGTAACCGTTTGGGAACCCTAGAAAATATCGCCACGTTCTGTTTGTGTCGTATTGGAAACAACACGGTCACGTTTTTTTGATTGTTCGTTTGCGCCTTATTTTCTTATTTTAAATCTCTACTTTATTTGGCTTAGTGAAAAATAAAACACAATTTTAAATGAAACAAAAACGTTTTTGTTTCGTTATAGAAGTGCTGCATTTATGGCATCGATAAAAAAATATGGCGTTTTGTCTACAAGGCACTGATTAGTTCCACGAATCTCCGCCTGGTTGTGGTGGAGTTTACGCCTTTTATTTACTGCTTCTACTATATTTTATTGATAATTTGCGTGAAATAGGTGATGCTCGTAAATTGTGCAAAATCGTGTCAACAGTTCAATGAAAACTGTAGTTACGAGTATAACAAGTACTGTATTTATTTAGGTCAATTTAAAATTTTAGATTCTTTTTATAAATAAAAAAAAAATTGAAAGCAGTATTTCTAATGTATTGCGATTTATGCGTATTTTCAATAAATTGTAAATCTATGCTACGCTTTTCAGGTCGTGATGTTCGTTCAATAATATAGAAATAAATAATAAATAAATAAATAATAGTTTATTTGTTCCAAAAGGACGCTTAGGCTAAATTAAGTACGCTGCACTCTGCGCTAGGTCTCCGAGGAGCCTGTGTTGCAGAGTACAGTTTCAAACTTTTAATCCTATATGAACATTCAATCCTATATTTTACTTGAGGTATTTAATATTTTATTTTATTTTATGTACATCTAAATATCTAATTTTTTATTTTATGTGTGTGTGTGTGTGTGTTTGTGAGTGTGTGTGTTTTCAAGTGTATCAGGTGTCTCCAGTAACCTCTCTGTCTTGTCCATAGTTAACAAATGTCTTATACTTATGTATAGATGCAGATTTATCTTCTTCTGTATTCGTTGATAGATCAAGACGCGACATAAGCATCCTGTATGAACATGTATACGTAGAAAAGCAAAATAAATAAAGTGTGAAATTTTCGTTATTATTTTTCATGCATCAATAATTATGCTAGAGCTTACGGCGTAGCTGCGTAGCACGGCGTTGTGCTACGCTGCTACGCCTCTACGCCGCTGTGCAATTGCTATGCTACGCCGCCCAAAAGTATCGAGAAAAAAATCAAAACAAGTTTTTAGTGATGTGATATTTACCTAATATATTTGTGCATTAATATAGTATTAGTAGTTACACCGAATATGCCTACCTTGCGGTCAATTACCAAATTGAATTAGACATTACCAGCAGCTCACTGAACAATGAGCTATTTAATCAGCTACGTTTAGATAATTAATTAATTAACAATTTACACACGTCATCCATAATTGGAAGCGGAGGCCCCTTGACACAATTATTCAGTATAATTAATATTCAGAACGTCGGGTTAGTCTTGAGAAAAGAAACTAATTTAATTTTCAAAGTTACGAGTTAGTTCTTAATAAAAATTCTACAATGTTACATAATTAATATCGCGTTGCTGAAAGAATATTTGTTTTTGAGCTAAATCTAATTTTAAGGAAAATATAAAATCTAATTTTAAGGTATTGAAAATAGGTAAGTACTTTTTATCGCTACAATTTTTTTAGCATAGGGACGGGACATCCATGAACTTTCAAAACAAAGGAGACAGGAGGAGAGGAGAGGAGGATGTCAATTCGTCTGTAATTTTTTTTGTTTCTATTTTAAACTTGAATTTCGGTACAAATCTCAAAGTGTCTGGATCGATAAGTCTGTTGATAGAAACATCTTGAGTTTAAATTGTTATAAACGTCCATATAAACAAACTGAAAAAAAAGTAGAGCATCAGAGTCATTTTGTGCGATCGTAAACTCGTGGATCTAAAGTCGAAATAACAAATACACAGTATTAGCCCAAATTCAATAGCTAAGAAAAATTCAATAAAAATCCAAATGATCCAAAATATATTGAAATAGAAAACGGTTGCTGATAAATAAACACATAGACAAAGTGGACAATTTCTTAATATGAAAATGACGTCTATAATTTTGGTAACATAATAAAAACCGTTTCAATACAAACAATATCAAAATTACCATACCGCATGTAAATATTAAGCCATGTATTATGTCCTGAGACACCCCTACACTGAATCATCTCGCCACCATCGGTTTCGCAATCTTTCAACGTGCATAAAACGCTTCGACGGACTCCGCGCGCCGCCTTTCGTCTTCCAAAAATCGGGTCGTTAGGACACTCGTAATATTAAGCCAATACTTTATTGTAAAGTAAGATTAATAAAATAATTATAATCGTGGTAATTTTGTTTTTTTTTGTGAACCACCGGCTGTCGCTCATAACTCATGTATTCACTGAGCAACAATTGTTTATTAACTTTGTATAAGAAACAAAATCTACGTGTTTCCAAAACAAAAAATAATGTTTCAGACATTCACTTATGCTGTTTCTGTAAACACTAACGTGTGGAACATGGAAACAGATCAGTTCCTAGAAACATATAAATGATGTTTCAAAAACTATGTATCCGAATGCTCTTAATTGATAAAACTAAATCACATGTATTTAGTCTGCTATTTTATTTCTACATTACCATAAATACCAAAACATACCTGTATAAAGTAACAAGTGTTTAATCTTTAACTTATAAAACATGAAAGCAAAACTTATATAAATTATCCTATCTAAACTAAAATACCCTATCTAAAGAAAACTAGTTAAAAATTAGAGAATGTTTGAACCTATAAAAGGTTTAAACAGTCTCTAATCACAGGCAACGTGCCCAAAATGCTGGCTGCATTGCCTCGCTGAATTGCGAGGCTGACTTTCTGCCCAAAATACAGGCCAGCATTCTGGTCACGTGTACTTTCTTTGTATCCGAAACATTGTTCCTCAGTGAATACATGGCTTTACATATAAGTTGCAATAAATGATTGACTATTGAACAATTTGAAACAATTGCAACAAAAGAGACTGATGCTAGCAGTTATTATACATTTACTAACACTTCATTGAATACCTTTACAAAACAACTTTGCTGTGTAAAACTAGGGCGGTCGATAGATACGACTCTTTTACAACGCGTAACACCTCATTATTTCATTATTAATTACAGGTCAAATGATCGATCAATTTATTCGAAATTATATCGTAATATTTTCATTTCTTTAAATATAGTAAATATAGTGTTTTAATAATAAAAGTAAATAAATGTCATTATCAATTCCAGGTACAACGTAATAAGGCTCTGGTTTCCGCAGCTATCGACTATAGTGGAACATTACAGCGTGGCCAGCGAGAACCAAGACCTGTGCGACATGCTGGACTCTTACACCAATGACTTGAGAATCATTGCTAAAAACGCTACAACGTCTGACGTTTGTGTTCCTGTGAGTACTTTTTATCGTTTTTTGGGGCTCCGTAACTCAAAAGAAATGAAACAAATCGCTTAAAAACTGATTCGAGCGTCACTTTTGCTCATTTTTATACGAGATTGTAGTACCTAATTTGATAATCATAACGACCTTACTCGTATTTTTGACGGAATTAGACGATTTTCCTCAAGTTGGCGACTCAGAGCAAATAAAAAACACAAGAGAAAATGTTGTGAACAAACAAGTGAATCCAACCAAAACTACGCCTCGCCGTGTACAAACAATTACACACACCAAATACAACGAAACTACGTCTTGGATTGTCAGTCGAACTATGGCGGCGCAACACCGGCGCACTCACACATGTATAAAAAACCGGCCTCACTTGACTGTTCTACGACGTTCTCTCTTGATTTTTTTATTTGCTGAGGTTGGCGAGTGCTAGTGCGCGTAGCGGTAATCTTTATTACTTGCCTACCTGGTTGTCCGCCTGTCTGAACAGAATACTTACCTCTTCACGCTTATCACCTCTTGAAAGTATGTAAAAATCAAACATCTTAGTCAAGGCGTTTAAAAATTGTACTTAGATGTATTTAGACCACCTCGGAATCGGCCAAATATATGATACTTCCTATTTTTGACACGCTTTGGTCGACTTGTATGTAACTATGTAATGGAATCTAACGTAACTAACGACCCTTAGAAGATGGTTATCTTCTAAGGGTCGTAGCGTAATGAAAATTGGCAGCTGTATGTAGTTCTGATGACAATACAATTATATGGTACTGTCGAACTGATCTGATGACGGAGCCGGAAGATATGAACTGGAACTTCATAATGGAAAATCGTACCATAGCTGTTTTGGATTTCTTAGAAAAGTCTTGTAATGAACTCTGATCACGATTAGGTTTCAAGGTCTGATGATGAAGCCGGAAGGTAGGCACTGGATTCCATGATGGAATATCGCATCGTAGTCGGGTTTGCACTTGTGAAAAAGGCCACGTAAAGCGTGTTTTTGAAACTATTAATTTATTTTCTCTCACATTCCGGATTGACGATATAGTTAAAAGTTGTTTGTAATGTAAGTTTTAATCGCCTTATATTCATTCAACACACCCTATCTGAATAACTCTATTTAAGAGACAACATACAAACACAAATCTATTTGATAAGAGTACAAAGTAACAAAATACCGGAATTTCGTAGACCTAACGAAGTAAAACTAAAAAGGCTCAGTTTTTTCAAGCATCTTTTTTTCCTCAACCGCACCATACATTACCTCAAGGGTCGTCATTTAGAAAGTTTCCCTTAAAAATAGCCTCCCCTCATTTAGGAACCCTTCCTTGTAACTTCTCTGAGCCAGATCTACCCTTTCCTTCTCAGACACATTTAGATGTACCCTTTCTTTCTACGTTTCAAACTATGCTTCCATTTGATGCAAAGAGCTTAAGATAAGGATATGCCCAATGCCGATACGAATGAATACTATGAATGAAGCCATATAACGTTCATTCATATAAAAAATTAAGATAAAAAAAAAATAAGATAAGCCGTGGTCGCTTAAAAGTGGTGACACGCCTTACAATCGTGAGGTCGTGGGTTCAAATCCCGGTCCCGTATCAATGAGTTCCTTGGATTTATGTACGGAATTTAATACCACTGGCTTTTCGGTAAAGGGAAACATCGTGAGGCAACCTGCATACGTCCGTAGAAGAAATTCGATGACGTAGTTTGAACTCACCAACCCGCACTAGGCCAGCTTGAATATGGCCCAATCACTCTACATGGGTAGGCCTACGACCTGCAGTGGACTATTAAAATGGCTGGTACAGGCAAATAAGATTCATCCATTCATCAGTAGTAGGATGTCTACTGCTGTGACATAGGTCTCCCTTTTGGATTTCCCTTGAGTATGCCCGATTGGAAGCGGCAAATAAACTGTGAATAGCCGCTAAAAAAAAATTTTAATAAAAAAAAACTGAGCTCAGCAGAACATTAATTATTACTGTATGGAGATGATTGTTTCACGATTACGCATAGCATGGCAGAAAATATGCCTCGTAAATCCTCAAAGACATAAAACTGGATACATTATACTAAAATTAAAGCATTCTTATGCACATACTTTTCCACACATTTCATTATATTTCAAGTGCTATATCATTATTTTGACATATTTAGCTAGTTACTCGAACATAAATGTAGGTGTGATCCTATAAAATTATAAGTCTACAGTTCTAAGTCAGTGTTTGCATTTCAGACAAAGAGTGGGGCTGAAACGTACATCAACAGCATTATTATGGGCTGCGTGTGCCTATTACCTTACTTCGTGACCGGGGTCCTAGTGAACCGGGTCGGCAAGAAACTGCTGCTTATAGGTGAGGAAATTTGATTTTTTAGGGAAAAAACCGTGTTTTCCCCGTATGTGATCAGTTTAACCCGATTAGATCATTTATGAAATGTTTTCCCTTTTTTTTGTTGTTTTTACCCGATTTTCCGCTATTTTGTAAATTTTGCTCCGTTATGTGTATTACATATACAGGGTTATTTCTAATCAATAAGCATCCTTTTAGGGGCTTATTCTGTACATCAAAACTAACAACATTTGTTCAACGACTCTTATCAAATCTCAAAAAAAAAGTTGTTGTTCCATAGAAAAATGTCGTCCACCCTCGACAAAATTTATGGAACAACTGAGTTTTTTTTAGTTTTGACAAAAGTTACAGAACAAAAGTTGTTAGTTTAGATAAACAGAATAAGCCCCTAAAAGGATGCTAATTGATTAGAAATAACCCTGTATATTTTAGGATACCTTTATGGCTAATATTTACCTAGCTATGGGATCAACCCTGAAAATTCCAAATCATAAAATCTCCAAGAAATATAACTTTCTAAATACATGTATGGGATATCAGGTTTTTTCACGATTCCAGAATATGCTTTCAGAAGAAGGTACCTATCTTTAAACTTTGCAAAACAACACTTTGTTTATCAAAACCAAAAGTCCTAGTTGCACGGGTGCATTGTTTCACATAATATTATCTTAACCTCTAAAAATTCGGATCTAATAAAATTATACATATTATTATCTTTCTTCTTAATATATATAAATCTCGTGTCACAATGTTTGTCCTCAATGGACTCCTAAACCACTTAACCGATTATAATAAAATTCGCACACCATGTGCAGTTCGATCCAACTTGAGAGATAGGATAGTTTAAATCTCAAATCATAGTCGCAATTTTAATTTATTTAGCCACAGCAAAGCGTGGCCGGGTCAGCTAGTAATACTATAAATTCAGTTGGAAATTGTTACAAATTGATTATTTTCTTTATTTAGGTGAATAATATCATCAAGTATCTATGTAATTCTAACCTTAGTTCAAACTTAAATATCTTGAAAATGTAGAAATACTTTCTTTCACAAGCGGCTCAATACCAACAGTAATAGCGGGGGTCTCACTGATATACTAAAACTCAACTAAAATACTTTTTTTCAGCTTCTGGATTAATATGCGTTGGCGCTATATTTGGGATCCGCTGGGCGAATACCAAAGCCGTGATAGTGGCTCTATTCTCTACCTCTATCGCTATAGCGCAGATATCCATGAGTCTAATTCAAGCACTCACAGTTCAAGTGTTTCCGACTACAACCAGGTAGATATTTCATAAATAAATAATATAGTTATGCTGGTGTTTGTTAGGCTCAACGTATTTAAGCATTGCCGATCAGTTGTAGCTTAAGTTTGTAGTAGTTATTATAGGCACTTGCCCCATTAAAGAAATATAATAGTATCACACTAATAGCTTACAACTTGATGATCCTATGATAGAAATGCCACGAACACACGCAATGCAAAGGCTGCTGAAGGCATTAAAATGATTGAAATAAATTTTGGGCTACCTTTTACTGTACGTCTATTGCTGGAAACCTTTTTAGCGATGTGAATTCTGAATTTTGAAACCTTAATTTTGATGTCGTTGCAACTCTGATAAAACACAATGTAACCAAAGGTTTTTAATTAAATGTGAGAAAGTAGTTTGTCCTCAATGCAAAAAAAAATGTTTGCATTTTCAGAACCTTAGCGATATCTCTGATGATGGTATGCGGAAGAATTGGAACTTTAGTCGGAAACATCACATTTCCGATCTTACTCAACATGGGGTGTGTTATACCCTTCTACACCATGTCTGGAATGATGGTTTGTAAGTATCTCTAAAATATTAGACTATAAAGGTTCTCGAATGGAGACCATGTGCAAATACATAGTCGTTCATTTATGATGATACTATAAGTATATATTATATTTTATTTTTCAGGTATGACAGTGATGTGCATATTTTTACCCTCGCCTAAGAAATAAATAAAATTATAGTTAAAATTAATATTGTTACTTATAAATACTCTTAAGTTTTAGTTTTTACAATAAACAATGATATGTTGAATAAATCTATTTTAAACATAGTTTGTTTTTGTCGTACTGGTTTCACGTCTTCGAAAAAGTCAATACGAAAATGCTACAAAAGCAATAACCCAATTTATAGGCCGGTCGAAACTAGATACTGATATCACAAACTGGGAGAGATAGGTATATACATGGTACTAATAATATATTATATGGAGTGTATCTCTAGGAGGCAGATACTCGTATTATAGCATAGGTATCATTTTTCTCATTACTGTGACCAAGATTGAGTCTACGGGACCTGAAATGAATAATTGCATTGACTATATTTTTATTATTGTATAACTTTTAAATTTGAATTTAATTGACGTAATATTTTTAATTGTAATTTTTTGTCATTTTTTTGCCCTATACAATCGTTTAGTCACTGTATAACTAATAGTGTAAAGAAATGACATGAATGGCATGCCTTAAAAATATAGTTTCCAGTTTTTTTAAGCGATGCCTCAATAGCAATCATTCAATTTTTTTGACATTTCTCACATTTGACAGGTGCATGACCAAAAAAATGTTTTGTTTTGTTTTTCATCAACTTAAAGTGTTTTTTATTAAGGTTAAGGTGTATTTAATATGTAAAATGTAGGTAAATTAGTAAGCGATAAAACCCATCAACTTATCACATGAAATATTGCATGCCAAAAGGCTGAGTATGGCGGACTATTTATACGATTATTCTGTAAGTACCAACCATGTAATCCCATATTAAGCAATGAATGAATATGAATATGAAATCGAAAAAGAAAATGCGTTTAAGCACTCCGGCAGAAGTAAAATTTGAACATTATTGTTCATTTTTGGATATTTTGGAATGGTTAGGGAATAATTTCGCACGAATTGCTTTATTTATCAGTGTAAAAGTACTATCATTTATGCGGTAAAATACTATATCACACTCGCGCAAGGGCTCGCAGGAGCAGGCATACATTTTCGCCGCGCGGTAGAAACAGGGGGATATTACTTCCTCTCCTACGCCACGCCGGTGGTCTACTCTCCCTCCGTCTTACAAATTTTCGGTCAGGTTACGTGTCCGGACGTGAGCTTAATTTTTTTTATCCATACCAAGAAGTGCACAAACCCGCTAAATAGAAGCCGCTAATTTTCACTTAAAAATCTGTACTGTTGAGACCTATTGTAAAAGTTGGTCATAATCTTAGAAAAATTACAAATAATAGAAGTATTGCTAAATTTCACGCAAATAAAAACTACGTTACAGCTGTCTTCTTCATATCTGGTTATACATCACACGCGAAAGTGAGTGGAACAAAAAAATACGTAATGTCTGTCGAATACGTCAAAATTACCAGTTGGAATGTCAAAATGGTTCAAATTTGGTTAAATTAGGTCATTTGTCTTTTTCGGTAATTTTAACCCTCTAGTTCCAGTAAGAAGGTTCAAATCTCTGATCATTTTACTTTGTTACTTTTTTACATTTTTGAATTTGGACACCCGAGATAGCTCAATGCTAGTTTGTGAAACCCTTCGAAATTACGTAAGCAAGGTGTATGTGCATTTTTATCTAACACCTTTTAAATTTAATATTTAAAATAAGACAAAGTGATGTATACTCTTGCTATTTTAGTACTGTTTCTATTACTTGTAATTTTTCTAAGGTCATAATCATAAGTACATACAATGTCATTCTAGAACATGTCCATTGTCTAGAGAAACAACCGTATATTTATGCGAATTTTATAAAAAGTATCTCTTTGTAAGGAACGAAATAAATACATTTTAATATAATGTAACACGACCATGTTACGCTCGTGTTCACACAAAACAACGAGCCTCAAAGATTCCGTTATAAACTTCATAAATCCCGATTTATGAAATACGCGTCTTTCTAGAATTAATCACTTCTTCAAACTTCTGAAATTATTAACCGCTACATATTTTAGCACTTAGCTACCGAAACGAAGACATAATTAAATTTGATTAATTAATAAATCAGTGCGCGTCCAGATTTGAATTAAATACGAATAAGCGAGCCGAAGAGGCAACTTAATTGTTTCATTTCAATTGAAAACGTTCGAGAAACAATAGCATAGACATTAATATAAGCCGTTTCAGTATTTAGAGCCATTTACATTCATTGAATGGAGATAATTATCTCGGCCAGTGGTTCTAAATTTTGTGATTAGGACGCCCTTACAGGCCTCTTCAGATAAGGATACAGTTAAATTTGTCACTTTTTTAAAATATTATAATAAATTCCAATATTATCCACAACCATAGTTATTTCTTATTACAATAGTTATTACGGCTATTATTTAGGTACTATCTATATATTAAGTACTAGTTTTTACCCGCGGCTTCGCCCGCATGATATTTTGATTTTTGACGCAATATCATTATAACTTATAGCCTATGTGTTATTATGATATATAAGCTATATTATTGCAAAGTTTCATCTCAATATTTTCAGTAGTTTTTGCGTGAAAGAGTAACAAACATCCATCCATCCATCCATCCTCACAAACTTTCGCGTTTATAATATTAGTAGGATATATTTAAAATATAGTAATTTAATGTTATAATATAATCTTATTTGACTTTTTTAATTATTTTTATGTGACGCTATGTATGAAATGATTATTTAAAATATGTATAATTATGTAGTAAATCAGCCTCTGGCAGCCAAAGCACAGCTTGTGTAAGGTGTCTCCCAATATTTATTTATTTATTAATAAAGTATATTAAATCCGGCTAGTATATCAAATATGTAAGAATATTAAATATGATGACTATCAAAATCATATTATTACCTATTCTAAAATGCTCA
Organism: Hypomecis punctinalis; assembly: GCA_949316475.1. NCBI lineage: Eukaryota > Metazoa > Arthropoda > Insecta > Lepidoptera > Geometridae > Hypomecis > Hypomecis punctinalis. The sequence continues at coordinate 19,142,084 of OX438813.1, forward strand.
CTTTTAAATGTAATTTAAAAGTAAGCATTTTCTTTTTTTTCCGCAATATTTTTTATATGAAATAAACGTGACATTCCCAAAACATGACATACCTATAAACACCTGAGTATATCCACGATAATGATATCTAACAGTATTGTGACTCGACCCTGTCCTTGAAATATACAGGGTTATTTCTAATCAATTAGCATCCTTCTAGGGGCTTATTCTGTATATCAAAACTAACAACTTTTGTTCTACGACTTTCGTCAAAACTAAAAAAATAGTTATTGCATAGAAAAATATAGTTCACCCGCGACAAAATGTATGGAACAGCTGATTTTTCATTTAGTTTTGACGAAAGTTGTAGAACAAAAGTTGTTAGTTTTGATGTAAAGAATAAGCCCCTAGAAGGATGTTTATTGATTAGAAATAACTCTGTATACCTACAGCGCCACGTGGCCACGCAGAACGTATCACGCGCTAAGGATGACTACCTTCAGCATTTTAATTTCATCTACTTATTCTATACCTATTTAATTTTCTTTCTAATTTCTATCTGTTATGATGTAAAATTATTTTATTAATTACAAAAAAATAAATTCTTTGGAATGAAAAAGGAAGCCTTCAGTATGAATACATATTGCATTTTTGATGTTTTTAGGGTTCCGTAGTAAAAAAAAAACGCGATGGCGGCCTTGAACAAAAATTCGTTCAAATTAGGCATTCAATGCGGTTATTTTACTCTGCGCATTTATTTACCATACTTTATTGGATTGTTTGAGCTACTTTACACAGTATAGTTCTACTTTGCAAGATTTGTTTTGGGAGTTTTGGCGGGAACGCGGAAAAATCATGTCGCCGCATTGTATTATTTTGTTAAACTTGCGTTTTTATCAGTGATAATTCGTGAAAAATTGTGGTATTTCGTTGATTATGAGCTGATTTACATGCATGAGTGTAGGCAAGTGATATAATGTGACGTATCAGGTCGTTCCGTGTTGTCACCAAAACTCCATAGACGCCTCTAGTAAAGTCTCCACTGCTTTACTGAGGTATGACTTGGACTATGTTTGGACTTGACCGCGACTTTATTGGACTATGACGTGACTACGACAGTGACTATTTGATAAAATATCAAAAAATATTGAAACTTAATACTTGACACTGGCAAATTCACAACAATGCGACGCCAAACAAAAGAAGAAGAAGATTTGTTTTGACATAAGGCCAAGCAGAACACGTTACTCATCAATACATTGAAGCATAGTCTGAAAAACCCTTTCTGCTTCAACGATGGGGTTACGTTTTCAAGCGGCTGCGACCTTTTTGCAACTAATTTAACTACAGAGGGCTTTCAGGAATTTGACAAGGGCTTTTTAGGAATTTGCAAAGCTTTCTATAATAATTATGGAACGTCCCAGTTGAGATACAGAGTGGAAAATTAAGATAATGTAGATAACCCAATATTACATTCATTATTTGAACTTAGAGCTTGTGCAATGTAATTTTTAAAAAATATTACAATGTGAAAAATAGATGTGTTTTAAATTGAAAGTTAGTTTGCATTTAACTTCATAGTTATATTACGAGTAGTTTAATATCAAAGATAACTGTAACTTTAGTGCGCGATTAGTCCCGTAGTAGGTAAATAATAATAATGTGTTCAGATCGCGAAAGTTTAAAAACAACAAAGTTAACTGTAGTCAAAGTTGTAGCAAAAAAGATTTATTAAATGCGTCCAACATCTTAATTGTGGACAGCGGTAGTCAATCTTATACCTGCTTCATTTCAAATGTTTAAAACCTTTGTTTCCTACCCAGTGCCATTTCAACTTGCTGCTCCAACAAACTCAATGCTCAATTATTAGTCGTGTGCGATAATTTGGTCGCCAATATTTAGGTCAATCAAGAACCTATGTTTTAAATAAATATTTAGTGTATTTCCGCTATCTTGTTGTATGCAAAGAAGTTTAAGGGCAAAGATGTTTTATAATATTTATTTGTTGTTAACGGATTATTAATATAGTTTTTAAAAAAATATATAATAGAGTGTAGTGAAAATAAGTGATATTTATTATTATTTTATCTATTTTGTAAAATTAAGTTTTTAAATGTATAATTATTGTAATATTATAAATTGTGTGTATATTTTTTTTTATAAATGTCCTTAATGCCCTTAAACTTATTTGCCTACACCAAGATAGCGGAAATACACTAAATATTTATTTAAAACATAGATTTGAAGATGAATTTCCGCAAAGTAACGCCTGATTCAATCAACTATCTTAAATCAAGAACATTAAAATAGACATACTTTGAGTAAAAAGTAAATTAGGCCGAGTAGCTAGCCCTGGAGTTAGAGTTTTAAGTCGGGCCAGAGGGCCTCTGACGTGCGTGACTAAACGGTAAAAACAACCAAGACCTACAATATAACGTGTCATCCGAGCCACGGTAGCGCTCAGTTGGAAAATGCCACCCGTGGTCACCCATCCAAATACTGACCGTGCGGAACGTTGCTTAATTTCGGTGATCGTCAAACTACGCCACGAGCGCTACTTTGAGTTGATTGCGTACTACAACTGATTACATATTTTCTAAGTTATTTATGTCCCAAACAATAGATATCATCAGCAAATTATCAATTAAGGGTATATTACCCAAAGTTACATTGTCACCCGATTTGTATCAAACACGAATGAATGAACATGGCTTCAATAGGCACAGAATCGTTGAAATAGACTTACTTTCTGTACTTTGTTTTAGTTAAATTAGGATATTTAAATAAATAATATTCAAATAAACTTTCTTTTTGTGATAAACATTTCAAAAATTGACGCGTTCGCAGGATTTGAACCTGCATCTCTCAGGGATTCTGGCCCAGATGCTTTGTCCAAATTAAGCTAGAACGCTGTTTGCGAAAACGTCGAGTTATTGAAAGTGTTTTATCATTTTTTTAACCAACTACTACATTGTTTGAAGGGCCGTCTGTGAGAACTGCTTTAAACCAGTTAGTCACTTAATGTAAAATTATTAGAACTTCTTACCATTAAAGAGAAATGGCGCATTACTTAATTAATCAATGAAATGATTTGTATCATGCTTCACACACTAGATGTATAGAAACTTTCTTTTTGTGATAAATATTCAAATTAAATAAAATATCTTGAGCTGTGTTCGTGCTACAACCGATAACATTTATAATTTACTAGCTGACCCGGCGAACTTCGTTTCACACGATATCTTTATAAATTATAGCCTATGTGTTATTCTGATGTATGAACATTATTATTGAAAAGTTTCATCTCAATCCGTTAAGTAGCTTTTGCGTGAAAGAGGAACAAACATCTATATACACCTACTCACAAACTTTTGCGTTTATAATATTATAGTAGAATTTTTGTCCCAAACAAAAGATATCATCAGCAATATTCAATTAAGGGTCTATTACCAAATGTTACGTTGTCACCCGATTTGTATCAAACACGAATGAATGAACATGGCTTCAATAGGCACAGAATTGTTGATATAAATTTACCTACTCTGTCTTTATCTGTTCGATGAAATAGATCGGCCTTCCGCCTCGAAGCTTTAGGCTATTGTCTAGCTTTGAATAAAGGTCTAAAAATATAGTTAGGCCTTGACTAGGGTGTATAGCTTAGTTCGATTCACTGGCCTTGACATATTTTATGTAAATAAGTGGCCCAACGGGAAATGGATAATGCAAAACTCTGAGTATTTCAGCGAGACTGGATCAAAAATAAAGAAAACTTTTAAAGATTCTTAGTTACCGATAAAGGCAGTGGATTTGGTATAGGGTTATTGGTAATTAATTAGCATCCTTTTAGGGGCTTACTCAGTACATCAAAACTAACAAATTTTGTTCTGGGACTGTTGTCAGAACTCGAAAAAAAACAGCCGTACATTTTGTCGAGAGTGAACGATATTTTTCTATGGAACCACATTTTTTGAGATTTGATAAATATGTTGCTCTAATAAAAAAAAAAAGTTTTGATGTACCTACACAATAAACCCTTAAAAGGATGCTAAATGAGTACCAATAACCCTGTATAATAAATATTGAAATATAAGTATACTGCTAAACCGCGGTTTATATAAATCCAAATATTGGAAGAAGAGGAAATGGCTTCCGCAACCAGTGCGAACCTATAGTTTTAATAAGTTCATCTGTTCATCTTGTGGATGGACGTCTTAAGCAGCTCGTTCCGGTACATCTTTTCTACTCGAGAAGGTTTCGACAATCTTCTGTCTTCCGTGCTATGTTCCGTGACATTTCAAAATTTTCGGGGTTGTTATTTTTTTTTTTCTTCTACATATCTACTCATTTCTGATTCGATGTCGCATTCTCCGAGCATGGTCGATTCCAGATCTCATTGGACTAGGATAGATCTAGGATGAATTTTAATCATTTAGTCGACAATTTTAATAAAATATTTATTAAATTATTTTTTAAACTTTGACATTCACAAAAAATTTACCTACGGTGTGAAATTGCTTTTAATCTATTCATGCAAAAAAATTGACATCAAATGACCAAAACCGGGGCAGCGGCCAAAACCGGTGCATTTACTATACTGGAGTTTATTGATATCAATTGTAAGTGACAGATTCTTATTTAGTAATCCAAATCAAACTCATAAAAGAGACCCTTATAATACGAAAATCGATGTAGCAATAAGCCCTAAGCATATTATCCTGGCTAGATATGACCCTCGCGCTTCGCGGAGCTCAAATAGGAAATAGCTTTAGAGATAAGTGATCTTTGCTATGTTTTTATTTCATAAATAATTCTATTTCATATTTAGATCACGGTGTGGCTACATTTCTATTTTCTGTTCAAGTTAAGAAAGATGTTATATATTTTAGGTATAGTATACCTAAAATATATAACTACTTACATGAATACTTCACTAAAATAATTAGAGCCAACACTGAACAAAGCGAGGGAATTATTTAGAGTCCAGGGTGAAGCGACGTGTTCACGTCGCCCAAGACGAAGACAGACTTGGTTTTAGAGGTACACACTCTACTTTTCATACATCCTGCGAGAAAATATAACCCCAAGAATATGAGTAATACTTACGTAATTTTTTTACAATGTACGTTTTTACGTAAAGCCAGTTTTTACTTTATTTGCCTTAAAACACTTTAAACCATTTTCACTTGTCATTGACTCTGAACTAGTTAATAACTGTATCTCAGAGCCAATGGCTTCTCCATTTATAATAACAAGCAACAAAAAGTGAAATTAACATATCTTCAATCCCATCATAATCAAAATTACGGAGCCATGAAAATATATTTTTTTTAACCTCATTGTTGCTGTGTTTTCTAATTTTGTGCGTATTGTTTATTTTATTATACAAAAGTGGATCAATAACTTCATATTTTCTTTGTTTGAACCTAGTTTTTAGCTAGGGACTGCACATCGTTCTACTTTTCTAGATGTACCACTATGTATATGTTCAAAAAGGGGACAGTTCGTTTGTGGTATCGACGTACACTTTCAAAAATAAAGATTTTTCTAATACTTAGCACATCATAAACTCACGACGTCTAGATATTCACTATTCACTAGGCAACTCGGTATTATTCACAATAAATTAAACCTACGAATTTTCATAGAAACGAACACAATTTATAATAAAACAGAGAATGTAAATACTACATGAAAAAAGTAAAGCCATGGCCAGCTCTATTATCATGGCCTAGCACGGGCATTGCAAAGAGGTTTCATTCTATACAAGACTATTTTTTGCAAAAATTAGCATGACCGACTTCACCCGTGTACAGAATTCGCGAATATTTCGCACGGATCGATGTAGCATTTTTCACATTATTGTTGATTTATCAAAAATGGCTAAGCCGATTTCGATAAAATTTAAATAGAACCGGTTTCGAAGTATATTCTTTCCAATAAAAAAAGAATTATTGAAATCGGACTACTATGAAAAAAGTTATGCGTGGTTATACATAAAAAAAAAATATTTACGCGTCGAATTGTATACCTCCTCCGGTGGTTTGTCGGTCAAAAATCGAACTGATACGGGCACCAAAGAGGTTTTATTCTGTGAAGTCGAGTCATTACAATGCCAGTTGCCATGCAATGAAACGAGGTTATTTTCGATTTTGCAAAATGAAACCTCTTTACGATGTCCTTAAATGTTCTAAGTTGAGAAATTTTCATACGTATTAGACGTTTCAAATTGATATCACTTTACTCCCTAGGGAGTTTCATACAGCATTATTGACCTCCCATAGCCCTCGAGATGTATTAAGATAATAATGACTCGATTTTCTTGGCTTGAAGTTTTGCTAGTTTTTGCTTTACCTAACTATTAACTAATTTCTATTCACAGTTCAAGAGAATTCAATTACAGGTAATCTGATATCGACGAAACCGAGGCCCTGAAAATAGACAGAAATTATTGAAACACAATATTATTCTTGTCTGAGATTTTATGACTATTTTTATACTTATATTTTCTCTATCCTATCTAGAAAAAATCCTAATTAATTTATTTCTCGAAAGTACAAATTCACAGTCTCTAGACAACTAGAAAAACGTCCCATTACAACACCTACAATGTTGAATTTCCTTCGATAAGTCCGTGGAAGAAATTAGATGGCGTATAATACTCGTATATGAATATGAGGGCTAACGTGGTGGATATGGCTCCATCACCGTTAGTGAGTAGGCCTACGTTTTCCAGTGGACTGTTCATCACTCACAAGGCCGGTACAAATTAGTAAAGTACGTATGAAGCGGTTCAACTCGACTTTTCTAATCCGTACAACAAGGGGAGTGAACACACTACTGGTTTTATTTTTTCTATACATTTACTCGTATATAATCGGAAGTTAAGACAATTTCGCCAAAGCTTGTTGACGCTGCTGGTGACAAGAGAGCTGGCTCATTCCTCGCACAGAGAATCTCTTTAGCCATTCAGCGTGGGAATGCAGCCAGCGTTCTTGGCACACATGGACACAGTATTTGTTTCGATTTTACCTTTTTTTATTATATAGGTTGGATGTATTTATATAGGTATAAGGTAGTTAAGAATTAAATTTCAATGCTTTTTAAGTTATAAAAATAAATATTTCATCGGGAGTTATTCAGTGTCAGTGTGAATATCTGTGTGTATCTTCAAAGTCTACTTGTCCCTTCTAACCCAGATCAGAAGATAATTTAATATAATGAGAGAAATAATTAGTCTGGAATGCTGGTAGTATTGCCATTCAGCTTGACAATGCTGCCAGCAAGCTAATCACGCTGTCAAGTAACATCAAGTAACGTCAAGTGCCATTTGAATTATGTTATACTTTCACGGGTCTGTAAATAATCTTATGTGGTAATAATTTTATGTAAGAAGTTTTAGCTTGCCCTATTCATCTGAAATCATTTCAAGTTATACTCTATAAAATTTAACTTGATCTCTGCGACAGTTACATATTGACATATTTAGAGTTGGGATAGTGGTGGAAAAAATCGATTTTCAAACAATGTTGTAATGAAATCGAATTAGTAGTTGAAGGTAAGAAATTGGATTTTATTTTCTTACTATTATTTAAGATCAAGTATGTACACATGTAAATAATGTTATGATATTAATTAAATACTCATAATAATGTAATGACAGTATTTATCGACGTTTTTCACTATTATCGATGCTAATGTAACATATAACTGGGTTTAATTTAATTACACATGTAAAAATATGTTATGATATTCAAATATACAATAAAATTAATGATAAATTTTATTTTAAATATCGTCAGTATAAACTATCGATATTTTAATTAAAACTCTATCTAAAACTCTGTGGTCACGATCATTCGTCGCCCATCACTAATCAATATGCCCATAAAGTATGACATTGACAGGTACTGTCTGTACTATTAAGAAATTCAGGAGTTCATAGGCGTTATTTTTCTGACAGCTGTCGCAGAGATCAAGTTAAATTTTATAGAGTATAGATGCTCTTATAATCAAAACATAATTTTCTAGATAATGCGGCACTAACCAACGTCTAGTCCGCATCAAACTTGGGAATACTCGAGAAGTTTTGACTTTGACTTTAAACTGGTTCGTCAAAGCCAAAATTCGATTGGGGTGGAATGTCCAACTCGCCTTTTGCATGGCGAGTGATAAACTAAGTTGTGTGAACTTTGTTACTCTTGGACACAATGTATTTATAACTAACAGAGACTGAGGTTTGACCACGGGCTATTTTGACAGCTTCTAAATTCATTTCAATCATTTAATTCATCAAATAATGATTATAAAACAAAAGTGGTTAGTTATAAACTACTAGTTACAGTCTACTCATATCTCACGCGCTCACACATTCTAGTCTAATCCTAAGAGCAAATAAAAAAATCAAGAGGGAATGTTATGAACAAACAAGTCAAGCCAACCAAAACTACGCCTCGCCGTGTACAGACAATTACAAACACATCCAGGTAACTATGAAACTACGCCTTTGCTTGTCAGTCAAGCTATGGCGGCGCAACAGCGACGCACTCACACATGTATAAAAAACCGGCTTCACATGACTGTTCAACTACGTTCCCTCTGGATGTTTTTATTTGCTCTGAGGTATAATCATACTTCCTACTAATATTACACATATAAACGCGAAAGTTTGTGAGGATGGATGGATGTTTGTTACTCTTTCACGCAAAAACTACTGAACGGATTGAGATGAATCTTTGCAATAATATAGCTTATATATCAGAATAACACAAAAGCTATAGCTAGCAAATTTATAATTATACTGATATTGCGTCAAAATTCAAAAAATCATGCGGGCGAAGCCGCGCGTAAAAACTAGTAATATTATAAATCCGAAAAGTTTGTTGGTTTGTTCCTCTTTCACGCAGCAACGGAGCAACGGATTGATCTGTTTTTTGGCATGGATATAGGTCAAGGGCCGGAAAGTGACATAGGCTACTTTTTATCCCCAAAAGATAAAAGGTTCCTGTTGGATAGCACAAAAGTCAAAATACCACGCGGACGGAGCTGCGGTCAAAAGCTAGTACTTATATAAACTGACTATGGCGCTGACAAGTAACAAAAAAGCGCTAACTTCAGCACTATGATTATGATAACGATTTCTGTTAAGAGGAATGTGAATCGCCCAGTGTTTTCGCTTTTCTGTAGAACATAGAAATAATTTTAGGTACATTTTTGATAAAATTTACGTTCAGGGAGAAAATTCTTTTCACCTCTTAAGTTGTAACGAAACGTTATGATTACATGTAAAAAAAACAATCAAATTGGATAATATTTAGAGATTTTATATAACTTTAGATAACATCTTATTGTTTTCGTATGCCCAAGTTCGGTTCACACTCTTCTAAAAGCCGGAAACATACTATCGGACGCCGCTTACGGACGCGACTGACAGCCGCGACTTAGCAATGTGCACAGTCTTAAGACATCCGGTGTGCCAGATCGGTTTCGGACGTCCGAACGCTCAACGTCGTCCGAAGGTGACGTCCGCGACTTATGTCCAATAGTGTGCACGGCTCAGGGTACTTTCATAGTCTAGGTCGCGGCTGTCAGTCGCGTCCGTACGCCGCGTTCGATAGCATGTTTCGAGCTTAAGTAGTCGTAAAAGTACCTGACACATTCAAGCCAATATTTAGGTAAGGCCACGAAAAAATGTACATTTCAAAATTTTGTCGTGGACCATATTAAAATTAAAAATTAATAAATACAGGACATTATTTCTGACACCATTTACAGTTTCATCAATAGCTAAAGGATTCTTTCCCAGCATGTCCTAATTCAAATTCAAAAATATCTTATTTATTAAATAAAATTTCGATTGGTAGGTAAATTTAGGTAGATTACAGCTTCCATACAAAATCAAAATGTCTCTCGGCCATGTGACACCAAACTAATCTTTTTTTTTTATCAAATCAAGTTATTATCATATAAATACTACATTGTGCCTATTTTATACTGTTAAGGCCTTGTTTTAAAAGAAAATAATTATCGATATCTGCTTTTTATTTATATAAAAAATACGGTTGAATTAATGGACCAAATTTGATTCCCGTGTGTGACGTAACACAAAATGCTCAATAAAATTTAATTTTGAAAGCACAGCTTTATTATAACTCTATAAAATTTAACTTGATCTCTGCGACAGTGATATTGAAATAGAAGATTGACATTTTTAGAGTTGAGATAGTGGTGGAAAAAAACGATTTACAAACAATGTTGTAATGAAATCGAATGAGTAGTTAAAGGTGAGTAATTGGATTTTATTTACTTACTATTATTTAAGATCAAGTATGTACGTACACATGTAAATAATGTTATGATATTAATTAAATACTCATAATAATGTAACGATAGTATTTATCGACGTTTTTCACTATTATCAATGCTAATGTAACATATAATTGGGTTTAATTACACATGTAAAACATGTTATGATATTAAAATATACAATAAAATTAATGATAAATTAAGTGTTATTTAAAATATCGTCAGTATAAACTATAGATATTTTAGTTACAACTCTATCTAAAACTCTGTGGTCACGATCATTCGTCGCCCATCACTAATCGGCATGCCCATAAAGTGTGACATTGACTGGTACTGTCTGTACTATTAAGAAATTCAGGACTTCATAGGCGTGATATTTCTGACTGCTGTCGCAGAGATCAAGTTAAAATTTATAGATTATATAATAAGTATTTTTTAAGCTTAAAAACCTTCCTACGAGTAGAGAAATGTTAAACATCTATCAGCCATTATAACAAGAAAGTAATTAATGATGTCGTTATAAGCGGAAATTTGGTCAACCAGATTTTTCAAGTTATTTGACTAGGTAAGTTTTGAAATTATATCCGTTAAAGTCCGAAAAAACAACATTCATCACAGTAATAAAACTGTGATGAATGTTGTTTTTTCGGGAATCGCCTAGTATTCTGTGGATTTAGTCAGTACTTAAAAGTTTTAATCTTAGAAAAAGGTTATATTTTCGCGTGTGTTTATTCCCGCATGTTACGTGTATACGAGTATATATTATTATTTCAAGTATGTTATTGAACAATTTTTCGTGGCCTTACCCATTTTGAGGAGGTTTATTGAAGTACCCTGCTTATGCAATATTACTTTTTCTAAGGAAAATGCCGCTAGCGTTACCCATCTGAAGACTAACCGTGCGTACACTGCTTAACTTTGCTGATAGCTAAAAACACTTAATAACTGTGTTATGAGCGCTACAAATAGGTATCACAATGGAGAACGTTGTTAACGTTGCATATTTTAAGTACAAAAGAAATTACCAAATATTATTCAGCATTCAGGTCAGCTTAAATACTGTCTTTATAAATACCATAAGCCCTGGGGCACAATGCCGCCTCAGTGGTTTTCATTGAAGCCTTGATGGTCCGTAATATTCACTAAAGCCCAGTGGACGGCATAAATTGTCAACAAAATGGATTACGAGTCGAGAAAATTGGAAGAAAATGATCGAGCTATGTTTAGGGACAATGATTCGGATATGTTGGCATAAGGGCGACCTGGGATTTTTGGAAATCAAGTGCGGGATATGCGATTTTTTGAATTCTGTACGCAAATAAGAGTAGAAAAGAATTCCGCGTGGGGCGTCATTCCAGGAATAACGGCTCTCACATGAATTAACAATTTAAAAAACTTTGATGTACAAATGATGAGGTAAAAATCCCTGGTTTTATTAGTTATCAAGCTTCCTGAAAACATCAGCCATTGCTTATGGTTAAACTTCCGAGGCCTAAAATTTAACAGGTTGTAAGAGCCAAGGCAACTAGCTATCGAGTGTCACTTGTAAGTACTTAAATTCCTGAAATTTCACCAATTTTTTTCTTGAACAAGCTAGCTAAAAACCATCTATATTACAGTAGGTACTCATTAAGTTTCAAAACGCTTCAAAATTGGTTCATTTAGATAAATAAATATTTTGGGACATCTTACACATGGCTTCTAACCCCAAACTGAGCAAAGCTTGTGATATGGCTGCCATAGACTGATATATTACATATACTTATTTTTAAATACATATTTATATAGATAGTAAATAAATAACACCCAGACACACAGCAAACACCTATATTCATCACATAAATATTTGCCCCTGGCGGGGGAACCCACGCCTCTTGGACCCAGAAGTTATGGTCACTTACCACTGAACCACCGAGGCAGTCAAATGCGATGCGACATAGGTACAGCTTAAAAATACACAGACGCATGGGCTCAAAAGTTAACAATATTTTTAGTTCAGTAGTTGTAATGATATCCTGTTTGCTACGACGATTCCTATAAAATTATTTCTGCCTTGTAGGATCCATCGCGATAAGCGGGGCTTTAGTCGTCCAAATGCATGATTGGTCGACGATATTGTTGAAATCGTGGATCGAACTTGGATACGATTTGCTCAGGACCAAGACCGATGGCACAGTAAAAAAGGGGCCGATACTTAGCAGTGGGGTAAAGAAAGCTGTGAATAATGATGATGAGGTACCATGTTTCTCTGTAACCCGCAACAATAACGCTTACGAATTAACATCAAATGGTTGAACTTTCAAATTCCGGTGAAAATTACGGACATGTTGGACCATTAATGCGTGCCCAGTCATTGGAATAACGTAACTTCCCCGTTTATCGGAAATTTCCCGATTCTATTGGTATTTCCCGGTAAAATATGTGAATTAAATTAAATTCACGCAACTTGATTTCAGAGCACTATTTCTTTTTATATTTTTTTAGCGTTGTAAAAATTAGTGACCATGTACGTAGTTAGAACAGCGGAAATATTCAATATTTTTAACATTAATGCGGCGAGCGAGCCTTTGATAAAAAAAAAGTGTTAAACGGCGTACAGTGATTTCTATACAGGGTTATTTCTAATCAATTAGCATCCTTCTAGGGGCCTATTCTGTACATCAAAACTAACAACTTTTGTCAAAACAAAAAAAAAACCGTTCCATACATTTTGTCGCGGGTGAACGATATTTTCTACGGCAAAACTTTTTTTTTTAATTTTTAACAAAAGTTAAGTAAATCATTTTGTTACTTTTGAAATAAGCCCCTAAGAGGATGCTAATTAATTAGAAATAGCCCTGTATATAATAGATTAGTTGACGAGTTGAGATGAGTGGAGTATGTAGACTTCGAAGATACCTATTCACTCTTGACTTAAAGATACCCAAATTGTAATTCTCAGGAAACAATGACAAAGGCAGGGCATTCCAATCCCTGGAGGTCCGCATTAAGAAGGAAGAAGCGAATCGCTTAGTACGAGCAGGTGGTACGTCGACTCTTTAGAGATGGTAGTTAAGCGACTTTCGGCTTGTCCTGTTGTGAGGAGGAAGATAAAGGAATCAGGTCGTGGAGTTCGAGCGTTGTGTTGTGCAACGGTATTTCTTCTTATATATACCTATAGCGCTAAGCTTATATACAGGGTTATAGGCTAAGTCGACCTATTCCCATTAAGGTTGTGTAGTTTATTTTGTTTACAGAAACGTAGTAAACTACACACGCTTAATGGGAATAAGTCGACTTAGTCAGTAACCCTGTATATGTATATATATATATATATATATATATATATATGTATATAGCGCAGAGCTTATTACAAATATCGATTAAAAAGCACATCACATATTTCACTAAAACATGAAAAATATAAGAGGAATTCTGTAAAAAGTGCATGGAATTTAACGTTCTCGGCTTCGCGCCTTGTAAGTGAGTGATTTATTTGAAAATGGCTAACGGTTTTCAGCGCCATTTTTCTCCCGTTTATTTTTCTGCGCGATAATTTCTAGTATTTTACTTGGTTAGTAATTTTTGACCGACAAATCGGAAGAGGTACTCAATTCGACGCATATATTTTTATTTATGTGTAGCCACGTATAACTTTTTTCATACTATCCCGATTTCAATAGTTTTTTTTTTATTAAAAAGAATACACTTCAAAATTGGTCCTATTTGATTTTATTGAAATCGGCTGTTGCTAAAAATAATTACTGATCAACGAAACGATCAATAGTTCTTTTTTTATTGGAAAGAATACACTTCGAAATTGAACGGTTGAAGTCGGTCATGCCATTTTTTGCTAATAGTAGATTGTATCATAAGGGAGCAAAATAATATTTTTACGGCGAGGGTGCTTTTTTGAATCCAGAGTGAAGTGAGGGATTCTAGAGTAGAATCCCGAGCATAGCGAGCGATTCTTTAGTAAAATCCTGAACGTAGCGAGGGATTCAAAGTACGTCGCCCGAGCCAAAAATATATTTTGCGCCCGAGTGGTACACTCTACTTTTCATCACCTCTATAAGAAAATAAAAGGCGCCTCATATTTATTATTATTTAATAAAACGTACAGTAACAACTTAATTGAAATTAAATGGTATCTAATAATAAAACAAATAAAAACTTAGTATATTTACATTCATTTTCTTGGCGCTGAACACTAACATTACAAATACTTCCAAATTCAAAGTTCATTCCGTTGCACTTATTTGTTCCAAATTCAAAAAGTGCGCGGCAAAGATAATTCCGGCGCACTTATAAAGATCCTTATAGAAAACACCAACTTTGTGCGCACTTAAAGGCGAACCAAGTAGTCCTTTTCGAATCGATGTGATGAAAAAATAATTACTGACCGACGAAACGATCAATAGTTCTTTTTTATTGGAAAGAGTACACTTCGAAAGGTGATGTCCACAAGTGGTATATTATTCAGAGAAAAATCTAACCAAGATGATATATACATCATTTGAAAGCTTGTTTTATGGGCTTCTGAAAAATATTTAATTTAGATTTTTTTATCCCTGCATTTTTTTTTAAAGTGAAAAATAAATTATCTGAAAAAAAATAATGAAGCTTTTTATTTTTTCTAGTTTAACAATAATAAAGTGCTTCTAGCGTTATTTTACTGGCATTCAAAGCTGATTCTTCCACATTTACCTCTTAATTTGCTAAAATTGAAAATTATAACCTACCAGTGTGACCAGTTAATAGGTACAATGTGACAAAAAATCACTTAAAGAGTGTGTCTAATTGGTAAAAATGCTTTTATTTAACAATTTGGAGGTTACTTAATCAGAGTTCCTAGAGATAAACTACCTATTGAGCCAAATATATTTATTTATCCTAATAAAATCAAAATTAATTTAAAAAAAAATGCAGGGCTCTTTTTTGTTTTCAATTGATGTAATAGACTCAGAAAAATATGAACTTTCTCGAAATGTAACGAATCTTGTGGTTAGATTTTTTGATTATTATTATACCAGCCTCCATACATTTTGTGAACATGTCCTTTAACGGTTGAACGGCTGAAGTCGGTCATGCCGTTTTTGCGAAAAATAATTATGTAACTTACCGTGATTAAAAACTTCGCAGTTTGTTCTATCTTGGAGATAAATATGAAAATTAATTAAGTCTAAGTCTCGTGTCACTTGACAATATTGAATGAGTAGTTAATTACTCAAGATAATTAAAATATTTATATGGATAAGAAATCAACAAAACTGTAATAGGGGCTAATAATGAATATAGCCCATAAAGTTAGCAAGTAGATACGGTAATGTACAGGACACAGGAAGGTGAAGTGAGCTCCGATGGGTTCGAAAACTGGTTGAGCGGTGGCCGCGTATTGGTAAGCACAGCGTAGGATATTTCCTAGCAAAATTGACCTATGATCTGACCAAGACCGCAAGAAAGTGCTGAACAATAAATGAATAGTTTAAAAAACACTAGAATAACACGCTTATACAGGGTTATTCCTAATCAATTAGCATCCTTTTAGGGGCTTGTTCTGTACATCAAAACTAACAACTGTACGTCCTACGGCAAGTGTGACAACGACGGTGATGATTCAAAATAAAACTCCACATACTGTGAATAAAGACATTAATCATCTGTGCCGTTGTATTTTTCAATTTAAATAAATTATGGACGATTTTGTCGTGCCATTTGCAAACTAAACTAATTTGACATCGCGTCATCTGATTTCCTCTCGAACACTTCGCTACCGTGTGATTACAATACACTGTAAGTCGAGTGACAGTGTTTTACCGGAACAGTACCTAAACGATTTGTTTTTGTCTCTTCTATACCCCTGTAAAGATTTTTTTCGCCTGCCTGTTACCTACGCTGAGATAATACAATCTAACAAACACTGTATTGCATAAAACTTTACGGTTTAAAATGACAAAATACCTTAACTAAACATACAGTAAGCCCGATTACAGAGGCGCCAGCGTAAATTAAATAGCAACGTAAGAAGCGTTCTCTGTATCGAATGCTTAAAGTGAAAAAGAAACAGAAATATGCTATTTAGCTAATATAGTTACGCTGGCGCCTCTGTAATCGGGCTTAATGTATTGCCAAACCAAACAACCAGCGCTTATTAATCATACAGTGTTTTAGTACCAGTATTTTTTGAGCCGCGCTTTAGTAGTAAGCCATTGTAGCGAGAGCTCATGTTACAGTGGCTATTTTCCCAATCGCGCGGTCATAGTGCACGCGGGGCGCGGGGGTGGGGAAAAAAAAATCGGAAGGAAGGCATGGCGCGTGCGACGTAGCGCATAATTATTATGCACCAATCATATTATTATTGGTGCATAATTCATGTTTGTTAGATTTTTAAATAAAAAAATGAGTGCTTACCGAATTAAACTATTTTAAAACTATCCGCCAATACGGAGCAATAGTTAAAATGGAGAATCTTTGAAAGATCTAAACATTTTAGGTTTTAATTTATTCATTTTACAAAATATACAACTACAAAACATAAAATATTTTACAAATAGTGTGTTCCAGTATAAACTATAAAGAAGTTATTAAAAAAACGTAAAAACGTTTTGAAGCTCATTATCAAATCCCGTTTTTTGGAGTTACAGTGTATTGTCATAGCAGGGCTTCGTACAGTATTATGTATATGACCTTTTTACGAGAATATGACCGATTTTTTCTAACTGTAGCCTCTAATTATCCACTTATGTCAATTATAGATGTCAATTCATACTTTATTTTCTCTTCGAGAAGATTAATTGATGAAATGACAATTTGTTAATTTACCACTGGCTGCTGAAAGATAGCAATCATTTCAAAGCTGTCAAACTTAAATTGCGAACTTAAGGCGTCTTTAAAATGCACTTATGTACAATGAACTTCAGCTGCTGCAGTAGCCACACCGAAGTTAACACCAAGCAAACTGTCTCAGCCAACAAATCCAATATTTAGGCGCCGCAACCTCACAAACTTGTAGCAATGCTGAACTCAATTATTAAACTGTAATTTTGTCTGGCACCGGCCAAGTCACTTTTAGAGATGGGACACGAGTAAACCGGTGATTCGATTGATAATAGTTTAGGCCTTCAGGGTGTTGTTAGTAGTGACTAAATGAGTCTGAATAAATTAGGCTATGCCACGGTATTTTTTAGAACGTAGCTTGTCTATTGTTCCTTTGATAGACGTTTTTAGCGGGACAGATAATACGCAACCGCGCGCGAAAAATTTGACGTTCAAGTAGGTAGGTGAAGGTATAAGGGTGATCTAAATTGGCAGTAGTAGGGATGTAAGCGGTAGCATAGCCCTACAATAGTACCAGTAGTTCTCCAAACAGTAGCCCTCGCATCTGCTTAACTGAATCTTTATGATCCTAGATCAATTTCGTTTATATTCGTAAATCTTGTTATTAGACAATTTTGCCATAGGTATTAACAAAATCTGTTGGAAAAAAAAACCGGACAAGTGCGAGTCAGGCTCGCATATCGAGGGTTCCGTACAAATCCAGAAAAATTCACAAAATTGGGAAGTAAGTTGTTAAAATCTCTATACCTTACATGATACGATTTACTCATTTTGAATCCATATTTTGTGAATTTTGAGGACCTGTTTTTTTGTGATATTAATAAAAACGTACATTTTTCAGATTATTCCTATATGTGTACTCTGAGACAACACTTCTCGCCAAATTTCATAGTTCTATGTCATCGGGATGTACCCTGTAGGTTTTGATTTTTGTGAGTGTCGAAATATGCTGTAATAGCTCTAACTTTTTTAACGATAACTAAGAAGTTTTTCTTTTACACAACTGCAAGATACTATAGATATACGTATACAGTTTAAATTTTAACTCGATATCTTTACGCGTTCCCGAGATAAAGAGTCTTGACATACACACAGACGGACAGACGGCCAACAAAGTGATCCTGTAAGGGTTCCGTTTTTTTTCGTTTGAGGTACGAAACCCTAAAAAGCGCTACAAAAACAAAACTATCAATCTTCTTTCTGCCATTCCTACTCCTGACTTCTTCCCGTTTAATTTTAATCGTTTCACTGAATGTGATGTTAAAAAGAGTGTAGTGTCGATTTCTTCCAATGCAGTTGGCGGTGACAGCATAAGTCGGAACATGCTCATGCCCATTCTGGACGCTATTCTTCCCATCCTCTGCCACATATTTAACTACTCCATTTCATCTGGGGTTTTCCCTACCATCTGGAAAGATGCACAAATTTTGCCTCTGCCTAAAAAACCCAGTCCTAAATCTTTTTCTGAGTATCGACCTATTTCTATCCTTCCTTTCCTTTCTAAAGTTCTCGAACGTCTTGTCCATAAACAACTATCTGAGTTCCTTAACCGAGAAAATCTCCTAAATCCTCTACAATCCGGATTTCGTCCTGGGCATAGCACTGTGTCTGCTCTTATCAAGATCACTGACGACATACGGTTGGGTATGGATGGCGGTATGCTTACTGTTCTAGCTTTGTTAGATTTCAGTAATGCGTTCAATACCGTCGATTTCGACATTCTATTGGCTACACTACGCTCTATTAACATATCTCCACCGGTGTTCGATTGGTTTCACAGTTATCTGTTTGGCCGTCGGCAGCGCATTCGCCTCGGAGAATCTTTTTCTTCCTGGTGTAATGCTGATGCCGGCGTTCCTCAAGGTGGCGTGCTATCTCCCTTACTGTTTGCTATTTTTATAAACGCTATTTCTCAACACCTTTCATCTTCCTACCATCTTTATGCAGACGACCTCCAAATTTATTCACAAGCCCGGCTCAGTGAGCTGGATTCTGCCATAGCTGTTGTTAACACTGACCTGCGTCGCATTCTAGAATGGAGTAACTCCTATGGTCTTAAAGTTAACCCTACAAAATCACAGGCCATAATAATCGGTAGCTCATACATGATATCTAAAATTGATTGGGATAGAATTCCGAAGGTCGTTTTTGGAGGAACCACAGTACCCTACTGTGACACGGTAAAAAATCTTGGCGTGATTCTAGACCGCACCTTAAGTTGGGACTCTCACCTCAGGTCGATTAGTTGCAAGTTGTTTGCGTCTGGGGGATCCCTTAGACGTCTTAGGAACTTCCTACCCACTGCCACCAAAGTTGCACTTGCACAGTCTCTACTACTCCCTATTCTTGATTACGCTGACGCCTGCTATATTGATCTTACGGAAGACCAACTTGACAAACTAGAGCGCCTCCAAAATTACTGTATCAGATTTATCTTTGGGTTACGTAAATATGATCATGTATCTGAATTTCGCACAAAGCTCAAGTGGCTTCCTATTCGCCTTCGTCGGAATGCTCACATGCTCTCCCTTCTTTATAATATTCTATTTAACCCTTCTACCCCTACCTATCTTAAAGAGCGTTTTACCTATTGGCATACATCCCACTCCATCCCCCTTCGGTCCAAAGAAAACCTAACTCTGATGACTCCTTCCGCTCGAACTACCTTTTATGGCAAATCCTTTTCATTCCAAGCAGTCCAATTATGGAATCCTCTACCCATTTCCATTAAACGGGCCCCGTCCATAACTGTTTTCAAAGAGGAAGTTAAAAAATTATATCTGTCGCAATCCTTAATTCGTTCTTAGTTTTTTGGGTGGTTTATTAATTTGTTTGCTTATTATTATTTTCGTTTACTTATACATTGTTTATATGTGTATGTTAGAAGTTATAAGTATTTATTAGTTTATTTAACTGTATTATTTATATATGTATTAGTATTTATAACATTTGTATGTATGTCTATTGTATAATTCTTTTATTATTTATATTATTTTGTTTTACTTTTAAAGTGTCCTCTAAATTAGCACACCTCGTCGTATTTTCTTTTGTACCTATCTCTCTCCATCCTAAGGTTGCCTGGAAGAAATCACTTTCAGTGATAAGGCCGCCGGTTGCTTCACATGTTTTAGCATCTATTTTTACTCTATTTTCTGTTTTATGTGTGTGTGAATCAATAAAGAGTTTATCTATCTATCTATCTATCTATCTATCAAAAAGATCCTCCTCATTTGTGAGGGAAATCAAAAATTGCAAACGGGTAAAAAAAAAAAAAAAAAATAAAAAAAACCCGTGTACCCAGTACAACATTTACTGGAAATACTACATACTAAACTAATATCTACATAGGAAAATCAACGTCCGGGTAGATGAGAGGTTCCCTTTGACAATTAAAAAAAAGTACTTTATAATACCTACAACATATTATTCATTCGCACAGTGATAACGAAGATTCTATCAGAAACAGTCGAACTAGATCATTTAGGGAATAAAATAAATCATTGTATTAATTCCGAACTGCTAAAGAAATCGAGTAAGTGTAATTGGTGAAATTAAGTAGAATTTGACTCGTGCTTGGTCGTAAAGGTCTGGAATGAAAAGCCTGCTTTAGTATCTATAATAAAGTAAAATATCGTCCACGCAAACTTAAACGTAAATTTACTTATTTTATGGCGCAAAATTTAATTTATTGTGGTTTTGTTTCACGATTTCAAAGATTGATATGAAGATTTGATTGTATTACATAACTTTTTTGTACTATAACTTAAAATTTCTTCATATTTATTTTAATGTTCAGTGTATTTATTATATCTATTTTTTTATCTGTGTTATGTTTTATTCAATACGAAGTCCAGGCAAAGGCCTCACATAATTCTTTCCAATGCTCTCTATGAAGTGCTACCGCTGGCCATTTCTTTTTAAAACTCTCGATTTTGTTGCGCCATCGTGATTGCTTGATCGCTTATAAACAATAACTCGAATCGAATCACAAATCATTCGAACAACGCATCGACCCATCTCTACCGCGTCATTGCGAAAACAAGTTTAAGTGAACAATGACGTCATTCCGGGAACGAGTTTAGAGCGTCACTTTAGAAATGAGTTTTAGTGAACAAAGATAGCGACTCCGCTGGAACAAAGCCTCTCTAATGGGCAGGCTTAGGACAGGCTGTCAGCTCGGACTTAAAACGATTAAAGTACTAGACGCGCCGTTTTTATTTATATGTTTATATATTTTTTTTGCTAAGGACTAATTTTGGCTAGGTATACTCTACTACTTTAGGATCAGCTGGAAGGAGACACACTCACTTAATGCTTCGCAAGTAGTTCTCAGAGTGTCTATATCCCGTAAGTATTTTAAGCATGAAAACATTGCAACGTGCTTTGGTGTGCTCTCGAGAGCTCCGAGATCTCCCTAGGGACGAAACAGAGCTACTAACTTTCAGAAAAGGAGTTTCCCTATACGTCTGAATGTTTTTTTTTGTATGTTCCTACCTATGTTATGTAATTTCTCCGCCAATAATGAACGAACCGATTTTGAGAAAAATGCATCGTTTTACGCGAACTATTTATACTCTGTACACGGTTGAAGTTAGTTGTGTCATTTTAGGCCAAAGATAATTATTAAAATAATTATTGCGGGGGCCGCTTTGTGGCGAGCCGTCGGTGAGTGGCTCCACCGCGAACCCTGATTCCCTGGGGCTAAATGAGACCCCTGACTCCTCTATTGCCTTAACTGGCTGGCTTGGAGTGGAAACCGCAAGAGCTAAGAACCTAAGCTCCAGGGTGGAAGTGTTAAAGGGCATAACGCCGCTAGTAGCTCTTAGTGAACGCGCAGCACACCTCTCGACACCCTAAACCATCCACACCAATGTTGCCCCTCCAGCGCCAACTTGCGGTAGCCTTTATGGGGGGCCCATTTAGAGGATGGCAAGTCACCACCCGCCTTAATATTTTGACATGAGGCATTACATGGCGGGTGCCGCACCTCATTCCATAGACCGGTTATGTAAATCATCTAGAAGTTCACTACAATAGCCCATTATTTTTTGAATTCATTCCGCACAATAGGTTTCGTTGTACCATCATCCCAACTATATCGCTAAATGATGTAATAAAAGGGGCCTTTCAGTGTTGGCTTTGGCTCCACTGATGCCCATCAAAGAACCGGGCCTGACCCGAGAGATGTATTGAATAAAGTGTAATAATAATATTTTGGGACAACTTACACACGGCCTCTGACCCCAAACTAAGCAAAGCTTGTGATATGGCTGCCAGAGACTGATGTACTACATATACTCATTTTTGAATACATACCTACTTATATAGATAGTAACTAAATAACACCCAGACACAAAGCAAGCACTTATGTTCATCACATAAATATTTGCCCTGGGTGGGGATCGAACCCACGCCTCTTTGATCCAGAAGTTAGGGTCACTAACCACTGAGCCACCGAGGCAGTCAAACATTTCGAGGTAGTCAAACATTTTGTGTACATATCCTTTACATAGGACTACTTCAGTATACCTTTCCAAATTAAAAAAAAACAACATACACAACAAAAACATTGACACATACATAGGTCCTCCTCCTCCTTTTTGGAAGTCAGTAAAAGTAATTGCTACAGATCACTAAGAAGTTGAAGTTCAAATGTAAATACAAACTACCAAACCCAGCTCTTTTAAATAACTCTACTACACATACCTATTATAATCATATTAAATTAAGAGCACACAAAATAAGGAATGTTATAATAATGTCACAAATGTTTGTATTTCATATCACATTACCAAAGATAAATTACACACTTTCATAGGCATTTCGAGTCTCAAACTGTCTAGTTCAGGAAATACGATAGGATTCTGGATGGATAAATTATTATCGTATTGTCTTAGCTATAAATCACGGAAACAAAATACAGAACAAAGAGAAATAAAACAGGAACTTGTACTGCAGTGCTGTAGGTTATATCAATAATAAATAATTAGTGAAACTAACATTCATTAATATATTTTCACTGTCTGGATTTCCAGAAGTTAGGGTCGCTAACTACTGAGCCACCGTGGCAGTCAATATGCTTCTGAGATTCGACCGGCCCCATCGACTTGGCATTTTTTCTACATTACATATTGATGTTCGGCGCCTACATTGGTTTGGCCGCGTTCTTTGACAACGTGGCTCTACAGTCTCTACACCGTTGTTGTCCTCTGCGGGCCCGTTTGAGGGGATGGCTTGAGTTCTATTTGTACTCGTATTCGCGAGCTCAGAAGTTCCTTGTTAGTAAGCTGATTAGCTAGAAGATACTGATGCCGTGTTCTTTTGTCCCAGCATACAACATGAAAGGCAAATATAACAGTTGTTTCATGTCACAAACAGAGGTAACAGCACGGAGCCGAAATTACGCGAGTAATGAGTATTCATCGGATAAATAACATGTTTTTTTTCTATTGTTTTCTTTCTTTCCTGAAAGGGGAGTGCAAATGCACCCCCTCCAGGCGCTCAAGCGTAAATAACTTTCGTGCGATTTTTTTTCAGATTTCACGGTTAGTTCCATAGTAAAAGTTGATTATAATTATGTTTGTAATTGTAACTGTATCAGCCTCTTTAACAGTCCACGGCAGGACGTAAGCCTACCCACGAAGGGTGATTAGGCCATCCACCACGCTGGCCCAGTGCGGGTTGGTGGATTCACATAAGCCATCGAATTTCTTCTACGGCGTATGCAGGTTGCCTCACGATGTTTTCCTTCACCCAAAAGCCAGTGGTGTGAAATTCCGTACATAAATTCTAAAGAACTCATTGGTACAGGACCGGGGATTTGAACCCACGACTTCACGATTATAAGGCGGGTATCACTACCTATAGACCACCACGGCTTTGTAATTGTAAACCCTTCTCTAAATCCCTGCACACTTTAAGGTAATAAACGCCTTGCACGATTAGGATTATTTTATTCTACCATGCTTATAATATAAACTGTCAGTTGCATTGTAAGTTGGCTAACATTGCTATATTCATAACAATTAGTACAATAATCCCGCCCGGCTTAGTATGACCGGCCTTGTAGGTAACTTAATATTTACCTTCATAGTAGCACAAAACAGCAAGATAATAGAAGTTCAATTTTCGAACATCAGAAAATAACGTATATAATTACACTAATTTTTACTCGCGGCTTCGCCCGCATTACGAGTACATTTTGATTTTTGACGCAATATCATTATAATTTATAGCCTATGTGTTATTCTGATATATAAGCTATATTATTGCAAAGTTTCATTTCAATCCTTTCAGTAATTTTTGCGTGAAAGAGTAACAAACATCCATACATCCATCCATCCTCACAAACTTTCGCGTTTATAATATTAGTAGAAATACATGCCATCACGTTCGCGCTAAAATAAATTTTCTTTGCTCCTTTTTGGTCTCGTGGCCATCGCTTCAAAAATCCCCGTAAATATACACATACTCGTACCTGCGCACGCTCAAGCAACGCACACAAATATCGCGCATCATCATCATTCCAGCCCCCCTACAGCCTAAAGCAATAGCAATCGTTTATGACTTCATTTTAGTCATTTGGCACCGCCTATGTGACGTTAGCCATCAAAGTTGTTCATTCAACGATTGCTTTCGCAATCCGCGTAAAGCAATTGATGGCTAACGTCATATAGGCGGTGCCAAATGACTAAAATGAAGTCATAAACGATTGCTATTACGATTGCTATTGCTTAGGCAGTAGGGGGGCAGGCATAAGAGGTCCACTGCTGGACATACGCCTCGCATATAAATCTCCAACCACGGAACTCGAAACACACAGAAATAAAATTATTGCAAGTCCTACCCACTGTAAATACCAGATTGTCTGTATATTTGTTTCTATACCTTTATTTGGTTGAATTGAAGCAAAAAGATTTGAGGTATACCGTTTTATTTGTGTTGTTAAATAATTTAAGCGATTAATGATGGATACATAGTGATCCTAGATTTTGATATACATAGTTTAAGTTTATTTTACAACTTTTCTGTAAGGTTAAAAAAATAAAAATAAATAAAAAAAAACCGGACAAGTGCCAGTCAGGCTCGCACATCTAGGGTTCCGTACAAATCCAGAAAATTTCACAAAATTGGGAAGTAAGTTGTTAAAATCTCTGTACTGTAACCATCGAAAAAACTTTACTCACTTTGAATTTTGAACCCATATTTTGTGAATTTTTTAGGCCTTATTTTTTGTGATTTTGATAAAAATGAACAGTTTTCAGATTTATTCGTAAATGTGTACTCTGAGACAATGCTTCTCGCCAAATTTTATAGTTCTATGTCAACGGGAAGTACCCTGTAGGTTTTGATTTTTGTGAGTGTCGAAATATGCGGTTTTTTACGACATAAACGGCTCTAACTTTTTTAAACGATAATTGAGAAGTTTTTCTTTTACAAAACTGCAAGAGACCATAGATATACTATACAGTTTAAATTTCAACTCGATATCTTGACGCGTTCCCGAGATAAAGAGTCTTGACATACACACAGACGGACAGACGGACAACAAAGTGATCCTATAAGGGTTCCGTTTTTCCGTTTGAGGTACGGAATCCTAAAAAACTGAAGAAAGAAAAAATAAAAATGTCCGTTGTCCAGAGAAATACTTAGTAAAAAATATTGTAGAAATAAAATACGTACAAATATTGCATGCGGATTCTGTACTATAAGTGTTCGGTGTGCTACAGTGCGTGGATATCTCGTAGGTACGAGTATGTTGTGTAACAGCGGCGGATTATTAGCAAATCTTGTCCTCTGTGTTCGCAACCCTCCCCAGGCTAGTAATCCGACCACATCCGTACCTTCCCACTACCTAAGTAGAGTAAGTAGTGAGGATATGCCATAGAAATCTGAGAGAGGCTTTCTCTCACTCAGACACATTTTATGCTGCCAAACATTGGCTATGCTGTACTGTACTGTTACAGCCTTTTTAATAGTCTACTGCAGAACGTAGGCCTAGTCACTAAGAGTGATTGGGCCATATCCACCACGCTGGCCCAGAGCGGGTTGGTGGATTAACATACGCCATCTAATTTCTTCTACAGACATATGCAGGTTGCTTCACGATGTTCTTCTTCACCAAAAAGCCAGTAGTGTGAAATTCCGTACTTACATAAATTCCGAAGAACAAGTTTCTTTTGACATTTCTTATTTTTTTCTAATGCAACTAATAAATATACTTATTGAGTCCTGTGTTGAATTAAATGTCAAACAAAATTAGTTTTAATTCACATAGATATGTGTTAAAAGTACGTTATTATAATTGTTAAGCGTAGTTCAGATTTTATGTAGAGTTTCATGCGAAATTATGTTTCCGCTAGATCAATATACATGTCCTATCTAACATGATCTGTGGTACCCACTAACCGACCCAGTACCTAAATACCTACAATAATACCTACTACAACGCTATCGTTGGCAAACTCGCCCTACTATAATACTAACAACTTAATCGCGGTTTGTTTGTTTATGGGCAGCCTCACGGGTGAGCATAATTTGCTGTTGCTGTAAGCTGATTGAACACGTTATTAAGATTCTTAACTGGAATTAAAAAGGTTTGAAGGTATTATAAGTAGATTGGCTGACCTGGCAAGCGTTGTTTAACTTCGTAAAGAAATCAAAAGGGCCGCCGCTTTTTCCTAGGGGTATAAAAATAGCCTACGATCTAATACCTTCTTCTTCGGTGGAAGAGTTCGAAAAACACTGAAACATGATTTTTGTATATTAGAAGATAATATATTTATTTATTTATTTCAAACCTTGCATTAAATTTATAAATATGTAAAAATTTGCTCACTTAGCACTAGTTACATATTTAACCCTGTAAGGGCGTCGCAAGTATAATTATTATACAATTAATGAGTTTTACACTTACAGAAACTATAAAACAAAAAGGAACTTATGAGAATTATAACTATAACACTCATTATCTGCTTACTTCTGCGAGTCAGAAACATTTTTGTCTCTCAAGTAATCTTCTATATGTACGATTTTTATAGAATTTTCGGTGATTCTTTTCCTTTCGTAGATATTCAGGTAGTTTATTAAAAATATTTATCAACATATATTCAGAGCTTCTCTTTACAATTTCTAGTTTTGGCTCTGGTGCAATTATTTTGCTTTTTTGACGAGGATTTTCGGAGATGGTAAAATGGTTAGCATATTTTTTAACGAACATTGCTGATTCAAGGATGTATATACTAGGTATAGTTAATATTTTTTGTTGTATAAAATGTGGCGCATTGATATTCGTATAATAGGTGCCTATTTTCGGTATTAATTTCCTGACTGTTCATATCTACTAGAATAACACGCTAGACAGGATGTTGACTGCCTCGGTGGCTCAGTGGTTAGTGACCCTGCCTACTGGATCAAAGAGACGTGGGTTCGATTCCCACTCAGGGCAAATATTTATGTGGCGAACATAGGTGTTCGTTCTGTGTCTAGTTGTTATTGATAATTATCTAAGTTTGTATTTAACCCTTTCAGACCTGAATTATTTTTTTTTCACTTATCAATCTACCAAAATTCCTGTAAGTGGACTAGATCAGAAGGACTAAGGGAAAAATAAAGAAAAAATCCTGCCTGTCAGCTTTTCGAGAAAAATTTGTTTTTCTTTTTGTGTACAAATGTGCACATCCGTCCTAAGTGATAAAAATACTTGTATATAAGGATATTTCTTGAAATCATAAAACGTTTAATTTAGCAATTTTTTATCAGGAAATATTAAATGTATTTATAGAAATAACAAAACTACAGTTTTCTTATGAAGATATTTAACAAAAATTATATTCATTCTTTGGGATAGTTGCAGAATTGGCACATAAATCAGACTTTCATAACTATTTATAATTACATAAACAAGGAGCATGTTTCATAAGCTTATGTATGTAATGCTAAGAAACAATTCTTATCTTTCATTAGACATAGGTGAACTTTGCATTTTGTATATCAGTATCTGGCAGCCATATGACAAGCTTTGCTTACATAATTATTAATTTGATTTAATTTTAAATTTATCATTGCAATGGTCAATAAATTCTAAACATAAGAAGTTCTAAAACATTGTATATTTTTTTCTTTAGTTCAAATTATGTTGAATTTGCGGTAAATATTGCGCTGGTAGCCAGTAGCACAGTTTAATTACTAGTACAGACACCAGCCAGACCCAAAAGTTATTTATGTAATCTATGTTTGATTCTGGATATTGTATAATTACGACTAGTGTTTAGGAACTTTTAACATAAGTTATATTTAATAGTGATTTGTAATTGTTGTCAATAAAACATTATTTATTTATTTGCTTAGTTTGGGTCAGAGGCCGTGTGGAAGATATCCCCAAATATTTATTTATTTAAATGGACCAAGACTGCCCAAAGTAGTATCTGAGAAAAAAACGAAGACATAGAGCAAGCCAGGATAATACAACCAATGTGTCCGGAGGCAATGGAGGAGGCTTGCACAGGACAAAAAAATGGCGATAATGAACAGAAGCCAATGTCCAACAGTGGGCCATAGGTTGATTAAATGTAACAATGAAGAAAATTATGCAACAATTCAAACAAGACCAAGTGCTGCACATCACCGAGCTGACATTGTCGCGCAAACACAGGTTTATGGCCAAGAGCGATGTCATGTTAATAGCTGAGGGTCGGGAGCGTGTGAGTGAGCTTATACACAACATCAACTCCAGAGCGTCTCGTCTTTAGGATTACTGCACGCGGATGTCCAATGGACCATTCGGTGACCACGTCCCCGGTGGCGACTTCCAACCTACCCCACTAAGGCGCCCCACTGGTAGGGCAGATTCCACTCCTTCATTTTTAGGGTACCGTACCTCAGAAAGAAAAAAACGGAACCCTTATAGGATCACTTTGTTGTCCGTCTGTCCGTCTGTGTGTATGTCGAGGCTCTATATAGAGTTGAAATTTAAAATATTTTTATTTTTTATTTTATTTCTTTTTATTTTTTCAGAGTACACATATAGAAATAAATCCGAAAACTGCACATTTTTGTTTAAATCACAAAAAATAAGGCCTCAAAATTCACAAAATAAGGTTCAAAATTAAAAGTGAGTAAATCGTATCATGTAATGTATCATGTAAAGAACTTTATTAGCACATGCTAAAACAGGTTTGTAATTATTTTAACAATGTGTAATTTTCGATGTATGACGAGAAAAGCGAAAATATCTATACTATAACCATCGAATAAAACAACTTTTATTCGATGGTTATAGTATAGAGATTTTAACAACGTAATTCCCATTTTGTGAAATTTTCTGGATTTGTACGGAACCCTCGGTGTGCGAGCCTGACTCGCTCTTGTCCGGTTTTTGGAGTGGAATCTGCCCCACTCATTTCATCTTGTTGGGGCAGATTCCACTCACTCCACAGGTAGGTATGGAATAGAAGAGGTAGGTTGTAGAAGATGTAGGTACCTAGTCAACGAGTGGACACCGAGCGACGAGATTTTGCCGGTTGTGTGACAGATGGCTTTTTATTTTATTTTTTATTCCGTATAGGTTTGCGTTTGACTATATAATAGCTAATGTTGTTCCACATTCTGGCTGTTTATTTAAGGAATGAGGATTTGAAACGCTTGGCTCTAACGCGCGGAATGTCCACCATAAAAGGGTGGAACTTTGGTCGCGTCTGCCTAGCCGTACGAGAGAAGAAAGGGGCAGGTGGGACCAGATTTTGCAACTCCTGTGCGCTCTTTCCGAAGTGTATCCGATAAAAGGCTCTAATTCTAATTTGAAGTAGGGGCGATAAGTCCTGCACTGACGTCCCGCATGGGGTGTTTTGTGCATTTCCCCCTCCAGCGTCTACCCGAGCCAGCCCAGCTCCTTAAAGTAACGGAGCGTGGCTCTGGACCGCAGGCATAACTGCTCCAGTAGCTTAGATGGTGAATCAGATGATGGCGATGCAGATGCCAAAGCTGATGATAATGCAGAAGCTTAGAAAAGGCTCTAGTAAGTATAACTTTAAAATGGCGCATCTCAAAATTATACCTAAAACATGAAGTGCATCCTTCCGCAAAACGTTCTCCATTTCACTAACTTCTAAATTCAACACTTTTAATACTTTTAGCTAACAGAATAAGGTACCTATTGTGCTTGGAACGATAGTCCGCATTTGGGCGCGCTGCCAACTTGCCACGTCGAATAGTGTAGCAGATTTATTATTCTATTCGGGCAGATAGGTGACTCAATAACTCTTGCTTTACTTGTGCATACAAATGTCACCTGTAAAATATGTAGGGATGTCGTATTGGAGGCCTCTTGGTAGTGTCAAGCTTTTTTCATCCATAATAGTACGTTTACGTTAAGATATTTTGTGAAGATAGGTTTTATCGTCTTGTAATACTTTCGAATTCAATTTTTACTACAAAGCGATTTCACATTTTCCACGGGGGATAGACGAAACTATCTAGTGATAGAGTTACGTAAGTATAAATCTGTTTTTTCGTAAAATATGTTTTTATCTTAATCTATTATATAAAAGGCTTCCCTGAGTGACTGACTGACAGACAGCCTACAGCCCAAACCGCTTAAGATATGAGCTTGAAATTTGGAATATAGGTACATTGAACGACGTAATGGAGCACTAAGGACGAAAATTTTGAACTTTCGACCTCTAAAGGGGTAAAACGGGCCCTTTTCGTTTGTATGCAACTTTTTATTCCCTGTACCGATTTACTTAAAACTTTGTATACATGCTTTTCAAACAAAATAAAAGTTACGTTTTTTCCTGTTTTTCCGAATTTTCCTCATCTAAGGGGTCAAATAAGGTCCCAAAGTTGGTGAAAAAAGCGTCAATTACATCGAACCAGCTGAACGGTTATGGTTGAAAATTGGTATGAAGAAAGCACTCAACATGTTTTAATAGAGTAACTAATAAAATCCAGGAAAATCTATAAGGTTCCTTAGGGATACGCAAAATTAATAAGTTTAGGCTACAGCCCAAACCGCTGTAGATATGAGCTTGAAATTTGGAATATACGTACATCGTACGACATAATGAAGCACTAAGGATGAAAAACTTACCCAACTCTAACTTACGGGGTAAAACGGGCCCTTTTTGTTTGCATGTAACTTCTTATTCCCTGTACCGATTGACATGAAACTTTGTATAGATGCTTTTGAGACTAAATAATAAATATGGCTGTACCTGTTTTCTAAATTTTCCTTAAAAAATCCTTAGGGGTCAGATACGTCCCAAAACTTCAATGCGCTTTTTTAAATAATGTAGTATCTAGGATTATGATAATGATAGTTTATCTTTAAATGGGGCAAAATGGGTCCCCAAAAGTTTTCGTTTTTTTTTTATTTTGTGAGCCAATAGTCTTAAGCTTAGCGCACATATGGATCAATATAGGTATTTTACTATGGGATCAACCCTGACAAGCGAAAATTACCTACATTTTCCATACATTTTGTCGCGGGTCGATGAACTTTTTGTGTTGAACAGCTGATTTTATTCACGTGCTTTTGGGGTTGGTACCATTGTAAAAATTAATCAAATTATGAGTATAATAGCATCCTAGAATATGCCTGACTAGAATTACGACTTGTGTGCCATTTTTTCATTTGCCTGGGAAATTAAATTTCTAATGACTTAATGAAACATGTCGAATACCTGTACCGGCCTTAATTAATAGTGCACTACTGAAAATAGGTCTTAAGATGAACATGGACAAGACGAAAGTCATGTCTAATTCCCATGTTTTACCTACCCCGATTTCTGTTGGAAACTCGGTTCTTGAAGTCGTTGACTCGTACGTCTACCTAGGACAAGTAGTCCAGTTAGGTAGGTCCGACTTCAACAAAGAGGCCAATCAACGCATTCAACTCGGCTGGGCAGCGTTCGGAAAAGTGCGTAGTGTCTTCTCGTCCGACATACCTCAGTGCCTCAAGTCGAAAGTTTTCGACCAGTGTGTGTTGCCAGTGATGACTTATGGCACAGAAACGTGGTCTCTCACTACCCAGGTAGCATTTATACGTTATTATGACGTCCGTTTACGGTACTGCTCGACGTAAGAGACGTCATTATCATGACGTCGGTAGTTTCTTCAGATGACGACAATTTGTCACAGCCTCATGACGTAAGTTGGAGGACGTTGGAGTGACGCCATATACTGACGTTGGAGTGACGTCATATACTGACGTTGGAGTGACGTCATATGCTGACGTTGGAGTGACGCCATATGCTGACGTTGGAGTGACGCCATATACTGACGTTGGAGTGACGTCATATGCTGACGTTGAAGTGACGCCATATACTGACATTGGAGTGACGTCATATACTGACGTTGGAGTGACGTCATATGCTGACGTTGGAGTGACGCCATATACTGACGTTGGAGTGACGTCATATGCTGACGTTGGAGTGACGCCATATACTGACGTTGGAGTGACGTCATATGCTGACGTTGTAGTGACGCCATATACTGACATTGGAGTGACGTCATATACTGCATTCATAGAGACGACACTTGGACGTTTATAATAGGGCAGCCACTGACGTTGGAGCGACGTCATTCACTGTATTCATAAGGACGTCACTAGGCCGTACATATTAGAGCAGCCACTGACGTTGGAGCGACGTCATTTACTGTATTTATAAAGACGTCACTAAGCCGCACATATTAGGGCAGCCACTTACGTTGGAGAGACGTCATTTACTGTACTCATAGGGACGTTACTGGGCCGTACATATTAAGGTAGACACTAACGTTGGAGTGACGTCATATACAGTATTCATAGTAACGTTACTGTGAATCCTGTGTATGACGTCACTACTATGTCGGCGGCTGCCTTTGTATGTATGGCCCAGTCCCTGTGAACTAAGTAAATGACGATACTCCAACGACGATGGCTGCCCTAATATGTACAGCCCAGTCACTTTCCTGTGAACAAAGTAAATGACGAAAAGAATTTAGAATTTAGTTTGCGATAGCAGGCATCCTATATTATACACGTACCCTGAACAGACTCTTAGGACTATGGATGAAACCAAACAAAACAATGTAAGTAGCATAATAGATTTATTTTCAAGAAGTATATACATA
Source organism: Hypomecis punctinalis (assembly GCA_949316475.1). Taxonomy (NCBI): domain Eukaryota; kingdom Metazoa; phylum Arthropoda; class Insecta; order Lepidoptera; family Geometridae; genus Hypomecis; species Hypomecis punctinalis. The sequence continues at coordinate 19,175,294 of OX438813.1, forward strand.
CATAGACTGTTATTATATAATCAATAATTGTTATGAATCCATAGTCTTAAAATTACAATGTCGATCCCATTGCAATTTTATGACCATGGCACATTTAGATTAACTATTTATTCTCTCTTGGAGAAATTACTAATGCACTGTTATCACTAATCAGGTTGGTGTTAACTTGTTTCTGCACCTGCATCGGACTTTTGCTGACACTTGAAATTATTTGATTTGTTTGTGCATTACATTACAATGACTCGATGCGCTGGTTGCGGTCGCAAAGCATTTTAAGTAGGTATCTATTGAGGTCAAATCGCACGAACATCGCCTATCTTTTATAACGGTCTTTAGTACCTGAATTTCGTCATTAGTAGCTGAACATACATTTTGAATTTGTAAAATATGTTGGTCTTGCTTATGTAATCTTTTTCTAAGTTCCCGACGAAATTCTTGGAATTCTGATAACAAACCGCCGTCATTCTCCAGCACGGAAACTTCCATTTGACTGCACTTGCTACCCCGTTGGTTATTGACATAATTAGGGCTCGCTATTGTTGGTAACTTCCTATGTTCTGGAGTGCGAACTGGCGTGTCATTCCCAGCACGTTTTCTTTTTGTGCTGTCACACATCGGACAAATCCATTGGCGCACATAGTCCGTAGAAAAAGACTCGAAATCTCGTCTTTTAATACCGTGACACAATATATGATACACTTTTTCACAGTTTGATAGTGGACACTTCATTATAAGTTCACCGGTAACGTCTTTTTTACAAGCCCGGCAAAACGTAAACATTGCGATCGAACTAAATAGAAATAATTGCTGCGACAAAAAGTAAACACGTCCGCACCGATGCGAGCGCGCGTGCAAACAATATGGTACAATATAGTACGTCCTAATATTGACCCTAAATAGAGGTCAATAAAACGTCCCCTTTGTGGCGAATATGGTACGTCCTGATATTGACCCTAAATGGACGTCAGTAAAACGTCCACCAGAGACGAATATGATACGTCTAAATAATAACCCTGAAGAGACGTCAGTAAATCTTCCACTTTGTGGCGAATTTGGTACGTCCTAATATTGACCCTAAATAGAGGTTAATAAAACGTCCCCTTTGTGGCGCATAATATATGGCACGTCCTGATATGGACCCTAAATGGACGTCAGTAAAACGTCCACTAGAGACGAATATGATACGTCCTAATAATGACCCTAAATAGACGTCAGTAAATCATCCACTTTGTGGCGAATATGGTACGTCCTAATATTGACCCTAAATAGAGGTCAATAAGACGTCCCCTTTGTGGCGAATATGGTACGTCCTGATATTGACCCTAAATGGACGTCAGTAAAACGTCCACCAGAGACGAATATGATACGTCCTAATAATGACCCTGAATAGACGTCAGTAAATCATCCACTTTGTGGGGAATATGGTACGTTCTAATATTGACCCTAAATAGAGGTCAATAAAACGTCCACTTTGTGGCGAATATGGTACGTCCTGATATTGACCCTAAATGGACGTCAGTAAAACGTCCACCAGAGACGAATATGATACGTCCTAATAATGACCCTGAATAGACGTCAGTAAATCGTCCACTTTGTGACGAATATGGTACGTCCTGATATTGACCCTAGATGGACGTCAGTAAAACGTACACTTTGTGGCGAATATGGTACGTCCTGATATTGACCCTACATGGACGTCAGTAAAACGTCTACTTTGTGGCGAATATAGTACGTCCTGATATTGACCCTAAATGGACGTCAATAAAACGTCAATTTTATGGTGAATATGAGACGTCGAAATAATGACTTTTAATTGACGTACATTATGACGTCATCGACGACGCATTAACGACCGACCCTATTATGACCTAAGAGTGACGTCGTTTATGCGTCACTGACGTCACTTTGCTACCTGGGTATGGGCCTTATTAGTAAGCTCCAAGTAGCCCAACGAGCTATGGAGAGGGCTATGCTTGGAGTCTCTCTGCGAGATCAAATCATTAATGAGGAGATCCGTAGAAGAACCAAAGTTACCGACATAGCCCAACGGATTGGCAAGTTGAAATGGCAATGGGCAGGGCACATAGCGCGGAGGGTTGATGACCGTTGGGGTCGAAAAGTTCTCGAGTGGAGACCATGTACCGGCAAGCGCAGCGTAGGACGTCCACCCACAAGGTGGACGGATGACCTCATTAAGACCGCAGGATCGCGCTGTATACAAGCCACTTCCAACCGGTCTTATTGGAGATCCATAGGGAAGGCCTATGTCCAGCAGTGGACGTCCTGCGGCGTCATCCATATGACTGAAAATAGGCCTATCCGCGAAGGGTAATTGGGCCATATCCATCACGACGGCCGAGCATGGGTTGCTGAATTCACATACGACATTGATTTTTTCTACGTACGTACAGGTTGCCTCAATGTTTTCCAGCAAATTTGTTACATAGTTACTCAAATTTGTTACATAGTTACTCATACAATTATTATTATTGGCTCCCTCGGTGGCTCAGTGGTTGACCCTGACTCCTGGGTCAAAGAGGCGTGGGTTTGATTCCCAGGGCAAATATTTATGTGACGTTCATATGTGTTTGCTCTGTGTCTGAGTGTTATTAATGTATTTTTATTTATTTATTTAACACTTTATTGCACACTATTTGTACAAAAGGAGGACTTAACGCTAAACAGCATTACCTGCCAGTCAACCTACATGTATAAATAAATAAATAAATATATCTTTATTGTACACAGAAACACAGTACAGAAACTATACAATATGCTGTACAATGGCGGCCTTATCGCCTTTGGCGATTTTTACCAGGCAGACTTTGGATGGACTGGAATTATTCTAAAAATAGGAGTATGGTCGGTGGTGTATACAATAAAGTACATACATTGAAATACATGTATATGTAGTATATCAGTCTCTGCCAGCCAAATCACAAACTTTGCTTAGTTTGGGATCAGAGACCGTGTGTGAGATGTCCTCCAATATTTATTTTATATATTTATTTATTATTGAGTTAATTTCAGAAATTCGGCAATTTATCATCCAAAAATTCACGTATGTACTCTGTAATAAGCTTTAGATACAAGTAAATTAAATAACCAAATACTGAGACAATTCATTTTTTTATACTATATATAACGGGAATGAACTCACGTGTGGGGATAGTCGTAACGACTATAGTTTCGGTCGCATTCGGCGACCTTTCTCAAGTTGGCGAGTGCTAGCACGCGGAGCCGTCTCGCAATGCAATTGAGTGCATTGCGAGACGGCTCCGCGTGCTGGCACTCGCCAACTTGAGAAAGGTCGCCGAATGCGACCGAAACTATAGTCGTTACGACTATCCCCACACGTGAGTTCATTCCCGTTATATATAGTATAAAATGTGTGAAAACCACGTTAATTTCCATTGTGAGACAATTCAGGCTAAACCGTAGGCATTATTTTGTAAGTAAAACAATAATAGGCTCAGTTATGAAGACGCCATAGTAAATATAATAACAACATAAAAAGTGTTCTCTCTATCGAATGCTTAAAGTTAAAATGAAACAGATATAGGTAATTATGATAAATAGCTATTATAATTACGATGGCGCCTTCATAATCGAGCCTAATGCGGGCTTAACCACGAGCTACTATTATTTTAAGTAAGTGCCAAGAAAACGTGGGCCTAACTGTGGGTTTTTATCATTTTAAGCAGTTACGAAAATAATGCGGGCCAGACCGTGGGCTATTATCATTACAAGCAATACAAAAACGTAGGCTAACGGCATGCTATTATAATTTTAAGGATTTATTTAGACAACACGGGCCAGACCGCGAACTATTAGATATTATTATAAGCAAATGCCAAGATAACGAGGGTTGAACTGCGGGCTGTTATTTTAATTAAGTATTAAAACAACGTGGGCCAAACTGTGGGTTATTATCATTGTAAGTACCTAATTATTAACACAACGCGAGCTAAACCGCGGGCTTTTATCATTTTGAGCAAGTACTAAGACATTACGGGCCAGACCATGGGCTATTATCATTGTAAGTAATACGACAATGCAGTCCAAATGGCGAGCTTTTATAATTTTAAGCAAGTATTAAGACATCGCAGTCCATGCTGCGTGCTATAAATAACCATCTTAAGCAAGTACTAACAATACGCGGGCCAAACCGTGATCTATTATCATTATAGGCAAATATTGTTACAATTTTGACCAAACCGTGGTCATTATCCTTGCAAGTAATTTTAAGCAAGTATTAAGACAACGCGGGCCAAATTGCGGACTATTAGATATTATTATAAGCATGTACAAAGACAACGTAGATCAAACCGCGGGCTCTTTTCATTTTCAGTAAGTACCTATGTACTAAGACAACGCGGGCGAAGCCGCGGGTTTTAAGCTAGTAATATTATAAACGCGAAAGTTTGTGAGTTTGTATGGACGTTTGTTACTCTTTCACGCACAAACGGCTGAATAGATTTGGGTGAAATACGGTATGACGGTAGCTTAGACCTTAGATTAACACAGGCTACAGTTTATCTCGGGCTAACCCGGGTAACATCGTGGGACGTAGCTAGTTACTATAGGAAATAAACAATACAATTCAATTATTATTTTGACAAAGGTATCCTATAAAAACTTTCATTGTTTTTTGTTTTTTGCTATTCTGATCCGTACAGGCCCACTTAATTGTATTTTCCATAAAGTAAGTACAAGGTTTCCATTAAATCGCTTGTAAAGTATCTTACTAGAGCTTGTATATTTAGTTCAATAACTCTTGCTTTACTTGTGCATACAAATGTCACATGTAAAATATGTAGGGGTGTCGTTTTGGAAGCCTCTTGAAAGTGTCAAGCTTTCTTCATCCATAATAGTACGTTTTCCGTAAAAGGTTCTGTGGACATACGCTGTCATCGATTTCTAAGACTTCAGCTACTTAATCGTAGTTAAAAAAAATTGTACACTACTTCGTAGTAATATTTTATCTTCCTTGACACTACTGTATGATAGAAATTTTAATGTGTTAGGATTTACTAGTTTTGCTAAGTTGGTATAAAAATTTACATATAAGTAGGGTGTATTTGTAAAGCCGTGGTGGTCTAGAGGTAATGACACCCGCCTTACAATGGTGAGGTCATGGGTTCAAATCCCGGTCCCGTACCAATGAGTTGTTTGAGATTTATGTTCGGAATTTCACACCACTTGCTTTTCGGTGAAGGTAAACATCGCGAGGCAACCTGCATATGTCCGGAGAAGAATTTCAATGGCGTATGTGAATCCATCAACCCGCACTGGGCCAGCGTGGTGGATATGGCCCAATCACCCTTCGTGGGTAGGCCTACGTCCTGCAGTGGACAATTATAAGGCTAATACAGTACAGTAATTTGTAGTATCTACAAATAGGGTTATACCTTTAAGTGTCATTTTTCAACTATCCCGTTTTCGCTACTTACTCGTATTTAGTGATAAGTAGGATGCACTTACCACGTAAGTTCGTATTTTTCATAAAATAATCTTTTATTTCTGTAAATAATAGAATCAAATACAAGTATTTATAGCATTTTAAAAATTTTTTTTTTTATATTTATATGTATGTGTATACTTAGTATGTGTATATATTTACCTTTGCGTATCGGTACATGCTTTTTCTACAACTTGACTTTCAAAGGAGGCATCTTTTAAAAAAAAATGTTCTTTATTATCTCTTGTTATTTCGTTTTATGCTGGCCGCGCTAATGCTTCAAAATAATGAGCTGTATATATCCACTTTGTCTAATAAAATTGAAAATATTGAAATAAGATTCTTTCATATTCTAAGAATATTGCCGTTTGCTATTTCTATCTCATTGGAGTACAAAGCGTCAGGATTTCCCATTTTTCAGAAGAATTTTCCTTTATAGTTGGAGAGATCTACGTGAATCTGTATTTTTCGTAAAGTGTCATGTAAATTTTGTCAAATTCAGCTTAAAGTATCTTTTGTGTAAGCTTAGACCGCACATTTGTTAACATAAAACATACAGACAGACGGAGAGATGGACAGATAGTTGAGTTTTTTTCCTTTTCTTTATTTTGAATAGATTCGCGTTTGACTACACACTGCCTGATGTTGAGCAAATGTGCGGTCTAGGGTGTAGCACTCTTACATAGAATATACCTATTTACTCGGGATTTGAAGACCCCACGTTGTACTTTAACGGGAAGACAGACCCAGGCAAAGCGTTCCACATTCTGGTTGTTCTTATGAGGAATGAGGATTCGAAATGCTTCGTTCTAACGCGCGCAATGTCCACCATAAAAGGGTGGCGCTTTAAGGGCGGGGCCTAAAGTTAAGATTCGAGTCTTAGTAATAGGGTCCCATTTTTACCCTTTGGGTACGAAACCTTAAAAATACGTTCATAGCCGGGTGGCTAGCCCTGGTGTCAGAATTTTGAAGCCGACGGAAGGCCTCCGACATGGCTAAACGGTTAGAATATCCGGGGCCTACAATTTAACATGTCGTCGAAGAAGAAGAAGAAGAAGAAGAAGCGCTTAATTGTAATTGCCACCCGCGGTCACACACCCGAAGACTGACCGCGCGGAAAGTTGGTTAACTTTTGTGATCGCTGAGAAACATCTAGCCTAACTAAATTATAAGCGCTACTATGTTTAACATCAAGCAAGTGCGTATTATAACGTATTCAAAAGCAAACCTATTCAAAGTAATACGATAAAAATATTGCTATATTCTACTACAATATTCTATAATTGAGGTTCAATTCGATTATTGTATTTTTAGCCACAAAAGAAACTATTGATAAAAATACGTACTGATTGTAGATTAAAACAAGAATGGAATACGTATTTAGGTATAGTGGAATAATATTAGACTATTGATTATTATTTTTGTTGTGTAATGTATACTCTAATTTAATTATTTTCAGTTTTGTATATTTTTAAATAGTCGCGTCTACCATTTCAACTTGACAATCCGTTATCTTTCGTCTAACTGATTGGCAAGTTGAAATGGCATTGAGCAGGACACATAGCTCGGAGGACTGAAGACCGATGGGATCGAAAAGTTCTAGAGTGGAGACCACGTACTGGCAAGTGCAGCGTAAGACGTCCACCCGCAAGGCGAACGGACGACCTCATTGAGACCCCAGGATCGCGCTGGATGCAAAAAAGGGCTAAGCCTATAGCCAGCGGTGGACATCATATGGCTGATGGCTGGATGAATGGAGTGTCATATATAAGTATATTTTCAGAAGATCTATTAGATAAAACGCATTATTGTTCAAACTTATCACTGACTTAAAGCGATTTCATCCAGGTAACCTTAGGAAGGAGATGATGAACGTGTAAGACGTAATAAATCTACCCATAATCTACTCATTTCTAATTAATCACTCAATCTATTAAAATGTTCTGGTTCTTCTCACTGCTGGACAAAGGCCTCCCCTACGGATCTCTAATAAGACCGGATGGAAGCAGCTTGCATCCAGCGCGATACTGCGGTTGTAATGAGGTAATCTGTCCACCTTGTCGGTGGACGTCCTACACTGCGCTTGCCGTTACGTGGTCTCCACTCGAGAACTTTTCGGCCCCATCGGTCATAAGTCCTCCGCACAATGTGCCCTGTGCCCTGAAATTAATATAACTAGAATCACTCATGACTTTTAACCGTCTTTCAAAACGTTTAACTTCAATTTTAACAAGACCACGTAAACACAGCATTTGTTATTCCAAAAGTTAATTCTGTACGGTTCCACAAATAAATTATTCCTATTTAATTACTATCTAACGATAGTTGCCTTGGAACAGCTGCATCTAATTGAATTCAGTCAAGAAAATCGTTCACCAAATTAAAGCACTTTATTTAACTTTACAGTCGATTTAATAGGGTTGTTACACTTGCTACCCTTGAGAGAGTAGGCTATGCTTGGATAAGGGTCAGACCATAGAGATACATAGACTGGCCTTCTCTGTGGGTACAGAGACACGTAAATGTAGCAAAGACTCATACACCGCTTTGATATTTGCATCATTGTGATATTTGCTCATCTTTATCAACAACTTAAACTATGTGACGCGATAAAATAAATTATAAAAATATAACTTTTTAAGTTCAAGCTTTTGAGATCCTGAATTTGTGTAGCAGCAGAGTTCTAGCCAACCCAAGTAAAACGAGCCCAAATACGACGGGGTCAATCTTGTTTATTACAGGAGTTCCTACGGCCACTTTTCGACTCCATCATCAGATCGGATCCGTGGTACCATATTATTGCATTGTCACGCGATATACATATGCGTGCAAAATTTCAGCTCAATCGGAAACCGGAAAGTTGGTTAAATTTAACTTACAAGATTCCACCCGAACTTACATAGGTACATACTCGTACCTACATTGATTGCAAGTTAAATAAAAGTTTGTAAAATCAACTACTTTAAACATTACTTACCTCAATGTGCAAGTCAATGATTTTTTTCTTCTGAAAAGTAAAAGATTTTTATACTAATGATGAGCGCATTGCACTACGTTGACGTAACAACCCGTTTACAAGTATTGTACATCGCACAACACAATGTTGTATGATCGCATTTGAATAAATTATAATTATGTTTTGCTCTGTGAGTAATAATTGTGTAATTTTATTGACGTTACCTACTTATGTACGACGTTATACTGAGCGCCACACAAATCGACAGATGAGATGATAGCCGCAGATGACACTTCGCCGTGATTGGCTAATGTTTGCGCATGTGTGCACAATTATGGAAGGTCTTTGGCACAATTCCTACGCTGCGTGTCGTAGTGCGTAGGGAGCGCGCGGGAGGCATGAGGTTGGCGGGTGTGCCTCGGCGTCTCGTCTCTGTGGCTCCCACGAATGCTTATATTTCGGATTTTGCGCAGTGCTCTGCGCATAACTTCCTATCCGTCGATTTGTGTGGCGCTCAGTATACGCATTATGAATTTAATCAGGGAGTTATTTTTCATTGGCTGAGTGACTGTGACCATTTGTCTCGTCTAGAAAAATCTATGGATCAGACAAAAGACTTAAATAGACGCCACCAAAATTTCTTTCAAGCGTATTGTGTCAGATTTTCACGACGTGCGACCCTAAATTTTTATGAAGCGTGCCATGTCAGATTTCGTGGATGATATTTTTGCTGTCAGATAGCATTAAATTAGAATTAAGATCATTACTCTCGCTTTTCGGCCTACAGATGATGTGATATCTTTTCTATATAGTTTAGTTTGATACAAGGGAAATTATATTGATACCAAGATCTGTGGACAACCCTGAAGCCAAAAGGCGTTTAAGAAGTTTTGCATTCATTTGTGACTCCTTGAACAAAGCGAAAGAACCAACTCCAATTGTTATTTTTTTGTGACAAGAGATGCCTTCAGTAATATAATCTTTTCCCAAATAATATAAAGAATTATTTGGGATATCAACTAAGTAGTCCACTTTTTTATTTTTTCAATGATAGTGTTGAGTAATTTGAAACCGTTTAGTATGACTCGCTAATCTCGACTCAGTAGTAAGTGCCTTTATTAACTACCACTAAATACAAGACATAATCTAAAACTACACAACTACTATGTACTAGTTGTGTAGTTATAGACACAACAACAAGCAGTTGGATCTCCCATAGACCCTTGAAAGTCTAAAGATAATCCAAATATTCAAGCCCACTGCTAGTTGGCAGCGTGTCCAGCATGCTGGCAGCATTGCCACGCTGAATGGCAATGCTTATACGTTGAGCCAAGTAAACACCAGCATTTTTGTCACGCGTTGCGTCCATCAGACGCTCAGAAAGACTTTTGAAAACAAAATGAGCTCCCGACCCCACGGACCCAATGTCTCAACTCCAAACGGCTCAAATATATAACCACTGCCGAGGTTAGCATATTTGCGCCGTTTGTGCGGCTCTGCCGAATTGGCCGCCGCTCCAGCCCTACTCTGAGTCTCAGAAAGATGCGACGGCGTCAAAGTATCGACGCAAGTTGCGTCCCATACTAAGGGCCGTCCACACTTCCACGGGACCAGCGTCATACCGTCAGGCCTTTTGCCATCACCACGCGCGAGCCCACTCGGTTCGAGTACGGCTGCGATATTGGCGGTGGCAAAAGCCCTGCGTATGACATCGTTAAGGCTGGCGTGGCGGCCAATCTGACCAGCGCATTAGCTGACTTAGTAGCTGGATGCAATGATAAAAATATACCTATCATTTATGGTACATTTTCCAAAGGGATGGACTGAATTTAATTTTGTTTGAGTTTGTTATGGATGGTGCTTAGGTTTTTTTATGTCAGATTTGGATATTAATTTTTCTCTATTTTTTTAACTGATGTTGAAACTTTAAGAAAGAAAAGGTTTGACTTGCCATGTCTAATCTTTTTATCCCGTGGACAGGACAGGTGATCAATGACAATAAACCAGTAATAGGTATTAAACTAGGCTGTAAACCCAGATTCTGAGGACCCTGTTAACCTTTATACCTTGAATTAAGTTTAATAACCCTATTTTTGAAATAGAGCCATTAAATAATGGTTGTCCTATGTCCAATAGTGGGCTTTCACTGGCTTAATATAATTGGCTATGATGAATTTTAAATTTATTTTTTGACCGACGAACCACCGGATCAGGTATACAATTCGACGCGTATAACCACGCATAACTTTTTTCCTAGTAGTCCGATTTCAATAATTCTTTTTTTTATTAGAAAGAGTTTACTTCGAAATTGGTTCCATTTAAATTTTAGCTAAATCGGCTAAACCGTTATCGATAAATCAACAATAATGTGAAAAATTCTACGTATCGATGTAGCATTTTTCACATTATTGTTGATTTATCGAAAACGGCTTAGCCGATTTAGCTAAGCTAGCTAGCTTTCCGTGCGTAATATGAAGCGACTTTGTTTTATGCTATGTAATGATTATGTCGTCGGTCATGCTATTTTTTGCAAAAAATAATTATACCACATTTTTGTTGTAATCACTTCTTGATTAAGTAGTTTCTACGAAACTAAATTTTAATTTGATAAAAATAAAAAGATCTCATCTGATTATTTATGAGATGGGCGAATGTCAACCTTCATCGGCTCAAAAATGAAATCTGAAATGAAGCTAGTTTGAATTTAGTTAGCCAACTCGCGTGAAATTTAATAATATAGGGGAGAAGGAGGTAAGACGGGGTAGCCGGTACCCAGCTAAATTCATAGTTTAAATTCAAATTTAAAATTATTTATTGGCTCAAGATACAAATTATACAATTGTTATGCAGTCATCATTCCCCAAACTGGGTACAATAAAGCAAATAAAAATTGACCAATCACGCTCGTTCATTTATCGTTCGACACGCCGCCTTGATATTTGTCAGTCGCCCGGTGCGTACAAGTCGAGTTACAAGTGCGCAGTGTCAAATAAAATAAAAAGAGTGTTTAAAAAAAAGTAAGAATAGACGATGATTATGACGAAGCCACCCATGTCTGCGAGTTCTGCCAGGTCAAATAATCATCTTTATCTGTGATCATTATCATCAGGTGATAAGAATGATTACAGATAACAAAGATAGGTATCTGACCTCAGAGGGGTACCCCATCTTACCAGCACCATGGGGCAAGACGGGGAAAAATACCTGCTTTTTATTTTATTTTTCTCTTAAATGTGTTACCAAAAGTTCCTGATGACACCAAATATTAGAATAATAATAATTAGTCTTCTGCCTTAGCCTTCGCCCATCGTTAATTAAAAAAATAATATGTTTGTTTCACTATGTATTTTTTTAAATTCTTCTTCTTCTTCGTCGTGTCGATGGTTCTAATAGTTTTCAATGTTGCTAACTATACAAGTTTCGCCCAGTAGGTAGCCACTGCCACCCCAGAAGGGGAGGCTTCCATGAGGTCACCCAGTGTGCAGGTGGTTGGACACTGGGGGCAGAACAAAAGATGATTCATCGTTTGCACTTCTCCACAGTCACACCTCATTACACTTTTTTATATTATTTACCTTTAAAGTTTAAGTACCCCATCTTGCCACCCTGTCCCCTAAGTACCTATGTATCATCTAACATCAAACGTGTATTCGATTAACAAAATTTGATAGTAGGTAGATATTGTTTCCGGGTATGTAATCGTATGAGGCAGCAGATTTTTTTCCCAGAATTTTGAGTTAGCCCAATTGTAAAACAATAAATAAATAGAACACCCATTTTTAATAACCCTAATTATGTACATAATTCGCTAAAAACACAAAAGTATCCACAACTTGGTAGTTAAAAGAGCTTAAATTAAAGCATCATAGTCGAGTTCACGAGGTATAAAATTAATTTTTGTGGTCGTTACGGCGGCGTCTAGGCAGTGAATTATCATCATGAGCTGTCGTATAAATTACGGACATCATAATAATGACTATGCATAAGTGCCGCGTTTGGGAGTGCCGTGGAGCCCGTACCTAGCTTATGAGAACTTTCAGCTGCTGAAAATAGCATATTTTAGAAGTTCTAGGAGTTATAGTCACGTGTTTATGATAAAAATATGCCGTGAAAGCTTTTTGAGTTTGAGTTATATAATATGTGTACCGGTTGTGGCCATTGACCCGGTTGTGGACATTTCGTGTCAAAATTATTGCATAAATGATAATTATAAACAATTTAATAACATAAATATTGTTTGTATGAATCTAAATGTTTGAATTTTTCTTTAAAAATATAATTTTAACATTTAATTGTCTTTTTTATCCTTAAAATTCAAAGTGGCCACAAATGTAACTAAGATGGCCACAACCGGTGCAATTGTTATTTTATAATAATATATCTACTCACACTACAGCCTTGGCCAAAGTATAAGGCACCCTGTATCTTCTAAACTAATTTCACTCCTTTTTGGCATTTTTAACAAAATTAGGTGTCAATTTAATCACATCAACAGAAATGAAAGCTTGTTTACTTGTTAGAGTCCAGAACACAAGTGACCAAACATTGACTGATAAGAACCGATAAAAACCAAATCCTTTGTTTTCGGTCACCAGGTGTTTTATGACCTTAACAAAGAGCCGCTTGATATTCTAAGAAGTTATTTATGACCCTGGTAAGTCATAAGCACACAGTTATTGGTTAAGTAGTAAACATGCATTTTGATTTTTTAAAGGAAACTTATACTTTTAGCCAATGCTGTATTTATCCAGTATTTTTAATGCTTCAATACTCTTAAAAAGTGTAAGTAGTTTTTATTTTGCATCTGAGCAGTCATACCTTACAAATCATGTGATGATTTTGTTCAAGAGAAGCTTGTGTTTGAGTTTTCCAGTAGCTATTGTAGACTGGGCACATACCTGATAACAAAACAAATATAAAATTATTAAATAAATCGTAAGTTTCATGGAAAATTTACAAGTGACGCCATGTTAAAAAAATGTGTTATTGATATAACATATATTTAAGATTAAACCAATAAGAATAAAGCTAAAATCTTCAGCACTCTTGTATGTTTAAAATTTTCATTCTAAAAGCACCTTTGTATTATGTCCTCGACGTCGTTTCAGTTACAGGACGTCAACTGCTAGACATAGTTTTTCCGTTTAGATCTCCAATACGACCGATTCGAGCATCTAGAACGATTCTGCAGTCTTACTCAGACCAAATAAATAAAATCAAGACAGAATGTTGTGGACAAAACAAGTGAGGCCGGCAAAACTACGCCTCGCCATGCACAGACATAATTACACACATATACACGTACAAGAAAACTAAGCCTTGGATCGTCAGTCGAATTATGGCGGCGCAACACCGACGCACTCACACATGTATAAAAAACCGGCCTCACTTGTCTGTTCACGACATTCTGTCTTGATTTTTTTATTTGGTCTGAGCTTATTAAAGTACGCTGCGCTTACTGGTGCTTTTTCCTATACCTTTGTATCTACTTAGTTTTAATTTTGATGTGTACAATTGTTAATTTATCTAACTACTATCTAGTTGACGATCAGAAATTAAGAAAGTAGACAATTCAATATCTTATAATAAAATAGAGAAAAAGCACTCCGACTTTTCCCCCATGATAAATCTCCCAAAAACCGCGGTAAATCACCCAGTGGGAACCTTTTAATGGATTTTCAATCAGGGACATAAAACAAATTAAACTCCTCTATCCAACTGTATTTTGTACGAGAAATCCGGCAAAGATCTGACGTACGCTCCGCTGGACTTCAGATTTGGGTTGTGTCACTTTTGGTCACAGAAAATAAGATAAACAGAAAAGGGTCACTGCTAGAAAATATTGAAATAAATAGCTAGTAAATATACCGATTTAGTCTTAAATTATTTTAATTTTATAGTGCATCCCACACTAGGTTTATCTCAAAGAGTTATTTTTGTGATAAACAATTCAAAATTCGACGCGTATGCAGTATTACGGATTAGCTCAGTTGGGCAGAGCGTCGGGCTAGTGTTCCGAAGACGCAAGGTTCGAGTCCTGCATCCGTGAATAATTTTGAATTGTTTATCACAAAAATAACTCTTTGCGATTTAGTCTTGTAAATCATTCTAAAAAGTGGAAATTAAAAACTAAAAAATTCCATTAAAAATATTTCGTTTATTACCCGTGGCTATACTTGTTTGACGATCGTTTCACTGCCTCTATAATTTGGGTTGTGCCAGTTTTGAACGCAGAAAATAAAATAAAGAAAAGTGTGGGTGTGGAGCTTTGTTAGTTAAGAGAAGGAAATTGAATCAATACTTCTCACTAATTGTCCAAAGCGAGCGATGCGGACACGCATCGACTAGATATTGGTATTCGATACAGCTTGCATATAATTTAAAATAATTTTGGCATTCTAAATATCGGTAGACAAGAATTCAGTACAAAAAAACCGGACAAGTGCGATTCAGGCTTGCACATCGACGATTCCTTACAAACACATTGTTAAAATAATTAAAAACCTGTCTTAGCATGTGCTAATGAAGTTATTTTATATGATATCTTACATGATACGATTTACTCACAAATTTCATAGTTCTATGTCAACAGGAAGTACCCTGTAGGTTTTGATTTATGTGAGTATCGAAATATGCGGATTTTTACGACATAAACGGCTCTAACATTTCAAACGATAACTGAGAAGTTTTTCTTTTTCACAACTGCAAGAGACCATAGATATACGTATACAGATTAATTTTCAACTCTATATCTTTACGCGTTCCCGAGATGAAGAGTAGTGACATACACACAGACTGACATACGGACAGACGGACAACAAAGTGATCCTATAAGGGTTCCGTTTCATTTCCTTTTGAGGTACGGAACCCTCAAAAATCTTCTCAAAATTTATATATAGACGATTTCAGAGTTCTTCTCTTAGTAATAAGCAAAACACAAAATAACACACTGTGTAGGTATCCCTTATGTTTTGAACAGATTTAAAAACTATTAACCATCTCTACATACATACCCTTACCGTTCATTATGTATAATGTATATTTTCAAAATTATGTGATTATTATTAAAAAATGCAGATAAAAATAACAATTCAAATCTTTCAAAGCAAATTTCCTTAATACCTTTAATAGATCAAAATAAATTAGACAAAAATTCTAATTTTGATGCAAAGAGGCATAAAATAATTGTACTTAATAAAAGTGATAAACGTAAGAATTTTTAATAAGGCATAAGAAATCTCTCGAGTGAAGATTCCGTTCCTTTGTTCTAATCCCTCGCCGTAAATAATGAATTCTCATATCGGCTTTCCGAGGGTTCTGTACGGAATTTACCTCCACCTTGAACTAATATTTATCAATGGGGAAGATTCTGAGACAGCATGTTTGTTTTTTTAGGGTTCCGTATCTCAAAAGGTGAAACAAAAATATTACTCGTGTCAACATTCAAAAATAGTTCCTGTCATGGCTACCCCGCAAGGTTGTAAGCGTTGGTTGTGCAAATTCTTTATGGCACAGGCATAGACTAACCTACTCAACTCAAAAAAAAAACCGGACAAGTGCGAGTCAGGCTCACACATCGAGGGTTCCGTACAAACACATTGTTAAAATAATTAAAAACCTGTTTTAGCATGTGCTAATGAAGTTCTTTTATATGATACCTTACACGATACGATTTACTCACTTTGAATTTTGAACCCATATATTGTGAATTTTGAAGCCCTATTTTTTGTGATTTAAATAAAAATGTACAGTTTTTAGATTTATTCCTATATATGTACTCTGAGACAATGCTTCTCGCCAAATTTCATAGTTCTACGTCAACGGGAAGTACCCTGTAGGTTTTGATTTTTGTGAGTGCGAAATATGCGTTTTTTACGACATAAACGGTTCTAACTTTTTAAAACGATAACTAAAAAGTTTTTCTTTTACACTACTGCAAGAGATTATAGATATACGTATACAGTTTAAATTTCAACTCGATATCTTTACGCGTTCCCGAGATAAAGAGTCTTGACATACACGACAATAAAGTGATCCGTTTTTTTCCGTTTGAGGTACGGAACCCTAACAACATAAAAATATTTAGTAGGTAATTACGAGGTAATCCTTGAAGACAGATATTTAAAAAAAATACGATTGTAGGTACTTATCATCTGTACCAACTTTTACTTAGTCATTTCATGCGATGGAGCCATAGGAACTGAACATAACAGTTTTTTTTAAATCCGCATCAAAGCTTAATGAGAAATGGGGAAACCCATATTCTCAAATGTAGTGTGCGGGTAACGCCGAGCGTGACAGTAGTGCTCCAAGTATTTACTATTTGTAAAAATCAAGAATGTGGCTAAAACTTGTAGAAACTGACGTTCGCGAGCTTAAGGACATTATAGTGCTAATGACAGAGAGGATTAGCACCATGGAGACAAAAATCGGTGAGCAGAACACCCTAATCATTAATATTTCTGTGACGATCGATCTACTTAGATCCAATAAAGCTGGTAGCACTCTGAATACACATGACACTTCACTAACCGCCAATAGTAAAATTGACAAACAAAACACTGCGCCCGCGAAGCAGCGCTCACGCCAAGCAATGATAAATGCAAAATCAGCGTTATCGATTCAATCTGTAACTGCGAGTAAGAAAAATAGCGGTGCAATCGCTAGTAGCTCGCGTGCATCTCAAGGTCCAACTGCCTCGAAAATAATCGAAACCGACCGAGTCGAGCCGAAGACGCACCCCACCACCGGTGCGTCTAAGATGCGAGTACCTGCTACAGATGCGGTAATAGTAACTGATGGCGCAGCCATAAAATCTGCGGAAACAGGAAACCTAACGTTGACGACTTCAGAAAATAGTACCTGTATTGACAATAACTGGCAGAAAGTGACTCGACGACGATCGAATAATCCAAAATTAAGATCTGTTGTTGTAGGGTCCGGAGAAGCGGATGATAATCTTAAAAGTTTGAATTTTTTTCTGAAGAAACCATATTATTTTCCAAAATTCTACGCGATTACTCTGCTACTAAAAGTTTTTGTCTTTCCTATAGTATTTTTTAAATTTATATTTGTGTTCGTTACCTTTACACCACTTTTTTTAAAATACACCTTTCGCTTGATTTTGGCATTAGTATCTTCTTCTAGCCTTATGGTTAAGTATCTTCAAGGTAAGCGTGCTGCATCCTAGACAGAGATGGAAAATTATCTGCTTAATATCAGGCAGTATGTAGTCAAACGCAAACCTATAAGGAATAAAAAAAAAACATAAATATCTCTGAACAAATTTAAATAACAACTCTCCCGTCATCGTAATAAAGTACATTTTAGCAAACAGTAGCTAACCAAAACTTCGCAACTTTGTGCAAGATGAAATTGCGAGTAAAATATAAACTCATTGGCGTAATTTTAATACCATTTTATGACTTACTTCCTCCATTTCTATCTCTACATTGTAGCAACATTGTTTGTAGATAGAAAAATAACAACTATTGTTTTGTCATTTTTTAATTTAAATAAAATAAATTTAAATAATCTATTTTTTTATACATTCGGAAAAGTGAAATATACTCGTACGATTTTCGAAAATTTAACAACCAAATTAGGTACCTACTCAAACTTGGAAATATACTGTACCAGCCTTTTTAATAGTCCACTGCAGAACGTATACCTACCATCTAAAGGTATTGGGCCATATATGTACATCAGGCTGGCCCCGTGCGATTTGGCATATACCATCGAATTTCTTCTACGGACATATATTATGAAGGTTTCTTCAAGATATTTTCCTTCACCGAAAATCCACACCACTGAATGTCCGAACGTAAATTCAAAATAAAAAAAACCTCACGATTGTAAGGCGAGATCGTATGAAAATATGCGAGTGAAATAGCTATAAGCGATTGAAAAGCCATTAATACAACTTGAAGAGTTACTCTACTAGTACCCTTACACTGTATCAACATTGTTTGGTCATTGGAAAACAGGCACGTGACAACCCTAAATGTTTCACACACAGATCTCAAGACACATTTCGTCTCTATCAAGCCATGAGACCTAATTTCGTACGTAACTCTATTTAAAATAAAATTTGCGCGTTTGGAAAATTATCTAAAATTTTATTATTATTCACTAGATTTTGCCTGCGGCTTCATTCGATAATTTTTTTGACTTTTGTGCCCACAAGAAAATTCTATTTTTTTGGGATGAAAATGTACCTTGCGAAAAAATAAGACAATCACTCCCTGTTGTTGCGTGACAATGGAACATACAAATCACGAAACTAACGAACTATCTTCACTTGCTGGTATGGCATGTATGGCATCCTCGTTGTGCTATAACATAACAAACCACTTGTAAAATATGTATTAATACTGCATTCGTTGACACGATTTTTTCGGTGTATGAGTATTTACTACATATAGGTAAATATCTCTTGTACCGGGTAATAAAAACTCACTCTAGATCTCTATGGTTTGACCCAATTACTTCGACAGGTGCACGCCACCCTAGCTCTCCTATTCCATTATTTCGTTACTATGATAGTAATAATTAAGTAATTTTCTACACAAATTTGTTTTAAGAATTGGCTTTTTATTGATTACTATAATCGTGTAATTTCC
Source organism: Hypomecis punctinalis (assembly GCA_949316475.1). Classification (NCBI taxonomy): domain Eukaryota; kingdom Metazoa; phylum Arthropoda; class Insecta; order Lepidoptera; family Geometridae; genus Hypomecis; species Hypomecis punctinalis. Next base: position 19,194,333 of record OX438813.1, read on the forward strand.
TGTGCATTTTCTTTTAAAAGAATATTTAGTAGTTGTTTACAATTATCGTCATTATCATCGTGAGCTATTTTGTTTATTTTAATATACTGACTTACTTCTATTATTATAATAATAACTTAAAAGTATTTTCACAATATAATATTATTTGTATTGAATTTTTTCAACCCTAAGGCACATGCCACACGGGCGTTGACGCCGCGTAATTGCACCGCGGCGTCACCGCCGCTGCACCGCCGCGGTGCAGCGGCGGTGCTGAGCGTCGTCGCGGCGACACCGCGGCGCCCGGTGTTGCCTTAGACACTGATGACATCTAGACAGTTAGCGGAAAAAAAGGTTTTAGGGATAACCGTTCAACCCTAAGCTGAAGATAAGTAAAATCTCTCATATACATTCTGATTTTGTGTGAGCCAACCGCGAAATCGGATCGTGTGTGGCGTCAGCGGTCCAACTTTGTCCTCGCTAACTCTTTCTAATATGAAATAATCTTAATAATCTTTATAATCAGAAAGTGTATTTTTTGTTTTTCGTTTGATCACAGATATACAAGAGGAATAATGTGATTTTTCACGAGTGTCACAGTAACAGCTGTTCAAGTGACAGCTGTCAATTTTCAAAGTGATTTATCCTTGTCATTATCGATTCTACACTACTGCTGTCTTCACAAAAGTGATATAGCTCAATGAGATTTACATTTCAGATGACAGCTGTCAAACTTCAACGTGATTTATCTCGGTTATTATCGATTTTAGACTACTGCTGTCTTCACAAAAGTGATAGAGGTCAACGAAATCTACATTTCGGATGACAGCTGTCAAACTTCAAAGTGATCCGAAATGTAGATCTCGTCGAGCTTTATTACTTTTGTGAAGAGAGTAGTAGCCTAGAATCAATAATTACCGAGATAAATCACTTTTAAGTTTGACAGCTGTCATCCAAAATATAGATCTCGTCGAGCTCTATTACTTTTGTGAAGAGAGCAGTAGTCTAGAATCAATAATTACCGAGATAAATCACTTTTAAGTTTGACAGCTGTCATCCGAAATATAGATCTCGTCGAGCCCTATTACTTTTGTGAAGAGAGCAGTAGTCTAGAATTGATAATAACCGAGATAAATCACTTTTACGTTTGACAGCTGTCATCTGAAATGTAGATCTCGTTAAGCTCTATCACTTTCGTGAAGTCATCAATGGTATAGAATCAATAATAACCGAGATAAATCACTTTCAAGTTTGACACCTCTCATCCAGAATGTAGATGTCGTCAAATTCTATCACTTTTGTGAATACAGCCGTAGTCTATAATCGATAATTACCGAGATAAATCACTTTTAAGTTTGACAGCTGTCATCCGAAATGTAGATTTCGTCGAGCTCTATTACTTTTGTGAAGAGAGCAATAGTCTAGAATCGATAATAACCGAGATAAATCACTTTTAAGTTTGACAGCTGTCATCCGAAATATAGATCTTGTCGAGTTCTATCACTTTTATGAAAACAATAGTAGTCTAGAATTGATATTGACCGAGATAAATCACTTTGAAGTTTGACAGCTGTCACTTAGAAAGCTGTTACTGTGACATTCGTCGTGACAAATTACACGATCTGATTTCTAACGCGTACGAGGGATTTTTCTCATCTTCAGTTTAAGATTGTCTACGATTGAACGGTTGTCGTCAAAACCTTTTTTCGCGCTAAAAATTCATAGAATATTCGAATACTCTAGATTTAATGTCTAAATTGCTACCGGCAACACTGGTCGCCGCGGTGACGCCGCGGTGCAATTACGCGGCGTCAACGCCCGTGTGGCATGTCTGTATTTCAGCATTTATTTATCATTATTTTAACACTTAGGTGTGATTTAAGAAAAGTTATTTTTGGAACATTTTGATTTAACGTATTGATGTAGAGATTGGAAAAAATATGTTATTCTAGTTTTACAGAACGGGTCTACCGTTCTGTCAAATTAAGAGTTTTTAAAATCACAAAAATATTACTAATTGTGTGGTATTTGATTTACAAAATTAAAAACTCGTTGTAGTTTTTGGAAGTTCATTAATGTTAGTTATCTTTATTGACGTGGGAAGCGACATCAAAGCTATCTAACTATTTACGTTATGATACCTCTAGGTTAGTTTAAGAATAGTTAGAAATATTATTCTGTGGCAAATTGCGATGACGTCATTTTATGACCTTCTGCATTCGATCTAATATTATTCTCTCTATTATTTTAGTACTTGTAGTAATATCAAATGCCTTAATTTGCAATCTCGTGTAGACCTAGTGTAATTCAATTAGGTATGCGAGTAGAGCCGTTTTAAAATTAGTAATTTCAGTTTACCATTTTTATTGCAAAAATAAAAAGGAAATTACATCGGCGGTAGCATGCGAGCTTAATTAATGTAACATATAATAATGTGAGGGTAGGTCGGTTAATTTTAATTTTATGTGTGTACATATACACCGTAACTTTATAGTATATTTATTATATTTTTATAATGTTTTTATTGGATGTAAGTCTGTCAAGCTATATTTATTGTAAATAAATTTACATGCTTAGTTTAAAGGCTAGATATATTAAGTATAGCTAATTATAATTGCCTATGTTAAAAGGTTTTAGTGAGTTGTAAGTTTGCACAGCCATTTTGTAATAGATTTATATAAAGGGTGTATTTACATGCTTTGTTTAAAGGCCATTTATGGTTAATTATTATTTTGCTATATTTAAATAAAAATGAGTTTTATAATATGAAAATTAAAATTACTAGCTGCGTGGTTGAAAATTAGCTAAATATATATATTGAAAATTAGCTAAGTGTACCCAAAAAAGTGAAGTTTTATTGTTTTTTTTTGTACACTTACGTACTTAAAAAGATATAACCAAAATCTGGTAAATTAAGTTTGTAGTACAAATCAAAGTAAAACAACAATGATCAATGGTATTTTTTTGCGCAGTCACTATATGGCAATATCAAAGCCGTCCTAAGGAAACAACAACCAAAACAAAGGAATATTCCTGGTTACTAAAGTACGTACATAAGTTCGTGTAAGTTACTATAGGAACTAAGCAAGAGTTAAGAGTTAACTAAGAGTTAATAGTAAAACTTAATATTGCATGTCAGTCTTGACTTTCTTATGGTAGGCATGGATAAATAATTAAATAATATCACCATTCTGGGTATTGCGTTGTTTTGCCCCGCAAGCGGTTCGGCCCGCGGGGCGAATTGCCAATGACTCTTTTCGGACCACGTTGATCAAGAAAAATTTCTATATACTAGGCAAGCTTAAGAAATGCCCATGAGCATTCCTTAAAATATCAGATTAAGGACTGGTCTCGCTCCGCGCAGCGACCAATCATTAATCTAGCCATCATATATTAATCTAACATCATATATAATTCAATTGCTTGATAAATTGGTATAATAATCAATAACGTGTCCATTAAAACCTTTTTACTATCTCTATAAAGGAGAAGACACGTTATTGTATTCTTTATATGCGGCACTAGCATTATAACACTATGACTACGAGTTTAATTTTTACACTAACTCGAACGGTTTTGTTTGTATATGTCCGTTTTGTCGAGGAGCTGAATTGCCTTAATATACACATGGTCGGTGGTCTTTATACATTATTATTTTATACTACGGGACTAATCGCGCACTAAAATTACGAGATAAATAAATACCTCCTCATCCCGACGTTTCGGGTTTATCACTTCATTAAAACTACCGTGAGTATTCATCATAACTATAACAGAATACGGCTAAAACTCACGTTATAATTATACGGTCGATCCGCGCGCGCGCGCGCCGGTCGACGGGGGTGCGCGTATTCCCTGAGGATGGAGTTCTAAATACTCTGAAACTGGTTGGATTCCTTGCGGATCGACCGTATAATTATAACGTGAGTTTTAGCCGTATTCTGTTATAGTTTCGGGTTTAGATCGTGAGTCTACCCGTGACCACGGTCGTTGCAACTCGGCCGAAACGTCGGGATGAGGAGGTGTTTATTTATCTCGTAATTTTAGTGCGCGATTAGTGCCGTAGTATAAAATAATAATGTGTTCAAATCGCGAAAGTTTAAAAACAACATTTGTTAACCGTTACGGGTCTTTATACAAACTAGACAGAAGTTTTTTTTACTGTCGCGTCAAGATTAAGACTAAGTATCTATCATCGTCTTCATAAATTGTATTATTTAGCGCACTGCTGGATATAGGGCTCTCCTTTGTAGTGCCGTTTACTTTAGTATTTTGCTAATCATATCAACGATGTCGATCATTGACCCACCTTCCTGCCGTTGGAATTTGAATTTTATGACTTTTAAGTACTGAATTAAATAGGTAGTTAAAAAAATAGTATGCTATGTTGGCGCTGTAAGCTTCGCTGTCCGTCTATATCCTGAGTTTGTGCTATATGTAAATAATATATAATAGTGTTCAATAAAAAACCTTTTTTTGGTACCTATTATGAAATAGGTATTTAACACAATGAATTTAGTAAGTACCTACATAACTTGTAGCTCTATCTAAAATAAACCTTACACCTAGCAAAATTCCACCTAGTTTTTTATAAAATCGCCGCACGATAGGAACTCGTACCTAATCGTTCTAAGTTCGCTGTAAGTTCCCTCTTGCTCAAAGCTCAGCAAGTTAATAGCTTTGATGGACTCATCAAAAGTTTGTAAGAAATTAAAGTCGGAACATTGATCGGCTACTTTATCGTTGGTTCCGGGCAGGGCTGGATTTAGAGGTGTGGAGACCTCGGGTCAACAAAGAAGCGGAAGCCCCTTGGTCACATTGTACCTACTCCATGATACAGGTAAATATGACCTTGATCAATAATATTTTTACCTCACAATATTAAAATGAAAATGAAACGAAATGATCGATTGTAAATTTCAACTACCTTCTCATTCAAGACGATGTGGAATTTTGTATTTTATTGATTGCCTGATCAGAGTCAACAAATATAGGTTAATCGTTTATGAGAATATTTCAGAAGAGGTAATAGGGTAGGTAATAATTTTTCTACAAAGAGCTGTTCTAGGTTAAAGTAGAACAGCGAAAAAAAACCGGACAAGTGCGAGTCAGGCTCGCGCATCGAGGGTTCTGTACAAACATATTGTTAAAATAATTAAAAACTTGTTTTAGCATGTGCTAATGAAGTTATTTTATATGATGTCTTACATGATATGATTTACTCACTTTGAATTTTGAACCCATATTTTGTGAATTTTGAGACCCTAGTTTTATGCGATTTAAATGAAAATGTACAGTTTTCAGATTTATTCCTATATGTGCACTCTGAGACAATGCTCTTCGCCAAATTTCATAGTTCTATGTCAACGGGAAGTACCCTGTAGGTTTTGATTTTTGTGAGCGTTGAAATATGCGTTTTTTACGACATAAACGGCTCTAACTTTTTTATACGGTAACTGAAAAGCTTATCTTTTACACAACTGCAAGATTTTATAAGTTTACGCAGACAGTTTAAATTTCAACTCGATATCTTTACACGTTCCCGAGATATAGAGTCTTGACATACACACTGACGGACAGACGGACACATGAAGAACAAAGTGATCCTATAAGGGTTCCGTTTTTTCCTTTTGAGGTACGGAACCCTTAAAACAAGAAAAAATTGGTTTGCTAGTGTTTATATGTTGGTAATTGAAAGGTTGTTCTTCGAAATCTATTGGGTCCCTTCAGTTGTCGAGGCCCGAGCGGCTGCCTCGGTTGCCCTTCCCTGAATCCGGCCCTGGTTCCGGGTCTATCGCGACTTTGCTTCAATCGCAGAATAAGAAATAGTACTATTCAGTGATATTTTACTGAAGTTAGGTACTTGGCCTACAAAATGAAACCAGGGCCGTCGTTTTGTGTCAAAACATTAGTACGGTACGCTTTTGTGTATTTTTTAAGTTGATACAATATTACGTTTGGAAGGATAGTGTTTATACTGGATTGTTTTCTATAAGAAAGACATAATTATTTATTCTAGTCTAGTAGATATATCACAAGAACTGAAGGTAAGTACTCCACATGACAATCAAATTATACCATGAGACCAACCCCGAAGTTGGGAAAAACATGATAAATGCGACACCAGTGTTTTTTTTCCAGATTTCGAGGTTGTTTATGTTTAATATGCTTTGATAACCACCAACCTGTTGGGACCAACTTACTCTCATAGCAAAGGTTGATTGTCCCAGGTTGATTATAATGATCAGTACAATGATATCCAGAATATGTCCATCGTCTATAGAAACACTATGTCTAGGCTTTGGGCTAGAACAAAACCAAATGTTAAAATTTTGACGTGTTAACCTGTTATCGTCTTCTAAATCGATGGACGCTCGCTGCACGCACGAAAAAAGTCACGTTCCGCCTGAGCTGAGCGTGCAAGCGGGAGCGCGTAAGAGAAACACGATCAGCCTAAGCTTTCAGCTTGTTTCAGTTGTTGATTCAAGAATATTTTCTTATGACGGTAACGCGTAAAGGCGTAAAATTATGGTTTTCTGTCAGTAGTACTATTGATGGTACTACTCACGTATGTATACTTCGGTAGTACCATTATTAAGCCGTGGTGGTCTAGAGGTAGTGACACCCGCCTTACAATCGTGAGGTCGTGGGTTCAAATCCTGTTCCCGTACCAATGAGTTCTTTGGAATTTATCATTGAGAAAGGTGATTCCTTCCTCAATGGAATTTATGTATGGAATTTCACACCACTGGCATATGTCTAGTACTATTAATGTCTCCAGACCCAGAAAATATAATTTGCCAAAAGGTTGAGTTCGTATAAGGTCGCATACATCAAAACTTTGAATACTAAAGACGAATTTGAAATTTGGATACGAATTAACAGAGAACCCGGTTTTTTACAGACAGCAGAGTTATCTTTTCTTTTATAGCTGCAGTGCAAAACTGTCCGTACTCGTAATTGGTCATTGTGTGTTTCAAAAACATTCCAAATCTGTTACAATAAAATTAAGAGACTTTCATCCAAAGCACTTACTTTAATCAGAGCCCATTTTCTTTCTCCTTTTGAATGGTTGTTAAATCATTCCATTTGTTAATTAAGTTGAGGTTTCTTCAATTGTTTTCAGTGAAAACTGAGTACTGTGCATGGATGTAGGAAAAGAGGGAATAGACAATAGACAGTTCTTTATTAAGACAAAAATAAAATTAAACAAAACCACAAAGCAAACAACACAGCAAAACAAAACAAAGTAAAAATCATAAACAATTACATACTCATAATTATTTTACATTGTTATTCTACTTAAGTACTTAATTTTATTTTTGTCACAACCCAGTCATAATATGCTGGTTGTGGACCAACCAGCGCTGGTCTTCCGGCAGGACCGGCAGGTGACATCTCATGCGAATATTAAAAAAAAAACAATATGGCTATTGTTGGAGCAACAGCGTGCAAACATAATTAAAAATAAAACATAATATCCATTTTAGATAATATGATGTTCGCGCCACGCCAATACCCGATGCGACATGTCAACTGACATTAGCTGAAAATTGACAGTGACGCACCCTGACCATGACGTGACGCGAGTCGCAATCAATCAGATCTATTAATCTATTTTCTCTTTGAATCTATTTACAATTTTACATTCTCCGTGAATCAGATTCTTACAACAAATTAACAAACCAATTACTAAAAAAATTTAAGGACTACAAAAAGAGTTAAAAAAATAGGAATTGATCATAAAGTCTGCAATCCGAAGCTAGGATTTTTTTTTAAATGACGTCTGTTTTAGAAAAAATACCGTACTGTTTTAGAACATAAAAAACACATAGGATAAACACGTTTGAAGTATAACATTGAAGATGCATCTTATCGTTACAATGGCAAATGCGTCAATCACTCAGTGCCAAAAGCTATACTACTCTACCAAATCACTTTGCTTTACTACAATACATTTGTAACAAATCTTTTTCTAAAATAGTAGACACAACAACAAGGCGGAATTTATCGGATGACCTTATATCTGATCCTTTTTTTTGCCTCCATGTTTCTGTGGTATAGATAAGGAACGCTATTATGGAGTTTCCGTTAAAATAATGTTTTTTATCGTTAAAAGTACGCTATAATGAGTGTCGTAAAAGTTTGGGATTTCGGACCAAGTTCGGAGTAAGATGAATTTTAAAAGTTGGTCCGAATGACGTAAAATGTTGTGGAATAGCCGGCGGAGTGAGCCGTGACGATAAAATTGTTAAGTGTAAAAGTAGCTTAAGACTGATTTTGTTAAGCAATTTATTTTTTAGGTCATAGGTCTTCTAAAATGTTCAAATAGTAGATTGTACCATATGAGAGAAAAATAATATTTTTACGGCGAGAGCGCTTTTTTGAATCCAGAGCGAAGTGAGGGATTCTTTAGTAAAATCTTGAACGTAGCGAGGGATTCAAAGTACGTCGCCCGAGAAAAAAAATATATTTTGCGCCCGAGTGGTACACTCTACTTTTCATCACCTCTATGAGAAAATAAGAGGCGCCTCATATTTTTATTGTAATATTATTATTTAATAAAACGTAGAGTAACAACTAAATTGAAATTAAATGGTATCTAATAATAAAACAAATGAAAACTTATATTTACATTCTTTTCATTCATTTTCTTGGCGCTGAACACTAACATTACAAATACGTTCAAATTCAAAAAGTACGCGGCAAAGATAATTCCGGCGCATTTTTAAAGTTTCTTATAGAAAACACTACCTTTGGGTGCACTTAAAGGCGAACCAAGTAGTAATTTTCGAATAGATGTGATGAAAAGTTACATTTTTGCATAAGGCCGTATCAGCGCTAGATTGTGACCAATGGCGTTCTCTGGAATCGGAGGCTCTCATTTTAGGTTAGAGTAAGTATAAGTAAGTATAAGCCTGAATCAAAATTCTGGACGTCTTATGAAGTTCGCAGACTAGTTTAAGAGGATTCTGAATCGACCAGTGTTTTCGCGTTTTCTGTGGAACATCGAGAAAAATCGCGGTAAATTTTTGATAAAATTTACTTTCCGGGAGATAACTCTTTTCACCCCTTATATTGTAACAAAATATTATGTTTTTGGTGTCAATTGCTTGAGTAGAAAATATTGCACGCCTTTTTTAGATAAATCTTTACTTGCTGTGTACTTTTCAGCTAAAGTTTTGCGTGAAAATATGACTTTTTAGAGGCTTATAACTTTGAAGTCATTTAAAAAACTGTAATAACAAAGACTTATAAACCTAGTTATTGAAGTGCGATAACATGAAAAATCACTGAAGTCGCATAATATTTGGAGGTAGATAATAACTTACTGTTTTTGTATGGCCAAGTTGGCACTTTACAATATTGCCTAAGTAACAGTATGCATGCATATAACAGATATTACGATATACTTATGCCTAACAATTCTACGATATACGTCTTTTTGACGCAGGTACGCAATTCGACGCGTATATATTTTTATGTATATCCATGCATAACTTTGTACATAGTAGTCCTATTTCGATAATATTTTTTTATTTAAAATAGTATAATACCTCGAAATTGGTTTCATTTAAATTTTATCGAAATCGGCTAAGCCATTTTTAATAAATCAACAATAATGTATATATTTTATTTATTTAATGTGAAAATTGCTTTTTCGATCCGTGGGAACCATTAAGTACCTAACCAAAAGGAGTCGACACGCCTAAGCACCGAAGTCTGCCAAGTCAGTGAGGGGTGAAGAAATGTACACAAACCAAAATATAAACAAGTTTACACGCACACAAATGTAATTAACTAACACTAGCTGAAAATTAACACAACACAAGCGCAACCAGACCGATATATGTATTTATATAAAGAGTATGACCGCCGGTCGCGTACTTTTGGCAGAGGGGTACGCTTTGCAGTGTCGACTCCTTTTGGTTAGGTACTTAATGGTGGGAACTTTCTGTACACGGTTGAAGTCGGTCATGCCATTTTTTACGAAAAAATATTTTTATATTTTTAATAATTTGATTTCAAACTGTATTTTACTGTAGGAATTGTAAACTCTCAAACAAGTATAGAGGCCTTCCTACGGCCTAAAATATTTATGACCCCTATAAATAAACTTATCATTTTCCCGTACGCCTAGAATTTCAGCGAAACGCTACACTCGCGCCGGCTATGAAAAACGTTGGCAAATATTTCTTCCTGTAAATTTCTCACTACAAAGGCCGAGAGCTGCGATACATACGTAAACACCTAGCCTGGCCCAGTTTCTGCTCCACATCATCGCTATAGAGGGGAGATACAGTGACTTATGTACTCTAATTGTGAATTTTCAGGGGTTTTTACGCTAAATTCACAACACAACAAACCAGATATCGCATAAATACCATCCCTACATAGCCGACGCTACCTACTCGTACTAAGCGATTCGCTTCTTCCTTCATGATGCAGAGCCAGGGACTGCAACGCTAGAGCGTTGCAAAACTATGAAAGAGGTAGACCTCTTTCATAGTTTTGGCGGTCTGGACATCTTTAATTCTTGCCTTGTCTTGATAACTCAGGAAAAATATAATTTAACTAAATTTCCGAAGATTTTTTTGTTTTCATAAGGTTTAGTATCACTTACTGAGAACAAAATCACAAAATGCTGACAGATCCAGGAGGAGCTTCATGTGCCATATTGAAAAAAAACGTTTTAGCCAAAATCTCGGAAACTATCACAGAGAACATTATCGTAGAAAATAAATTTAACAAATTTTGTTGCTAGTAAACTTTTTTGTAAAACTTACTGTTTACGATTTATGGCCCATATAATGAACCGGTTTTTCTTTAGAGTAGTGGATAGTAAGTCTAAATACTCCATCTTCGGCTACAACATCGTTTTCCATTAGGCGAGTTGGTGATCAAATTTAGCCCTAATAAGTATAAAAAGTCATAGCTTTCGCCAGTTAGCATAAACCTTGGATACTGTTTACATAGACATAGTTACCGCAATAGTTAGAGCTTCGTAGGTACAGAGGGTGTTGCTGAATATATTTTGGACTTCAAAAGCGAACTATACATAATTATAACCGCCATACACAGCACATATGTTACATATTTCACCCATTAAACGTCGGCGAGACAAGCTTTGTTTACTGAGCTTGTTTAGCTTAAATTGTTTCTTGAATGTACTTAAGCGAATAAATCGACGAAATGGGTACTGAAAATATAGTTGTAACTTTGTGTTACACATCGTTTTTTGATAATGCTGTTATATCACGTTCATACTCAGAGAAAATAAAAAAATCAAGAGGGAACGTCGTTGAACAGTCAAGCGAAGCCGGTTTTTTATACATGTGTGAGTGCGTCACTACTGCGCCGCCATAGTTCGACTGACAAGCCAAGGCGTAGTTTCCTTGTACGTTGATGTGTGTGTGATTGTCTTTACACGGCGAGGCGTAGTTTTGGTCGGCCTCACTTGTTTGTTCACAACATTCTCTCTTGATTTTTTTATTTGCTCTTAGGTTACATAATATTTTATGTACAAATGTGTTAGTGACAGTAAAATAAATGTGTCAGTTATGACCTGTGGATAGTTCTAAAATTAATTAATTTACTTTAATTTATGCAAGTGTGTTTATGCGTTATAAATATATTATTTACAATGAAGAATTTCGCTATAATTCAGCTTTTGGCATGCCAAACATTAGTATCTTCTTACCAGAAAACATACATCAGGCTAAGTACACACACAAATCCTACTAATATTATAAACGCGAAAGTTTGTGAGGATGGATGGATGGATGGATGGATGGTTTGTTACTCATTCACGCAAAAACTACTGAACGGATTGAGATGAAACTTTGCAATAATATAGCTTATATATCAGAATAACGCACAGAATATCAGGTTATAAATTATAATGATATATTGCGTATCCGGGCGAAGCCGCGGGTAAAAACTAGTCATCCATAATTCAGCAACATGCACGTTATAATCGAAAAATCTCCGTAAAGATAAATCACCGGAATTCGAAAAAAAACTCAGCTGTTCCATACAATATTGCAACTCGGTAATACTCGGTATCGACAAAATCTATGAAACATCAGTTTGGCCCCATATTAAAAGTTGTTCAGAATGATGGTCTGGATCACCTCCTTTCGGCTTTGTACAACAGTTCTGGATAACCCACCACTTTCTGAATGACTTCAAATTCCTGACACCTAGGTATTCAACATTCATATCTAAGGATCATAATATAACGTAGTCAGTTTTATAGGTTTGCTCCACTTCGTTTTTCCACACGTCCGCATCTACCTATCTGTAGCAGCTCGTAAGCTCTACATTGCATGGAGCAACTTAAAAGTAAATTTTTGCAAGAGTATTCAGAACTTGTCGGTCAACATTCCAACATTTCCGACAGTCGACATACTCGAAAACGTTTTACTTTGCCTCGAAAGCTGGTGAAGAGTGCTCCAGTCGTGCCCAAGGAAATGTCGGTCGCACTTAGGACTAATTAAGTGCCCATCTGACTCTCTGACTGTGCTAGTCGAAATGGACTAATTTTTGGGCCAGATCACGCGACGCTAGGAGAATTCTTTGGAATGTAGTGGAACTTTTTTTTTCTACATTCAGATTTGATAGGGAGGCACTAATAAAATTGCCTTTAATTAGCAACGACAAGTCAAGAGTTGGATTTTACGAATTTAGACATTGCGAGTTAAACGGAGTAACAAACAATAACGTGACGATTCTGTTCTGTTAGTAGAAAGCGGGCAAAAAGTTGCCAGCTTATCTTCAACAGGATATTACTACTACTACCACTAGCATTATATTATGGGAAATAGCAATGTCAAAACACCGACATCCCAAACAGGCCCAATTAATGTGTCTGCTAGTTTCGAGCCAATGGATTCACAGCGCAATTTACTTACATAAAATGTCATGCACGATCGACGATTTTAATTTAATTCATTAAACGTTTAACTTGAAATACCTACATACGTATTACTATACCTTTGTAGATAGGTAAAACCAAGATAGGATTATAAATATGTACCAATATTATGAGTTAGAATATGGCGTTAAGATAGAACTACTCACATACGGTATTAAAAACACGAGGTAACACGAGAATCAAACAAGCATTGGCAGTAGCATGAGTGGTCTACCAGTGAAAATTATGGCTTGAACATTACAGCAGTAAAAATCGCGGCATGAGCGATTGAATAGTAAAAATCGAAACATAAGCATTTTTTGACATGAGTAAAATTTAGGAGTAGAAATTGCGACATGAGTAATCCAAAAGTAATCATCGAGTAACCTTAATAATTAAAAAATCGCGATTCCCTGTCCACCAAAGCTGTGCATTAAATGTAGCATCTCTGGACTTCTTAGTTTATTCCTTAACGGTCCAGAACTTTTCATAAACATAGACCAACAAACTTAAACATTTTCGTCCGAAGCACCACCTAGGGACTTGGAACTCTTAAAACACTTTCGTTTTATGTCATTGTCCAAAGAACGGTCGTTGGTACTTACTACTAATTGAGTGCCTATCTCCTTAAGTTGCTTCTCTGCGGAACGAGCTAATTTCAAGCTAAGGGGTCGCGAACTGGGCTATAACAGTTTTTAGTGCATAGACATATAAGTATATAGACACAAAATGCTTACAAATTACTAAGAGAGTGGACTCAACATGGCCGCCATTAACCTAAAAACATCGAGATGCATCATGCACTTATGTACTATGAAAATGTGGTGTATGCACTTATTTAAGTTTATAAGGCAACTATTTACAATACAATACAACATCACTTTATTGACACCAACAAATAAGAAAACATAACAAAAGAAACAAAGACGAAAAAGGCACAAAAGATGGTGTTATCGGTAAAAGCGGTTTCCACCAGACAACCTCTTTTGGATGCAAGGAAACGTATAGACGACAAGGACGGTGTAAACGTAAAAAAATGAATGAAAGACAGTTACGACGAATTTCTAATAAAATAATCTACATAATAATAGCCATAAATAGATACTTTTTATGATACATACAATGGACATAAACATACATAGATACATAAATATATTACACATAAATTAATAACGCAGAGTGATATGAGTATCAGATAGAGAGAGCTTTGAGAGATAATGTTGCTGAACCTAGGCTTTGAAAGATTCAACGCTCTGTGCACGTCTGAAGGTCACAGGAAGGTCATTCTAGAGAGCTACAGCACGAACATTGAAATATTTTTGCAATACTAATGATGAACTTACCATTAAACATGGGAACAATAGGAACATATTATGAAGAAAGTGTGACTGGTAAATTGTCAAATTCCAAAGAGGCTGTAGCCGCCTCCTCATTTTTCTTAGTTCGTTGCTTTAGTGTTATTATGTCGGTTTAGTGGGTGATGCTGACTATGAATACGTGAAGGGGTTAATAAGCTGGCAGTTAGCTTAGTTTGATGACTGAATGTTATTTTTATCGGGTTTTTATTCGGGGCGGAGAATCCCTGTGAGACTGGCTGCACACGTTCGACTTCTGATTTCGTTTTCCGATACAGGATTTCGAATTTGACCTGAGAATTCTGCTTTGGTTTTTTTTTCTGCATGGTAATAGAAACATGTATGACTGTAGTATGGTGTAATCGGAGATACAAATCTGGGAACACCGCATCTGGAACAAAACTATTCTTGCCTGATGCAGTCTCGGCTTATACGAGTAAGATTGTCAGTAAAATGGAAACATCCAGCACTCTAACGCAAATAATGACAGGGCACGGTGTGTTTTCTCAGTACCTTCACCGATTCAAGTGCAAGGGGAGCCCATCGTGTATATGTGAACCAGATAAAGACGAGACTGTGTCACATATTTTAGCTGATTGCCCGGTATTCGGACCCGAACGTCTCGACTTTGAATTAGAAACGGGCTGCACACTTGACAGAGTTAAGTTTGATGAAATTATGGTAGACGACAAAATAAGAGATCAATTTATTGAGTATAGCAAAAACTTAACACACAAAGTGACAAAGAGAAACAAATAGATAAATAAGGAATATTGAATATCTATATCATAGGATATATTTATATCAATAAAAAGATAAATCTAGTTATAAAAGATAAAAAGTAGTAGTTACAATATAATGTAATGTAAGGCTAAATCATAACTTCACAGTTTTTCGGATATATGGAATGTAAATCAGCTCCCTGATCACGTCGGGGGAAAAATAGAATTATTAATAAAAAAAAAAAAAGTATGGTGTAATCTATTTTGTATAGATTAATTATTTATTTATTGTTTTTCATTAATTATTTCCTGTTTGTCTGTTTTCAGACACGTGCGCGGGTTAAACAGATAAACATTTTATTCATAATGTGTCAAAAATTATAAGTCATAAAATTGAAAACTGAAATATGATTCAAATTAAAATAAATTAATTCGATAATCTTATTGTACCGTAAAATAATCATTCATAAAATTAATATCAAGAATATAAATTAATACCGTCAAATCACATATTTTTTTTAGGGTTCCGTACCACAAAAGGAAAAAACGGAACCCTTATAGGATCACTTTGTTGTCCGTCTGTCCGTCTGTGTGTATGTCAAGACTCTTTATCTCGGGAACGCGTAAAGATATCGAGTTCAAATTTAAACTATATACGTAAACCTATGAATTCTTGCAGTTGTGTAAAAGAAAAGCTTCTCAGTTACCGTATAAAAAAGTTAGAGCCGTTTGTGTTGTAAAAAAACGCATATTTCAACGCTCACAAAAATCAAAACCTACCGGGTACTTTCCGTTGACATAGAACTATGAAATTTGGCGAAGAGCATTGTCTCAGAGTACACATATAGGAAAAAATCTGAAAACTGTACATTTTTATTTAAATCGCATAAATATAGGGCCTCAAAATTCACAAAATATGGGTTCGAAGTTCAAAGTGAGTAAATCGTATCATGTAAGGTATCATATAAAAGAACTTCATTAGCACATGCTAAAACAGATTTTAAATTATATCAACAATATATTTGTACGGAACCCTCGATGTGCGAGCCTGACTCGCACTAGTCCGGATTTTTAAATAGGAAATTACTCTTATTAGATTAGCAAGCAAGCAATCTCAAGCAATATTTCGAACATAAATATTTATACGCAATTCCCATGCAAATATCCAGTCCCGTGTCAAACTGTAGCCCCAAAAATGTCAAAATATTACCAAAGCCCAATGGCCCAGCACCAAGTTACACCATCTAGATAGAGCTTCTGATATATCTTTAATAAGGATCTTCCGGTCCCTGCATATCTCTCCCCATTTGTCGCAAATTTTAGCCCATAGAGATTTTGTCAAACAGTTATTCGTGTGTTTTTTCGCGAGTTAAATATGCAGGGTTAGGAATTAGGTGTGCAATTCCACAGGTTGCAGTTGAGTTATGGTATAGATTTGGAAAAAGTTAAACTAAAGATTCTAATTGACTTCGTAAGATAGCTGTCACATCGTCAAAGATTAGCAAAAACGGTGGAGATACACTGAAAACAAGATGGCGGACAATGGGAAATTGGACAGTAAGTAGGAATGTGACTCGCATATTTTTGTTTGCTGCATATTATACCTACTGTCAGGGTCAGAATTGAATAGCATACAAATGTCAGGACTTGCCCAGAGCTGTCAAAACTGTCAATTATGTATCAGAATTTGACACTACTGAGAGAAAAACATGACGATTTTTCATGTATCTTCTCTATCTCATGACATGTTTTATCATTGCATCTCTTTTTTTATTTTATCGATTGACCACATTATCCGTTTGATATCTCTGTGGAATAAAAGTTAACTCAAGCCGTGTAAAAAGCTAGTACGTATATTATTATAAAAAATATATCCCACATATTTTATAATACTCCGCTCCACACCTACGCAACAAACATGCAAATTACATAATCATAATCATATGAGTGCACTACTTGACATCGACATTCGCTATTGCGAATAACGCTAGATAACAACCATAAAACATCTACAGCTTCACAAAAACCTCTTCAAACTAAGACAGTTGGAAGCGGCTTGTTTCCAAAGTGCATCTTGACCAGATTTGATTGTCTGTTTATATTTATACGGCCACATTACGCTTACTGGTATATTTTTCCAGATGCCTAGCATACTGTCACTATAGTTTTATTCACAGAGCTATTTTTTACAACCAGAGGCATAATGAGGTCGATCGAGAAAATGTGAAGGAGATGCATTGATTTAATATGACATGAGTTAGATAGAGACATGAAACATATCTCAATTCAGTGGCTGTTGTTGTGTTTTTCTCCCGATAGTGTCAAATTCCAATTCATATTTGACAGTTTTGACAGCTCTGGGAAACATTTTCCACACATTTTAGTGGTTGAGAAATGCCTCGAGCGACAACAGCGTAATCTCTGGTTGTAATAGCTTTGTGGTTTTATTCTATTGATATTTGTTTGTTATTCAATTCTGACGCTGACAGTAGGTATAATATGCAGCAAGAAATTTATGCGAGCCACATTCCAACTTGCTGCCCATCGTCTTGTCCGCCATCTTGTTTTCAGTGTAGCTCCACCGTTTTCGCTAATCTATGACGATGTGACAGCTAAAGTTAAAGAAATTAAAATAAATGACATAATATCTATGTCGAAATAAAAAATAAATAAACTTACGCAACCAAAGCCGCGTATGAAAGCTAGTCTTTAATAAAGATCCTCCAGACCCGACATATTTCCTGATTATCTGCGTCATATCTGCCCAATAATATACGTTACGTAGCGCCACTGGCCCGAAAATATTTAACGTGGGATATTGTTGCTTCGGCTCAGTAGCGTGTTTTTCATTGTGTTCATAGGCTTTGGTTAGATCAAAGGAAATTTGACAGTATTTTTGAGTGACGGCTGAGCTTAAATAGGTCAGTCAATTAAAAAAAATATCAGGAACACTTTTTTCAATGAATAATTAATTTTTGTACTTATCATTTCTTACGCAGCAACCGAGGTTAAATCGTTTATTCATTGCTATTACAATCTTTAAGTTATTCCGTTCTCGTATAGGTATACAAATTATATAATAATCAGAAGAATATGGTTAAAAAATATTTTACAAATAGCAACCCCGGCTTCGCACAGGTGTATGTCATATTATTATAAACCATCTTCTTGAATCACTCTATCTAGGTATTAAAAAACCGCATCAAAATCCGTTGCGTAGTTTTAAAGATATAAGCATACATAGGGCCAGATAGACAGCGGGGAGCGACATTGTTTTATACAATGTAATATAATCGGAAGGATATGCTAAATTGTTTGGTTTAGAATTCCTGTCATCAAATCAATTACTGAACGGCTGTACCTGTTGTTCCTGTGTACCGGCTGTTGTATAGATTTAGGGCAAATTATTCACCTTACCAATGGTTTTAAATGAAGAAAAATATGGTAGAGAATATCTAAAGGCCCAGCATCCCGATAAATCAGCAAAAATATGCAATAAAATTCTAAATGATGATCTGAAGAGGTTAATGCAAAAGACACGATTAAATTGAAGTGCTCTTCGCAAAAATGCAGCGCAAAATCTAAACAAACATTTTCTTATAAAATATCTTCAAACCGTTCAAGGAGCCTTTCCTTGAATTTTTCTGATCAGTGTTTACAGAACATTTTTACCCACAAATCTGCTAGATATACGAGTATAATAACGTTTCTTTTTCCTATCTCTGACAACACTATGTAAGTAAAAGTACCTACTCAAGCCAAATCTTGAATCTAGCGATAGTCTTATTTAGCACGCAACACTCTAATCAAAATCACAATTGTGCGTATCGCCAATAATCACACAATAAGTATGATGACTGGGTAAAAAATCATTATTTTAAACAATTGGTTAGATTATTATCTAAAACATTGGAAACTAATTTTTTAGGGTTCCGTACCTCAAATGAAAAAAACGGAACCCTTATAGGATCACTTTGTTGTCCGTCTGTCCGGCTGTACGTCTGTCGGTCTGCGTGTATGTCAAGACTCTTTATCTCGGGAACGCGTAAGGATATTGAGTTGAAATTTAAACTGTATACGTATATCTATGATTTCTTACAGATGTGTAAAACAAAAACTTCTCAGTTATTGTTTAAAAAAGTAAGAGCCGTTTATGTCATAAAAAACCGCATATTTCGACACTCACGAAAATCAAAACCTACAGGGTACTTCCCGTTGACATAGAACTATGAAATTTGGCAAGAAGCATTGTCTCAGAGTACACATATAGGAATAAATCTGAAAATAGTACATTTTTATTCAAATCACAAAAAATAGAGCCTCAAAATTCACAAAATATGGGTTCAAAATTCAAAGTGAGTAAATCGTATGATGTAAGGTAGGTATCATATAAAAGAACTTCATTAGCACATGCTAAAACAGGTTTTTAATTATTTTAACAATATGTAATTTTCGAAGTATGACGAGAAAAGTGAAAAAAAAACTTTTTTTTGTAGATGGTTATAGTGTAGAGATTTTAACAACTTACTTCCCATTTTTGTGAAATTTTCTAGATTTATATGGAACCCTCGGTGTGCGAGCCTGACTCGCACTTGTCCGCTTTTTTCTTTTGTCAAACAAACAATAAATGACAAATATAAACTTTGTGAAAGTTCGGGAGTGGGGGCTCGTAACGTAACTTCTACGAAAAAGCGCTGTACTTCTCAAGTATAAGTGAAGTTATGCGGAACTTTAACGGGTTTTAAAATTTTCTATTATATTTTTATAATATAAACGCGTGCCAAACCATGGCTTATGCATTATGTTAAGGAACTACAAAATAGCGCGGGCCAAACCGCGGACTAATATCATTTGAAAGAACTTAAACAAACTGCGGGTTGTTATCATAATAAGTACTAAAACACCGAGGACGAAGCCGCGGGCATTCAGCTAGTTAATTATATTTCCTTAGAAATCTAGCCATTATTGTAACTATCAGAGCACGTATATCACTTGTTCACGAGTTTGTGTTGAGACACATGATTCTACTATTCTAAAATTTATCACTTTCTTAAAAACACATTACAGGAACTTTGAATCGTCTGTAAACAATATCTGAAATCCTACTAATATTAATAAACGCGAAAGTTTGTGAGGATGGATGGATGGATGTTTGTTACTCTTTCATGCTAAAACTACCGAACGAATTGAGATGAAACTTTGCAATAATATAGCTTATATATCAGAATAACACATAGGCTATAAATAATAATGATATATTGCGTATGCGGGCAAAACCGCAGGTAAAAATTAGTATTTCATAAATAATTTTTAAGTAACAACAAATGAGTTTAAATAAAAAAGCAAAGTGCAACTAATATTAAATAGTAACAACCGATTAACGAATTGTCAACGAAAAAGGGAAAAAAATATTTTATACACAATACGTACCTATTTATTTTGGGGTGTACGATTTTTTGCTACATAGGTATAAGTTTTTTGAGCCGCGCCGGGTAAAAAAAGGTCTTCTCTAGATATCTATGGTTTCATCGTACGAAGGAAGGTTAAAAGCTACACTAATAATTTAGCGTAACAAGCGTTTTTCCTTCAAAGCAACGTCGAGAGAGATTACTGATTGGTACAGCTTGACTACGTTACTTCGTTATTCTGCAAACAAATTACCTACAATCACTATAAAACAAGGCAAAGATTGCAAAATCAGTTTAACCTTTCATGACAACAACGAAATTTCATGAACGTCGTTCGTTCACGATGTTTGACAATAACAGAAATAAAATGCAATATAACAGAAATTATAAATTCAAATAACTAAATTATGTAGTCCAATCAAAAGCTACAACGTAATTTGGTAATGTAATTAAAATATCAAATTTTATTGGATGACAACTATAAAATATGGCTTTTGAACCGCAAAAAATATATCTGGGAAAGACCTAAACTCTAAAGATGACAAATAGTCCTAAAATCTTACGTTTTTATAGACCCTTTTTTGGTCGGAGGTATAAAATAACAAATTATACATCATTATCCAAAGCGAAGCAAAGGTTTTTGATACATTAATCAGTTGAAAGCAAAGCAAACTTATGGAAGCTGTGGAGTACTTATTTTAAATAGGTATTTCTAAAATAAAATGCAGTCTTGATCTGATTGTCTGCCCACCTTGTCGAATATACTTACTAGACATCATAAACATATTTATATATATTTCTTAAATCCTTTATACCGGTTAAATTTATCATTCAATTTGCATTCAAATTAACAACAATATCAAACAGTCAAATAACAAGTACCATTCAACTATTTCAATGCCAAATACGTAAGTACGTTTGTTTTTTTAAAAATAAATAACATCGTGTAACAACAGTTACTCAACATTTTACATCCTACATTGTGTAGCTAATTATCGTGGTCAAGCTATCAACTATCCCTGATAGCAGCAAATTGATTTAATAAGACGTAAGATAGTGAGTTGTGCACCAGGATAAGGATACTTTTCCGGAAAAGGTATGTGTCTCAGTTTGTCAGGCTATATCTACGAGTAGCGAGCGGAGTAAGAATGTACAAGGATAGGAAAAAGAAAAAACGAAACCATGGATATCGGATCAAATTTTTTTTCTTAGCTAAGCAAATTGTGATTGACGAAACAGAGAGGTGTCTTATGCCCAGCAGTGAAATAAATAAGTTTGTCTGTATTGTGTATAAGCCTGATTGCTTGCCATGGTGTCAGAGTTTTAGCATCTGTCACGGTTAAAATAATCGGGACCCATAAAACGTCATCCGAGCTAAGACAGTGCTCAACAAAGCCACCCGCTGTCACCCATCTGAATACTGACCGTGCCGAACGTTGCCGAACTTGATTGCTAAAGAAGACAAGCCAGTCAAACTATGCTAAAATAAGTTCATAGTATGGGTCGGGTGGCTAGCATTGGTGTCGAAAGTGTTTAAGCCGCCTGAAGGCCTGTGACATAGCTAATCGGTTAAATCAACCGATTCTTACAGTTTAATGTGTCATGCGTGCCACTGTAGCGCTCAGTTGAAAATGACAACCGCGGTCACCCATCCGAAGACTGACCGTGCTTAACATTGCTTAACATCGGTGATCGCTAAAAAAGTTCAAATTCAAATTCAAAATTATTTATTGGCACAAGATACAAATTATACAATTGTTATGCAGTTACTATTCCCAAAACTGGGTACAATAAAGCACCCATATCTTGGGGCCTAGGCATTCTCGCTATTGAATATAGGAATAATTTGTAAATTCACAAAATTTCAATTAAAATGTCAACATGAAAGTATGTGTGTTTGTGTGTGTGTGTGTGTGTGTGTGTGTGTGTGTGTGTGTGTGTGTGTGTGTGTGGGTGTGTGTGTGTGTGTGTGTTAAGAGATCACAGCAATTATTTTAAAAAGTGCTTCTGTATCATAGTATGTCAGACCCTTCAACCATGTGTTGACTAGCTTTTTGCACATTGTCAAAAGACTTCTTCAAACCAGGCTATATGCGCTACAGCTTTGAGCTGAGACAAGCGTTCAATAATAATGAAGCTAATATGGTATTTATGCTCTCCATTCACAGTTCACAATCCTCTGCCTAGCTCCCATCTTCGTTCCGTGTTGGTAGAGTATTTGCCTTAGGATATTTTTCCCCAAAAGGTATGTATGTCAGTGTAGTGATTCCACTGAGGAGCAATCTACGAGTGGCATGATTAACTGTGTTTGGGGAAAAGTATTCCATATAAGTCATTCTTGCCTTAGGCTTTGGGGAAAGTGGACCTTTGGGCGATTGTTATATTATTTTATGATCATCTTCGTTACAGAAGAAGCAGTGTAGCCTTATTAGTAAGCTCGGAATAGCCCAACGAGCTAGAGATAGGGCTATGCTTGGTTCCTTTTCCTTTTTCCTTTGCGTGATCGTATCAGGATTTTCATTTACATTACTACGTGCCATAGTAAAGTATTTATCTGAAATTGAAATTGAAATATATTTATTTGACAAACAATTTGTTATATAGCTGTTGGATGATATGCCATAAGGGAAATTACAGACAAGAGTTTTTGAACTTGACTGTGGGTTCCAAACTCGGCTCGGCCTGTTTTTTGGTAACCCAAGTGAAGTTAAGAATTGCCGAAGTATACAGTGTGCTTGCTCTTGTTTACAGTAGATATGTATATTGTATAATTATCTATAATATAGTGATACATTAATAATGTAACTAAATTAGATAAAATAACATTATAATAATATGATACACGGTTAGACAACTATAAAAGGTTTTTTTTAATCCGTATAAGTTTGCGTTTGACTATATCAATTAAATACTTTATACTTACTAAGTTATAATTCTTCAAACCATACAATAGCTATATAGCCATAGCTTTATTATACCTATAGTTATCAGTGTCAAATCAGACATGATAATCAATCCAACTACTTAAATTTCGCGAGATTATTGCCAAAAATATACTAAAATTTGGAATAGGTACATAGAAAAAAAATATATAAAAAATTAAAAAAATCCAAATAATCCAATTAATAATTCAAATAGGTACTTAAGTATTCAATCTAACTTTTACTAATGGCTTATGATTATGATATTCTAGGGTAAGCTAAAAGTATAAGCTAAAATATTTTCATCTATAAAAATCTTACTAAGATAGGTACCAATAATGAAACCGTTTTAAAATTTCTTTAACTATTTTTCTCTCAAAATAACATATCCGTCTTCTACCGTGCGTAGGTATAAAATTCGAACAGTTCGCACGGATCGAAGTAGTAATTAAATAAAATAAATAAATAAATAAATATTAGGGGACATCTTACACATTAATCTTACAATTGTCACATTAATCTTCATGAATGAAAAATAGATAGAAATTAAATAAGGCCATTATTATTATATACTACGGGACTAATCGCGCACTAAAATTACGAGATAAACAAATACCTCCTCATCCCGACGTTTCGGCCGAGTTGCATCGACCGTGGTCACGGGTAGACTTGAAGTCGTGAAGTCTACCCGTGACCACGGTCGATTCAACTCGGCTAAAACGTCGGTATGAGGAGGTATTTATTTATGTCGTAATTTTAGTGCGCGATTAGTCCCGTAGTATGTAATATTAGTGTGTTCAAATCACGAAAGTCTAAAAGAAACATAAATAAGAACTTTCTTAAAGTATGATTTACCAAACAAAAAAAAAGAATTATTAAAATCAGAGTACTCTATATTAGTTAGTTAGTTCGTATAGGCCGGGTGGCTAGCCCTGGTGTCAGAGTTTAAAGCTATGCGTGGTCTTACATAACAAAGATAATTATACACGTCGACTCGTAAACCTCCACCATTGTTTTGTCGTTTGAAAATGCATGGACTTTCAACAAAGTAAGTATGTGAAGAAGCTATCTATCTGAGACTTTAATATTACGAAAATAGGTATTACGACTTGGTAAATTACACAACCAATCAAAACAATCTAAATCACGAAACTAATCTAAATTCTGTACTAAGCCCTACAGAATTATTATTATAATTATATAGAGCATGAGCAATTGAAGAAATAATTACTGAATACACTAGAGTTTCGGCAACCTGATTCATAATACCTATACCTATGTATAGAGGGTAAGTTTTCACTAACACAAATGTAGGTAAAGCAAGTTCATACATATAGACTAGTTTTTAAAATGTTACACTAGTTTTACCTGCGGCTTTCCATACATCTTCTATCCATCAGCCAAAAGACGTCTACTGCTATACATAGGCCTCCGTTATGGATCTCCAATAAGACCGGTTGTAACCGGCTCCAGGGTGACCTTGCGGTCTTAATGAAGTCATCCGTCCACCTTATGGGTGGGCGTAGGCGACTTTCCATAGGATCTTTTAATTTTATTTCGGGATAAAAAGAAGTCTATTCCACTAACTTTTAATTTAAATTCACGCAAAAAGTCAAGTCAATACACTGCTCCGTTGCTGTGTGAAAGAACAATAAGCAAAACAATAAAAATATTCAATTTTAAATTTACAATGGTAAGACTTTTCCGTCATTCTACAGAATTTTCGTGTAACTGGTTGTGTTTACATGTACCGATAACCGATACCTACCTACCAGATCTACATAATTATAACATAAGAACATACCTGCCGTAGTGCTCAATTAAAGAACTGATATAATTTGGTAGAGCTCAATTAAAATAACTCAATTTTTTATTCTAATTTTAGTTAAAGACACGGAGTTTAGTGGACGAGCACAGCAAGAGACAGGAAAGTTTGGGCACAACTGGGGGAGGACTACGCCAAAGAGGCGACAACTTCATTGACTGAATAATTTAATATTGACATACCTACTTAACATTAAAAAAAATTGACATAGATGTACTATGGATTAAGAAGGACACAAACTGACGATTTCAAACTTGGCATGAAGCATATAATAAGTAATGAAATACGTTTTTTTATAATAAATTCAATTAATTGAAATATAATTGATAATGATGTAGTTGAAATAAAGGCTTTTTTACTTACTACTTTACAGTTACATTTCATAGAATAGCCACTATTGTAACACATTAGCATGCATTAGTTATTAGTACATGCATGTGGATGGTGAATTTAAATAAATACTCTCACACACAAGCACATCATAGGGTAGGTTGTGACCACCTTAGTACCACTTGTGGCCACTTTGAATTTTAAGGATTGAAAAGACAATTAAAAATTAAATTATTAATTTAACATAGATTAATATTTTTAAAGAAATTTTGAAACATTTAGATTCACACAAAAGAATATTTATGGTTTCGCATTGTTTATAATTATCATTTAGAATGCAATATTTTGACACAAAATGGCCACAACCGATACACCTACTATACATTGAATTTATGTTGTGTTTTATAAGCAAACAAAAATATTTGTACTTTAGTGCCTTTCCATAAAATATCCATCCATCAGATATATGACTAATATCTTTAATTTCATGCAATTAAACCAACTGTTATTCTTTGTATAGCGACAATATAAGGAACACTTATTATCCCATTACTCATTTAATTACTTTACTATCGTGTTCTGTAGGTACGTCATTAGTACAAACAATATGAATAATTTGGGCGAAACAACGTTCCCCTGTAGGCTGTAACTGTCAACACTCAATTAAGGAAAATAAACAAAAATCAGACGGTATGGTTATAAATATGTATACTACGGAACCGCGGGTGGTAATTAGATACAAGTGAGTGCTGCCTTGGCTCGGATCACGTTATATATATTAGGGGACCGGGTTGTTACAACTATGCAGTATGCAGCTATGTCAAAGATCTAAAATTCAGTAAGTTATGAATAAGTTCGTATAGGCGGGGCGGCTACGTGTCATCTGAGCCACGGTACCGCTCAGTTCAGCTTTCAGAAAATGCCACCCGAGGTCACCCATCCGAAGACCTTAACTTCTGATCGCTGACAAACACCTAGTCAAAGTAAGCTATGGGCGCTACAAAATCCAGAGGGAACGTCGTCGTCTAGTGAAGCCGGTTTTTTATACATGTGTGAGTGCATCGCTGTTGCGCCGCCATAGTTCGACTGACAAGCCAAGGCGTAGTTTCCTTGTACGTTGATGTGTGTGTAATTGTCTGTACACGGCGAGGCGTAGTTTTGGTTGGCTTCACTTGTTTGTTCACAGCATTCTCTCTTGATTTTTTTATTTGCTCTGAGTACTTGAAAGATTACTATTGAAAAATTCTTACTTTATTGTTAAACAATATATTGCAATTATTTTCTAAGAATAATTGTTCATTTGACGAAGTTAAACAACGGAATTATATAATTTTTGTTTCAGACATCTGTCCCGTTTTTCTAAGAAGTAGTTTGGAGAATACGTGTATTGTGTATTCGAACCGCATCTTACGGTAGCTGCCAAGTTGTATACCGTAATAGCAGTGATATCACTGATTTAGATGCTGTGAACAGTAGATTAGGTATTTTTATTTGTTTGTTTGAAGCTTGATGTAGTCAGAATAACTACTAAATTATTAGTCATGTTAATATTCTCACTTTAATATTATTTGGATCATCGACACGAAGATGAATAAGAAGTCATGTTAATTTTGCCTGGACATTAATGTTACACGTCCATCAAGAAAAATGCCAAGTCGATAGACACACCGCATATCTTTCCTATAAAGTGGATTGGTAGCGCATTGGCGAGTTGTGGCAGTGGACAGGGCACACATCACGGAGGACTGATAACCGGTGGGATTGAAAAGGTAGAGTGTTGACATGAATCGGCAGGGCGCAGCGTAGAAAGTTCAGCCACGAGGGGGACAAATGACTTCCCCAAAACCACAGGATAGCCCGTGACCACGATCGATGCAACTCGGTCGAAACGTCGGTATGATGAGGCATTTATTAATCTCGTAATTTTTAGTGCGTGATTAGTTCCGTAGTACATAATAATAACGCAGGATAGCGTTAAATACTAACCGCTACCGACCGGTCTTTTTCGAGATCTAAAGGGGAGGCCTATGTCAGCCACTGGTCGTCTTACGGCTGCTGGATAAATGGGTGATTTGGGTACTTGAACAACTTACCACGCCAAAACGACTACGGGTTATTTCCTTCCTTCAAGATATTAAACTTACGTGGTCTGCATTCCACTTCACCGCTAGCTAATACAGTGTCGGCACAACCTCGTATCTAGTACCGTATTCAGAACGTATACTTTCACTGAATGCGTAATGTACCAGCTTCTTTTCCTCGTGTGAAAAAGTACACATCACATCTGCGTGTTAGAAAATTACTCTTTCGAAATAAGATACTTTTTGTTCTCGGCTTTGATTCGGGAAAAGGGAAAAAATACGGCCAAGATGGATTGGGAGCGATTTAATTTTCCACGTCTGCTTTTTGTTACGTCTGTGACGCGAAATCTGGGAGATTAATTGGAGGGAAAATCGCGCACGAAATTGAAGGGACTGTTTCGTAGGTTTTAGGTATTGATTTAGTGGAGACCATGTACTAGCAAGCGCAGCGTAGGACGTCCACCCACAAGGTAAACGGGTGACCTCATCAAGACGGCAGGATCGCGCTAGATGCAAGTCGTTTCCAACCGCTCTTATTAGAGATCTACCTATAGGGGTACCAAAGTCGTCGCAAGGCGTGTTTGTCGGCCTTTTACAGGATACACTTCGGAGAGTGCGCCCAGGAATGGTTGCACAATTTGGTCCCCCCTGCCCCTTTCTTCTATCGTACGGCTAGACGGACGCGACCAAAGCGCCACCCTTATATGGTGGACATTCCGCGCGTTAGAACCAAACGTTTCGAATCCTCATTCCTCATACGAACAGCCGGAATGTGGAACGCTTTGCCTGGGTCTGTCTTTCCGTTAAAGTACAACGTGGGTGTCTTCAAATCCCGAGTAAATAGGTATCTTCTAGGTAAGCGTGTTACACCCTAGACTGCACATCTGCTTAACATCAGGCAGTGTGTAGTCAAACGCGAACCTATTCGAAATAAAAAAAGTCCTGCAGTTTATGTCCTAAGGGTTAAACAATAGCGACGAGGTATTTTTTTTGATAAACTTGGTTTGAATGTTGTTGAATATTGGAAAGTACAAGCTCGACAATGACACAATGAATGCAATCCGATTTTTGACCGACGAAACGGAGGAGGTTCGATGCGTATATTTTTTTTTATGTATAACCACGCATAACTTTTTACATAGTAGTCCGATTTTGATAATTCTTTTTTTAGGTGAATGAGTATACTTCGAAATTGGTCCCATTTTAATTTTATCGAAATCAGCTGTGCGATTTTTGATAAATCAACATAAATGTAAAAAATGCTACATCGATCCGTGCGAAATATTCGCGAATTTTGTACACGGTTGAAATCGGACATGACAGTTTTTGCGAAAACTAACTTGTATTCGGCCTTGGACGATATGGTCTCGTGGAAATCCTAAGAGCATTGAGTTTTCAGCTATATTTTACGTTTTCGAAGCTTGTGCAGGGCTCCTCGTTCTGTATTGTGTCGTTTTATTTTATTTTATTTATTTTTTTTATATTTTTTTTTTTATTTAAGTATTAGGTTTTTGTATGCATTATTATTGTTGTAATATTAAATTCTTGTGTATATTGATATGTATGTATTTTTATGACTCTTTATTCAATTTTGTATATTCATTTTTGTTTCAATTAATTCGCCATTATTGTACACCCCGTCCCTTACCTTCCTCTATAATCCTTTCCTCTCTTAATCAGGTTGCCTGGAAGAAATCGCTCTAAGCGATAAGGCCGCCGGTTGTCGCACTATTCTAATTATATTGTATTCTTTTATTGTTATATTGTAAATTGTGTGAACAATAAAGCGTTTTCTATTCTATTCTACTAAGTCGAAAGGGGATGATGCAGATTGTCAATGTGAATTACTTTTGTGATGGAACTCGAGACAAATAAATCAGCTCTTTCACATATTTTGTCGACTCCACGTTGAGATTTTGTACCAACCAAGAGTTCGAAAATATTTTTTCGAACTCTTGGTTGGTTTGTACGTACGAAGGTACTTTATAGAGCACGGCTATATACAAAATAATATTTCAAGAGCCAGCTATTAATAAAGATTATTTATTTATTAATAAAATACTAATATGTTACTTTGTTGTAGGCAATGAATGAGCAAAGTGGTTTCACAATTCTTAACATCTTTACATTCATAAAAAAGTGTTTGACCGTTTGGCCGCTTAAAATTTTCATACTATATTTTGAAACTAGTTTTTGTTAAATATAGAGTAAAACAACAAAACGTGGCTAGTTCAACCTAATCCCGTATTAGTTTCGCAGGTTCTTAAACTCAATTTTGCTAGATTCTGAGTCAGTTTGCTTTATTCTTGATCCTTAGGTTAGGATTAAACTTCAAGTAAATTACGAGTGGATCCCGGTGGGGCTAACTCCTTCAATCTCCAGTACCTTGCGGGCTAGAGAAGTTTCACCTAAATCCGGATAAATATTTTGAATAATTTACTAAATGTTTAGGTGAAATAAGATTATGTAACCCTAATAGATGAACTGAACCCTTACTAGTTTGGGCTTTAGTGGTTGAAAAGTAGTTCATAATAGGTACTTAAACATCCAACGAATTATCTGCACTAGCCTTGTTTTAATAGTCCACTGCAGGACGTAGGCCTACGCTTGAAGAGTGATTGGGCCATGTCCACCACGTTGGCCCAGCGTGGGTTGGTGGATTGACATTTGCTGTTGATATCATATTACTATGTTGTAGAAATTGCTTATCTGCACCAGCTTTATTTTAGTAATCCACTGCAGGACGTAGGCCTACCCTTGAAGAGTGATTGGGCCATATCCACCACGTTGGCCCAGTGTGGGTTGGTGGATTGACATTTGCTATTGATATCATATTATGTTGTAGAAATTGCTTATCTGCATCGGCCTTATTTTAGTAATCCACTGCAGGACGTAGGCCAACCCTTGAAAAGTGATTAGGCCATATCCACTACGTTGGCCCAGTGTGGGTTGGTGGATTGACATTTGCCATTGATATCATATTACTAGGTAGAAATTGCATTCAATGACATTTGTTAACGAGAGAAAAATGCTCTTCGAGCGAGTACTTGTCTAAGTAATTTCTAAAGGTGCGGTTCTTGCGGGCTTAGTAAGTACATACTTAACCACAAACAATTTTTGTCATGCGAATCAACTTGAAATTGCTTAAAATACAGCAGTTACACTAGTTATACGAGTTAATCGAATTTTTCATACACTTCGTAGAGTTAACATGTATTACAACAGTTTTGTTTACGAATGAATCTGTATTTTCAGAATGACACAAAAACGCTATACGAATTCCTTGAAAAATGTACTAAGCTTACGCTTACGCTATATGACGCGATGACAAACTTATTTTTGACTAGCTGACCCGGTGATCTTCGTTTTACGAAATATCTTTATTAATTATAGCCTATCTATTATTCTTATATATCAGCATTATTATTGCAAATTTTAATCTCAATCTGTTCAGTAGTTTTTGCGTGAATGAGTAACAAACAACCATACGTACTCATACATTTTCGCGTTTTTAATATTAGTAGGATGTGTAATCCCATCATAAGGAAAGCTCTACAGTTGAAAGTTGTTTAAGCCGTGGTGGTCAAGAGGTAGTTTACAGCTGCCTTACAATCGTGAGGTCGTGGGTTCGAATCCCCGGTCCCGTACCAATGAGTTCTTTGGAATTTATGTACGGAATTTCACACCACAGGCTTTTCGGTGAAGGAAAACATCGTGAGGCAACCTGAATACGTCCGTAGAAGAAATTCGATGGCTTATGTGAATCCACCAACCCGTACTGGGCCCGCGTGGTGGATATGGCCCAATCACTCTTTGTGGGTAGGCCTACGTCCTGCAGTGGACTACTAAAAAGGCTGGTACAGAAAGTTGTTCATGATTAATTGTATATTATGTACATAGGTATATGCCTGACTAGTTTTTACCCGCGGCTTCGCCCGCATATGCAATATATCATTATAATTTATAGCCTATGTGTTATTCTGATATATAAGCTATATTATTGCAAAGTTTCATCTCAATCCGTTCAGTAGTTTTTGCGTGAAAGAGTAACAAACATCCATACATCCATCCATCCATCCATCCTCACAAACTTTCACGTTTATAATATTAGTAGGATTTGTGGTTTCAATATAAGCATTAAGCAGTCATGTTGTACAAATGTATCCCCCACTCTGTGTGAACGCAGTCTTAACCCGATTCCCAAGCCCCTTTAGATTGCGTTACTCTACTCAATCATGCTAGAGCCTTTATAGTACGCCTCTATAGTTGAAACCTTCGTAGAGATAACGTGGTCGGCTGCCCGTGAAAGCAGCCATTCAGCCGTTCCCTTTCAAAGTTTCACCAACATTTCAATGAAATACTTTTGGAATTTTTCGGGGATGTAAAGGGAGTCCGAAAGGGTTGAAGCCCAGGGGTATGTGGTGAGGGCGAATGCTTAAGCATTTTTACAAGGTTTTTCTGATACGGTTTTGTATGTTGCGGTTTTCAGTGGGCGCTGTTCCGAAATTAAATTACATGTTTGGAGCGAGGTTGTTGTAAAAGGTTGAAATTATAAATCCATACTAAAATTATAAATCCCTATAATAAGTGTTCGTTCGTTTGTTACTCTTTGACACAGCAACCGCGCCACGAATAGACTTATTTTTGACATAGCACAAACATCATAATATCACGCAAGCAAAACCGCAAGCAAATGCTATTATTAAAAATGCAATAATATTAATTTATTTCTTATGCTCTGCTCCATCTTGCTGCGTCTTAACTCGTAATTAGACCGCCAATTAAGCCGTTTCGTAAAAGTTTAATAAAGTTAAGTAACGGCTTAATTTACGCGTTAAAGCGCAAATGGATCAGTAGCATTAAAGTGATAAAGATTATGGTAAACTAATTTGCGCCGTATGAGACGAATCGTGTTGGAGATACCTAAGTCAAAATTTGATGGAAATCCTGCTCGTGCGCGCGCTATAGTGCGCAATATTGTACGCTATTTTATTGAGAAATGAAATTACAATGATTCTGTACTAGTTTCACTAAACGAAATGTTGGTAACATTATTTCCAAAGCATGTTGGACAGCGGACCCCAAACTAAGCTCTAGGCTGTACCTTTCGGTACGAGTGCGTCATTACCAAAATCAAAATTAAAATACACAGAAAAAATAATAAATAGGAAGTGAAACAAAATTAAAAAGCGTTACTCTTAAATGGAATTGCAATGTTATAAACATGACTTAATATACGTATGCATGTGTGTGTGTGTGTGTGTGTGTGTGTGTGTGTGTGTGTGTGTGTGTGTGTGTGTGTGTGTGTGTGTGTGTGTGTGTGTGTGTGTGTGTGTGTGTGTGTGTGTGTGTGTGTGTGTGTGTGTGTGTGTGGGTGTGTGGGGGTGTGTGTGTGTGGCTTTGGGTGGGTGTGGGTGTGTTTAACACTGCAAACTATACAAATAATATACTAACACCAAATGCTACAAATCACAAAATGAAGTCTTAAACATTACATGTACTTTTGCTCTATGTGATATTTTTCTTGAGTTTAATCTGACTTATCTTACTGCCTGTAATTATAAATTACTGTCAATGTATGTAAAAAGATATATATTTATCATATCGTCGCCTAAAACGTGTCACCCCAAATACCTATAAGAATAGAAATAAAATACAAAGTTTATTCTAAGTAGCACCGCTAGTGATCAAAATTTATTTTGAACCTTAAAGCACTTAAAGACACTCTTACAATCAATATAATTCACTGAACCAAGATAACAATAGACAGATAGACAAGACGGGCCGTTTGTCACTATTATGTGATATAGTGTTACACAAATAAATAATCAAGAATAATGGACCTAAAGAAATACAAGTAAAAGTAAAGAGAGACTAAGTCTAGACCAAAGACTTACATTGAAAGATACGCCATTAAGATTTTTGCTGTGTTACAAAATTTCGCTTCTCATTTATTCATAACAATGGGGTATATAAAATTTACTGATTAGATTCACTGACTCACCTATCACGAAATCTCAAAAAGTACAAGTCCTAGGAGTTTCAAATTTTACATGGGGGATTCACATACTGTACCAGCCTTTTTAATGGTCCACTGCAGGACGTAAGCCTATCCATGTAGGGTGATTGGGCCATATCCACCACGCTGGCCCAGTGCGGGTTGGTTGCATACGCCATCGAATTTCTTCTACGGATGTATTCAGGTTGCCTCACGATGTTTTGCTTCACCGAAAAGCCCGTGGTGTGAAATTCTGTACATAAATTCCAAGGAATTCATTGGTACAGCACAGGGATTTGAAACTATGACCTCACGATTGTAAAGAGGGTGTCATTGCCACTAGAACACCACGGCTTTTCAAATATACCTACCTAATTGTTAAATTGCCACTAAGACATTTTACTCAGTTTGTACCCAGCACAATCGTGAGCTACGCGGGTGAAACCGCGGGACGTAGCTAGTTATTAATAAAACAATTGATCAATTAATTAATTCCTATAGCATTGTAAAGGAACTTATACATATAAACCGATTACATTTCAATGGTAATAATTATTTAGCTACAAGTCAATACTAAAAAATAATAAATAACGAAAAATATTAATACTATTGTAAAACAGCTTAGGGCGCTTTGTACCTTAATTTTTCGTAAATCGAACACGTCACGCTTTTTTACAATAGCATTAATATTTGTCGTTCATTATTATTTTCTGTATATATTGAAAATTATTTAACACTTTTTAGTTTGATATGCTAAAATAGCGTGTTTTTTAGTTTTTTTTACATATAAATATTTATCACTTTTTAGTAATCGAATAAATGCATTGTCATCGGTCTTTGACAAGTGTGCAAAGTTTAAAAAATCTGATCGCTAAAAGTAGGGCAAAATTGATCTCAAAGGGGTTAGTTACGAGCAAGCAAGCAAGCAAGCAAAAATACAGGTAAAACTAATAAAAGCGTGTTAAAATAATCATGTAAAGAAGAAGTGATTGACAATGTGTAGTAGGTGTAATTTTCGAGTGGAGACCTCGTATTTATAAAGAGTAGCATAGGGCATACAAGGTGGACAGTTGATTCCAACCAATATTATTGAAGATTATATAAATGGAGACCTACATTTCTGTCCTGCAGCGGATCTTTAATGGCTCAAATGATTTTATAAACAAGATAGATCAATAATTTATTGTCACACGAAAACTTAAACAAATTAGGAATACAAGTTTAGTAGTACACTAGGTTACAACCGGCGGCCTTCTAGCTAAAAAGCAATTTCTCCCAGCACAAGCATTGCACTATTACATTTTTGGACAAATAAGATAAACAAATAAATAAATATTTTGGGACATCTTACACACGGCTTCTGACCCCAAACTAAGCAAAGCTTGTGATGTGGCTGCCAGAGACTGATATACTACATATACTTATTTTTAAGTACATACTTATATAGATAGTAACTAAATAACACCCAGACACAGAGCAAGCACATTCATCGCATAAATATTTGCCCTGGGTGAGGATCAAACCCACGCCTCTTTGATCCAGAAGTTAGGGTCACTAACCACTGAGCCACCGAGGCAGTCGTATGTGCTGTAGACTTTTATAGCGAACGCTTTATAGATAAAATGTTATTTTTATTTACAAATGACGAGCGATGTATTAATTATTTAACAAAATGCTTCTGAACAAAATGTTCTGAATCTCATACTCCACAAAAAGTACGTAAATGCCTCTTCTGTAGATATTTGCTCCTTGGCTTGGACTGTCTTAACAAAATAATGGCGGAGACATCTAACGTTGTATTGTGTTTAGTTTGCCTGATTTATGTGATTTCTTTACATTGTTAATAGTTTACTCAACTTTTGGAATTGCTATTTGTATTTATTTTATTGGCATATCGTCTTTGGTTCAATGAATGTCTCGCTCAGTGCTTCTTTTTGCGTTTTTGACAATTAAAATTTAATCAAATATTAACCACGGGTATTTATTTATTTTGGATTCATAACAGTTGATACAGTATTCCAAAAAACTGATTGCATTACTGAAATAATTAAAAAATTACAAATGTATAAATAAAAAAAAAAATAGTCAGTCGGTTAGGGCAGTGTGTTTACGTTATTTAGGGTTTTAGATTAATTTTATTTGTGTTTTTATCGAAAAAATACTAAAATACAACGCAGCTTCTACAAAAGAATCATATTGACACCTTTTGCATTTAACTATTCTTGTATCTATTAAAAACATGTGTCGAGAGATTGTTAAGGTATTTCAGAAAATTATCATAAGCGCTTAATGACAGTTTTTAAGCTATGTGCTGTGTTTCTATAGAATCAGTGTTAACGTCAAAAAGTTTATTTACCTAAAAGCTAACGGGATAAGTAAAAAAATAGTAAAGAGGTCGAGCAGTTAAACTTAATTCGTCCTGATGCAGTCTATCTGTCCTGACATTATAGTGGGTAGATATTTCACTCTTTCTGTGTGTCTTCACTCTCATTTTTATGTGAATTTTATAGTTTAATAACTAAAATAGCCGAAACAGCGCGTTTACATTTTGTTTTTCGAGTCAAAAAGTAAGCAGACAAAATATTATTACGTCTTCTTCTTTTGTGTTTTGGCGTCGCATTGTTGTGAATTTGCCAGTGTCAAGTTTCTAGTTTAAATAATTTTCAATAGTATTTTATCAAAATTGTCACTGTGGTAGTCACATCATAGTCCAATAAAGTCGCGGTTAAGTCCAAACATAGTCCAAGTCATATCAGTAAAGCAGTGGCGACTTTACTAGAGGCGTCTGTGGAGGTTTGGTAACAACATGACGTCACATTATGTCACTTGCCTGGTTTTGAGCTGATTTACGTGCATGAGTGGCACGTAAATCAGCTCAAAACCAATGAAATACCACAACTTTTCACTAATTATCACTGGTAAAAACACAAGTTTGAAAAAATAATACAATGAGGTACATGATTTTTCCGCATTTCCGCCAAAACTCATATTTATTACTTATAACTAAATCTCTTTTGTAAAGATAGTTATTGTGAATGAATAACCAAAATATGTCTACGTTAGAGCAGTTGTATATATTTGCATCTAATTCATACATAGATGTCCTAAAAATATCTACACCATATATAAAGATATATCTCTAATGTGAATAAATGCTTTAAAAGCCATTTATTTGGAAGCTATTTTAAATTCCAGTTAGTTAACTTTATTATTATTATATAATACGGGACTAATCGCGCACTAAAATTACAAGATAAATAAATACCTCATCATCCCGACGTTTCGGCCGAGTTGCATCGACCGTGGTCACGGGTAGACTGGAGTATGTAACAGCTGGTACCGCCAATTCAACTTGAGCTTGAAAAATTGTCGCTACGACACACAACACTGACGGTATCTAATAATGTCCTTCTTCTGTCCGTAGTATATAATAATAATGTGTTCAAATCGCGAAAGTTTAAAAACAACAATAGTTAACTTTAAAAAACAAAGAACTAACTTATCTATATTAACGTAAAAAGAATATATGAAACAGTAAAGAGGT
Source organism: Hypomecis punctinalis (assembly GCA_949316475.1). Lineage (NCBI taxonomy): Eukaryota > Metazoa > Arthropoda > Insecta > Lepidoptera > Geometridae > Hypomecis > Hypomecis punctinalis. The sequence continues at coordinate 19,231,412 of OX438813.1, forward strand.
ACAGCTAATTAATCTTAATTCGTCCAAAGGTTGACGCAAAGTCTTCCCGGGCTGACATTATAGTGGGCCGAGAGACCGATCCAGTGATATTTCACTCTTTCTGGGAACATTTCTCAAGATTATTGTGACGTTGTGACACTACACACTTCATGTCTAGCCTGGGTGTTATACGGGAATATCTTTCTAGGAAAATATGAATAAATACAAAGTACGTGCACTTTTAAAATATAATTATTTGTTATAGGTTCGATTTTTTCTCAAAATGGAGATCTGGAGGGTAAACGTTCAGCAATGTATGCTTTAACTGAGATGGTGATTATTTTCTAATAGCTGAACCGGCGAACTTCGTTCCACCTAAAAGTCGATTAACGTAGTCTAAGTTACTCCTTATTACATCAGCTACCTGCCAATAAAATTTCCGTCAAAATCGGTCCAGCCATTTCAGAGATTAGCCGGAACAAACTGACAGACAGACAAAAATTCTAAAAAATGTTATTTTGGTGTATGTACCATATATATAATATTCATATGCACGTAGTAAAAAACGGTTATTTCAATATTACAAACTGACACTCCAATTTTATTATTATTATATCTTTCCTACTTTCTTCTGAAGTATTCTTCAAAATAATGCTTCCAGACAAAATTGATTTAAATGAAGGAAACTTGTGTTTGCTATCAACAAAATTCAGCTATGTACTTTCAGGAAAAATCATAAGAGACAATATTTGTCTCTCAAATGTTGTAAATAAAAATGTTGTGTTGCACGCTATCATAAATCCAGATGATAATTTGAATCTCCTCCGGCAAAAATTTTGGGAAGATCAACACATTCCTGAAATTCATAAGGAGGAAACATTAAAGCTGGATGTCAGCGAAGCCGACTTCAAAAAATCGGTACAGTTAATTGATAATCGTTTCCAGGTACAACTACCTCTTAAGGTACCGATCGATAATTTAAGGTTAGGTAATTCGTTTGACATAGCATTGCAAAGGCACAACTATTTAACAAAAAGGTTTAATAAAAATTCAGAATTAAAAGAATCTTACTCAGATTTCATTCAAGAGTACATTGATTTAGGTCATGCCAAGATAATTGATTTGCTATCAACAGACATTGATAAATATTATTTTATGCCTCATCACCCAGTTGTAAGGGAAGATAGTAAAACCACAAAATTGAGAGTTGTATTTGATGCCAGTGCTAAGACGAAATCCAATCTAAGCCTCAATGATGTTTTACACAATGGCCCTGTTGTACAGAATAGGCTATTTGACATACTGGTGTTATTTAGGTCATATGAAGTTATAGCATTGTGTGATATTCGTCAAATGTACAGGCAAATTAGAACTGATCCCTCCCAGAATCATTTACAAAATATATTGTGGAGAAACAATATTAATGAGCCATTAACATGTTTACAGCTGCAGACTGTCACTTACGGGGTAAGAAGCTCTAGCTTTTTTGCGACACGGTGCTTGGTGGAGCTAGCTGAGAGGTATGGCTCACAGTATCCTGAGGCAGCCAAGGTGTTACTGAACAACACCTACGTAGACGACTGTATTTTTGGGGGACATAATGTCTCTCAATTAAAAGAGGTATGTACACAACTCATTAACATATTGAGGTTAGGCAGCTTCGAACTTCATAAATGGAGCTCTAACAATGAAGAGGCATTGTCTGATATTCCACTGGAAAAACAAGTTATTGGCAAAACTTATGAATTTAACAATGGCTGTACTCTAAAAGGCCTAGGTTTATTTTTAGATCTTAATAATGATACTTTTAAAATTTGTAAACCATCTGGTAACATACCTTCACATTGGACTAAACGAACCGTCTCAAGTTGTATAGGAGCTTTTTTTGATCCGTTAAATTTGGCCGGGCCAATCTTGACCCGGGCCAAAGAATTTCTTCAATCTTTATGGAAAGAACATATGGACTGGGATTCTCCACTTAATTGAGAATTATTGGTGTCATGGAATCATTTTTCACTGATCTGATGAATATGGAACCAATTATAGTAAACAGAAACTTGAAATTCTCTCATGCAGACCATCTTGACTTAGTGGGCTATTGTGATGCGTCAGCTATAGCATAATATGGCTTCTGTGTTCATACCAGAGTTATCCATGGAAAAGAAGTGCATGATTCTTTAGTTTACAGTAAATCAAGAATTGCTCCAGTTAGCACCAAATTGACTATTCCTCGACTTGAGTTGAATGGCGCGCTCCTTCTAGCCCAACTATTTGACAAGGTAGCTACAATTTTTAAAGATGTCAACTTTAGACACAAGTTTCTGTTTACTGATTTCAGATTGTGCTTTATTGGCTAAAATCTGTAAAAAATCAGCAATACATTCAGAATAGAGTCAACACAATTAATAATTTAACCAGTGAATGCAAATGGTTCCATGTAACCAGCCAAAATAATGCAGCTGATGTGTTATCAAGAGGGTTGAACCCAACCCAATCAGCTTCTCACAATATTTGGTGGCATGGACCACAAAAACTTCTTGATTTAAACTTTGTTCCTTCTGAAACAATTGTAAACTAAATTGTACCAACTGAAAACAGTGAAATTGAAATTGTCAATTGCACTGTAGAGCAGGAACTGTTGCCTATTTCTAATGTATCTTCAATTGTGAAGCTACAGCGTGTATTTGCAAACATTGTAAGATTTATAAACAACTGTAAAGTCAGCAAAGATAACCGAAAATTTGGAACCTTAAGTACTGTTGAAATAAAAAATTCTATGTCATGTTTAATTAGGTATATTCAACAGATACACTTTGCTGAAGAAATAAAATGTATTCAAAAGTGAGCGGCAATAAAGACAAATCTCAAATCACTCAATCCATTCTTGAACAGTTTTGGAATCATGAGAGTAGCAAGAAGGTTAGAAAATGCTAATATACCTTACAATCAGAAATACCCAACGATTTTGCCTAGTAAGTGTCATTTTACTACTACTCTTATAATTAGAAATGAACATTTGTCTTTATTGCACTCTGGACTAAAATTAACCCACGCTGGACTCATGCAAAAATTTTACATTGTAAGTAAAAAAAAAAAAAAAACAAACATTTTTATTCCTTAATAAGTTTAAGTTTCTGGGAAAATGTACCTATCTTGTTAACTTTAGTTAGTTTAAAAGTACCAAGATAACAAATCAGTCTCTATTTTACATACTAAAAACGGAATCCAAAAACTAGGTATACACAATTTCTTTTTTCTATAATTATTATGTACCTAAATGTTTAAGTCGGAAACATACTATCGGACGCGGCTGACGGACGCGACTGACAGCAGTCGTATTTACAAATGTACTATTTGTTTTCAGTTTAGAGCAGAAAAGGCCTCTCAATTGATGGGGGATTCTTCATTACCTCATTCACGTGTTAATCAAGATAGAATATTTAATAAGATAGGAATTGATTATTGTGGATTTTTTAATATTAAATAATCAACATTGCGCAGGTCAGTTGTTACCAAGGGTAATGTCCCGGGTTTCGGCACCAAATGGTTTAATGCATAAATTAAACAAGAATTGGGCTCTTGTAACGTTATTATTGTAAATCCAAAATCTTTCACAAGTATTCAATCGAAAGGGAAAGACAGAGTGTATATTTACTATATTTTTTACATTGACAGATTCTACGCAGTAAAAAAATAGGAAGCGGAAACTATGTTGTTGCTGCTACAAAATATTATATATTTTTATGTTCCAACAAATATTCTGTTTAAACTAGTAGTTCTAACACTAAACCCCGCGACACATCTCTCATCTTCTCTTTCTCTCATCTTCATAAGCCTACATCTTAACTGGCTCTTAACTTGTATGGTGCATACTCGTAAATAATAGTGATTTGTTATACAAGAGTGCAAAGTTGTTTTTTAACCGCGTGCTCAATTTTGATGACCGAGTGAGTGAAGGATTCTAAAATTGAATCACTCGCAATTAGAATCCTGAGCGTTATCGAGGGAATCAAAAGAGCACAAGGCAAAAAATCTTTGCACTCGAGTGCTTTTCATCCCACCTAACGAGGAAGTGACTAAAGTCGTCTACATACCGCACTGTTTCAAATACTTCTCGCGTGATTGTTGAGGGAGAAAGCTCATTTGCGCACTATTAACAGTTTGAGTTAATTCTGTTGGCATCAAATAAACTTCCTCGTCGCTAGAATCACTCATTTTGGGTTTTTCACTTGTTTTCAAGTTTCTTATTTTTAAAACTTTTAACAATATGACATGATAAGAAAAGGGCGCCTGCAAAGCAATTTAAAAAAAAAAGTATAGCAAGAAGGTTCCGTTCCGTTTCGAACAAATTAAAAAAGATTGTATATAAATTCGGCACCATGGAGGTAGCAGTAAATAGGTTTAATAATGTTTTGTATTCACAAACTTAATAAATACAATGATCTAAATTCAATTTTACTTTACCCTCTAGCGGATAAAAACGGCTTTTGCACTCAGATTTCGAAGAACAAAAATACTCTTTCCGAGATGGGGGGATGAAAATTATTTTTTTTGATTTATAAGCTTGTACATAGCGTATGTATAATACAGGTAAAACAAGCATTTATACGTCATACCAATATAAATCTCTAGATGAGACGAATAGTAAATAAAATACAAATAAAATTGAACAATTTACTGGTGATTAGTCAACAACTTCATTTTGATTAATCACTATTTTTGAAATGAATAGAGTTAGTTATTAAAAAATAAATAAACTTGTAATTGTTCACACCAAACTGATCTAAATTTTCAACGATCTATCATTGTGACATGTTTACTAAATTTTCACCTAAAAATAAATGACTTTATTTTACCTTTCAAGGTTATTTGACGTGTTGTTCATTAGTAAAATAAATGACAATGGGTCAATATTAAGGCTTTGTCTTATTTAAAATTTAATTTTAAATGTCAAGGTGATTTTGATCGTCCTCACGGCTAAGAACTATTATCTAATCTGTGATTATCTTTCATCACAAGTCTGTCTAAAGTGTTTAATAGTCAACTGCAAAACATAGCTTTAGTCACAAAAGGCACTTAGGTAAATATCATGTTTTCTCAGTGAGCTGAACAAAAGATGGCTGTTTTACTCGCTTATGCGACCGCAATAAGATTCAAAGCTGCTATTTTGAATTTTATTGATGACCTCTAGCAAATATCTATAGAGTCACAATCGTGCAAGAAAAGTGTCCGAGCCAAAACTCTGCCCAAGCTACGTAGTGGGCAGGCTTTTTAGTTAATTGGAAGGCGATTGCAAGCCGACTGCAACGCCGCGCGATGCCAAAGTGCTTGATTACAAAACTAATCAGGTGACATAATGTCTCGATTCGAGAAAACGAATCATTGTGAATTATTTAACGTAAATATCTAAATCGGTATGTATGACGGCGCTCGGACATTTTTTTACTACATTCACTTAAAGACTGTGACTCTGTAGATATTTGCTCGAAGATTGAAACTTATTCGATTTTGTAGAGATTATGGCGACTGAGGCACGCAGAAGTTTTGCGTTATAGCATAAATTATTTATAAAAGAACATGCACTAAGTAATTCAACTACCAGATTTTAAAAGTACACTTGCATAAACATAATTAATAATTAACTATTTATTAATAAAGCCAAGATATAAGCCATGTATTACAATTACGACATTAAACTTAAAATACTCTGCATATATTTTTCCTCACAGAATCCTATTTAAATTTGATATTCAAGACCGAATAAGAAGCAAAAAGTTGCCAACATGACAAACTGAATTCCCCTAATTGCCACCATCAACTTCCTCACAATAACATTGAATCAGTTTCATTAGAATACTCGACAAATATGTTTCTTTTGGGACAATTTTGTCAAGATTTTCGTGTTATGCGAAATCTCATAGGAAATATGACAAGTGTCTGTTTAGGCGTACTTTTTTATTTCACCTTCAAGTTATGTCCCAACGGGCAAATACGGATGTAGAAAGGAAATTTATGTCGCAACTGAAGGAATATTTTGTAGAGTGACGGGTTTATAGGTATTTTAGTGAAGGGACGGAATTTCTTGTTTATGAGTATCATCGGTGTACTGACGCCTTTTTGCACTTGTGTGGATATGCCCTTTGCGTCAATTTGTTCATGAAAAAGTGTAGCAAAAAATTGAGAAAACTCTTGGTTAAAGAATTTTATTTTGTTAAGAAGAATTAACAATTTCACTTATGAGAGAACTTAATCACTTGAGTAGCTTCAACAGTCGTAAGTATAAATTATCAAATTAAACATTTTTAGAATATATAAGAGCAAAAAGGATTAACTTTTTTTAAATAAATTTTTGAAAACATACTATATCAATTATGGATTACTAGCATTTACCCGCGACTTTGCCCGCATGATATTTTGAATTTTGACGCAATATATCATTATAATTTATAGCTTATGTGTTATTCTGATATATAAGCTATATTACTGCAAAGTTTCATGTCAATTCGTTCAGTAGTTTTTGCGTGAAAGAGTATCAAACATCCATACATCCATCCATCCATCCTCACAAACTTTTGCGTTTATAATATTAGTAGGATATTATCACTGTCGCTCATATTATTTTTTTAGACAGCTAAGATTTCTACAAATATGATTTTCTTTTGATTCTAAATTTGACGTACTTACCTAATGTAACTTACAAATTGTATGGAGGCTGGTATAATAATAATCAAAATTCTAACCACAACACTAGTTACATTTCGAGAAAGTTCATATTTTTCTGAGTCTATAACATCACACATTAATAAATAGAAGCATTTTTACCAATCAGACACAGTTTTTAAGTGTTTTTTGTCACATTGTACCTACTAACTGGTCACACTGGTAGGTTACAATTTTTAATTTTAGCCAATTAAGAAATGTATCTGGAAGAATCAGCTACAAATGCAAGTAAAATAACGATAGAAGCACTTTCCATCCATCCATCCATCAGCAAAAGGACGTCCACTGCTGGACATAGGCCTCCCCTATGGATCTTCAATAAGACCGGTTGATAGCGGCTTGCATCCAGCGCGATCCTGCGGTCTTAATGAGGTCATCTGTCTACCTTGTGGGTGGACGTCCTACGCTGCGCTTGCCGGTACGTGGTCTCCACTCGAGAACTTTTCGACCCCATCGGTCATCAGTCCTCCGCGCTATGTGCCCTGCCCATTGCCATTTCAACTTGCTAATCCGTTGGGCTATTTCGGTAACTTTGGTTCTTCTACGGATCTCCTCATTCCTGATTCGATCCCGCAGAGAGACTCCGAGCATAGCCCTCTCCATAGCTCGTTGGGCTACTTGGAGCTTACTAATAAGGCCCATAGTGAGAGACCACGTTTCTGTGCCATAAGTCATCACTGGCAACACACACTGGTCGAAAACTTTCGACTTGAGGCACTGTGGTATGTCGGACGAAAAGAGGCTACGCAATTTTCCGACCGCTGCCCATCCGAGTTGGATTCGGCGATTGGCCTCTTTGTTGAAGTCGGACCTACCTAACTGGACTACTTGTCCTAGGTAGACGTACGAGTCAACGACTTCAAGAACCGAGTTTCCAACAGAAATCGGGGTGGGTAAAACATGGGAATTACACATGACTTTTGTCTTATCCATGTTCATCTTAAGACCCACCTGTTGAGAAACCCGATTGAGGCCCTCGAGCATCGTGCTGAGCTGTTCCATCGATTTTGCCATGACTACTATATCGTCGGCAAACCGAAGGTGAGTGAGGTATTCGCCATTGATATTGATGCCGAATCCTTTCCATTCTAGGAGCTTGAAGGCGTTCTCCAAAGTAGTCGTAAACAGTTTCGGAGAAATTACGTTTCCCTGTCTTACGCCTCTTTTTAAAGGGATCGCCTTGGAGCTCTCTTCCTGTACTCGGACTGACATAGTGGCGTTATTATACAAGCACTTCAATACTTCGATGTACCGATAGTCAATACGGCATCGTTGGAGAGACTCGAGCACAGCCCATGTCTCGACCGAATCAAAGGCTTTTTCATAGTCCACAAACGTTAAGCAAAGTGGCAGATTATAAACTTCGGTCTTCTGTATAACCTGCCGCAGCGTATGAATGTGGTCCATGGTGCTAAAGCCATTTCGGAAGCACTTTATTATTGCTAAACTAGAAAAAATACATAGCTGTATTATTGTTTTTCATACAATTTATTTTTCACATTAAAACAATTATGGAGGGATACATAAATCTAAATTAGATATTTTTGAAAAGCCCATAAATCAAGCTTTCAAACGATGTATATATCATCTTGGTTTGATTTTTTTGTGAATAATATACCACTTGTGGACGTCACTTTTTAATTCTGATTTTAATAGCACCTACCCGCTAACTAAAACAAATAATAACTCTTAATACGTTATATCAACCTAATTTCGATAATTAGATGACTAAATAGCCACAGATAAACGAAAACGGGTCTTTTGATTTTTAACTAACTTCCAAAATGATTGAAATGCTCAATTCGATAAGCATTTTTTGTTCCGATGTGCTCTTATACGAGTATTTCCGTTGTTTGTGAACTAATATGCAAAATTTATATCACGATCTCTAGAAAAACATCGTAAAATGGTTCCATTAAACTTTAATTTACTTTGGTTTGGTTCGTTTTAAAGCAATTCCACAAAGCTGGTGAAAATTGCGATGTATACAGAAATCGAATTTCAGTAGCTGTTTGACTTGAGGTCAGTTGTGATTGGTTGTTAAGTTTTAATCAAATAATTTTACTTAAAAAATTAAAGCCAGTTAATGTTGCTTCTGTCAGAATATCCTACGCTAAGCTTACAAATCCGTGAACTCTAGTAGAGAAAATTTGCTGCTCTATCTGCCATGAGTACTGCATAATGCTCTGTTAATTGCCACTTCACTTGCTAATCTATCGGGCTATATCGGCAAGTGCCTTGGTTAGTCTTTGGTACTATCAAAATTCATACCCATTGAATCGCATAATAAGATATCGTTGCGGGCTCCACATTATGTAAGTGATATGTGAGCGTAATTAATCGTCAATGTATGCAAATGCTTATCATATTATCGAATGATTAATTTGAGCTATATCATATAGTCATTGGGGTTTGTGATTACTTTGGAAAGATATAGGTATATAATATTTTCTGCTTTATTCTTTTTATTTTAATACGACAACAAATATTGTACTTACATAAATTATACAAACTACCTACTTCATATAACTAATACATTTTTTTTTCTTTTAAAACTGTTACATAAGTGATCTTAAACAACACTTTGGAAATGAGGCATTTAAAATTAAGATGTATACATGAGAATATGAATAATAATGAAACTAAATTAAATTTTATAAATTAATAAGTAAATTCGAGTTCTACTATTTGTCAGGTCTTGTTAGGAAAAGAAAAGGAAAAAAAAAACTTTTTTTAAAACCTATGTTTATAACGCTATTAAAAATACAATTACGATGCGATAATAGTTTCAGGTCATAATTATTGTGTTTTAAAAAACATTTTCTTATTAAAATAAGTGGTTAATGCTTGTATGATCTTGAACGATTTGTTCATAAAATGGTATAGCAAGGAAAAGATAGCAGTCGCATCTTATTACTTGTTCTGTGGTTGCCGATCGAGTTCTATCGAGGGTAGCAGAGATTGTAGCTGTTGTAAAATTTGTATCAAGGAAAATTTGTTTGTTTTTTATAACACAAGGGGAACTCATAATATGCAAGGGTAGAAAAATCACGCTATAGTACACGTAAAGTAGGGTGCTAGTAAAATCGTATAATATTTTGTGTGTTGCGCACGGTATTGTCCTTGCTTTCGGAAGCAATACTTCAATGGTCGGAAGGGAGTTTATAGTAGTCTGAATTTAGCTTACAATAGACAACAAGCAATATATAAACTATTATTTTAGAATAATAGGTGATGCTTTATGTCAGAATAACAAAACATTTTGCACAAAAAAATGGTAGATAGGTAATTATTTTATTTGAATACAACTTATTTCAACAAAACTTTAGAGCGTTACTACCTTGGATCATACATCTGTCTATAACATTGTACTGTACTAGCCTTTTTAATAGTCCACTGGAGGACGTAGGCCTACCCCCGAAGGGTGTTTGGGCCATTTCCACCACGCTGGCCCAGTGCGTGGTGGTCAAGAGGAAGTGACCCGCCTTACCAATCGTGAGGTCGTGGATCAAATCCCCGGTCCCGTGCCAATGAGTTCTTTGGAATTGACAACATTTCAAATTTTTAACGTTATTAGTTATATTTTTTTTTCTGAAAGATTATTGTAAAATAAGGTACACATATTTTTTGTTTTTTCATTTAGACCTATATTTTCCGTAAAAATATTTTTTGTAAAAGAGCTTATTCTAAAAGGACGTAACGATTGATTGATTTAGGATGTATATTAAATGTTACTGAAGTCACATTAAAAAAAACATCTAAAACTGCTAAAGTCAAGCTCTAGCGTAGCTGTAACTGTCATGGCACTGGCAATGACAACAAACAAATTATCCAGCGTGACAACTTTTGGTAGATTTCTACTTTTTAGTACATTTTATGAGCCTAAACCATGTAGAGTTGTAATAAATAGAAAACTTAAATCAAATTAAAGAGAAAGTAATATTGCATTTTTCACTTGACTTAAATCAGATTTTATATAGCAAGTAATTTTATGTGTGGAAAAATTTCTAAAAAAATAATGATTGATAAAAAAGGTCTGTTTCAAACAAAACTATAATGTAGTAATTTTAACAAGTAATTATAACAGTATTATGTAACACGTTCAAAATTATAATGGATTTCTGGTAGTTCTAGGGTTCGATTTAGTAGGCTCTCAAATATTTCGTAGGCAACACTGATTTTAGCGATACTTTTAGTAGAATCTCTGAAAAAAAGTGATGATGCTGAAAATTATAAAACGAAACGTAATGTCAGTGTCAACTGTCATTTTATAATGCACTAGCATTATAAAATGACAATGTTTTTTTTATCATAGGCTACTGAACTTTTACTAAGTATAAATCCGAGCACCGCTTGGATGAGAGTTTTTATTTAATATCTTTGTAATTACTGCACTAAAATTTTTGAAACAATTAGCAAAATGATCAGAGTCGCAATACCCCGAAATGGTTTTGGAATTTCATAGCCATGTGAAATATGAAAACTTGTCAATTTATGTACGGAATTTCACACCACTGGCTTTTCACCGAAAATTCACGATTGCATGGCGGGTGTCACTACCTCTAGGCCACCACGGCTTCCACCGTTTTCTTCTAACGTTGACTTCTAACTGTTTAGCAAATAACTATTTTAGGCCGAATCATACAAATTGGCGGATGCGAAGTTATTATAGCTACAAGCTGCGCAATATCCAATTCTGACTGAAGCTCACATAAAGCTACACATTGAATGGATATTCTTAGCTTGGACCTATTTCACACCCGCCGACTTGTATGATTTGGCGTAGAGTCTTGATTAATACCACAACCCGGACACTTCGCGATTTTTCATACAAAATCTGCTGTCTTACGTACAATACACAGTACTTACTCACTGACAACACACATACGCACGAACGCTACACGTGCATTTGTGTGCGGAACGTCTATGGCTGTCAGCGATCACCACGACGTGACGACATGCCGCGTGAGTGAGACAGTTGCGTATTCAATTTTGCAAAAATGAATATAAATTCTGGTGCATATAAAAGTATAACAATTACTTAATTTGGAAGCATTTTAGCAATAAGTAACCGATCTACTTTACTTGAAAGAAAATATCAAGAGAAAGTTACCAAATAATGTAAAATAAGTTCCTTTTACTTATCCTTAGATAAACATTATAATGTATTTTTTTGTAACGTATTATTGATATTCAACCATACACAGCACAATACCTACGTCTCTATTGTCACAGTCTAGGTATTTTATATTACAAAATTTACCAGCCAGTGCAGCCCGCGCGCTGAGTACACGATCGGTACGTGAAATGCGGGGTGGAAGTGAGGAAGACTCAAACGGGTGGAGGGTAAGGAGTGACCGTTCTATACGTAGTATTATTATATCTTCTATGTTAATACTAAGCAAAGCACTTGTTCACCTCATAAATCTATTGTAGGTAGATATATAAAGCCTATTAACGTCCCTAGTATTTGTCACGCAGGTGTGATACTAGCGTAATTTCCCAAAGCTCATAAAAGCCGCACTAATCTCTTCAATGAATCAATCGATAGCATTCACAGAAAGGCCAGTAGTATTAATAGAAGCCCACTAGGATTCATAGAAAGGCCTGTAGTATAAACATAATTAAGCTGCAGGTTGACCTCTACTATTGGCATTTTGAGATCGATCGCTGGCGTCCTTGACACGGATTATGTTAGGACAGATGGAAGTGTTCTGACACTGACTATGAAAGAGAACGGAAGAACTATTACTATAATGGGGCTTTTCAAGTAGGAAACAGCTATTGAAAATCTTTAGGGGATTATTTTGCTGGTGCGAACATTATACAGTTTATTTTTTTTTATTTCGTACTAGTTGCACCCTGCGTGCGTTGCTACGCCACAAACTAAAATAAATTTGAAGAAAATATACTACACAAACCAACTCAGAAACTTTCTTTGGCTCATGCACGACAACTTTGCTAAAATCATCACAAGAATAAATGCATAGTTTACGATTATATAAAGGGCATACAGAAAAATATTCATTTTTATATAATTATATGGACTAATGTTGACTATATTATTACGTTTGACTAAACACTGCCTGATGTTAAGCAGATATGCGGTCTAGGGTGTAACACGCTTATCTAGAAGATACCTATTTATTTATTTTTTAATTTACTCGGGATTTGATGATACCCACGTTTTACCTTAACGGGAAGACAGACAAAGCATTCCGCATTCTGGCTATTCGTATATATTATATTATCCTACAAATATAAACGCGAAAGTTTGTATGTTTGGATGTCTGTTACTCTTTCACGCAAAAACTACTGAACGGATTGAGATAGAACTTCGCAATAATAATGCTTATACATCAGAATCGCGTATCATCAGATATCGCGTAAAATAAAGTTCGCCGGATCAGCTAGTATACGGATGATTTTTCATTCTTAAATTGTGACTATCAGATTGTATTATTTGTTGTAATATCTGTCTTAATGGGATCCATGACATCTCCGTCATCGCAAATTTTTCGCGGCTCTATCAGTAATAAGTGATAAATTTAGTTTGAAGTTCAAAAATGTAATTCATTACTTAATTTCACTAATTTCTGAAACACGGATTTCCAGTTAAAATTTATATGAACACCGGATACAACTCACGATTATTTGAGCGGTCGAGCCGCTATGCATCCGACCGGTTTCAGAGTAGTTAGTACTCTTTCTTCAGGGAATACGCACGCCCCCGACAACGGACGCCCGCGCACTTATCGGGGGCGCGCGTATTCCCTGAAGAAAGAGTACTAACTACTCTGAAACCGGTCGGACGCATAGCGGCTCGACCGCTCAAATAATCGTGAGTTGTATCCGGTGTTCATATAAATTTTAATAATGAATCCTCACGCTAGTTTTAATGAAGTAACGGATTTCCAGTACACCGTTGTGCAGCTAGAGACACCAAAAACTTGATGTATTATTTCATAAATAAACAATTTTAGAATTTGGATTCTGAATTCAAATTATTGATTGTCTGTGGCTCTTTAATTCTTATCCGAATTTACTAAACAAATTATTAAAATGACACATATTCATCGATAGAATCACAACACACGCGCACGAAATTATATCTGATCCTATCGGTCCTTACGAATCGTTAATGTATTTGTGTGAAAGGGACGGCAACAACAAAAACCTTAGAAAAATTACAAGTAATACAAACAGTACTAAAATAGCAAGAGAATACATCACTATGTCTCATTCTAAATATGAAATTTAAAAGGTGTTAGATAAAGATGCACATACACCTGAACTTACGTAATTTCGAAGGGTTTCACAAACTAGCATTGAGCTATCGCGGGTAGTCCAAATTCAAAAAGGTAAAAAATAGGAAGGTAAAATGATCAGAGATTAGAACCTTCTTACTGGAACTAGAGGGTCAAATTTCCGAAAATGACAAATGACCTAATCTAACCAAATTTTAACCATTTTACATTCCAACTGGTGATTTTGTCGTATGCCGACAGACATTGCGTGTTCTAGTTCTACTCACTCTCGTTGCTGTATAACCAGATATGAAAAAGACAGCTATAACGTAGTTATTATTTGAGTAAAATTTAACAATACTTCCATTACTTGTAATTTTTCTGTCATGATTTTTAATCGTTGCACCAAATTTAGATCTGGTTTTTAAATATAATAATATGTCGAATGATATTTTCTAGTACTTGTAAGGGTAACATTTCTCTGGTTTATGATTGGCCGATTTAACAACCAGCCGCATTTTATCCAATAAGAACTGCTTCCGGCGTAGTTTTAAAACAGCCAATCAGGAAACGAGAAAAGAAACTGAAGAGATGTAAAAATATTAATCTTTTCGGTGAGATCATTCTCGATTTGCGCCTCGTGGCGAAAGCACATATTCTTAGTCAACAAGAACTGTGATAATTATTTTAAGAAACTAATGTATCATATTTTATAGTGACCAAATACACATGAAAATGGACTTATTAGTTTGATTCTCCACATATCAGAAGTGCAAATGTAACCTGCAGACCCACAATATGGTATGTACATTTATATTTATTAATATTTCATATCGCTGTCTTGGAAGCAACATTGGTACCGATTTCTAAATCTGTGATGTAACACTGTTTTAAATGACGCAACTAATTATATGGTATTATAATGGTCAGGTCGCGGCAAAGTTGACCAAACCGATTGTGAGTGATTGTCTTGATTAGATCAAAATTCAATCTTCGGAGTATTACTAAACTGTCCTAAAACTGTGCGCTTATTTTATTCCTACCTACCTACCTGCAGAATAATAGGCGTGGCATTTGATTAGTGTAACTGTGGCCAGGAACTCCTAGGCCGTGTTAACCTGATTGATTACTGGTAGTGTCTTGGCTGGGACACTTGTCAACAATGCTGCTACCAAGTTTATCACAACGTGCGCTTATTCTATTCTCATTACCTACCCGCAGATAAATGAAATAGGCATCGCATTTGATTGGTGTAACATGTGGCCAGGAACTCCTAGGCCGTGTTAACCTGATCGTTTACTGGTAGTATCTTGGCTGAGACACTTCTCAACAATGCTGCTACCAAGTATATCAAAACTGTGTGCATATTTTATTATTCTTACCTACCTGCAGAATAATAATGGGCATCGCATTTGATTGGTGTAACATGTGGTCAGGAACTCTTAGGCCGTGTTAACCTAATAGATTACTGGTAGTATCTTGGCTGAGACACTTCTCAACAATGCTGCTACCAAGTATATCAAAACTGTGTGCTTATTTTATTCTTCCTACCTACCTGCAGAATAATCATAGGCATTTGATTGGTGTAACATGTGGCCAGGAACTCTAAGGCCGTGTTAACCTGATCGATTACTGGTAGTATCTTGGCAGAGACACTTCTCGACAAGGCTGCTACCAAGTATATCAAAACTGTAAGCTTATTCTATTCTGATTGCCTACCCGCAAAATAACAATAGGCACCGCAATTGATTGGAATAACATGTGGCCAGGAACTCCGAGGCCAAATTGACCTGATTGATACCTGGTAGTCGAGACACTTATTATCGACAGTTATGATACTGGGTGATTATCAAACTGCGCATTTGTTTTATTGTGCGGGTACGCAATATTGTGATATGAATTCTATCATTATCGATAATACATATGTATAGCCCCTGACTGTGTATAGACCCACAATCAGAATAGGTTTATTCAGATATGTGTGCCGTGCCTGGACTATGACTAAGGCTTTTGTATGCCACCAGTGAAATAAGCAGTTCTTTATAAAGACGCGTACCATCGAAAGTACTATAGTTCTGCCATACTTTACGCGGATTGTTGACAAGACAATAAGAATGTTGCGTAGACTGCAGTGGTACCAAATTTGTTTCCGTTTAGTATTGTAAGCAAAGAAAATGTTTTACCGGAGACCCAGACTTTATATCACCTTTGCTCCAAAATAATAAAAAATATAAAGGGTAAGAAATGGCAGACACAAAAAAAATTGACATTTAATAGTCATATTACTTTGTATAAAAATAATTTCTGAATTTATATTGGTTCGTATAGCCGCCAAATTTTTAGAACAATGTCATAATAATACTATCAGAATTTATTTCACTACGTAAACTTTGGCCGCTATTAATGAAAATACGTACATAATAGTAAAATCATTTTCTAGCTAATATTAACTTATTTAGTACGCTACAAGGTCATTGTACATTTTTGGAATATCTCATTTTAGGGGAGCGTCTTTACTTAATAGTTTTTGATATAGGTATGGAGACTTTACCAGTCTTATTCCAAAAAGTTCATTGGTGCCAGACTTAAACCACGCATAGCAAATCCACGGTTGTTACGGTATTAGAGTTAATACAAGGATTAAAACGCGTCCCTATTACAAATCAAGATCTAACCTAGGATCAGATAAACCAATGATAGTCCATGGTTTAAGCGGTAGCCACAGATAAAAAAAAAATATGATTTACAATCATTAATTCGTTCTCGCATGTTAAAACTTTTTAGAATACACTTCAAATGCTTAAATAACTGCTTAAATAACGTCTTAATGCATAAATATATCCAAATTGTTGTTTATAAGTATAAGTATTCAAGTATCCATCTTTACTTCTTTAAGTATCCATCGAATACAAAAACTTAATTAATTATTTTAACAATTTCTTTGTTGGCAAATGCGAGTGTATGTGAAGCCAAAATCCAGGCAAGAAAAAAGGCGAGGCTATGTTGTTGTCGTTTTGGAACTTCATTATTCTTATATTTCTAAATTCTAATTTATAATAAGAATGCCGAATGAAATAATTTAAATCAAATTGTAAACTAGAATTCTTTTACTACCGAAGTTGCCTTAGTTGGTCCGTGGTCTAGTGATAAACTTCGTTTTATAATAAAGTTTTTGCTAGTCCATGGTTTGAGTTCAGTACTTAAAGTTAAACGTATTTTGGAATAAGACTGCACAGGTCTGTGGTTGTTGTATACTTATTCTGTATCGTTTATTCATCTTGATTCAGTTTCCTTATGAAGTAAAGCAATGGTCAAGTTTGTTATTAAACACAGAATTTACTTTGATATACCTATTTGTTACGTGAATACTCCAAGTCCACTTCCTCTTTAATGTCTTATAATGTTTACTAAGTACCCTTGAACTCGAATCACGATTTAAAATATAATAACGTGAATTATAAATTACATGTGTAACCATTGATGTGGAGCCATATATTTTTGACTGGGCTATATGATTTAGGCTATGTATGCCACCAGTAAACTAAGTAGAAGCTCGGAGACGCTTATAGCTATTTACGCCATAGGCGAGCATGCTACACCAGTGTTCCAAGTAGAAGCCCGTGAATGCTTTCAGCTATAAGTACTTATGCTGAGGGTGGGCATGCTACACCAGATAGCCCAGATATGAATTCAAATAAAATTCGGACCAATTAGATAGCCCGGAGACGCTTACATTTGTAACGTACTTAATTACTTACATACCGTAAGCGGGCTATGTCGGTCTACAAGAATATCGTGCAACGTGCGTCGATAAAATTAGTCGCAACGTGCGACTGGGCTACGTACGCCCTACGAGAATATGGCTCCGACTGGTTCATAATATGATTATGGAATAAAGTTAACATGTGTGACCTAATTCAGCAATTTATAATAAGTTGAATTATTTAACCTTAAATGTTCTTTGATTAATTTCAACGAAATATTTGAAAGGTTAATTCCTCATTGAGTTGGGAAATTTTCTATAGATACGAAAATAAAATTTGTGTTGTAGACACGGCAAGCTTACATTAATTGTTAATTTGATTATTGGCTTTCTTTAGCTGGACAACAAAAACAAAAAGTATGTGCAAGCTAGACACGATCTATAATTTGTATACATCAACTAGCTGACCCGGTTAACTCTATATCACCTATCACACTTATCCGTCGATTCTAATTTCGATGGTGTTTAATGCCACCGAAGATTAAATAGAAGAACATTTATGAAGTTCATTTTTACAATTTTAAAACTTTTAATGTGTAATAGATATGTCTATTATTGAGACAGAACCTTTTAGATGACGTTCACAGAAAACTATGATTAGTAATGTAACAACGAGGGTAACAGCATCTATGATATCTACCGTCGAGTGTGTCATAGACTGACATTAGATTGCGATTTTATAGCCTCAGAAAGAGGATATACTTGTACTGTAGTCGAACTTGCCTTCACAAATATATCCACAAGTTAGAGATTAGAATCATCAAGACCGATCAAAATATTCAAGAGATGTTATAGTTATTGTGGTTGTGCTACAACTGAACCATACGCGTTCAGGTTACAAGCATAGACTAAGTACCTACAACACGCCGGAATTGTTTCTTTATTTACCCGACTGCCAAGGATGGGTATTGTTTTTCGCGCGTATCTTGTATGTTTGTTTATAAATATTTTTATCAAATTTTCAGCAACATTTCGGTAAACGAATTATAAGTTTTTGTTGCCGTTAGCCATGAAGCAATGTTATAACTAGTAGAATATTATTTACAAGTACATTGATACAACAGCGTTTTGTTGGCTTACGATTAACATCAATCAAACGCTGTTGTATAATTATTTGATTTGATTACGATTCACGGTCACTCGTGAAATAATTATATGTTTACTAATGAGTATTTCTCTGCCTTTCCCGGAATTATGCTACGAGTAAATGATAAGAAGACCCAGCTACAGTGCAAAGGACATATACCCCGTTGTCTCCACGAGAGTTCTTTGGCAAATTACGTAAGTCACCCCAGATGATTGACCGCAGTTGGTGCTACATATGCTAGCATATACTAGCTTTGTCATCACTACTACGTCGCGTTGGCAGTCTATGGCATGAGATTTATGGTGAAGAAGTCACAAGTGCTCTGAATTTGGCAGCCAAATAGAGGCTTCAAATAAACTCATTCCAGTTGATATAACCTGTGAAACATCTATGGTCCAGTTAGTGCAAATTAAAAATAAAGTGAAATTAAAGTGAAAAATAAAAGTTTAAAAAAATGCAGTGAAGAAAAGTTTAAGTTCAAAATTACATCCAGTGTTGTGCGTAAATTATGCGTATATAATATGAAGCGACCGTTCTATTTCGCATCCTCAATATGAATGTAAATTGTGTGTTCTATACTAAAATACTTTTACTTTCTAGATAAGGACCAAATTTTATAAAAAAATGCGCATCCTACATAGTCATTTGTCCACAATAATCAGACAAGCCAGATTACTGTAAAGATCATTCCGATTAAATTAGCTGTAGAAACTTAGAGTCAGCATGATACATTATGATTAGGACACGTGACTAGGTCAGATGCCATAAGATAAGGTTATCCCATTAAAACTAAGATAAATATTGCATTTTGTTTGAACAAGAATAGCTTCAGAAACGATAGTAAGTAATATGAAAACTTTCTGTAGTTTTTAAATATTTCGTCACTGATTGTAAGCGCAAAGTTGATATTACGTAATTACTACGTAATGATGAATGAATAAAGCACATGATATCTGTTTTTGACATTTTATGATTTTGTTATTGACATTGCATAATTATAATTTGCTCATGCTTGCTCTGTTGTGAAATTGAACCTAATTTTTGACATTGTATCTGCTGATTTTTTAATTTGACATTTTACTAATGATATTGCATGATTATAAGTGATTTATGTTTATTCTGTTTTTAATATTATTTTTTGATTGCGTATTGTATTACCTTTGCTTGTTTTGTTGTTAACTTATTTTAATATTGTGAGGCACATGTTTGATTGATTCATTCATTGATTCTGGTCGTTTTAACCTCAATAAAAAAATGTATTTGTATTTTGTATCGTACCAATTTCAAATAAAATCTAGATTTTCTAGTAGCTTTTCTAATTTCAAGTTGCTTATCGAACAAATATGTCTATTATACTATAATTATACGTCATTTATCTTTGTTCAAATTCAGTCTTGCTGGTCGCACTTTTTAATCAAGTTGTGCATTTTTTTGTTTGTTTTGTTAAAAAGATATACTTGTCACTTTTTATCTATATTAATTGTTGTGTTGATCCATTAGAACACAAAAATATTTAAAAAAAAAATGTGCCCGGATATAAGAATCGACGTAATACTCTTAGCTGCTAGTTAAACTTGTATTTTTTTAAATATGTTGACCGTTATATCTTCTTTAGTGTTGTGTATGGTATACGTAAATAGTAATTGTCTATTTTTAAGTGTTTAATAAGTTTCGTAACGCGTTTTTGCTTGAAACAATCTATATTATTTTTTAAATTTTGTGAAGCATTTATTTGTTATACGTTATGACGTACATACACACACACTAATCAAGGATAATATTTTTTTAAAATTAATATTACCCATGGTCTGTAATGCAGTTTTCTGAAAGGCAAAATTCCATTTATGACTGCGTGATGATAAGCCAAATGTCATGAGTTAAAATTATAAGATAGGTTTATTTCAATGCTAAGTAGTTAAGAAGTAATAGGTAATCTATTTATTTGTAAAGTCGTATAATTACGTTGTTTTTTAAATTATATTATTCAGGGTGCACCAGGAGGTAGCACATGAGCCGGATGGCCGAATGTCATGATTTTTAATCGTTGCACCAAATTTTGATCTGGTTTTTAAATATAATATGTCGAATGATATTTTCTAGTACTTGTAAGGGTAACATTTCTCTGGTTTATGATTGGCCGATTTAACAACCAGCCGCATTTTATCCAATAAGAACTGCTTCCGGCGTAGTTTTAAAACAGCCAATCAGGAAACGAGAAAAGAAACTGAAGAGATGTAAAAATATTAATCTTTTCGGTGAGATCATTCTCGATTTGCGCCTCGTGGCGAAAGCACATATTCTTAGTCAACAAGAACTGTGATAATTATTTTAAGAAACTAATGTATCATATTTTATAGTGACCAAATACACATGAAAATGGACTTATTAGTTTGATTCTCCACATTTCTAAGACAGAAATTGTATTATTTCATAAATAAACAATTTTAGAATTTGGACTTTGAATTCAAATTATTGATTGTCTGTGGCTCTTTAATCCCTGTACATTTATTAAACAAATTATTAAAATGACACATTTTCATCGATAGAATCACGACACACGCGCACGAAATTATATCTGATCCTATCGCTCCTAATCGTTAATGTATTTGTGTGAAAGGGACGGCAACAACAGAAATTGTATTAATATCTTCCATAAGGGTTGTTTATTGATTTGTTGACACAATTTGGTTCAGTTTGATTGAAAAAATAATTTATTCAGAAGAAACTAACGACGCGCTAGTGAACTTTTGCTGAACAAAACGCATGATTATACTACCAAAAATTGTTTAAGCTGCAATTGATCGAGCGACAGTGCAGATCTACGTTTTAAAACAGTGATTCTGCTTTCGTCTGTCCAGATATTTTTTCAACGAATTTCGATGAAACTTGGGTTTGATGTTGCGCTATTTATCAGCCGATTTTGATAAAATTTGGCGAGATTGTTTAGTTTCTTAATCCTAAAAAGATTGTTTTGCGTTATGATTTGCCGTTGCTGTGTGAAACAGGAACACAAACAAACTATTATTATTCCATTTATTTGTTTTACAACTCACGGGTTGCCCCGGATCTTTGAAGGGCATTGATGGGGCCGACACCAACACCAAGATGCCCTTTTACAATCATTAAGTAAAAAAATACGGTTTTTGGGTGATAGGAAGAGGGAAACTATTGTCAAGACGGGGAATAGGTACTTCTTAGGCTATTACAATGAATTATTACATGATTATAAGCTGGTCTATGGAATGAGGTGCGGCACCCGCCAAGTGATGCCTCATCGCGGCGTTATGCCCTTTAACACTTCCACCCTGGAGCTTAGGTTCTTAGCTTTTGCGGTTTCTACTCCAAGCCGGCCAGTTAAGGCAAGAGAGGAGTCAGGGGTCTCATTTAGCCCCAGGGAATCAGGGTTCGCGGTGTCACCACTCACCGACGGATCGCCACACAGCCGCCCCTGCGTTATTATTACCATTATTATATTATTATTAATAATATATAATTAATAGGTATCAATCTCATATCCTTCGATATATATGTAATCGTGGAGTTATCACGTGTTGTGGCGTATGGTTACGTGACCAAATTGCGATTCAAACTTGAAAGTTGGCTCTTGTATACTTTGTTTATTAGGTATTGCTAAATGATGTCTCTTCAACGTGTTTCATATTTTTATATTTTAGGCCTAACATACTCATTAACATTAATATTCGTATCCTTTGGATATTTGACCTCATATGATTATTTAATTAAGCCAATATGCTCTACATTGTAGTACGTAGATACGAATAACGAGAACGTGCCAGACTGAGCCCAGACTCCATAATGAATCAAGTTTATAAAAATACGTTTTCACTTTCAACATATTTATCTTTAATTTAGACACAAAAATGAATTGAAAAGCCCAGGTGTAATGGTTAACACTAACAAAATAATATGCTATTTGCATACGCCGCCGGTCCGTTTGTACTTATTATTGAAAAACACACACCCATAAATTACGTCGACGAAAAAACTACATTGAAAAATGCTTTCTAGAATCGACATTTCAATAATGTACTACATTTCAAGTTGGGTCCAGATTCCACCAAAGCGGGGATATATGGAGCGAAGAGGTGTTACTTGCGTATCCCGTGAACCCGTTGCATACTACCCAACAAGCAAAATAGTCGAATAAGGAAACATTTACTCGACTAAACATCGAATAGTTGTTGAATAGTAGCTACATAAGTACAAAATTGTGCAGTAAAAGTGTTTATGTTATGTCTTTTAGTGCAAATCGTATAGACGTGCCCGTATCTGGCTTATGTCACAAATAAATGCTATACGAGGGCTATAATAGTGTTTGATTTACTATTTAATGTGTAAAAAAAGCTTTTATACGACAATTACCTGACATACTTTTTATTCAGCAAATTTGTCGAATACTAGCTACCTGGTGATTAAATAGCAACGTAGTTTCTTTTATAACGCGGTAAAAACACAAGTCGAATTATAGGTTTCCAATTACAGTTACAGAACCTCAAGTGTAACAATTTTATTATAGCACCTTTATTCGATAAAATATTGAGTAAAAGAGTTTTTGGTACTTTTATTGCTCATTAGAGCAATAACAGTCGCTAAAACTCTTGAAAATCCGTCAAAAAAGTTATAACCGTAATAACATATGGTGGTTCTGCTCATATTTTTCTTTCATATTTTTCCGTATTAGATAAACAAGATCCAATCATATAACCCAGTATCAGTTTTATACACGAAACTGACAATCTGTTTGAATAGGATAGTGATGAATCTAAGGAGAAATCTGAAATATATATTAAAACTTCAGAAAATAAAAAATGTGCAATCTGACACTGAACAAAATCAATCATTTAATAATAATTGTTGGCTTAAAATAAAAGACCGGTTTTGCAGTTTAGCACATCGGCCTTTTAATAATATATTAACTACCTATTTATTGATGTGTTTTCATGTGGACTTTATAAACAACTATCTATTCTACTTTATAAAGCTTTGAAAAAATAACTAGTGTTTCAAATAAAACCATTAAAAACCATTGAATAAATTATATGTTTTTTAAGAAAGAACCCTAAAATAAAAAAAGAACCCAAAACATGGCTGCATATGAATGCAACGCAGTCACATTTATTCGACGAATAGTCGAGTTAGTATGATATAACAGCAACAAATTTACTAGTGTTCGCGTAATGGCTCCCTAGTAGCATATTAATAAAATTAAATGAAATTTATAACATATATCTACAAAATTATTGCAAAAGACGCGTGGCCCACACATATATGTTAAATAATGCATAACAGTTTATCGACAAAGTTAAATTGCCAGTAATTTTTCCTATATAATTATGCTTAAATAGAAGCATTTAGATATAGAAACTGTATTCTTTTTAATAATTACTAAATGGATGACCTCTGTCTTTTATAATATTTTAAGTGTCAAACACACAAAGACTGGTGCATTTCCATAACGGCACAGAATACGCAATCGTTCTAATTTTAAAAAGGAATAACAGTGCAAATTTGGCGTTTAACGAACAAAAATGTCGAATTGTAGCAAATTTGCAGCGTTTACTTCACTTTATTGCTGATTAGTGGCAACGTAAACACTTCAACTCTATCAATAAGCGGTACAGTTGCAGCTATATTGCTTTTACTGCACTAAACTGAGCTCGTTTTGCTTTTATTCGATGTTTATTCCACAAATCATTCGTCCTATTTACACAGTTACTGCACTTCTACAGCACTTTTTAGTGCTATAATCTGCGCCTTTTTCGCGTTGTATAAACGTTGACTCGATGTTTATAGCACTAATTATGGGATTTTTATAGAACTAAACAGTAAAACCAAAACGTCGCCGCGACTGTTATAGCACAACTTTTTGCTAGTTGGGTAGGTGCAAAATAAATAAACTTTTAGATTTAAGTATGCTCATCACTTTTGAGCACTTTGCAAAGCAGCATCTGTAAGAAATGCATTGGAATATTTGTAAGTTTTTGAAGACAAAATAACGCCAATAAAACGATCTTTTCAAATCTAATAAAACCTTACTTGACGATTAAATATCTTCGAAAATAGTGATAAAACAAATACGTATTTGATATACCTGGCTGAAGGACATGTCTCCTTTTTAAATGCCACATTTACCAAAAACAAAACCTCTGTTCAGCTCACGCTCTCGAATGTGTATTGTTTTCGCTAATCTTGTATTTACGAGTATGCAGTGAGTTGACGGAGTACAATATCCCATTCAGCTCAGCTCAGTTTCGGTGGAATTAAGTCCTTAATTACGACAACGTAAAGACTACATTGAAAAATACCCTCTAACATTGACATTTCAATAATGTAGTACATTCCAAACTAGAAGCCGTAAAAAGCCGAAAAGCTCTGAAAAATTCAGGTGTACGTGTCACTTTGGCTTTGATTAATTACTTTAACGCCCAAACGTGTTTTTCCAACTTTATTCTGACCTTTTCTGGACTAAAGTAAAATAAAATTAAGTTTTTTTCTTTTTAATTCGAATGACAAACAGTCTGAAAGCAGAAATTCGTGGAAATGGAGACGAAAAAAGTTTGAGCCTTGGACAAATAAACTATTTGGACTATATTTAGTAACAGTTTTCGTTCACGACACAAAACTTCTTTTGGATTTCTTAAAAAATTCAGCTCTCTGCAGTTGTTTTTACTCATCCATTTAATAAAAACTAAGTGCAATTAATTTTTAAAAATAATTTAAAGCTGGTATTATTTATTTTTATTTGCTTTTATGAGGTTGTTCTTTTGTTGTTTTATTATGATAAATTGTTAAGGGTATTACGTGTTTAAATGGTTTTAATATTATGACACATAACAGTTTATTTTTATTTTTAGGGTTCCGTACCTCAAAAGTAAAAATGGAACTCAATGTCCGTCTGTCCGTATGTCAAGACTCTTTATCTCGGGATCGCTTAAAGATATCAAGTTGAAATTTAAACTGTATACGCATATCTATGGTCTCTTGCAGTTGTGTAAAAAAAAAAACTTTTTTGTCGATGATTATAGTATAGAGATTTTAACAACTTACTTCCTAATTCTGTGAAATTTTCTGGGTTTGTACGGAACCCTCGGTGTGCGAGCCTGACTCGCACTTGTCCCGTTTTTCGTGTTGATTGTGGTAGGCTTTGTTCAGCTAGATCATAATTTGTAACAGTGTAATCAAATACTTGCTTACTAGCTAAAACGAACTAGAAAAATATGCAACTTGATATTGTTGATAGGTAAGTAATCAATTTACTAGGTGACTTATTGATGTACCAGATCTTGCTGCTCAATAGCCATCAGATGTGCGTGCATACAAATAATAATCACAAGAATAACTTGTCGTAAAAACAATCGTAATATAATAATAATAAAAAAAAATTACAAACTATGGATCATATTCTTCAGTTAGCTAATACATTTATTCGTATTACTAAATAGCTAATAATTATTATATTACCGTTATTCCAGGCACTACCAGTGACTTTACCTGCGTTTCATATCCATAAATTAATTTGTCAACTCATAGAGTTTATTATTATGGAATGTACGAAGTCTAGAAGTTTTGTAGCTTAATCGCTAGGCTGGTAAATTTATGTTCGGTCTAGACAGGTAAGTAAAGGATAGGTATTTTTTATTTACGGTTGTGAAGGTAAATAACATGTTTTTATTGAAGAACACGATATAGTACCTATATTTTTGGTGGAGCTTGTTACGTACAATGGATGTTACGAACAGTTTATGATGAGTTTTTTAAAAGGTTTTTATACTTTACTGATGTTGTTCTGTTAGAAATTTTCGGTGATTGGTAAATATACTTTGTAAGGTGGTGCTTCGTTTTATTTACTTTGAGTTTGAAATAGATTACTTTGAGATAGTTTGTGACAATAACAAAAACAAGGAATTTAATAAGGTTAGTTAAAACAAACAAACAACACTTTATTTTGTAACCACTTTACATAAAAAACAGATTACAAGGCCAAAACAACACAAATAGAATCCTATTGGCGGCCTAATTATGTTGCTTACTGGCGGCCTTATCGAATAGAGCATTTTTTTCCAAGATATATCCCACAAAACTAAAACACTTAAAAAAATACAGCTCAATCGAAAATCTTCTAATCATTCTTTGTCGATTTAAATATTATAAAATAAGAATGGTGGACATTCCGCCGCGGTGGACAACCAAGCGTTTCGAATCCTCATTCCTCATACGAACAACCGGAATGTGGAACACTTTGCCAGGGTCTGTCTTCCCGTTAAAGTACAACGTGGGTGTCTTCAAATCCCAAATAAATAGATATCTTCTAGGTAAGCGTGCCACACCCTAGACCGCACATCTGCTTAACATCAGGCAGTGTGTAGACAAACGCGAACCTATTCAAATTAAAAAAAAAATGTTTTATGGCAACCATAAATTACTAAGACATGATGTATCTATCAAAAAAAATATCAACTTTCAAATAGATGATTAAATCAAAATTGGTCCATCCTTTTGTGAGCTATATGGTAACACAGTGTTTTCGTCTGCATACACATACGAGTATAATAATTATAGGTAACTAGCGACCCGCCCCGGCTTCGCACAGGTGTATTATACATATAAACATACCCCTTGAATTATTTTATCTACTAAAAAACCGCATTAAAATCCGTTGCGCAGTTTTAAAGATAAAGCATACAAGAGGTCAGACAGCGGCAAGCGACTTTGTTTTATGCTATGTAGTGATAGTGTGTGGTGTTACCACGGCTTAGAGGTAGTGACACCCGCCTTACAATCGTGAGGTCGTGGGTTCAAATCCCGGTCCCGTACCAATGAGTTCTTTAGAATTTATGTACAGAATTTCAAACCACTGGCTTTTCGGTGAAGGACCACATCGTGAGGTAACCTGCACATGTCCGTAGAAGAAATTCGATGGCGTATGTGAATCTACCAACCCGCACTGGGCCAGCGTGGTGGATATGGCCCAAACACCCTTTGTGGGTAGGCCTACGTCCTGCAGTAGACTATTAAAAAGGAACTTACAGTACAGTGAGTGAAGTGATAGTGATAATAGGTACAGTTATACATAGATACATACTTTGAAGATATAACATCCACTTCATAAATCCGTAGTAAAATAACCTTGAATTAAAATAGATAACATCAGAATAGGTAGATTTCTTCCCTATCTCCACCATCTATCTTGTACTTACATCTTTTCTATAAAAAACCTCTAACCGCAAAAAATATATCGTTCAATCAATCAAAATCTGTACGGGCTACAAAGACTTATTATTGGATTCATCCATCACAGGCAACTCGGGATTTTAGCTTCGGCGTTTCCTAGTGATTTCCTAGTTTCTACGGGATTTAGGGTTCCGTAGTAAAACGAGGAACCCTTCCATCCGTCCTCATGCTATAACTAGCCTTATAACTTCCACATTTATGAACCAAATTGGAGTAAATTTGACAACATAATTCTAGTATAATATTATATAATAAACAGTTAAAACAACAGAAACCTACAATTTTACATGTTGTTGACGTATGTACTAATTGGGCATAGTAGAGAGTATCGTGTTGTTTTATGTTCCTGAGACGTTCCAAGCTCGGTCATGGTATGGTACGTTATGGTGGACACTTGGCCAGACACATAAGTGGCCTACCCTAAGTGAAGAACTTTTAGTATGGGACCAACCCGGAATTCGAAAAAAAAACAGCTGTTCTTTACAAAATTGCAACTCGGAATCGACAAAAATGTATAAAACAGAATTTTCTTGCATTCCGGGTTGGTCCCCTAGACATAATTATGGTCACCTCCTTTCGGCTTGTGTGCCAGTTCTAGAAAACCAAATATAAATCAATAAGATTGTCATTATCACAAATCCCTCATAATATCTCGTAGTTATTATCCAGGTAAATGTTTTTCACTTATCGTCACTCAGTGGTCTTAAAATTTATAAAGTACGCTCTCTTTGTCCATTTTTTGAGAGGTTCAAAATATTTTAAAAGCAATTATGACCCTACTTAATTCTTAATTGACAAATTGCGTGGCCTCTAATGTTATAAGGGCCTATTTTGCTTTGCACTTTTGGCTATATTTCGTTTAAATAAGGAAGAAACCGAGTAACCGCGAAACGCAAACTTTTAAGAAAAAAATAGCTAGTATATTATAGTATTTTTCTTTGAGAATAAGGTACTCGTATAGCTCTGTTAGGAAAATATAGTATTTTATTTACATTACAGTTAATTTATTTTTTAAACTTCATTTTTTTTTTGGTTTATGCAAGCGTTTCAGTGGCTTAGTTTGTTTATTTTAATTGTAAATATATACAAGGCTTAGAGAGTAAAGTTTGTTAAATATGAATAATAACAATAACAGAAAATAAAAAATATATACCTACACCTACTTAGAAAATTAATCAAATAACCCGCCCCTCATCGTTCCTGGTGCAAAGGTGCCCATAACGCTTGCTGCATTGCCGCGTTGGATGGCGATGGACATTCTTTGCACCAGAAACGAAGTAGAACGGGAGTTACCTCCTCTTTCCCGAATCTAGTTAATTGTATTAGATGTTTAGTTTGTTTTAAGTTTCCTATGTACCTAATTGTTGTTTGAGAGATATCTACATGTCGCATAGATTCATATACACACAAACACACATATGAACAAATACGAAAAACTCCTTTTTCTAAGGGTTTAAAAAGATTCCATGCTTAGATACATAGGTACATAAATGGTACATAAATACATAAATGTTATGATTTTATTTTGAGTGCTTTCCACGCTAGATTTTTATCTCAAAGAGTTATCTTTGTGATAAGCATTTCAAAAATCTGTCGTAGGAGGCGGGCTGGCTCAGTTGGTTAGAGCGTCGGGCTAGTGATCCGAAGGGGCAAGTTCAAATCCTGCGTTCGCTTCAGATTTTTGAAATGCTTATCACTAAGATAACTCTTGAGAAGTACATAAATGTTCATTTATACAAACACAGAATCACACATGAAATATTTTACTCCACTTTTTTCATCCGAAGTTAAAAAAAACATTGCCATAGCTTTGCAAAATTCCCGCTCCACACAGAACCGACGCGGCTGCACGTCACTTGTTGTTTCTCATCACATTTATCGAAGGAAATCACTCCACGCTCTTATTGAGCGCCTTTTACTTTGAATTCCAATAAAAACATGACAATAAGCGCATTTCGGAACGGATTTTTCCCTTTCCGACTTGATGAATTGGTGTTGGAACGGAAAATACTGTAACCATTGGAGATGATTTGAATATATTTAATCAAAGGCAATGGGAGGAGTTTTAGGACAAACAAGACATTCGTTATTCTTTGATGGATTGAAATTTAATCTTTCGTCAGTGAAAATAAATTCGTTAATATAAGGGTTCATTTTTAGGGTTCCGTACCTCAAACGGAAAAAAGAAACCCTTATTGGATCACTTTTTTGTCCGTCTGTGTGTATGTCAAGACTCTTTATCTCGGGAACGCGTAAAGATATCGAGTTGAAATTTAAACTGTAAACGTATATATGTGTATACAGTATCTTGCAATTGTGTAAAAGAAAAGCTTCTCAGCTATCGTTTAAAAAAGTTATGCCGTTTATGTCGTAAAATCTGCATGTTTTGTACTCACAAAAATCAAAACTTACAGGGTACTTTCCATTGACATAGAACTATGAAATTTGGCGAGAAGTATCGTCTTAGAGTACACACATAGCAATAAATCTGAAAACTGTACATTTTTATTTAAATCACAAAAAATAGGGCCTCAAATTTCATAAAATATGGGTTCAAAACGCAAAGTGAGTAAATCGTATCATGTAAGGTATCATATAAAAGAACTTCATTGGCACATGCTAAAACAGGTTTTTAATTATTTTAACAATGTGCAATTTTCGATGTATGATGAGAAAAGTGAAAAAAAAATTTTTGTCGATAGTTATAGCACAGAGATTTTAACAACTTACTTCCCAATTATGTGAAATTTTGTGGATTTGTACGGAACCCTCGACGTGCGAGCCTGACTTGCACTTGTCCGGTTTTTATTCATATAACTATATTATATCAATAGAACTAATTAATTATTTTTCGCAAAAAATCGCAACACCGACTTCCGCCGTATAGTTTGCACGAATCCATGTGATATACCTTCATGTACATTTGTTGTATCGTAGTAATTTATGAAGTTTTAGATAATGTAACGTCTACAGTTTTAGATTGAAATTATCTAATATATAATAATTATATATCCCATCATATAAAGTAAACTAGTTAAAAATTGGACAATATTAGAGACTGTTTAAACCTACAAAAGGTCTCTAATCTCAGGCTACGTGCCCAAAATGCTGGCCACGCTTGCCTCGCTGAATTGCGAGGCTGACTTTCTGCCCAAAATACAAGCCAGCATTCTGGTCATGTGTGCTTTCTTGAGATTATGTAATTGTTTTAGATTATGTAATCAATGTACATTGTACAACCCTTCATATACATTATAAATGATTCATCAAAAACGGCTCAGCCAACTTCAATGCAATTTAAATGGATCTTGGAAGTATACCCTTTCGAATTAAATAAGTAACTAAACTCAAAAAGTTATTATCCCACAGAGCTTAAAATAAATTTTCGGAGAAAGATTTTATAATAATTACGGTCCATAAACTCAGACAATTTGGACATTCTATCTTGTACACTTTGGAAATTAAGGGGAGGACACTCTTTTTTAACTTTGGCGACTTTCTCACAAATAGTACCTAAGACAAAAATAGTTTAAGAAATTTTACGAGTACACCCATTTTAGAAACCCTATTTAACTATACCTACCCCACATGAGGGGGTGAGGTTGAAAAATTTTTTTGATCCCCTCTTTACATATAAGGGAACTTTAAGGTACTGAAAATTGAGATTTATGCATAAGCTATCATTTTGACAAATTTTATTTAATTGGGTTTATAAATGTGGAAGTTATAAGGCTTTCTAACATTCAGACGGACATAGGGATATACAACAAAGTTATAAGGGTTCCTTGTTTTACTACGGAACCCTAGAATTGATAACATTTCCTAGAAAACCATTTAAAAACAGCGCATTTATAAGCGAGAAACTTCAAAGTAAGTAACATCAGCAATATCGTTCTGGCGATATTGCAAAAGCACTCTGTAGCGTTCGGTGTTGCATCGAATGTGCTAGAAACTGTCGCACATTTTTTTTGCAAAACGATTTTATTTTCACGATAACATAGTCTCATTTTACACACTATTAAGTAATATAATTGCATATCAAAAACAAATCATCATGCACAAAATCTGATTCAGGTGTGTTTAATACCTTTTGCTTGTGTAGAAACCTATTTTTTCAAGATAATGAAAAATAAAATGTTAAAGAATTCCAAATTTCATAGTCTTATTTTACATGCTACTAAGTAATAATATTGCATATCAAAAACGAATCATCATGCACAAAATCTGATTCAGGTGTATTTAATACCTTTTGCATGTGTAGGTACCAATTTTTTCAAGATCATCATCATCATCATCAGTTTATTTAGGCCCACTGCAGGGCATAAGCCTCCTCCCCCTTACGCCATTTTTCAAGATAATGAAAAATAATATGTTAAAGAATTCCAAATTTTCTACACCTACCTAGTACCCATAAAGCAATACCCGACATTGTTAGTTGATTTCAGAACTATTATCACTAAAATATTCTTCCTTTACGAGAACCTTTAGAATTTAGAGGAAGGATATATTCTAGGATAAGATGACCAACTTTTACCATGCAAATTTAAAAAAACCGCTATCCCTCCGATTTTGTCAAATACCTATCAATGAACTTTTTGCTCAGTACACCTAATTTTTCACTGTATCGGTCTGTTTCACAGTAAAAGGTGATCACGATAATGATAACTGAACAATGTATCGAAAACTTCAAAGTAACTAACATCAGCTATAGCGGTCAGCCAAAAGTGCAAAATCACTCCGTTAGGTGCGTCGAATGTGCTAGAAATTGTCACACATGTACCTAATAGTGCGACCATTCTATTTTAACGCCAACGTGGTCACGTTTTTACACGATATTTATTTGCTCATCAGAATAAAATGGTTGTCTGTGAAGTCGGTTTAGGGACTTATATTTTACGTGATAACATGATTATTTATGATTATTTCGTCATTAGAAACCATGATTGAATGAACAATTGAAGCTGATCGTGTTTCTCTATAGCTTGTTCGGCGCTCTCGCTTGCACGCTCGGCTCAGGCAGAACGTGACACTTTTTCGTGTGTGTGTTTGGCGTTCATTGATTTATACAAATAAATTACGACCTATTGCATTGATTTATACGACGTTATCACGTCAAAACTATCATTTTGCCTTTTGACTGCCTCGGTGGCTCAGTGGTTAGTGACCTGACTTCTGGATCAAAGAGGCGTGGGTTCGATCCCCACCCAGGGTAAGCATTTATGTGGTAAACATAGATGTTTACTTTGTGTCTGGGTGTATTTAGATACTATCCATATAAGTATGTATTTAAAATAAGTATATGTAGTATATCAGTCTCTGGCAACCATATCACAAGCTTTGCTTAGTTTGGGGTCAGGACCGCGTGTAAGATGGACCCCAATATTTATTTATTTTGTTTTATGCCAAGTGAAGGGTCTTTCAGGGTATTTAATAACCTAGTGGTTATTATAAAATTTATAAATAATAGTTATCTACTATAATTATGGCACCAATTAGTGAATAAGTTTACTCCTTATAAAATACATGATTATGAAAACAAATAATGAAAAACCGTTTAAATGAAAGTCTAAAACATGGTAACATATTTATCATAATATTCCATCCAATTTTCACAAATAAACGTAGGTAGGTATAAATTTAACAGCGGGTATCAAGCTTTACTACTAACATAATATTAAAAGTGGTCTCATTGCTGTGGGCAATCAATACTTTGGGCATCATGGATCATGGATTGAAAATATTAATTATAGTTTGATAAAAGAGGCCATTATGATTATACAAATTTTAACAGCTACAAATTTAGTGACAATGTAAACAATTTGACAAGGTAATTATAAACTAATGTTACAGTTTTATTTAAACACTCATACTAAAATAATTTTATCAATTTAATTATATTATTTTTTTACAAGGTTTCTATTTTTTTTTAAACTTACAATGTAATAAATATATACACATAATATAGTCGATTGCGGTCCTATACTGCACTCTTATAAGCCGGTTGGAATAGCGTCATTCTTAGTGTCAGTTTTTACAGGAAGACCTCTTACAAAGTTAAGCAGTTAAAACAACCGGGACTTACAATTTTACATATCATGCTAGCCGGGGTTGTAATTGCCACCCGCAGTAACCCACCAAAAAACCAATCGCGCTGAATGTTGCTTAACTTTGCTGATCGCTAACAACACATTTCAGAAAGGTTTTTGATCATCGACATGAAACATTTTCTTGACCATTCCATATCAATGGCTTAAATATATTACACTGCACTTTTCCGTGTTCTTTCCTAAACTTTCATATTCCATTTTCAATTCCCAAACAACGGAGTAGCAATTTCGTTGCGCGTTCAGTATTTCCGATGGGCAATAAATTATTTTCCTTTTCCATCGGACCACGCTGAGTGGAATCAGTGCCCGAGGGATTTGTTTACATATTGAATTTGTTTTGGTGCTTCGCCAGTTTTTTCAATTCTTTTTTGGCTGTATTGTTAAATTCACAGGCATTTGTTTGGGTAGACAACGCAATCAATTTTATTTAGTATCTGTAAGAAACAATTTTTTCGATTTATAAATTATGCTCCAGAATTGCCATTAAAAATATAAAATTGCCATAACTAATGCTTATTATTTTTTAAATAAAATATTTATATTTTACAAGTAAACATCTCATTTCAGGCTCCATTGTTGAATTCGCTAACTTTAGACAAAGTACCGGCCGTAAAAAAATTTACGTTAATTTAGATTTAGCGAGATACGCTTTTTTACAAAAACATTTTTTTTACTGAGAATAGAATTTGACCAAATTTTACCCGAAATTAATGAGAGTTGCAGTCTACTCTACTACTACGGTTTGTGTTTACTCTGAAATTAAAGACACCTACGTAGTGGGTACATAGGTACCTTAAACCGGGGCCACACAATTGGCTACGTTGGCTAAAATTGTAGTCTTGGTTCCAACACTCCAATGTGTTGATGGATATTGTTTTTAAACTTTCGCGATTTGAACACATTATTATTATATACTACGGGACTAATCGCGCTGTTCCACATTCCAGTCTACCCGTGACCACGGTCGATGCAACTCGGCCGAAACGTCGGGATGAGGAGGTATTTATTTATCTCGTAATTTTAGTGCGCGATTAGTCCCGTAGTATATAATAATATTGTGTTGATGGATCTTGGACTGATATTGGAGCAGACCGATATAATAACTGACTCTCATTGGCTATTTCAATTCGTAGCAAAGATTGGACGTAAGTAACCATCCAGTGTGTGGCCATAGCATAAAGAAAATCCCAAGCTTAGATAAGTTTCCAAAAAGATTTACAATACAAATAAAAAAACACTATTACAAAACAATGAAGTTGGTAGAATAATTGATTTTATAAAATGAGTTAAAGTAGATTTTTCAATAAATAATACAATATAAAAAAAGTCGCCTTTGCGGTGTCCACATATAAATAAAAGTCCATGGTTAATTTATATAGACAAGCGTGGATACTAAATACACTTTCATATTGGACACATAACGACACGACAGTTGAGTGATTTTTGTTGTTACAATATGTCTCTATTTTATTATAAAAATATTCTCTATTCTATGAATAGTTTCGTTTCGGCAGCTCATTTAGTAAACATAAGGTCTTCTTTTCACAAAAAACCGGACAAGTGCGAGTTAGGCTCACACATCGAGGGTTCCGCACAAACGCCTTGTTAAAATAATTAAAAACCTGTTTTAGCACGTGCTAATGAAGTTCTTTTAAAAGATACCTTATATGATACGATTTACTCACTTTGTATTTTTAACCCATATTTTGTGAATTTTGAGGCCCTATTTTTGTGATTTAAATAAAAATGTACAGTTTTCAGATTTATTCCTATATGTGTACTCTGAGACAATGCTTCTCGCCAAATTTCATAGTGCTATGTCACCGGGAAGTACCCTGTAGGTTTTGATTTTTGTGAGTGCAAAATGTGCGGTTTTTACGACATAAACGGCTCTAACTTTTTTAAACGATGACTGAGAAGTTTTTCTTTTACACAACTGCAAGAGACTATAGATATACGTACACAGTTTAAATTTCAACTCGATACCTTTACGCGTTCCCGAGATAAAGAGTCTTGACATACACACAGACGGACAGACGGACAACAAAGTGATCCTATAAGGGTTCCGTTTTTTTCGTTTTCGGAATTTTGACAAAATTCTAAATACCAACATAATATAATATGATTTTCATATATTTTGTTATTGTGATTTAACTTGAGTTTTAAGAATATTACATACATTTTAGTCTTAAAAATAATATGATAAAAATATTGCGTTTGCCCTGTAATACCTAAAAGTTAGTGCTTATTTCACACATTTCACCTGCAAATATTTATTTAATTGTAAATAAAGTAACATTCATTCCATTATTTTAAGCGACCAAAACCTGATAAAATGACTAATTATTTGTTTTATTTTAGAAGAAATAGATTCCCTACTAAATAGGGTAATTCCCAACACTTGAACACTCCCTTTGTTTACTTTCCAAGTTATAAATCCGTATTTCCATACAGATAAGCGGAACTGTAGAGTAAGCTTCCTAATTGAATAGGAATAATTCCAGTCGCTCGCTCCAGTAACTTTCCGCAGATTAAAACTTGGCGGTATTTATCTTGAGGGAGGGGCTTAATAACCAAATCTATGGATCATGGAAAAAGTTACGATTCCCACTTTTGGCAAGTTGTGATCCGTTTTAAGCGATAATAATTTAAGTTAGTTGAGTTTCTTTAACACTTCCAATTATGTTGTTCGTAGCGGGTTCAAGTAGATGAACTGACAAAGCATTTACGATAAAAATCCAGTTTTTGAGTTTTTTTTTGGTTCTTTTTTAAATAGTTATGCTAATAAAAATCCAACACTACAGAAGTCATTAAGGCTCAATGAACAAATCATGATAAAATATAGATCATGGAAAAAGTTACGATTCCCACTTTTGGAAAGTTGTGATCCATTCTAAGCTATAGTTTTCGAGGTGTTTTTGGTACACCTTTGAATTAGTCATCCTAGTGAAAAAAAAACCGGACAAGTGCGAGTCAGGCTCGCACATCGAGGGTCCCGTACAAACATATTGTTAAAATAATTAAAAACCTGTTTTAGCATGTGCTAATGAAGTTATTTTATATGATACGATTTACTCACTTTGAATTTTGAACCCATATTTTTGAATTTTGAGGCCCTATTTTTATGTGATTTAAATAAAAATGTACAGTTTTCAGATTTATTCCGATATGTGCACTATGAGACAATGCTTTTCGCCAAATTTCATAGTTCTATGTCAACGGGAAGTACCTGGTAGGTTTTGATTTTTGTGAGCGTTGAAATATGCGGTTTTTTAGGACATAAACGGCTCTAACTTTTTTATACGGTAACTGAGAAGCTGTTCTTTTACACAACTGCAAGAGTTTATAAGTTTACGTATATAGTTTAAATTTCAACTCGATATCTTTACGCGTTCCCGAGATAAAGAGTCTTGACATACACACAGACGGACAGACGGACAACAAAGTGATCCTATAAAGGTTTCGTTTTTTTCCTTTTGAGGTACGGAACCCTAATTAACATGGAAAAAGTTACGAATCCCACTTTTGGCAAGTTGTGATCCATTTTAAGCGATAATGATTTAAGTTAGTTGAGTTTCTTTAACACTTCCAATTATGTTGTCAGTTGCGAGTTCAAGTAGATGTACTGACAAAACATTTACGATAAGTTTAAGGTGTTTTTTTAGTTTCTCTTTGAATAGTCATTAGTCATCCTAGTAATTAACACTAAAGAAGTCAGTAAGGCTGAGTGACCAAATGTATGGATCATAGAAAAATTTATGATTCCCATTTTTGGCAACTTCTGATCCGTTTGTTTTTCAAAAAATTTTCAATTTTGTTATCGCTGTGAATTTAATTGGATTAACCAACAAAATACTAAAATAAAATTTACTTTAACATTTTCAATGTAAATTTTCAGTTTTTGTTTCAAGAGTAATTGATAAAACGATTTTATTAATATATTTTACCATTGTTTTGAAATATTAGATAATGATAATGTGAAAAAAGTTGAATTTAATTTAAATTTTCTTATTTGTCTTTCCAGTTTTCTTTGAGAGCGAGT
Organism: Hypomecis punctinalis; assembly: GCA_949316475.1. Classification (NCBI taxonomy): domain Eukaryota; kingdom Metazoa; phylum Arthropoda; class Insecta; order Lepidoptera; family Geometridae; genus Hypomecis; species Hypomecis punctinalis. The sequence continues at coordinate 19,269,609 of OX438813.1, forward strand.
AATTTGAACTAAATCCTTAATTTAGGTAATCAACTCCTATCTAACCTTTGAAATTAATTAAATTTGTCTTAAATAAATGGATGCTGATTAGTAAAAAAATGTAAAATAAGAGAAGAACACAAGTCATCGAATTTATTTTATCATCCGAGCACCCCACAAGAATATTTTAACCAAAAATAGAGGTGCAAATAAATTGAGAACCTCGTTTATTTATAAGATACAGTTTGACAAATCACTATTCACCCAGTACAATTATATATCTACATAAATACGAGCCTACAATAGAGAGGTTCGATATTAATTAATGCAATTAGTTTCAGATGCCTCTGAGTGCTGCCAATTATAAAATCAAATTATTTGGATTGCATAAAACAGGACTATAAGTTACAGGCTTATAGAATTTAAAAGTCACATTAAAATTCATTCTTCGCAATAATAAATGCCTAAAATAAAATAAAATATAAAATTTACTTTTACGACGATGAAAAGCTTTCGTTTGACAAAAAAGGTTTTCATACAGTACTCAAATTCAGATGTACAAAGAGTTCAATCCACTTTGATTTCAAATGCACACAGAAGAATCGAAACCTTACAGCATATAACATTTTGGTTTACATTGCCATATTCTCTGGTTAACTTCGCATTAAAATTACCAGCTTGAAATAAGAATGATTAAGGCTTTCATCCTTAGGTAATCAAGGCTGAAAAGTCTAAGCACTTCATTAAATAATTAAAAAGAGTAGGTACCTACCTTTTCCCTCTCAAAGAAAATGTCAAAACCTTAAGAGATTAGGTACTAAGCAGGTAGACTGATTATAATGTTAGCCCAGGGTGATCTAGAGGTAGTGACACTAACCTTACAATTGTGATTCGTGGGTTCAAATCACAGAATTTCACACCACTGGCTTTTTGGTGAAAGAAAACATTGTGAGGCCCCTGCATACGTCCGTATAACAAATTGGATGGCGTATGTGAATCCACCAACCCGCACTGGTATAATCACCCTTCGTGGGTAGGCCTACGTCTTGCAGTGGACTATTGAAATTACAATACATAAATTCTTTGTTTATTATGAATCCAATAAAAAGGCTAGTACGGGTAGACCGATAGGGTTGAAAAGTTATAATAATAATAATTCTTTATTATGCAAAATAACTTATTTCTAAAAACTTACACCTATTTTACAATTTAAGTATTATGGAGATTATTTTTTTAGTTAAACAGTAGGTGTGCACTGGAACCCACACTAGGGTGGCCTGTGTCGTGGGCTCCAGGCTCTTCCACAAATGTATTATTTACACAATTTAATACAGATAAAGAATCTTGCATATAGCTTATTCCTACAAAATAATACTAATTAGTGTATCCTCAAAGTCCACGTTAATGCAGCGAACCAACTCATGTACTCGCATCAACACCTTTGTTGAGCTTTCTAAGTGACAGTGCCTATAGACTCAGGTATAAATAACTGCGCGTGTGTTTGTTTTAATTTGTTGCAATAGGAATGCAGCAACGAAACGCACGACGAGGTGTCTGCGTGTGAGTGAGGTAATGTACATGATAATAACTGGTAGAATTGTCATTGTGTGAGTATGATAAGATGATGGCTGGGTGAGAGAAAGAATGATTGCGGCTAAGCGAAATTATAATTAGTGAAAAGGTGATGTAATTGTGAGTCAGCGAGGGATAAGTCACATCACATACATTTCTGTTCAAAGTTTGAGGATACACAAAATGCATTATAATTTTTAAGGTGTAGGTAACATATTATTACGCTATGTATCATTGGGTAAAGAAATTATGAGTACAATGTTAATTTGGAGGCACGGTAGTACCCCCCGCCAATACAAGCATATCTAATTATATCATAGAATAGTACTAATATATAATGTTCGAGAATATTAGTTATTAATTAAAAATGTCACATGGAAGGTCATAAGGGTATAATGTTATAATGTATATAGTAAAAGGAAAATATAATAAATGTAAATGTAATCTCTGGTAGTAAGGCTAGTAAAATCTTCTTTAGTTAGACATTAGTTTGATGTAGGAGTGGGTAAGTATTTGAGAGAAGGGGGCCTGTAGTCCAGCTAGTCCTCAGGTAGAAGGGGGCCTGTAGTCCAGCTAGTCCTCAGGTAAAGAGTTATCAAGTAGCTTGTACGTAGATATTAACCGGCAAGTGCAGCGTCCACCTACTAGGTGGAAAATATGACCTTATTAAATCGGAGAGGGTGCATGTGGTTCCCTATCGGACTTATTAAAGATCTATAAGCCATCCACTGATGAAAATAGTCCTTCACTCCATATCCGAATTTCTAATAAGATTGGTTGGCGGCTCACATCCAACGTGGTTCAGCAATATTAATGAGATCACATTACTATTATATACTACGGGACTAAACGCGCACTATAATTACGAGATATATAAATATCTCATCATTCCGATGATTCGACCGATTTGCATTGATTGTGGTCACTGAATTTACGGGTACCCACCCGTGTGTGTGCGCGATTAGTCCTGTAGTATATATCTAATAATAATGTGTTCAAATCGCAAACGTTTAAAAACAACATTACTGAGATCATCTGTTCACCTTATATAGATGGGCGTCTTACTTTAAGGTCATTGGTGAATATTAAAGTCTAAAAACCAATAATCTGAGTTAAAACTGATTATTTCATTTCATCTATGAGAAAAGAAAAACAATAAAAGCAAATCGAGGCCGGGGGTCAAATAAAAGTGGTCGTAAAAAGGCCCTGAACTTTAACCGTTATTGCTGTAGCTCCGGGAATAAGGCTGGTTTCAGAGCTTGAATGATGACGATGCATTAGTATAACCACAATATCAATATGAATTTGGCAATCAAATTTGCTGTTTCACCAACTCACCTGATGGTAAGTGACGTTGTGGTCGAAGCAAAAGCAGGCAGACTTAGAATATACTTTATTCATTTGGAATTTGAACGGGTCCAAATTATATTATCTCTCTTAAAACAGAAAAGCTAGCAGCCTATTCCATTCCCTAGCCGTACGGATCAGAATCTTTGAGTCAAACCGTTTTGTGTGCATTAAAGGAATACTAGGTATTACTAGGACTCATCCCGAAGTTTCGGTCGAGTTGCATCGACCGTGGTCATGGGTAGACTGGAATGTGGAACAGCTGGTCCACATTCCAGTCTACCCCCTATTAGTCCCGTAGTATATAATAATAATGTGTTCAAATCGCGAAAGTTTAAAAACAACAATACTAGGTATATCAGATATTTTACTGCTAATAATTTTATAATGATATAGTAGTCTCTACTCGACAACCACTTTTTCCGTCCCGTAATATAAAAATTAAATTATAAAATGTGACTAAAAGTAATATTATAATATGTTTTTAATAAAAAAGGTAAGTTTGTATAAGCTGGGTGGCTAGCCTAGGTGTCAGTGTCTTTAAGCCGCCTGAAGGTCTCTGACATGGCTAAACGGTTAAAATAACCGGGGCCTACAATTTAACGTGTCATCTGACCCACGGTAGCGCTCAGTCATAAATGGCACCTCCTTTCACCCACCCGAAGATTGAAAGTGCCGAACGTTGCCTAACTTTGAAGATTACTAACGAACACCTAGTCAAACTACGCTATGAGCACTACAAATAATACCTAATTTTAATCTTTATTTTGAATAAATATTTAGTGTATTTCCGCTACCTTGTTGTAGGCAAATAAGTTTAAAGGTATTTAAAAACACTATTATTAATATTACAATAATTATACATTGAAAAAAATATATAAATCAAATAATAATATATATCATTTTTTTTTAATAATAATATATTAGTTTTAGTATTATAACTTATAATTTTTAATAGTTAAAGTTTATTTTAGTAATATAAGTTGTAGTTTTTATTTTAAGTGGGTTAATTTTAATAGTTATAGTTTATGAAATGTTTTTTAAGTTTGATTCATACCATCGGTGGATATTTCGTACTCTGTATCCAGCCTTATCCATTATGACTTGACCTCAGAGAATCGCCAATGGACCCGCGCTCTGAAGAAATAAATTCTTTCGGATCTGAGTGGAACCTTTTCAATAGAAAATTAATTTCCTATAATTTATTTTTCTTCATTGAAATGTTAAAATTTAGGCCTAGATAGTGCTGATATTTCAAACATCGGCGTAGATTTTTTATACTTGAGATAAGTACTTTACGCGAATTCTCAAAAATCAACAGTCGGTTTTGTCAGTAAGGACATTGACTATCCTCTACTGATCGCATTTTTCATGTTATCTTTACAAATATGAGCTAAGATGGATTTTATATATTAATAGAATTTTTGTCAACGGTGATTTTTGATCCCCCAAATAGGGAGGAAATTTCATGTAGCGTTATTAATCAGCCGACTTCTATAAAACTTTGGCAAAAAAAATATTATCTAAATATTAACCATAGTTACGACTATTAATCACTTCGGTCTGGAGCAAGTCGAAAGTAGGCTCATGACGATTCAGTTAAAGACATGTACCGTGAGGTCTACTGTTCGGAAAACTACAAGTTGTTACGGACAGATAAACCCTAGATGGAAAATGTATGGAGCCTAGGTCTCATTTTAGCTTTCTTTCGTTACCTTTGCAAATGTATACCTAAAGTTTAAATTTCGTTCTTTCGCCTTGGTACTGGACCTAGTCTAGTACTTGCGTATCATGTTTGTTATACAAAAATGTGTAATGCAGTTTTTTAGGTAAAACGACTCTAGGTCGTTATTGTTTGCACCTAGCTATGTAAAACGATAGTGCTAAGTAATTTTAAGGTCATGTGTGAAAACTGTGTAATAACGATGTAAATAAGTGGAAAAATGCTGTGTAAATGTATAAATTTGTAAATAAATGGTTTGATGTGCGGTTGTTTTGGTTTGACCCCTGGTATGTCGGTAGCGAGGAGGAATGGTTAAGTATGCCGGCTAATGCATAGGTACAGGTACGAGGTAACTGCGAGGTAACAGGGAAATTAGGAAAATATGGTAAAATCCTAGGAAATTAGGTCATCTATCACGACGCACGTGAGCGAGAAGAGGGAACTCGGACCGTCTCGCTCACACGGAGTGCGCGCCGGATTGGATGGATGCACGCTGCTCGCACTGAGCAAGATCCCCGCGAGGGATCGGTGGGAGCTGCGTGTATTTATATAGGCTGGCCGCGGCCAGCACTTCACTGGCCACTCACCTCGCCGTAGAACACGCTTCGTAAGAGGAACCTCCTCCTCCAACATACCAGCGGTTAACCACCATATAAGAAGCGACCAACATGGAAGGACGCATGGAAAGTCGAGTTTGATTGCATCACGGTTCACTTCCTTACTCCACAACAACCGTTATTTTGACTAATATTATAAATCCGAATATGCGTTTGTTGGTTTACTGGCTTGCACCTCAACAACGCAGCAACGGAGCTACGGATAGATTTGGTTTGACTTGACTTAAGTTTGGGCATGGACATAGTTTGAACGACGAAAACTTTTTCTTCCTAAAAATAATAAAATAATAATAAATATTTATTCAAAAAAACCTTAGTACTAATAAACTTACACCTAAATTGAACAGAATACAGTTTGAAACTTAATGATTAAATAAGCAATCGGTGTACACTGGGGCCCACACTAGGGTAGCCTGTGTCGTGGGCTCCAGCCTCTTCCACAAATAATAGTTTTAAAAACAGTATGCAAGATATAAGTAGTTGTATAGCAATATGCAAGTTGGAATACACTGTAAGTATATGAAAAGTCCACTAAATCTAATCTATTAATAATATGCTGGAATGGCACAAAAATTAAAATACCACGTGGGCGAAGCCTCGGCAAAAGCTAGTTTTCTGTAAAACAGTTGTATCTATGTCAATATCTTTTTTATTTTCTAATAAAAATACAGATTGTGGCGTTTGATTCCATAGGACTAATATGTTTTATTTATAAAACATCAACGATATTAATGCACTTTGATATACCCACGTAACATTTATGGACTCCGCCATATTACCTTAAAAATACTGTTGCTTATTTCGCTCGCAAAATTTGATATTCATACTTAGATAGGCATATCTTTGATGTGGGCTTCATTACCATTACAAAAATATATTCGAAAACACAGCCGAATATCAAAGGGTGATATTTTATATAATACAGGGACAAAATTACTTAGCCCAGATGGCTGCTATAAAATATTTTGGAACAATTTGGAGTTTTGGACAATATTTAAGGTCATCAATAATTGTTTTAGCTGTTATATAGAAGACGTAACGGTACTGTACTGTACTGTGCCAGCCTTTTTAATAGTCCACTGCAGGACGTAGGCCTACCCACGAATGGTGATTGGACCATATCCACCACGCTGGCCCAGTGCAAGTTGATGGATTCCCAGTACGCCATTGAAATTCTTCTACGGACGTAAGCAGGTTGCCTCACGATGTTTTCCTTCACCAAAAAGCCAGTCCTGTAAAAATTCCGTACATTCCAAAGAACTCATTGGTACGGGACCGGGGATTTTAACCCAATGAAAAAAAAATGGAGACACGTAGTGGAGGTCCTACGGCTGACAATGATGATGGTAAAACTTCCAGTTTTGCACCTTCATCCCTTCAAAAAACGCTTACTCTTTGAATCTTAGATGCAAAAAGAAACTAAGGTCGAACAATCCAAATAACCCAAGTAATTCGCGACCGTGCAATGTAAAGAGGACCGCTGAAATCGAGTTACATTTGCGTTTGCCAAGCAGCCGTAGAATCGTGACCTGGAATAGACATACGAGTAAGTGGCCAAAACTAGTAACGGACGAAAACTGGTAAACCTAATGGGCAAAACCAGTAGATGATAAATAGTTAAAATGAACAAGGTTTCGTTACATTGGCGTTTGCCCTGCAGCTGTAGAGCGCGTGACCTAGAATAGGCATACGCGTAAATGGCCAAAACTAGTAATGGACGAAAACTGGCAATGCCCGAAACTGGTGATATAAATTTTTCAAAATAAACAAGGTACACAAGTTTAGAGTAACCTATATTTCTATACCAACTCTCTTTTTCTTTTTTCAAAAGCTTGTGGTAGATAATTTTACAAGCTAGTAATCAAAATATCTACGATACCTAGTCGTCGATATTTCAGACATAGGACAACATAGGTCTCCGTTTTAGATCTCTAATAAGACCGGATGTGCAACTCTGCGGTCTTGATCAGGTCATTTTTGACCTTGTAAAATTTAGGCCTTTTAAGAAGACGTGGCTCGTAGTCTCTCTGCGGGATCGAATCAGGAATGAGGAGATCCGTAGAATAACCAAAGTTACCGACATAGCCCAACGGATTAGCAAGTTGAAATGGCAATGGGCAGGGCACATAGCGCGGAGGACTGATGACCGATGGAGTCGAAAAGTTCTCGAGTGGAGACCACGTACCGGCAAGCGCAGCGTAGGACGTCCACCCACAAGGTGGTCAGATGACCTCATTAAGACCACAGGATCGCGCTGGATGCAAGCCGCTATCAACTGGTCTTATTGGAGATCCATATAAGCCTATGTCCAGCAGTGGACGTCCTTTGGCTGATGGATGGATGAAGAAGACCTCCAACTGTGGTGCTGTTACCGGTACGTGGTCTCCACTCGAGAACTCTTCATTCTAATCAATCAAAATATACTGTACTGTAACAGCCCACAATAGTCAACTACAGGACGTAGGCCTACCCACAAAGGGTGATAAAGCGAGTATCAATCACGCTGGCTAATTGCGTGTTGTTAAAGTATAGACTTTTATTTGATTTGAAGCCATTTAATGGCCAATAATCTTCCATTTGCTCCGCTCTATGTTTGCAAGGTTACATAACAGATAATTCCACCATTTTTCATAATTCCGCCGTCCGGTGGTCGGGACCCCCATAATTTACTTTTGTTTCAATTGTTACGAGTTTTTGAAGAAAAAAAAAGATTTATTTGAAGGTTTCCTGCTGGCCCTTTGTTACCGACGGCTGCCACGGTTTGATGAGATTTCTTTCTTTTTCCCTTGGATAAATACACTCCTGAACTTGAATCGTCTGAAATAATAATGAAATATGTTTCTAATTATGAGAAGTACGAGTACACCTTCAACAGTAAGGAAAAAGAAGAAAAACGTACATACTCTAGTAAGTACTGTTATATTTCCCTTTCAACAACTCTATATATACATAAACACTATTTATTTACAACTACACTAGTTAATATATTTTTTTGTGTTTACTACTGTTTGGAAAATTGCGTAACGTCTTCTCGTCCGACATACCTCAGTACCTCAAGTCGAAAGTTTTCGACCAGTGTGTGTTGCCAGTGATGACTTATGGCACAGAAACGTGGTCTCTTACTATGGGCCTTATTAGTAAGCTCCAAGTAGCCCAACGAGCCATGGAGAGGGCTATGCTCGGAGTTTCTCTGCGAGATCGAATCAGGAATGAGGAGATCCGTAGAAGAACCAAGGTTACCGACATAGCCCAGCGGATTGGCAAGTTGAAGTGGCAATGGGCAGGGCACATAGCGCGGAGAACTGATGACCGATGGGGTCGAAAAGTTCTCGAGTGGAGACCACGTACCGGCAGGCGCAGCGTAGGACGTCCACCCACAAGGTGGACGGATGACCTTATTAGGACCGCAGGATCGCGCTGGATGCAAACCGCTATCAACTGGTTTTATTGGAAATCATTAGGGGAGGCATATGTCCAGCAGTGGACGTCCTCTGGTTGAAATGATGATGATGACTACTGTCCGCCAGAGGCCTTAAATTAGTGTGTAAGCGCTCTCACGTTCGGCTTCGCTTTTCCTCCTGCTCGCGCCAGTTACTCACGTCACGAGAGCGAGCAGAAAGAGAAAAAAAGCGAAGGTGAATGTCAGAGCGCTTACACAATAAAGCCCCAGGTCAAAAATATATAAGTCGATTTAAAAAATTGTTTCCTCAATGTAGAGACCTATATTATTTGTGTTTGTGAGTAACATAGGTGAAATTGCATGATTTTGTTGTTTGTGCAGTATGTAACGAGATATAACAACATGTTTTTATTTAAAATAAATCAAATGATTTTCTAGTTCTATGAGAAAAACTTAACATAGAAAGTTAACAACTATTTCTAAGAAAATTTGGTATGTTTAAGAATTTCAAGAAGTAGGTAATTACTGAACTACATGCAATAGTAATTAGTATTTAGGTAAATACACTAAGTATCTTTCATTAGCGTAATAAAGAAAATGCATAACTAGGCCTTAGTATGGATTTGTTTATCTAATAATAATTATGTGTTATAGAAAACTAAAACTATTATCGTTTCGGTGAAAATTTACAAAAAAATATTGCAAAAATGGAGTTTAGGCCATAGCTTTGTGTTGTATCTGATTATTTATTAGTTTTATTTGTTATGTAATACAAAGTAAAATGGAGTTTAGGCCATAGCCTTGTGTTGTATCTGATTATTTATTAGTTTTATTTGTTATGTAATACAAAGTAAAATGGAGTTTAGGCCATAGCTTTGTGTAGTATCTGATTATTTATTAGTTTAATTTGTTATGTAATACAAAGTAAAATGGAGTTTAGGCTATAGCCTTGTGTTGTATCTGATTATTTATTAGTTTTATTTGTTATGTAATACAAAGTAAAATGCCTATTATTTTGATATTATTTTCTTTAATAACTGCCTACAATCTTGGTAGGAAAATATATTCTGCTCGAATTTATGCCATTCCTCGAAAAATATTAGAAATACAAACAAAAATCAATTTAAGAAATATTTTTCTCCGAAGTTAATGTGAAAACTGCCGAAATTTTGCAGCTCCTTTATTTGTCATATTTTAAAGTTATAAAAAAATAGTACAAAATCTGGGTGAAATGTTTTTTTTGTCAGTCGCTATGGACTATGTGACATAAATAAACCTAGAGAAGTTAATGGTAGTAGGAAAGGTCGACACATAAAATATTTGACTGGTATGCCTAACTCAGACGCCATGAGATCCGCAACAGACAGGTCTAAGTGGAGGAACATTGTCCAAAAAGTGATCCAGGATCAAACCACTCCAAATTAGACACGACCTTCAGTAATGAAGAATACGACTAAGAAAAAAAGAAACAGGGACTCTGTACAATAATTAATTTAACAACACAAAACTACTGTAGTTTCCGTGTGGTTCAGTCCAATATCCCGGTCCCGTACCAATGAATTCCTTGGAATTTATGTAAGGAATTTCACACCACTGGCTTTTCGGTGAAGGAAAACATCGTGAGGCAACCTGCATACGTCCATAGAAGAAATTCGATGGCGTATGTGAATCCACCAACCCGCACTGGGCCAGCGTGGTGGATTTGGTCCAATCGCCCTTCGAGGGTAGGCCTACGTCCTGCAGTGAACCATTAAAATGGCTGATACAGTACAGTTCAGTCCATTATTGTCACGAGTCTTGTACTAAGCCCTCGGTAATATTAAATAAGTCGGTATTATTAAGTAAACTATTTAGGTCAATTGACGACCAAAAAAGTAATAAATATCTTGGATATAAGTATCTGCTATTGATTGAATACTTATCTGAGAACATTGTGTCGATAGTCTAGACATTTAAGCCCGATTAAAGAGGCGCCAGCGTAAATTTAATAGCAACGTAAAAAGCGTTCTCTCTATCGAATGGCTAAAGTGAAAAAGAAACAGAACTATGCTATTTAACTATTATAATTACGATGGCGCCTCTGTAATCGGGCTTAATATATTGACTGCCTCGGTGGCTCAGTGGTTAGTGACCTTAATTTCTGGATCAAAGAGGTGTGGGTGCGATCTCCACCCAGGGCAAATATTTATGTGATGAACATAAGTGTTTGCTTTGTGTCTGCGTGTTATTTAGTTACTATCTATATACGTATGTATTTAAAAATAAGTATGTGTAGTATATCAGTCTCTGGCAGCCATATCACAAGCTTTGCTTAGTTTGGGGTCATAGGCCGTGTGTAAGATGTCCCCTGATATTTATTATTTATTTATTTACCTAACAATACATTTGAGTGTCACGCATTGAATATAAGATAAAATGTTTTGAGCAAAAGTGTTCGGTTCAAAATAAAAGTTTGAGCTTAACATGTCCCGAGGGCAACAAGTCCATGTTTTCTTTTGTCCATCTTTGCTGGGCTTTGAAGAATTCGAGACATTAAATTTTACTACACCCCGGCTGGAGCAGTATTCTTTGTTGAATGACTGATGCTCAAATAAATAGGTAGGTACTACTGAACCGCGAGGGCTGAAATCGTAAAAAGTTTTTAACCGACTCCCAAAAAGAGGTGGTTCTATGTTTGTCTATATATTTATTGTGTATGTTCATCATTATTTTCGCCAATTGTGAACCGAATAAAAAGTCTTTTTGTTTGAAACGGTTTACTCCCGAAGTAGTCTCAATTAAATTTTATCTAAATCGGCTGAGCCGTTTTTGAAATATCAACAATAATTGAAAATTTGCATCAATTCAAGCAAACTATTTCGAATTTTGTACACGATGGAAGTTGGTTTTGCCATTATTTGCGAAAAATACTTATTTGTTTTGTAAACGAAGAATATCTCACGTATTGAACTAGTTATAACGATTATAATTTCGACCAGAAAAAATGTCGATGGCTGAGGCCTTTGCCATGGCTAGTCGACGGTCTTACCACGCGTTAAGCTAAAACAATATATACGTTGCATTTCTTCAGTAATCTTCTTTGTAAAATAAACAAAATAACTTGGCTCAAAATTTTTAACATTAATACCAGAATAAAAATTAAAAGAAACATCTTTCCGCAGCTTTTAAATAATTACCTAAAAAACAAACTTGTTCATACTTTTCGCATAAACAACTTGCCTACTAATCCCGCCTAACCAAACCCAAAGCTACGCAGAAAGCTTTATAACTTACGTATAAAATATTCAAAAGTATGTACCATTAAACTTGGATTAACGTAAGTACACCCTCGTCATAATACATGTTTCATGAATAAGAAGGATTATGGACCTTTGAAGGTCAATGGAGAAAGATCAAGGAAGAGCAATGGGCAGAGAAATAGCTTGGCTTTTGTATGTTGTTTATTTTCTATGGATTGCTATATTTCTATTGATACTGTGACGCAGTAGGTAAGCCGCGCGGTAATGATGGCGAGTTGTTTACACCTAAGTGCGAGATTTATGGTTTTATGACTCTAGCGGGATCAGTCTTTGTCTGCCGTCTATTGTTTAGTTTTTTTGTTTGGGTGTTTACGTATTAGATAACAATAGGGAAGTCTCGAACTTTCAAGTTCAACTTGTTAACACAATAGCGTTTATTAAGATCGAGTAATGTTGCGAATTATCTCGCAGGTTCGAGACTGTAGGAAATAACGGATATAAATACGCCGGCCGATCTTTGGGGATCAGTTTTTCGTTTACCGTCGAAGCGAAAACATCTCGTGTTCAAGTGCGATAGTGAAGTGACTAGTTACGAAAAATAACACGTTTGGCATAACGTTGGATCCACTAGGCTTTTTGTATGAATATCAGTGCCAGTGTGAAGTGTTTGTGCAACCCAGTTGTGTCGTGTGTATTGTGATTTTGTGCAATAAAGTGCAAAGTGAATAATCGGCGTTTTAACTGATTATCCAAGAACCCATCTCGTAACAATACCTATCGTCTACACTTTACACCATCAACACTAAATTTTAGTGTACTCGGATAAGTGTTCGATCAATAGTAGTTATGTCTCAAATAAGTATTGTAATTTTGGCCGTCAAACGAAAGGTTATTACAGAAACTAATGTATTTACTTAGTTATGCGCTGCATAAAGGAAAACTACTCATGTATTTTACTAGCATAACAACTATACTTTGGAGGCATTCTTTCTCGCGCTAACGAGGACTCGCGACCAGATCTATCGTTTTGACTAGTAAAATAGGTCACTAATATCCATTAAGTACCTAACCAAAAGGAGTCGACACTGCAAAGCGTACCCTTCTGCCAAAAGTACGCGACCGGCGGTCATGTTCTTTATATAAATATATCGGTCTGGTTGCACTTGCGTTGCGTTAATTTTCAGCTAGTGTCAGTTAATTACGTTTGTGTGCGTGTAAACTTGCTTATATTTTGGTTCGTGTGCGTTTCTTCACCTCACATTGACTTGGCAGACTTCGGTGCTTAGGCGTGTCGACTCTTTTTGGTTAGGTACTTAATGGTAATATCCCAATTAATGCAGTTATATAACAAAACTTATGAAACATTTCATAAACTTAACTGTATATTACAACTACTATGCTATATTATTGCGAATTTATTGTACTATGATATTGTTATTTGTTTTATTTGACATTGTTAAGTGTCCACATTAAGCCCGATTACAGAGGCGCCAGCGTAACTATATTGGCTAAATAGCATAGTTCTGTTTCTTTTTCACTTTAGGCATTCGATAGAGAGAACGCTTTTTACGTTGCTATTTAATTTACGCTGGCGCCTCTGTAATCAGGCTTAGTGTATTCCTATGGCAAATAAATGCATTGATTGATTGACTAATTGATTTACGAACCTAAACAAATTTAAAAGAATCTCTAGAACTAAAAAAATGGGTATGTATAGATGACGATGAAAACCCTAATCTAAAAGCTCACTACCAGCGGACACAGTTCCCATAATGCTGGCCCCATTACCACGTTGGATAGCAATACAGATCCTTTGTGTTGATTTGTTTTGTGTGAAATTCGCTATTTCGAGTTAGGACAAACGTAACATAAGTCCTTCAATAGACAAAGCAGACTTACTATCTGTTCAAGACCATTTACGACGTGATATTTTATTTCAAACTAGTTTCAGTTAAAATCATCGGAAATTCCTCAACGCAGCAAAATAGCAGATAAACTACACATTACACAGAAACACATCGAAGTAAATTGTTGCAACTGTAATCATCTTTATGCAGCTTGGAAACTCAGATTGAAATAGTATTTAACGCACTACAACTTCAGAATTTAACCACCTCTCTAAAGGTTTTTTACTCAGTAGTAAGATTGCCCAGATAAAGCAACTACATTTACCCGCATACTCTCACATGTTCTTTGTTGCGAAAGTAGCAAAATTCCCTTGTTTTAGTATGCTAATTTTATAACTAAGTAGGTACATAAGGTTTTATTTTAGTCTTATAGTAGGTATAGGTTAAAAGATAACAACATAATTTAAAGTAAAATGTTGTCTAGAGTAGAAAATTACAGGTGTGTATCAATACAAACCAGTAATTATAAAGTGATCATGAAGTATAGTACATAAATTAGGCTTAATTGTTACACAGATTAGGACACGATATGTTATCTTTTAGTATACTATATGTAAATGAAGTACATGTTATGTGCTTAGTATTACTTTATTTTAAAGCGATTATATTTGTCGAATTCCTCCTTACTTATGCATTTTAACGTTATCGAAAACAATAAAACAAAATTTCAAAATAAATATAAGTACCGACTTTTAAATAGTCCACTGCTGAACGTAGACGACGATTGTAATTAATATGAGAATGTTCAAAATTGTATTATGAAGTTAATTTTTTAATATACTCGTATGTTTTGGTAATTGAACGTTTTTAAAACACGCCTTTTCACCACCAAATTACAAAAACACATTTTTCCTACATTGCCCTTTCACAATAAAAAGAGGCACAATAAGCAAACTAAAAATTCCGCTTAGAGCTTACAAGCCCAGGTCTAAATGAGTTCCGTAAAGTCAGCAAGTCAAGGACACTAGTCTCGTTGTCCGCCATAGTGTTAAGGCCGGACCACATTTGAATAGCGTTGCGCGGCTGCAGTCTAAATATTTTTTTTAGTTATTTTGTTTGGTGGACGTGGTCAATCAGAGTAAGTCGGAAGATAGTTGTTGACCAATTGGTATCCGTGCAACGAAAAATAACACGTTTGGCATAACGTTGGATCTACTAGGCCCTTTGGGTCAACGAAATTGTAATAATTGCAAGCCCAAGATTATAGCCCGGCAATCTCGTACGCGACCGTCCCGCGGGGTGACAGGCGGTGGCGGGGACGAGGTACCCAGGATGTCAGCGGGTAGCGGGTGGTGAAGCGGGGATGGGAAACACGTGCATCTACGGCAGTCTCGGTCGGCTACCTCGTCCCCTCCACCGTCTGTCACCCCGCGGGACGGTCGCGCACGAGATTCCCGGGCTATAGCACAAAACTGAATGGGTGTCGTTCAATACATTCTTATAATAAGTGATTGCTTATGGTGTGTAGATGCGTGATTAGCAAACGCTGCCGTAAATTTTGCCGCCATAAAGTCAGAATAAGCAGTATTGCTTATTCTGACCTTGTCACTGAGTCATGCGGTATAGTTCCCACCAATAAAACTCGACGCGCAGCGCTGTGCAGCGTAGCGTCGCTCAAATAAAGTCCAACCTTAACTCACAAGGGTCATCTTCATTAAAAAGGGTCTGAAACTTTTCGTCGAAACAAACAGCGAAGTTTACAATGGGACTGCGCTGTGTATACTGACATTTTGTATTTTGACTCGTGTAATTGTGTTTACAGACGTCCTCCGGAATATGCGGTCGGCGGTCAGCAGCTGGAAAATACTTGCTAGCTTTGAAGTTACAGGTTTTGTGACAGCTCAGCTAATTTGGGGTGTTAATTTATGGTAAATATGTATAAAAAATTTACCACGCCCTTAACTATAGACCAGGGTCGATAATTTTTAAAACCAAAAAAAAAAATAGTAGGATGAAACCCATTAGAAAAGGAGGGGAATATTAAAAAAATAAAAAAAGGAAAAATAATTTACGGGCGATCTGAGGTCGGGAAGGGGATGGAGGTGAGTTTTTAAGGATAAAAAACGGTTTTTCTCGATTTCCGGCAAAACTAAAAGTCCTATCGAAAAAAGTCAAATTTGTAGGTAATAAAAAGATCTAAAACTTTTGTATATACACTTTTTTCACATAACCTCAAAATTTAAGTGAAAAATCCAAAAAACCAAGTTTTTGGTTTTTTATTTTTATCTTTTACAAATTTTTTTTTTTAACGAAACTGCTACGCGAGGCCAGGGCCTATTTGTATTTAAATTATATTTATCATTCATATATTTCGATGGGTACCTATATAAATGTCAATTCCTATTTTAACTTAATGAACCTTTTGTGTATTTTAATTTTATTGTTTTATATCTTTTTCCTGCGGCTTTGTCTCTTTTATATTTTGACTTTTGTGCTATCCCATAGGAATCTTATGTTTTATTTTAAAATTAGCTTATGTAACTTCATCACCTTTGAATTATATTAATGCCAAAAATCAAGTCAATTCTTTTTTGCTGCGTGAAAGAGTAAGAAACCAATAAACACACCTTAGGATTTATAACTAATATAAGATAGGTATATAACATTTTAAGTAAGGAGAAGGTAACTAGTAAATATTTAATTGATAAAATTGTAGGTCTCGGTTGATTCAACCTTCAACCGTTTACGCATTTTCAAATCTTTCTTGCGGTTCAAAAACTCTCACAGGCCTTGCTACTCAGGTTGATAATTAAATGTTAATTCTAAGGTTATTTTTTACTTCAGTGGTTAAAATAGTACTTTCATATTCTTATCATTATCACACAACTATTTTGAAGTTAAAGACAGTAACCTAACCTACACCTACGAAATGATAACGAAACAAAAATAATCGTTTTCATTTAAGAACCAGATACCGCAATATACAAACAGCACACCATTAACAATGGACCTCTTTCCCCTCTCGGGCTCAAAACCCTAAAACCCTAAAAATACGCGCACCACGCACCCAAAATTCCCACTACTCTAATACTCATTGTGTCGTTTACGTAACTCAACTTGGGGCTAGGGTTACCAGACAGACAATTTAAAAGTCCGGAGATAAATCTTATTGACAGAAGAAAGCTTAAGGGCAATTGTAATGTAATTAAAATAGATTAGTTTG
Source organism: Hypomecis punctinalis (assembly GCA_949316475.1). Classification (NCBI taxonomy): domain Eukaryota; kingdom Metazoa; phylum Arthropoda; class Insecta; order Lepidoptera; family Geometridae; genus Hypomecis; species Hypomecis punctinalis. The sequence goes on from OX438813.1 coordinate 19,286,556, forward strand.
ACCAAATGTTTCTTAAATTTAGTGTCACAAAAATTAAGTAACGATCGGCATGGTCTGAGTTTGGATGTGTGACTGCGACCAGCATTTATAACTGAGCGTAAAACGAACTGAGCCTGAACCAGTATTTTAAAGTCGGAAGGATTTTGATTGTGGTAGCATTTCATTGGGTAGCATGGATACTGTTTAAATGTCAGAAAGTGCCATTAGTCACATTTTATCTTGGAAAAATAAATGGTTCCTATGAGATAGACCAAAAGCTAGTGAGATATATCTGTCACAGTGAGATATATCTGTGATGTATATCTGTCACATTTTCACACTCCGATAAAATTACGTGTCATGTATCTATCCGTACAGGGCTAGCTACCTAGTAAGTACGGACTTAGTAGAATTCTATGATAAGCTAAAAACCCCAAAATCTCAGGACAAATCCTGACAATGGTGACCCTACTTGGAGCAACCCTTAACCCAAATATTTTCTAGCCCTCTCGGGCCCTCCTAACGTCGGAGGGAGGTGATTTATCCACTATTCAAGGTGTATTATGTGCTATCGAATAATCTGATACTGTGTGATGAAATTCATAGGTTTTTTCGTAGAAAATAAGATTCCCGTAATGGATATACGAGTGACTTGAAGTTTTTCTGTCGAAGTCGTTAGACGTTAATGGTAGGTTCTGTCAGAGAAAAATGAGATTGCTCATGTACTGAAATTGTGTTTTGTGGTGTAATTGAACGTAAATTAATATGTCAAAAATCTAGGTAAAAGCATTAGTCAATAATCAATTAGTTTTTTTTTAAACTTAAGTGCTCTGACTAGTCTCGAGACATAGTAAGAGTGGGAATATTTGAAATTATAGAACATTGAAAATGAAATACTAGAAAATCTTCTGTACTGTACCAGCCTTTTTAATGGAACTGTAGGACGTAGGCCTACCCATGAAAGGTGATTGGGCCTTTGGCGGATTCGCGGATTCACATATGCCATAGAATTTCTTCCTTGGTCATATACAGGTTGCCTCACGATGTTTTCCTTCTCTCGAAAAGCCAGTGGTGCGAAATCCCGTACGAGTACGAGTTCATTGGTACGGGACCGGGCTTGAACCCACGACCTCACCATTGCAAGGCGAGTTTAATTACAAATAGACCACCACGGATTTTTTTTTTAAATCTTCAAATATCGAAAATGTAGAGAAATTTTTGAGGGTACGGGATACTTTAGCACGATGATATTATAAGAGTCATTATTTAGGTTTTCGAAAATTGGGCTCAAGGACATCATGTGTTAAAAAGGCGACGTGCCTTGCGCCTACTTTAAAGGCGCGCGTCTCCTACCTAACTTCAGAGATCTCAAATATATTTGCACGTATTATAACTCAGTCACTTTGGAAAAAGTTCCTACTCTGACATTACAAAAAGACATTACATACAATCAAGCTTCAGCCCATAAACTCTGCCATTACGTACAAACAAGACGAATAACTTTAAATAGCCTATTGAAAACAAAACTACTAAAAACATAACACAGGTCAATAAAAAAATAATGTTGACAATATTGCCCTTCACGGTAATAACTCTATGGTACCATGGAGGTTTATAGACAAACTTTTATTGCTTTATGTTGAATTCAGCAATATGGTGATAGTTTGCTGGGTTATCGCCATAACGCGTAGAGTGGTGTTGTAAAATAAATGTACTAGCTACTTGTTAGTCATGTATGTACAATATACTAGCATAAAGTGATAACTTCATACTCTGTCATTTCGTAAAATTTTGGGCACCCTCAGAGCAAATAAAAAAATTAAGAGATAACGTCGTTGAACAATCAAGTGAAGCCGGTATTTTGGTTTATACCCAGTGTTACTACCAATAATATATGTGTGAGTACGTCGCTGTTGCGCCACCATAGTTCGACTGACAAGCCAAGGCGTAGTTTCCTTGTACGTTGATGTGTGTGTAATTGTCTGTACACGGCGAGGCGTAGTTTTGGTCGGCCTCACTTGTTTGTTCACAACATTCTGTCTTTATTTTTTTATTTGGTCTTCGTCACCCCAAAAACTTACTGCTCAAAACAACGCAACAAATAATTTATTCTAATGTATATGTAATCTGTATTCTGCGAAGTATGTTTTCCAAGGAAGCTTTTCTAGACCGTAGATTATAATAAATTTATTATTTATTGTAATTGTTATCTTACGAGCTCAAATTCGTTGTATTTTTTATAATATCTAAAGACGGAGAACCTTCTCGTCACAACGAATGAAACGCGTCCAAACTCGATATATTGCCATCGTTTCATTATAAAGTTCCAATGGCCACCTTCCAGCTATGTCATCATTTCAGTTCAATATACTTAATAATAAATAATTAAATTTTTACGCAATATGTATAGGAGTAAAAAAAATCAAATCAATCCAAAACCGGGAAGCGGGTCAATTTTAACTTGCAAAATTTGATTTCAGACAGATAGAAAACTGCACGAGTGAAACTAAATAAAACCTTGCAAGAGTATTTTCATTATTGAATTCACAGTGTAATACATTCTATCAAAAACAAAATCAAAGACGTAAACTAGTCATATACTTGATACAAACAAATCAAGAGTTAATACATCCTAAAACCCAAATCTCCATCGTCCGTAGCAGCATCGTAGCTCCGTAGCTCATTAGCTACAACTCGTAGACAATCTCGTAGCACTTCGTAGCCTGACGTCACGAGTAACTACGTCCATAATCTTGGGAACTAATAAAAAAACTGGTCACTCCATGTGGGTGTATAATAAAGTTGCGTGCTATATTGGACAATATCAAGCGTTCCATTGAGTTAATACGAGTAGATGTGTGGTAGAGTTGGTATATCTAATATTGCTTAATTTTATTAATTTTCTCATGTGTTTTATAATTAAAACCACAACAATTATAGATAAATAAATTTGTAAATAAGATCTTTTCAATGATCATCGTGTTGCCTGTATTATCAAGATATCAAGTTTCAAGTAAATTTTAAAATCAACTTACTTGTGACACTTTTTATTAGTACATGGCTTTAAATAAACATTTACAGCTTTTATACCTATTTTTATACCTAAGATACTGGTTAGAGAGAATTTAATATATAGAATAACCTTTTATAAACACAAAACATTTCTTGGCTTCACTAATAATAACAAGATTATTTTTTGCAAATATTAGCATGACCGACTTCACCCGTGAACAGAATTCGCGAATATTTTCAACGGATTGATTTTGACAGCATTTTTCACATTATTGTTGATTTATCAAAAATAGCTCGGCAGATTTCGATAAAATTCAAATAGGACCTATTTCAAAGTATATTCTTTCTAATTAAAAAAAAAATTGAAATCGGACTACAACGAAAAAAGTTATGCGTGGTTATACATTAAAAAAAAATATTCGCGTCAAATTGTATACCTCCTCCGGTGGTTCGTCGGTCAAAAACGTTATACTGTATCTGTATCAGTCTTTTTTAATAGTCTATAGCAGGACATAGACCTACCCACAAAGGGTGTTTGGGCCATATCCACCACGCAGGCCTAGTGCGGGTTGGTGGATTCACATACGCCATCGAATTTCTTCTACTGACATATGCAGGTTGCCTCACGATGTTTTCCTTCACCGAAAAGCCAGCGGTGTTAAATTCCGTACATAAATTCCAAAGAACTCATTGGTACGGGACCTAGATTTGAACCCATGACCTCACGATTGTAAGGCGGGTGTCACAACCGATACACCACCACGGCTTCTAAAAAAAAACATTTTAATTCAAAGTAAAAAATACAATGAAAGTGTAAGAGTAAATAGCAAAACATGCAGTACAATGACCAAGGGATCGCATTTAAGAAAATGTCCAAAATTTCTATACCCCGGCAGCAAAATGGCAAAAACAAGTGTAGTTAGGTGCCTCCCTCGAGATCGTACTTCGGAACAGTATCTCTGGAGGAACTTTTAATTCAGTTACGTACTATTATCTGTTCGGGCCAAATTCTACTCTTTGTTATCATACTTTGTGTTATGAAAGAGGTTTCTAGGGCTGAGTGTGTTCAGGCTGTTTTATGATATAACCGGTCTTAGAAGTTTATTTCAGAAAACTTTGTAGTATAAATATTTTTCGCAAAAAATAGCATGACCGACTTCACCCATGTACAGAATCAAATAATATAAAACAAAGTGGCTTTCCGCTGTCTGTCCCCATGTATGCTTATATCTTTAAAACTACGCAACGGATTTTGATGCAGTTGGTTTTAATAGATAGAGTAATTCAAGAAAAATGTTTATATGTATAATACACCTGTGCGAAGCCGGGGCGCATCGCTAGAACGCAAATATTATGCACGAATCGATATAGCATTTTTCACATTATTGATGATTTATCAAAAATGGCTTAGCTGATATCGATAAAATTTAAATGGGACCAATTTCGAAGTATATTCTTTTCAATAAAAAAATTATTATTGAAATCGGGCTAGTTTGGAAAAAGTTATGCGTGGTTATACATAAAAAAAATATAAACGCGTCAAATTGTATACCTCCTCCGGTGGTTTGTCGGTCAAAAATAGTAGGTATTACGAAGTGCAAATCGATACCTATACCAGGATCTGGAAGGAAGTCTTTCATTTAATCCGTATCTTTTTTTTTATTGGAAAATTACAAACCACAGACTGGGGGGTCTGTGCCTTTTATTAGCTAAAAATCCGTATCTTAGTGCGTTCCAGTATTCTGTATATTTTTATAGTACTAGGTTTTGCCCGCTGTTTTACCCGCGTGATATTTTAGTTTTAGATATTTTAGTATTAGATATTACATATTTTAGTATTATCTTAATGGGTACGTGTTTTCGAGAACAAAAAGTAACCCATGAAACTTTCCAACCTATGAACAATATTATGCATGCCAAAAATCAAGTCTACTTATTCGTTGCTCTGTTGCTGTATGAAAGAATTATAGACCAAAGAACACATTTTTAGTTGAATAGGTACTTGAAATTTAGTGATGACTAATGTGAAGTAACATTCCATACTGTGAATCTGAGGATGAGTGATATTTAAATATTAACACAAGCGTGGTTCACCTACCCGCATTGGATCAGTGTGGTGGATACGACCATATCAATTTTATTGTGTAGACTTATATTTAGCAATAGACTTAAAAGGCATCTTTAACCGCGGCTCAGGTGGTGCAATTGTAGGCCTCGATTGCTTAAAATCTCTTTCATGGGTTCCAAAAACTTCAAGGCGGCTTCAAAACTCTTTTACACCAGAGCTAGTCAGTCAATATTTTCTCAAAGATGCCTGATCTTTGAGAAAATATTTACAGAGCCACAGTACCTAAGTGAAAGTAGTGAAAAAATATCCGAGCGCTGTCATACATACCGACTTATATATTTAAATTTAATAATTCACAATGACCCGTTTTCTCGAATCTTGACGATATATCACCTAATTAGTGCTTGTACCTGAGCATTTTAACATCGCACGGCGTTGTAATCGGCTCGCAACTGCCTTACGACTAACTAACTAAAAAGCCTAGCTAGCTTGGGCAGGGTTTTACCTCGGACACTTTTTTTGCACCATTATTGTTACTCTATAGATATTTTCTCGAAGGCTAGCACATATAAAACTCTGTAATATCCAGCTATATTCTTCCTCGCAACAATATTTCAGCGAGTTAGAGAAACTAGCGTTGTTCAAATGTTTTGTTCCACCGTCACAGCTGACACAGTTCTTGGAACTTCCAGCCGGGAACTTTATTGTAAATAGGTTTACGTGGCGCAAATGGATATACGGAGAAGAAGGGTTTTATCGTTGTTAATGTACTGTGTAAAATATTATAAAATTTATTTCATAATGTTGGGGAAACTGTACTTACTTAGGAGAACATACTGACGTCAATGTGACCTTTAATTATGTTTCGCAAAAGTGGTAAAACCGCCTTTCATCGTAAACAAAATTTGAAAATTTCGCTCGAATTGTTTACATTATCGTTTATTTTTCAGCCTATTTCTGTAAAATTTAAATGGGACCACCTCGGGAGTATACAAAACATTTTTTTTGATTCGTATCACAATTGGCGAAATTATCAATGAACATACACAAAAAAAATACATATAGACGAACATAGAAACTCCTCTCTTTGGAAGTCGGTTAAACAGTAAGCTTGCATAGGCCCGTTGGCTAGCTCTAGACTCTAGAGCTGGAGTGTCAATGTTTTTATGGCTTGAAGGCCTCATACCTAAACGGTTACGACGACCGGGATCAACAATTTAACATGTCATGCGAACCACGGTAACGCTCAGTAATGAAATGCCACTCACGGTCACCTCTCCTGATCCGACCAAGCCGTACGTAGCTTAATCGTTGATATACACCTAGTCAAACTACGATACGAGCACTACGTAAATGTGACTTACGTGGAGTCACCATACAAGTGATGAAAACCGGATACTAGAAGACACTCTTGTAGTTAATTTTATAATAATTTAGAGTATAAAGACTTAAAATATTTAAAAAGAGTGCGTATTTGCCTAACAAATATTTTGGTTCCAAAAATCGAAAATGGTCAAAGTGAAGATACCTAGAGTCACACCCATGGCGATAACTATGTGAATTTCTAATTTTATACTAAATAATTTGTTCTATAAAGGACACGTCCACAAAATGTATGGAGCATGCGTTATTTCACGAGAAAGTACATCTTTTTCTGAGTCTATTACATCCGTTTGTAATAAAAAAAGAGACCTCAGATTTTGTAAAATATTGAATTTTGAATTTAATATTGAATTTCTTAGGATAAAAAAATACCTGTATATTCGACAGAATAAGTAGATTATTTCTGGTAACTCCGATTAAGCAACTACCTAAACTATCTAAAATAAAAGCATTTTTATCAATTAGACCCAATTTTAAATGATTTTATTGAAATATTGCTCTTACTGGATGCACCAACTTTTTATAAATTCTATAATTTTAGTAAAATATGACAAAATCAGGTAATAATGTAAGTAAAAGAACGATATAAGCACATTGATATAGCTTAAACAAAAAAAAGTGAGCTGTATTTCCATATTCCATAGAATTTATTTTTATCATTGAAAAAAAATGGATGGATGAATAAATATAGGTAAATTAAATTTATAATTAATTATTTTCTCTGCACAGAAACGTGGTCTCTCACTATGGGCCTTATTAATAAGCTCCAAGTAGCCCAACGAGCCATGGAGAGAGCTATGCACGGAGTTTCTCTGCGAGATCGATCAGGAATGAGGAGATCCGTAGAAGAACCAAGATTACCGACATAGCCCAGCGGATTGGCAAGTTGAAGTGGCTCATGAGGGCACATAGCGCGGAGAACTGATGACCGATGGGGTCGAAAAGTTCTCGAGTGGAGACCACGTACCGGCAAGCGCAGTGTAGGTCGTCCACCCACAAGGTGGACGGATGACCTTATTAGGACCGCAGGATTGCGCTGGATGCAAGCCGCTATCAACCGGTCTTATTGGAAATCATTAGGAGAGGCCTATGTCCAGTGGACGTCTTATGGCTGAAATGATGAATGATTATGGTAATGATTTTCTCTGAATAATATAACAATATTTGTGGACGTCTCCTTTGACTGGACACATCGTCCTTCAACCCGGAATACAGTAATGCCTTCACACTCATGACAGTTATATAACTAGTAAAAGTATGGCATACGGTGTACCAACAAATTAAAAGGAAATACTCCAGGATGTAATTGTGGTTGACATAATGACCAACTTTCACCTTGGCACCAAAGACCAAATTGCAAAAACATCAGCTATTTCGTACAAAATGTTCTTCCAACTTTAGCAAAATGCATGAAACAATTGATTCACAGTTGGATATGCATTTTCACCAAGGAACACCCTGTTTATTTCCAAAAACGTAATGAAATCATAACGCGTCAAAAAATAACTAAATTCACAAATCTATTATATCAACCTCCTCCTGCTACATGTGTTGACACACTAGCGTTGTCCCATCTTCCTTGCACAACAGAGAAGGCTGGTGCTGCAGCAGCTAAAGCTGAAAACCTCAAACGGCACAAATATGAGTCGTTGGACAGAATGTACCATTTTGTGCCGTTTGGGGTTGAAACTTAAGGTTCGTGGGGGCCGGACGCTCACCTTTTATATAAGGATCTGGCTAGGCAACTGGTAGAGGTGACATGTGACCAGAATGCTGGCATCTACCTATATTTTGGTCAAAAAATAAGTATATCAATTCAACGAGGCAACGCCGCCAGCATTCTGGCCACGTTACCCTCTGCCCCGGGTCTTTTAGATTAGTTTTATTTTAGTAATATAAGTTTTAGTATTTAGTATTAGTTTTTTATTTTAAGTAGGTTAATTTTAATAGTTAGTTTTTTAAGTTTGGTCAAAATAAACCTCCTGCCAGAAAAGACATATACAAAAGAGAAATATTTATAATATGTGTATATCAATTTATAGTCATGTGCCAAATGAAATTAAAATGTTGGACAGGATTCAATTTAAGAAAACTTTGACTGGCTATTAAAAAACTGTTTTTATAGTGTTAATTAAGGAATATTATGATCTAACCAAGCAATAAGATTTATTATATTTATGAACTAATTATTATTATATACTACGGGACTAATCGCGCACTAAAATTACGAAATAAATAAATACCTCCTGTGCAATATGCAACTCGGCCGAAACGTCGGGATGAGGAGGTATTTATTTATCTCGTAATTTTAGTGCGCGATTAGTCACGTAGTATATAATAATAATGTGTTCAAATCGCGAAAGTTTAAAAACAACATTTATGAACTAATATTTGCACGTCTTCTTGCAGACTGAATGCTATGTAAATACATATAAGACCAACCATCCATATAACTTATATTGTACATGTGTTCTAAGCAAATAAACGATTTGATTGATTGATTGGTCCCATAGAAAAAGATGGTCATATTGACGAGCACAACTACGTGATAAAACTACGTTGCAAATGAATTCACAGTGACCTCGTAGACAAATTAAATGTCGTACAAAGTAAGCTTAGGAGTAATTTACGTATTATTTGTGAAAGTATTTAGGTATATGGGCGAAGTATACAAGCCTACATCATCATACATTTTCTCCAAGGTCTAAGATAAAAGCGCCCTCTGCCTGCGGTATGGCCTTGTTTCTGGGTGGTTGGTTACAGGTAGTGGTTGTCCCTTCCCGCAGCGATTGGAGTAAACACGTCGACCAAACTTTACAAGTTATAAGCTAAATTAATCACGGCATTGATTATAAATGAGGGTTCGGCCATTTTGTGTAGGGACGCTTATCTTGAGGGTTTTTGCGATTTGCTTTCCAAATCAAACTCAAACTCAAATCATTTATTGCAACTTATATTATGGAATTTACATGCGGTTCTTAATAAACATATTTTGTATAATTATACATATGAGCCTATTAGGGTATGGCAATTTTATTATTTGTATTGGAACGATTTATTACTATGTTTACTAGATTATCGTTAAAAAATCGTCTCATGTATAATTAATAATAAAATAGCTAAATAAAATAGGTTTTATTTCTGTAACCAATAATTTCTTAAATTACTGTAGATTGGAGCATTCTATTAGGTATAAAAATACCTGTGTCAGAAGACCCCGCTCTTCGATATCCATACTATGGTAACATCTTGGTTATATTTAACAATTTTTACAACATGCATTTTAAAATTTACAAATTAACTCTAAACTTGCAAAATTTCCAAAAATATTTCATTAATACATATTCATAATTAGGATATTAATTATGCATTTGGATAATAGAATAATTTTTAGTTGTTTTATAAAATGAATAAATAAATATAACTTTATTGTACACAGAAACTACACAATATACAAAATGCTGTACAATGGCGGCCTTATCGCCTTTGGCGATTTCTACCAGGCAACCTTTGGATGGACTACAGTTATAAAACAACACAAAATCAGTGTTTAAAACATTCCTTTTCGATATCTCTTAGATTATTTGGCTGTTTACTAAATATTTTTATAGCCATAGAATATGGGCTGGAACTATGCATTGCTAAGTTGGACTTGGGCCTTATAATGTAGGTAAAATATTGAAATAATAATAATAATAATGCCTTATAGTCAGGCAATTTTCCAGAGTGATAATTTTTTAAGTGTGTAAGTATATTTATAGGTACGTTAGAAGCTGATTCTTGCCTACAAAAATAAGAGTCGTAATAATTTAACCAACCAGACACCGCAAGATAAAACTATCTTAAAATTTAAAAAACTTAAACCACCCAACCGTAGATTCCGAACAATAAAAAACGCAATAAAATGCTGACGATAATATAATATATATAAATACATGCGTATTTTAATACGCAGACATACTAAATACAATTGCAAAATATCTCGCACAAAAACTACATCCACAAAGAGCTTAGTTCAATACAGTAGATGCGTAATTGAAATGAGCTTTGATCTCGGTAAATCGTCAGTTAAGCCCGCTTTGGTTAAGCCGGCTCTGGTAAAGCAGGCCCCGTTAAAGCAAGCGCGGTGGAAGCAGACGCGCTTAATTGGATTCTATTGACATCTGTTAATCGTACATTGGGGGTTAACCGAGGTTACATCGGCGGATTAAATTTTGGTGTTTTCGAAAATAGGTATTAGCGCAAAAACAAAATGAAATACAAAATACAAGAAAAAAAACTGAGAGAATTATGACAATTGCGCTGGGGTCATTAAATATTAATTTATAAAAGTAGCTATGATATAGCAACGGCCAATCGAGATCCTGATTCTGTATAATATTCTAAATTACGTTACATACTAAGTTATGAGATTTTTGCGAAATTATTAACATACAGTTGGTAGATTTATTAAAATCAGAAACGTATATTGCGAAAAACGTATAACGCAGTACCAAAAGAACGCAGCGTAGCTTCAAAATGGAAACTGAAAATCACGTTTGTGAAACTTAACTATTTTCGTTTTGGGAACCCTAAAGCTTATGATCAAAAAATAGGTGTATCTAATAGTTATAGATGGACCATAAATAGGTGAGATATACTTACTAAATAATTATTTTTCGCAAAATATCGCAACAACGACTTTCACAGTATACAGATATTTGCATTTTGAAGTTCGCACGAATCCATGTGATATCCATTTACATTATTGATGATTTATCAAAATGACTCAGCCGATTTCAATGAAAGGTGACGTCCACAAGTGGTATATTATTCAGAGAAAAATCGAACCAAGATGATATATATGTTACAGTCAAAGTGATTAGTCCGTTATTATGTATAATAACTAGTTATTATGCATAATAACTTTAGTGAATTTAGTAAATGTGATAAATTAATTACATTAACTAGTTATTATTCATAATAACCAATCAGGGATAGTGAAAGTAATAACTTTTCAAAATGGCAACTTTTTAGTAGCAGAATGGTTTAGTTAGCGTAATTTTTTTTTAAATTCAAAATAATTTATTGTCACAAGATACAAATTACACAACTTCTACATTTATACACTATTCCCCAAACTGGGTACAACAAAGCACCCGTATCTTGTTAATATTCATTTAGTTGTTTATTGTTTACCAATTGTTTTATCAACTAAGATCACGTTTTGTAAGTATTTTTTTAGAAAGCGATTCGTTTTTGGCACTTCGCCGGTCGCTGCCGCGGCACGTATACATCATATATTATACATCATTTGAAAGCTTGATATACGGGCTTCTCAAAAATATTTAGTTTTGAATTTTTTATCCCTCCATTTTTTCATTGTTAAAAATAAATTTTATAAAAAATATTAATACAGCTTTATATTTTTTTCTAGTTTAGCAATAATAAAGTGCTTCTATCGTTATTTTACTTGCATTCGTAGCTGATTCTTGCAGTTTATAGGTACAATGTGACAAAATAACACTTAAAAACAGTGTCTTATTGGTAAAAATGCTTCCATTTAACAATAATGAAGGTTATTTAACCAGGGTTGCAAGGGATAAACTACCTATTGAGCCAAATATATTAATTTATCCTAATCTTTCTCGAAATGTAACGAGTGTTGTGGATAGAATTTTTGATTATTATTATAGCAGCCTCCATACGTTTTGTGGACACGTCCTTTACATGGGACTACTTCAGTATACCTTTTCAAATTAAAAAAAACAACATACACAAAAAACATTGACACATAAATAGGTCCTCCTCCTCTTTTTTAAAAATAATTGCTACAGATCACAAAGAAGCTGAAGTTCAAATGTAAATACAAACTACTAAACCCAGCTCTTTAAAATAACTCTACTATTACAATCATAAATTAAAAGCACACAAAATGAGGACTGTTATAATAATGTCACAAATGTTTTTATTTCATATCACATTACCAAAGATTACACACTTTCATAGGCATTTCGAGTCTCAAAAAGCTGTCTAGTTCAGAAAATACGATAGGATTCTGGATGGATAAATTATTATCGTATTGTCTTAGCTATAAATCACGGAAACAAAATACAGAACAAGGAGAAATAAAACAGGAACTTGTACTGCAGTGCTGTAGGTTATATCAATAATAATTAGTGAAACCTTGAGGTACTTTTTAGTCTATGGTGAAACTAACATTTATTAATATGTTTTCACTGCCTGGACTTCCACAAGTAGTACCTATGCACCCCTAAAAATAATAAGTAGGTATAATTATGATCAGTTGGAAAGTGGAAACGGCTTGTATCCATCGTGTTTTTATGGTTGTGTGGTCACATAGTCGCTGAAAGTCTTAGGAGTACGTTACTTATGGCATCTACGTGGCGATAATGCTAAATGATTGAAAATTACTACACAGGTTTTGCTACTAAATTTTGACTAACACAAGACAGTGATACACAAAGTAATTAAATACTTACTGGGATTTTATGAATAATGTATATCGATTGACCAAAAAGTTATGCAGAATAGTAAGAATATGTGAGAAAAATCTAGTTGTCATAATATTTTCATCCCGATACCCATAGAGCTATTACAACCAGAGGGATAATTCGATCGAGAAAATCCGAAGGGATGCATTTATATATGATATAACATGAGTTAGAAAGAGACATGACAAATATTTCGATTTGATGATTGTGATCAGATTTTTAGATAAGGAACTTCAAATCCCAATACTTATTTGACAGTTTTGACGGCTGCTTAGAAGATTTTCTATGAATTTTTGTCATAGAGTTATTACAACTAGAGAGATGGCGCTGTTATCGCTTGAGGCAATTCTCAACCACAAAGATGTATGGAAAATCTTGCCCATGGCTGTCAAAAGTGTCAAATATGAATTGAACTTTGACACTACTAAAAAAGAAAAATCACGGTAACTAGCTTTTTTTTTTCTTTTTTTTTATTTCGAATAGGTTCGCGTTTGTCTACACACTGCCTGATGTTAAGCAGATGTGCGGTCTAGGGTGTAGCACGCTTACCTAGAAGATACCTATACTCTAGTATAGCTACTCAATCGAGATGATTTTCATGTCTCTTTGTAACTCATGTCATATTAAATCATTGCATCTCATTCTTTCTTTTCTCGATCGACCACATTATCCCTCTGGTATCTTTGTGATTTTTGTAGTTGAGGACGGCCTCAAGCGACAACAGCGCTATCTTTCAAAATGTAGTAACTCTGTGACATACATATACATTTCACCAAGACGTCACAAAAAAATATTAGTATCCAAGTCCAACCACACCTCGCTACCAATACGAACCTAATATGCCGCCTATAACTTTTCGTACACCATAAATCTTGTTCCAAACGACGCGGCCTACATCTACCTACATAAACACGAGGAAATAACATAAACTTTACGCTGTTTTATAAACAGGCTCTTTGCAACACCAGAAAAGGCCAGGAAAGGTTTTTTATATTACAGTCAGCTGCCGCGTAAAGATAAAGCTGAGCAGTCAGAGGTGTAGGAATGTTTACTGCTATTATCATCATCTCAGCTATAAGAGCTTTTGCTTGATATATAATTTTATTGTATATACCCCAACTGCCAAGAACGGGTATTGGTTTTCGCGCATATTTTGTACAAGTTTTAACCCGCGGCTTCGCCCGCATGATATTTTGATTTTTGACGCAATATCATTATAATTTATAGCCTATGTGTTATTCTGATATATAAGCTATATAATTGCAAAGTTTTATCTTAAACCGTTCAGTAGTTTTTGCGTGAAAGAGTAACAAACATCCATCCATCCATCCATCCTCACAAACTTTCGCGTTTATAATATTAGTAGGATGTTTATTTGTCAATTTCTTTAAGATTCCAACATTTAAAGAACCTATAAGAAAATTCGTTTCATATAGTTTTCGCAAAAAACAGTATGACCGACTTCAACGGTATACAGAATTCGCGAAGTACGCACGGAATATAGCAATATATTTATATAGCAATTTCAGATTATTGTTGATTTAAAATGGCTCAACCAATTTCGATAAAATTTAAATGGGACCAATGTAGAAGTACACTCTTTCGAATAAAAAAATGTTGAAATCGGACAACTACGTAAAAAGTTATGCGTTACACTTAAAAAAGTATAGGTACGCGTCGAATTGAGTACCTCCTTCATTTCGTCGGTTGAAAATCCAATTGTCCTTAAATAGAAATATGAAAACCAATAAAAACAAATGGTGGCTTTTTGATCCCTAATTGAGAGTAGTTCAAAATTTATTTTTGTCCAAACCTAATAATTACAATCTTTATGTTTCGGTCTTTTAGTATGTTGTTTGTTTGTAGGTTTTTTGCGGTTGGGTATTTTTGTAGTGTTATAGATATTCTTGTAACAGAGATTGAATGACGTAATTGTAATGTAATGTAAAAGGCATACCGGTATAAAATGACGATACCGCTTCCTGTTATCGGTAGAGCGATATCATTTAAGGATTATGGTTACGGAAACAATAAGTACATACCGATATAGGCCTACCCGCGAAGAGTGATTGGGCCATATCCACCACGCTGGCCCAGTGCGGGTTGGTTGATTCACATACGCCATCGAATTTCTTCTACGGATATATGAAGGTTGCTTCACGATGTTTTCCTTCACCGTAAAGCCAGTGGTGTGAAACACACGGTTATAAACGGTTACTTCGAATATATTACCGATGATTCTCTAGAATATTTGTTATTTACTCGTCATTACAATGCAAACTTTCACTGTGGGACCAAAATTAGACTTTACCAAAAAAAAATGTTCTATGCTTACTTCCATACCAAAGTATGGAAGTGGTATAGAACATTTTTTTTTTCAACATTTTTTCGCCTTCGCCAAATCCCAACAAAATGTGAGCAACGGTTGAATTTTTTTCCCAACTTTACAGTTGACCCAATAGTAAAAATTAGTCAAAGCTACAAGCACAGCACATTCTAAAATATTGCTGATGAAATCGCATTGCCCGCGTAGAAGCTACAGGTAAACGCACAAATAATAATAATATATACACATAATTTTGCTTAAAACATACAACGTTAGTACCTAATAATTTCTTATCAACTTTATTTTAGTAACTACATCATAATAAAGCGATCTAACATTTTGCTACAAGAAACTTACGCGGCTCATCACCCAGTCCCGTAAAAAAGTAATTTCCTTATCCAGTGGCGTCCACAGATAAAACCGGCACACTTCTGGCAATCTCAGTCACGTCTCAAAGGGATCATAATAAATAGTACGCCGACGTCAAAATTAGGTTTTATTTGATTCCCCGCACGTTGTGACACCTCATACACGAGTTGACGCCAGCGAGTAATTGCACGAGATTTTTTCTCTATTTCTCGGACTTGTTTGAGGCGTGTGATTTTGCTTTGCTGGAAATTCGCTTCAGATGTTGCAGTTACTAGATGTCTGACACTAGGATTGGAAGCGAAATGTACGGTTTAATTCTTTGAGTTGGTTAAGCTATTGTTACAGTTCATCATTTAACTAAAAATGTGAACGAGATCATACATAAAAGAGGCAATTTTATTTTTATTTGAACAAATACGTAAGTGTCCAACCAGGAGTATTTTACGTCATGTTCTTAAAAGATGATAACTAGTACCTACTACTTACCTAGTGCGCTGTAGTCGATGTCAAAATTAGGTTTCATTTGATTCCCCGCACGTTGTGACACCTCATACGCAAGTTGACACCGGGTAATTGCACGAGATTTTTTTCTCTTTTCTAAGATCTCTGTTTATTGCTTTGCTGCAAAGTTGCTTTGCTATAGTTGTTGCTGTTACGGTCATAATAAATTTCGAAAACATTTTGCGATGATTGACATATGCAATGGAAGCTTTTTATTGAACGAAATGTTTATTTGAGTTAAGTACCTAAGCTACATTTAAGATTACAGATGAATCGTTTCACTCAAATATTTAATAGGTATGTTGAAAGAAATGAAAGCAAGTTTTTGACTTTATATATGCCAAGAGTATCCTATGTAATGTCTCAAAGTCTCAAAGGTATAATAAATAGTACACCGACGTCAAAATCAGGTTTTATTCAACTTACTTCTTTGGTTTTATTTGATTCCCCGCTCGTTGTGACACCTCATACGCGAGTTGACGCCGGCAAGTAATTGCACGAGATTTTTTTCTCTTTTTCTGGGACTTGTTAGAGGCGTGTGATATTGTTTTGCTGGAAATATGCTTCAGTTGTTGCAGTTACGGTCATAAAAATACCAAAAATTTTAGGATGGCTGACACTATGATTAGAAGCACTCAAATGGACAGTTTAATTCTTTGAGTCGGTTAAACTATTGTTATAGCAAATGTTAAAGAATCTTACACACAAAAAAATCAATTATATTTTCATTTAACAAATATAGGTAAGTACCTAATCAGAAGTATTTTACGTTATGTCTTAAAAACATTATATTAACAAGTACCTATTAGGGTGGAGTGAAAAACACATTTTTTTCAATTTTAAAACTCCTGTATTTCAATCAATAATCTTTATGTTTAGGAGTATTTAATTTTGAGCAAAATTTAAGCTTTCTAATTTAATATCCTAAGGTAGCGCGTTGCACTTGAAGATTGAAATAATGTAGTTTAGGGCACATTCCCAGAACCAAATTACTGGTAACATTATCACATAATTCACATTATATTATTATACTCATAAAATATGTAAGTATATAAAACAAAGATTGAATGCTTATAATTTTTATTTTTAATTAATTAAGTGAGAATTTACTAAACCTTAATTTTAACAGACTTAAGAAAATTGTATGCTGTATGACAAGATGTGCTTTCGATGCTTATATCCTAAATTCAGTGAAAACATTATCTTCTATTTGGTCTAAAAATACATATAAACCTCTGCTACAAAACTTCTGAATATGTTTATATATTCCAAATAGTTACATTTTTTTCAAACTGTAGGTTCAATATTAACTTAGAAAGCTTAAATTTTGCACAAATACTCCTAAACATATAAGTCACTGATTGGAAATACAGAAGTTTTAAAATTAAAAAAAAATGATTTTCGATCCACCCTAGTACCTAAAGGCTGAATCATATAAGTCGGCGCATGTGAAGTTAGCTATTAATTTCGCAATATCCAATCAACGCGCAGTTTTATGTAGGTAAACTTCAGACAGGATTGGATATGAATATTGCGTAGCTGATGATTTGCTGAGAGATACCGTATTTGATATATATATTTTTGAAGTTGTTCTATAATCGCTATTACAATGAGGCGTTTTCCAAAAAAAAAAAAATAGTTTCACAAAACTTACTAGATGGCGTAATAGTCATATAAATTGATCTGTCATTATCAACTGGAATAGGGTGTGAGAGAGAACCCTATATTAAAGTATCCAATAGGTACTTTACTGAGGTATGACTTGGACTACGTTTGGATTTGACCGCGACTTTATTGGACTATGACGTGACTATTTTGATAAAATATTACTAAAACTTATTCAATCTTAATACTTGATATTGGCAAATGCACAACAATGCGACGCCAAAACATAAAAAGAAGAAAAAGATATCTTGACAATGAAAGTACGATTTCCATAGTCAAAGGATCGACGACTTCAAACTATTGTCGCCATCTATTGGATACTTTTATCACTATTTTTTTTTAGAAAACGCCTCATTATTCTTAACACTTAATTATATATTTTTTTAAAGATAATTATCATTATGTATGTGTATGTGTGAATATCATTACTAATCATAATTACATAAAACAATACTAGCCGAAATTTTAATATAAAATAAAAATAGTGTAAGTGATTCTAAAAACATTCTATTTGAATATTATATTGACTTGAAATCATATTTATGTATAATCAAGCCCTTATTTAGTGTTTCAACTAAAATGCCTAAACTCTATCTAGATACTAAAATAATTTTATTTTACATTTTATTTTTAAAACGCTCCAGACAGGTGGTTCAGATATTAGATCGCTTTGTGTACTTTTAGGCTTCTACACATATAAGCGGGCCGGCATCGACCATAATCACCAATGCCGGGCAATAAAATCATATTTGGGCTGTTTGGAATTGAGACATTGGGTACTTGGAGGCTGGGAGCTCATCTTGTTTTCAAAAGTCTTTCTGAGCGACCTCAACGTATAAGCATTACCATTAAGCGAGGCAATGCCACCAGCATGCTGGGCACGCTGCCAACTGGCAGTGGGTTTGAGCATTTGGATTATCTTTAGACCTGCAAGGGTCTGTAGATGATCCAATTATTTTACTTTTGATGTAGTTTAGCTTATGTTAGTAGTTTTGTGTTTTTTATAGTTAATAAAGGCACTTAACATATTAAAAATAAAATCAAATATGTTTAGATCAATGTTCGGGAAAAAAGCCGTTGTATTTGGTAATGGGCAGCCAATCGATCAGCACGTTCAGAAAAGCCAGGCGGTAAAACGGTATGTAGGTACACGAATCATTGACTTGGATTTTTTTTCCGGAATACTGCGACGCGGGAAGAGACGCGTGAAAGCAGAATGGAAACCGAACTATGCCGATTGGACCCGAAAACACTACCCAATCGGTAGATCAGTACAAGCAGAGTGAAACGAAACGTTCAGAAAAGCCAGGCGGTAAAACCCAACGTTTGGTAGGTACACGAATCATCGACTTGGTTTTTTTTGGGAATACCGCGGATGTAATGTACTACCTACTAGTAACTGTTTCGGATCGGTTTTGTTGTCCAACAAATTTTTATGGACCGACTGTGCCGGCACGCTTATGTGTGTAGTAACTTTCACCTACGCTTATTCGAATATGTGACCCGATTGTAAAGATAAAATTTTAACCTTTCTACAATTTGGCATGTCTGCTAACCTAACCTTTGTTTTGAGGTGAAAGTCTTACGTGACGAAATTTTAATACTTACACACGATTAAATTTAAAATACGCACGCAAGACGTAAAATATATTGATCAGTTTAGTACACAATAAATCAGGACCGAGTTTACTCAAGATAGCTGCAGAGACCTAAATAAAGGAATTAAGAAAGGAAATCATTCTAAATAAAAATACATAGAGTTTATGGAAAAAGAACGTCGTAGGTGAGGTCGCCCGTGTGCCATTTTACTTCAGATATCAGTAACAGATTTATAATGCTGATGTCACTCGAGGCAATTATCAACCACCAAAATGCATGGAAAATCCTCCAAGCTGCTGTCAAAGCTGTCAAATAAATATTGGAATTTGACGTCCCTTGTCTAAAAATCCGACAACAACCACCGAATTGATTTTTCAGATTCATGTCTCTTTCTAACTTGTGCCATTTTTTTGACCGACGAAACGAAGAAGAAATTCGGCGCGTATATTTTTTTTTATATATTATATAACCACGCATAACTTTTTACACAGTATTCTGATTTCGATATTGTTTTTATTTTGGAAAGAAAATACTTTGAAATTGGCTCCATTTAAATTTTATTGAAATCGGCTCAACCATTTTTGACAAATCAACAATAATGTGAAACATGCTAAATCGATCCGGACGAAATATTCGCGAATTCTGTACACGGTTGAAGTCGGTCATGCTATTTTTTGCAAAAAATAATCATAAATCTATACAACACTCTTAGATTTTCTCGATCAACCTCGCTATCCTTCTGGTAACTCTTTTTACTAATTTTGTTACGTTGGAAACACTGCTCTGTAATTGCTAGTACAACTGAAAGTGTTTGATACTTGGTAGACACCAATTCAGTTTTCATCAGTACTCCCGTCTACCTAGTCGATAGGGGCTGCTGATTAAAATAGTATTGTTAGTTTACCGTTAAGCCACGACGGTTCTGTTTTTGCACATTAATGCACATACTAGCACTCACCGATATTTTACAATTAAACCAAAATCATTATTATTTTATTTTTAAAAGTCGGATACACTTCGGAGAGTGCGCCCAGGAGTTGCACAATCTGGTCCCCCCTGCCCCTTTCTTCTATCGTACGGCTAGACGGACGCGACCAAAGCGCCACCCTTTTATGGTGGACATTCCGCGCGTTAGAACCAAGCGCTTCGAATCCTCATTCCTCATACGAACAGCCGGAATGTGGAATGCTTTGCCTGGGTCTGTCTTCCCGTTAAAGTACAACGTGAGTGTCTTCAAATCCCGAGTAAATAGGTATCTTCTAGGTAAGCGTGCTACACCCTAGACCGCACATCTGCTTAACATCAGGCAGTGTGTAGTCAAACGCAAACCTAATCGAAATAAAAAAAAAAAAAAAATTAAAAGTTCTTTATTGATCAGCAAAAATACCTTGTTACAAAGTACGTACAAACTAGACACAGTCTTAAAAATTTGTATGCAACGATATTATACAAATGACTTTATCAGGCTAACAGCGCCTCCGAAAGTCTTTCAAAAACATAGTTCATATTATGAAATGTGTTACAATCGATAAACTAAACAAACACATTTATATGGAAAACATAAACATAAAAATAATGAACATTTTGCACCAGGCTCATTTAAAAAAAAACCGAATTTATTGTTATTATTAAAAACTGCTTGTAAGTAACTGTTGATCAATTATCAAGTTTTTATTTATGTAACAGAATTCTATAGAGAATTCGTGTTTTATCAAATTAAAATTCATATGGTCTAGACCATATCGGGCATTGACATAATACAAGTACCTGCTAATTTTTGACAAGTGTTTACTATCACATAGTAAAAAACTCAAAATTAAGTCTAATTAAATTGTACTTAGAATTTCAATTTCAATAATGTTAAACAAAAACTTCAACTAATTTCACTTTGTAGTTCGGTTCACCGCTCCTGAAACTCAGTGGGGAATAAACTAATGACTACAACATGAATAGGTAATGATAGACACGCTAACTTTCCTGGCCGATAGGTATTATTACTGCCCTAAAGCCCAAACTCCAGTGGAATGAAGCGAAGCTACTACACTACAGCTACTAACTATACAGTTTAGCGTATTTTTCTACGCGTATACGGTCGTTTCGGCATACGCGCACGCTACATTAAGCGCTTCAAACGGTCCAGCATGTCCACTCGTACCGGTAATAGTGTCGTGTCAGTATCAAAATGGGTTCTCTTACGGCTCGTACTTAGCGAGCTTAGAAGCGCGTCAACGCTGGTAGTTGCGTTTGTACCAAAAGGCGCACCTATATCCGCCTACATGTGCTTTAAAAACGCGCTTATACGCGCGTATAAGACGCTTATAAGGAGTTCGGGACGTTGTTGTTAGTAAAACCCATAGCAGAAATGCTATAATTTATCTGCTTAGTGAAGAGAAGAACAAACCTCACGAAATATAATTAATTGTATAAACAGCCATAACATTTCAGCGAGTTCGCTCTAACCAATAGTAGTGTCGTGTCAGTATCGACATGTATTCTCTTGCGGCTCGCGCTTATACGAGCTAAGAAGCGCGTCAATGCTGGTACAAGTTGCGCGCGTACCAACAGGCGCGCCTATACGCGCCTACATGCGCTTCAAAAATGAGCTTATACGCGCTTATAAAACGCTAGTGAGAGGGTGAGGCGTTGTTGTTAGTAAACCCATGGCAGAAATGCTATACTTACTTTATTTTCTTAGTCAAGAATGAATCTCACGAAATATTATTAAAAAAAATGTGAGACTACAACGCTTTTTCAGAGCAAAGCAGATTTTTGCTTCATTTAGCTGCAGTGGAGTTTAGACTTTATTACTGGCCTTATAATCAATAGCTTGTCAAATGTTGAAAACTGTTTGAGCTACCGGAAAAACAACTATGTAATGTTGTGATAGGTTTTTCGAACTTGTGGTAATGTTGACTGGGATTTCATAGCAAATAGATGAAG
This sequence comes from Hypomecis punctinalis, assembly GCA_949316475.1. Classification (NCBI taxonomy): domain Eukaryota; kingdom Metazoa; phylum Arthropoda; class Insecta; order Lepidoptera; family Geometridae; genus Hypomecis; species Hypomecis punctinalis. The sequence continues at coordinate 19,308,892 of OX438813.1, forward strand.
TACCCAGTGACTCAACAAAATATATTGTGTTGATGTAATGTTAGTGTTTGTTTTACTTTACTTAGTTCGTTATCTTAGTGCGTATAGTAAATAGACGTTACAACTATGATATTAAAACTAAGCCGTCTAAAATAAATAGGTACCAACTCCTATAGTTGAGCATAGCGTAAGAAAAATCCCATAAAGTAGATAGATGACCTGATACTCTTTCAAGCCTGATAAAAACTACAGAAAAGCGTTGTATGCAAGATGTTTTTAACCGGCGATTCCAAACAGTACAAAAATAATTACTTAATATTTTGGCCATCAGAAAAAAAAACGTTTCAAACAATTTCAAACTTTGACAATTTTACTTTCAATTACCTACTTAAACGAAAGTTTGGAAAGGTATACCTACTTATTGAAAAATGTTACGTTCTTTGTTACGTTTTTGATAATTTTTGCTTGTAATAATCAATTGTGCAGGTACGTATCAGATTCTTTTTCTAGCAATTAGTAATTATACAGTAGGTACTATTTTCGAATATTGCTCTGAAGTTTTAAATTCAATTTATTTAGTTTCTATTCAAATTTCACACTCCTGTCTCTGTGTTAGCAGTGGTTTTAGCACTTGAATAGACGTTGATTTTTCATTGAAATCAATTGAAAAACGATACAATATAGTCGAAAACAAATAATTATTTTTTCAACACACCTGCTCATAAAGTGACTCTAATTTCACCGCAATTAGGCACATAATGACACATGTAATCTAACTGTGACTTTGTCATTGCTATTATTCACAAGTGAGTTATAGTATATTTTTATTGCTTGAGTTGCTTTGTTCTTAAAAATAGTTTTGATACAAAAAAGATCGTGTTCAATAGTAGGTAGAATATACAAAAACCAATAAATTAATGTACCTATGAAACCTCATTCTATTAGTCTATGGCCGATCGCCATTGCGCGCATAGGAAAACTGATTAATTTTTCCCGCCATTTTAAAACATTTTTCACAACTCGTTTTCATTGTTAAACGTATTTTTTTAGTAAGTATTATTTTATTCACAAGTGTGTTGAAAAATGTCGTATGCTACACGTGTGTATTGATGATTACCGTCCTCGGTAATGTTTTTAGATATTGACTCAGGTAAACAGTTCCACATTCTGGCTGTTAGTATGAAAAATGTGGATATAAAATGCTTGGTTTTGACGTGTGTAATGTCCACCATAAAAGGATGGCGCTTTGGTCGCGTATGTCTTGCTGTACGATAGAGGGGTGGCTTTACAGCTATGGCTATAATGGCTGAATGATGATGATTTCTTTATTCATGTCACGTTATTTTCGTTATTCTGGGATATGTACAATGATATTATCAATGAAATGATTTTTATCGTGCTTCACACACTAGGTGTATCGAAACTTTCTTTTTGTGATAAATATTTCAAAAATTGACGCGTTCGCAGGATTTGAACCTGCATCTCTCTGGGATTCCGGCTTAGATGCTTTATCCAATTAAGCTAAAACGCTATCTGCGAAGACGTCGAATTAGTGAAAGCGTTTATCATTTTTACCAACTACTACATTGTTGGAAACACCATTTACGAGAACTGTTTTTAAACCAGTCAGTCACTTAATGTGAAATTATTAGAATGATATTATCATCACGACCAACTTTTACTATAGGGTCAACAACGAAATCGCGAAAGTTGGTCCGAAAATTTTAATAAATCCCTCATCTAAAGAATAACACTATACTTACTATTTCCACGAGTTTCACTATTCAACTTGACTATTATTTTTCTTCACAAATAACTTAACTTTCTCCAAGAAAATTGTGCAAGAAATCTTCTCCCGCAACATTTTGCCGGAAATAGTTGCTCAAAGTTCAGTACGTGTTCTTCAAGCCAGCATTAAGACGGATCAAGTTGAAAGAGAATATTTTAACTATGCCAACTCTCGACTAACTTTCTTCGGGTCCTCGAAGAAGCGCGAAGCTTTAATATGTTAGAACTGGGTTTCTCAAACTTATGGCTCTATGCCCCCTGTAACCGCCGTTATGTATGTATATATACACATAACGTCTGTTCCATGTACTTATGCTATATTTTGACTATACACCTTATAAATTATTAACTAAAATTTTCTGTCTCTCTCAGACTTTGTAAAATTGTTGTATTTGCTGTCCTTTTCATGCTAATGCGGGTTTTGAAATATTTATTGTCTTTTAAAAAAATTGAGTCGTGAGAAGTTCTAGGAGGAATACCACGACAGTTTGCTGCTCAGTATTTTATTGGAGAATCTATAGCACTAAAGAGTAAAGTTCAAAATTGCCATTCTCTGACACAGGTCAACCGCAAATTATTAGAAACCTTACATTTTCAAGTGTTTGAAGTATTGGGCTCTCTAAAAATCTTTAGAACATGTTAGCAGGTCATATTTTTCCCTTTTTATTTCCTGCGTTAACAGAAATATTGTTTTGAGTAAAAATCGAACACCGAGGACAGGGTTGTCACTGTTTCAGATGTATTTAATTATATTTAATTTCCGTGAGATGTATTTATTTAATACAGTAAAGGAGTAAATTTTGAATATGAAAAAGTTACGATTCGGACATCATTGTTTTCTGTTGTTTTACATACATTCGACTTTAGGTCATGTTACTTATTCCTAGATAATTTCAGTATTAATGTACTTAAAAATATTAGTATTAATGTCTAAATTTTGATAACGATAATATAAATAGTTTTATACCATTAAAATCTTGGTTATGTTATTTTGTGTCACGTAAAAATCATCGGACACTACAATTACAATCTTACGTATTATTCTAAATACGAGTATGTAAATTATACTATTTTCTAATAACGTTTTGAAAATTTATAAGAAAGCGAAAGTATGTATAAATCGAGAACCTCTCTTCTTTTGGTAGTTGGGCAAAAATATAAATGTGTTAACCCTAGTTGTCCTTTATGCAATCCATATTGACTGCCATAAAAAAACTTGAGTGGCAACTGTCGCGTAGAGACAGTATAAACTTAGACAGTAAGACAACTTGGTATGTTAATAGGGCATTAAATTTTATGGCGAAAATGACTTTCAATTAATGAAATAATGATAATTTATGGTTACTTATGTGCTGATTGATAGTATTTTGAAATAGTTTTACAAAATAAATGAAGTATTTACAGGTATGGCGGCGGACTGTTATGTAAATATAACCTTATAGCTATATAAAATCAAATCACTTAATAATATAGGTACTGAAACACAAATAAGTACTATGTCTGGATAGTAATTACATATTAAGTTTGTTTCTGTCGAAGACTCTATATTTGTAGCAAGTTGACTTAGTGGAAATAGAAATAATTTATAGCGCTAGAAATTTTTACAAAAAAACTAAAGTGATTTCGAGTGTTTCAATTTTTTCGTCCGTTTTGTACAAACCCATAAATATTTTTATAATTGATTTCTCAAGTATTTGACAGGCGTGGAATTCATCGAGATTACAATTATTTTGTATTGGAAAAGCTAGGATTTTGGGGACAGTCCGGGTTAGACCGCGGTAAACGATACTCGTTTTGAAAATAGTTCAGGTGTTAAATTGTAACGCGTGTGAAAATTTGGAAATTAGAGCTCGCTCGCTTTGCTCATTTCCCAAGCGTATAAGTGAACAGAAAGCCTTAGTCAATTAAGACATATTATAGTGTTTGTGTTGTGAAGTGATATATCATAAATCTCTTTGAGACCTTTGGCGATGCCTTTCAAGAATTCATATTTTTGCAGTACCTAATAGCTAGCTAGAACAAATCAGATACTTGCTGTTGTTATGTTTCATCTAAATATTGTAATCAATTTATAGCTATTTCCTACTGTTTTCCCGTACCAAAGATAAAGTTTTGTGTTACCTCAGGTCTCAAAAGGATTTCTTACTAATTAATATTCTTTCAAGGTTTTTTTTTTTTTTTTTATTTGGTTTATTTTCCAAAGTGTTTAACTTTCAGATAGCGGTACTTACTATAAGTACGATACTTTAGTCTCCGTTTATTTTCCATCATCTTATCAGATTAATTGATAGATAGATTACAATAGTGGTAGCGTAATAGTCTTTTCTTTCAGAAGTAGTGCGCCTACTACGTTGGTTTTGGGCCATCTAAGGGTAGACTATTTATTAGTTTTCCTTACGTTAGGACTCATGTGATGTATGTTTGGAAAGGCTGAGTGGATGAGTGCTACTAAACATTTAATATCAGTTTCATGTAGCTAGGTTGTGTTTTTTATAGTTCCGGTACAAACAAAATAATAACATATTTGAATGAAAACTTTTGATAACCTAATGACCTTCTACATCAGCTGATTTATCCTCATGATATGTGTATATGTGAAACACATTGTGCGGCACATAATATTATTATATTATTGTGCTGTTATAAAAATATTACAGCATGTACATCATCCCATAAGGAGGCCAAACATCTATGCAAGGAGATCAGACATCTACAGACTAGAACAGAACAGACTACCTAAGGAGTTCCGAGTTCGTCTCTATTGAACGAGACTCAACAGATTAATGCATTTTCACTGCAAGTTCGTGTTTCACGGATGCAGTACGAGAATTTCATATTGTGAAATATCATCATCATCATCGTCTTCACTCTATCATATTGTTTCATATTGTGAAACATACAACATAATATGTATTGACAAAGGTATCTGGTTATCGAAGGTTTTCATCATAAACTAACACAAAACGGACAAAATCTTATTGGAATTAGGTTTCTTTTCCCCAAATGAAAATTTAATATGAAAAATCATTTTCTTACACACTTGCACACTATTTGACACTTATGAGAGACTCGGCAAAGGACAGCTGCCGGACTCTTCGCGACGAGCGCTTTGGACCCCGTTTCTCACAGCAGGGTGAAGCCGGCCGCACCAGGAGGGGGGGGAATTACACAGGACATCCGGCCGAAATAGGGGCCTGCTAGCGGCTGCTATCTCGCAACTGGATGTCCGAACATGCACTAGGTACACACACACACCACACGACCGTGATATTCCTGTAGGGATCTTTCGAGTCATAAGGAATCTCTTGGTCACAAAAACTAGCTTAGGGAACCAAATAATAACAAACTTTGAGAACCTTAGGTTCTAACCTTATTAAAGGAGTGTTTGGATGAATGACTGGATTAAGAGATGAATGAATGATGATCAGTAAGAGATAAGAAGGTTTGAATATTTAGTGTCTTTAGTGGCGTGGTTAGGGCTAAACCTGACGGATTTGTTGGCAATGTTTTGGAGTGGGGTGAAGGATGGCAGGGAGCCCCACATTCTGATTCGCTTAGGCTTTCAATTTACAGATCTTAAAGATCTAAACTCCATATCCCATACTTGTTTTCCTTCCAGAGGATGGTGTTAGCAGCGATGCAGTTTGGAGCAGATCAGAGGAGCAGATAATATTATTCCTACTGCACTAATGTCATTAATCAGTATTTCTTTTAGCATAAAGTTGGCCACAAAGAGAGAAGAATGACAGACTGCGGATCACCGATCGCTGTAGCTGTAAGGAGTAGCAGATAGCCGGAATCAAGCTAAGTTGCATGCTTTTATTTAACTCTACTTTCTTTATTTCATATTGTCACATGCATCGTAATAATTTATCGTATTCAAATTTAATTAATTTCATTTTATTATGTGTTTTATGTGCTGAGCGAATGTATTTCTTTTGTTATTCTGAAACTGCATCTTATTTGAATCGTATTGAACTTATTTTTATTTTGTTTTGTTCTCCTTTTCATAATTTTACTTTTGTATCTATTTATGATACAAAGAACTGGCAACACCTATTATATTCTGGTTATTTATAGATTTATATAGGCTAGTGTTGAAAAAAATTTAGGTTCACTATTTATCCTAATTTTATTATCTAAACACAACGTAAACTTTACACAACGTATAAGGGTCCATTTGAGTTAAATATTTTCTAGACGATCATATTATAAAACTAGACGATCACATTTATCTTGGCCAAATAATTAGATAAATAATTAATAAATAGGAATAGCTTTACACCCCTTATCGGAGCTTTTGAACCACGTTCTATGCCTTACTAAATGTGTTCTTTACTAAACTGTTTCGGATGTGTTTAATAGCGTACTACATAACATGGACTTTCCCATCGTATGCTTATCGACGTAGGACAATATGTCTAGTGTCCACTCTCCAAAAATGGATTAAATGTCCACTAGTATTATGTTACGTTTTAGAGGTATTTCTGGAAGATAACGTCTGGTTAAACCTAGCTCAAGACAGAGAAAAATAGGTGGAAGACGGAGGAGGTTTATGCTTAAAGTGCAATTAGAGCCTAGCAGAGAGCTAAACTAAGCTGACAATTATTACCTATTATTAAATTAAAGAAATAATTATATTTGTAGATTAAAGAAATAATTATAATTATACCTACAGTATGATTACGTATGGGTCTGTTAGCAGCTGTTGTAATTTTTACCCAAAAGTTATTGAGTATGTGTCTAAATATGTTATAGTAGAGTGTATTACATTAATATTGTATCGTACCTCTGCGTACCCCACTTTGAGAAACTGTGTGTTAAAAGTATGCGAGGTCTCGGGTGTTCCGATGTACATTGTGCTGTAGCTGAGGATTTTGATTCACAATTGTGAAAGGTTTCAAATGTTTAAAGGCGTCGGGTAACTTTGAGCTATTTAGGGCTCTTTTGTCAAATGCTCAGAGTTCGGTACTGCGTTCTAAATTTATCATAATCTCAGCCATGAGACGTTCACTTACAGACTTTGGCTTCCCTTATATCTAAAAATGTGACTGGTTATACAGGGTTATACAGAACTGATGTGCGAAGCCGAAAGGAGGTGACTCCGATCATCATTATGAGCAACTTTTACCTAAGGGTCCGACCCGGTATTCGAGAAAGAAATCGGCTGTTTCATACTTTTTTTTCCGAGTTGCAGTTTTGTATGAAACAGCTATTCTCGAAGTTTGGGTTAGCCCCATAGTGAAAGTTGTTATATTGAGGGTCTATTTTTTGCTAGCTATTTTTGAATGCAAGGCTGTATGATTAATTTTGTAGTTAAATTATCTTTCTTATGGCTTATTATGGTTATAGATCGGTTTAGTACTTATATTGCATCGGTTTCGTCCTAAGATTGCCTGGCAGAGATCCCTATTAGCGATAAGGCCGCCCTTTGTTACACTGAGTTTGTATCTTTATTTCTTCTTATTATGGTTATTTGGTGTGCAATAAAGCGTTTATCTATCTATCTATATTGACATATTTGTACACAGTTGCTTGCCAGGTAGTATTAACAAAATAAAGTAAGCAAACCTACTAAGATATACTCTCTACGTCAAAAACTATTAGTTGGAATAAAAAAATACCGGCTATCGAAAGAGTGAAGGTAAAAAAAATCATTTCCATAAAAAATTTCGATTTAAATATAGTCAAGCACTTTTCGAAAGACAAGTTATCATAGGCCTATTTGTATATCAAAAATTTTTCATAAAAAGTATGTCTCATTTGGTTATCAGGTGGGTGAAGGTCGTTCTTCCACGTCTCTCCCCCTATCAAACGTCCTTGCAGCAGATATGCTAAACCTTGCTAATATTATAAATCCGAAGATGTGTTTGTTGGCTTGTTTGTTACTCTTACACACAGCCACAGAAGAAAGAAAAGGAAGAGTGTCATACGCTTTTATCACGGGAAAATAAAAATAAGTTTATTAAAGTGAAAATTTTATTTTCAATCCCAACCGATGGAAAATTATTTTTCACTTCACATTACATATATGAGAGATACCCCTTAAATACACCCCCTTTAAATAAAAAAATACTGTATCTGTACTGTATCAGCCTTTTTTTTAATAGTCCACTGCAGGACGTAAGCCTAGCCACGGAGGGTGATTGGGCCATATCCACCACGCTGGCCCAGTGCGGGTTAGTGGATTCACATACGCCATCGATTTTTTTCTACGGACGTATGCAGGTTGCCTCACAATGTTTCCCTTCACCGAAAAGCCAGTGGTGTGAAATTCCGTACATAAATTCCAAAGAACTCATTGGTACGGGACCGGGGATTTGAACCCACGACCTCACGATTGTAAGGCGGGTGTCACTACCTCTAGACCACCACGACCTTTGATCTATAATACTATCATAATCTCAACATTCATGCAATTCGGCTAATAAATGATAAATGTTGTAGTTAAAAGGCTTTGTAATATTAGGACGGACGGACGGACGAACAGACGAACAGACGGACAGACTGACACAACGAAGTTATAAGGGTCCTTAAAGCATAGTACCTACTTACAAACACCAAAATATGACACGGGCAAAGTCATAAGCAGCTACTTAGTCATATTTAAATTCTTCAAAAGATTTTACACGCACTGATTATACTAATTGAAACTTAAAGTTTTCAGACGAAAATCGTGCCTAAATAAGATTTGAGACCGAACATATTTTAGACTTATTGCAATAGTTCTCAAATTTTTCGTTGTTTGCATAATTTTGCAAGTAATTTAGTTTATAGCATGGAATAAACGCAAAGAAAGTTTGATAAATTCATAAATTGTTATAAAATGTATAATGTTTTTCGAAAACTCAAAAGCTCCTTTCAGTGATTAGATTCTGAGTTATGAAAAGTTTGTTTAGTTGGATTTTTTAGTTTCCAAAAATTGTAAGTACAAAGTTTCAAGCTTATTAAATACTGTATGTTAGTTAATACAAGAACATAGACAAAAATGTAACTGTTAAGGGTTGTAGCATAAAATGAAAGTAGGTGGCGGTGACGAAATACTCGGACGTCCCCCAAATCTCGGGAGTTTCGTCGGGATCATACTAGTTTATCATGCCAGTTTCGAGAAAAACGTATGAAAGTAGGATTTATTTTCTCGTGGTCATACTGTAACATCATATTTTATGAAAGAGGTTTTTTCGTTAGTTGCAGGATGTGTAAAAAGAGAGTATGTCCACGAGGACACGTAAATTCTCATGTTCATAATTATTAATATGATCACAAAGGCACATAAGTGCCTTTGTGATCATATTAATATATAATGTAGTTATATCTTCGTGGTTACACTGGTATGAAAAATTAGTATGACCACGAGGAAACACCCCAAATCCGACTCCCTTGCTGCAGCATGCTCCAGTGCCCAGCTTCTACAATTATGACCCTCTATAACATCGCATATATATCCTCGATGCTGACTCCTGAATACACAAAAAAAACTGGACAAGTGCGAGTCAGGCTCGCACACCGAGGGTTCCGTACAAATCCAGTAAATTTCACAAAATTGGAAAGTAAGTTATTAAAATCTCTATACTATAACCATCGACAAAAAAGTTTTATTTTCACTTTTCTCGTCATACATCGAAAATTACACATTGTCAAAATAATTACAAACCTGTTTTAGCATGTTTTTTAAATGATACCTTACAAATCTATGTTTTGAATGAATATTTAGTGTATTTCCGCTATCTTGTTGTAGGCAAATAAGTTTAAGGGCATTTAGTGCATTAAAGACATTTATGGGAAAAAAAAAATAAAAAAAATTACAAACAATTACTAATATTACAATAATTATACATTTAAAAACCTATGATACCTTACATGATATGATTTACTCACTTTGAATTTTGAACCCATATGTTGTGAATTTTGAGGCCCTATTTTTTGTGATTTAAATAAAAAATCTACCGTTTTCAGATTTATTCCTATATGTGTACTCTGAGACAATGCTTCTCGCCAAATTTCATAGTTCTGTGTCAACGGAAAGTAGCCTGTAGGTTTTGATTTTTGTGAGTGTCGAAATATGCGGTTTTTTTACGACATAAACGGCTCCAACTTTTTTAAACGATAACTAAGTAGTTTTTCTTTTACATAACTGTAAGAAACTATAGATATACGTATACAATTTAAATTTCAACTCGATATTTTTACGCGTTCCCGAGATAAAGAGTCTTGACATACACACAAACGGACAGACGGACAACAAAGTGATCCTATAAAGGTTCCGTTTTATACGTTTGAGGTACGCAACCCTAAAAATTAGAAGAAAGAAGGATCCAAATTTATTGGTAGCTTTTTTTGGCCTCTGGCATGTCTAAAACGTGAAAAAGAACCTACGATCTAACGTGTTATCCAAGTCACGGTGGTGTTTAGTTGTAAGTAATGTATATGATCAAATAAATACCAATTGGAAAACCGGCTGTTCCGAACGTTGCTGAACTTTAGTGATTGGAAAGTAACTCATAGCCAAGCTAAACTATGAACGCCATATTCTTTTAGACTACAGTATCGGTCAAATATTGTAAACAAATGTTATACATGCATTTTTTGTAGTCTGTATTAAGTGCCTTATAAATCAAATTACACACAAAATACAATGAAAGTCTAAATAAAGATAATACATAAATTAAGGAACAAATTGACAAGATAATATGAAATGAGTATTTTTCCAAAACATAATAAATACGATGTAATAATGAAACTGTAGCCATCATTTCAGTACAATAGATAAATTACAATAAAAGTCAATCTGATTCAGACTCGAAGCAAACAAATTAATACCTTGGCAATAAAGTTTTATGGTTCCAATTAATATGTTATTCCAATACCAGCAGTATCCAATCCGATATAATCTTTGATACTTACAATAAATTGACGTTCTAATTTGCTATAAATAGCCTTTACTATACTATTTAACAATAAAATTTTTAGGTAAAAAAACAATAAATTATAATTACTTATTTCAGTTCATTAACGTATCTGTGATTTAAAAACATTATGCTTTCTTCTAATTGATAGAAAATCGTTATGTAAGATTATTAAATTATAGTGTACCTTTTTCAATTTCAAATTCTAGAACTTTTCATTTAGAAATGAAAATGTTTTATTTATTATATTATCTAACTTATACCTACTTACTTAGTAGTTTCGACAATACGTTTCCACGTCTATAAGATATATTTTTGTAATAAATAAAGGCAATTCTCAACCCTTAGAATAAGGACTAAACTAATAAAAGCCGTACTAAAATAGCAAGAGATACATCACTTTGTCCCATTTTAAATATGAAATTTTAAAGGTATTAGAATAAGATGCACATACACCCGAACTTACGTAATTTTGAAAGGTTTCACAAACTAGCATTGAGCTAACTCGACTGTCCAAATTCTAAAGAGGTAGAAAGTAGGAAGGTAAAATGATCAGAGATTTGAACCTTTTGATAGAACTAGATGGTTAAAATTTCCGATCATATCGCAAAAGATAAAGCAGACCAAATTTCAACCATTATTCATGACATTCCAACTTGTGATTTTGACATTTGATGCCAGACAATGCATTTTTTTTGTTTCATTTACTCTCGCGTATGCTGTATAATCAGATATGAAAAAGACAGTTATAACGTAGTTTTATTTGAGTAAAATTTAGCAAGGTTTCTATTACTTTAGTCCTTATTCTGAGTCTCAACCAAAAATTTTTGAACAATCACTCCCAGAGGTTGTCACTGTCAAATACATGTACTGAAATTTGACGTCCCGTATAGTTAAATCTTCTTCTTCTTCTTTTGTTTGGCGTCGTATTGTTGTGCATTTTCCAGAGATTTGAACCTTTTGATAGAACTAGATGGTTCAAATTTCCGATCATATCGCAAAAGATGGAGCAGACCAAATTTCAACCATTATTATACATTCCAACTTGTTGACGTTTGATGCCAGACAATGCGTTTTTTTGTTTCATTTACTCTCGCGTAATAATTAATTAATTAATTATAAAATTAAATATCGTTAATTATATTATATAATTTAATTATATCATTTTAATTTTTCCATTTGCCATTTGTATTAAGTTTTAATAATTTTTGATATTTTATCAAAATAGTCACTGTCGTAGTCACGTCATAGTCCAATAAAGTCGAGGTTAAGTACAAACGAAGTCTAAGTCATACCTCAGTAAATCAGTGGAGACTTTACTAGAGGTGTCTATGGAGTTTTGGTAACAACACGCAACGACATGATACGTCACATTATATCACTTGCCTACACTCATGCACGTAATTCAGCTCATAATCAACGAAATACTACAATTTTTCACTAATTATCACTGATCAAAACACAATTTATATATATATTAAATAATAATATTTTTAATAATTTTTACAGACAAATAAATCATTCATTCATTGATTCATTCAAAAATAATACAATGAGGCGACATGACATTTCCGCGTTCCCGTCAAAACTCTAAATTTAAATCCAATATCGAATCGAGATATGTTTTGTCTCTTTCTAACTCATGCCAAATTAAATCAATGAATCTCTTTCAGATTTTCTCAATTGACCAAATTGTTTCTCTGTTATCTCTATGCCTAGCATCACTGGTAATACATATATCTCAAATTTAGCTAAGTTTTATGAGTACATAAGGTCATGTTTCTTTGTCCAAATTATGAATGATATAAACCACTCTGTTGTAACACGTATGAAAAACGAAAAAACATACTTTCCACCGTGTATTTTCCATAAGCGGCATAAAAATTTCTTTCTCATTTAAACATGCTAAGTCCAAAAAATTTTGGCAGGCAAAATCTGTGCAACCATTCGACACCCATTTCTGTAATTAATGTCTGCCTAATTTATAAAGCCAACCCAGTTTGGTGGAGCTGCACCGCCTTAAATTTAATGTTCTGGCTTGGCATCGAAGCTGTAAGTATTTTACGAGAACGTCAGTAAAGAAGTCAGTGTGTCAGTGCAAAGAAGTCAGTATGTCAGTGCCCAGTGCAGTGAGTGTGAAAATGAAAAGATATATTTTTGAAGTGAAAAGTCTTTAGCGGCGTTGCGCACTATTTAGGATGGGTGAAAAATGTAAAATTACGTCAGAACGTGTCGTAACCTGAGTACCGAGTGGGAGTTTTGCAAATCAAATCGAATTACATTTACGTCGCGTTGACCGAAAGCGTCGAGCACTCACTCGAGCACACTGACACACACGCATATCCAAATGTGCTAAATCTGAATTAAATTTGAAATAACCTTTCAAGCATCATTGTAGAAGCCGTCTTATACACTAGATTCCGCACGAATTGGCTACATTAGCGTAATATCTTTGATTTTCGGTAATCCCGTCAATCACCGGGATCCCGGTCAAATTTCGACCGGGATTCAATCCCGGTAATAGCAGCCGGGATCCCAGTATTTCGGGATCCGGGTATCCCGGTATTGCATTCCCTAGCAGTAGGTAACTAGTTTTTATTTGAGTAAAATTTAGCAATACTTCTATTACTTGTCATTCTTCTGACTATCACACTGTCTTTCTTTTTCGGGAGTTAAAATAAAATTAAGTTTGCTAAAACGTCTGTCACGTCACGTTTTACGTAGCAACTAACTCAATCGATTGAGAGTAAATGACCTACTGTCTACATCTTTGTCGTGGTTATTGTACAAATGAATGTTCACCTTCATTAGACTTTCAAGATTACACAGAGTAAATATTTAAGCAGTAGCTCAACTGATATGAAACTAGTAATTCTCCGACCAGTAGACCTCGCGGAACATCTCTTGTATCTACATATCCCGCTAAGCAACCAAAAGTTGCAATGACATTACTGAACGTAACATCAACGAGCTTGTAACTTACAAATGTAAGGTTGCAACGTTCATGCAAGCTTACAGCGGGCTTGAAACAAAGCCCTAAAACCCTGTACCTTGCCCAGAGCTGATCACCAAAACTTTTTATAACTTTAAGACATAAAGTTGCAGTAACATTCCATATGAAACATATCTGAAAGTTGCAAAGTAAAGTTTTCGAAAGTATAACGTTTAACACTTCCACAACTTAAATTTTGAAAGGTAGTAGTAACTTGTCTCAACTATCGTGCTTAAAGGTCACAAATGAAACTTGCACGTGGCTTGCATTTATTTAGTTGTCGCAAAGTTACATTTGTAGGTATAAGATAAGTTTGAAATGAATTCTTTCTTAAAAGTAGGACCTGAAACGGCATGACATGTTCCTGCGACATGATGTTTGAAATTTATAAATGTGCCATGTATACAAACTTTCTACAACTTACTGCAAGTTTCATTCATAGTGAATGATTGTTTTGTATTGTGAATGGATGTCTACTCGCTCTTGACCGATTTGGTTCATAATCGCATTTAGCTACCTAGAAAATTATCTTGTCAAATATTATTAAAATCGGCAAATAACAAGCGCGACACCTAACTCCCTTTTTGAGGGAAAATACCCCCGAATTATTAAACATTGCCGACGACAAAAAAAATCTATTAATATACAAAATTTGTAAACCAAGTTTCGTCGCGATTCGTTAAAAATGCGACTTATAGACGAAAACCGAATCGTCGAGGTAAAACAGAGATCTTTCTCATTTCGTTCACTCTATCAATTTGTTAGTACGAGCATAATTTGAAGAAGGTATATATTTGTAACATTGCGCTTTCAAAATAAAACCGACATAATATTTACGTTTACATTAATAAATATAACATCTACTATTTCTTGTTATTTTAGGGATGGAGAATAATTTGAAGGAGTAAAAAGAAGGTATTTATCTTATGAAAATATTGTTATTTTTGTATCTACTATCTGCGTAATGACATAATCATTTTATGAATTACTAGTTTTTACCCGCGGTTTGGCCCGCATGAATTTTTGATTTTTAACGCAATATTATTAAAATTTATAACCTATGTGTTATTTTGATATATAAGCTATATTATTGCAAAGTTTCATTTCAATCCGTTCAGTAGTTTTTACGTGAAAGAGTAACAAACATCCATACATCCATCCTCACAAACTTTCGCGTTTATAATATTAGTAGGAAGTTCAAAGTTAGATACTGTACTGTGCCAGCCTTTTAAATAGTCCACTGCAGAACGTAGGCCTACCCACGAAGGGTGATTGGGCCATATCCACCACACTGGCCCAGTGCGGGTTGGTGGATTCACATACGCCATCGAATTTCTTCTACAGAAGTATGCTGGTTGCCTCACGATGTTTTCCTTCACGGAAAAGTCAGTGGTGTAAAATTCCGTACCTACATAAATTCCAAAGAACTTATTGGTACGAGACCGGGGATTCGAACCCACGACTTTACGATTGTAAGGCGGGTTTCGCTACAAAGTTAGATAAACAATATTAAAATAAGTGTATTCTATGCCATGCAGGGCATAGAATACTCTTTACTTATTTTAACACGATTTTAGAAGTTTTACTTGTATGTTTGCTTGTTTGTAACCAACCCCTTTGAGCTCGATTTTGACCTACTTTAAGCGATTTGATTTTATTCAAACTTTGCACATCTATCAAAGACCGATGACAATGCATTTATAAAAAAAATGACTCCTAAGTGTGTTTTTTATTTTTTTTAAACCATAATTATATTATTTATTTCATACAAACAAGCTTGATAAAATTATTGCTGTTACACCCGATACAAGACGGACACCGATAAAACAGAGTTTTATTGGTAATTTTAGGAGCCGTTTTTTGAGCTGATTTTTAATTCTCTAGTATTCCAGATTGATAGAAAATTTACCAAGCTATCTTACTGTTTTATTTATCATACGTCTTTTGGGCTTAGTATCAAATGTCAGTCAACAGCTAGACTCGAACTTAAGCCCAAGATACCTAACTCAATTGTCTTCTCCAAATTCTTGATAGGTATCAGAATAGTTCGTTCCATTTTGATATCTCGTGAATAGATGTGAAATTGAAAATCTTTGATAATGTACCTATTCTTCAATAGATAGTTTTCGATGACTTTGATCTAGTTAGGGTTTGTATGAGTAAGTTTTCTAGGTTGTATGAGTAAGTTTTCTACTATGTTTACTCAACCGTACATTATCCAACGTTATGGAAAGTAAATATTGAAGTGATTATTAAATAGATTGATAAATAAATTTATTTATTAGACTACTACATTACAATGAAAAAACAAATTACAACATAATTAGAAAGGTGACATCCACGAGTGGTATATTATTCAGAGAAAAATCGAACCAAGATGATATATACATCATTTGAAAGCTTGTTTTATGGGCTTCCCAAAAATATTTAATTTAGATTTCTTCACCGCTCCAAGTTTTTTTAAATGCGAAAAATAAATTGTATGAAAATAACAATACAGATTATTACTTTTTCTAGTTTAGCAATGATAAAGTGCTTCTATCGTTATTATACTTGCATTCGTAGCTGATTCTTCCACATTAATCGCTTAATTTGCTAAAATTAAAAATTATAACCTACCAGTGTGACCATTTAGTAGGTACTATGTGACAAAAAACACTTTAATAGTGTCTAATTGGTAAAAATGCTTTTATTTCACAATTTTGAGGTTACTTAATCAGGGTTGATAGAGATAAACTACTTATTGAGCCAAATATATTTATTTATCCTAATAAATTCAAAATTAATTTTTAAAAAATCGGAGGGCTCTTTTTTGTTTTTAACTGTTGTAATAGACTCAGAAAAATATGAACATTCTCGAAATGTAACGAGTGTTGTGGTTAGAATTTTTGATTATTATTATACCAGCCTCCATATATTTTGTGGACTTGTCCTTTAATTCACAATTTTCTCGACAAATGTTATATTCATATTAATTATTAATTAACTTATTTGCCACTAAATGTTACAAAGGTTTTATATTTAAAAATTGCGCTCACAAACTTAGTCGCCCTTTTTAGGCATTGCAAATGTTTTAGCGCCATGGCGCTTTTTAACAATAAGGTAGATAAAATTAAATGTGTCCACTGAACTAACTTAATAATATGGATACAGACTCTGTATCCAGTTCGTATAGACTATAGCTAGCCCTGGTGTCAGATTTTTTAAGCCGCCTGAAGGCCTCATCAAGGGACATACCTGAACGGTTAAAACAACCGGAACCTACAATTTATTGTGTCCTCCGAGCCACGGTAGCGCTCAGTTGTGAATACCACCAGTGGTCAACCATTTGAAGACTGACATTCTAAATACAATTATTATTTTAAATACTACGGGACTAATTGCGCACTAAAATTACGAGATAAATAAATACCTCCTCATCCCGACGTTTCGGCCGAGTTGCATCGACCGTGGTTACGGGTAGACTGGAATGTAGAACAGCTGGTACAGCCAATTCAATTTGAACTTGAAAAATTGTCATTACGACACACAACACTGACGGTATCTAACAATGTCCTTCTACCTACAATACGCGATTTGCATTTGTTGACAACAGGATTTCACGACGCCGATAACTTAAATCCATCCTCCCGGTTGAAATTCTTATGTTTTTTGATTTCCACCGCTTCACGAACTATTCTTGAAAAATAGTGTCGATCCGTGGAGAGGACTTTTGGGTCATGGAGCTCGATCCAATGACCAGTACCTCCGTCAAGCAAATGCTCAGCTATAGCAGACTTCTGTATCTGGCGGTTTTTGACTGCCGCGATATGTTCTTTGATCCGTTCAGCAATAGTACGCTTCGTTTGACCTGTTTAAAAACAACATACTAAACACAAGTCCCAATTGAACACTGCCCGACCCCAAAATATCTCGGTATTACCCTTGACAGGTCCTTGATTTTCAAAGCACACTGTCAAACAAAACAGAAGGTCTTCTCAAGAAACAATCTTTTACGCCGGCTAACTACCACAAGATGGGGAGCTGCCCCCCAGGTACTTCGTACAACTGGACTTTCCTTGTGCTTCACAGCTGGGGAATTTCTGGTCGAACAGCATATAACAAAATATAAATTTTATGATCGAAACGCTGACTCGAAAAGAAGTACTAAACGTTGCTCAACTTCGGTGATCGGTAAGAAACACTCTGTCACATTACGTTATTAGCACAAATAGAGCTAGTAATGCTATTCTACAGGGTTATCTGCTTGTCCTGTACTAAACTGAAAAAGGGTTATTATGATATTCATTATTTGTACAACTTTTACTGTGAGACCATCCCGGAATTTGAGAAAAATATCAGCTACTCCATATTGAATAAAATAACAATAAACAATATTTCTACTTCCTACAAAATTGCAACTCGGAATCGATAAAATGTATGAAACAGCTGTTTTTTGGGTTCCGTACCTCAAAAGGAAAAAACGGAACCCTTATAGGATAACTTTGTTGTCCGTCTGTCCGTCTGTGTGTATGTCAAGACTCTTTATCTCCAGAACGCGTAAAGATATCAAGTTGAAATTTAAACTATATACGTATATCTATAGTTTCTTCCAGTTGTGTAAAAGAAAAACTTCTCAATTATCGTTTAAAAAAGTTAGAGCCGTTTATGTCGTCAAAAAACCGCATATTTCGACACTCACAAAAATCAAAACCTACAGTGTACTTTCCGTTGACATAGAACTATGAAATTTGGCGAGAAGCATTGTCTCAAAGTAAACATATAGGAATAAATCTGAAAACTGTAAATTTTTATTTATATCACAAAAAAATAGGGCCTTTCAATTCACAAATTATGGGTTCAAAATTCAAAGTGAGTAAATCGTATCATGTTAAGTATCATATAAAAGAACTTCATTAGCACATTTTAAGACAGGTTTTTAATTATTTTAATAACGTGTTTGTACGGAACCCTCGATGTGCGAGCCTGACTCGCACTTGTCCGGTTTTTTACGATGTTATGGTTAGTTCCATGGTAAAATTGGTTCATAATCACGGCCTTAATCACCTTTCAGTTTACTACACCAATTCTGGGTAACCCTGTATAAGTTCAAAGCGTATTCTACATTTTAGCACACTCTATACAAAGTGTTGTCGCAAACTAGAGTTTGTCATGAGTAACGAGGAGGCAACGTAATGAGCAAAGTTATTTCATAACTAACGCGCTAGAGGGCGTTTGCTAATTGTGTCTTACGTCGCATATGTTCTACATGGGTGGGTAGTTTATCATTAGCTATACTTCATCTTACGTGGGATCAGGTGGGAAAATTTTCTGTGGAATTATACGGCTAACAACTACTTAAACAGAGTTATTATTGGTACGGCGATATAGGCGGTATCTAATGATAATTTCTTTTTGTGAGAAACATTTCAAAAATTGACGCGTTCGCAGGATTTGAACCTGCATCCTCTGGGACTCCGGTCCAGATGCTCTGTCCAATTAAGCTAAAACGCACTCTGCGAAGGCGCCGAATTAGTGAGTGTTTATCATTTTTTACCAACTACTACATTGTTGGAAGCGACATTTGTGAGAACTGCTTTAAACCAGTCAGTCACTTAATGTGAAATTATTAGAACTTCTTACCATTAACGAGAAATGACGCATTGCTTAATCAATGAAATTATTTTTATCGTGCTTCACACACTAGGTGTATAGACACTTTCTTTTTGTGACAAACATTTCAAAAAACCAACAATGTAGTAGTTGAAAATAAAATAATTTCATTAATGATAATTTAACTAGAAAAAACTTTTCGTGTTGGAACCACCGGGTCTTAGTAGATGGTAAAAGGCCCGACGGCTTGACGTTGGTGCCGTGGAAAAACGGCAAGTGCTTAGTGTGGGAAGCTACTTGCGTTAGTACTTTTGCCGCCACGCACCTGGGTCGAACCATCCACACTCTGGCAGCTGCAGCGGAGGAAGCTGCGGGTAGAAAGCGGGTGAAGTATGCGGCGATGGAGCCGCTCTATAACTTTGTGCCCATTGCGGTGGAGACCATGGGCAGTTGGGGGGCCGAAGCTAAGGCTTTGTTTCGCGAAATTGGGTGGAGGATAAGGGACAGAGGAGGTGACTCCCGCTCTGGGTGGTTCTTGGTGCAAAGAATGTCTATAGCTATTCAGCGTGGTAGTGCTGCTAGCATTATGGGCACCTTTGCACCGGGAACCATGAAGGGCGGGTTATTTAATTTTTAAGTAAATTAATTAATAAGTTTCTTGTGACAATTATTGTAATTTGACAAATTAAATGTTTTTAAATTTAACTAGATAGAATTTTGAGAAATTGTCACCAGACGATTCCAAATGCCTGTATTGCATCTACGGAATAAAGAAAAGAAATGACTTGACTTGACTGGGCGATTGCCGTAATATACGGTAATTCGAGTCGTGTTACGGCAGACCTTTTACTAATATACGGCAATTTGAATCGTAGCACCAAGTCCGGTCATTTCTTTTCTGGACAATGAGATCTAAGATCAGAGTGCAGAGCGCAGTGTTGAGATGCACAAAGTCTTGCACAGGTATATCTAGTATGGGCATAAATAACACGTAACACCGTTCAAAGGTATAATTAGTATCATTACTCGTAAAAATATAACAACGATGTCATTCGGCCATAGTTTAACACATGACTCCAAAAGACAATACATAAACTTAAAATTTGTAATGAATCTTTATATTGTAACATAAAGGTATACGAACAAAATATTTTCACCTTTAAATATCAAAGATCACGCTAAAGTGCTACAATCCCCAAAGTTAATTCAAAAGGATTTTAACACAAAGAGCTTAGGATATCTAAAATTATCTTTATTCATAATAGGCTTTTTGTTTTCATTAACTTGCTGATAAATTACACCTCATTGAACATAGAATCTTGAAAATATATGACGTTTAGACATGATGTTTTACATACGACATACATATTCTAGATTATGATTTTATTGATCAATAAAAAGATTGTTTACTGTGGCACCTACCTGAAAATCAAAAATCACCTAGTTGTTTCATACAAAGAGTCAATCAATTCCCCACAAAATGTATCTCCTCACAAAATGTATACAACAGCTGATTTTGTTTTACGATATTGAGTTTGGCCCCAAAGTAAAAGTTAGTCAAAATTATGTGTAGGTTGCTTATAGAAAATACGGAAACAGAATAAGTTGATTGAACTGACTACTATCGTGTGCAAAATTCGAAAGATTTCTTTGATTTGGTTCACGGCTTGGTTTGGCGAAAATATCGACAAACATACACATAAAAATACAAACAGACGAACATAGAACCTCTTCCTTTTTGAAAGTCGGTTAAATAGAAAATGTTTGTTATAACGACCATCTTAGAATAAGTTCGTAATCTAGAAAAAACACTCTGTCTAGCTACCTTAGAATACGACTACAGAAAGAGATTTTTTTCGACGTAACGTGTGAAAAAGTGCCAGATATATACTTCACCATAACTGTCTCGTTCTGACACGCCAATAGAATTATTTCGTGGTATACCAGCCCGGCTAGTCTTTTTCTACCTTCACAATATTTTCACCCACCAAAAAGCCAGTAGTAAGAATCAAAGAAACTCATCGTAGGTACAAAGAAAATTTAGACCAACGAAGGCCACGCAAAAGTGCTACTCCCAAACAACCTTAATTTCAAAAGCCAATTCCTACACAAATAGCGTTGACGCCAACATAAAATAATATTTTATAAGTTACTTCGCCTCATGCCCGTTCCCTTTGATCAGCGGGGCTTGTTAGTTTAGGCTCTCACAATTACCATTTCTGAGTCAAATCCACGATAAATATTCATTGGATTTTGTAACATTCGCGTTTACAATGATAACGGTGACTGGATTTCAGGTTCGAGTAGTTTTGGCTAATTGAAATGTGTGGGGTAATGCTATTTAGTAGTCGGACGAACTACGCCTCTACCCTTACGTTTAAATCAAACTTAAATGATAAGTAAATAGAGATAAACTAAATAAAATAATTTAAACATGGTGTCAGATTTTGTGAGCTAGGATACCCTGAACTACAGCCCTACCCTTTCGTTTAACTCAAATAATAAGTAAATAGAACTACAAAGTTACCCAAAAACCATTATTTTCTACAGTGATCCATAAAATAACAGTTTTTGATTAAAATTCTTCATTATAGCAATAATTTTTATACAAAACGGTTAGAATAATAGATATAAAAAACAAAAAAACCAAAACTTACCTGTTTTGCATATCTTTTATCTGATAAAATTCGACTTGTAACACACACAATTTGCCTCGATAAAAGCCGCCAACGGAAAAAGGCTAATAGTGTCAAAAACTTCTTTGACAGGTGTCATTTTTTCATGACGTTTGACACTTATGATGTTTGGTGTTTCCATTTTATGTAGATAAAAAAAGTAATTGACTTTAAATTGCTTAGAAAATAAATAAAGAATCTTCAAACCTATTTTATTCAAAGTTACAAGGATATTCAAAGTTACCCAAACTGACTGTTTTAAATTTAAATTTTAAGGAATTTTGGCAAATACTGTTTATCAAAATTTGTTGATAAAAATAGCCTCATTTTTTAAAGAAAGTTTTTTAGTCTGTTGTTTGATGAATTGCGGGAAGCACCCGCAATTCAAAAACAACAGACGACAAAAAAGAAACAAAAAATATAAAACCTGTGGTGTAAATATTTGTCATGATTCGTTGAAAAATGTGACATGTATAGGAGACTCAACATCAGAACAGTTGAAAGCAAAATTTTCGAGTCAAAACTAAGTGGCTCCAATCACTTATTTCGCTCCGTCAATAATTTAAACATGGCCACAGATACAAATCTTGAGAGATAGGATACGACTTCAATCAAGCGGGGATCTAATTTCCTCGAAATTCGCTACATGAAATCCGAACTACGCGTAAACGCTAATAACAATATTATTGTTGTCACAGCTCAACAAATCACCTGTTCATAAGTGTTCACACAGACAGACAGACAGACAAAACTCTTTATTTACAACCACAATATGAAAAATAAACACTATTTACACATATACGACAAAAAATATGATTATAAAGTGGCGGCATTATCACCCATGGTCATTTCTTCTAGGCAACCTTGCATAGATATTAACAAAGAAAATACCTATAAATAATAAACTAAATATACTCAATTCAATCTAAGTTTTAAATATACTTACATATATACGATATAATATATAAATATAATTATACATATACCTACATACATACTTACATACGTTATAAAATGTAGCGAAAGGAACAAGTAGCATTATGATTTCAGATAGTGAGCTTTCACAAGTTGTTTGAAAACGTTCAATGAAGGTGAACGCTTAATTTTTAGAAGTAAGTCATTCCAAAGTCTGACTGCCTTCACAGAGAAAGAAGAATCGTAGAAAGACACACAATGTTCACCGTAAAATCATTTTATGTATTGGGGTACTGCGGCGTTCCGCCCCGCAAGTGGTTCGCACCACGAGGCAAATTGCACAAGACTATTTGTATAGAGTCATTCTAACTGACTGACTGCCTCGGTGGCTCAGTGGTTAGTGACCCTGACTTCTGGATCAAAGAGGCGTGGGTTCGATTCCCACCAGGGCAAGCATTTTTGTGATGAACATAGGTGTTTGCTCTGTGTCTGGGTGTTATTTAGGTACTATCTATATAAGTATGTATTTAAAATAATGTATATGTAGTATATCAGTCTCTGGCAGCCATACCACAAGCTCTGCTTAGTTTGGGGTCAGAGACCGTGTGTGAGATGTCCCCCAATATTTATTTATTTATTTATAACTAGCTAGTACATTTGACGTAGGTACATCTATGGTACTAGTTAGTTAATTCTGTAAAAAAGTTCCTACTTTTTTAAAATCCAATCTATAACCCCAAACTAAGCTAAGCTTGTGATATGGCTGCCGGAGAGCCCGAGACTGATATACTACATAAATATAATGTAATTAGTTACTGTTACCGTGCTAATTTGATAAATAAATAAATATACATCCTTATTTTTAACTACTTGTATACCTAGATAGATGCAACCAAACACCCAGACATAGAGCAAATACTTATGTTCATCACAAAAATGCTTGCCCTGGGTGGGAATCGAATCCACGCCTCTTTCGAGCAGGAGTCAGGGTCACTAACCACTAAGCCACCGAGGCAGTCAAATTGTATAACCGAGCTTAAACTAACCAAAAGCGTTTACTTGACCCGAATAGATGTGGCCAAATTGCCCTTTGTTATGTTCAACTTAGATTCTTCACTTAAGCCGTATCATACATAATGGCGTCTGTGAAGTTAGCCACAAGCTGCGCAAATCCCCTCTCGTCATTGCCGCTGACAATGAATTTGTTATTTCGCAATGCCTCGCTTTGTGTTTCCAGACGCAATTATTAACGGTTTAGCTAATAACAATGTGACTTTTTTCTCTAGTCCCTAATTCTTTACTTTCCCTACAGCGCGGTCAAATTAAACAATAACTCCACGGTGAAGCTACATAAATTCACAACAAGCTGAAAATTGGCGCAATCGTTCAAAATATAGTTAAAATAAACAAAATTTGAAAATTATTACTAATATTATAAATCCAAAAGTGTTTGTTGGTTTGCTCCTCTTTCACGCACCAACAGTGAAACGGATCGACTTGATTTTTGGTGTGGACAACGGAGTTTAAAAAACGGAAAATGAAACTGAGCAAAAACTAGTAGTAATATAAAAAGAAGTTCCTAATCAGTTGTTAGACACAAGATAAGATTAGAAACAAACCCCGACAAAGCAAAAATTTTAAACAATCATCGAAACATTTGTCACGTCAGGTATTTAATTGAACTTGTGACCTGCTAACAACTAGGTCAGTACAATCGTCATGAACACATATCAAACTATATTTTTAAGCGTTTTCTACACTTTTCATGCCGCTATACTTGTGTTTGACCAATTTTGTCTCACTTCGACTCGAAATTTTTACAAAAACATCATTCGAAAGAGCTAGTGGGCGTTTGACGGCTCGTTTAAGCCCACACGTCTTTCAATCCGTCCCTGATTAGAACAGAGGTTCTCAACTTCTGTAGGCTATTGAGACAGACATTTTAAAGGCAGTAGTCAGTAGAAAAGAGGGCAGTAACAGAGATACGAAGGCGTAGATTCTAGTGAGACGGCTTTTCGGTAAAATTAAAATTAGAAATAAGACTCTAATCACCTACCTACGTGATAAAAAACAAACATTAGAGACTCAAAGAAAAAAGTGCTAATAGAAAAATAGACAGACATCGAAAGACCGATATCCTACTAATAATGTTTAATTTCTCAAGTTTTATTTTTAAGTAAACTAGAGAAGTCGTAATAACATAGCTACATAATTTTATCTGTCTTCCTATTAAGATCAATGTATTATACTACAATTTTTCTTCTCTACTTGTTGAGGTACCTACCTACGAAACCTTAGAAATTATCTACAATTTCAAAATAAGCTTGAGAAACTATGGTACAAAATGTCTGCCATTAATTTGGCTGGTAATGTATCCTGTCTTTTACTAAAAATATACCTAAATTAAAAAATATACCTAAAAAGCCGTGGTGGTCTAGTGGTAATGACACCCGCCTTACAATCGTGAGGTCGTGGGTTCAAATCTTGGTCCCGTACCAATAAATTCCTTGGAATTTATGTACGGAATTTCACACCACGGGCTTTTCGGTGAAGGAAAACGTCGTTAGGCAACCTGCATGCGTCCGTAGAAGAAATTCGATGGCGTATGTGAATCCACCAACCCGCACTGGGCCAACGTGGTGAATATGGCCCAATCACCCTTCGTGGGTAGGCCTACGTCCTGCAGTGGACTATTAAAATGGCTGGTACAGTACAGTACAGTATACCTAAATTTGAATTCTAATTGCCTATCAATAAACTTACTTTGAGGTGTTAAGTGCCATTCGTTTGTCTGTAATTATTTTTTGTTTTTTTATAGGTTCGTCGATTTTTGACCGACGAACCACCAGAGGAGGTATACAATTGGACGCGTAAATATATATATTTTTATGTATAACCACGCATAACTTTTTTCATAGTAGTCCGAAATCAATAATTATTTTTTTATTGGAAAGAATATACTTCGAAATTGGTTCTATTTAAATTTTATCGAAATCGGCTAAGCCATTTTTGATAAATCAACAATGATGTGAAAAATGTTACATCGATCCGTGCATAATATTTGCGTTCTAGTGATGCGCCCCGGCATCGCACAGGTGTATTATACATATTAACATTTCTCTTAAATTACTCTATCTATTAAAACAATCTGCATCAAAATCGGTTGCGTAGTTTTAAAGATATAAGCATACATGGGGACAGACAGCGGAAAGCCACTTTGTTTTATACTAAGTAATGATTCTGAACACGGGTGAAGTCAGTCATGCTATTTTTTGCAAAAAATAATTATTTCACTTATTGTGAACAGAATTTGTTCAGAGTGAATTTTATTGTGTTTTTTTTTAGTTCAAAAGGGTTCCTATACTCCCGAGATAGTACCATATAAATATTTTCGAAATCGGCAGAGCCATTGCAGGAAAATAAACAATAATGTTAAAATTATACTACATGGATGACACATCGATTCGAGTGAACTATTCGAATTCTGTACAGTGTATATGGTTGAAGTCGGTTATACCGTTTTTTGGCGAAACATTATTAATTACCCTTAAACAGTTTAATTGAGTGGATTAACTCCTAATCCCTAACAAAAACTTATCAAATATAAATAAGTAAACCACCTTCACCTTAGGCACCTTCGTCCATGGCACTATCAGGGGAGGGCTGTTCGATTAGGTTTATTATGACGATTATGATGGATTGTTTGACACATTGTTTGCGCATGTTTTTGACATTTTATATTTGATTTTGTAATTATTGATATGTTAATGACAATTAATTATTCATTTAATTTTATAAATTGTTATATTAAAAAAAATATAATAAAGTAAAAAAAAAATAAGAAAAAAATAAGTAAATAATTTGGGGACATTTTACACACTATAATGTCTCTGACCCCAAACTAGCAAAGTTTGTGATTTGGCTACCAGATACTGATATTATATTAGTATATACATATTTTTAAATACATACTTAAATAGATAATACCTAAAAACACCCAGACACAGAGCAAACACCTATTTTCATCACATAAATGGTTGCCCTGGGTGGGGACCGAACCCACGCCTCTTTGATCCCAAAGTTAGGGTTACTAACTACTGAGCCACCGAGGCAGTCAATATTTCTGTTAACTTGATAAGATTAAGATACTAAATAACGGATATACTAAGTAAAAACGTGCTAGAAAATAAATCGGCTTACTGTCGTTGGGACCATTGACTAATAAAACCATAGGTAGTATAGAAAAGGCTAGCATACAACGCAATTCTGTTCTTTTATTGAGGTTCACCTTGTTGGGTATAAAATACATCAGAATGTACCAAAACCCTCAAAAATTCACCGTAACTCAACCCCCCTATCACCTCAAAATCTGTCATCGAGCACTTAGCGTCGTATTCCGGCGAGCTCATTTGCAAACCAACTCGGTACAGGATATCATTCGTTTATCATGCTCAACCACATTACCACATAATTATTATCTTTTGACTGCCTCAGTGGCTCAGTGGTTAGTGACCCTGACTTCTGGATCATAAAGGCGTGGATTCGATTCCCACCCCGGGCAAACATTTATGTGTTATTTAGGTAGTACTATCTATATAAGGATGTATTTAAAAATATGTATATGTAGTAATATCAGTCTCTGGCAGGCGGCAGCCATATCACAAGCTTAGTATAGGGTCAGAGACCGTGCGTACGATGTCCTCTACACATAATATTTATTTTGAATATAATATATCAAAATGAACGTCACATAAACCTACTTTACATAATTCATTTTTTTAGATTTCTCGAGTAGAGACCACGTGTCAACAAGCGCATTGTAGGACGTTTTCGACTAGGTTGGCGATATGAACAGGACTTAGCAACGTGCTGGATGCAGTTTGCTTCAAACCGTTTTTATGAGAAATCCATTGGGGAGGTCTGTATCTAGCAGTGGACGTGCTACGGCTGATGTATGGATCGATAGATTTTGTTAGTTTATATTTTGCTTTAAGTAAAAACACAGCCTAAAATAAAGTTGCTTTTACAAGCTTTTATATAGTTTCACCTGTCCCGTTGTCTGTAATCAAATCTTGCAAGTTAAATTAAATTTTGATGGTCTATCTCACTTCATTAAAACTCGCGTGAGAAAACATTAAAAAAAATAAAAAAAAAAACAATTAAAAAAATATAACAAAAAAAAAATATTGTTCCACTTCCCGGTTACGGATTGAGCTGCAACTTGCCTATTGGAAATTTGTGAACTATGTGACTATAAACTGTTCATTTCATTGTCGATTACGTATAATATCATATGCCATACAGATACTTTTACTTATTAATAGGTATAAGTAGGTATTAGTAGGTAAAAACCTGTGTCGCAGGTAACAGGACCCGCAATTCAACCAGTTGAACCTTGTTGCTGTTATAAATAACTCTCTCAGTGATCTCCCATCTGATAACTCGATTTTTCAGAATTATAAAGATACCTACTTAATTTTATTTCTTATATAAGTTATTGATATCTATCTGTACTATGCACAGATTTTCTGAATTCTGATTAAAACTTGCAAAAGCTACAAACATGGCAAAGGGAATAAAATACTTACACAATGAGATCACGACGTATCCCATTATCTGTCTAATAGATATCTCCGTTTTTGGATAGTCATATTTCTATTTCAAACGTTTTCCCCATCATTGGTAAATTTAAAAAATACCCGTCAGCTTACCATTATTATATTCCCATAAATAACCGTTTTAATTTTTATAACCATGCTCAGTCAACAAAGTCATAGTAAATCCATGATTTATCTTCCCAAAATGCAGTACCGTGGAAAAAGGCCATAAATTCAAATTAGTCGCTTTGAAAATTATCCAACGAAGGTATTATTTGCTTTTAACGAATTCTAAATAGGATTACATAAATTAATCTTTTCACTCTGACGCCTTGATAAACAGCTTAATATGAAACATAGTTGGAATAACACTAAATTAGAATGAAAATTGTATCTGCTGAGTTAAATTAGAAACAGAATTGGAAACGCTTATTTGGGCACGAATACTAAATGAGTAAGTTGTAATCCTTTTGTTATTTTATTGTAATGAAACGGTGGTATTGAGAAAGTGTTCGTGGAGAAAATGTTTTTGATTTCGAGAAATAGGTCGTGTTTATCACGTGATGAGAAATTATTAATGTGCCGTTGGACTAATTTTAGTAGGTAATTATTGTAGCAAATAAACGCCTTTATATTAAAAAAACACCAACGATAACTATTTTTGGCTCTATTTTGGTAGAACCATGTTATGTGTGTCTGTGTATTTATAACAAACGTTTTCTAATAAAATGTTGAACAGTATTGTGAATTAATTAAAACAGGCGAGTGTTTTTTAAAAATTAAGGAAGCATTTCTTTCTTACAACAGTCTGAAACTACAAACCCAGATATTAAAGTTAACATACTACGGTAAGTTTGGATAAGGAAATACACAGTCAACAGGGGATCCAAGATTGAAATTGAACACAAATCAAACAGCAGATATCCAAAAAGCTTTCCCTATAATATTCCTCTATCTAAATCCACTGTGTAAGTAAGGCTAATCCAACCCATCCGGATAAAATCCGATCTGAGCGATAGCCGTACCATCCATCAGCTAATCGAAATATCACGTAAAAAGGTGCATCATTTACCATTTTTCCTGAGCATCAAACGTGCCCACCGGCCGCGATGCACCGACACCACACCACACACATAATACCACTACGCGTGAACAACTCGTCTTTCACATAAAAAATGCACCAAACACACACACCGAGTGAATTTTGACAAGGTTTCGCTGAAAAAAATCCGCGCGCGGTGCTTCCCCGGACCGCGTAGCCGCTACTGCCGCTACGTCGGCGCGAAGTTAGCCGAACTTCGCCGGGAAAACCCGAGGCTGCGCTCGGGGTGCCGCCAGAATTTTGCTCAGTCTTTCATATTTTATATTGGGGGATAGAACGGAATTACAGAGTTTGCTCGGGTAGGTTTTTATAGCGAACAGTGGCGGGTGGCTGCCACTTTCCGAAGTTATTTTTTCCAGCGATATACGCGAGCATTTTTTCCATTGTTTGCCGTACACTCAACGCTTAGTTCGTGTGATTTTAATAAGGGCTGGCAATAATGCTTGGTGAGGATGTTTTGGAATGAATTGCCGTGTTTAATACGGCAGGTGGGGTGTAGTAAATGATTTGAATTGGGGCGCTCGTGTGTAAAATTGAGAAGCGGAATTTTCTGTTGTAACCTAGATGTGTATATCTTGTGTCGGTGACAACAAGAGGTTTTTGTAATCGTTTTTCTAAATGGCGCGACGTCGAACGTGCTCTGAATTAGAACTGGGATTGTAGTCTGGGTGTATTGCTTTTTAGTTACGGAGCTTGTAGCATGTAGAGTATGGCAACGAAGTTCGTTGGATATATCGTATTAAAAAATATTGTAGACACAATTTGTATTAATTTCAACTATTTTAAAGAAAATTTTTCACTACCAGTTTGAGATTTCTTTTTGATGTTTTGTTGGATTCTTTAAAGTTAAGGTGTGTCATAACTATTATATAATTTATATTATAATTTAAATTGTGATTTTGAGTTTAATGACTTAGGACATTTAGACATTGGCTTTAAGTGTTTCAATTCTTTAGTTTTTAAAATTTCTAAATGATTCTGCAGTGTAATTTAACCCAATCTATATATATTTAGTATGGAGTATTTCGCTGTAAGGTAGTCAACAATATTTATTGTCATAACTTTATTTGTCTTTCCTAATTATAATAATTTCATTTTATAATTTTAATTATGCTATGTAACCCGTAATCTTGGTCATGTTGTAAACGTACAAAATTGCAAAGTAATACGTACCAAAAATTATAATTTATTTCCTATCTACCCACTACTTATGACTTAATGAGAACTTCGGTAAATTCATAACTTATTGTTTAGATACAAGTTTTAAAAGGTGACATTAGCCTACAAAACACTGTAATATTGTGATAAATTGTAACTTAGTTAGTTAACGTTAAGCTTTACAAAACATTGTAATTTTATTATGTTAATAAAGGTTTCTTAAGAAATTGATTTTGATTTGATTTTAAAATCAAATCAAAATCAATGATTCTGTAAACCAATGATTGAAGAATCATGGACCATAGAATTTTCAAACGTAAAAAGCACGCCTTACATCTTTCATCGAATCATTTTACACCACATTTTGACGCTAGCAGTCGACGTCTTACGGCTGAGATGATGATAATGAAATCTTAAGTTATTGCAAAACCAATAAGTTTCGTCCAATAAGCCCCTCAAGTTTTAATTGCCCAGAATCATTAGTTTGTAACAAACTCCGCTATTATTCTCCAAGTCGCAAATTATCATGTTATGAGTTATCGGTATACGACGAGACAGTTGCTAATGTTTCCAAAATTAGGACTTGTGCTGGGTATAAGCCCAACCAAACTTGATGGCATACCTATATGAAGTTAGCTACAAGATGCGCAAATCTCCACTCCTAATCGCCGCTAGCATATGAATTCGCTACTGTGTGATTGCTCGCCTCGTATTCACATAATTATGCCATTAAGTTTGATTCGGCATATAACTATATATCTATTATAACCGTGTGTAAGATGCCAAAAAAAAAAAAAAACTAAGATTGAAATAGGTTTTTGCCAGTTTTTTTATATTTAGCAACTATTTGGACGCTTGGGTAAGCGTTCAAATAGTTGCTGCGTCATACTTGAGACTTTCTTAGTCAATCATTACGGCAGCTGCAGCAGCAGTTGTAGGAACAACAGCAGAGAAAGTGGACAGACGATTGACAGTGGACGAGACAATTTAGATTCAGAGTGGGTAGTCAGAGTACCCACTCTGAGTCTAAATTGTCTCGTTTTTGGATATTATCTTACTTTTAAACAACGATAAAAAGCTGGCAAAAACCTATTTCAATCTTAGTTAGCAACTATTTGGACGCTTACCCAAGCGTCCAAATAGTTGCTGCGTCATACTTGAGACTTTTTTAGTCAATCATTACGGCAGCTGCAGGAGCAGTTGCAGGAACCACAGCAGAGAAAGTGGCAGGACTGAGGAAAATCTCAAATATAATCTTACTAAAACAACTGATTCATCGACTTGGCATTATTAAAGTATTGATGCTGTGCTTTTAGCTATATGTTGCGGATAACCCAATCTGGCCTATGAACAGTCACAAACGCGTGATATAGTCACATAATGATGACATTATAAAATATTTCGTACCAGTTTTTAAAGCCAAAACAGCCTTCATATTGTAAGTGCAAAATATGTATGGAGTACTCGAAAGGTGACGTCCACATGTGGTATATTATTTAGAGAAAAATCGAACCAAGATGATACATACATCATTTGAAAGCTTGTTATATGGGCTTCCCAAAAATATTTCATTTAGATTTTTTCACCCCTCCATTTTTTTTTAAATGCGGTAAGTAAATTGTATGAAAAATAACAATACAGCTTATTATTTTTTCTAGTTTAGCAATAATAAAGTGCTTCTACCGTTATTTTACTTGCATTCGTAGTTGATTCTTCGACGTTAATCTCTTGATTTGCTAAAATTAAAAATTATATCCTACCAGTGTGACCAGTTAGTAGGTACAATGTGACAAAAAACACTTAAAAAGTGTGTTTAATTGGTAAAAATGTTTTTATTTAATAATTTGGAGGTTACTTAATCAGGATTGATAGAGATAAACTACCTATTGAGCCAAATATATTTATTTATCCTAATAAATTCAAAATTAATTTAAAAAAAATCGGAGGACTCTTTTTTGCTTTTAACTGTTGTAATAGACTCAGAAAAATATGAACTTTCTCGAATTGTAACGACTGTTGTGGTTAGAATTTTGGATTATTATTATACCAGCCTCAATACATTTTGTGGACATGTCCTTTTCGGTGTTCAATCTTTTGTACCAGTTTCCAAATCCGAAACAGCTTAAATTGTTAGAATCCAAAATATATGAGGTTCTCAAAATTAGGGGTGATCGAAGTCACACAATTGTTTTGGACAGTATTTTTTGTAGTAGCAGACGCAGGGGCAAGAGCATTGGCAGCGATAGGAGCTAGGGTAAATGCCGATGATAACTTCACCATATCTTAACGCGACCAATAAAATTGATATATAATTAGTTTTCCAAAAATGGCAGAATTGACTTCAACCGTGTACAGAAATCGCGAATATATAGCACGGATTGATGTAGCATTTTTCACATTATTATTGATTTATCGAAAAGAGCTCAGCCGAATTCGATAAAATTTAAATGAATCCAATGTTCTTTTTAACACTCTTTCGAATTAAAAAATAACTATTAAAATCGGACCTCTATGTAAAGAGTAATGCGTGGTTAAACATAAAAAAAAATATACGCGTGGAAAGGTACCCAAGTACCTCCTCCATTTCTTCGATCAAAAAGGTAATATTTCCGGCAGCAGCAGGGGCAGATGCTGAGTAAAATTCCGAATATAAAATGATGGATCATTGTGGTCTCATGGCCTGATTTCTTCATCGTCTTTTCACAACAGAACAACCCGAAAATCGCATAAATATCATCCCTACATAGTCGACATACCACCTGCTCGTACTGAGAGATTCGCTTCTTCCTTCATGCGGAGCGCTAGGGATTGGATTCCCTGCCTTCGGTATGTTTCCTGATAATTTCAATTTAGATATCTTCAAGTCAAGAGTGAAAAGGTATCTTCTTCTAAATACTCCATTTTCGGTTACAACTTTGTTTTCCAACAGGCGAGTTGGAGGCCAAATGTAGACCTATTCTACATAAAAAAAACCGGACAAGTGCGAGTCAGCCTCGCATACCCAGGGTTCCGTACAAATCCAAAAAAATTCATAAAATTGGGATGCAAGTTGTTAAAATCTCTATACTATAACCATCGACAAAAATGTTTTTTTTTTCGCTTTTCTCGTCTTACACCGAAAATTACACATTGTTAAAATAATTAAAAACCTTTTTAGCACGTGCTAATAAAGTTCTTTTGTATAATACCATGATACGATTTACTCGCTTTGAATTTTGAACCCATATTTTGTGAATTTTGAGGCCTTATTTATTTGTGATTTAAATAAAAATGTACAGTTTATTAATTCCTATTTATGTACTCTGAGACAATGCTTCTCGGCTCTAATTATTTTAAACGATAACTGAGAAATTTTACACAAATACAAGATACCATAGATATACGTATACAGTTTAAATTTCAACTCGATATCTTTACGCGTTCCCGAGATAAAGAGTCTTGACATACACACAGACGGACAGACGGACAACAAAGTGATCCTATAAGGATTCCATTTTTTTCTTTTGAGGTACGGAACCCTAAAAAACGTGGGAACACTTCTGCAATTACACGATGATACAATTTGTGTACTGGTTTCTAGAGCCAAAGCGGCTTACACTGTAAGAACATGAGATGATATGGAGTACTCATTATAAGTTTCGGAAGTTCGACGTCATGTGAGACTTTTGTTTCGTCGCAGGGAAATAATACGGTTTGTTTTGTGAAACCATTTTCTAGTTTAATGGCTTTGAATGTTCAGTTTGTCACTTGCGAAGTTTTTAATGGTGTGTAAGGAACTATAGAACTAGGAATCCATTAGAACTCGTCGTATTTATGAATCAATTTGTGTTGATGTTGTCGTTCTATGTTGAAAGTTCATAATGGCTTATGTATGTCATAAGCCATTATTGGCTTGGCATTTTTTACTTATTTTGATAGCTTATGATTAATAATTTATGTAATACTAGCTGACCCGGTGAACTTCGTTTCACGCAATCTTAATATATATAAATCTCGTGTCACAATGTTTGTCCTCAATGGACTCCTAAACCATTTAACCGATTATAATAAAATTCGCACACCATGTGCAATTCGATCCAACTTGAGAGATAGGATAGTTTAAATCTCAAATTGTCGGAATTTTAATTTATTTAGCCACAGCAACGCGTGGCCGGGCAGCTAGTCTTAATATATATAAATCTCGTGTCACAATGTTTGTCCTCAATGGACTCCTAAACCACTTAACCGATTATAATAAAATTCGCACACCATGTGCAGTTCGATCCAACTTGAGAGATAGGATAGTTTAAATCTCAAATTATAGTCGCAATTTTAATTTATTTAGCCACAGCAACGCGTGGCCGGGCAGCTATAGTATTTTTATAAATATAGCCTGTGTGTGTGTTATTTTGCTGTATACAACGTGTAACGGAAAGGCTGTATACATAAAAAGTGGGTTGATACTATACCTTATATAGATGCTGTATTCGAAATTCCGAGACAAAATAACAACATTCACTTTAAAAAAAAAATTAAATATGACTGACTTGAAAAATCTTTTGCACGTAAACAAACATGTCACAACAAGGAGGTGTGGTCTGATTTTGATGGCCAAAGTCGTGTTATTGACCTCACAGCTGTTTAGTGTGATAGTGCTGTGCAAATGTGAATTAGTCATAAAAATGACTAGTTTTTCAAAAAAAGATTAAAAATCAGCAAACGAACTTACATGGCTAAACATGCCCCCATCTAGTTTGTTACCGTTATCTGATTTGGTACTTTCAGTATGTATACAATCTTTCCGTTACACGTTGTATAAACTTTATACAGGGTTATTTCTAATCAATTAGCATCCTTTTAGGGGATTATTCTGTACATCAAGACTAACAACTTTTGTTCTGCGACTTTAGTTAAAACTCGAAAAAAAAAATCAGCTGTTCCATACATTTTGTCGTGGGTGAACGATATTTTTCTACGGAATAACAAAAAAATTTTTGATCTTTGACAAAAGTCGTAGAACAAAAGTTGTTAGTTTTAATGCGCAGAATAAGTCCCTAAAAGGACTCTAATTGATTAGAAATATCCCGTATACTTCTTTCTGTATTTCTTCTATTTAAGAGTATGTCCCATTATAGTTGAAATTGGTCGTGATTATGAGTAAAATCATAACCTAGAATATTTTCATCGTTTAGAATGACCCTTTATGAATATTTATTAGACTACACGGTATATAGAGTGCCTTAGTACTAGACAGTGCTGCTAACCCTAGAAAACTAAAAAACAGCATCTCAGCTATAAAAAAAAAACAATAGAAAACAGTAGATAAAGCGAAAAAGGCAGATTTGTTTTCTTATAGTAATTACAATTATCTTCTTTTATTAGTTACTAAAAATCCCAAGCATTGTTATATTTGCTTTATTTAAGGATTACAACATAATAAAAAACAAAAATCTAAAATTAAAATTATTTTCCACTCTGCAACTGCCCCATCTTCAATATTTTAAGACTGTTTCTTATATTTCAATGTGTAATTAAGTGGCGCGGAACGCTAATTGAACAATAGTAAAAATTAGGAATGAAACAGAAAACAGGGTCTCTCTCTCTATGTGAAAATAGTAAATTTACTGTTAAAACAGTAAGGTTGTCAACACTGGTGGTTGACTTCCACTTATTACGCTGTCTTATTTTAATGAAAAGATAGTACAATACCCAATTTAGACATTATTTGTAATATGCTCTGCTATTGAGAAAACTGTTGATATTGTATTGAACTTTGAATAGTCCACCACTACTGGACATAGGCGTTCCCAGGAAGGTTTATTGGGCCATATTCGCCACGCTGGTCCAGCGGTTGGTAGTAAAAGTTAAATGGTAAGTATGTCTGTATTACAGTTTAAGTACCTTGACCGTGATCAAAACTATCGCAATTTGCTAAAGTTATCGCAATATGGCTCCATAATTCTACGTAGATATTTTTTTGATTATACAAGAGTTTGCAAACATAGCCTTGTGCTATGTTCGCAATTTCGTCGTCCGCCTGAACCTATTTTTAATTAACTTGAAATCCTTGTCTAGTCTGTTTAAACAGTCCAAATCTGGTTATTAAAGCACGTGGCTTATAGTTCCATCTACATTTTTATCACTAATCGTACTAATATTATAAACGCGAAAGTTTGTGTGGATGGATAGATGGATTGATGTATGGATGTTTGTTACTTTTTCACGCAAAAACTACTGAACGGATTGAGATGAAACTTTGCAATAATATAGCTTATATATCAGAATAACACATAAGCTATAAATTATAATGATATATTGCGTATGCGGGCGAAGCCGCGGGTAAAAACTAGTATAAAATAGGTACAAAACTAACAAAAATATTTAGTCCGGAAAAGCTGGTTGCCTAATTTAGAATGAGATTAATTGCGCATAGGGTTGATACTTAGTTGTAGTAAGACATTAAAATGTTGACATTGTGACTGAAATTCGATCCAGATTGGAAACACGGCTGGTAATTTCATCTACATTTTCTTTTCGGTAATACTACAAAATACCGTAGTAGCGAATTTTAAGTGGAGCTGCTAGCTTAGCATACAAGACCACGACAAGAGTTTACCAATGTGTGCAAAGGTGACAGATATATGCTTTATCATAACTCTGTCACGTTCTGACACGTCGATAGTATTATTTTATGGTCCATATGCTAAGCCCGCTGGGCAAGACACGTGGCAAGACGAAGTGACGACAGGTGGAGCAAGGTGATAATAGAGTGGTGGCCTAGACACGGTAAGCGGAGCGTGGGTCGTCCGGCAGCAAGGTGAGTCGACGATATCGTCAATATCGCGGGTCGAACCTGGACACGATTGACAAAGGACCGAGGCAGATGACACTGTAAGAAAAGGCCTATACCCAGCAGTGGGATAAAAAATGCTGTGGATGATGATGGAATATGAATACAAAATAATTACAAATATTACAAAACTTTTTAGTCCGGAAAAATACAAATTTCCTAATACAGAATGAGATTAATTGCGCATAGGGTTGATATTTAGTTGTAATAAGTCCACAATAAAATGTTGATATTGTGATTCACACTTAATCCAAACATGAAACATTATCACGAATAAGAAAAGTCGTCCTACAGATACTCCATAGACGATGAAGATGCTGTAAATTATTCACAACCACAACAACAACATGTAAGTTAGTAGAGAAAATGTAAAAGTATTAAATATGTAGTTTTTACCTATGGATGATCCAATTGCTTTCTATGTAGTAGCATAAACTAAGCTTGAGGATTTTTGTCTATGGTAGTCATCAATGTTGAGAAAATGCCAAGTCGATGGTAGAGTCTGGCTAGCGAAAGTTGATACAGCAATTTTTCGCAAACTTTTTAAATGACAACACACGGTGCTACTGTCATCACGGATTTACCTTTACCTTGTATTTTACCTTGTATTAAAAACATTGTTCAAACCTACGTCATGTATGTACTAAACTGAACAAAATGATTCATTATATTATTATAGTCTTCATCGTAATGAAGTAGATCGGTACGCGTTGAAATCATTTGGATCATTTGGAGAGAAATGCAAAGCCTCAGTTTGGCATAATAATAACGTCAAAAAACAGAATTTAATTAATTAACGTAATGAATATAAAACTCCAAACACGACAAAATCAAGCTTAAAAAAAAGATATTTTTTGCGATTCCTCCAAATATTTGGAAGAATCAAAATCGCAGTATTGTAACAATGCTACATCGTGGGAATGAGAAAAAGTGTTTCCCTTTCAGTTTAGTGCTGCGATAGTGATATTTTTTAAATTTGCCGCGCTTTGTCAGTATCGACTTTCGTTAGCCAGACTCTAGTAGTAATGTAGAAAGTTTTAGCAAATAAAGTTGTATTGTATCTTATTGTAGTTAATAAAGGCATTTTTGCCCGTTATAAAATAAAGTTTATACCTTATAACATAAAGTTAATTTTTGATTAGCTAAAATTTTGACACGGTATCAAAAATCACGTTGGATGTTCATCACGTAAAATTGTACCATACGACACTAGACATAGAGACGACTTCCTCATTACCAGATAAAAATCCTATCTAGAAATTGAAGTAAATTCCAACACCTACCGAATTTAAATAAGTAGGCATGTCTTTGTGAACGCTAATTAATTTAACCTTTATTATTGTCTGTTTTGCTCAGTAAATACGGGGGTGTACTAATTTGTACCTAAATACCAGTCGACGTAATGTCACAATTTCACAAACAAGCGAAATTACTGAGCCATTGGATTCGACACTAATTACATTTTGAGTGCAAAGGACTACGGTGCTGACCGTACTTACAGTAAGGATGGTAAGACAATTTGTAAACCGTGGCTGACGAAGCCTAAGACGATAAAAATCAAGTGCAATAGGAGTCATCATCATCATTTCAGCCATAGGACGTCCACTGCTGGACATAGGCCTACCCTAATGATTTCCAATAAGACCGCTTGCATCTTGCATCCAGCGCGATCCTACGATTCTAATGAGGTCATCCGTCCATCTTGTGGGTGGACGCCCTACGCTGCGCTTGCCGGTACGTGGTCTCCACTCGAGAACTTTTCGACCCCATCGGTCATCAGTCCTCCGCGCTATGTGACCTGCCCATTGCCACTTCAACCTGCCAATCCGCTGGGCTATGTCGGTAACCTTGGTTCTTCTACGGATCTCCTCATTCCTTTTTTATTTTATACTACAGGACTAATCGAGCACTAAAATTACGAGATAAATAAATACCTCCTCATCCCGACGTTTCGGCCGAGTTGCATCGACCGTGGTCACGGGTAGACTCAAGGGTAGTTAGTCCCGTAGTATAAAATAAAAATGTGCGCAATTCGCGAAAGTTTAAAAACAACACTCCTCATTCCTGATTCGATCTCACAGATAAACTCCGAGCATAGCCCTCTCCATGGCTCGTTGGGCTACTTGGAGCTTACTAACGGGACCCGTAGTGAGAGACCACGTTTCTGTGCCATAATATTCTGTGCAATAGGCGTGATGACTGGTTAATAAAATAATTATTATAATAAGTCCGTGAATGAGTTTATCAAAATATATTGGACATGTACTTTTTCTCTTGTCAATCAAACAACAGTTGACAAAGATAGACCTTGTCAAAGTTTGGGAGTGGGGTCGTGTCGTCACTTCTCTCACAGAAGTCTATACATTTGTATGATATTTGTGACGTCACTCGGAACTTAAAGGGCTATATCTTTATCGAAGTTTGTTTAAAAGCCGTGGTGGTCAAGAGGTAGCGACACCCGCCTTACAATCGTGAGGTCGTGGGTTCGAATCCCCGGTCCCGTACCAATGAGTTCTTTAGAATTTATGTACGGAATTTTACACCACAGGCTTTTCGGTGAAGGAAAACATCGTGAGGCAACCTGCATACGTCCTTAGAAGATATTCGATGGCGTATGTGAATCCACCAACCCGCACAGGGCCAGCGTGGTGGATATGGCCCAATCACCCTTCGTGGGTAGGCCTACGTCCTGCAGTGGACTACTAAAAAGGCTGGTACAGTACAGTACAGTACAGTTTAATTGACAAAATAAAAAAAATACGCTCCTAATATTATTTACTAGTTTTTACCCGCGGCTTCGCCCGCATGATATTTTGATTTCTGACGCAATATCATTATAATTTATAGCCTATGTGTTATTCTGATATATAAGCTAAGTTATTGCTATGTTTCATCTCAATCCGTTCAGTAGTTTTTGCGTGAAAGAGTAACAAACATCCATACATCCATCCATCCATCTATCCTCACAAACTTTCGCGTTTATCATATTTGTAGGATTAGAAGAAGCCTGGAAGAGATTGTTATAAGCAATAAGACCCTTTGTTGCACTAGTTTATGTCGTTTGTTTTTTTCCTTTCTGTGTAGTTTTTCTATATTGTATTTTAGTGTTAACAATAAAGTGTTAATTCAATCATTCATTATTTGATGATCTATCTGTAGGGCTAATTATAATTTTTTGTCATCTTGCCTATTGAAAAACGCACTTGTTACACAAAATAGAGCTATATTTGTGGAAAGTGATGTTGTGGCCAAAGACGTAGTATGTAGACCGCAAAGATTCTTATTCATTCTTGCCTCAGAGCAAATAACAAAATCCAGAGGGAACGTCGTTGAACAGTCAAGTGAAGCCGGTTTTTTATACATGTGTGAGTGCGTCGCTGTTGCGCCGCCATAGTTTGACTGACAAGCCAAGGCGTAGTTTCATAGTTACTTGGATGTGTGTGCAATTGTCTGTACACGGCGAGGCGTAGTTTTGGTTGGCTTGACTTGTTTGTTCACAACATTCTCTCTTGATTTTTTTATTTGCTCTGAGATTAGAAGAAGCCTGAAAGAGATTGCTATAAGCAATAAGGCCTCCCTTTGTTGCACTAGTCAGTGTCGCTTGTTTCTTTTCCTTTCTGTGTATTTTTTCTGTATTGTATTTTAGTGTTAACAATAAAGTGTTCATTCATTCATTCATTATTTGATAATCTATCTGTAGGGCTAATTATATTTTTTTGTCATCATGCCCATTGAAGGTCGCTCACCTGTTACACAAAATAGAGCTAGGTATATTTGTGGAAAGTGATGTTGTGGCCAAAGACGTAGTATGTAGACCTCGAAGATTCTTATTCATTCTTGCCTTAAAGATGTCAAGATTACTGTTGTCAAGTAATGACGGAGCAAGGGCAATCGTCTCTGACCAGTCCAATTTTCAATTACAGTTTGATATCATGAATATGAGATAGTAAACTTTCAATTTTTTGGTATTTTTAATAGGATTGATAAGTAAAGCCCATACTGTTAACAACTCTATACTTCCACCGCTTAATTAAAAATGTTGTTATTCAATTATGTTAAATGTAAATTAAATAACATCCTTGAAGCGTTTTAAGTGTGGTTA
This sequence comes from Hypomecis punctinalis, assembly GCA_949316475.1. Lineage (NCBI taxonomy): Eukaryota > Metazoa > Arthropoda > Insecta > Lepidoptera > Geometridae > Hypomecis > Hypomecis punctinalis. The sequence goes on from OX438813.1 coordinate 19,350,527, forward strand.
TTTATATAAAACGTGGTGTCGGAATATTATTTTTAATTAGTTTTTTTTTTTAAATTAGATTCAAAGTCCTTCCTCATCATAATTATTTATAAACAACCTTGTGTTAGCTTTTTAAGAGGTTAAACAAGCAAAACTTTGGATGAGTCCTACAATCCAAAACACTGTTGAAATAAACACTAGGTTTATTTAAATTTTGTAAAAAATAAGGCTTGTTAACATTATTATAATATTCCAAGACAATCCTAGAGGGAAAGTGAATCCACCCAAGTCAATAGACGTAGGTAGGTAATGGTATTTGCTCCAAACTCGATGCGGTTGAAACTTCCTCGCGCTGTGGCACCGAAAGTATGCCACAGTTCCCAGCTGTTTGGCCGAAGTTGTAGCCATGGAAGAATATTGTGTGGAGACGGCATTATGACTTGTTTATACATACTCGTAGGTAGTATGCCTCAAATCGAAAGTGTTCGAACAGAGTGTGTTACCACTGATGACTTATGACAGAAGCGTGGTCTCTTCACTATGGGCCTTATTAAAAAGCTCCAAGTAGCACAACGAGCTATGGAAAGGGATATGCTCGGAGTCTCTCTGCGAGATCGCATCAGAAATGAGGAGATCCGTAGAAGAACCAAGGTTACCGACATAGCCCAGCGGATTGGCAAGTTGAAATGGCAGTGTGCAGGGCACATAGCACGGAGGACCGATGACCGGTGGAGTCGAAAAGTTCTCGAGTGGAGACCACGTACCGGTAAGCGCAGCGTAGGACGTCCACCCACAAGGTGGACGGATGACCTCATTAAGACCGCAGGATCGCGCTGGATGCAAGCCGCTACCAACTGGTTTTACTGAAGATTTTTAGGGGAGGTATATGTCCAGCAGTGGCAGCCATAGGACGGCTGAAACGAACGACGTTTTGACTTTATATTTATATAATCATTGTTTGAAGATTTAGGTAACCAGAAATACAATGTACAGATAAATCCACAGGTGTTTAAGACACTTGTCTGACTATTTTATGATAAGTATTAGTTCGGATACTTATCCAAACTATTTATGTCGCTAAAACGTTTATTTTTCGCTAAAATAAATAAAAACAATGCCATTTTATGCCATTAATTAACGAGAAGTCGCTAAAATTTATAACACTGAATGGATGTCATCCATTAAGAGCGGATGGTCAGTATATTTTGTTCGACACGTGGTTTTACAAAACTTTTATTCTTCTAAACCGCATTGAAAATATTTTTTATCTAAAGAAATTATTGCAATCTCCTCTCTACAGATGATCTATGGTTCTAACAGAAAAAATGAAATATACAAAACATTGGCACAACTCTGCCGCATCAAAAAGTTTGAAACGGTAAAAATTCGACGAATCAAGTTTGACTTTTTGTTGTTTTAATTTTTGGAGATATAATTGGACAGACACGTGCAATGTATTTTACTCTCACTTAGGCCTAGTCAATACTTTACTAGTCAATCGACACGACGAAGACGAAGAATCTGTACTGGGTTGAATATGGGCAGAACGTTGTAGAGTTTGTAGCACTGCTTTCTTAGATTAGTTTGACTATAAGTGTTTGTCAGCGATCACTAAAGATAAGCAACGTTTGCTCAATGTTTGGATGGGTAACTGCAGGTGCCATTTATTTTTAACTGAGCGCTACTGTGGCTCGGATTATAAGTTAAATTGTGGGTCCCGGTTGTTTCAACAGTTTACCCATGGCGTTCAGATGGCTTACAAACTGACACCACGGCTAGATATCTAGAACGTTGTAGTCCGTGATACAGGACGTGCTAATACATAGGTATTCCATTACTATTAACAGGTATGCCATATTTGCGTTGAGAGAGAGAAAACACAGCTCCGCTCAGCGTACGATGTGTTTTATTTCTCGGAAAGCAAATATTGGTACGTATGCAGTGGACTCAAACGCTGCCCAGCTCCACTCCAATACGCTTTGGTGGATCTGGTCTTGCTTATTTGTAGATTATTATAAATCTTCTTTGCTTGTAGGTAGGTATTCATTATGAGTGAATTTTTTGGAAATAGATCCCGAGAATGTAATTATGACCAAAGTAATAGATTTACAGTTTTCTTAACTAAGGAAACCAAACATTTACATATTTACGATTTTTATACCTACCTATATGTGTTTTTCATTGTTTTAAAATACAATTTTAACTGGCACAGTTGAGAATTTTTCGACGAAGCATTTGAAGATAACCATAGAAGTAATAGGTACTAGATTATGCAAAGCGTAACGAATACAACGGAGTTTTAAATGTTAGGTAAATTTTCAGTAGGGAAACTAAAGTCATGGATTTGATTTTATTGATGACTATGTTTTTATATCCAAAAATAGTCTGGATTCAAATCTCAAACATAAAAAAACTCTGTCTTTTCTAAGGAACGAACGAACTCATTATTTGCTGCTAAGCTTTAAATAATGATCAAAACATTGTGAAGAAACTTGCATATTTATGATATAAATATTATAGAACGACAAGAATAAAGCCGACAAGGACAAGCTCAGCAAGTTCTTACGAGTAATTAGCTTACGAGGTTGCCATGTGAGATGTTGACGATCATTGTCCCAATAGTTGTTTTGGTTAACGGGTTAATAGCGAAGAGTCTTGATCACCATCTTAAGAGGCTCTCGCAAGACAGTTGGGTCAAAGGTCAGCGTTGTTGCGCCGCGTTGGCGAAGGTGCGCGGTGGGGCTGCAGGGGAAGAGGAGTGTCGGTATGTCGTCCGCCGTTCTCCCTATTCTCTGCAGCCGTAGTGGCAGGCGCGGAGCCACTGTCATTGACCCGTTGCATCGGGACCAGGGCTGTTGGATAAAGGTGCTGTCCAACGCCCAGAACTGGTTGGTCCCAGGTGGGGGATGACGATGTGTCTGGTGTTCAACACATCGTCATTCTAGCGGGAGCGTAAGCTCCGTGTTGGGGCCCGAGTTAGGCCAGCGCTCTCGGGTGCCGCAGAGGAGTGCGAAAGCGTATGCCCGTAGCCCCGAAACCAGGCGCAGTGGTGGAACACCCAGAGGTTTTGGTGGGTATACCGTCCAGTTTGTGGAACCCCGACATAACCACCCGCCTGCCCTCGAGGCGTGGTGGTATCCATAGAGGATTTCCTTGGTAAAAAAAAGGTCAGATGCAGAAGGCAGTCATCCTAGATACGTCGCGCATTGTCAGGAGGTTCCTCTCTCTGTAGCCCCAGCCGCCGGTAGCTTGGGCCCCGCCCCGCTGCCGGCGGCACTCAGGTTTAGGTTATTTAAAGATTCTATTTAATGTACAAAAAAACTTGAATTTGAGATATTAAATAGATATGAGAATAACATATACATAGTAACTCAACTTTTTATTTCACTTTGACAATGACTTAGTAATAGATAATGTCAAGTACCTAACGTGCACTAGATTGAACGCTTCAAAGAATCAGTTTTTACACTTGGTATTCTGAATATTAATTACTAACAAGCATCGTCTACCCAGTCTGTCTCTGGCCTGCGTAAACAGAAAACGTACCAACCTCCACCGTCCACCCACTGTTTTTAACTTTCCCTGACAAAGTGAACAAGTTAGGTACACTGCGTATTAACTTTTGAAAATTTCTTGCAGGAAAAATTCACTTTCGCTTAGGAACAGCGAGCTCGGATAACCGAGTTTGCGAAAGAAAATTAGAGTTTTTTTCTTTTATTTCGCAACTTGGAAAAATTTGATAGAGTTTTATTCTCGAAAATCGCGAAAATATAAACGGGATTTTGTTGGACATTTTAAAAACCTAATTTTTGTGAAGTGTTTGTCAATTTAGCTCGCTTAGGAGTATTTTTGATGTAAAGGGCAAAATTAAGTTTATATTTATGAGGCAAAAGGAAATATTTTGTAAAAACTTTTAGATTAATCCGCACTTATTAGGTTAGATATAAATCACTTCTACATAGAAGTACGTAAATTACAATAACGTCGGCAAATACGAATATTAAATTATTTATCTATTATATAAAAGGCTTCCCTGAGTGACTGACTGACAGACAGCCTACAGCCCAAACCGCTTAAGATATGAGCTTGAAATTTGGAATATAGGTACATTGTACGACGTAATGGAGCACTAAGGACGAAAATTTTGAACTTTCGACTTCTAAGGGGGTAAAACGGGCCCTATTCGTTTGTATGTAACTTTTTATTCCCTGTACCGATTGACTTGAAACTTTGTATACATGCCTTTCAAACAAAATAAAAGTTAAGTTTTTTCCTGTTTTTCCGAATTTTCTTCATCTAAGGGGTCAAATAAGGTCCCAAAGTTGGTAAAAAAGCGTCAATTACATCGAACCAGCTGAACGGTTATGGTTGAAAATTGGTATGAAGGAGGCACACAGCATGTTTTAATACAGGAACTAATAAAATCCAGGAAAATCTATAAGGTTCCTTAGGGATACGCAAAATTAATAAGTTTAAGCTACAGCCCAAACCGCTGAAGATATGAGCTTGAAATTTGGAATATACGTACATCGTACAACATAATGAAGCACTAAGGATGAAAAACGTACCCAACTCTAACTTACGGGGTAAAATGGGCCCTTTTTGTTTGCATGTAACTTCTTATTCCCTGTACCGATTGACATAAAACTTTTTATAGATGCTTTTGAGACTTAATAAAAAATTTGGCTGTACCTGTTTTTCTGAATTTTCCTTAAAAAAAATCCTTAGTGGTCAGATACGTCCCAAAACTTTAATGCGCTTTTTTAAATAATGTAGTATCTAGACAAAACCTAAAGCCGTGGTGGTCAAGAGATAGTGACACCCGCCTTACAATCGTGAGGTCGTGGGTTCGCATCTCCGGTCCCGTACCAATGAGTTCTTTGGAATTTATGTACGGAATTTCACATCACTGGCTTTTACGGTGAAGGAAAACATCGTGAGGCAACCTGCGTACGTCCTTAGAAAAAATTCGATGGCGTATGTGAATCTACCAACCCGCACTGGGCCAGCATGGTGGATATGGCCCAATCACCCTTCGTGGGTAGGCCTACGTCCTGCAGTGGACTATTAAAAAGGCTGGTACAGTAGTATCTAGAATAGGATTATGATAATGATAGTTTATCTTTAAATGGGGCAAAATGGGTCCCCAAAAGTTTACGATTTTTTTTTATTTTGTGAGCCAATAGTCTTAAGCTTAGCGCACATATAGATCAATATAGGTATTTTACTATGGGATCAACCCTGATAAGCGAAAATTACCTACATTTTCCATACATTTTGTCGCGGGTCGATGAACTTTTTGTGTTGAACAGCTGATTTTATTCACGTGCTTTTGGGGTTGGTACCATTGTAAAAGTTAATCAAATTATTGAGTATAATAGCATCCTAGAACATGCTTGTATAGAATTACGACTTGTGTGCCATTTTTTCATTTGCCTGGAATATTAAATTTCTAATGACTTAATGAAACATGTCGAATACCTGTACCGGCCTTAATTAATAGTGCACTACTGAAAATAGGTACTACGGATAGCACTACGGATAATAGAAACAGGTGGGTCTTAAGATGAACATGGACAAGACGAAAGTCATGTGTAATTCCCATGTATTACCCACCCCGATTTCTGTTGGAAACTCGGTTCTTGAAGTCGTTGACTCGTACGTCTACCTAGGACAAGAAGTCCAGTTAGGTAGGTGCGACTTCAACAAAGAGGCCAATCGCCGAATTCAACTCGGCTGGGCAGCGTTCGGAAAAGTGTCTTCTCGTCCGACATACCTCAGTGCCTCAAGTCGTTTTCGACCAGTGTGTTGCCAGTGATGACTCATGGCACAGAAACGTGGTCTCTCACAATGGGCCTTATTAGTAAGCTCCAAGTAGCCCAACGAGCTATGGAGAGGGCTATGCTTGGAGTCTCTCTGCGAGATCGAATCATTAATGAGGAGATCCGTAGAAGAATCAAAGTTACCGACATAGCCCAACGGATTGGCAAGTTAAAATGGCAATGGGCAGGGCACATAGCGCGGAGGGTTGATGACCGTTGGGGTCGAAAAGTTCTCGAGTGGAGACCATGTACCGGCAAGCGCAGCGTAGGACGTCCACCCACAAGGTGGACCGATGACCTCATTAAGACCGCAGGATCGCGCTGGATGCAAGCCGCTTCCAACCGGTCTTATTGGAGATCCATAGGGGAGGCCTATGTCCAGCAATGGACGTCCTGCGGCTGATGGATGACTGAAAATAGGCCTATCCGCGAAGGGTAATTGGGCCATATCCATCACGCCGGCCGAGCACGGGTTGCTGAATTCACATACGACATTGATTTTTTCTACGTTCGTACAGGTTGCCTCAATGTTTTCCAGCATTGAAAAGTGAAATTTCTTACATAGTTAGTCATACAATTATTATTATTGGCTCCCTCGGTGGCTCAGTGGTTGACCCTGACTCTTGGGTCAAAAAGGCGTGGGTTCGATTCCCAGGGCTTTATGGATTTATGTGATGTTCATATGTGTTTGCTCTGTGTCTGGGTGTTATTAATGTATTTTTATTTATTTATTTAACACTTTCTTGCACACTATTTGTACAAAAGGAGGACTTAACGCTAAACAGCATTATCTGCCAGTCAACCTACATGTATATGTAGTATATCAGTCTCTGCCAGCCAAATCACAAACTTTGCTTAGTTTGGGATCAGAGACCGTGTGTGAGACGTCCCCCAATATTTATTTTATATATTTATTTATTATTGAGTTAATTTCAATCGGCAATCATCCAAAAATTCACGTACTCCGTAATAAGCTTTAGACACAAGTAAATTAAATAACCAAATACTGAGACAATTCAGGCTAAACCGTAGGCATTATTTTGCAAGTAATACAATAATAGGCTCAGTTATGAAGACGCCATATTAAATATAATAACAACATATTGTGTAGTGTTCTCTCTATCGAATGCTTAAAGTGAAAATGAAACAGATATAATTAATGATAATTAGCTATTATAATTACGATGGCGCCTTCATAATCGAGCCTAATGCGGGCTTAACCACGAGCTACTATTATTTTAAGTAAGTGCCAAGAAAACTCGGGCCTAAATGTGGGTTTTTATCATTTTAAGCAGTTACAAAAATAACGCGGGCCAGACCGTGGGCTATTATCATTACAAGTTATACAAATACGCAGGCTAACGGCATGATATTATAATTTTAAGGATTTATTAAGACAACACGGGCCAGACCGCGAACTATTAGATATTATTATAAGCAAATGCCAAGATAACGCGGGTTGAACCGCGGGCTGTTATTTTAATTAAGTAAGTATTAAAACAACGTGGGCCAAACTGTGGGTTATTATCATTGTAAGTACCTAATTATTAACACAACGCGAGCTAAACCGCGGGCTTTTATCATTTTGAGCAAGTACTAAGACAATACGGGCCGGACCATGGCCTATTATCATTGTAAGTAATACGACAATGCTGGCCAAACGGCAAGCTTTTATAATTTTAAGCAAGTACTAAGACATCGCAGTCCATGCTGCGTGCTATAAATAACTATCTTAAGCAAGTACTAACAATACGCGGGCCAAACCGTGACCTATTATTATTATAGGCAAACACTGTTACAATTTTGACCAAACCGTGGGCATTATCCTTGAAAGTAATTTTAAGCAAGTATTAAGACAACGCGGGCCAAATCGCGGACTATTAGATATTATTATAAGCATGTACAAAGACAACGTAGATCAAACCGCGGGCTATTTTCATTTTAAGTAAGTACCTATGTACTAAGACAACGCGGGCGAAGCCGCGGGTTTTAAGCTAGTTTTGAATAAAACGATAGCTAGAATGAGAATTAAACCCATAAAAATTTTGTTCGGTCTTTCTTGTGCTTTGGTTTTAAGCTTTGCCCTATTTCAATACTGGTAACCTTTTAGACTTTTTTAACTGCATTTTGTTTAGCTGTCAGCTTACGCTTAGGTGCAAGGTGTTGTGAGGCCCTACGCTGTCAGTGTGGTACTGCAGTAGACCAGCTCGGTCACCACGGTCTCTCTTGCTAAAGAAGCGCTGGTCGGTTTGGCCGCCACGCCAGCCTTAACGATGTCATACGCTGGGCTTTTGCCACCGCCAATATCGCAGCCGTACTCGAACCGAGTAGGCTCGCGCGTGGCGATGGCAAAGGCCTGACGGCATGACGCTGATTCCATGGAAGTGTGAACGGCCCTTAGTATGGGACGCAACTTGCGTCGATACTTTGGCGCTGTCACAACTTTCTGAGACTCAGAGTAGGGCTGGAGCGGCGGCCGATTCGGCGGAGCAGCACAAGTGGCGCAAATATGCTAACTTCGGTAGTGGTTACATATTTGAGCCGTTTGGAGTTGAGACATTGGGTCCATGGGGACCGGGAGCTCATCTTGTTTTCAAAAGTCTTTCTGAGCGTCTGGTGGACGCAAGGAGCATATTAAACATGGTGGACGCCACGCGTGACCAAAATGCTGGTGTTTATCTGGCTCAACGTATAAGCATTGCCATTCAGCGTGGCAATGCTGCCAGCATGCCGGGCACGCTGCCAACTGGCAGTGGGCTTGAGCATTTGGATTATAGACCTTCAAGGGTCTATGGATGATCCAATTGCTTTCTATGTAGTAGTAGTATTATATCTTATTGTAGTTAATAAAGGCACTTTTGCCCTTTTAAAAAAAGTCCAGTGTCCCTATAACTTTGCCCCTTGTGTGTATTTACAAACTCTCAGTATTACATTTTCTATTAACTGTATTAAGTGCTTATTTCCTTGATAGCGGTTACTCTGGCCAGGTTCAGGACAAGCGTATCATTACAGTTGAATTAAATTCGTACAATTATTTTGAAGTTATAACTAAATTTACTATTACCTATAGCTGTACAAATGAAGACTTCAGAATTAAATAAGAATTACTCGAACGCAAGCCCATTTCAAAACACGAATAATGTTACTCAGTTCAGTGCCTAAAGCAAAATTATGATTCTCTTCAAATTTTCAATTTCTAAACATATTAATTGTAAAATCATGAGCTCCCGGTTACCTTAGTGAAGAGCCCTTAACCTTATAAAACGATTTTAACAACCTTCAAAGAAGGTCAAGTTCGTAGTTAGTACTACTTTGTATTCTGTGGCGGTATCCAACGGTAGGGGAGCCCATGATGACAAATTTGGATTTTCTAGACCGTCGTAGAGACCAATGAGATCCTTTAATACTACCTATAGCACGTCACAAATTAGGCTGTTACGTAGGAGGCGAGCTAGCTCACTTACCTATGAGAGCGTCGGGCTAGTGATCCGAAGGGCAAAGTTCAAATCCAGCATTCGCTTAAAATTTTTGAAATGCTTATCACAAAGATAACTCTTTGATAATTAGATCCTGTCGATATATTATGTTATTAAGACATCTTCACGTCCGTCATTTCTCAAACAGAAACTTCAGGTGTTTCATTATGAGTCTTATTAGTAAACAAAAAAGCCCAACGTTGAGAGGGAGGTTGCGAGGCAAAATAAAATCAGAAATTAATAGATCCGTAGAAGAACCATATTGTCAGAAGGCAACATAGCCCTGAAGATGAAGGATGTGAGCACTGAAAATCACAGACATATAAGAGTAAGCAGACCTAACATAACATATGTATATTGAATCCAAAGTTAACACATACGTAATGTCATTCAGGCGGGGCCGAACTAAGGCTGACAACTACGCATAGGAGAGTAGTCCTCACAAGTTAATACTAAAATTAAGTCGGGTAATTAAATGTATTTTTATGTACCTACCGACAACTTATCAACTTTATTTACAGTCCGTTCACAGTTATTTTACCTCTGGCATCTTTAGCTGTCTTCGCACCATCAAAAATGATAAAAACTACCAACACTACTACATAGAAAGCAATTGGGTTATCCACAGACCCTTGAAGGTCTAAAGATAATCTAAATGCTCAAGCCCACTGCCAGTTGGCAGCGTGCCCAGCATTAACTAAATATTAATTATTTAACTAAATATTCTGTGAATATTTCAAGAATCTACCTCTCACCATTATGTTATTAATATTGATTTTGATTTCTAATTTTTGGTTTTCCTGTATACACATACCATGGATGACAATCCGGTGTAAAATTTAGCTACTAAGTCTAAAATAAGAATTTGATTGTTATCTGTTTTGTGTATCAAATAAATAAAGTATGAAAAATTGATCGAAGAGCGGCTCAAAATTCAGGTTTGCTGTATGGCAGCCCCCCTTTAAGTTTGTTTTTAGTATTTGTAGTTATAGCGCCAAACAGAAATACGCCATTTGTGAAAATAACATTTTAACTATCACGGTTCATGAGATACAGCCTGGTGACAGATAGATGGACTGCGGAGTCTTAGTAAAAGGGTCTCGTTTTTTACTCTTTAGGTACGGAACCCTAAAAAAGAACAGTTAACATGGAAGGAAAATTGATATTCAAATGATCTATTATACTTGAATTAGCTTCAAATAAAGTTGGGATCGCCCAGGCCGAAGTACAGTACAAAATGCACTTATGTCCTTTAGGTGTGGTTCAAAATGATTTGAACACAAAACACTGGTCGAAGAAGGCTGCCAGTCTGGATGGTTTACGTTTTGCAACCGAATTTTCTTTAGGTTATCATCTTTCGGAAACCTGAAACCATGTCAATATTCAAAACAGGTATGGGCTATAGAAGGTCTATACTCAACAGTACGTGCATATGGGCCAATCCAATAGATACTTATAATAACAATTTAGGTTATAATTTATAATAATATAACAGGTACCTTATATTAGACTTCTATTCTATGACATTGGTATGTAGTTCTTTAATCACCAATAACCTCAATCCATAAATTACTACCATAGTGTATTTTAAAAATATTATCTAATAAAACGAAATAAATTAATATTCAGACTGAGTCCGACCCAGTCCGACCCTTCGTAATTTTACAAGTACATGAGTCGTCAAAGTATGGTTGCGTTATTTGAAAAATAATTAATATACAAAACTAGTCAAAGCGACGAAGTCTATAGGTATTAGAAACAACTCAATAACGTTATTGTGTATGTTTTATAGGAATATTTTAGCATTCTAACTGCATAAACTAAAAATCAAACGCGATAAGAACTTGCTCTAAACAAACAGACGCAATACATACCGGTAAAAACTTAATCCAGGTGTTTTATTATAAGTTGAACTGTTACAATTATTCGCACTGCATTTCACCATTTTATTTCACCAGTTCACCAGCTATTAACACAAAATCCACTTATATTTTGCTCAATTACTCCGGAACGTTATCGCCATTGAATTCGCAAACGTCACTCATCAATATGGCGGCCGGCTTCACGTCATCTTTTTTTATTTGTGTTAGTTAGTATTGCTACAAGAGAAAACAAAGGATAGCGCATATTACTAAGTAACTAGGAAGAAAGAGACGACATGACGTAGATAAAAGTATAACTATTTAAATTATATAATGTTAGGTCTGCTTACTCTTATATGTCTGTGCTGAAAATGCACTTATTTAAATACCGACGACCCAGAAGTGACGAAACTTTTTTGAAATGGAAATCTGTCCTATTTTGACTTGACTAATTTTACACTCGATTGTCTCATATTTTTATACAAAATCTGACGTTTAATCTGGATGGGTATCTTCATCAATATGGAATGAAAAAAAATCCCAGTTGATGGGTATTCTTCATATAGATGAATAAACGCGCGGCAATATGCGAAATACCTACATTTAAGGGACAAATAATTATTTTACGCAAAAAATGTCACCATCGACTTAAAGAATTCGAATGGTTTAAATGAAACGACGTGACATCTACGTGACATTATTTTTGATTTATCAAAGACAGCTGAGCCGATTAAGATAAAATTTAAATGTGACTACTTCGAACGTATACTCTTTCGTAATAAAAAATATTTTTGATATCGGTTCACAATTTATTAGCAAAAATATCGATGAACATACACAAACAAGTGAAACAGTATAACCCTTATAGCAGGTACCTCCTCTTTTTGAAAGTCTGTAGAAAATCGGCCGCGGTCTAGTTATACATAAATCTCTTCTTGGGCTCCCCAACTAGAGCAAAGGGCCTCAAAAAGGATGCTGATGTTAATTTGCATGAGCAAATAAAAATAAAACAAAAGTGGTCTAAATGTTACTCATATTGTGGAAAATATGTAAATGACAAAAAGAAAACCTTGTTCACCATCATCGTCATTATAAGCCATCGACTTAGCATTTTTCTGTTTTAGAAGCAAATTGTTTCAGCCCACTGCAGTAGGTACATTAATTTCCTCATAATTCGCTAATTCTTAGAGATGAACAATTTGAAAGATAGTGCTAGATAGAGTATACTCGTATTAACTTATATATTAGGTATACACTCTTGATTTAACACATCAACAAAAAATAAATACTTAAACATACCTACATAATTACCTTCTAGCTGACCCGGTGAACTTCGTTTCACGCAATATTTTTATAAATTATAGCATAGATGTTATTCTGATGTAGGTATAAACAGTACTATTGCAAAGTTTCATTTCAATCCATTCAGTACCTAGTTTTTGCGTGAAAGAGGAACAAACATACAAAGGATATGGAAAAGATGCGGTTTTTGAAATCTTGCAGAAACAAAATATATACCAATAGAAAGCTTATATAATTATCTTTTCAAACACATATTTTTTAGAATTGTTTTCATCGCCATTTAATTTTTAAATGGGTTCTAAAAACATTAGAAAAATGAACTATGTGCTACACCAAATAACTGCATTAAGCCTAAATTGAAAAAAAAACCTGACAGTGACATTATGAAACAGCAAAAGGAAATGACATTGTCAATATTGAACAACCAATAGAGGGCTGGTCGCCATGTTTTAAAAAATAAATAAATGTCAAACTCTAAAATACCAGCCCGCTATTGGTTGTTTGAAGATTCCTGTCTGATACGTAGACTACGTAGACCTCCTCTTAGTATTACCAGTTCAGTCTAAATATTTTCTACTTAGTTAAATAAAAAAGAGATATTATAATAAAACGGCGATACACAAAAACATGTTTTTGCGTGAAATAATATTCTTAAATATGGCACTAAACATTAATACAGCTCGCATCGCTGCCGGTTTTCAAGGACCGCCTCCCATATAAAAAGTTTACCAACTCCTTTCGCGTTTACAATATTAGTAAGAAGTGGGATCTGTTTATTTTTAACACGCTTTTATTAGGTCGTCCTGTATGTAACTATGTAATGGAATCTAAAGTAACTAATTTCTATCTTCCAAGGGTCGTAGCGTAATGAAAATTAGTAGCTCTATGTAATTCTGATGACAATTTAATACAATAATTATGGTACTGTCGAACTGATCTGATATCTGATGATGGAGCCGGAAGATATGAACTGGAACTTCATGATGGAAAATCGTATCATAATATACTAATATATATAATTGTAATGAACTTTGACCACAATTAGGTTTCAAGGCCTGATGATGAAGACGGAAGATAGGCACTGGCAAAGCGTGTTTTTACAATGTTTTTTAAACTATTATATTTATTAAATAGGTCTATCAGAAAAAGTGCGGGTTAATCTGCTAATAAAAATCTATGTAAGTATTTCAATGAAGAAGAGTAACCCACTTAATTTTAATTAAAAAAAAATATCTGGCCTATTCGCCTGTAAGGGATAAATAACTTACCGATAAGACTCAGAAAGAATCGGCAAAAAGGGTGGAGCTTTTTGCTTCGAATTGGGCTGAACCTGCCTGCCAATGATGATGATGATCAATAAAACTCAGAAAAAAAAAGAACCAATAAGAAAAAAATAAAAAATAATAAATAAATTTAATTCTTGTAAAACTGAGTAGCAACAAATACAAACTTATGGATGATTTATATTGGGCTGTGTGCCGTGTGCGGGACAGGTCGTGTACGTGACCCGGAAGGGGCACGGACGGAACTTGGAACTTGGCCCGTCCGTGCCACGTGCACTAGTCGCACCGGACGCGGTCCGGTCTAATAAATAAATATAATAATAAATAATAATAATATATATAAATATTTTTGGGACACCTTACACACGGCCTCTGACCCCAAACTAAGCAAAGCTTATGATATGGCTGCCAGAGACTGATATACTACATATACTTATTTTTAAATACATACTTATATAGATAACTAAATAACACCCAGACACAAAGCAAACACTTATGGTCATCACATAAATATTTGCCCTGGGTGGGGATTGAAACCACGCCTCTTTGACCTAGAAGTTAGGGTCACTAACCACTGAGCCACCGAGGCAGTCATAGTCAAATAAATCATCCCTTTCTCATAATATTATTCACAAGTTACAAACATTTTAACAATTCACGCATGTAAAATTTTTAATGATGTCTGATTTTAAAATTCATAGTTCTTATTGCAACGAATAAAAATACTGTTTGCAAAGTTTAAACGAGTAAATGAATAACCTGTGCATTTAGATCGGACAAAATTGAACCATTATAGGTACGAGTACCTATACCAAAGCTTTTAGTAATAGTTTATTTTCTACAAAAACCAGTTTGCTTTCCTGAAAAAAGAGCTTTGGTTGCTATAAACACTGGAAAATGCTCTGTGAAAAACTACGCCTCGATGGTAGATTTTCAATAAATTTATCATGGTTAATGAAGTAAATAGCGTGTTAGGGTTACGTTACAAAATAGGTTATTCAGAAAAAGTCTAATAAGTTTAAAAAGGTTGGTAAAAGTGGTTTTTGATGGTCACAATCAACAAAAACAACTTTTACCATGGAGTCAACGCGGAATTCTAAATAATCGGCCAAGTGCGAGTCGGTCTCGCGCATAAAGGGTTCCGTACCGTATTGGAGGCCCCTTAAAAACATATTTTTTTAATTTAATTATCTTATTATCTGGGTGGTTCTTGGTGCAAAGGCTGTCTATCGTTATTCAGCGTGGTAATGCTACTAGCATTATGGGCACCTTTTCACCGGGAGCCATGAGGGGCGGGTTAATTGACTTGAATTTGTAAGTTTCGTTATTATTTACATTTATTTTTTAAATTGACATGTTCCTAATAATAAATTTGAAATTTTAATAATAAAAAGATTTAATTATTTATTGTTGAATATACAACTCAATATTCTGTGAATATTTTAAGCATCTACCTGTCACCGTTATATCGAGCGAAGAATGGCATAAAATTCAGGTATGTTGTATGGGAGCCCCCTTAAATATTTTTTTTCTGTTTATAGTATTAGTTAATATAGCGGAAACAAAAATACATCATGCAACGTTCATAAAAATTCAACGTTCTAGATATCACGGCTCATGAGATACAGCCAGGTGATAGACAAACGGTTGGATGAAAAGACGGACAGGTGAGTTTTAGTAATAGAGTACCGATTTACCCTTCGGGTACGGAACCCTAAACCCTAGACTGATGGATCAAATTGATCTTGCATGATAATTATTTTTCGCAAAAAATCGCAACATTGACTTCCGCCCTGTACAGAATTCTAATAATTTACACGAATTGATGTGACATCCATGTACATTATTGTTGACTAGCTTTTTCCCGCGGCTCCGCTCGCGTGGTATGTTAAGTTTTGTGCTATCCCGGAACCTTTTATTTTTTCGGGATAAAAAGTAGCCTATGTCGCTTTCCGGACCTTGAACTATATTCATGCCAAAAATCAAGTCAATCCATTGCTCCGTTGCTGTGTGAAAGAGGAACAAACCAACAAACTTTTCGGATTGATAATATTAGTATGATTTATCAAAAAGGGCTCAGCCTATTTCGATAAAATTTATATGGGAACATTTTGGAAGTACTGTAATGTACCAGCTTTTTTAATAGTCTACTGCAGGACGTAGGCCTACACACGAAGGGTGATTGGGCCATATCCACCACGCTGGCCCAGTGCTGCCCCCCTACCGCCTAAGCAATAGCAATCGTAATAGCAATCGTTTATGACTTCATTTTAGTCATTTGGCACCGCCTATGTGACGTCAGCCATCAATTGCTTTGCGCAAATTGCCAAAGCAATTGTTGAATGAACAACTTTGATGGCTAACGTCACATAAGCGGTGCCGAATGACTGAAATGAAGTCATAAACGATTGCTATTACGATTGCTATTGCTTTAGGCGGTAGGGGGGCGGGTTGGCGGGTTCACATACGCCATCGAATTTTTTCTACGGACGTATGCAGGTTGCCTCACGATGTTTTCCTCCACCGAAAAGGCAGTGATGTGGAATTCCGTACATAAGTTCTAAAGAACTCATTAGTACGGGACCGGGATTTGAACCCACAACCTCACAATTGTAAGGCGGGTGTCACTACCATTAGACCACTACGGCTGGAAGTATACCCTTTCAAAGTGAAAAATATATTTAAATCGATTATCAATTAGCGAAAATATAAGAAAAATACATAGAGACGAACTACCTCCTGTTTTTTTGGAAGTCGGTAAGAAGGTCGAAAAGTGTCTAAGAATACTTTTTTCTAACATTTTGCAGGTAAAAGCCAGCAGTTAATTTTTCATTAAATTAATTGAGAGTCATCGCAATTTAAAATTCCAAATAGAAGCACGAGCTCAACTATCGCGAAAGTATAAAAGACTCTTTGAAATCTACCAGAAATCGAAGCAAACTATTCAGCGGGCTTTCCCTGACTTTTTCAGGTCATTGGTTTTGTATAACGGTAAACCCCTTATATTGCTGGAAATATTATCGAGCGTAATATTAAAATCGTACGGTTTTGCTACGGTTACGGTTACGGTAAGGTTTCCGTACATTTTCCGTAAATTGGATGCACGCTCACTCAGCCGGTAAAGCTACACTTCCTTTTTGGGGTTAAGTGAGGAAACAAAAAATGGAACTCTAATTCTGATGCTCTTATCGTAAGTACGACGAGTACCTCCGTAGATACAAATTATGACCTTAATTAAAAACACTTGAATACTAGAAATAAAATAGGATCTAAGTGCCAAACTTCTTTTTTCATTTTTATTACTTTAAATGGTAGTTTTTTCCCACGCCAACAACCTAAAATGAAGAATAAACCACTAGCGTATTTCATTAATTGGTATTTAATTTACATCTCTAAGAAGGGCGGAGGTATAAGTTGTGGGGAGCGTTAGTTCATATTTGTGTTCATAATTTGAACCTAGTAATTGCACTTATGATAAGACGCTTTAGTTAATATTCAAGTTTATACTTTAACATAGTTATTGCATTTAAGATGAGGACCTCAGAAAACTGTCAAATTTATACAACACAGGTGCAGCGCGAGTACCGTTTTTATAGGTACATTTAAATCGCTAAAATATGCTAAAAATCGGTATTTTCTATGATTTTTAGCATATTTTAGCGATTTAAATGTCAAATTAACGATCGTATAAGAACGGTACTCGCGCTGCAGATTCGTTTGTTATCGCCAACAAGTAACAACCGGATTTAATATCTGTAGGGGGATATAT
This sequence comes from Hypomecis punctinalis, assembly GCA_949316475.1. NCBI lineage: Eukaryota > Metazoa > Arthropoda > Insecta > Lepidoptera > Geometridae > Hypomecis > Hypomecis punctinalis. The sequence goes on from OX438813.1 coordinate 19,368,020, forward strand.
CTATGAGGAAAGTAGCTCTATGTTCAACAATGATCATAGTTCTGTGGCTAAAATGTTGTATCACGATATTTATGTGCTTGTATGTCTATCAGAGTATCAAGGACTAAAATGATACCTGTACTTATTATTTATTATACAGAACCCTTTGTTTACAACCCCAAAGTTGCACTTCCGGTTTCATTAAAATTTTTACTTCGCGCCGTTTGTAACTTTTCAACTTTTTACAAAAGTGGTAACCGTTTAACTAATTTCGGTTAACTCTCCGTTATGAAGATAGAGTTTGCTTTAACGTTTAATAAATTGGGTACGTGATCAAAGAGTTCTTTTTGAGGAACCCTTTCGCTTTTAAACGATTATCTCTGAGTTTTAAGAGGAAACCGAAAATGGGCTTGGCATTAAACGAAGAAACTGTAAACTTTTGACTTGATAAATTGATGAACGCCAGCTGCCTGCACGAAAAAGTGTCACGTTCTGTCTGAGCTAAGCGTACAAGCGAGAGCGCGGAACAAAAGATAGAGAGGCACGATGGATCTAAGCGTTCGGCTTACTGTACTGTACACACAGTCTTTTCAATAGTCCACTACAGGACCTACTCACGAAGGGTGTGTTTGGGCCATATCCACCACGCTGGCCCAGTGCGGGTTGGTGGATTCACATACGCCATCGAATTTCTTCTACGGACGTTGTTGCGTTCGGCTTGTTTCAGTTTAATTTAACATGTTTTCTTATGACGTTATCGCGTCTTGAGGTCATCCGTCCACCTTATGGGTGGACGTTCTACGCTGCGCTTGCAGGTGCGTGGTCTCCACTCGAGAACTTTTTAACCCCATCGGTCATCAATCCTCCGCGCTATGTGCCCTGCTCTGCCTGCTCGTTTTTATACAAAAAGCCAAAATAAAGCGATAAGTACCTAATGCACATTAAGTTCATCCACCCACCCATCAGCCATTTCTGGACATAGGCCTCCCTTAGAGATCTCCAGTGAAACTGGTTAGTAGAGGCTTGCATCCAGCGCAATCCTGCGGTCTTACGAGTAATGGTGTCATCTTGTGAGTTTCGACGCTGCGATTGCCGGTACGTGGTCTCCACTCCAGATTTTTTCGATTAACCTATTTGAAATAAAATAGTAATTATTGATAATTACCTATACTTAATTATAATTTCATCGTTGAGTCAATAAAATATAATTATATTGCTTTAGTATACAGATGTCAAGCCGTGGTGGTCTAGTGGTAGTAACACCCGACCTGCAATCGTGAGGTCGTGGGTTCAAATCCCGTGCCCGTACCAATGAGTTTCTTTGGAACTTATGTACGGAATTTCACATCATTGGCTTTTCGGTGAAGGAAAACATCGTGTGGCAACCTGCATACGTCCGTAGAAGAAATTCGATGGCGTATGTGAATCCACCAACCCGCACTGGGCCAGCGTGGTGGATATGGCCCAATCACCCTTCGTGGGTAGGCCTACGTCCTGCAGTGGACTATTAAAAAGGCTGGTACAGTACAGTATACAGATGTCAATAAACATTAGAATTAAAAATATGTTCAGAAAATGAATATATTGTATTCTCAGATATATGATCATAGCATCATCATCATATTATCAACAAACTTTTACTACTGGATAAAGAAATCATTTTTATTTCATAATTCCAATAATAACATCGGTTGAAAGCAGCTTGAAACCAGCACATCAATAATGGGGTTCAATCAGGTCACGTATCCAAGTTTGTTTAAAATATCTTTACGAATTATATCTAGAAATCTTTTAATTGATAAAGTACCAAGCACGCTACGTGCATATAATTATATTCTATCCATTGAGCTCTACATATATGACCGGGCAGAGGTTTCGTTCCGAATATAATCGTATTATTACTTACTGTCCAAATATTTTTTATTAACGGTCACGTCCACAAGTCGTATATTAAACAGAGAAAAATCGAACCAAGATGATATATACGAGTACATCATTTGAAAGCTTGTTATATGGGCTTCCCAAAAATATTTAATTTAGGTTTTTTCACCCCTCTAATTTTTTTTAAATGTGAAAAATAAATTGTATGTAAAATAACAATACAGCTTATTGTTTTTTTCTAGTTTAGCAATAATAAAGTGCTTCTATCGTTATTTCACTTGCATTCGTAGCTGATTCTTCCCTTCCCCATCCATCTCTTAATTTGCTAAAATTAAAATTTTTGTCCTACCTTTGTGACCAGTTAGTAGGTTCGATGTGACAAAAAGACACTTAAAAAGTGTGTCTAATTGGTAAAAATGCTTTATTTTAACAATTTAAAGATAACTTAATCAGGGTTGTTAGAGGTAAAATACCTATTGAGTAAAATATGTTTAATTATCGTAATAAATTCAAAATTAATTTTAAAAAAATCGGAGGGCTCTTTTTTGTTTTTAAATGTTGTAATAGACTCAGAAAAATATGAACTTTTTCGAAATGTAACGAGTGTTGTGGTTAGAATTTTTTATTATTATTATACCAGCCTCCATACATTTTGTGGACATGTCCTTTGAACATTTTTGTAGGAGGAGGCCGTTTGAGTGCTTGACGCGAGATTTTTTTTGATAGTCTGGTTGGTTTTAGATATTGTTGACTACTCTTTGTAAAAAAAACTTTATAATGATACCCGAAAGAAAGGAATACGTAAATTATACAGAAATCAAAACTTGCTGAACTATAATTATATTTGTAATTGTACTTATTGGCAGGCAGTAATGACGTCAACTGTTTCTATTGGACGTAAATAAACCTTCCCTGTAGATTTTTAATAAGACCGTGAAGCAGCTTGACTAGGCTATTTGACAACATTAAAAATATACTATTTATTTTGGTAATCCATACAGATAACAGCTTGAATAAGTCACATTTCACTTTATTTAAACTAAAATAATATTATTATTTTCGCAAATCGCACGAAATAAAATACGATATTTTTTTGATTTTTATCTGTGACGTGAACGCTCTAAGAAGGGCGGTAACTCTGGTGACGTCACATGCTAGTAAACTAGAATTTCGATTGAATGTTGTTTGTATAATTTGTGTTTTCGGAGTAATACTCGTATTATTGGATTTGTTAGTTACTTTTAAAGTATTTTTTGTCAATTTTTAGATGTAAACTAGCGTATTTACTAGTATTAACTAAAGATATTTACTAGTGTGTGACGTCACATACCAGCGCCATTACAGAATGTCATTTTGGCAAGATCTTGAATTTATATTCTTTAACACTTGATTTTCATTTTTAATACAGTAGATCTCTCGGAAATATATAAATGTAGTGTGCTTATTATGTACTAACGAATAATTTAAAACGATTTCCAAAACGAGTCAAATAGTCTATTCAACGTGTTTCTGTGGTCATGCTTGCGTGTTATATCTAAACTTTACAAAAACAGACATATTTTAAATCACTCTCTGCCCTGTCTTCAAGCAGTTAATACATCAATGACCAAAACGAACAAAACATGTAATAAATTTTCAGATAGAAGTGAATGAACCGAATGAACTAACTCAACTACGTTCACTCAATACTAAAATACAGATACAAAACGAATGGACAGACAGAATGCAAATCGACATCGCGATAAACAGCCAACAAGATCCGAATTTAAATTAAGCAATCGTCTAATGTATCTCAGCAAAGTTCCATTTAAAGTACCAACTAAATTATAACCTTAATTGGCGCTACTATACTATTTACTTCACAAAAAAATTAGACTGTGACGCTAAAATTTAGTTCACTTCTTTTGCCAACGGTTCGTTTAAGTGGGTTAGTAGCCACTTAGGACTGTCTCTAGGGACTTTATATTTAGAGGGCTTAGATACAGATTATGTTGAAGGTGGCTGCTTATTTTTTATTAGCGAAAATATAAAATTAGCATAATTTATTATGCGAACATAAGATTTTTTGTACCGGACTCGTAATTTTATTCTGAACTTGAGATGACTTTTAAAGTAATATTATAACATTTTGTGCCTATGATATTATCATCATCTGATACTTACATCGTGGTTTCATAAAGGTCAATTTGACCACCTTGTTTGGAAGACATCATACGATAAGCTAGCTGTTACGCGGTCAACATTTGCGACCTTTCCATCCCTATCAGCCATCACTGACTTGACTACCTCGGTAGCTTAGTGTTTAGTGACCATGACTCCTGAATTAAAGAGGCGTGGGTTAGATTCCCACCCAGGGTAAGCATTTATGAGATGAACATAAGTGTTTGCTCTGTGTCTGGATGTTATTAGATGTACAGTTATCTCTGGCAGACATATCACAAGCTGCTGACACAATTTTATTTTTGGTTTGTATTCTAATATTTTATTTTTTGTGTACCTAATGATACTGATCTTGTAAAATTTAAAAAGTGGGCTTATTTATTTATAGTAAAAATTTAATTAAGTAGAACTTTTAAAAATTGTAACTAAACGATTCCAAGTGCCTGTATTGTGTCTACGGAATAAAGAAATTTTGACTTTGACTTTGACTATGCTTAATTTGGGATCGGAGACCGTATGTAAAATAAAATAACTCCTAATATTTATTGTATTATTAATATGCACGCATTCATTTTATTTCTTAATTTCTAAGTTTTCTACAATATAAAGCTATAAAAATATGTATATCATAAAAAAAAAACTTTGAAACTAGGGTGCTGCCGGCAGCGGGGCAGGGCCAAAGCTACCGGACCGGTTGTGGTTGGTTCTGCAGAGAGAGGAACCTCCTGACAATGTGCACCGTGTCCAGGATTACTGCCTTCTGTACTATCTGACCCTTGACCCAACCGTCTAGAGAGAGCCTCTTAAGCCTCTTGTATTATTTATTATTATTAGCTCCACGTACTATGTGCCCTATCCACTGCTATGATAACTTGCTAATCTGCCGAACCTTTTAGGTAATTTCGATTTTTTGTAGGATCTCTTCGTTCCACGTTCTATGGCGTAAAAAGACGTCAAAGACTACAATATGCTGCTGAGTGTGAGTTTTGTCGTAAACATGACGCGCTCTTCGGCGAGCGCGGAAGCATGTAATTTGTATGAACTTGTTATGGTTCAAAAACGCGCCGCTAGTGGCGCTGTACATTTCTTCATACAAATAACATGCTTACGCGCTCGCCGAAGAGCACGTCATGTTTACGACAAAACTCACACTCGGCATACTGGACCTAATAGTAATGAATATCGTTTAAGTTATTTTTCACGATAAGTATACATACACATACAGTGGTAGCACGGAGAAATGGTTATCGATTGGCAAAACAGTAATATTGAGTTGGAAGCAAGTTCCGACTGGTCTTATTGGAGATCATTGCAAAGGCCTATATCTAGCAGAGGCCGTCTTACGGCAGTGTAGTCATAGCGTAGTTTGACAGGGCAAACCAACGATCACCGAAGTCAAGCAACGTTCGTACGATCAGTCTTCGGATGGGTGACCGCGGGTATCATTTACAAATAAGCGCTACCGTGGCTCAGATGACACGTCAAATTGTAGATCCCGGTTGTTTTAACCGCGTAGCCATGTGAGACAAAGAAGCCTTGGTGGCTAAGAGGTAGTGACAACCGCCTTACAATCGTGAGGTCGTGGGTTCAAATCCCGGTCCCGTACCAATGAGTTCTTTGGAATTTATGTACAAAATTTCACACCACTGGCTTTTCGGTGAAGGAAAACATCGTGAGGCAACCTGCATATGTCAGTAGAAGAAATTCGATGGCGTATGTGAATCCACCAACCCGCGCCGGGCCAGCGTGGTGGATATGGCCCAATCCACCCTTCGTGTGTAGGCCTACGTCCTGCAGTGGACTATTAAAAAAGGCTGATACATTACAGTACAGGAAAATGAAAAGGTAGAGCATGTTTCGTGGCACTGCAAGGCCACGGCAGAAACTAGAATCGCTTGCGGGTTGCATGACGCTAATATTGATTTGTCGTCAGCATCGATATCTTCATCGTCATCGCCATCTAATGTACCATCCAAACCACTGGAGCAGTTATGCCAGCGGCCCAGAGCCACGCTCCGTTATTTTAAGAAGCTGGGCTGGCTCGGGTAGACGCTGGAGGGGGAAATGCACAAAACACCCCATGCGGGACGTCAGTGCAGGACTTATCGCCCCGACTTCGAATTAGAATTAGAATTACAGTACAGTACAAAATATGAGAGGTCTTCAGGGGATTTGAAAACTCTGACACCGGGGCTAGCTTGCCCGTCCTATAACTCACGGCAGAAAAGATTATATCCAATAGACATAGCAGACTTTTCCCTTTACAAAAATAAAACTTTCCTAACGCAATGCAGTGCTAGACAGTACATTTGAATATTTTGGGTGGCGTTGTCCTCATAACGACCAGAGTTTGTTTTAAATTTTAAACCTAACCTCGTTGGCGGCCCTTTCTCACAAAAACGAGTTTATTTTGAATTTTACGCTACGTGGAGTTGCTAGATGTTATCTGCGAAGCTCAAATGGGTAGGTTTTATTTATTTTACGTATTAAGTGGCCAGACATCGGGCTTGTTAAAAAAATGTATTACTATCTATAAAAGCATCAGATTTTTCTATGAATTATTTTAAATTAGCGACCCGTCTTCACGTCGCCCAGGTTGAACGATGTACCAATCTTATGTTGATGTTAGGGTTCCGTACCTCAAAGGAAAAAAACGGAATCCTTTGTTCACTTTGTTGTCCGTCTGTCTGTCCGTCTGTCCGTATGTCAAGACTCTTTATCTCGGGAATGCGTTAAGATATCGAGTTGAAATTTAAACTACATATATACGTATTACGTATATCTATAGTTTTTTGCAGTTGTGTGAAAGAAAAACTTCTCAGTTATCGTATAAAAAGTAAGAGCCGGTTATGTCATAAAAAACCGCATATTTTGACACTCACAAAAATCAAAACCTACAGGGTACTTCCCGTTGACATAGAACTATGAAATTTGGCGAGAAGCATTGTCTCAGAGTATACATATAGGAATAAATCTAAAAACTGTACATTTTTATTTAAATCACAAAAATAAGGGCCTTCACAAAATAATATGGATTGAAAATTCATGGTGAGTAAATCGTATCATGCAAGGTATCATATAAAAGAAATTCATTAGCACATGCTAAAACAGGTTTTTCATTATTTTAACAATGTGTAATTTTCGATGTATGACGAAAAAATGGAAAAAAAATATAAAAAAACTTTTTTGTCGATGATTATAGTATACTTAAAGATTTTAACTACATACTTCCCAATTTTGTAAAATTTTCTGGATTTGTACGGAACCCTCGGTGTGCGAGCCTAACTCGCACTTGTCCGGTTTTTGCAACCAAGCATTTCGAATCCACATTCTGATACGAACAACTAGAATGTGGAACGCTTTGCCTGGGTCTGTCATCCCGCTTAGTACAACGTGGGTGTCTTTAAATCCCAAGTAAATAGGTATCTCCTAGCTAAGCATACTATACCCTAAACCACATAGCTGCTTAACATCAAGCAGTATGTAGTCAAACGCAAACGTAAATTAAATAAAAAAAACACCTACCTACATTGTATTTGCCAAAACCTTTCAAGGCCAACCTTTGGGCATTATCACGTACAAATAAGTCATAATTGGTAGATTTTTTACTAAAATTCTGTCAAGGGATCAATTATCAACAAATTGATTTTTTTTTTTTTTATTCTCATTAAGTGTCGATGTTAAAAAAAAACAAAGCTTCCAATAACAATAATGTTAATTGTTACACGAGGGCTTAAAAACTGGTCAAAATTTTCTGTACACCCGCAAAATAACTGGATACAGCCTCTAGGCAAATATCCAAACCCTAATTGGCTCTGCTGTGCTGAGGCATCAGAAATGAGGCCACTACGCATAGGGTTACCAAATAACTAGATATTTACCAGTTACCAGATGTGAAAATTAAAAATTGGGAAAAAATATCTTATTTCTCTTTACACTTCTCGTGACATGAAGCCGCAATATGCGCTGCTGCGGTCTTCTTCGTCGTGTCGATGATCCTCAGTTTTAAATTATTTTTTCCAGTATTTGGCTAAGTTCTTCCCTCGGGGGGTGGCCTCGTGAAAGTCTTGCATAGTGCACACATTTGGGCTTTGGGGCACGAAAGAACGTGCTGCATGGTTTGCGCTGGCGCTCCGCAGTCGCACTGCACTGCTGCTGTGTCAGAATATCCCCACTTAGCTAGGTTGGTCCTGCAACGGCCTACTTGTGTCCGCAGTCGGTTCAGAGATTTCCATGTGGGCCACGGAAGATCTCTGATTTCTGGGAGGGTTTCGGAAAGCTCTATAAAGTCATAAAAGTTATAAAGGTGGTGGGTATGTGTTTTCCATGTGTCGAGGCGGGCTTCGACAGCATATACTTTTAGAGCTGTGGTTTCTTTTAAGAAGCTTTTCTTGCTTTTTAGTCGTGTGACTGGTGTTTCACAGCCGTATGCCTGGGGTCTGACTCTTGTTTCTGCTTTTCGACAGAGCAGGCAACTGTTCTGCGGGCAGTGGGTGGTGCAATACCAGCTAAGGGGTAAATTAAGTTGAGCGGAGTGGGCTTGAGGCATACTGTGATTTTTCGGCAGGTCTCGTTAAGGGCGGCGTCTACTTCCTTAGCGTGCGCGGAACGGTGCCACACTGGGCATGCGTATTCCCCTGCTGAGAATCAGAGTGCTAGTCCTGATGTTCGGAGGACATGAGGTAAGGCGCCCCAGGCTGTTGATGTTAAGCGTGCTAATAGGTTGTTACGGGATCCAACTTTTTGCTTAGTTTTGTGACAGTGTTGTTTGTAAGTGAGCGATCTGTCAACGGTCACTCCTAAATAGATTGGGCTATTACAGTGTTCTAATGTGACGTTTTGCCAGTTAATTTTGAGTGTTCTGTTTGCATGTTGATTTCTCAGGTGGAAGACACAAGTTTGTGTTTTGGACGGGTTTGCTCTTAAAGCGTTTAAGTCATAATACAACCCTAGCTCTTCCAGTGCTTGAGCAAGTATGGTTTCAATTTCTTCAAAATTGTTGGATTGGGCAGTAAGAACTAGGTCGTCTGCGTATAGGAACCTGGAAGTTTTGGGGTTGTGAGGTTGGTCATTTGTATAAATATTGAATAATATGGGCGCTAAAACGCTACCCTGTGGCAGGCCGTTTTTTTGAGAGCGCCATCTGCTCTTATTTGTGTTAAAATAGACTTGAAACCGACGGTTTCTTAACATTTCGCCCAGAATATTGACGAAATTTTGATCGTCTGTAATTGTTGCTAATTTGGACAGAAGTAGCTTAATGTTGACCGTGTCGTAAGCAGCTGATAAGTCGACTAATACTGCTCCGGTAATAAGGTTTTCCTCAAAGCCGTTTTCTATGTGCTGGGTGAGTTTTAGAATTTGGCCGGTGCAAGACTTTCCGGGCCTGAATCCTGCTTGTTCGGGAATGAGGTTGGGTTCGATGATGGGGATAAGCCGATTTAAGAGAAGTCTCTCGAATAATTTGTAGGTATGGCAGAGAAGTGAGATCGGTCTGTAGTTTTTGGGTTCGTCAGCTGCTTTTCCAGGCTTTAGGAGAGTGATGACTTTAGCTTTTCGACAGGCTTTGGGAAGTTTTGTGTCTTGCAGGCAGGAGTTAAATAACTCAAGAAGCCAGGATACCGCGGTAGGACCAAGATGTTTTATTTGTTCCACAGTTAAGTCATCCACACCAGCAGCCTTGCCATTTTTTAGGTTTTTTATGGCTATTATGATGTCAGTGAGCGTAAACGGCTTGCTGATGTCGGTGGATCCATCGGTGTGTTTTAGGGGTTTATTAGGGCTGCTGCGGTTAAATTGGTATTGTAAATCGGCGAATAACTCACTTTTAACATAGACAAAAGTATGCTCTGAATAAATATTTCGTTGCCATGGTCACCGGTCACTTTATTGCGATTATACGGCGATAAAAAATATTTAAGATCCCGGTTTTTTATCCTCGTTATTATTATATACTACGGGACTAATCGCGCACTAAAATTACGAGATAAATAAATACCTCCTCATCCCAACGTTTCGGCCGATATAATAATAATGTGTTCAAATCGCGAAAGTTTAAAAACAACATCCTCAATGGTTAAGATTTACATTAGCTTTCAAAAAAAGAATTCGTTTGAGAATCATTCTATCTGTGGAGCTCCTGAGATTTGTTAGACAACCAGAGGGGTGACAAAGATCTTGTTCACCGTTCCAATAATCAAAATCATCAAATTCAAAATGTATTGCTTTACTAAAGCGTACATAACGTAATTTTCTTCTTTACTGTGCCACGTCAAATGAAAAATACATTCACATATTTATTATGCAATAAATTTTCACATTACTAATATTTATATGAGCTTGCACGCTCGAATAAAATGTATCTTAGATGATCACTATTATTTTACTACCAGGATTCATGTACCTACACTGGTATTGTACTTATGTTCTAAATTATGGTAAATAAAGACTTAAAAATTGAAACGGAACCAAAACTGAACTGAACCGTTCCAATAGATTCAGAATGCTTAAGAGTATCCAATAGATTGTCCAATAACCATGTAAGACCTTAAACGGGAGGAGGAAACTCCAAAAATATCACGAAATATCACCAGTGCGGCGGGATTGCCAAAGGTTTTTTCATGCCTGATACGAGCAGGTAGCACCCGGTAGCTTTTATTTTATTATTTGAAAATGCCAAAAAAAAAATAGGTTCAGGGGAGAGAGGTTGAAATGATGCTAAAAAGACTACATATGTGATTAATTGAAGTATGGGGGCAATAGCGTCCCTAGTGGAGTCTCAGGGAACCAATCCTAAATATAAAAAAATGAAATTTCTTCACATATTTGGTCTGCACAGAACTAAAAATTTCAGTTACCCTAAGATATGGTAACCCTAAATATACGTACAATAAGACTAAAACTGCGATTCATAGAGAAAACAACTAAAAACGTGAAAATACTACAGTGCTTTGGTTTATTTCTCTTTTTTTCATATCCATATTTGTTTGGATTTGGAAATGGACAATGGACACTTGTTTTTTTCGACTGTTTTTTTTTACTTGCTTAATGTTTACTCTTAAAATGGTGTTCTATTCTAGACGCTTCAATCATATGGAGTGTATTCTGGATGAATGGTCATACTTAATTACAATTTTTGTCCTAATGTTAGACAAATACCTATCACAAATATTAATTTCTAAATAAATCAGTTTGAAGTGATTTGTAACAACACGTAGATATAAATATTTATGTAGGGTGATTGCTGCCTACCAATTTTCATATAGTAAATTCCTACTTACTTTCTAATATTTTTATAAGCCAAATACGCGCATACTCTTGCACTATGCAAGAGAAAAAGCACATAAGACTTATAAAATACTTTTATCACTCCATCTCGGAAAGAGTATTTATGGTTTTCGGAATCTGAGTGGAAAAGTCGTTTTTATCCGCTAGAGAATAAAGTAAAATTAAATTCAGAACATAAGTTTGAAAATTCAAAACATCATTAAAAATACTACAACTTTTTTTAATTTGATTAAAACTCAGACTCGGAACCTTGTTTGTGTACTTTTTCTTTAATATACTCTGCACGCGACATTTTCTTTTCATGTTATTGTTAAAACCACATGTTAAAAACAAGAAACTTGAAAACAAGTGAGAAACCTAACTTGAGTGATTAGCGATAGCGACGAATAGCGATAGCGACGAGGAAATTTATTTAAGGCCAATGAAATTGACTGAAATTGTTAATAATGCGCAAATGAGCTTTCTCCCTCAACAATCGCGCGAGAAGTAAACAGTACGATATGAAGACGACTTTGGTCATTTCCTCGCTGAGGTGGGATGAAAAGTTACATGTTGCACTCGAGTGCAAAGATTTTTCACCTTGTTCTCTTTTGATGCCCACGCTAACGCTTAGGATTCTAATTTTAGAATCCTTGGCTTGCTCGGTCATCAAAATTGGGCATGCGGTTAAAAAAACAACTTTCAACTCTTGTATAACTAATATAGTTGTGTATAAAATGCTATAGCTGTGTATAGCTATAGCATTTTATACACAGCTATAGCTGTTACTAATCTTCAAGTTTTATTCAAAGTTAAGGTATATATTATTAGTTCACGCGAGTATTTCAAACAAGAGCACACATTGTACTGGTTTCTAAAAATATAATATTTTAAGCCCAGTTGCACAAAAATAACCTACATTCCCAAAATATATAACCTAGTCAGTCTAAGTCTTAATGGATGTTTTCCTAGCAAGTACACGCCTTACAATTCTTGTCCACGGTTCCCTCCTTCAGAGAGGAAATTAACACAAATAGTTGAACTAATTGGCACAGCCAACAAGCAATGAATAGGAATGAAGCAACACAACCATGGATGTATAAAATAGAGAGAATTGATCACAAGATCTGTGACCTGCTTTCTGAGAGCAAACGCGAGAGCGCAGACGGTTATGTAATCAGAAGTTCAATTTTTGAAACGCTACAAAATGATTTTTATAATCACTTGATAATGTTATCCCATTTGCATCAACAAAGATTGTCAATGCTGGCGAGCATTCTCTCTGTTTTTACTTTTACTAACGCATACTGCCTGGAAGTAGTCGCCATAGGTGATAAGGCTGCCACTTTATAATCATATTTTCTGTCGTATATGTGTAAACAGTGTTTATTTTTAAATTGTGGTTGTAAATAAAGAGTTTTGTCTGTCTGTCTGTCAATTGAGCTTTCAGTTCAAAAATATGTATAATATTTTTTTTATATTAGGTACGTTATTTTTAGAATTACAGTTAAAATTCATGAAAAATGTTTTCTTAGACTAGCTTATAGACATACAACTTGAATACTCATTGAAGTGACACTTGAATTACTTACCCTTCAATGATAATTTGTCAGTTTGTGTTCAATTCAATCAATTCTCTTCATTATATTACATCCATGATTGCCATACTCCGACGGAGTATTCTAGAACATCATGTTTCATGTAAATTAGGAAGTATATTCTTTATGGCAACACTAACCCACGTTAGCAAAATAGTAATTTTAAGTCGCAGTGGGTAGGGCGCATATCACGCAGAACTGGTAATCGGTGGGCTCTAAAGTTACCAACTAAAGCTTGCTCTCAAAAATCTCATAACACAAGTATCTACCTAAGTAATTGTTGTTTTTAAACTTTCGCAATTTGAACACATTATTACTATGTACTATATACGGAACTAATCGCGCACTAAAATTACTACATAAATCGTCGTAGCCGTCGTAGTCGTCAGTAGCCGTCATGTCTACACAATCGATGCGTCGGAATGCTGAGAAATTTATTTATCTCGTAATTTTAGTGCGCGATTAGTTCCGTAGTACATAATAATAAAGTACCTAAGCTCATTGAACAGCTGATCGAGGAATGGGATTTGCGCAGCCTATAGCTAACTTCACAGCCGCCAAAAACATTGATTTGGCCTATTCTGGACCGGGATCGGAACGCACGACCTCACCTCACGACCGCAATATTAAGGCGAGCATTCCTCCACCAGCGGCCTTATTTTGTAAGCGCTCTGACGTTCGGCTTCGCTTTTTCTCCTGCTCGCGCCAGTTACTCACGCTGCGAGAGCGAGCGGGAGGGAAAGCGAAGCCGAACGCCAGAGCGCTTACAAAATAAGGCCCCAGATCACATCTGCTTAGACTTTGTATACAAGGTTATCTGCTTATCCTGTACTAAGCCAAAAGAACCATAATAAAATTTATCATTAACATCCGCAGCCTTCTCTATCCCACTGCTGGGAATAGGCCTGTCTCTTACGGTGCCATTTGTCTCATAAAAATGCAACTCTTATAATATCGTAATAGGACTATCATTGCGAGCAACTTTTACTATGGGACCAACTCAAAATTCCAGAATAAAATATAAGCTGTTCCGTACATTTTCATTGCAACTCAGAATCGAGAAAATGTATGAAAATAGGCGATTTTTTTAACAAACTTTGAGTTGGCGCCGTAGTAAAAGTTGCTCGTATTGATGATCTTAGTCACCATCTTTCAACTTAGTTCACCAGTTCTGGGTAACCCTGTATAGAGAACGTTACCCCAGCATGACGTCAGAGCAATAAGCTTAGTTCAAGCTCAAAAGCACGTAGTAACTGTTATGTTATCCATGTCTAGGGCGCTCTAGGCGTCGCCTACGTAATGAATTTTAACATTGAATTGGCAAATGCCACCAGGGTCCTTACAGTAGAGGCAGTAAGGCCAGCCTAACGCTTTCATCTTCTTTTTACACCAAAAAAAGCCGAAAAACGCTTAACTTGACTATACAAAAACAATAAGATGTTATCTACCTCTAAATATTATCCGGATTCAGTGCTTTTTCAAATAATCAGCATTTCAATCGCTAGGATTATAATCTTAGTTTTTACAGTTTTTTTTAATTACCTTAAAGTGATAAGCCTCTAAAATTGTATTTTAACGCAAAAACTTTTCTGAAAAAAAAAAGACGTAGGTACGAGCGTGCAATTTTTCTTACACAAGCGATTGACACCTAAAACCAAGGCGTGAAAAGAGTTTTCTCCCGAAACATAAATTTTCTCAAAAACGTACCTATCGAAAATTTTCCCGATATTCCACAGAAAAAACCTACATAGTCTACATACCACCTGCTCGTGCTAAACAATACACTTCCTCCTTCATAATGCGGACCGTCAGGGACTGGCCCTACTTCCGCCATTGTTTCCAGACTATTACAATCTGGATAGCTTTAAAGCGAGAGTGAATAAGTATTTATACTACACCTGCTCGGAAAGTACTATAAGTAAATTTGATACTTTATCAAATTTACTTACGGTAGAAAGTACGTCATTGCATATCGAACAAATATGCGGCGAGAAAACGCATCTGAGCGGGAGAGAAAAGTGTATGAAAATCCATTTCTTATGTGGTTTTTCTTTTTTAATTTTGTAACCTAAATATCAAAAGCCAAAAAGTTTTTACAGTGAGTTTTTATCTCCAAGTACGCAAAATGACACTGGCCACTAGCTGTGTGTTGGATGGTGTCAAACAATTTGAAAAAAGAACATGTGAAAATTGCAGACGCCATTGGCGCCATTTTCAATTTGTGTGTTGTTTGAGGATTCAGTTATCGTAGAATTTATTTTCCTCGTAGGTGTAATATAAAGCACTATGTATCACTTGAGAGAAAGTGCGATTCCCGATCTCGGGTGTTTTAAAGCCTGGTAATCGGTCACTTTCTCCTCTCGGTGAACAATGTACTATTTCTACTTAGTTCTACATACTCGCTTTTCATCAGTACGCTGGTGGCTAAATAAAGCCCATATATGTCTACAAAAAAGTCAGCCAAAGACTTGTACTGCTTGATTTATGCCTCCCCTGTAGATTAGCAATTTCTGGAGCTTTCAGGAGGCTCAAAAACTTTAAACTAGTGCTACATAGGGCTAGTCATTGGCACCAGAGCGTTCCCGTAGAGATTTCTGAGTTCCCAAGAGTGCACAAAGACTGGTCATCGAGAGGGTTTCAGTAGATACAATCCCATATAACCCAGTTGCACCCCAAAGCAGTAGCGCTCGTAGCGTAGTATTTGGATGGATGACCGCGGTGGCATTTTCCAACTGAGCGCTACTGTGGCTCGGAAGACACGTTAATTTGTAGGTCTCGGTTGTTTAATCCGTTTAGCCATGTCAGAGGTCTTAAGGCGGCCTAAAAACTGACACCAGAGCTAGCCACCCGGCTTATGCGAACTAATTTACCCCAAAGCAGTCAATAGTTCGAACTTTCCTCCTCATAAAAATATGGCTCTGGGCTTACATAAACAAACTAGCTTTCATTTTACTTTGTTCTAAATTATCCTACTGTTTGAACCTGCTTCAAGCGCGAAGTAAACTACAAGTTACATAAATCAACAAGTACCTCGAGGCACATTAGCCGGTATTCTCGTAAATTACTCAACTGTGGCGAGACAAATATGTAATTAGGAACTCTAAAAGCATGAGAGTAGAGTAGGTATTACTTACCTTTATAAGCTGCAAAGTTTTAGGTTTGGTAATTCTGTCAAATTTTACGGAGCACCTTGCGAATCACCATCACCATAATTTCAGCTCCAGAATGTTGGAGACTCAGACCAAATAAAAAAATCAAGACAGAACGTCCTGAATAGACAAGTGAGGCCAGTTTTTTATACATGTAGTGAGTGCGTCGGTGTTGCGCCGCCATAGTTCGACTGACGAGCCAAGGCGTAGTTTCCTTGTACGTGTTTGTGGGTGTAATAGGGTATTTGACTAGTTTTTGGAAATCGTTATATTATTCATTAGTACATACTAAGCACATTACATTTATGTTTCCGAGAGATCTACTGAGATTAACAATGAAAATCAGTGTTAAAGAATAGATTTTCAAGATCCCACCAAAAACGACATTCTGTAATGGCGCTGGTCTTTGACGTCACTCACTAGTAAATAACGTTAGTTAATACTGGTAAATACGCTAGTTCACGTCTAAAAAATAACAATAAATACTCTAAAAGTAATTTACATATCCAATAATATTAGTCCGAAACCACAAAACACAAATTACACAAACAACAGTCAATCGAGAAATTCTTGTTTACTAGCACGTGACGTCACCAGAGTTGCCGCCCTTCTTAGAGCGTTTACGTCACAGATAAAATATCAAAAAATATCTTATTTTATTTCGTTCTATTTGCGAAAATTTGACTTATTTTAGTTTAAATAAAGTGAAATATGTCTTTTTCAGGCTATTTATGTATATATGTAAGGATTACCACAATTAATAGAATATTTTCAATGTTGTCAAATAGCCTATTGTGTCTGTACACAGCGAAACGTATTTTGCCGGCCTCACTTGTTTCTCAATATTCTGTCTTGATCTTTTTATTTAGTCTGAAGTTGGAGATTAACGTCTGAATGATGACACCGAAAGATTGGTTAGTCTGAAGTTTAAGACTTGTCTTTTCAATATTCAAATCGAGGACCTAAATGAATGTAGCGATTTCTTGGCTTCTCATAATTCGCATTTTACTCACTTGAATGCTCGGATCCCGTATCTTGGCAGTATCTCTGACCACATTTACACTACCGTGTAATCCCAGGTAGCAAAGTGACGTCAGTGACGCATAAACGACGTCACTCTTAGGTCATAATAGGGTCGGTCGTTAATGCGTCGTCGATGACGTCATAATGTACGTCAATTAAAAGTCATTATTTCGACGTCTCATATTCACCATAAAATTGACGTTTTATTGACGTCCATTTAGGGTCAATATCAGGACGTACTATATTCGCCACATAGTAGACGTTTTACTGACGTCCATGTAGGGTCAATATCAGGACGTACCATATTCGCCACAAAGTGTACGTTTTACTGACGTCCATCTAGGGTCAATATCAGGACGTACCATATTCGTCACAAAGTGGACGTTTTACTGACGTCAATTTAGAGTCAAAGTCAGGACGTACCATATTCACCACAAAGTGGACGATTTACTGACGTCTATTCAGGGTCATTATTAGGACGTATCATATTCGTCTCTGGTGGACGTTTTACTGACGTCCATCTAGGGTCAATATCAGGACGTACCATATTCGTCACAAAGTGGACGTTTTACTGACGTCAATTTAGAGTCAAAGTCAGGACGTACCATATTCACCACAAAGTGGACGATTTACTGACGTCTATTCAGGGTCATTATTAGGACGTATCATATTCGTCTCTGGTGGACGTTTTACTGACGTCCATTTAGGGTCAATATCAGGACGTACCATATTCGCCACAAAGGGGACGTTTTATTGACCTCTATTTAGGGTCAATATTAGGACGTACCATATTCGCCACAAAGTGGATGATTTACTGACGTCTATTTAGGGTCATTATTAGGACGTATCATATTCGTCTCTAGTGGACGTTTTACTGACGTCTATTTAGGGTCCATATCAGGACGTGCCATATGCGCCACAAAGGGGACGTTTTATTAACCTCTATTTAGGGTCAATATTAGGACGTACCATATTCGCCACATAGTGGATGATTTACTGACGTCTCTTCAGGGTCATTATTAGAACGTATCATATTCGTCTCTAGTGGACGTTTTACTGACGTCCATTTAGGGTCAATATCAGGACGTACCATATTCGCCACAAAGGGGATGTTTTAATTATTGACCTCTATTTAGGGTCAATATTAGGACGTACCATATTCGCCACAAAGTGGATGATTTACTGACGTCTATTTGGGGTCATTATTAGGACGTATCATATTCGTCTCTAGTGGACGTTTTACTGACGTCCATTTAGGGTCAATATCAGGACGTACCATATTCGCCACAAAGGGGACGTTTTATTGACCTCTATTTAGGGTCAATATTAGGACGTACCAAATTCGCCACAAAGTGGAAGATTTACTGACGTCTCTTCAGGGTTATTATTAAGACGTATCATATTCGTCTCTAGTGGACGTTTTACTGACGTCCATTTAGGGTCAATATCAGGACGTACCATATTCGCCACAAAGGGGACGTTTTATTGACCTCTATTTAGGGTCAATATTAGGACGTACCATATTGTACCATATTGTTTGCACGCGCGCTCGCATCGGTGCGGACGTGTTTACTTTTTGTCGCAACAATTATTTCTATTTCGTTCGATCGCAATGTTTACGTTTTGCCGGGCTTGTAAAAAAGACGTTATCGGTGAACTTATAATGAAGTGTACACTATCAAACTGTGAAAAAGTGTATCATATATTGTGTCTCGGTATTAAAAGACGAGATTTCGAGTCTTTTTCTACGGACTATGTGCGCCAATGGATTTGCCCGATGTGTGACAGCACAAAAAGAAAACGTGCTGGGAATGACACGCCAGTTCGCACTCCAGAACATAGGAAGTTACCAACAATAGCGAGCCCTAATTATGTCAATAACCAACGGGGTAGCAAGTGCAGTCAAATGGAAGTTTCCGTGCTGGAGAATGACGGCGGTTTGTTATCAGAATTCCAAGAATTTCGTCGGGAACTTAGAAAAAGATTACATACGCAAGACCAACATATTTTACAAATTCAAAATGTATGTTCAGCTACTAATGACGAAATTCAGGTACTAAAGACCGTTATAAAAGATAGGCGATGTTCGTGCGATTTGACCTCAATAGATACCTACTTAAAATGCTTTGCGACCGCAACCAGCGCATCGAGTCATTGTAATGTAATGCACAAACAAATCAAATAATTTCAAGTGTCAGCAAAAGTCCGATGCAAGTGCAGAAACAAGTTAACACCAACCTGATTAGTGATAACAGTGCATTAGTAATTTCTCCAAGAGAGAATAAATAGTTAATCTAAATGTGCCATGGTCATAAAATTGCTATGGGATCGACATTGTAATTTTAAGACTATGGATTCATAACAGTCTATGTATGTATATACTTCTTGAATATAAATCTATTATGCTACTTACATTGTTTTGTTTGGTTTCATCCATAGTCCTAAGAGTCTGTTCAGGGTACGTGTATAATATAGGATGCCTGCTATCGCAAACTAAATTCTAAATTCTTTTCGTCATTTACTTTGTTCACAGGAAAGTGACTGGGCTGTACATATTAGGACAGCCATCGTCGTTGGAGTATCGTCATTTACTTAGTTCACAGGGACTGGGCCATACATACAAAGGCAGCCGCCGACATAGTAGTGACGTCATACACAGGATTCACAGTAAAGTCACTATGAATACTGTATATGACGTCACTCCAACGTTAGTGTCTACCTTAATATGTACGGCCCAGTAACGTCTCTATGAGTACAGTAAATGACGTCGCTCCAACGTCAGTGGCTGCTCTAATATGTACGGCCTAGTGACGTCCTTATGAACACAGTGAATAACGTCGCTCCAACGTCAGTGGCTGCTCTAATATGTACGGCCTGGTGACGTCCTTATGAATACAGTGAATAACGTCGCTCTAACGTCAGTGGCTGCCCTAATATTTACGGCCTAGTGACGTCCTTATGAATATAGTGAATGACGTCGCTCCAACGTCAGTATATGGCGTCACTCCAACGTCAGTATATGACGTCACTCCAATGTCAGTATATGGCGTCACTCCAACGTCAGCATATGACGTCACTCCGACGTCAGTATATGGCGTCACTCCAACGTCAGCATATGACGTCACTCCAACGTCAGCATATGACGTCACTCCAACTTCAGTATATGGCGTCACTCCAACGTCAGTATATGGCGTCACTCCAACGTCAGCATATGACGTCACTCCAACGTCAGTATATGACGTCTCTCCAACGTCAGTATATAACGTCACTCCAACGTCAGTATATGGCGTCACTCCAACGTCAGCATATGACGTCACTCCGACGTCAGTATATGGCGTCACTCCAACGTCAGCATATGACGTCACTCCAACGTCAGTATATGGCGTCACTCCAACGTCAGTATATGGCGTCACTCCAACGTCAGCATATGACGTCACTCCAACGTCAGTATATGACGTCACTCCAACGTCAGTATATAACGTCACTCCAACGTCAGTATATGGCGTCACTCCAACGTCCTCCAACTTACGTCATGAGGCTGTGACAAATTGTCGTCATCTGAAGAAACTACCGACGTCATGATAATGACGTCTCTTACGTCGAGCAGTACCGTAAACGGACGTCATAATAACGTATAAATGCTACCTGGGATTCTTACTTATCAAACGAGAATTTCAAAAATATTACATTGTAGCAAAACTAATATAGGATGAGAATGAATAATAAAATCTTATTTTGGTCGTCCCCTCCCATTTCTGCCGCTTACCATTTTCAAGTTACCAGTTAGTCAAACATTATACATTGATAATTATTTCTACTGCAGTAAGATTGTCTGCCTAAACCTAAGTTTAATGTGTAATAAAATGTTTCCAATAATAGGTAGGTACCAGAGAACTTTTTACAAAACAATACTAGCAAAGCAAATGAAATCTAATCCGGAGAGTAGGTAAGTAGATACCTACGCTGTTCAGCAAACGCATTGTCATTGCATGATATATGTACCTATTGTTACGAGATGGGTTCTTGGATAATCAGTTAAAAACGCCGATTTTGCACTTTATTGCACGCAATCACTTCACAAAAACACACGACACAACTGGTTCGCACAAACACTTTACATTGGCACCGATATTAACACAAAATAGTCACTTCACAATCACTGGTACCGCACTTGAACACGAGATGTTTTCGCTTCGACGGTAAATGAAAAACTGAGTCCCCAAGGGTCAGCCGGCGTATTTATATCCGTAATTACAGTCTCGAATTTACTAGATGAGTCGCGACATTACTCAATCTAATAAACGCTATTGTTAATAGAGTAGCAGGTTGAACAGTTCTGGAAATATCGATGCTATTGTGTTTGACAAAGTAAACAAGATGAAAGTTCGAGACTTCTCTATTATTCTCAAATACACACTAAAAAAACCATAAAACCGAATACAAAAGACTGGGAAACAAAGGACACCAAAAAAAACGCAAAACAATAGAGCACCCCAGAAGTGTGATTACGTAAACATCGTAGATTACATCATAGTTACTACATACCTACAACGGGCGTGCGCCAACTGCGTCGCACTATGTATGTAGTAGTAACTGGTGCCGTGCGCTAAAATCATTTTAGGTACATACCTACCTAATTCCTAATCGTAAATGCCTTAATTTCCTCTCACTGGCAAACGTTGAAACTGGCAAACTGTGACGTAACTATTTATTGTATTATTATGGTGATTTTTATTTTTATTCTTTTTTTTTCTCATGGACATTTTCATTTCTGTTTATTAGGTTGTATTTTTGACTGTTATTTTTCTTTATTTTAGTATTATTTTTCTTTGACATTTGTATTATTGACATTAATTTTATATAATTGATTTATAAATAATTATCATTAGTGTAATTCGTGCATGCGGTACTAATTGAATAAATAAATAAAAATAAAAACGGCACGGCACAAACCCCGTGCAATACGTTACGCCACGCTCCTACTCTGGTACTCATCGTATCAAACAGTCGTTCCATCGACTTGGCATTTTTTCTGATATTCAAACCAATAGGCATGAAGACTGACTAAAAAAAATCTTTATTATAATTAGTCCGCGAGTTAGATTATCGGAACATATTGAGCACGTATTTTTTCTTTCGTCAATCAAACAACAAATGGCAAAGATAATCCTTGTCAAAGTTTGGGAGTGGGAGTCGTGACGTCACTTCTCTTACAGAAGTCCATACATTTCTATGGCACTTGTGACGTCACGCGGAACTTTGACGGGCTATGTCTTCATTTTTGTTTAATTGACAAAAGAAAAAATACATGTCTAATATTTGTTATAGTCTATCTGACGGATTAATTATATTTTTTTAATCATAATGCTTACTGTCCCCATGTTCGACTTGCCACTTGTATTCGGTGTAAACGCGGTAAGTACGTCAAACAATCCCGTATTCTCGACACGTGCTCCCTTTCCCAGCAGCACTGAATGCCGAAGTCTTCTTTGTATAAGTACTGCATGTGCCTTATGTGCCTACTTGCTGACGTCACTCGTGTCTAAAGAGTATATTAAGCCTCTTGAATATTAAGCCGTTTGAAAAATACATATTATGACTGGGTAAAAAAACATGATTATAATTAGTCCGTTTGTTAGATTTTAAAAAAAATATCGGACACGTATTTTTTGTTTTGACAATCAAATAATAAATGACAAAGATAAAACTTGCCAGTTCGGAAGTGGGGGCTCTTGACGTCACAACTCTATCCAAAGTTTATACTTTTGTAGTCTAATCGTGACGTTACGCGAAATTTTAAATGGCTATTTTTCAATAATTTTTATTTAATTGACAAAAGTAAAAATACGTGTCTAATATTTTTTGATAAATGTATCTGATGGACTAGCCATATTATTTTAGTCATCTATCCTATTGAATAGTAATACAAAGGACACGGAATGGTGAATCTACCCGCGACCACGATCGATGCAACTCGGTCGAAACGTCGGGATAATGAGGTAGATAGAAAAAAAAAGCAACGCGTCGCCAGCTTTTACATACTATGTAATATTACACGAACCATTTCGAGTCACTTTTGACCCTTTTATAACTCGAAAACGATTTAACCTAAAGAAATGAAATTTAGCCTATTTACTAAAGTTATTTTGCTAGCTTAGAATACAAAATTTCGTTAATTTTGCTTCAACAGTTAATAATATATTAATGTGTAAAAACCGGGGTTTCATTGACTGATTCACTGACTGTCACTGACTGACTCGCTGACTTATAGATCAAAAACCTAACCCACTTCCAGATGACCTAGAAACTTGATATTTGGCACCAAGGTAGACTATTATGCATATACAAAGGAAAAAATCTTAAACATCGTACTTTTACCCACCAACCCCATGAACTAGAGGATGAAATTTTGTATGAGATTTCCACTAATTTTCATGCTAAAAATTGATTTCAGGGTTTTTAATAAATCACCCCCCAATTCCTTAAACTGGGGGATGTAAGTTTGTATGACACTTTCCCAAATGTTGATGCTAGATGTCTAAAAATTGATTAAGGCACTATGTTTTAAATAATAAAACACGTCCTTCAGGATTTTTAGTAAATCATCCCTCAACCCTTAAAGCTGAGGGATAAAAGTTTGTATAAGACTTCCGCAAGTTTTGAAGCAACGGATTTGAAAATCGATTAAAAGTACATTGTAATAAATAATCTACAAAAAGAAGTGAAATCTAACAAAAACATTTTCTTGTGAAATATAGCCAAGACCACAGCTCGCATTTTCAAAAAGTTGTCAGATCTTATGTAGAGCCAAGCTTCTAACTCTTCATGCCTTAACTCTACAAGTCCATACTTCACAAACTCCACATCTTAGTCAATATATGCGGCTTGGGTGTTTCGCTCATTGCACATGGGCGTACGTAAAGAGAACCGTCGCGTCCTGGCGATACGGTGTACCCGACCTACCGACTACTTGGTAGACACGAGTCTAATGATGAAAACCGAATTGGTGTCTACCAAGCATCAAAAAATTTTAGTTGTACAAGCATTGACAGAACAGACAGTTGTCAACGTAACAAAACTAGTAATATGGCGCGCGGGTGACCTCACCTACGACGCTTCTCTATTTGCACAAACTCTAATAATAAAATTATCATATTATTAAATTAAAATAGTCAATCGCTAAATGTAGACAATATCTATAATAGTTTGGCAAACTTAGAAACAAAAGTGTCATCTAAAACCAACACAAAAGTTGTTAATTTGAACACAGAATCGTGAAAAAAGAATAAATTATTAT
This sequence comes from Hypomecis punctinalis, assembly GCA_949316475.1. Classification (NCBI taxonomy): domain Eukaryota; kingdom Metazoa; phylum Arthropoda; class Insecta; order Lepidoptera; family Geometridae; genus Hypomecis; species Hypomecis punctinalis. The sequence continues at coordinate 19,392,373 of OX438813.1, forward strand.
TATCTATCTCACAAAGACTATTCAGGACCGTGTTCAAACATTAATAAAGTTGACGCGACATGTAACTTGTATTTACAAAAGAAACCCTTTCATAATACCTACACAAACGCCCCAGTATTATGTCGCAGGTGTATTGTGAAATCGGAAAAGTTTAATAATTAGGTTACATTATGAAGCCTTGATGGCCTTGTGGGAAAAAGCGTGGATCCAGTCCCGATTCCGTACCATTTATAGCTTTGAAATTAACGCACGAATTGACACATCATTTTAAGTTATGGTGAAGGAAAATATCGTGAAGTTAAAAAAAATTATAATAAAAATTCTATTATAGAGTTGAATCTACCAACCAGCGACGCACCAGCGTGGTGGATACGATTCAATCGTCTTTTACAGGTAGGCCTAAGTTTAACAGTGGGCTTATAGAAAGATTAGTGTAGTACCTACCCCATGGTAAATTTTCCAACTGATTCATTGAATTGAATTCTTCAGACTTTTATATTACGAGCTATAAAAGGCAGCAGTTTTTGATAGTTGGTGGTTCATTTTTTAAACAAAAGTAACTGAATACTGTTTATTTTAATGATTGTTAAAAACATGTATGAGTGTTTTAACAATCATTAAAATAAACAGTTTTCATTTACTTATGTTTAAAAAATGAACCACCAACTATCAAAAGCTGCTGCCTTTTATAGCTCGTAACATAAAAGTCTGAAGAACATTCTACATAACTATAATACACTGATAAGTTATTTTTATAAGTAATTATAATATACTAACCAATAAATTTACCACCGTAAATATTTGAGCAGATTTAAAACACAGATAACTTATTTACAAAAATAATTTCAGCGGTGCATAATTTTGAAACTTCTGAAACTATCACACAATTCGGTATTAGCCATAATCCAGCGACATACCCACTGAAAATACCAAGTGTCAGCGTAACGCATTCTACATAACTAAAATAAACTAACTAATAAATTTCCTACACTAAATATATTAACAGTTTAAAAACACACAAGTTATTTATAAAAATAATTTCAGCAGTGCATAATTTTGAAACTTCTGAAACTATCACACAATTCGGTATTAGCCATAATCCAGCGACATACCCACTGAAAATACCAAGTGTCAGCGTAACGCATTATACATAACTAAAATATACTAACTAATAAATTTCCTACACTAAATATATTAGCAGTTTTAAAACACATATAAGTTATTTATAGAAATAATTGTAGCAGTGCATATTTTTATACCTTCTGAAACTATCACAAAATTCGGACTTCGACGTTTCCCTACAACATACACACTGAAAATACCCCCAAGTGTCAGCGTAACGCATTCGCTGGTTCAAACAATCATTTTCCACGTTCAGAGGGCTCGGAGAAACGCGAAAGGGGCTGTAAGGGCCCTTTCAAAGGGACACTGTCAAATAATGGAACAGACATCTCGTAAGATATGCATACGACGTATCTATAGCTACCTGTATGTGACGTGACGAGAAAGGGCTGCAAAATAGTGGAAACTGAACTTTAATATAACAAGTTTTGGTGCCTGTTTTTTATTGCAGACAGATTGACCACTGCTTGGAGCCCAATTTTTGAAAATTTTGTATAATTTCTTACTTGATGATTTAGTGGTAATGACACCCGCCTTAAAATAGCGTCGGTTCAAATCCCGGTCTCACACTAATGATTTTTTTGGAAATTATGTACAGAGTTTCACACCACTAGCTTTTCGGTGAAGGAAAACATCTTGAGGCCTGCATACGAGTACGTCCGTAGAAGAAATTCGATGGCGTGAATTCACTGCACTGGGCCAGCGTGTAGGATATGGCCCAATCACCCTTCGTGGGTAGTTCTACGTTCTTTAGTGGACTATTAAAACCTGGTACTGTACAGCATAATTTCATGGATCACATGCTATGCTCTATAGTTTGCTCAAGCATAGATAATGCTTGCTGCTGCTCTTACTCTATTCGGGACCATTTATGCATACGTGCTGCCGTTCTAACGATTCAATTATAAAGCGTTTAAAGGTCTATAATTGTATTATATGTGTAGCCAATGTGTGTATAATTTTAGAGTTTCAAAAATTAGGCTCCTAATATTAAGCAGAAAGGCAGTCTACACTTACCTAGAAGGTACTTTTTACTTTTAAGAGGGTAATTATTTTTGCGATAAACATGGGTTTTTGCTCTGTATCTGGATGTTATTATTTATATATTAATTTATTTAAAAATATGTATATATGGTGTATTAGTCTAGGGCAGCCATATATATGGGATCACATACCGCGTGTACGATATCCCCTAATATTAATTATGTACTAAGAACTTCAGTACTACTATACTATACTGTACTCATACCATGCACAAGCTGTAAGTGCGATTTACACAGAGTCATAGGTATTAAAAGCAAAACCTTTTCTAGTAGGTACATTTAGACAAACAACTTTTGTACTAAGACCTGGAAATTCGCAAAAAAATCGCATCTCCATACATTTTGCCGCGCGTTGACGAACTATATGTGTGAAAGAGCTGATTTTTCTTCGTGATTTTCCAAAAGTCCTAGAACTAAAGTTGTTTGTCTTAGGTAGATGTACTAGAGCCGCCTTTATACTTTTTTGCGTTTAAACCTATGACCATGTATACAGGGTTATTTTACAGCATCCTTTCAGGGGCTTATTCTGTACATAAAAACTAACAACTTTTGTTCTACGACTTTTATTAAAACTAAAAAAAATGTCCCTTAGAAAAATATCGTTCACCCTCGATAAAATGTATGGAACAGCTGATTTTTTTTTTTGAATTTTTACAAAAGTCGCAGATCAAAAGTTGTTAGTTTTGATGTACAGAATAAGCCCCTTAAAAGATACTAATTGATTAGAAATAACCCTGTATAAGCTTACTCAGCAAGCGATACAGAGTGTTCCGATAAAACTCAAAAATCAAAAACAAGTAAAAAGTGATACACGTGTACAATATTAAGTTGTAGGTCCTCTGGAATACGAAATAATTCCAACATTAAATTAATTTAACTGAATAAAAACGAACACAGAAATTTTCTGTATCTGTTTTCTTAAAGACCCAAAAATCAATCAAGAAAAGTTGGAATTAGCAACTTGGAGGTTTCCATAAATAGGGACCTTTGAACAATCAAAGGTAGGTTCATTAGTCCCTTTTTTATGCTCTTCAAAACGCTTGCCAAATTGGAATTGATTTTATGAAACGTTGAGGATTTTCTTTATGAAATTTATTTAACTCGGAGTCAAGATGGCAAGTTGGAATCGTCTTGAGATTAATCGAATTAGCTTGGTTTTGTTTTAGAATAATACTAGATATAATAAATAATATATAATTTAACGTTTATTTGGCTCGACTTATACTAACGCATTGCCATTCAATGAGGTAATTATGACAACATGCTTGGTACGTTGCTTGCATGCTTTCTAAAAGTAATATCGTAATTGTGATATTTTAATATTAATTGAAAAAAATGTAGCTTGAGCAGCTTCAAATATTATGTGGACGACCAAAGTCGGAAAGAAAATTTTGAGCTTTTGTCTTTTACAATTTAATGAAAATTGACATAAACGAAATTGACAAAACACGGGCTCCAAAATAATAAGCCCATTAATAATTACTGTACTGTAGTACTATGAAAAAAAGGCTTTTTTGAATAGTTCACTGTAGAACGCAGGCATACCCACGAAGGGTGGTTGAGCCATATTCAACATGTTGCTGGTGCTGTGTGGTTTGGTGGATTCGTGCATTCACATAAGCCATCGAATTTATTCGATTTATATAAATTATGCATGTTTTCTCACGATGTTTTCCTTCACTGAAAAGCAAGTGGTGTGAAATTCTCGTACTTAAGTTCCGAAAACTCATTGGTACCGGATCGGGAATCGAACCCACGGGTAATTCGGGTTTCGGTTGTTACTTTCGGTTTCTACCACTAGACCACCACAGCTATATGCTATCATTGGTGTGTGAAATCGGATGTGTGTTAGGTGTGATCACCAAAATTAAGCAACGTTCCGCACGTCAGTACTTGGATGGGTGACCGCGGGTGGCATTTTCCAACTGAGCACTACCGTGGCTCGGATGACACTTTAAATTGTAGGTCCCGGTTGTTTAACTGTTTAGTCATGTTAGAGGTTTTCAGGCGGCCTAAAAATTCTGACACCAGGGCTAGCCACCCGGCCTATATGATCCTAGGCTACCTACCTAGTATGGTTTAACCTATATTTTGGGCAATAGTATGGCGCAGCACAGCGCTCACTCTCAAATAAACAACCAGCTCGTCCCCCAATCGTATAAAAAAGCTTTCGGATTAGACATCAGTAGACAGATGATCTGTCAGCAGACACTGCCGCGTGATGGAGCGGAACAATCTACTGAAAGCATCGATCTATGCGTCTAATGATGGGGCCTCAGGGAACTTTTACATTAGCAATTTTATCAAATGGCTGTGTGGCGCCATTTTTTTTCCTTTTTTTATTATTTTCAACTTATCCTTTCAATTGATAACAACAATATCATGCATAGCATTTAAATAGTCCACCATCTTGGCCTGACCACCATCTTGGCCTGACCACCATCTTGGTCCGTCCACCATCTTAGCTCGTCTACCATCTTAGCCTGCCCGCCATCTTGCGAAGTATGCCATGTTGGATTCAGAAAGACGTCAAACATAACATTTAGCAGTTACAGTTACAGAGCAGGTACAGTTAAAAAACAATACATTTTATCTAAGCTCAAAGAGGACGCAAAACCCTTAAAACACTCTTGAACATAGGTTTTTGTTCAAAGGGCAATTGGCAATACGTATCTATTATATTGGATTGGTGAATTCACATACGCCGACAAATTTCTCATTTCTCTATGCAGATTTTAAATTTATATAAGCTGGCTTAAAACACACGAAGATACAAAAAATATAGATTAAACAATTAATATTATTAAAATGCAGTGAAATCCTATCAAACCATTCTTTACGCCAATAAACATGCTACTAGAAGAAATCAACTCGAACCTAGAAAATAACTGAGACAAAACTTCTACTATTAAAATAGGGGTCTGTTCAAAAGCCTAACGCTACTTCGACGGACTCGTTACTTTAACCAACTTAGAACGTTCAACCTTGTTATACGAAAACCGGACTTTACACTCAGATATAGGATCCACGGTGAATGCGCGGAAAACTTTGTAATTTCGTTACAGTATGTTTTCTATAGAATGAATGGTTGAATGCGGGGTAAATGCGAAAGTACTTGAGAGTTGTTATGCTGCATTTTGCGATGTAGAGATTGAGTTAGTTTTTTGCAGTGAATTGAAAATTCAGAGTGTGATTGAACAATGAATGAGGAGTGTAAAAGTTTTTAACCCATTTTTTCCTCTGTCAAATTATCGTCAACATCATCAGGAGCTTTCTTTATCCTACTCGTATTGTTGGGTACAAAAATATGTCTTGCAGTGTTATTTGCTTCAGTTATTTGTCAATCATGTCCAGGTTTGACCCGCGATACCTGATATTCACAATATCGTTGACCCATTATAACTCACGCTTCACTTACTGTTTAATGTATGTTTTATTAACGCCTTGCTCCACCTATCGTCACTTTGTCCTACCTTGACTGTGTCTCTTTCAACTCTATATACGATGCAATTTGTAGTGTAATTTGAGTAGGTGTTTGTCAGCAATCACCGAAATTAAGCAATGTTCCGCACGGTCAGTATTTGGATGGGTGACCGCGGGTGCCATTTTCCATCTGAGCGCTACCGTGGTTCGGATGACACGTTAAATTGTAGGTCCCGGTTGTTTTAACCTTTTAGCCATGTCAGGCCTTCATTTTGGCCTTCAGGCGCCTAAAAACTCTGACACCAGGGCTAGCCACCCGGCCTATACGAACTTACATTACCAGCCATTGTAACATAAAAGTTCGGGAAAAGGGATCGCTAAATATCGGGGTCTGGTATATCGGAAGAGTATAACTGAAATCGGTTTATCTCACGGGTAAGAAATGCCAAATTCGGCGGATTTCCCGATAAACCGGTAACTTTTGCATCACTGACTGCAAGTGCGTTTTCTGTGAGGCAGACGGATGCGCATTCAGCCTATTCAGACGCAAGGATGGCTACCGGGCTATAGGAATGGGTACAATTCCACTTTACACGTAACAGCTATCGTTCGTTCATTTGCTCGTTTTAGCTGTAGGATGTCCACAGCTGGGCATATGCCTTTCCAATAGATCTCTAATAAGACCAGCTAGAAACGGTTTGTACTTAGTGCAATCCTGCGGTCTCAATGAGGTAATCCGCCTGCGGCAGCGGGACACGATTGTTTAATTTTGCGTTACATATTTACACTTATATTTTTGACGTGACAACGTCTTATAAATTGGTTTGCCGGGTGACACTTCAAGAAACTGCGTTACGCTCCGCTCACGTTATGCGCTCACAATGAGAGCGAGTGAGAGGCACGCGTCATGGTTAGCCCGCCTAAGAGCGAGAGAGACAGACATTTTCATCCTTCTTCCTACTATACGAATGAATATTCACATTAAAATTATTTTACCACTCAAAGTCGTTGTCACGTAAAACTTTCGCCCGTATACCGACTTTACAGGCAACCAATTTTTTAACAATTATGTATCATTGTTAAAAAATACTCCTATTGGATACAAAATATGGACGTACCATTGTCTATCTATCTATTTATTTTGTCAAAAAGCAACCGTTGTGAACCTTTCTTAGGGCGACAAATTCATTCCCAAGCAGGCAGTGTTGCCAACAAGGTTTCTAAAATGTCGCCAAGTTACCTAGTTTTATATTTCTGTCAAATTTTAAAATATCAGATTTAATCTATCCAGCTACCAACTGAAAAGGAAACACTAGTGATTTCTTTTCATTATGGGGCTAGCAAGCTGATACTTTTTATATTTGCCGTGTTTTTTTAATTATCAACTTTATTAGCCTGACTCTAATAAGTACTTATATGACTATTCGAAAAGTGCAATAGACATTTTTGAATGAAAATAAGTACTTATGTAGTTTTTATTTCCGTTAAAACACATCCCATGAGCCGTTAGATCGGTTAAGCCCGCCAAAATCAACTATTCATCGGTGCACCAAGTAGTCATCTAAGCATCGCAATAAAACTGCAGCATCGGCTATGCACGAGGGATCCTGAGACGCAGCTGTCATCTTCGCCAAGACGACCGGTCAACGCAAGATCAGTGCCTCTTAAATGCGCTAAAACCCACCATTCGTGTAAATCTCTTTATTTTCATTTCTCGCATCATTCTCGCTAATTTCGTAATGGAGCCTGTTCCACTCACTGCTGAGGCTCTCGTCCTTCTCTTGGGTACCACTCGGTGACTGCCTTGGTCCATCTGTTATCTTCCCGTCTAGCCAATTAGTATCCTGCCCATTTCCACTTGAGCTTAGCAATGCGTGTTCGTATAGAGATACTATCTATCTATCTATCTTTGTTGGCACAGCGACCCAAAGTGGGTGTTGGTCTCCGATACCAAGGTCCGCCATCTAACCCTATTCTGCGCGAGAAGGTGCCAGTCATGCACTCCAATCTCCAGCAGGTCTTCTGCCACTTTATCTTTCCATCTATACTTGGGACGTCCAACAGGTCTTCGCCCTTCCGGCATGCTTAAATAAGCCTTCTTTATGGCACGATCTTCTCCCATCCGTTCTAGGTGTCCGAGCTAGCGGAGTCTGTGTCTGTGGGATTTAATTTCACCAACAATATTAGGCTCCGCCACCAGCTCTTCAATTTCACGGTTTCTTCGGATCCTCCAACTTCCATCTTCCCGCCTGGTCGGCCCCAGAATTATTCGGAATATTTAAGAGATACTAACTTGATCTAATTTATAGCATACCTACTCAAAGCCTCGTTCCAAAATACATAAGAGAAGCGCCGAGTTACTCAACATATATTTTAATGTACGTAGATTAAATATTTCCGCAACAATTCGCGAACATTCCACATCCTACGCCGAAGGGAGAGAGACACGATTGTTTCATTTTGCATGACATACTGACACACGTAACATTAAATACGCACATAGCTGTATGCGGCACAATGGGTATAAATAAATTAGAAGGGTTTTTTGGATAAAATGGTTTGTGTCTTTGTAATTTGCGTTTTTTGCTTCTCTTTTTTGGTGGTTTCGTTTGGAATAAATATTGGTACGTTGATATTAGGCGACAGATTGTTGTCTGTTATGTTAGTAGGTATACAAATACATCCGTCAATCTAAAGGGCGCCCTTTGTTAAACATAGGCCTCCCCTATGCATCTACAATAAGAACGATTCGAGGCGTATTGTATCTAACATAGTCAGGCAGTCTTGACGAGTCGTCTGCCCACCTCGTGGGTTCTACGCTGCGCTTGCTGGTACGTGGTATCCACTCGAGAACTTTTAAACTCTATCGGTCATCATACCTGCCATACCTGCGTGTTATAATGCGCCCACTGCCATTTCAATTGGGCTATGTCGGTAACTTTAGATCTTGTCGATAACTTCAGCATTGTGCTGAGGATGATGGTAGGTAAGTATTATATTTAGATGTAGCTAATAAAACTGTTTTATAAGCTTTGTACTACTTTTCTGTGAATTTTTATTAAGAATTAATGAGCTATCGGTAAACAAAACGATACGATCTTTCTTACTCATGCTTCATGTTAGCTTAAGTTTGTTTGAGTAGTAAAATTAACTTAAAATATGTTATTTCAAATATTCAATGCAGTTTCATTTCAAAATCTTGAAAAATAAACTGTATTGTATTGTGTTACGCTTTTATTAAGCTTAAAATAGTAGTAGGTACAATTATTATTGCACTTATAAGTCAAGACTTCAAACAAAAGTTATCGTACTATCGCAAGAGCCATAACACTGTAACTAAACTTTAAAAATACTTTGGTAAAAAGATAAAATACAAAACTCTCCTCATTTATTTATTGGTTAAAAAAAAACACCTGTCAATTAAAGCTAAGTATAACCTAATACCACAGCGTAAGACTTACTTTTTCTTCTTCGTATCGATCATTCTTGATATAATTAAATGTGTAGTTTTTTGGTGCATTTAGTTATTAGCACGAAGAGTTCCATACTGTATGGAAACCCAGGCATTTTTTTTTTTTAATTTTGTAATTCATTATTGTAAGTATACAATAATTTTCTGTGAATATTTCAACTCTACAATTCTACCTGTTACCGGTATTACTGTATGTATCAGCCTTTTTTTAAATAATCCACTGCAGGACGTAGACCTACCCACGAAGGGTGATTGGGCCATATCCACCACGCTGGCCCAGTGCGGGTTGGTGGATTCACATACGCCATCGAATTTCTTCTACGGACGGTATGCAGGTTGCCTCACGATGTTTTCCTTCACCGAAAAGCCAGTGGTGTGAAATCACGTACATAAATAATGAATAAAGAACTCATTGGTACGGGACCGGGTTTTGAACCCACGACCTCACGATTGCAAGGCGGGTGTCACTACCTCTAGGCCATCACGGCTTGCCGGTATTAATATCGAGCGAAAAACGGCTATACATTAAGATGTATGTATGGATCCCTCCTTATATATTTATTTTATTTTGTTTTTAGTATTTGTTGTTATAGCGGTAGCACGAATACAGCATCTGTGGAAATTTCAAGAGTCTAGCTATCACGATTCATAAGATACAGCCTGGTGACAGGCAGACTGACAGACATACGGTCGGACAGCAGAGTCTTAGTAATAGGGTTCCGTTTTTACCTTTTGGGTACGGAACCCTAAAATTAATAAAACCCTTCGCTGCATATTTTGGTAAATCACTTTAAAATGTCATTTTTTAATTACAAGTAAATAACTTACAAGCCCTGTGTAATAGGGCTTATTCTGTGCTTACAAGTTACAAATTCCAGTGGAAATCTACACGAAAATAAACGTAAACAATCGCTTAATTTCCTTATGGGCTCTATTAATAGTATCTCTCATAAAACAAGACTTATTACCTAATCTGCATTAACCTAACCATAAAATCTTATAGCCCTGACCTATAGCTTTGAACAACAGCAAAAAGGGCGATTACAAATTAATAGTGTACCCGAAATTCACCATTAACAGAGCTTCTGCCCACCCCTGGAATACATTAGGACCGCGGAGATGTGGGGAATGGAGATGGCATCGGACAAATAATATATAATGGTACATTATTATATAAGTGCGGTAAGTTGAAAATCACAGCCGAGGCGATATTGCTAGCCCGAGCCGTAGCCGAGGGCTATAAGGAAGCAGAGACTGTAATTTTCAAAGCGCTCGTATGTCATACGACGTTTTATAACATATTTGCGAGGAAATTAATAAAACTTTGACTTTCTTAAACGAACAAATTTTTAATTACTTGTTAAATCACTGTTATAGAAATTTGAACAATTTTTAAAAGTGAATCTTACTTTGCCAGAATATTGACCACTTTTCTGCCATAAAAACTTTTTGCTACGATTTTAAAAAGTATATTTCATTTTTAGACGGAGCACCTTAAAAAACCGTGCATGTTACTTTATTAAAAAAAGAAACTCGTGCGTTTTACATTACAATAACGCACAAGTGCGTAATGAAATACCTTCTGTGTACTAAATATCGGGAATTTGTCAATAAAACAAAAAATACAAATTATTCATCTAAATTTATTTTATCGCCTTCAAAGTAGGCCCCATCGCTTGCAATACAACATCTCCAACGCTTCACCCAGTCTTCCATAGATTTTTCATAGGCTATTTGCGGTATGGCCTTTAGCTCATTCAGCGAATTTTCTTTTATGGCTTCTATCGACTCAAAACGTTTTCCTCGAAGTGGTAATTTTAACTTGGGAAATAAAAAAAAGTTAGACGGAGCCATATCAGGTGAATAAGGTGCTTGGTCGAGAACTTTTCTTGAATTTTTCGCTAAAAACTCTTTTACTATAATGGCTGTGTGTGATGGTGCATTATCATGGTGCAGCATCCATAAGTTGTGTTGCCACAAATCTGGACGTTTTCGGCGGATACTCTCACGCAAACGCTTCATGACGCCTACATAATATTCTTTATTCACTGTTTCTCCCTCTGGAAGGAATTCGGAGTGAACCACACCACGGTAGTCAAAAAAAACTGTCAGCATCACCTTGATTTTGGAGCGACTTTGTCGCGGTTTTTTGGGTTTCGGCTCGTTTTCGAGACGCCATTCTGAAGACTGTTGGCTTGTTTGCATGTCGTACTCATAAACCCATGTCTCGTCGCCAGTTATTATACGTTTCATAAAGGTCGGATCCGTAGAAGCTCGGGAATCCATGTCTTTAGCGACATGCTTTCGCTGCGCTTTATGAACAAAATTGAGCTCTTTTGGAACTAGTCGAGCGGCGACGCGTTTCATACCTAAAATGTCAATGAGAATGTTGTGGACGGACTTAAAAGATATGTTCACCTCACTAGCCAACTCTCTCAGACTCATACGTCGATTTTCGAGCACTAGCTTCTTGATTCTGTCGATATTTTCTTTGGTCGTAGCGGTTGAAAGTCTACCAGAACGAGGCAAGTCTACTACTACTTCTCGGCCTTCTTTAAAAGCCTTATACCATTCATAAGCCCTTGTTTTCGATATACACGACTCGCCGTAGGTATTTCGCAACATTTTTAGTGATTCACCACATGAAATATCATTCGAAACACAAAATTTAAGGCACACTCTTTGTTCAACAATATTTTCCATTGTAAAAATCGCCGAGAACTCAAAACTATGACCAACAAAAAGTGTAGTTTAAAACAAATTAAATGACAGATCCCGCTCAAACTTTGCGCGCTAAATCAGTACAGTGCTACCAACATGCAGTAAAAAAATTAGAACAACCTCTTTTACACGGGTCTTTTTATTGACATATTTCCGATACTTTTTACACAGAGTAGTACATTACGATATTGAAATTTGTGTAATTACAGCCAATTTACGAGAAAATATGTTATAAAATTAGTTTACCACTAAAACGAAAATTATTAAATTACTAGCTGACCTGGCTAACTTCGTTTCACGCAATATCTTTATATATGTAAGCCTACAAGAGACCCGTTCCTCTACAAGCGATCCTTTCTCTTGAATCACTCTATCTATGAAAAAAACCGCTTCAAAATCCGTTGCGTAGTTTTAAAGATATAAGCATACTTAGGAAAAGATATACAGCAGGAAGCGTTTCGTTCTTTTTTACTATGTTAAATAGGATTGTTCATCACATCATTTATTGACCGATGCGAAGCGAAGGTCTTTGCTTCAAGACAACGATTTTGCTTTCGTCTTTCCGGATGTAGATTTTTGTCTAAAGGTCGCATTTGTTGCGAGGAATTTGATGAGGACCGTTGAGAATATAAAAAACGATGAATAAAATAAACAACATTTATTTTAAAGCATTTAGACAGAATATTTTGTATCGTAATAATTGACAAGACTGTTTCGTAAGGTTTCCTTAGTTACACAAAATACATAAGAAACCTTCTTTAACAGCATTTTCCAGCAAATTTCGGCGAAACTTGGTACACTGGTTATTTTTTGGTAAATGGCCCTGACCATGATTAATAAGTATTCAAATGAATCCCCTAACTACTTAAATAGAAACACTTATGGCAAATAGATCGCAGTGTAGAAAATATAAATACCATCTCTTTTGTATTAGCTCCACGGTTATAGATCAACCATCATAAATTTATTGCAATATTCTTCTAGTCAGACTTTCAACTCTATATTTTAACGCTTAGAGTTTAAAATAGCGCAGTAATAGCTTAGGGTTGCCAATTAAATTGATTAGGCGGTAATTCTGGAGCCAATATGAATAATTCAGGGGCTGCTCGATAATTTTGTTAACAAGAATGGGTTAAGATCCGCATGCCTAGGACGTTGGTTGATGACCTTGGAGCTGTTATGGGACAGACACCATTTTAGAATAGCCCAGGTTCCACCAGAGTGAAGCGAAGATGGGCGCAATAGTAAAATTGCGTTCAATCGAAAGAGATGCTTTATTCCGTTCCATAACCGCTGAGACCGAGGACCGTGAAGACCTTTGACGATTACCTATAATTACCTAATAAGTTTGCTAAATATTGAATAGATTTTCGAAGTAACTCAGCGTTCTGACAAGACGTCCACAATAACGAAACATGGCGGACGTTAAGTATTTCCATATCTAAAAATGATATTTGTCATAGAACAAAAAAAAAGTCAAGGCGTCCTGCAGACTATTTTCACACCACTGGCTTTTCGGTGAATGAAAACATCGTGAGGCATCCTGTATAAATGCATATGTCCGTAGAAGAAATTCGATGGCGTATGTGAATTCGCCATCGTGGTGGATATGGCCCAATCACTATTCGTGGGTAGGCCTACGTCCTGCAGTGGACTATTAAAATGGCTGGTACAGGTACAGATACAGGTCCTGCAGACAGCTGCGGCCTCAGGATCAACCAATTGTGGATATTGTTAAAAATTAGCCAATGCTGTAATTGGTGGAATATGAGGTCGCAGGTGTAGGTCTGTTATATACTAGGCCGCGGTCTATGGTTCTCCCGATCACATACAGGTGATACAGGGTTATTCAAAACTCAAGTACTAAGCCGTACAAGTGATTCAGTCCATCGTTATGATTATAAGCAATTTTTACTATGGGGCTGAACCGAAATTCGAGAGAAAAAACTGTGGTTTGATACATTTTGTCGATTTCGAGATGCTGATTAAGACCACCATTATGAACAACTTTTACTATGAGACCAACTTAGAAGGAAAAAATCTGCTGTACATACAAAATTGCAACTCAGAACCGGCTAAATGTGATAGCAGATTTGTTTCTTAAATTTCAAGTTGGACGGCCCGAAAGCAAAAATTATTAATTATTAATGCTGGTTGCAGACCTAGAGATAAGATCGCAAAGCTACAATATGCATAGCTCGCAGTCTGTACAGATCTATGAAAAACTATTTCAGCTATGCGAGCTAACCTGAAATAACTTAGCTTAGCTTCTTGGTCTACAACCCGCATGATAGTTTTAATCTCGACTTGACTGCCTCAGTGGCTCAGTGGTTAGTAAACCTGACTTCTGGATCAAAAAGGCGTGGGTTCGATCCTCACCCAGGGCAATCATTTATGTGATGAACATTGGTGTTTACTCTGTGTCTCGGTGTTATTTGGGTACTATCTATATTAAGTATGTATTTAAAAATATATGTAGTATATCAGTCTCTGGCAGCCATATCACAAGCTTTGCTTAGCTTGGGGTCAGAAACCGTGTGTAAGATCTCCCCTTGTTGTATGTTTATTTTATTATTTATTTATTTTATTTAATCATCTTTGTTCGACTTAGTTACCCTTTGCGTACGGAAAAAAGACCTTGCCAGACACTGATATTTCATGCAAGACTACGTCCCATTATTTCTGCCTAAATTACTCTTAACACGCAATAATGGTTCTTAAAACGAACCCCCTTCCTTCCCCAGATCATAAAGAGTCATAACCGAAATGGGGCTTCCAAAGTTCCCCCATTTGGTTTATAAACAAGATTGATCAGGCAATCGTGCTGGCCACCGGATTCTGTCCGATTATCCGGTATGGAAACTTCGGTAACAAGCTTTGGTTACAGGAGAAGAGGACTAGTCAGTAAACTTAATTTAGTTTTTTTTTTTTAAATAGGCAAAAGTGCCTTTATTAACTTCGGTAGTGGTTGCATATTTGAGCCATTTGGAGTTGAGACTTTGGGTCCGTGGGGGCCGGGAGCTCATCTTGTTTTCAAGAGTCTTTCTGAGCGTCTGGTGGATGCGACGCATGACCAAAATGCTGGTCTTTATTTGGCTCAACGTTTAAGCATTGCCATTCAGCGTGGCAATGCTGCCAGCATGCTGGGCACGCTGCCAACTGGTAGTAGGCTTGAGCATTTGTATTATCTTTAGACCTTCAAGGGTCTGTGGATAATCCAATTGCTTTTTATGTAGTAGTAGTGTAGGTAGTTTTAGCAATTAAAGTAGTATTGTATAGTATTGATATAGATTACTTAGGGTATCAGTAGGTCATGACTGATCAAATTGCAAGTCAACTGACAACAGTATGACGCGAAGGGGCGTGGCGACTGCTTATGACGTCAGTACCGTTTCAGAGGGCATCAATCTTCTTCTAAATCTATTTATATAAAAATGAATGTTTGTTTGTATGTCACTTCATTAACTTAGCTATTACGTTACATTGTTTGTATGTCCTTTATAGAATCGTAAACTATGCATTTGATCTTGTGATAATCTTTAGCAAAGTTGTTGTGCATGAGCCACATAAGGTTTCCAAGTGTCATTGACTGTTGACAGATGGTAAGAAGTTAACCGGGTCAGCTAGTATTATACTTCAGAGGCTAATGTAGAATAAAAAAATGCCAAGTCAATGTATCAGACAAATCTAAATTGAACATAGACCGTTTTGTGCCATGGAAAATGTCAAAATATCAGCAAATTTTTACGACATACACCGTGACTGGATCGTGTCTTGTTAGTTTTTGGGAAGAACACTTATGAAGTTCAGAAATATTCTACTTCAGCTTTGCCTCTGGTAGTTAAATCGGGATCCTGGAACGAAAATGAAATTTATATTTTTTATATAAAATAATTACGAGTACATTAAGTCCAAGCTACGATAGTCGGCGTAACGTATTATGCTTTGAAATAGAAAATCAGACAAATTTCACAGAATTAACATCCTCTCTATAGATTTCCAATAATACCGTTTAAAAGCGGCTTATATATATTTTTTTTTTACATCGAGTAGGTTCGCGTTTGACTACACTCTGCCTGATGTTAAGCAATGTGCGGTCTAGGGTGTAGCACGCTTACCTAGAAGATACCTATTCACTTTTTATACACTTTTATTTTATTTATATCTAGCGTGTTCCTGCAACCCTAATCAATGTTCTATGTTATATTTTGCGGCATGTGGTCTCCATTCAAGAACTGCACGACCCTATTAGACATCAAGCACTTTATCTTACCGCCTCCAACATTATTTGACTGCCTTATTGGCCCAGTGGTTAGTGACCCTGACTCCTGGGTCAAAAAAGCGTGGGTTCAACTCCCTCCTAGACCAAGGCAAGGGCATTTTTATGATGAACATAGATGTTCGCTCTGTGTCTGGACGTTGTTATCTATATAAATATGTATCCTACTAATATTATAAACGCGAAAGTTTGTATGTATGGATGTTTGAACCTCTTTCACGCACAGACGGCTAAACCGATTTGGATAAAATTCGGTATCAAGGTAGTATAGACCTTGGATTAACACATAGGCTACTTTTTATTACGGGCTAACGCGGGTAACACCGCGGGGCGCAGCTAGTTTAAAAATATGAAATAGAGTATGTGCAAAAAAAGAACCGTCGTGGTGTTATGGTGAACTAACAATAAGAATTTAATCAGCAGCCAAGGTACCGACAATACTTGTACTTAATAGGCGCGAGTACTGATGAAAACCGAATTGGTGCCTACCAAGTATCAAACAATAGCCGTGGTGGTCGAGAGGTAATGACACCCGCCTTACAATCGTGAGGTCGTGGGTTCAAATCCCCGGTCCCGTACCAATGAGTTCTTTGGAATTTATGTACGGAATTTCACACCACTGGCTTTTCGGTGAAGGAAAACATCGTGACGAAACCTGCATACGTCCGTAGAAGAAATTCGATGGTGTATGTGAATCCACCAACCCGCACTGGGCCAGCGTGGTGGATATGGCCCAAACACCCTTCGTGGGTAGGCATACGTCCTGCAGTGGACTATTAAAAAGGCTGGTACAGTACAGTACAGTACAGTAAGTATCAAACATTTAGTTGTACTAGCAATGATAGAGCAGTGCTGTCAACGTAACACAATTAGTAGTAGTACCTAGTAAGTATTATTAGTAAATAGCACACAGGCGACCTCACATACAACGCTTCTCTTTGTGCACAAACATTATATTATACTCTATAAAATTTAACTCGATCTCTGCGACAGCTGTCAGAAAAATCACGCCTATGAAGTCCTGAATTTCTTAATAGTACAGACAGTACCTGTCAATGTCATACTTTATGGGCATGCCCATTAGTGATGGGCGACGAATGATCGTGACCACAGAGTTTTAGATAGAGTTTTTATTAAAATATCGACAGTTTATAGTGACGATATTTTAAATAAAACTAAATTTATCATTAACATTATTGTATGTTTTAATATCATAACATTTTTTACATGTGTAATTAAATTAAATTATATTATGTTACATTAGCATCGATAATAGTGAAAACGTCGATAAATACTATCGTTACATTATTATGAGTAGATAATTAATATCATAACATTATTTACATACTTGATCTTAAATAATAGTAAGTAAATGAAATCGAATTTCTCACCTTCAACTACTCATTCGATTTCATTACAACATTGTTTGAAAATCGATTTTTTCCACCACTATCCCAACTCTAAAAATGTCAATCTTCTACTGTCGCAGAGATCAAGTTAAATTTTATAGAGTATAGTCTCTGGCAGCTATATTAGCTTTCTTGGTTTATGAAATGAAATCCTTTATTGTCAAAAAAGTTACACCGATAACAAATAATTAAATATTAGCAACGATGTTCCTATTATAGACTCGTCCAACATGACATTATAATAAAACAAAACATAATAATTAGGTAATAACATCAATTAAAATTAATAATTAAATAAAATCTAAATAAAACTATGCTCAAAAACTATTTTGTCGTCCGTCAAGCGATATACCTATATTTCGAATGTAGGAGTTTTTATAATTTACCCGCAAATTTTCTATTGCACTAAAATAAAACGTAGGGTCAGAGACCGTATTTAAGATATGCTCTGCATGATATTTATTTATTTCTCATTTTGTAAAGAAAGCTTACTGTTTCTGCTCCCCTGTGAGGGTCGGCTTCTACGCTATTACGGGAAATTGCGTTCGGGTTTGAAGTGTCACATCTTGTCTGTTAGCATAATCTGGACGCCAGGGGCGCTGGTGTGCTTAAACGCGCATGCTGACACCCGAGATTCAATTAAGGAGATCGATAGTTAAGAAACACTTTATTTTTTTAATTTGAGCGGTGCTTGTTTTTCCGATATTCACTGCATGTTTTAAACAAATAAGGTTTTTGATTTAGAATGATTGGTATCGTTACACTCGACCAGATACTGCGCTATCTGAAAACAATACCTCTTTAACAACTTATTATTGAATTGTATGTTTGAAGTCTTGTGATAACTGTATTTTTTTTTTATTTGTACGTCTACGTCATTAACAGCTCATCATGTGATTGGCCCAATTAAAACAAATCTGGCAGTTCTGGCAAACAGTATTTTTTTTTAATTTAGAGTTGGTCTACATAGGTGGTAACGCCGTGGTGGTCTAGTGGTGACGCCGTGGTGGTCTAGTGGTAATGACACCCGCCTTACAATCGTGAGGTCGTGGGTTCAAATCCCGATCCCGTACCAATGAATTTCTTGGAATTTATGTACGGAATTTCACACCACGGGCTTTTCGATGAAGGAAAACATCGTGAGGCAACCTGCATACGTCCGTAGAAGAAATTCGATGGCGTATGTGAATCCACCAACCCGCACTGGGCCAGCGTGGAGGATATGGCCCAATCATTCATTCGTGGGTAGGCCTACGTCCTGCAGTGGACTGTTACAAAAAGGGCTGGTACAGGTCTACATTTGGCCACCAACTGGAAACTATGGAAAGCGAAAGTCGTAGCCGAAGATGGAGTATGTAGACCTAGAAGATACTTATTCACACTTGACTTGAAGATATCCAAATTGTAAGTGTTAAGAAACAATGACTGAGGCAGGGCATTCCAATCCCTGGCGGTACGCATTATGAAGGAAGAAGCGAATCGCTCAGTACGAGCAGGTGGTACGTGGACTATGTAGGGATGGTATTTATGCGATTTCCGGTTTGTTATGTTGTGAAAAGTACGAGTTAAAATAAGTACCTATAATTAAAAGTAAAACTAAACTAAATTAAGTACCAACTATAGGTATTTTTAGCTGTCTATCCACCCACTAGCTATAAAACGTCTACTGCTAGACATAGGTCTCACCCCAATAAGACCGCTTGGAAGCTTTTGCAATAGTTGTGTAAAACTTTGGTTTTGTGTTCAATTTATTTCTAATCAAGGAATAATAAAACCAGTACTTAATTTCTTTAGATATTTTCAGGCATTGGAAAAAAATTTGGATGTAGAATCTAAAAAATAAATTGTTTTCCAATATCATTAGTATTTAAGAAACTTGCTTACAATAAAAAAATAAATACTTCAAAATCGAGTGATTGATCTGTAGTTTAGAGTTTTTAATTATTGTTGCTTGTTGTAAAATCCATAAGCAATCATAAAATTGAAAACAACGTAATTTACAGAAATGATTGATTGAAGGCAATTAATTTTGAGCTCAATTAATTATTTATTGTTATGCCTATATAGCCATTCAAGATAATTAAAAGTGGTGAATTGTGTGTTACTGCAATGAAATGTGTTCTTAATCCTATTGAAACTCTGTTTTAACATTTGATAATATGAGTTTTCGCTATAATCGGAGCAGTATAATATAAACTCTTTGAGGCTCTAACTAGTCCTACTAATATTATAATATATTATATCCTACTAATATTATAAACGCGAAAGTTTGTGAGGATGGATGGATGGATGTATGGATGTTTGTTACTCTTTCACGCAAAAACTACTGAACGGATTGAGATGAAACTTTACAATAATATACCTTATATAATCGAATAACACATAGGCTATAAATTATAATGATATATTGCGTATGCGGGCGAAGCCGCGGGTAAAAACTAGTAATAGTTTGTGAGGATGGATGGATGGATGGATAGATGGATGGATGTATGGATGTATGGATGTATGGATGTATGGATGTATGGATGTCTGTTACTCTTTCACGCAAAAACTACTGAACGGATTGAGATGAAACTTTACATATAGCTTATATATCAGAATAACACATAGGCTATAAATTCTAATGATATTGCGTATTTTTTTCATAATATAACGATAAGTGTTAAGTAAGATCTGAGAACTCTGAGAAGCTATCAACTGTCGAATCGAACAACCGTCAAATCGTTTTTTGTTTTATTTTTTGGATGTTCCACCTCCTTTATTAAGGGTGTTTAGGTAGGGCCGCGGGGTGACATAGTCTCCTTTTTATCCCGGATAAATAAAAGGTTCCCATGGGATAGCACAAAAATCCAAATATCATGCGGGCGAAGCCGCGGGTAAAAACTAGTAAATCATTTATCTAAGTATAACTTTTATCAGCCCCTGGCACAAAAATAGTGGTATGATAACTTACTATCGAGTGTATTTCTGATAATGATGCAATTTCTTCCTGTTGAAAAATTGGTGTAGGTCATAGATCTCATTAAGAAATCTAGCGTGATTTTTGCACATATTTAATATAATACCCTAGAATAGTATAGACCCTCAATGTTTATTTAGTCAAATGAATAATTATTTTGTCAAATTAATTTACTTCAATTTGCCAGAATTGCATTTTCTTAATTTTTTTCCCGATATACCTCAGTACCTCAAGACGAAAGTTTTCGATAGTTGTGTGTTGCCAGTGATGAAATATGGGACTGAAATGTGCTTTTTTACTTTGGGCCTTATGAATAAGCTCAAGATAGCCCAACGTGCTGTGGAGAGCCTATGCTCGGTGTCTCTCTGCGAGATCGATTCATAATTGAGGAGATCCGCAGACGAACCAAAGTTATCGACATAGCGGATTAGCAAATTAAAGTGGCAATGGGCAGGGCACATAGTTCGAAGAACGGATGGCCGATGGGGCCGTAAAGTTCTCGAATAGAGACCACGGACCAGCAAGCGCAGCGTAGGACATCCACCGACTAGGTGGACTGACGATATAATAAAGATCACAGGAACGCGCTGGATGCAGGCCGCATCCAACCGGTGTTATTGGAAATCTATGGGGGAGGCCTATGTAAATCAGTGGACGTCATAAGGCTGATGGATGGAAGCATGGAATTACTTATGTAAATGATTTGCTTGAAAGTACAAAAACAAGCCTCTCTAAAGGGTGGTTGAGTTAGTAAATAAAATTATTTAGGTATAAATAGATATATAGCTTTTTAAATTACGAAATGATTTATCAAAACATCATTTTTTAAGAACGTGGTTTGAACTATAAGTGCTAGCTGGCCAATTTTGTATAGAAAAAGAGATACCTATATACCTATTAGACATCGAATGGGAGTGTTGGAAATATTACATAGATACATCGTGGTTTTATATTTTAACTTTATTTTCAGTTTTTAAATAACTAAGGTAATAGCTAACGTACTTCAGAAACAGACGAGTACAATAATCACTTTATTGTATTCAAAAATTATTTTTGCAATTGAAATTGCATGTCAGTTTGAGATTATTCATAACGAAAACTACAGTTTTCGTGTGGTTTCATACTTTTTTTGTCAGTCATAATTATTTTACGACACTTTATATGAATGTGAGGTATATAACAAAAAACTGATTTATTACTCGAACTATAATCACTTACAACCAACACACGACTCAAATAAAGCATCACACTAAAAGAAGATGCGAGAATTTCGAAATCCAGGTAAAAACGGCGGCCGTCGCTCGGAAATCTTGGAATACAATTCACGTCGTGTGTACCAATCAGCCACTGTGGCTCCGCGTCCCTCTCTCTGAGGTGCATCTCAGATGTAGCTAAATTTTACTAGTAAAGCTACTTATTTGTTCATTTTTATTAGGGTCCCGTACCCAAAGGGTAAAAACGGGACTAAGACTACGCTGTCCGTCCGTCTGTCCGAACCGTAATAGTTAAAACGTTGAAACTTTCAGAGTTAGCGTATTTCTGTTTCTGCTATAACAACACATACTAAAAATAGACAGCCACTGTGGCTCCGCGTCCCTCTCTCTGAGGTGCATCTCAGATGTAGCTAAATTTTACTAGTAGAGCTACTTATTTGTTCATTTTTATTAGGGTCCCGTACCCAAAGGGTAAAAACGGGACTAAGACTACGCTGTCCGTCCGTCTGTCCGAACCGTAATAGCTAAAACGTTGAAACTTTCAGAGATAGCGTATTTCTGTTGCTGGTATAACAACAGATACTAAAAAGAGAAATAATAAATGAAGGGGAGTTCCCATACAACAAACCTGATTTTTGACCGACAAACCACCGGAGGAGGTATACAATTTGACGCGTATATATATTTTTTTTATGTATAACCACGAATAACTTTTTTCATAGTAGTCCGATTTCAATATTTTTTTTTATTGGAAAGAGTATACTTTGAAATTGGTCCCATTTAAATTTTATCAAAATTATCTCAGCCATTTTTCATAAATCAACAATAATGTGAAAAATGTTACATCGATCCCTGCATAATAATAATTGAGTTCTGGCGATGCGCGCCGGCTTCGCACAGGTGTAAAAAAAAAAAAAAAAAAAAAAAAAAAAAAAGAAATATTGCTATTGAATCTCAACAACAGTTAAATAATACCCTTCTGGAAACTCTTGACCATTTTAGATTAGAACTGCACAAAAAGAACAATACTTTAAACACGATGAATTTTGTAGAAGGAAAACTGCTTGCCATAGAAAAACTTATACATAAAGAAAGACAGTATAATGAAGTGAAACCAGACAACAAACAGGAAGATAATGATGTGATTAGCTGCGAAATTTCTCAAGGCGTCGTACCATCAATATAATAAACCATCTGACGAAGAATTCTACTTTGGAAACCCAATTTCAGAAATGCAACTTTGATTCTTCTTTTCCTATTATTTGCAAAAAAATAAATATTAAATTAGTTTTTAACCAATGGGCCACCACAGGTATAAAAACGAGCCGTGACAAAATGTATGAACTTTATAGTATTAAAGCTGGCAGTACTGACGAAAAAATTATTGACTATGTGCGCAGATACAGTAAAACTTTCAAAGCAGTATGTAAACACGCAAAAGCTTTGTTTATTCTTAATAAAATCAGTTGCTAAATCGCGCGAATTTCCCCTTATTTTGAGGGAAACATGTCCCCAATCAAAAATCGACGACGAAAAAAAAACATCACACAAATTATGAAACATGTGTACAAAGTTTTGTCAAGATTCGTTGAAAAATGTGACCCAAAAAGGAGAATAACATAACAGGTGAAAGCAAAATCGTCGAGTTAAAATGGAGACCTCGCTCACTTTCTTCGCTCGGTTAGGTATTATAAGATTATTATTTGATTAATTAGCCATTATTGTACACCCCGTCCCTTACCTTTCTCCATAATCCTTTTTTCCTCTCTTAATCAGGTTGCCTGGAAGAAATCGCTCTAAGCGATAAGGCCACCGATTGTCGCCCTACTTTAATAATATTGTACTCTTTTATTGTTATAATATTGTCGATTGTGAGAACAATTAAGCGTTTCTATTTTATTCTATATGCCGATAACAGTCTGTTTTTAAGAACTAATGATTTCAAGTATCTATAGTAAGAAACCGATTGTAGCAAAATTAGATTCTGTAAATAAACAAACAGTATTTCAACTCCCTTAAAACTCTTCCCATTCAGGGTTCCAAGATGGCGACGAAATAATCTCGGTACGTGTCTCACATCAAAAGGAAGTGCAGCGTTTATATTTGGAAATGTAAACTGCACGCTGTTTATTTTGATGCAGTTGGTTAACTGCTGCGTTTCGTTTACGTTGGTAAGTTTGATTGTTTCGTTTGATTAAGACATGATACTGACCATATCTTTGGACGATTTGGTTTTGGTGGGAATTATGTCAAACAAAACGATCACTAGGTATATTACTATACAGCATTTTTTTATCGCGAAAAAGTGCCTTTATTAACTACAACAAAATACAATACTAATTTATATAAGATTATTGTTTGCAAAAATTAGCATGACTGACTTCACTCGTGTACAGAATTCGCGAATATTTCGCACGGATCGATGTAACATTTTTCACATTATTGTTGTTTTATCAAAAATGGCTCAGCCGATTTTGATAAAATTTAAATGGGACCAATTTAAAAGTATATTCTTTCCAAGAAAAAAAGAACTATTGAAATTGGACTACTATGAAAAAAGTTATATAAATACGCGTCGAATTGTATACCTCCTCCGGTGGTTCGTTGGTCATAAAGCAATTGGATCATCCACAGACTCTTGAATGTCTAAAGATAATCCAACAACATATGGTATATATTAATAATATAATAGGTAATTATACAGCATTGAAATGAGAAATAAAGTAGATTCATTCCAATAAAAAAAGAATTATTGAAATCAGACTCCTATGAAAAAAGTTATATAAATACGCGTCGAATTGTATACCTCCTCCGGTGGTTCGTTGGTCATAAAGCAATTGGATCATCCATAGACCCTTGAATGTCTAAACATAATCCAACAACATAAGGTATATATTAATTATATAATAGGTAATTATACAGCATTGAAATGAGAAATAAAGTACTCGTATATTCATTCCAATAAAAAAATAATTATGGAAAACAGACTCCTATGAAAATAGTTATATAAATACGCATCGAGATGTATACTAAGTTCCCCCGCCACGACAAGGCGGGAACCGGTGAAAATCCAAAGAATTTAAACGAGTTTTAAGTTATCAGTGATCTGGAATCCTGTTGTTAACAAGAAACTTGTAGCGTTGCAAACGGGGGAGCCGTTTGCAGCACCACAAGTTAAGAGAGGATTAGAGAGGAACCTGTAATGTGGCGCAACTGTGGAATAGGTTTAGGAAGTCGTCTTCAGCACAGAACTTCAAAGAAAATATTGAACCACTGTACTCCCGGGAATCCAATAACGCATATTATTAGATCATTAAGTGAAACAGTAAGAGTTGCACCTAACAATATTTATATCTTAGCTGTAGGTGACATAGTTCACATCAAACGTAAAGACTTTATCGAACATTTGGGCTTATTAGAAGTACTTAGCAAGTCTACGAAGATCTTTGTTTGTTCTCTGCCCTTCAAACCGACATATTCACAAAAATATAACCAATTCTTATATAAACTGAATTGTGATTTGTATAACGTAGCTTCTTTTAATGAAAATCTGCATGTGATTGACATTAATAATAATATTGACAGAAACTTGCATAGCAAATTGACTTCTGGAAAAGCTTCTCAAAGATTATGTGATATGTTATTATGGAATATTGACGCACCTATTTGTGGAAGCAAGACTAAAACTATTGTTAAAACTGTAAATTTAAATGAAAATAGCGCTGTCACTCGCATTGCCCCAGTTCCAAATGAAATGATGGATCAGTGCTTAAAGTCAAGTCCAATCAATTTTTTAGCCCACAAACCGGAAAAAATAACATTTTTATAGTACACCAAAACGTCCAGGGAGGTTTAATGAATAAAGAACTAGAAATAAGTCTATTTTTAGAAAAAAACAATGTTGACGTCTTGTGTTTAACGGAAACCTTTTTAAAAGACCACCACTGCCCCAATTTTGAAAATTTTCAAATAGTTAGCAAATACTGTAGAAAATCTGCAATTCATGGTGGTTCTCTAATAGCGGTGAGGAATACTCTTAAAGCAAAACAAAGAAAAGATATAGAACGTTTGTCATCTGAACGAAATGTTGAAATCTCCTGCGTGGAATTAGATAAATACATAATAATTAGCATATACAGACCTCCATCAGGCGATTATAACACGTTTGAGTCCATAACCGATATAGTATTAAATAAAGTCTGTAACAAATCAAAAGAAGTTATAGTTCTTGGTGATTTCAACATAAACTTGCTTAAAGATTCCAAAAATAAAGATAATCTGCTTGCATTGTTTCAAAGTTTTAATTTAAGTCCGCAGTTCAATGAACCAACGCGTATCACGGAAACAACTGCTACTTGTATCGATAACGTTTTTCTCGAATCCAAAGTACTGTATAAATCTATCTTTAACTGTTTGCCTTCAGACCACACTGGTCAGGTTATTGCTGTACCAAGCCGTAAAAATATTGCCAAAGTACAAATTCGCAAAAGGTGTATGTCTACAAGGAAAGTAAACCAGTTCCAAATGAATTTGAAATTTGATCTTTTAGATGAATTTGACGTTTGTGACAATCCGAATGAGAGTTACAATAATCTTTTAAAAATAATAATGCGAAACTTTGATTCTTCTTTTCCTATTATTTGCAAAAAAATAAATATTAAATTAGTTTTTAACCAATGGGCCACCACAGGTATAAAAACGAGCCGTGACAAAATGTATGAACTTTATAGTATTAAAGCTGGCAGTACTGACGAAAAAATTATTGACTATGTGCGCAGATACAGTAAAACTTTCAAAGCAGTATGTAAACACGCAAAAGCTTTGTTTATTCTTAATAAAATCAAACACTCTAAAAATCCGTCTAAAACAGTTTGGTCTATTATTAAAACTGAAACTGGTAAATTGCCAAATAATGAATTACACTATAAGCTAAAAAAAGACAATGAGATAATAACTGATAAAGAACAAATTGCTAATGAATTTGTGGACTTCTTTGGTGAAATACCTTATGAAACTACTAAGTCACTTGCTACCAACTGTAATGAGGCCGCTCAGTTAATGATAAACAACATAAATGCTTGCCGCAAACAATTTAAATTTCATAAAGTAACAAGCAATATCATTGAGAAAACTTTTAAATCTTTAAAGACTAAGAAATCTGAAGATCTCTGGGGATTATCAGTTCATATCCTAGGAAAAATAATTACTGATATCTCTCCTCATTTAGCACACATCTTCAATTGCAGTGTCGATAGCAATGAATTTCCCGACTTAATGAAATGTAGTAAAATAATTCCCTTGTTCAAAAACGGTAGCAAAAGTGATCCTAGTAATTTTAGGCCGATCTCTATTTTACCATGTATTAGTAAAATATTTGAAAAAATTATGCTGAATCAGTTGGTCTCTTTCTTCAACATAAATGATATATTATATAATAAACAATACGGTTTCTCAAAGGGTTGTTCCACCGTAGACGCTTCAGCAAATCTCGTGGAAAGCATATATGAAGCGTGGGAGTCTCGTCAAGACGCTTTGGGTATATTTTGTGATTTGTCGAAGGCTTTCGACTGTGTTAGTCACGAAATTCTACTTCGCAAACTGGCACACTATGGTGTGAGAGGTGATGCTCTTGAATTAATGAAATCATATTTAAATGGAAGAACGCAGAATGTCGTTATCAATGGTGTACGCTCTAAACCTACTAATGTTTCAGTTGGAGTCCCACAGGGATCGATCCTAGGCCCCTTCCTCTTTCTCGTATACGTTAATGACTTGCCTTTTATGGCACGTAAGCATTGTGAAATCATTTTGTTTGCAGATGACACGTCTCTATTATTTAAATTAAATAGAAAAGACTTGGACATACAAAATATCAATAACATACTAAACGACATTGAAAAGTGGTTTAGCGTAAATAATCTGATGTTAAATGCAAAAAAAACTAAGTGTGTATATTTCACGCTAACTAATAACCCTATTCTGCCAAACATACGGATCAATAATGAACCGCTTGCAATGTCAAGCAATACTAAATTTCTTGGCCTCACTTTAGATAGTAAACTGCAGTGGGGAGCTCACATAACTGAACTATCAAGCAGATTGAGCTCAGCAGCTTATGCTGTGCGTAAAATCAGAGAAATTTCTGACATAAAAACTGCAAAAATAGTATACTACAGCTATTTTCACTCTGTAATGTCGTATGGACTGTTGCTTTGGGGCAATGCGGCTGACGTTAATAGTATTTTTATATTACAAAAGCGCGCTGTGAGGGCTATTTTTAGGTTAAGTTTCAGAGAATCCCTCAGAGAAGTATTTGCTCAGGTGAAAATTTTGACATTACCAAGTTTGTACATCTTTTTAAATATATTATATGTACGAAAAAATTTACATAGATTTAAAACATTTGGTGACATTTACAATTGTACAACAAGGAACAAGTCCAGACTAATTCTACCAAAGATAAGATTAGCCAAAACTGGCAATTCTTTTGTAATGAATAGCCTATGTTTTTATAACTTGTTGCCAGTGAATTTAAAATGTCTGAAAGAAACTATGTTTAGAAAAATACTAAAGGACTTTTTAATACAACGGGCTTATTATAAAGTAGATGATTTTACCAATGACAAAGCTTCACTGCGCAAACTATCTTTAGACTGTAATAATATTATTTAATGCTGTGTACGTATGTACTTTTATTTTATTTTGCTTTTGACATTTATCTTAGTTTTTTGACATATATTTTTTATTTTTATCTCAATTCGAATGTAATGTTATGTTTATTCATTCTCTATTTCTATTGTATTTTTTTGACATTCACAAGTATACATATAATTGTATCTATGTTGAGAAATAAATGAAATGAAATGAAATGTATTATAAAAGGTGCAAGGTTGCCTGGAAGAAATCGCCATGGGTGATAAGGCCGCCACTTTATAATCATATTTTTTGTCGTATATATGTAAATAGTGTTTATTTTTCAAATTGTGGTTGTAAATAAAGAGTTTTGTCTGTCTGTCTATTATACATATAAACATTTTTTTTGAATTACTCTATCTATTAAAACAAACTGCATCAAAATCCGTTGCGTAGTTTTAAAGATATAAGCATACATGGGGACTGACAGCGGAAATCAACTTTGTTTTATACTATGTAATGATTCTGTACACGGGTGAAGTCGCTCATGTTATTTTTTGCAAATGATAAATAAATGATATAAATAACGGTGACAGGTATTTGTTTGAATGAAATATTCACAAAATATTTCTTTAAATATATTCGCTTTAAAAATTGATAGATAGATAAGATAAATAAATAATTAAATTAAAATAAATCTTTAAAGGGGCTCCCATACAACAAACGTGATATGCTCGATATTAATAACGGCAACAGGAAGATGTATGAAATATTCACAGAATATTAAGCCGTATATTCCCTTCAAAAATAAATACTTAAATTTAAATTAAATTTAATATGGGGGCTTTCATTTGGTACGGAACCATTCGTGCGCGAGTGGTCCAAATTGCACTTGGCCGATTATTATTTCACTTTCAAATCAGAAGTCAAGAGATTCGTTAAATAATTTAATTATAGCTGATGGAGCCCAGTAGATTAGTAAATGTAAATGGCAGTAAAGACATACAATGCTCTCCCTGCCATTTTAACTGAGTGTAGCCGATGGAGTAGGTAGATATTAAGTTCTCTAGTGGGCTTCACGTACCGGCAAGTGCGGCGAAAAAAACCTACACCAGCAAAGTAAATCGATGGTCTAATCAAACAATCTATAATTATTTTTTGCAAGAAACATGACCAACTCCAACCGTGTACAGAATTCGCAAATAGTACGCACGGATCGATGTAGCAATTTCACATTATTGTTGATTTATCAAAAATGGCTCAGTCGATTTCGATAAAATTAAAATGGGACCAATTTCGAAGTACACTCTTTCAAATAAAAAATAATTATTGAATTCGGACTACTACGTAAAAATTTATGCGCGGTTACACATAAAAAAACTCAGAGCAAATAAAAAAATCAAGAGAGAATGTTGTGAACAAACAAGTGAAGCCAAACAAAATAACGCTTTGCCGTGTACAGAAAATTACACACACATCCAGGTAACTATGAAACTACGCCTTGGCTTGTCAGTCAAACTATGGCGGCGCAACAGCGACGCGCTCACACATGTATAAAAAACCGGCTTCACTTTACTGTTCAACGACGTTCCCTCGAATGTTGTGAACAAACAAGTGAAACGGACCAAAACTACGCCTCGCCGTGTACAGACAATTACACACACATCCAGGTAACTATGAAACTACGCCTTGGCTTGTCAGTCAAACTATGGCGGCGCAACAGCGACGCGCTCACACATGTATAAAAAACCGGCTTCACTTGACTGTTCAACGACGTTCCCTCTGGATTTTTTTATTTGCTCTGAGTAAAAAAATATATACGCGTCGAATTGAGTAGGTACCTCCTCCGTTTCGTTGGTAAATAATTTAAAAAGCCCAAACGAAATAACTTCACTTGTTTTATGATGTGGTGAGCGTCTAGCGAATCCAAAATCCGTCATTTTGGACGCAATCAGAACCAATTGGAATAATTCCTTTCGAAATTACAGGAAGTTTACAAACAATTGCTGCTAATGTCAGAAACTCTAGACCAATCTAAGGTGGGCAGAACTAAGACCATTCTGCTAAAACGTCTTACTCCAATCGTGTACTTAGCAAAACTCTGCATCCATTGAAATCGTACGTGTGAATTAATACACGGACTCTACCAAAATGAAGCCGAGGTGGGAGGAAATATATAGTATTTTAGTTCGAGGTGTCAGTCTTACTACATTAAGGGGGCACCTAATGCCAAAATCGACTTTTTAAAGACGTGGTGTAAATGTAACGAACATAAATATCCATATTAAAAATACTATAGGAAAGGAAATATCCTATAGTAGCAGAGAAATCGCGTAGAATTTTGGAAAATAATATGGTTACCTTAAAAAAAATTAAAACTTCGCATTATAAAAACTTTTTTTTTCAAATGCTCGAAATTATCAGCGACAACACCAAATTATTTTTGACTAATTACGTAGCCAGACTAATGTTTTAGTAGAGTAATCGTAATAGTAAATTATTTTTTTAATATGCTTAAAATTTGAATAAATAAATAAAATGTCATCTAAGTATGTAAGCTGGCGCTAGAAGCCAAAATCATGCGATTTTCGACTTTAAACAAAGCAGCATAGATGATAGCGGGCGATGCAAGAAGCGCGGGTGAAATCTTTTTTTTTCATTGCATTAGGCGCTTGGTTAGTGTGTGTGACAAACAATAAAAAATGGTTGCCTGTAAAGTTGGTTTACTGAGAAGGTCATTTGCATCACAAACCGAACGCTTAGGGCGATCGTGCCTCTCTATCGCTTGTTCCGCGTTCTTGCATGCTCTCTCTCTCAGGCAGAACATGACAATGACTCATGCGCGTTTCCGTGCGTGCCGGCGTTCATCGAGTTGTGAGACGTTATCACTTCTATCACAGTGGTTCACCAAAGGTGACGTCCACAAGTGGTATATTATGCAGAGAAAAATCGAACCAAGATGATATATTATATTACATAATTTGAAAGCTTGATTTATGGGCTTCTCAAAAATATTTAATTTAGTTATTTTATCCCTCCATTTTTTTTAAAATGTGATAAATAAAAATAAAAGAAATTTTATGTATTTTTTCTAGTTTAGCAATAATAAAGTGCTTCTATCGTTATTTTACTTGTATTCGTAGCTGATTCTTCCACATTCATCTCTTAATTTACTAAAATGCTTAAAAATTATAACCAACCAGTGTGACCAGTTAGTAGGTACAATGAGACAAATAAACACTTAAAAACTGTGTATAATTGGTAAAAATGCTTCCATTCAACATTTGGAGCTTACTTAATCAGTGTTGCTAGAGATAAACTACCTATTGAGCCAAATATATTTATTTATCCTAATAGATTCAAAACTATTTTTCCTTAAATTGAGGTCTCTTTTTTGGTTTTAACTGATGTAAAAGACTCAGAAAAATATGAACATTCTCGAAATTTAACGAGTATTGTGGTTAGAATTTTTGATTATTATTATTATACCATAGTACTCATTGGAAACCAGTGACGTAGAAGTATTAAATAATCTTTTTAGGAAACCAGTATCCTGAAAGTATAAAAAAGCCATTTAGGAAACCAGTTTATTTTTCTAGCCCCGGTTTCCTAAACGGCCGAAGCGCAGCCTCCATACATTTTGTGGACATGTCCTTT
The DNA here is from genome assembly GCA_949316475.1 of Hypomecis punctinalis. Classification (NCBI taxonomy): domain Eukaryota; kingdom Metazoa; phylum Arthropoda; class Insecta; order Lepidoptera; family Geometridae; genus Hypomecis; species Hypomecis punctinalis. The sequence continues at coordinate 19,424,305 of OX438813.1, forward strand.
GTAAACGTGGTATAGCTTGATTGGTAAAGTACCACCGCGTCGGGGTGAAAACCATAATATCAGTTATATATATCAAATATTCAATTTATGTCGTTGTATAATTTGAACATTATATCGAAAATAAATTATTGATAAACTCAGAGTGATAACAACGCACCAATTTTTTTTTTTTTTATTAAATTATAATTGTGACTGGGCAGCGTATTTGTTTTCATTTTTAGACAATTAAATTATCATACTGCAATGATAGGCTTAGCCATGGGTTATAAAGTTCAATCTGGCTTCAGACGTCTCCATCTCCTCTGTTGTGAACCGTTTTGGTGGAATATAGGCTAGAGTAGGGATCACGCACGAGTTTCATTTTTTAGACTGAAGTCTAGTAAGAAACTTTTTGGGTTACATCTACATTTTCTTTACTCTACCGAGTGGTAATTCGACTCAGTCTCTCTGTTTTTTTTTGCTATGAGCTAATGAATGGTATAATCAGTACTGCACGTGCTTTTCCTACATCTAAGCACTTTAAGCAGCTTCTACTTGGTTTTATTGGCTCGAGGTGTGATAAAAAATAATGACCCGTCCTGGAGGATCTCTCGTTCTTTTATGAAATCAACGTGCTTCATCTTTAACCATGTCGTCGCTTATATCATCGTTTGAGATGATATGCGCTGATTTATTTACGATACAAAAATACACTTTGTAAAAGTAGAAATCGTACTTGCGTAAAATTTATTTATTTATTTATTTCATGTAATCAACAGCGTTACTTAATTTCTAGATACAACTACAGTAATTAAAAATAAGGCCAAAACCGATTACAGTTATTTAGTATATTTAACAAAGTATACGAGTAATTTTACGACTAATACAGTAGCAGTACGCAGGTATTTTACATCACGATTTACATTTTACACGGTGTGGATGTGTAGCGTGTGTGTGTGTGAGTGTATGTGTGTGTAAAAGTAGAAATACATCGTACTTGTGTAAAATAGTCGTAACGACTATAGTTTTGACCGCTTTCAACATTTTTTTTTTCAAGTTGACGAGTGCTATAGTACCCGTCTATGAGAGCTGCGGCGCGTAGCACTTGCAATACTAGCGGTTGCGGTGTAATTAAAAATACCTTCGTCAATGTAAATCACACTCTGTACATTATATTATTTTTGGCTACTGAACTAAAAAAATACATTTTTAATTACTGACTGAACTCAAAAAACTTTTCATAAACTAAAACTATTAAAATTAACCTAGTTTAAATAAAAACTTATACTAAAATTTATGCTAATATAAAAATAAAACTGACCCGTTGCAGAGAGTAATGTGGCCAGAATGCTGGCGGCGTTACCTCGCTGAATCACAATCCTAATTTTTTGGCCAAAGTAGATGCCAGCATTCTGGTCACGTATCACCTCTACCAAACGCCTAGCCAGGTCTTTATACAATAAGTGAGCGTTTCCCCACGGGCCTAAAGTCTCAATACTAGAAAGTAATGCAATATTAGTATTACACGCAACAAAAAGGACAAAGTTGGTTTTGTTGAGAACCGCATTGCGAATGACCACTTTTTTGCCTAGTGATCAGCGACGCAACAGGATGTAGCCAAGTATGTATGTCTAAAAGCAACAATACTTTACCTACTGCAAGTGTTTTTCCTGCAGTTTACCACTTTGAGCATCCTCTACTTGGTTTTATTGGCCCGAGGTGTGATAAATAGCCCGTCCTCGCGGATGCCCCGTTCTTCTATAAAATTAACGTCAAAGCCGAATTGATGGTAGCTCTCTCCCATTTACGTCGATTGTTTGAAGTTTAATTCGCTTTGTAAAGTTATTTCATAGACGTTTATCATTAAACCTAAGGTGCAGTTTTGAAAATTATTTCCTTTTCTATTTTCTATACATCTTCTTGGCAGTAATCATCATCATAATTATTAGGTAACCGTGGGGTTAGTACGCTGTTAGACATTATGATATGTTTTTTTTAATAATTTTTGCACGCTGTTGCTCCAAGAATAACTATATTGATTTTTTTTTAATTCGCATGAATGATGTCACCTTTCGCTCTCTCCGGAAGACCAGCGCTGATTGGTCCACAACCAGCATATGCTAAGGTGGGACCGGGTTGTGACAGAAATAAAATTAAGTAATTTGGATGACATTGTAAAATATTTAAGATTAATGTTTATGCTGTTTATTTTGTTTTGTGGTCTTGTTCAATTTAATTTTTATCCCTATAAATAACTGTCTATTGCCTTATGAGTTTCCTCCATAGCTTTTATTTATTTCAAATAGGTTTGCGTTTGACTACACACTGTCTGATGTTAAGCAGATATGCGGTCTAGGATGTAGCACGCTTACCTATAAGATTAATAAATTGCAATCCTAATAGCATAGCCTATAAAAAGCAATTCTAAGATTTTTTTCAAACTGTTTCTTCAGTCTGTGCACACAAGGACGTTCTAAGCTGGATTTGACGGTACCAGCCTTTTTAATAGTCTACTGCAGGACGGAGGCCTACCCACGAAAGGTGTTTGGGCTATATCCATCACGCTGGTCCAGTGCGGATTGGTGGATTCACATACGCCTTCGAATTTCTTTTACGGACGTATGCAGGTTGCTTCACGATGTTTTCCTTCACCGAAAAGTCAGTGGTGTGAAATTCCGTACATAAATTCCAAAGAACTCATTGGTACAGGACCGGGGATTTGAACCCACGACCACACGATTGTAAGGCGGGCGTCACTACCTCTAGACCATCACGGCTCCATATTTTGACGGTGTGTGGTATTAATTCAAGAATTTTGCTTACCGTCCAATCCCGTTTGTCCGTGCTATTTGCCCACTCCCATTTGAACTAGCAAATTCACTGGTATATCTTAATAGGCTATTTGACTAGTTTTTGGAAATCATTTTAAATTATTTGTTAGTACATAATAAGCACACTACATGTATATTTCCGAGAGATCTACTGTATTAACAATGAAAATAAAGTGTTGCAGAATTTAAGATACCGCCAAAACGACATTCTGTAATGGCGGTGGTCTGTGACGTCATAAACGTCAATAACGTTAGTTAATTCTAGTGAATACGCTAGTTTACATCTGAAAATTGACAAAAAATACATTAAAAGTAACTTACAGATCCAATAATATTGCTCCGAAAACACAAATTACACAAACAACACTCAATTGAGAAATTCTCGTTTACTATAGGTGACACTACCAGAGTTACCACACGACATAGAGCGTTTTCGTCACAGATAAAATATAAAAAAATATCGTATTTAATTTCGTGTTATTTGCGAAAAGTATACATATTTTAGTTTAAATGAAGTAAAATGTCTTTTTCAGGCTTTTTTTTTTTAAATATCTGTAAGAATAACCACAATCAATGGTATATTTTCAATGATGTCAAATAGCCTATTCTTTGACACAAGGCTAATTACTTATTTGGTCATTTGATTCAAATTACAATTTCTCATATTTGTTACAGTTTTTATTGCTAAATTATATTTTACATGATTCTTGAATTGTTAATGTCAAAATAACTTACACAGGCCACGTTTAACTTTCCTAATTAATATCAACTATCTTCTCAGCTTACCCTTCTCAAACTCGCAACTAGCAACTCCTTAACATTATGCAGGTAACTATGCATCTACATATACAATAATACATGTACAATACGTATACAATAGGCATTATGAAATTTATGAATGGGTAGTAAAATTACAATTAATTTACAATTTGATTCGTGAGTATATTATCAAAACATTAGATACGTATTTTTTCTTTTCTCAATCCAACTAAATGACAAAGATAAATCTTGTTAAGTTCGGGAGTGGTGGTTCGTGACGTCACTGCTCTTTCAGTAGTCAAACATTTGCATGACACGTGACGTTACACATTTTAACTGGCTTTATAATTATACTAGATGACAACCCGGCTTCGCTCGGGTGAAATATGACTTATAATACACACACACTCATCATAATTTTACTTGATCACCATCTTTACGAAGAGCTCTTCGCTGCATCATTTTTTTACAATCATGACAATGATTACCAAATGCAAGGAGCATAGATGAAAGAAGGATCGCTTCGCTCTGAGCGAAAACTTATCCTTCATCTATGGCAAGGAGATTAGGCTGATAACATAATGATGAAGGTCAAGCATAACAATTATGAAAGACATAAATTTTAAAAAATAGGTAATTTCGGAATGTTGGGTGTAAACAATATCCCAAAGTAATTGCTCAAAACTAAATGAATAAGTACTGAAAATGTATCTATACATTCTGATAAAACGAAAAAAAAGGCAACGTCAACTTTAAAGATTAGGTATGGCAAGTATTATATTTTCTATGATTATCTATCTATCTATTAGCCGTAGGACGTCCACAGCTTAGGACATAAGGCTCATAGATTTCCAATAAGGCCGGTTGGTGATATATTATGATGTACTTTATGTAGCCCGTATCCTTTGCTTCTCCAGTGGAGTCTGATTACTACATACACAAAATTAATAGCCTACACTCCTGTCCTATTTTATGTTTCGGATCATTGAAAACATTAAGTAAGTACCTAATCTTCGGTTAGGTACTAACCTAGTATATTAGATATTTGTGGTACTAACCATAGGTTGGACCTTAACGTGACTACGACAGTGACTATTTTAATACAATATTATCCAAAATTATTAAAACTTAATACTTGACACTGGCAAATGCACCACAATGCGACGCTAAAACATAAAAAACTTGACTGCTCAAGATCAGTGATGCCAATTTAGCATTTTTATGCTAAATTTAGCATATTTTCATCTTGTCTAGCATATTTATTTGCAATTTAGCATACGTTTTATTTTTAGCATGTAAAATTGTACAATAAGTTTTTTACCATTAAAATTACATGCAGAATTGCAGATTTATGTCAGCAATATCGTTTTTAACGCTACCACTCTCAAATGACGAAATTGGACGGGTTTCTTTTAGTCAAATGAATGTATTAAAAATTATGCTACGCAATTGTTTGTCGGTAAAAACTTTAAATGCTATTTTATACTTGTAAGATTCGACTTAAAAAGGGCAAGGAAATGCTGCTAGTCTTACGCAGTTCCAGAGAACGCACTACGCTCTGTAGGTACCAAGGGGAGTTATACAGTCTGAGCAATGACTCAACCTCGTCTTCAAGCTCATTAGTGGTCGATGAAGACCAAGATACTTACATTTTATTTGATAACATAATAATAGGTCATAGTCGATTAAAACACATATTTTGTTAAATAATAATAGTTTTATAACTATGTTACGTTTCATTTCATATTGAAAAATGTTATCACAATTTTTAGCATGTTTATATAGCATTATTTTGTCACAATTTTAACACCATTTTAGCAGATTCTTTATTTGTGGTGTTGGCAACACTTCTCAATTTATGTCATCCGTCATCCGGTGTCAATATGGACACCGTGATTTTGTTTGTCAGCACCGTTATAATTTATTAAAATACTCGATAATCCGAATTTTCCGGATATATGTTGTCGACTCGAAATCATTATTTTTTTAATGATTTCGAGTCGACGTCATTAAAAAAATAATGATTTCGAGTTATTAATATAGATTCATCAATTTTGGTTTAATTACCTTTACCTTATTATACTATATATAATGGGACTGAACTCACGTGTGGGGATATTCGTAACGACTATAGATTTGGTCGCATTCGGTGACCTTTCTCAAGTTGGCGAGTGCTAGCACGCGGAGCCGTCTAGGAGCAATGCACTGCTGTAGCAGTGCATTGCACGGCACGGCTCTGCGTGACGTGCGTCCGGCACACGTGAGTTCAGTCCCGTTATATATAGTATAAAATGTGTGAAAACCACGTTAATTTCCATAGTAAAAAAGAAATACCTGTCTAATAATTTTGATAAATCTATCAGATGGACTAATTACGATTTTTAATCTTCATGCATATTAACTACTTTAAAGGACTGAGTAATACAGAATAACTCCATCTACCTACCTAACATTTATTATTTTAGCTGTTTACAAAATCTGTTGTTGACAATTCATTAATTAATTAATCGTTTATTTCAGGAATATGGCAATGGTGGATTGTGTAACATAGGTAGCTAGAAATAATTAAAAACGTCATTTTATTAGGGTTCCGTACCTCAAACGGAAAAAACAGAACCCTTATAGGATCACTTTGTTGTCCGTCTGTCCGTCTGTGTGTATGTCAAGACGTTTTATCTCGAGAACGCGTAAAGATATCGAGTTGAAATTTAATTTGTATACGTATATATATGGTATCTTGCACTTGTATAAATGAAAAACTTCTCAGTTATCGTTTTACAAAGTTAGAGCCGTTTATGTCGTAAAAAACCGCATATTTCGACATCCACAAAAATCAAAACCAACAAGGTACTTCCCGTTGACATAGAACTAAGAAATTTGGCGAGAAGCATTATCTCAGAGTACACATATAGGAATAAATCTGAAAACTGTACATTTTTATTTAAATCACAAAAAAATAGAGCCCCAAAATTCACAAAATATGGGTTCAAAATTCAAAGTGAGTAAATCGTATCATGTAAGGTATTATATGAAAGGCCTCCATTAGCACATGCTAAAACAGGTGTTCAATTATTTTAACAATGTGTTATTTTCGATGTATGACGAGAAAAGTGAAAAAAAAAACTTGAAAAAATGATGATGATGAGTGAAGAGATTTTAATAACGTACTTCCCAATTTTGTGAAATTTTCTGGATTTGTTCCCTTGTCCGGTTTTTATTTAAATCACATAAAAGCATAAAAAATGTATAATTGATCAAAAGTTAAGTTACGATACCACAAATTGACTATGAAACAAAAGTAATTATCAGGAGTAGAATTTGTCAGATTTCGATAAAACTAAAAAGGCATTTCGAACAAAACACGCCATTTTATATCGATCCTACAAATATACAGACACCACGATTTATTTCCCCATTCTCTCTTCTTACATTTTAGCCCTACTTTGATTTGCTTATTTTACATAAAGAGATTTTCATCACATCTATTTCAAAAGGATTACTTGGTTCGCCTTTAAGTGCGCCCAAAGGAGGTGTTTTCTATAAGGAACTTTATAATTGCGACGGAATTATCTTTGCCGCGCACTTTTTGAATTTGGAACAAATAAGTGCGACGGAATGATCTTTGCCGCGCACTTTTTGAATTTGGAAGTATTTGTAATGTTAATGTTCAGCGCCAAGAAAATGAATGAAAAGTATGTAATTATCAGTTTTCATTTGTTTTATTATTATTAACATTTAATTTCAATTCAGTTGTCACTCTACGTTTTTTAAATAATAATATTATAGTAAAATATGAGACGCATTTTGTATTCTCATAGAGGTGATGAAAAGTAGAGTGTATCACTCGGGCGCAAAATATATTTTTGGCTCGGGCGACGTACTTTGAATCTCTCGCTACGTTCAGGTTTCTACTAAAGAATCCTGGGATTCTACTCTAGAATCCCTTTTTACTGCAGAAGATATACCTTAAGTCAGGGATTGTTAATAACGATCAAATTTTTCCAATCATCGCCTCTATAAACGATTACCATAACTTATGTATAGCTTACAGCCTAGACCGTACGCAGGTCACGTTCTCATCATAGATCCAGTGAGTCCTGGGGGGACTAGCGGCTAGGTTCCGGGACATCCCCGCGCTCAGTGTAATACATGTTTGATGCTCCGACGATCGATCCGAAACACTCACTGGGATTATACAGGGATTAGAGAGCTCTATGAACTGATCGAGCTGATATCTCAAATAGTGTTCAAAATGTTTTAGATAGCAAAAAGAAAGTTGTGCACGAAGTGTTTGAAATTAAAATTTCTTAGACGATGAACAAGAATGGCGACAGATTTAATCTCATAAAAGAGGCGAAATATTTTTTTTTCTGACGAAACGGAGGAGGCACTTATATATTTTTTATGTATATATTTTTTTATTATGGTAAGTCAATTTAGATAATTATTTTTCTATTGAAAAAAGGATACTTTGAAAGGTGACTTCCACATGTGGTATATTATTCAGAGAAAAATCGAACCCAGATGATATATACATCATTTAAAAGCTTTATTTATGGGCTTCTCAAAAATATTTAATTTGATTTTTTTATCCCTCCGTCTATTTTTAAATGTGAAAAATAAATTGTATGAAAAATAATAATACAGTTTTGTATTTTTTCCAGTTTAGCAATAATAAAGTGCTTATATCGTTATTTAACTTGCATTCGTAGCTGATTCTTCCACATTAATCTCTTAATTTGCTAAAATTAAATATTATAACCTACCAGTGTGACCAGTTAGTAGGTACAATGTGACAAAACACACTTAAAAATTATGTCTAATTGGTAAAAATGCTTCTATTTAACAATTTGGAGGTTACTTAATTAGGGTTGCTAGAGATAAAGTGCCTATTGAACCAAATATTTTTATTTATCCTATTAGATTCAAAATTAATTTAAAAAATACGGAGGATTCTTTTTTGGTTTTAACTAATGTCTAGAAAAATTGAACTTTCTTGAAATGTAACGAGTGTTGTGGTTAGAATTTTTGATTATTATTATACCAGCTTCCATATATTTTGTGGACATGTCCTTTGTCCCATTTAAATTTTATTGAAATCGGCTGAGCCATTTTTGATAAATCAACAATAATGTGACAAATGCTAGTTCGCGAATTCTGTACGAGGTTGAAGTATGTCATGCCATTTTTTGCAAAAAATAATTACTAACTCGATTGATATTACTATCAACATTGTAGTCAAAGATGGATTCGATATATGTCAACGGAAAGAGAGCTATAAAAATTAAAATTTTACTGAAAATTATTCTACTATTTTCGCCAATTACGTTGTAGTAAAATAAAACACCATCAAAGCGGGTAAGTATTGACTTAATGTTACGACTAGCTCAAGATAGGCAAAACAAAGGCAGAACAACAATTTGAATTTGATGATAAGATGATATTATATCAAAAGTGTTAGTTTTCTGGAGTCATCCTTTTTAAATGAAGGGTTGACTAGGTGATTGTCAGCGATCACCAAAATTAAGCAACGTTCCGCACGGTCAGTATTTGGATGGGTGACCGCGGGAGGCATTTTCCAACTGAGCGCTACCGTGGCTCGGATGACACGTTAAATTGTAGGTCCTGGTTGTTTTAACCGCTTAGCCATGTCAGAGGCCTTCAGGCGGCTTCAAAACTCTGACACCAGGGCTAGCCACCCGGCCTATACGAACTTACTTACTTAATGAAGGGTTATTGTCACATGCTTTTTAGTTTGATGTACGTGCGGTTCCAGTCAGCTAGCTACTGCATTTTACATACTACACCACAAAATATCCAATTACAATAAAAACGTGAAAACACTTAAAGCAATAAATTATATGTTCCCGAAATAACTTTGCAAAATTATGCATTTTATACGGCCATCAATCCTGAAACAGAACAAACGACATAGATATTACGCTGTGCCTAAATAAATCTAACTTTAACTGCCGTTATCGAGATTAACTCGATGTTATTTATTGCATCCATATGTTTTGTTAAGCCGCACTGACAATTTGTGGATGGTTAATGTAATTAAATGCCATTTCGATGCTTTTGACCTGGGTTAGACTTTGACTTACCACAATCAAAGTCGAAGTAAAATTTATCACGATAGCAACTCGAATAGTGCTGATAGACTAAGGGAAATTATATGTCATAATACTTTCATAAAAAGTACCAAATTAAGTCGATTTTATTTATTGCATCCATATGTTTTGTTAAGCCGCACTGACAATTTGTGGAAGGTTAATGTGATTAAATGCCATTTCGATACTTTTGACCCAGGTTAGACTTTGACTTACCGCGATCGAAGTCGCAGTAAAATATATCACGATATCAACTCGGATAGTGCTGATAGACTCTTTTATACGATATTTTACCTTTATCAAGCAAAAGAATGGAAAATCTGTGTTGTTAGCATTTTCATGAAAGGTACCCAATTAAATCAATGCTATTTATTGCATCCATTTGCTTTGTTTAGCCGCACTGACAATTTGAGGGTGGTTAATATACTTATTATGCCGTTTCGACGCTTATGACCAAAGTTAGATTTTGATTTACCGCTTCAATATCGAAGTCAAATTAAAATAATATGCATAACGTAAGTTATGAAAATGGAAAACGAATCCTTATTTCCTGCAACATTGTCATCTCGAATAGGGCTCGACTTAGACTTATCATTTAAGTCAATTTCATGTGTCATCGTTTCTATAACCAGTAGCTCAAAATTTGTTGAATACTGTGATACTTATGGAGGAAAATCGACATCCGGACATACAAAAGCAAAATTGCCGTGTTAAAACGGATATCTTCGCATTAGCTCTATCAAATAGGTAGGTATTATACATTCCTATATAGTATTCTATATAGCAGTAGGTATTATAGTACAGTATACAGCACAAAACTGTGTAAGTATAACCATTAACATTTTGGCACCCTATTAAAAGTTTCCAGCACTCTACCACAGCCAAAAGCATAATTCCTTACGTAGCGCGCACGTAGTTTACATTTCGCGAGATTTAAAGTTATGCTTTTGTAAAACTTTAAACGCCCTTCTTTTTTCATCGGAAATTAAAAATTATAACTTTACCAGCAATATTTAACATTAAAATGATTTAGGTTAAAACTGTTGAGACAAACTGCCTTATAAAATATTTAGTAAAATTAAAAATTCTGAGGGACAGAAACTAAGAACTATTTTGACGAAAACAGGTTTCAAATGAAAAACAGCATCAAACATGGCTTGTTTTTTGAAAACATCGACGTCACAAACATTTAAGCAAACATTCAGACACATAAATGTGAGTTAAAAATAAAAACATGTACCTATTTACAACCCTTAAAAATGAAATGCTTCGATATATACAAAAGCTTTTAAAATATGATTTAACCCTTAACTGCATCACACCGTCTCGGCAGGGATTATAAACAGTCGCCAACCTTTCACCGGCTCTTTAGAAAAGTTACCCTACCCGGAAAAGCCCAGATCAAGGTAACAAATCCATAAGTCCAAAATCAAAAATTCTGAAAACCCTAGCTACAATATTTACTTAAATACACTTAAAAATCATATCGATAAAATCAGCTTTGCAATAAAAACGGTCAATTTCTTAGAAACTTGGATGACACAAACTTATTTAATGCAAACATGCAGTTATACATACATACATCAAGCTTGTAACATCCGTCTATCTTATTTTATTCAAGAGTTAAGATGCCATAAACATACACAAAAACACACAAATATTTACAAAATCAAATAAATACGAGCCAAACTTAAGTGCGTTAAAAATAAAAACACGTACCTACGTGTTTTTATACGTATAACAACCTACCTGTAAAGATTAACAGCAAAACCATTTCACTCAAAAGCGCTGCCTTTTAAAATATTCTTTAACTCTTAACTGCATCACACCGTCTCAGTAGGGATTATCAGCAGTCGCCAACCTTTCACCGGCTTTTTGGGAAACTCGCCCGATCCGGATCAGACCGGATCAAGGTGAATATAACCGGACGCCGGATGGACGGTAAATCGCCCCAGAAGGGGTAATATTTCGAATTTATTTTTGGAAGGCGGGCCGTGGTTGCCTTTTTCATTTCGGTTATGGATATTAGAGGGTGGACGGCAGACGCGGGCGATGTTATTTACAATAGTTTTCTTCGTGTTTGTGTTTGGAAATATTATGTGTAATTCTGTAATATTCATTCATTTATTCGAAGTAGGTGGTAGGTGTTCATTGTTACTAAATTGTATTAAAAAAATGTTTGTCTGCAATAGGAATAATGACAAAAAAAATTTTTAGTCCGTCAGATAGACTATCAAAAAATATTGGACACGTATTTTTAGGGTGCCGTACCTCAAAAGGAAAAAACGGAACCCTTACAGGATCACTTTGTTGTCCGTCTGTCCGTCTGTCCGTCTGTCCGTCTGTGTGTATGTCAAGACTCTTTATCAAATAAAAGAACTCCATTAGCACATGCTAAAACAGGTTCTTAATTATTTTAAAAACGTGTTTGTACGGAACCCTCGATGTGCGACCCTCACTCGCACTTGTCTGGTTTTTATTTCTTCTATCAATGAACTAAAAATTGAAGAAGATATAGTCAGTTAAAGTTCCGCGTGATATCACAAGTGCCATATAAATGTATACCCCCACTCCCAAACTTTGACACAGTTTATCTTTGTCATTTGTTGTTAGATTGATAAAAGAAAAAATACGTGTCCTATATTTTTTGATGATTAAACTCACTGACTTATTATATATAATAATGTTTTTTTTGCCCAGTCATTATGCCTGTTTATGGCTTAAGTAAAGTTTACCTGTTTTTTTGTTTGTATGTTTCTGCGTGTTGCATGTTTCTTTTTTATGAGCAAGAAAATGTAACTTGTAACGGCCTAATTACCTACTAAAGAGCCATCTAAGCCAGTTAGTAAATAATAACTCGTATTTAATTAACTAGGACGTCGACAGAACATGTCTTCATGTTCGTATACATCATTTATTTCGGAGTCTAACTTCAAGAAAAACAACTAAACATTTAATTTCCTCGTGGTCATACTGGAATATATATCTGGGAGATGCATATATAAACTTTTATATTTTAAATAATTAAGTTACATTTAGGTACAAAAACTTTAATAACAATAGCTTTTTATTTTTTTGTCGGGACAATAGCTTTAACTTTATTTTTAATTAGTGCCACTTAGTATAATTTCGAAGGACTAGGAATGGTAGTGGCAACATTCCTGGGGTAACGCTTGTAATAAACGCTCCTTCGAAAATTGCTTCCAAAGAGGTTCCAAGTGACGTCGCATGATCGGCCGATGGGCGGGAAAATGCGATGATGACATGTCAGATGTCACTTGTCAGTTGTAAAGAGAGCTTGTACGGAGGAGGTTCTGGTGAACTGTGATTTTAACAGCTCGTGTGGTGATTCTTGATAAAATGGTGGTAGCGTGCGTTACGATGAGGAACGCCATGTCCTTCGCTTAAAGTTTTCTCTATAATATTATAGTAATCTTAATCCTCTGTGAAATAAACTGATTGTTCGTGACTTCGTATATATCTCCTCGCCCGCTAAAGTCACGTCATACTGAAGCATTGTTGGGTCAGATGGTATAAAATCATTACTACATTGAAGCACCATAACTGATGCCGATCCTTTTATGGATTCGACATATTCTTATCTAAACTAAGAGCTAAATAAAATTCAAAAATTAAAACTACACGTTGGTATAACCAACTCCGACAGTACCCGGTGCGAAAGAACCCAAAACACAAGCTGCTTTATCTCGCTGGATGGCGATGGATATCCTTTGCATCAGGTAAGAGCCAGAGCGGGAGTCACCAGTCTTCTATAAATATTTTAGTTTATCTAAAACCAAATCCCAGTTTATTCGGATTGATTAATGATTCGCGTACATGGTGGCACTACTACCTGACTAAGCAAATAATTAGATTTACACTCACACACGTAAGCATTTGTACCGCGATTGTTACGTCACGACAAATACAGAGGACGTAATTACACGTCAGCAACAAATAGATCAGCGTTGAAACGAAATTATCAAACCGAATAAACGTCTTAATGTACAGTAAGGGTAATGCTGGTTTTGGGGTTTTTATTATCAATATTCAATATTCAATCATTTATTGCACCAAAAACACATACATCTCTTAGTCTAATTTATAAACTTAGAGTTACATATTTATGGACCCTGTTTTAGGGTATTGCAAGTAACTTAAACACTAAGGTAAATAGATAAATAATAGGAACAGTTATCGATTACGGTTAGGGTCTTATTTACTTTGTCTGATTCGCGGCATCGAAACATTTATCGTCTAAGAAGTCCTGTATGGTGTAGTAGCTTTTGGCTATGAGAATATCTTTTATCTTTCTTTTAAAAACGTTCTCGCTTGTTTCGTTTCTAATGTTAGTTGGCAGTTTGTTGAATATTTTTATAAGCATATATTCTGGACCCTTCCTGACTATTTCTAATAGTGGTTCGGGCGCCACTAGCTGGTTCTGGCGTCTAGGGTTTGTTGAGGCGGTGAACAGATGTGAGTGTTTTTTGGTAAATATTGCTGCTTCTAATATGTATAGGCAGGGTAGAGTCAGTATTTTTTGTTCTTTGAAGTGGGGTTTGCAGCTCTCACGTTGTCGGATATTTATAATAATACGAAGGCATTTTTTCTGTTTTATGAATAGATCAATTGCATCAGTGCTGTTTCCCCATATGATTATTCCATACCTTAGCCAGGCATGGGCGTAAGCGTAATAGGCATTCAAGGCGGTTTTGGCGTTTGTATTGGTTTTTAGTACGGATAATGCGTATATGAATTGAGATAGTTTTGATTTTAGTTTTCCGATATGGTTTTTCCAAGTTAGGTGTTTGTCAAATTCTATGCCTAGAAGGGTACATTTGTCAGTTTCTTTTATGTTCAGTGTTTTACATAGGCTAGAGAGATTTAGAGGTAGTTTTTGGTGGGGGTAGAACTGTATTATTTTGGTTTTCTGAGTATTTATTTCAAGATTGTGCGTTTTGATCCATGATTGAATAGTTTTGAATGAATCTTTTATCTGGCTTAATGTATTGTTGTCGGCTGAGCATTTGAAAATTAGTGAAATATCGTCTGCGAATAGTACATGGAGAGTCGTGATTAACTTTGATAGGTTATTTATGTAGATGAGGAACAGGACTCCTGCTATTACGCTCCCTTGAGGTACGGAATTATTTATTGTACGTATTTTTGATTTAGTTTCTTGTTTTGTAGGGTTATCTGGGCTGTAGTGATCTATTTGTACTAGTTGGCGCCTGTTTCATCTGCGTATCTGTATCATCTGCGTATCGGCCTCGGCTTCGCACAGATGTATTATACGTTTAAACATTCCTCTTAAACTGCATCAAAATCCATTGCGTAGTTTAAAGATATAAGCATAGATGGAGACAGACAGCGGGAAGCGACTTTGTTTTATACTATGTAGTGATAGTGATAGTGAAGTCAAGGTTACACAGCACACAAGCCACAAGTTTCTGACAAATTTAATCTATGACTTCATAAATATAACTAAGCTAAGTAAATTTCGTCAAAACTAAATGGTCCTGGCATGGTCCTACCAACCTACGTGACAATCATCTACATTTTTTGTTTGAAATTGTTTTGATGGTTATAATTATTATTGTGGAATCAATGGACGTGCGTATAATTACTGTAAGTTGGTTTCGTAAGAATCGTCACCCTATTTACGTCATTATTTGATGATGATTACGTTTTAAGAAGCAATGCAAGCACCACGTGAATATACCTGTGATCTTCGAATAAATCCGAAAAAATCAGCTGTCATACAAAACGTATACGTGACGTATATTCCCATACTGTCACTATGTCATTATTTGGGTAGTGTAGATTACGTTCCGTGGTAAATGGTAAGTAATCACAAGTAATCACAAATCAGTGTTCCTGTAATCGCTATAAATGCACGATATGATACGATGCTGCATAATCAATATTAATGCTAAGTAAACACAGTTTAACGCCATCTTTTCTCTTACTTATTTACTTTATAAACAACTCTTATGCAAACAAATATTTTTTATAGTTGTCGAGTTAGAAATTATTATTTCATACATTCCCTTACTTTTATTACGTCGCTATTTGGGTAGTGTGGATTACATTCCGTGGTAAATGGTAAGTAATCACAAATCAGTGTTCCTGTAATAGCTAAATACGATGCCGCATAAACGATATTAATGCTAAGTAAATACAGTTTAATGTCAACTTTTCCCTTAATTATTTATTTTATAAGCAACTCTTTTCCAACTGTACCAGCCTTTTTGATAGTCCACTGCAGGACATAGGCCTACCCACGAAGGGTGATAGGGCCATATCCACCACGCTGGTCCATTGCGGGTTGGTGGATTCACATACGCCATCAAATTTCTTCTACGGACGTATGCAGGTTGCCTCACGATGTTTTCCTTCACCGAAAAACCAGTGGTGTGATATTCCGTACATAAATTCCAAAGAACTCATTGGTACAGGACTGGGGTTTGAACCCACGACCTCACGATTGTAAGGCGGGTGTCACTACCTCTAGACCACCACGGTTACTCTTTTGCAAACAAATATCTTTTATAGTTGTCGAGTTAGAAATTATATTATTTAATACGTTCCCTCACTGTTATTACGTCGTTATTTGGGTAGTGTGGATTACGTTCCGTGGTAAATGGTAAGTAATCACAAGTAATCACAAATCAGTGTTCCTGTAATCACTAAATACGATGCCGCATACACGAAATTAATGCTAAGTAAATACAGTTCGATACAAAGCAGGAATTTACTTCGAAACGTACGTGGATAATTAATTGATAGTGTTCTGTATCTGTCTAATTTAGGTAAGTACGTTTACATTATGCTTGTTCAGTTATTGATATAGTAAATGAACGCTTTTATAGGTATTGTTGGTTTAGTTTTAAGATACCTACAACAATAATCTAAAAACTGGACATGTGCGAGTCAGGCTCGCACATTGAGGGTTCCGTACAAACACGTTGTTTAAATAATTAAAACTTGTTTTAGTATGTACTAATTGAGGTTCTTTTATATGATACCTCACATGATACGATTTACTTAATTCGAATTTTGAGCCCATATATTGTGAATTTTGAGGCCTTATTTTTTGTGATTTCAATAAAAATGTAAAGTTTTCAGATTTATTCCTATATGAAATACACATACAGGAATAAATTTGAATGTTAATTTATACATAAGAGCGTGATTTTTCTATAGATATTTACCAGTTGGTATTTCAGATTGGTGTTTCAATACCTAATAGTGGAAATTTACTCACGCAGCGATTTGCAAAGCACACTACATAGAGATACAGGGTGGTCGCAGTTTCATGACGGTACAGAACGCTGAGCCGGGTAATGGGCGCTCTCCGAGCCGGATTATCCTGCAGCTTGTATGACTAATGATCAGATTCAATGCTCGCTGCCGACTGTGCGAGTGTGCAGGTAATAGTTTCCAATTGGAATTACTGATCACATATGAAAAAAAATTTTTTTTTTTTTTGGTTTGATTGATATGATATTTGTACTCATTATAATAAAACGCTACGTGTGGGTGTATCTTTTAATAATAGTAGTGGTACACAATTATAATAAGTTAGATATAAATATATTTTTTTTTGGGACATTTTACACACGGCCTCTGACCCCAAACTAAGCAAAGCTTGTATATGGCTGTCAGAGACTGATATACTACATATACTTATTTTTAAATACAAACTTATATAGATAGTAAATAAACAACACCCAGACACAGAGCAAACATTTATGTTCATCACATAAATATTTGCCCTAGGTGGGGATCGAACCCACGTCTCTTTGATCCAGAAGTTAGGGTCACTAACCACTGAGCCACCGAGGAAGTCGAGCCACCTAGAAGAAGAAAGCAAGTTGTTTCCTTTCCTATGATTTGAGGCAGTTAATTCAGCAAAATGTGTCAGCATCCACAAATGATAAATAAGCTGATGAGAAGGAAATAATAATATGTAGAAACCACCTCAAGTCTGTAGTCCTAAACTTTAAGTAATTCGTTTTTTTTAAACTTTCGAGTGTTTTATCCCGTGCTAAAGTAGTTAATCTCATTGTACTGTAACCAAATGGCTATTTATAATATAAATTACATTAAAGTACAAATACAAAATCGTTTATTTGTCCAATTAAGAAGCACAATTGATTTGTTGATTCCCTGGCCCTTATGTTAGGTCAAAACTGTATAATAAGAGCCAGTACCTTCCTACTTACAATGATTGCTGACAAAAAACCGCACATTACCGTACCTTTTACAATACCTTTCAGGCATTACTCTACTGTATCAGCTTTTTTTAATAGTCCACTACATAACAGGACGTAGGCCTACCCACGAAGGGTGATTGGGTCATATCCACCACGTTGGCCCAGTGCGGGTTGGTGGATTCATATACGCCATCGAATTTCTTCTACGGACGTATGCAGGTTGCCTCACGATGTTTTCCTTCACCGAAAAGCCAGTGGTGTAAAATTCCGTACATAAATTCCGAAGAACTCATTGGTACGGGACCGGGATTTGAACCTTCGACCTCACAATTGTAAAGCCGTGTCATTACCACTAGACCACCACGGCTTTCCGGCATTAAGTGTTTAGGATACAAATAAAAAATATTGTCATCGAGACTCTTTCAACAGTAATAGAATATGCCGTGACATCCAGTTCCATCCGGTCTTATTGGAAATCTAGGCCTATGTCTAGCAGTGAATATTCTATGGCTGAAACGATAGAACGAACGTCGCTTTCATAAAGTTGTACGTATGTTATCACATACCCCTGTAATTAAGATGGTTCCAATTTTAGGTCCTAAGCATATGAGCGTATAACTAGCAAAAGGTATTCCTTAAAAGAAACCCTTTAAAAAGTAAGAGAGTTTTACAGCTACATACCCAGTATCAAGCTTCCCACATGTTCATTAGTGAAAGTATTTCATTTAAATCCCATCATAAATATCAGCGTCAGCACTTCCAGTCGTTCATTTCTGCTATTCCCTCGGGAATAAAAGTCAGTTTTTTGATTAAATTAATTAAAATACATCGCCGTTCCCGTCTTGCTTTCGTTCCCAGTGTATATTAGCAGTAATTAATCATAGCAAAGTTAATTAAAGTGCGAGCAGCTGCCGGCGCAGCGGATAATGCGGGTAAGTAGTTCGTATTGCGTTGGACGACATTTGGGACAGTTTGGTGCACTACATGCTTGTTCTTCGTTTTAGAGATTTTTATGGAGAAAAACGTCGATCAAGATCGACGTGTCGCTCGATTCTGCGTGAATTAATCGCATCTCTGTACGCTAGTACGGAACTGCTTGGAGCGAGCACGCGTGGAGCATAATACGGTCATAGTGTAGTTCGGTAACAGTCATTCTACTTCAATGTTTTTTATTTGTATTTTAATTAATACAAGTAATTCTTATAGCGCAATTTGAATAGGTGTCAGTCATCGATAATCTAAATGAGCAACGTTCGGCACATCAATATAAAACAAAAAAATGCCTAGTCGATGGCTCGGCACGATCAGTCTTCGGATGGGTGACCGCGGGTGGTATTTACAACTGAGCGCTACAGTGACTCAGATGACACGTTAAGCTGTAGGCTCCGGTTGTATTAATCATTTAGCTACGTCAGATGCCTTTAGGCGGCTTAAAATGTCTGATACCAGGGTAAGCCACCCACCCGGCCTATAAATACGTACTTCCTTTTTTAATGATTTAATTATAAAATACATTGCATTCTAAAGTAAGGGACTAGATAGCTTTACTCAACACTCAAAAATTAATAAGTTTAAAAAAAAGTCATTATTATTATAGACTTTAAGGCCAGACTCCACCAAAACGAAGCGAAGTAGAGAGCGTTGATCTGGGCAGAACGTTGTAGTTCGTGAACCTATTGCAGAAATGTCATATTTTTTGCAACATAAAATCTCTTTTTACACCACATATTTCCACTCTGCTCTATTTTTATGGAGTCTGCTTTAGGAAGAAACACTTTTGTGTTGTCATTTTCGATCAAATTTTTAACGCCGTAATTATTTTTCCCAAAAATTGCATAACCGACTCCAACAATGTACAAAATTCCAATTAATTTTCACTTTACTGGTTATTTATCAAAAATAGCTCAGCTGTATTTAGATAAAATTTAAATAAGGCCATTTTTTGAAGAATGATCTACAAAAAAAAACATAATCAGACAACTCTTTAAAAAGTTGTGCGTGGTCAAACAAAAAAGTAAAGTGTTACTCATCTTCATTATCAGCCGTAGGACGTCCATTGCTGGACATAGACCTCCCCTATGGATTTTCAATAAGCCCGATTGAAAGCGGCCTTTATTCAACGCATTCCTGCCGTCTTAATTATATCGTCTGTATCTGTCCACCTAGTCAGTGGACTTCTTACGCTGCTTGCCGGTGCGTGGTCTCCATTCGAGAACTTTACTGCCCCATCGGCTATCAGTTTTCTAAACTATGTGTCCTGTCCACTGCCACGCGTTGACTTGTAAACCTCCGCCGTATCGTCGGATTAAATATTTTTAAAGTTTAAGTTGTCTGATGTAATCCTACTGCTGCCACAGCAACCACACGAGCATTATTTTGTCGCCTTGTGATTACTGAGCGTGGAGCCTAATTGATGGGATAAACGGAAGACGGATTGCTGAAATGTTGTTTTTATGAGATAAGTGCCTTGTTTTGCTTTGTGCTACGAAAGCCGCTTTCACTGGCTTACGAGGCGGTGATTGGCAGCGCTGTTAACAACGGCTACAATTTATGAGATGGGTTTTGAATACCTGTTTTAGATTTAAATATTTTGTACGAGAATTACACCGTTTTATCTGTAGGTTATGAAACAGTCTTCATTGAGAATGTCAGGGCTGTTAATGTAGGTGATTGCCTTGTCGTGACAGGGAGGCGGTAGTAAACCTAGGGGAGACTAGGGTGAAGCTAAGAGGGATCTGGGATGCGGCCGCTTCTAAAGCCCTTGCCATCAAGGCCATGTACTCATAGAAGCCGGCCGGTAGGTTTAGTGCCTCATGGGGGGCATCACAACTGAGGCGGGCTGATGTATCGTATGGGAGGCATGAGGATTGGAGGCCGCGGCGGGAGAGGACTGCTGGTGTTGTCACTTGTTACTGCCACTTTTCTTACCTTCCGTGGCCTCGACTGGGTCTCCACCGTTCGATGACGCCGTGGGGCTGCAGGAGAAGGGGAGTCTTAGTACGGCAACGCGCCGCTCTCCCTCTGCAGCGAAAGTGGTAGGCACAGAGCCACTTTAATTGACCCGTTGCACTGGGACCAGTGCGTTCGGATACGGGTGCTGTCCAACGCCCAGTTGTTGGTCTGATTCCGAGCGGAGGGTGACGATGTATCTGGTGTACCGACACATCGTCGTAGGCGTGAAGTGGAGCGCAAGCTCCGAGGTGGAGTCTGACTGGGGCTGGCGCTGTCGGGGCCGCGGAAGAGTGCGAAAGCGGTCCCGTAGCCCTAACCCCAAGGGCTGTGGAGGAACACTCCAGGGTTTTTAGTGGGTATACCGACCAGTCGGCGGGGACTCCCACATAACTACCTAATGTCTGCCCCCAAGGTGCGGAAGTATCGACAAAGGATTTTCCATGGACAAAAAAGGTAACTTATTGCCATGGTTACTTTGGAAAGGACACCGAATCTGTTGCAAAATTACTTTGACAATTTTAGTGAAATTAGATTTTCTCTATTGAGCTGATCTTAATAAGTACCCAGAACATAATAACATCCTTCTAGATCGTTTCATCACCAACCAGCACAACGACAGCCGCCTGCCATCAGCAAAATATTTTCGGCGACGATTACTCAGACCAAAAAAAAATAAAGACAGAATGTCGTGAACAAACAATTGAAGCCGGCAAAACTACGCCTTGCCGTGTACATACACTATTACACACACATACGCGTACAAAGAAACTACACCTTGGCTCGTCAGTCCAATTATGGAGTGCAACACTGCCGCACTCACCACATGTATAAAAACCGACTTTACTTGTCTATTCACGACGTTTTGACTTGGTTTTTTTTTTTATTTAGTGTGAGGATGTAGGTATGTCGAAAATAGCGATAACAGAGCTTATTGTATTGTGTTCCGTGTCCGATACGTTCCTAGCACGGTCATGTTATAGCGGGCAGCCATCTTAAGCATTTTACGCGTTGGTTTTAAACACCCTCTTCATCTGTATGCCATTAAAATATACACCTCAGATGCATGTAGTCACTAGTAATTCACATGCCTTACTAGCTTACTCACTTTACAAGATCAAAGTTAACGCTGTTATGATATTTCAGGCTTTGTTTCCCGACAAACGCCACGCGGCTCTGATGTGGTTGGATAACTATTGCGTTACGCACTAGAGGTACCTACTGAGTTACGCCGTGTACACATGTACGAACATATTATAGCAAATGCAAATTATAACGTGATAATCCACAGGAACAACATAAAATACAAATAATTATTTTTCGCAAAAAACAGCATGACCGACTTCACCCGTATACAGAATTCGCAAATATTTCGCACGGATCGATGTAGCATTTTTCACATTATTGTTGATTTATCAAAAATGGCTCAGCCGATTTCAATAAAATTTAAATGGGACCAATTTCGAAGTATATTATTTCCAATAAAAAAGAATTATCGAAATCAGTTCACCATGAAAAAAATTATGCGTGGTTATACATAAAAAAATATATACGCGTCGAATTGAGGACCTCCTCCGGTCCGGTTCGTCGGTCAAAAAATACTACGTAATAACAGAATCATCAAAAGTTTATAACTCGTCTCGTTCTTGATCGCTTTGGTTCGTACTCGCAAATCTTGTTAGGATTTAAAAACTTAACAATCTCGCCAAATACTATTGAAATTAGCTGATCAGTAGGGCGACGAAAAATTTCCTATTTTTAGGAGGGCATAATCAAAAATAGTCGATGACTTGTGTATGTGTATAGGTATACTTCAAGATTCGTTAAAAAAATCGACCAGCTTCGGTAAAACAGACATCATTAGGTGCTTAAACAATGTTATTGATTGCCCGGTCCATGAATCCAGCCTGATATTGTTTAAGCGGAACTAACCATATCATGTGAAATGTTTGTGTTTAAGTATAACAGTCCCGAATCCCGTCCGTACTATCATCCATTATTAGAATCGTCGTCTAAAATCGGATGCCGGAAATATTAATGTGTAGTGCGTACTATACAAATATTTCTACGACTGCTCTGAACCGAAATTGCACGAATCGCATCAGAGTCGTTTTGGACGTAGTGCAAAACCACTCGAATTGATGATTAATATTTGGCCGGGCCATTTCACACTGGGGCCTTACGGAGCACGGACGGGGCACTTTTCAGACATTTTATGTTGTTTCCCGTTCGGGTCCCGCCCGGGCCCGGCCCGTACAATTCACAAAATGTATATAGGTACTAAATTCACGCACACACTTAGGAGTAATGTCTATTAGACTAGGCCGTACGGAGGACTGATGACCGGTGGAGTCGAAAAGTTCTCGAGTGGAGACCACACACCGGTAAGCGCAGCGTAGGACGTCCACCCACAAGGTGGACGGATAACCTCATTAAGACCGCAGGATCGCGCTGGATGCAAGCCGCTTCCAACCGGTCTTATTAGAGATCTATAGGAGAGGCCTATGTCCAGCAGTGGACGTCCTTTGGCTGATGGATGAATGGATGGAGACTAGGCCGTGTCCGGGAAGCGTCTGGACAGACGCACGGCCGGCACGGACGGGGCGTCCATGCCCCTTCCTGGCCCTAATATACATTATCCCTCAGTGTGTACGCGACTTTAGAATAACTACATAACATGTTAGTAACCACTAAGCTCAGCCCATGGAATCTCGAATGAGTTCCGTGATGCCATAAGGTTTTATTGTTATTAACAAGTGCCGCATTCTTTGAAGCGTCTAGCTAAAATGGCAACATCTTGATGGCAACTTTTATGGTTTTACACGGTTGTTCTCGTAGACCCAGTTTGGAGGTGACAATTTTTATGCTAGTGTTTCACTTGGTCACAGAATGTAAAATGAGTACCTATTTGTATTATATACACTGTTTTAAGATACGAGTAGGTAGGGTATACTGCAAAGCAAATAGGCTATTTGACTAGTTTGGAAATGGTTTTAAATTATTCATTAGTACATAATAAGGACACTACATTTTTATTCCCGAGAGATCTAATGTATTAACAATGAAAATCAAGTGTTAAAGAATAGATATTCAAGATCCCGCCAAAACGACATTCTGTAATGGCGCTGGTCTGTAACGTCACACACTAGTAAATAACATTAGTTAATACTAGTAAATACGCTAGTTCACATCTAAAAATTGACAAAAAATACTTTAAAAGTAACTTACAGATCCAATAATATTACTCCAAAAACACAAATTATACAAACAACACTCAATCGAGAAATTCTTATTTACTAGCATGTAACGTCACCAGAGTTGCCGCCCTTCTTAGAGCGTTCGCGTTCACGTCACAGACAAAATATCAAAAAAATTCGTATTTTATTTCGTGCGATTTGCGAAAATTAGACATATTTTTCAGGCTATTATCTGTATGGATTACCACAATCTATAGTATATTTTCAATGTTGTCAAATAGCCTATTGATCGACGACAAACGGATCGGTTTTATTATTTGTTTTCACTAGTAAATAAATACATGCCTAAATATAAAAGTAAAAGACATTTTACACACAGTCACTGACACCAAACCATCACCAAACTAAGTTGAGCTTGTCATATGGCTGCCAGCATTGAAGGCTGCCAGAGGCTGATTTATTAAATAGGTATACATATTTTTAAATACATACTTAGATAGAAAATACCTAAATACAGAACAAGCACCGGGTGGGAATCGAACCCACGCGTCTGTGATCCTGTAGTCAGGGTCACTTACCACTGAGCCACCGAGGCAGACGCTGCATATATTGAGGTTGCTGTTGTTAACTAAACTGTAATGTTTGCGCTGTAGCGGTCGTATGCAGTTACCTGGGGCTAGATGTTTAGTTTTTGTCAAAGTATTTGTTCAAATTAACTTTCGATCGCAGATAGACCATAATTACATTATTGAGCATAGTAGGGGAGAGTAACCTATATTGAACCGGCGCTAAAATTGGACCACCTCTGTATTTCTGCCTAATTAAACAATTTATCATCACTGGTAACAAAAAATGAAGCTTTGAGAGCACCATAAACAGTCCGCCATTTTTCATCAAAGCTGTACAATGGTTACGTCTGTTATCGAACAAAAAATTTTTTTGGCTATTACAATGCAAATTTTGCTTGTGTTGCCTAAGGACTTAGATCATCGTAATGGTAAGTTATAAATTTGTTACTTTTTTATAAAAAAAAACTTGTTTTATACTGATTTGAATGTCGGTTAACAAACATACATCTATTGTGGTTATGTTTTCATTTTTGTAGATGGATTAAAATTTTACCGTGGCTCCTAAATTGGACCACTCCATGGTTCCTAAATTGTACTTTGAACAAGTACAATTTAACAAATTGGCTACATGAGCTCGGCACCAGCAATCTTGATATTTATAACGGTTGTTCGAATTAATATTTAATTATTCTATTCAGTACATAGATGATTTTTATGTGTAACATTAATGATATTTCAATATTTTTGATATTTTAATTTACAGTTTGTAAGAATGTTAAAAACATTGTTTGTTTACACAACAACACAAAAAAACATTGGACCGAATGACAACTTTTACTAAATAATTATTTTAACTATTTGAACTAAGCTACATTATGAGTTATATGTCATTAGTAAATCTTTAAAGAATTTGGTGATATGGGACATTATGTCAAAAGTGGTCCAAAATAGGTTACTCTACCCTATTTGCTTAGAAATATTCAGTCGTGACGCTGCTGTTATCTGCATGCTACCGTTTCACAGGCTTAGCAGCACCAAATTGCGGAAAGACAATTAGTCTATTTGATACTATGTTATAGATGAGGACGCTTAAAACTCTAATCCCCTAAAATATAAATTGTCAACCTTACATATTGTAAGCCTGGGGTCGAAAAATTCTCAAGTGGAGACCTTGTACGTAGCACGTCCACCTATGAGGCGGACAGACGATCTCATCAAGACCGCAGGATCCCGCTAGATGCGAGCCACTTCCAACCGATCTTATTGGAGATTTATAGGTGAGGCCTATGTCCAGCTGTGGACGTCGTCTGACTGATAGATGAATGGTTTATAAGATTGACGACCAAATCGATCATCTATCTTAAAATCATTGTAATACGACATAAATGTCCGTTTCATCCGTGATTTTTAAACTTTGAGTCAACCAGTAAATGCAGACTATCTTCAGTTAGGTAGATAAACAAGAAAAACATAAACATTTACTCCTTAAATAGACTGACGCCCTGATAAAGGTCACTAAAAATTTAGAAAAGAAATCAGTTGACGTAATGAACTTATTTATTTCTCTAAAAAGAAACCTTATCAACTCTTCGGGGCCGTTTCTTCGTGTATCTAAACAGTGAGTTAAGAATAAAGATACCGCTTTATCGGCAGTTAATGTGTGAAGTCGTTAAAGATTGGAGATAAGCAGCCAGCGCGCGTTAACGGCTGGTTTAGTGCCCAGTTCGAGAACTAAACTTCGATTTGGAACCAGTAACCGGGAGTTGGGAAGACGGGCTTTAGTGCTTTTTAAATAAGTTTTCTATTGGTAGAAATTAAGGAGTGCTATTGAAAGTTTAAAACATAACGCGATGTGTTTCTCATCTTATAAATGGTATGCCTATACCATGCTAAAAATATGTCCTATTTATTCGTTTTAACCTTGTTGCAATTTTGCTATAGAAACTAGCACAGGAAATTTTAGTTACATCACTACAAAACTATATATTTGCCGTGGTCAAGTTACAGTTTTTTAAACGGCCAGGCCCATACTCTAAAATTTACTTAAACTAATCGAGTACCTATGTTATGTGCAGGATATAAGATCAGAAAGAGTATATACTAAGCCTAAATGAGGTGATTAAAATCATCACCATATATTTTATGTGAGACTACCATCCCGAATTTACAAAAAGTTCAGCAGTCTCAGCGGATTTTTTTTCTCTTAAATTATGGGTTGACCTTGATGTAAAATTTATCAAAATGCTTATTTCATTAATACTATGAATCACTCTTTTTGGCGTAGTAAACTTGACTATGCGTAGTGCTGCGTAGCGGCCAGCACGGGTAGCATAGCAAAGGGACAAATTGTCCTTCCACCTGACATTCTAACTATATAAATTTTGTAATGCATGTAGCAAGATTTGACCAGTGTACATATATACTTACACTATCGCATTGGAATTTCTGTAATGGTAGTTGTAATTGTGATAAATAAAATAAATAAATAAATAAATAAATAAAATAAATAAATTATATCCCCTCAAAGAGGAAATAAAGTATGGATTAACAATGACAATTGACACTGAAAATGATTTTTTCGTTTTGCCATGCTACCCATGCTAGCCGCTACGCAGCACAAAATAGTTGGCATAATAATAAAAGTTAATAGTACAGCGTTCTAGCTTAATTTGGACAAAGCATCTGGGCCGGAATCCCAGAGAGATGCAGGTTCAAATCCTGCGAGCGCATCAATTTTTGAAGTGTTTATCACAAAAAGAACATTTCTATAAACCTATTGTGTGAAGCATGATAAAAGTCATCTAATTGACTGAGCAATGCGCCATCTCTCTTTAATGGTAAACTAATTAGTAATATTTAATAATAAAAAGTTCTAATAATTGCCATTGAGTAACGACTGTCTGGTTTGATACAGTTATCACAGATGGCGCTACCAACACTGTAGTAGTTGGTAGTACAATGATAAAACACTTCACTAATTTGGCGGGTTCGTAGTACAGCGTTTTAGCTTAATTTGGACAAAGCAACTGGGCCGGAAGCGCAGAGAGATGCAGGTTCAAATCCTGCGAGCGCGTCAATTTTTGAAGTATTTATCACAAAAAGAACATTTCTATAAACCTAGTGTGTAAAGCACGATAAAATTATCTAAATATTAAAAGTTGTTCTTATAATTATCTAAATCTCTTGCTTAGTATGCCACATAACTCTTAATATGCTACTCTCTTAAGAAACGTCTATCGATATCTATCATTGTACCTACCAAAATTCAACCAGTCCGCGAGTACGAAACGCTGAACAGCATAATGATGCTTATTTTGCCACTTTTTCCGCGACGCCTTCGGAAAGTGGCAGCACGCCAGCTCCTGTCACTTTGAAAGACTATTATGCGCTGAACGACACCAATTTTGTAATTCTTCGCCCTCATTAGAGAGAAGCTTGTCCTATTGTAAATTGACCCAATTTTTTATCTTAAATTTATTTTATGGGATGCGCATTTTTTGAACTTTGATTTATTTGAACACTCATAGCGCAATTTGACTAGGTGTTCAATAGCAATCGTCAAAGTTAAGCAAGATTCCGCACGTTCAGACTTCGGATGGGTGACCGTATGCCAGGTGACACGTAGAACTGTAGTTCTCGATTCCCCCGCATAAAGAACAGTGGTTTCTACTATACAAGGTTATTTCTAATCAATTAGCATCTTCTTAGGGGCTTATTCTGTACATCAAAACTAACAGCTTTTGTTCTGCGACGTTACAACTGGTATACAGGGTTATTTCTAATAACCTAGAGGTAGTGACACCCGCCTTACGATCGTGAGGTCGTGGGTCTAAAAAAAAAATCGTGAGGCAACCTGCATATGTCCGTAGCAGAAATTCGATGGCGTATGTGAATCCACCAACCCGCACTTGGCCAGCGTGGCGGTTATGGCCCAATCACCCTTCGTGGGTAAGCGTCCTGCAGTGCACAGTTGAAAAAAAAGCTTACACAGTACCAACGCTATAAGTTGGTGTAATATAAGCACTTCAAGGATTTGACGCTTGCGTAGGAGGCGGGCTGGCTCAGTTGGTTAGAGCGTCGGGCTAGTGATCCGAAGGGGCAGGTTCAAATCCAGCGTTCGCTTCTGATTTTCGAAATGTTTATCACAAAAATAACTCTTTGATATACAGTACCAGTTACAAAATGTAGTTAATAAAATAGTTTACGCAGTACCAAACTGTAATGTTGCAAATGAGTAGAGTTTGCAGCACCACAAGTTAAAAGAATTGGAGACCTGCCTAGACTAGCCGATATTCAAGAAAACAAGCACTTCATACAGTTAATAGAGTATTTAATACAGAGGAATCAATATAAAACACACAGAGGAACGTTATAAAAACACATAGGGGCAAAAATAGGGACACTGGACTTACTCTAGGTACTAAGGTTCATCCTACTTTCTACTATCCTACTAATATGTGAGGATGGATGGATGGATGTTGAGAACGGATTGAGACACATAAACTATAAATTAAAATTATTGCGTATGCGGGCGAAGCCGCATGTAAAAACTAGTAGGTTATATATTAAATATATTGAGGGACATTGTACTCGTACACACGGTCTCTGACCCCAAAGCTAAGCAAAACTGTGATATGGCTGCCAGAGACTGATATACTACATATACGTATTTTTAAATACATACTTATATAGATAGCATCTAAATAACACCCAGACACAGAGCAAACACCTGTGTTAATCACATAAAATGTTTGCCCTGGGTAGCGATCGAACCCACGCCTCTTTGATCCAGAAGTCAGGTTTACTAAACACTAAGCTATAGAGACCAAGTTTCAATAAAACACGGAGTATATAGCTGGAGGGAGGGGGCACACAGCGGGGGCCTCCGCTCAGTGTAAACTTAAATCAATTAAATTTTAGTACTATCCTTTTTTAGCATGAAATGTTTTCCTATAAATAAATAAGTATTCCCAACAATCAGTTAAAAATTCAACATAAAATCAGATCAAATCCATTTAAATATTAAAACCGACAACCGAAATTTTTCGTTATAAATAATGTATCTTCCAAAAATGCTTTCAATTATTTATGGTCGTGTTCAAATCCCCGGATTTGGAGACAAAAACTAAAATCTTTGCTTAAATACAAACAACTTGACAACACTCCGCTTGTCTCAGTCTCCCCTTATCTTGGGGAAATTGCGATAATTATGGTTTTCTATTACGTAAAATTAGTGAAAAAATACTTTGATTAGTGATCAATCTAATTAAATTTAAATGCCAATTTTAATGATCTGTATAAAAGCTTATTAAAAATTTAAAATAAAAATATAAGTTGAATTAGTAAATTTATGTGAAATCAAATATTTTTATGGCTAAATCAAACATAATTATTCAAATTCAAAATAATATCTAATTATAAAAAGAGTAACTTGTAAATGATATCTTTTGGCGCACTGTCATCACATAGTAGGGATATTTTTGACCGACGAACCACAGGAGGAAGTATACAATTCGACGCGTATATACCTATATATATAATTTTTTATGTATAATCACGCATATCTTTTTACGTAGTAGTCCGATTTCAATAATTATTTTTTTATTGGAATGAGTATATTTCGAAATTGGTCTCATTTAAATTTTATCGAAATCGGCAGAGCCTTTTTGATAAATCAACAATAATGTAAAAAATGCTACATCGATCCGTGCGAAATATTCGCGAATTCTGTGCACGGGTGAAGTCGGTCATGCTAATTTTGCAAAAAATAATCTTGTTAACCCTGATAAATATAGCAAAGTTGGTATTTAAGTACTTACTGGGCCTTGTAGAAGGTGAACGAAAAATAATACAATAAGATAATAGGTAAATAAGAATTAAATAGAGATTTAATTCCAATAAAACTTAAGAAACATTTCAAAAACTATAACTATTAAACTTAAACCTACTTAAATTTAAGAACTCATACTAAAAAACTTACACTAAAACTGATACTAAAATAAAAACTAATGTTGTTTTTCAACGTTCGCGATTTGAACACATTATTATTATATACTACGGGACTAATCGCACACTAAAATTACGAGATAAATAAATACCCCAACATCCCGACGTTTCGGCCGAGTTGCATCTACCGTGGTCACGGGTAGACGGGTAGAGAAAACGTCGTGATGATGAGGTATTTATTTATCTCGTAATTTTAGTGCGCAATTAGTCCCGTAGTATAGAATAATGATAAAAAAAACTAATCTTAAAGACACATAGCAGAGGGTAACGTGGCCAGAATGCTTGGGACGTTGCTTCGCTAAATAGCAAAACTAATTTTTGGCCAAAGTAGTAGCATTCTAGTCATGTGTCACTTCTACCAGACGCCTAGCCAGATCCTTATACAATAAGTGAAATAAATAAGATAATTATTTTTCGCCCAAATTTCATAACCGAGTACCATCGTGTGCAGAATCGAATTGATGTTCCATCCTACTACTTGAATGACACATCAATTTGTGCGACATCTTACACAAGGCCTCTGACCCCAAACTAAGCAAAGCTTGTGATATGGCTGTCAGAGACTGATATACTATTTATACTTATTTGTAAATATTTATACTTAAATAGATAGTAACTAAATAACACCCAGACACATAGCAAACACTTATGTTCATCACATAAATATTTGCCCTGGGTGGGGATCGCGCCTCTTTGATCCAGAAGTTAGGGTCACTAACCACTGAGCCACCGAGGCAGTCAAGTCAATGTGGCCCATACCTCGGAAGTATATCATTTCGAAATAATAAAGATTGTTTTAAATCATTACCTACACAATTGGCGATGAACAAACATTAAAACAGTACAGACAGACGAACATAGTACCTATCCCCCCCTCTTTGGAAGTCGGTAAATATTATTAATACGAGTGAAAAAAAATCTGGTCTGATATGGGTAAAAGCCGCTTCCAGCTAGTTTTATTAGAAATCCATGGGGAAGACAATATCTAATAGTGTACGTTTTACGGTTGATATGGCGATGATGATATTAAAGAGAACACATTTTGATTCGACATTACAGTTTAAATTATATCTAATGACGAAAAAAATCATGAAGACTACTTTAATAAAAAAGGGACCTTGAAAACGAAATTTACCCCACCTTCCCCTATTCACCTTAAGGAAAATAGCAGAGTAGGTAAATAGGCCCCCGTAGTACGAAGGTACTGAATAATAGCCTCGCGACGCAGATATACTCGTGATGGATGACGCAACTTCGGAGAAATAATGGTGCTGAATATGCACAGTACCTACTTGGGTAAAACACGAACTCGCCTGTTCATGGCGTAGTTATGCTAGACATGACTGCCTTGGTGGCCCAGTGGTTAGTGACCACTACTATGCCAAGCAGGCGTAGGTTCGATTCCCACCCAGGGCAAGCATTTTTGTGACGAACATAGGTGTCAGGATATTACTATCAATATAAGTGCGTATTTAAAAATGTGTTTTTAGTATATCAGTCTCTGGCAGCCATACACAAGCTTTGCTTAGTTTGAAGATCAAAGGCCGTATGTACGATGTCCCCAGAAATGTCTATTCTTAGTAAGTAGGTATACCAACTGGAGAAATTTATGTCTAATAGTATGTCTATA
Organism: Hypomecis punctinalis; assembly: GCA_949316475.1. NCBI lineage: Eukaryota > Metazoa > Arthropoda > Insecta > Lepidoptera > Geometridae > Hypomecis > Hypomecis punctinalis. Next base: position 19,456,554 of record OX438813.1, read on the forward strand.
GAAAAAGATGCACATACACCCGAACTTACGTAGTTTCGAAGGGATTGACAAACCAGCATTGAGCTATCTCGGCTGTCCAAATTCAAAACGGTAAAAAGTAAGAAGGTAAAATGATCAGAGATTTGAACCTTCTTACTGGAATTAGAGGGTTCAAATTTCCGATCATATCACAAAAGACAAAGTGGAACCAAATTTTAATCATTTTGACATTCCAACTTGTGATTTTGACGTATGCCGACAGACAGTGCGTTTTTTTTTTGTTCCACTTACTCTCGCGTATGCTGTACAACCACATATTAACAAGACGGCTGCAACGTAGTTTTCATATAGGTAAAATTTAGCAAGATTGCTATTAGTTATCATAATTCTGAGAATTTAACACACGTACGCTGTCATAACTGCGTAGAGCGTAGCCATACCTTTTAAATCTGTGTCGCGCGCAGATAGGACAGTTTTCGACATTGTCAGAGAATTTTGCCTATTTCACTTCGTAAAATGTGTTTTACTTGTCCGACGAAACTTTCTCGATTTTGACTTTACTCAATTGTGTTTAGTTTAAATGAATGGCTCGTTCTAGTGGGAGTCCAGCGGAAGAGGAAAAATGTCTTTGTGTACTTTCTGACGAAGTTGTGATTGTATTTTTGTTCGGAATAAGTTTGCGTTTGACGTGTTTTAATTTAATGAAAAACAATGTTTAGAAGGTTATTTTTATCTTCTTCAACCAAAAGTATAATAAAAATATTTTATTATATTCTTCTTCTTCGTCGTGACGATGATCCTAAGTTTTAAATTATTTTTAGGGTTCCTCACCTCAAAAGGAAAAAACGGAACCCTTATAGGATCACTTTGTTGTCCGTCTGTCCGTCTGTCCGCCTGTGTGTATGTCAAGACTCTTTATCTCGGGAACGCGTAAAGATATCGAGTGGAAATTTAAACTGTATACGTAAACCTATGAACTCTTGCAGTTGTGTAAAAGAAAAGCTTCTCAGTTACCGTTGAAAAAAGTTAGAGCCGTTTATGTCGTAAAAAAACGCATATTTCAACGCTCATAAAAATCAAAACCTACAGGGTACTTCCCGTTGACATAGAACTATGAAATTTGGCGAAAAGCATTGTCTCAGAGTACACATATAAGACAATTTCAAATGTTCCTGTGATTTGGACGACACGTTCAATCAAACAAAATTGAGTTTCTCTGTAAGAAAAGATTGATTGTGTTTATTTTACATGTACACTATGATTCACATGAAATGAAAGTACTTATAGTCCATCAAATCTAAGAGGTACCGTTTGACGTTTCATATTTTTTCATCCCATCCCTATCATTCAATTGTCAGAACTGTCAAACGGTACTTCTTAGATTTGACGGACTGCGTCAAATCTAAGAAGTACCGTTTGACAGTTCTGACAATTGAATGATAGGGATGGGATGAAAAAATATGAAACGTCAAACGGTACCTCTTAGATTTGATGGACTGTAGCAACAAAATCTTACATACCTGTAAGAAAAGAAACGACATTTAATGTTATTAATCACAATGTCTTCCCAAATCACACTAATTAACAATGGTATCTTTATTTTATAAATTGTTCGCTTTCAACTACGAGGTTTATGAGACTTGTTTTTAGATTATCTTTTCCATAGATTACATTTGTCATGTCACGGTCTGACTCGATGACGTTTGTGGCGCGGGAAAGTTTAAATTAAAGAAAATTATATTTTTCTTTACATCTCCCCTCCCAGAGAAGATGAAACAATGCGTTTGCTCAAGCATACTCCTCAAGCGCAGACAGGGGCTGGTGTTAGCTTCGAGATGTGGAAAAAGTTTGACTCTGATTTCTTATGGCCAGTGTTTATCTTGTAAATTGAGTTTGATATTTTTTCTATGATTTTGTAGGGTCCGAGTCGCAATTCATCGAGCTTTTTCCGATTCAATTTGTTTCCATTTTCTACAAAAACGGTATAACCAACTTTGAATTCTATATGTCTTCGATTTTTATCGTAAATTGTCTTGTTGTAATTATGTGATCTGATTGTATTTTCCAGAGCTCTTTTTCTGGCCTGGATTAAATCATATTCGGTTTTCTTCAGTTTCAGCTCATTTGGCAAAATCGTAACATCTGTGTCATAAAGTATGTACTTTGGAGCATATCCAGTAACAGTGTGCTCCGTTTCATTGTATTTTTTTACACAGTTGTGTGCTATAGTTGTCCATGCTATTTTTGTGTCGTGTTCGTTTATCTGGCATCTGATTTTATTGACCAATGTTTGGTGTAGTCTCTCGTTCAAACCATTTGAGAAAGGAGAGTTTACTGCTGTAAAAATTATTGGAATATTCTTATCATCCAAAAATCTCTTGAATTCCTTAGAATTGATACCTGGGTATTGGTCTGAGAGCATCAAATCAATGTCTTCACTTTCTGCACAGTTTCTTATCAGTTTGATGAAATCATTTGCATTTTGTGTACTTGATGTCAAAATATATGCATACCTAGTAAAATGATCTGTTAGCAGGTGTAAGTGTCTCTTTGTTGATCTGGAACCTCCGAAGCCTCCAATGGTATCAATAGAGCATATCTGAAAAGGTCTTGTGGCGGGGCCCAAGTGGGACATCAATCCATATTTGTTTTATCCTCTTGATTTATTCTTTAAACATACTATACAACTCTCACAGATTATTCTAATGTTTTTTGTCATGTTATCTGCTGTATACACTGAGCTAATCATTCTGTGCATCTGTTTAATTCCTATGTGACCTAGATTTGTATGTACATTTTTCATGAATTCTATGCTTAATTTCTCTGATATAACAATTTTTTCCTTTTTTTGTACTTTCTTGTAGTAAACATTGTTTTTCGTTATTAACTTGTCTTTTCTGCATTGTATATATTTATTTTTAAGTTGATCTTTTATGATATCTTCTAGTGTTATTGTATTGACTACTTTTAACTGTTCCTCTAGGTTTTCATTTGGTTCAAGGACTGGGTTCCTGCTCAGGCAATCAGCTTCGACATTGTATCTTCCAGGAGAATATTTAATTTGGAAATCATATTGTGATAAGTAGTATGTTAGATCGCCTAATTCTTCATCTGTTCTGGACCTTATATTCATATTTTCCAATGGCTTGTGATCTGAAAAAAACAGTAAATTTCCTACCTATTAACAGATGCTGCCAATATTTTACACATTCTTTTATTGCCAGACATTCCAGATATATAGCTTTCTTCCTTTTTTGTACTTCATTCAATTTCCTTGAAAAGTATGCTACTGGTTTTTCTTCGTTGTTTTCTTGCGGCTGTTTTAGGGCTGCTCCTACTCCTAGTATACTAGCGTCTGTGTATATGTGAATAGGTTGGTTTGGGTCAAAGATTGTTAATACTGGTTGAGAACATAATATTTGTTTCATTTCATCAAATGACTCTTGGCATGCTTTAGTCCAGTTAAAGATTTGTCCCTTTCTCAATAGGTTATGCAATTGCAATTCTCAATAGGTTATGCAAATGCAGTTCCAATTTTATTGCTATATTTGGCACATACTTGTGATAAAAGTTTATTTTTCCCAAGAATTGTCTTACATTTTTTTGGGTTTTTGGAGTAGGGAAATTTTTTATAGATATTAAATTGTCTTTCAGCGGTCTCACTGAATTATTCTGTATTACATGACCCAAGTATTTAACTGTGTCTGCTGCCAATGTGCATTTAGAGAATTTTAGTTTTAAACCTTCGCTTTTAATTGCTTGAAATAGTTGTCTCAGGTGTCTGACATGATCCGAGAAAGATTTTGAGAATAATAAAATGTCATCGATGAAACATACTACGAACTCTCCGAGCTTGTGCTTCCTTATTATGTTACACATTATTCTCTGGAATATGGCTGGGGAAGTTTTTAAGCCAAACGGCAAACATGTCCATTGATAGTGACCCTCTTGTGTCACAAATGCAGTTTTGTGTCTATCTGTGATACGTAAAGGTATGGACCAAAATGCTGAGTTAAGGTCCAGTGTTGAGAAAAACTTGCAATTTCTTGTTTTTACTATTAGGTCCTCAATAAGTGGGAACGGCTGTGATTGAGGTACAACAATTTTATTTAAGTCTCGAAAATCGATACACAATCTTGATCTTTTATTTTCATCTCTTTTATAAGCTAATGTGACTGGTGCCGCAAATGGGCTATATGATTCTTCTATGATATTTTTTTCCAATAATTTTGCAATCTGGTTTTCAATCTCCTTCTTGTCTTCCATTGTGCAACGATATGGCCTTTTACTGCAATATTTTTCTACTAGTAGATCAATGTGTGCTTCATAACCTGTTACCTGTCTTATGTCATATTTGTCTTTTGCGAACACAGATTTATTTTTCGATATTAATTCATCAATCTCTGCCTGTTTTTGATAGTCTAGATGATTTATAGAAATTTTAAAGTTTTCTTCGCTGAAGTCTTCATTGAAGTTTACTAGATTATCAGATTGTATTTCCTTAGAATCCATATCTGTTTTATTTGTTTCCTTAGAAACTATTTCACTTCTATGTATAGGTATTTTCTGACTAATTTCCAAGTTTTCGTTTTGAACTAGGTAAAACTCTTTTATACAATCTAGTCCCACTAAGAAATCATAATCGAAATTTTCCTTGTCTATTACAAAAACATTAATTTTTTTTTCCACATTAAAAATGGCTACATCAAGGGTAATTATGCCATTTGCCTTTTTAACGCCATTAATCGTTTTTAAATTAGTATTGTTGGAATGACTGGCTTCCTTGTTATTTATTTTTAACAACCTTGAATTTATCAATGAGACATTAGACCCTGAGTCATATATCCCAAATACTTCAACATTTTTATTGAGTACTAATTTTACTTTGATCAATGGCGGCACTATTAGTTTTTTTGGTCTTCACACTGCAATTCACATTCCAATTCAGAATTATTGATGAGCTTTATTTGTTTTTTGTCTTTTTCAGTATTCATTTTTGCTTTAAACCAACAGGAATCTTCTGAATAATAGCGTACACCTTTATTTAACTTTTCACAAATACTACATTTTTCTTTAATCTGTTTAGTGTCTTCTTTTTTTTTTATATTTTTTTTTCTTGCAACCAAATGTTCTAGTCTGCCGAGTTCATTAAATAAGTTCGTGGTGTGTACAATTTCTTCCTTGTTAATTCTATCTGTTATAAAATCTGGTAAGCTGGCAGCAATTATATCAATTAGGGTCCCTTCATCCATTGTTTTTCTCACTTCCAGTAAAAGTTTTTCTTTTTTGATTGCATATTCTAATAAAGATCCTGCTTGATACTTGAAAGATAAAGCATACTTGCTAGTAGTCCAAACTTTATTGGCATAGGTTTGCAAGAATCCTGATTTCCATTCTGACCACTCGGAATGTAAAGTAAGCTTGATCATCATGGAAGAATACCAATCAGTGCATGATTTTTCTAGAAATAGTCTAAAGATTTAAATTTTCTCTTCCTCTATTACTATATCGAACCTTGCACATTCTTTCTCAAATACTTCCATCCACTGATATGCACTTGAATTTTTTCCATCAAATTTTTTAATTACAAACCTTTCTGCTAACTTTTTTATACTTTGTTTTTCTTTGTTTTGTTGACCTTCAACTAATTTTTCCAAAATTTTCACTATAGGATCTTCCGAACATTTTTTTTATCAATAGCCAATTGTTCTTGGGTAGTTTCCTCTAGAAATTGGTCCTGAAAAATCATATTGCCCTCCTCATCCACATAAGTTTGTAATATATCCTGTGTCGTTTTTATCCAAACACTTCTAGTTTGATATCTTTTTTTCAATGTATTTTTCACTGTAACGAATGTTTTTGAGATTTGGATATGTTTATGAAGTGATACTGTTTGATACTCTTCAGGCATAAGGAAAACTTTGTCATCGTGTGTGGCAATTGAGGTTATGGCGATATAGTTTGTCTTTCCGTCCATTGTTGGTTTTATTTGAAACGTAAATTTCAATTTTTCCATCTTCTGACAATAAATGTCGTTTTATAAGACAATTTCAAATGTTCCTGTGATTTGGACGACACGTTCAATCAAACAAAATTGAGTTTCTCAGTAAGAAAAGATTTATTGTGTTTATTTTACATGTACACTATGATTCACATGAAATGAAAGTACTTAGCAACAAAATCTTACATACCTGTAAGAAAAGAAACGACATTTAATGTTATTAATAACAATGTCTTCCCAAATCACACTAATTAACAATGGTATCTTTATTTTATAAATTGTTCGCTTTCAACTACTAGGTTTATGAGACTTGTTTTTAGGTTATCTTTTCCATAGATTACATTTGTCATGTCACGGTCTGACTCGATGACGTTTGTGGCGCGGGAAAGTTTAAATTAAAGAAAATTATATTTTTCTTTACACACATATAGGAATAAATCTGAAAACTGTACATTTTTATTTAAATCACATAAAAATAGGGCCTCAAAATTCGCTAAAATATGGGTTCAAAATTCAAAGTGAGTAAATCGTATCATGTAAGGTATCATATAAAATAACTTGATTATTACATGCTAAAACAGATTTTTAATTATTTTAACAATATGTTTGTACGGAACCCTCGATGTGCGAGCCTGACTCGCACTTGTCCGGTTTTTTCCCAGTGTTTAGCTAAGTTGTTCCTTCGGGAGGTAGCCTCGTAAAGGTCTATTATATTTAGGGTTTACCAAAACAATAGGTGTAAAAAGAATTGGTTGTCTGTAAAGTTGGTTTACGACGTGATAACGTCATCGCTTAGGCCGATCCTGTCTCTCTGTCGCTTGCTCCGCGCTCTCGCTTGCACACTCGGCTCGGGCAATGAGTCATGTTTTTTCTCGCGTGCAGCCGGCGTTCATCGAATATCACGTCAAAAAGTGAGTTCACCTCGAACGAGTAGTAAAACTAAGTGCAATTTTACAGCGCAACTCTCAAGTAACGTTACTAATAACATAAATCTGAAAGTGTGTTAGTTTGTTTCTTTCTCTTTCACCCAGCAACTGAGTTATTGATAGATCTCATTTTTACATGATGATAGTTTAAAAATTAAAGTTATAGTAGCAGTAGAAGCGAGAAATTGGTCGAGCACTAAACAAGAGTATGAGTAATGATGAATTGAGTGAAAGATTTTAAACCTCAGAATAATTATAAGTTATAGAAACCTTGCTAAATTTTACTTTTTTTATTTGCTAAATTTTATTTTACTATGTTACAGCTGTCTTATTCACATCTGATAATACAGCATACGCGAGAGTTAGTGGAACAAAAAAACTCATTGTCTGTCGTTAAACGTCAAAATCACAAAACAGTTGGAATCAATGAAGTAGGATGGAATGTCATAATGGTTAAAATTTGGTGTACTTTGTGTTTTGCGATATGATCGGAAATTCGAGCCCTCTAGTTCCATCTGAGAGTTCAAATCTCTGATCACTTTACTTTCCTACTTTCTATCAGAATTTGGACAGCTGAGATAGCTCAATGCTAGATTGTGAAACCCTTCTAAATTACGTAAGTTCGGGTGTAATATTATGCATCTTTTTCTATTACACCTTTAAAATTTAAAATGGGACAAAGCGATGTATAGCTATTTTATTTTAGTACGGTGTCTATTACTTTAGTCCATATTCTGAGTTTTAAACAACGATAAGGAGGTGATGTTAAAATGACATATGACTGAGTTAAGTGGCGAAAAAAAACGTGCTGTTCCGACCCTACGTCGTAGAATAAGATTGAAAAAGTCATGGTTTGACGTTCAGACTAAAATCATACGGGTGAAACCGTAGGTGGAAGCCAGTATCCGATAAAGTCAGAAAAAATCATTCATTCTAAATGACGTGAGCAAGAGTTATGAACCAAAAAGCATAATCCATAACGCCCTTTGTACTTAGCCTACGACCGAAAAGCTCAGTGGTATCGCTGACATATTCCGAGATGCGATAAAACGTCGTGCACTATAAATTATTCATAAAAATCTTGACTTTCTTTCGCGCACCGAGAGTATACACTGCCGCCATAGATCTCTCTAGTTGGGACATGTCGTTTAGATCTGTACTGTCCTGTATTGTAGCAGCCTTTTTTAAAAGTCCACTGCAGGACGAAATCCTACCCACGAAGAAGATTGAGCCAGACCCATCCATGAATTAGTAATTAGACTTGTGATTACGTTGCGCTGCGTTACACTCTCATCGACTCTTAACTTTGGCTTTTACATAGAGTAAAAAACTCAATTAGCCTCCAAAAAACTTGGGTTTCTCTCTAAGGTGAGACGGTATTTCACACCTGAGCAACCTGAGCATGGAATATGTACTGCTCTCACCGTTTAGATGGCTCTGCCAAATACCAACTGGAGGCTCCACAGCCATGAGGCGGATATAACAACTAAATCTTGACTAAGCCGCAGCTGTAAAGTCTGGAGCATCGACGTACGGTGGCGTGTCTATCAGCCATCTATAGGATACACTTCGGAGACTGCGTCCAGGAGTTTTTGTACAACGTGGGTGTCTTAAAGTCAGGCCAGGCAGTATTTAGTCAAACCTATATCTAATAATTAGAAAAAAATATATAATTAAAACATATTTTGACCTTACAACTTTTTATCGATTTTTATTGCGCGAGTTGTTGTATTTTTATATGCCATATTTTTGTGAGATTATTATTACACGACTGTTTGATTATTTTTCACAGAGTACAATACATCACTTATTAATATGCGTTCACACAACATTGCAATCTGTAAAGTATATTTTGTAAATGCTCATTTTGCGGTGTATGAATATTTGCGGTGTTATTTGGTTACTATCTATATAAGTATGTATTTAAAAATATGTATATGTGGTATATCAGTCTCTGGCAGCCATATCACTAGCTTTGCTTAGTTTGGGGTCAGAGGCCGTGTGTAAGATGTCCCCTAATATTTATTTATTTGCTACATATAAATATCTCGCACCGGGTAATTAAGCAACGTTCCGCACGGTCAGTATTTGGATGGGTGACCGCGGGTGGCATTTTGCAACTGAGCGCTACCGTGGCTCGGATGACACGTTATATTGTAGGTCCCGGTTGTTTTAACCGCTTAGCCATGTCAGAGGCCTTCAGGCGGCTTCAAAACTCTGACACCAGGGCTAGGGTGGCTAGCCTATACGAACTTACTTACAAACTAACAACAAACAAATAACTCTTTATTGTACACACAAAACAAACTAACAATAAATAGGTACATTAGTGAAATTCTTAAGATAACACTAGGCGGCCTTATCGCTGGAAGCGATCTCTTCCAGGCAACCCATGTTACTTACATACTTACCGGGTAAAGACACGTCCTATCTCTATATCTCCGTGACTGCCACACATGTCTGTCATTAATAACTCGCACCTCTCACCTAAAAGACAACCTTATATCCTTGCAGCTAGGGAACAACATTCTATGTAAGTTATGAGCCCTGCTTTCACCCATGAGAGTTGTGAATATATGACGCAAAATAGTAAGAGGAGAAAGATAGGGTAGTTTTTATTTTGCGCAGATTTGCAAACAAGCTTTCAATTTGGCACTTAGGTCTCGCACGTCGTGTTTTATTAAACTCGTCTGTGTTTGCGTAGTGTTTTAGAGTTCAGATGCAAGTTTAGAAACGTTAAAAATCGTTGCAGCCGTTTTAATAGTCCACGGTTGGACATAAGCCTACACACGACGAGTGATTGGGACATAATACCATGCTGGTCCAGAGCGGGTTGGTGGATTCACAAACGTTATCATCAATTTCTACTGGTGTACGCAGATTGTCTTACTATGTATTCCTCCACCGAAAAGTTCGTGGTGTGTTACATAATTTACATAGATAAATAGATAATTCTTTATTAGCTTAACCAAATACAATACAAACACATGAAAAATAAAAACATCAAAAATTAGTTATACTAAATGGCGGCCTTATAGTTTCAAGCGATTTCTTCCAGGCAACCATGAACGGACAGGAAATAGCAAATTAACTAAAACAGCGGCCTTAACAAATAAGAATTTAAAAATAAACAATTAACACTTATAACAAACAAAAATAAGCAATACTAACACCTAACCAATAAATAAATAATATTTATTGAAATAAATATAATATGTGCCTACCTAGACCCATAAATATAATACAAAAACAAACTTACTTATTTATATCATTACATTCTATAAATACTTATACTTACTTTAATAAATAAATATATAAAGCGAACAGAATCAATAATGTACCTAAGAAGATAGGTAATGTAATTTAACTTTTTGTTTGAAAACATTCAGTGATGGGGCGCGTCTGATATCCAACGGTTACTCATACATAAGTTTCAAAGAACTTATCGCTACGGAAACGGGATTCAAAACGACGACCTCACGATTGTATGGCGGGTGTCACCACAAGACCACCACGGCTATTGTAACGTTATAAAAATTTATTGTTTATAAAGTGAATTTTTGGACGATAATTTTCCGTGATAACGTCATAAGAAAACATTGTTGAATCAGCAACTGAAATAAGCCGAACGCGTAGGCCGATGCCGTTCTATCGCATGTTTACGCGCTCTCGCTTGCACGCTCGGCGCAAGCGGAACGTGACACTTTTTCGTGCTTGCAGCCTTTCTTGGATTTATATGACGTTATCACGTCAAAAATATCGTTAAACGCTCAGAGCAAATAAAAAAATTAAGAGAGAATGTCGTGAACAAACAAGTGAGGCCGAGCTAAACTACGCCTCGCCTTGTACAGACAATTACAAACACATCCACGTACAACAAAACTTCGCTTTGCCTTGTCAGTCGAACTATGGCGGCGCAACAGCGACGCACTCACACATGTATAAAAAACCGTTGACTGTTCAACGATGTTCTCTCTTGATTTTTTTATTTGATCTGAGGTTAAACGTTACAAGATTACTTTTATATTCGTGTGCTATCCCGTTCGCTCTAACATAGATCTTCAATGTTTGCCCCTGCTTTTGCTCAGTTCGTGACCATTTACGTGTACGTCCTAGTTAGCTATCGCTTCATAAATAGAAGTCCTGGGGTTCTATTTTTGAACTTTAAACGGCTAGAAACGTATACGGAATTTTAACAGTGACAGTTCGATAACCATTCGCCATATTTGTTTTGCTAGTTTATTTTTTTAAACTAACGTTCCATTTCACGATTTCCCCTTTTGCGTTTTTTTGGTTTTAAAATAACCGTCTCCAATACTAAAGTGCTGTGTAAAATGGATAATTTTAGATACATTTTTTAAAAAGTCATCCGTAATGTAAGTTTACGTCCAAGCCGTTTGAAGGTCAAACATAGAGTTCGCAAGAAGTTTAGTCACGCTACAATTTCAAGGTTCTTCAAATGTTATTCTTCTTTTAAATTTTCTCCGTTTTAAGGTTGCCCGGAAGAGATTGTTTTAACCTTCCTATATCCGCGCGTTGGTCTGTGAGACCGACGTAATATTATTTCTCATTTTTTTTATATTCAAACAATGCACTGACTTTGAGCTTTTTGCTAGCTGCCTCATTTGTTGATAGCTTTACTTCAGTTCGCTGAACAAGCTTGTGCAAGTACGGCGTGTGGGTGGATTTGGCGCGAGTATACGTGCTTCAAAAAATGTAAGTAGATGAAATGTTTATATTGATTATACATTAATTGGCATTTTTATAGTCTAAAATCTTGATAGTTACATCTCGAGTATCAACTAATAAGATACTTGACTGATTTTTACTGAGTACAGATTTTGTCAGATTTTTCTACACTTGAACAAAAATTTGATATTTTTGAAGGCTGTTACGCGAAGTCTGATAGACAGTAAAATAATAAATTATTTGTACCATTACTTAAATTTACTTTTTTATTAAATGATATGGCTAACGGAAAAAAATATACCTATGTAGCTTTTACTGCTAATAATAAAATCGCAAGGTAGCGTGTTTGTCGACCTTTTATCGGATACACTTCGGAGAGTGCGCCCAGGAGTTGCACAATCTGGTCCTCCCTGCCCTTTTCTTCTATCGTACGGCTAGACAGACGCGAACAAAGCGCCACTCTATTATGGTGGACATTCCGCGCGTTAGAACCAAGCGTTTTGAATCCTCATTCCTCATACGAACACCCGGAATGTGGAACGCTTTGCCTGGGTCTGTCTTCCCGTTAAAGTACAACGTGGGTGTCTTCAAATCCCGAGTAAAAAGGTATCTTCTAGGTAAGCGTGCTACACCCTAGACCGCACGTCTACTTAACATATCAGGCAGTGTGTAGTCAAACGCAAACCTATTCAAAAAAAAAAATAGGGACCCGAAGTTACGGTCTGTGACACCGTGCGCGGATACCACAATTTATGAAAATGCTTTTTTTCCATAAATTAACACTTCATCCTAGAATATGTTTGATGTTTAAAAAAACACTCCATATAAATGACAGAGATTTATCATAAAAATAGCAAATATCACCAATCTATACTCAATTAAGTGCAATCTTATCTAGGTATACATTTCAATGAATAAGGCCCAAGTTTTCGATTCACTCTACTCTGAGGCAACTTTAAGATCTAAAGTAAAGCTGAAACTTAACGTTCGGAATTAAATCGATAGTTTTAGTTCGGAATTCAGAGAATGGAATTTAAAAAATTGGATTAGATTTATCGTATTTTCTTCAAAATCCATGTTACCTAGATAGTTTAAAACTTATCGATACAGGTGTACTTAGTAACTACCAATAAAGAGTATTATTTGTTTGTAACTTAGTACTTATATCAATGCTTTACATTCTAGTTAATAAAGTCTCTCACTTAAAGTAGGCTAAAGTAGGTAAGATAGATAGGTAGATAATCCTTTATTAACTTAACCACAATTACAATCCAAACATATGAAAAAAAAAACATTACATATTAGTTATACCAAATGGCGGCCTTATCGCTTCGATATATTTCTTCCAGGCAACCAAGACCGGGTTCGTATACTCAGGCTGGCTAGGTCTTAAGAGCAACTTTAATACATCAAGATGAACATGAACATATTTTACAATGGACCGTAACCTCCTTCATTTTCGATGAACTTTGGAAAGCTGTATTATTTGACGAATTCGGGGTTTTCTTATAGTAGGTAAAAGTATTAATTTTTATGTAGAATAATTATGTAGCCCTATTCTATTTATAAATGAAAACTTTTACCTACGTTTGGCTACCAACGATAACGGAGGCAGGGCAGTCCAATCCCTAGCGGTCCGCATTATGAATATCATTAATCATCTTGATGTACCTACCTACTAAGTAAGTTCGTATAGGCCGGGTGGTTAGTCCTGGTGTCAGATTTTTTAAGCCACCTGAAGGCCTCTGACATGGCTAAACGGTTACTAATACTTTAGTTGATATGACTGCCTCGGTGGCTCAGTGGTTAGTGACCCTAACTTCTGGATCAAAGAGGCGTGGGTTCGATCCCCACCCAGGGCAAATATTTATGTGATGAACATAAGTGTTTGCTCTGTGTCTAGGTGTTATTTAGTTACTATCTATATAAGTATGTATTTAAAAATAAGTATATGTAGTATATCAGTTGTAGTAGTCAGAGGCCGTGTGTAAGATGTTCCAAAATATAGTACATAAAAATGACAAACATTATAAGGGCTTCACTTAGGCACAGGTTATTTATATAGCGTATCAGTTAGATAAACTGTGCCTTATCAGTTTATCAGTGACCCTGTATGAATATACGCATATACCTAATATTGCATCTATCTTCTTCTTCATAAATTTAATTCTACTGTACGTGTGTATGTCACTGAAGTTCTCCGGAACGGCTGGACCGATTTGAATGATTTTTTGTATGCGTTGGGTGGCGGCCTAGACGGGTAGCATGGAAAAGGGTCAGATTGTATTTCCACCATTATGTCCTCTCGAAGAGGAAATAAAGTATGGATTGACAATGACAGCTGACATTAAAAGTGGATAAAATGAATTTTTCCTTTGCCATGCAATGAAAAAAGAATCAAATGGAATTGCCCTAACTACGAAAAAATCTGCATACTCGTACCTACACGACACAACATGGCGGATTAGTAATGTTACTACCACACTACACTTATCGATTTCGCCAGTTTTCACAGGTAGTAATCGACACAAAATGGCGGACCAGGCACGCGCGTCAAGTCACGAAAAATATAGACACTATAGCGAAACTGTGCTGTATAATGTTGGTCTATTCTTATTATATACATTTGAAAGAGACGCCTATATGATTATTATTTCGGTTTTTAAACTATTACATGTCAAAGTATCTAAATGTCATTACACCATTTCCATTTGATTCTTTTTTCATTGTTGCCATGCTACCCGAGCTGGATGGTTTGAATTTACAAATCAGCCCAACAGATGGCGCTGCAGTGGGTCCGCTACACAACTCTTATGTGGTCCGCTAGTATATTATAGATCTTATTAGTGCATCTAAGCTTCTCCACACCAAAATCAAATCAGTTCGAAAGCGAACTTAAAGGTATTAATTCAATATCGTGTCATTCCAAACATTTCTAAAGAGTTATTAATAGACATTGAAAATCCTTTCAACATTTGATATCGAACTTTCCTTTTGATGTCCCAAAATAAAATCAAATTGAACCAATTGCCCCAATGGAAATTATGTTGTCAATATAAATATTATTATCGACTGTTTATTGGACTCTCATTTAAATTCGATTGAGTTGATTTAATTTAATAACAATGCAATTAATATTAGCAATTATTCCAAATGCATTGTTGTGAGTCGTAATTTTTAAAATAATAAAGACACAATATAATATTGGTTTAACAACCAAGGCACCTTAAATTTAAAATCGCTGGTTATAAAAAATAATAAGTAATAAACCAAATACTGGTGTTTATTTAGCTCAACGTATAAGCATTGCCATTTCGCTCATCGTGGCAATGATGCCAGCATGCTGGGCACGCTGCCAACTGGCAGTGGGCTTGAGCATTTGGATTATCTTTAGACCTTCAAGGGTCTGTAGATAATCCAATTGCTTTCTATGTAGTAGTAGTGTAGGTAGTTTTAGCATATAAAGTAGTATTGTATATTATTGTAGTTAATAAAGGCACTTTTGCCCATTAAAAAAAAACAACAAAATTGTCCCTTTTTTAACACATAAAACAATAGACAGAGACGCAAGACCAGACTTTGTACCACTCTTTTAAGCAAGCATAAAAATATGGAGAACTAATGGACTGAACAAATTGCTTATTACTTTAGTAGGAAAATATTTTTTTATTAATTTTTATTTGTATACTCGCTATTATTTTTGAGAGACGTTAGAATATTGTTTTAGTGAAATATTTTCCTAGCAAAGTGTCAATTAAACGTCATCGTAGAGAATAGCGCTGTTCAAAGTCATGGCCTAAACTCCATACATTTTTGCTATATCTCTTTTAGCGAGCTCATGCAAAGACTCTGCGTCTACTTCTTTAGCCCGGTGAAAAAAAACTGAATTAATCGATGTTACTGTACTAGTTTTAGTAGTCCACTGCAGAACGTAGGCCTACCCACGTAGGGTGATTTGACTATATCCACTACGCTGGCCCAGTGCGTGTTGGTGGATAGTGGTCGAATTAAATAGAATTGTTAATTTTCATCATCAGCTTATTTCGGCCCACTGCTAGGCATAAGCCTCCTCCCCCTTACGCAAATTATTCCTGTCCTGTGGCAGTCTCATTCGGGTGTTCCCGCAAAACTTTTGGATGTCATCACGCCACCGTTGTATGGGTCTACCGGAACTGCGCTTCCCGCCACGGGGCCACTATTCAGAATAGTTAATACATTAATAAAATAGTTTTCTCTCCATAGAGAAATATTTCACCATATAACTGCAGTAAATGTTCCAGTAACTGCAACAGTGCTGCACTTATCGCCTGCCCGTATGTGGCACAACGCAGTGAGCGTCACTGCTTTATTGTATCCTATCAGAACACATGGCGTGGCAGGATGGTGGTTATAAGCGGAGCGTTTAAACATAAGTAGTTTTTTATATTGCAAAATATAATATAAATGGAAGAATGAAAGATGATCACCAACTGGATGCTAGATAATTGACGATACCAACTGGCTACAAGATGAGTAGACGCGAGTCGAACCTGCCAAGCTAGTATACACACCACGAAATAATTCTTTCGACGTGTCAGAACGAGACAGAATAATGGTGAAATATATACCTACTTATATGTCAGATTTAAAAAAAAAACTCTTTTTGTTATCGTATGAAAAGCTAGCTTGACACAATTGGCGCAGGATCGAGGCAGGTGACACAATAATAGAGAGGCTTATACGCAGCAGTAGGATAAAGAAAGCTGTAGATGATGATTATAACCAACAAATAAAAGTTAATGTTGAGTGACGTATGATAGAGCGAACAGATGAAATACGCGCTCTCACATACCTAGTAAGTATACTAACGGGCTCTCTTATGGTAGGTACTGACCTCTACCAGCCTTTTTTAATAGTTCACTGCTAGATGTAGTCATTGGGCCATATCCGCCACGTATCGGTATAGCTGCAGTAAATGTTCCAGTAACTGCAATAGTGCAGCACTTATCGTCTGCCCGTATGTGGCACAACTCAGTGAACGTCACTCCTTTATTGTATCCTATCAGAACACATGGCGGAGCTGGGTGGTCGTTATAAGCGGAGCGTGTAGGGATTGTATACAACCGGCAAGATGGATCGACTATATAGTCGAAATCGCGAGTGTATGGACCCGATCGGCACTGAACTGAGGCTGATGGTACAGTAATAGAGAGGCTTATACCCTGTGGGATAAAGATGGCTGTAGATGATGATGATAATCAAAAAATTAAAGTTGATGTTGAGTGCCGTATGACAGAGCGAATTGACGAAATATGTCCTTTCATACAGTATGTATACAAACGGGCTCTCTCATAGTAGGTACTGTATTCTATCAGCTTTTTTAATCGTTCACTGCTAGATGTAGATTGGGTCATATCCACCACATATCGTTATAGCTGCAGTAAATGTTCCAGTAACTGCAACAGTGTTGCACTTATCGCCTGCCCGTATGTGGCACAGCGAAGTGAGCGTCACTGCTTTATTGTATCCTATCAGAACACATGGCGTGGCAGTATGGTGGTAATAAGCGGAGAGAAAAAAAAAATAATTTAAAAAAAAACACAATTACTAATTCAATTAAAAGTACAAATACCTAGAGAGCTCTAGATAACAAACTGAGTGTTGAAGACTCGTTTTTTGCCAGCTAATCGTAGCTAAAGATTTAATAATATTTAATAACTTCCTTGGTAGTCGGGAAAAAGTATGTCTTAATTTCTTTATAACTATTTTTTTTCCTTTTTGGAGTGAAAAGTACCGGGCCTAACAAAGAAAACTCGTATTTTTATGTTCAAAATTGGCTTTATTCATCAACGTGATCTCTATCAAGAGCCATACAATCATTCCAGCGCCGTTAATATATTGCAATACCATTTTTGTAAAACAATTTATCTCTTGCCTCAGTTTCAAGGAAAATTTCTTCATTCAAGCGAATTTTTTTACCGGTCATCATTTTTTTAAGGTTTGCGAACAGTCAGTAGTTGCTGGGAGCAAAATCTATTAAATACGGTGGATGTGAGAGCAATTTGTAATTCAATTTATGTTGTTTGCCAGAGTGCTTCCACTCTGCCCCACCAAAGCGCCCCACTGGTGGGGCAGATTCCACTCCTTCATTTTTTGCAGTGGAATCTGCCCCACTCATCCCATCTTGGTGGGGCAGATTCCACTCACTTTTTAGACCAGTTTTTATAATTGCAACCTTCATTATGTGAAAAAATTATTCTTGTTATTTCTAATCAATTAGCATGCTTTTAGGAGTTATTCTGTACATTAAAACTAACAACTTTTGTTCAACGACTTTTGTCAAATCTCAAAAAAAAAGTTGTTGTTCCATAAAAAAATATTGTTCACTCTTGACAAAATGTATGGAACAGCTGGTTTTTTTGAGTTTTCACAAATGTCGTAGAACAAAAGTTGTTAGTTTTGAAGTACAGAATAAGCCCCTAGAAGGATGCAAATTGATTAGAAATAACCCTGAATTTTCTGCATTAATACGTTAATCACAACTTATGTATGTACAGGTTAGAGAGCTGACGCCGACATTTATTTGACTCACATGTAGTACTAGTAACCAGTAGTGGATTGTCAGTGGCTTCTAGTTTATACAAACGACTATTTAAGTTGCAGTGACCAGGTATGATTCCTACCAGAAGTCGGACATCTTGCCACTGCAACTTCAATAAGTCGTTCGTGATGTTTCTATTTAAATTAGAGAAAGCCACCTTAGAGTGTTTGCAATCTTCCCTTTTGTTCCACATATTCTGATATTCTTTTTTGGTATGACAACACAGCAACACGCGCTCCTTCGCCGCTATTGATTTACAGTGTTTAGTTACCTCGTCCCCTACCTATTTTCTCGTGCCCTCTTTGGCCAGGGTGTCGGCTGTGTAGTTGCCTGAACATGTTCTGTGACTCTTTATCCAGCGCACGATTGTTCTATGTTAAGTTGAAAGAGTTTGAAGTGTCGCATGACATTCAGCAACAACTTTAGAACTTGTTACAAGTCTTCTGAGTGCGTAGATTGTAGCAGCACTATAAACAGGGAACACGATTACTTCTTTGGCCTCACTGATTTTTGTGGCTGAATTGAATGATAATATAAAAGGACATGTCCACAAAATGTATAGAGGCTGGTATAATAATAATCAAAAATTTTAACCACAACACTCGTTACATTTCGAGAAAGTTCATATTTTGCTGAGTCTATTACAACAGTTAAAAACAAAAAAGAACCCTCCGATTTTTTTAAAAATAATTTTGAATATATTAGGATAAATAAATATATTTGGTTCAATAGGTAGTTTATCTCTAGCAAACCTGATTAAGTAACCTCCAAATTGTTAAATAAAAGCATTTTTACCAATTAGACATACTTTTGAAGTGTTGTTTTGTCACATTGTACCTACTAACTGGTCACACTGGTAGGTTATAATTATTAATTTTAGAAAATTAAGCGATGAATGTGGAAGAATCAGCTACGAATGCAAGTAAAATAACGATAGAAGCACTTTATCATGGCTAAACTAGGAAAAGTAAAAAAAGTAATAAGCTGTATTGTTATCATTCATACAATTTATTTTTAGCATTAAAAAAAATTGGAGCGGTGAAAAAATCTAAATTAATATTTATAAATATTTTTGGAAAGGCCATAAAACAAGCTTTCAAATGATGTATATATCATCTTGGTTCGATTTTTCTCTGAATAATATACCACTTGTGGACTTCACCTTTATAATTTTCTTTTACACTACGATGACTTCGAAAATATTTGCGACATAAATACTATAACTACATACAATCCGTAATTTTTGACTTCAGATAATTGGGCTTTTTTTACAAACTTCTTAATATTTTGGATTTAATGTTGTCACTTATCTGTTAAATTGGTGGGGCGATATGATGATTAAAATCTCAATATCAAAGATTGATAGTCGAATTTTGCACTTCATGGCACTAATAATTTAATTTAAAATCATGCGACACCCCTGGTGGGGCAGATTCCACCGGTCTAAAAAGTGAGTGGAATCTGCCCCACCAAGATGGGATGAGTGGGGCAGATTCCACTGCAAAAAATGAAGGAGTGGAATCTGCCCCACCAGTGGGGCGCTTTGGTGGGGCAGAGTGGAAGCACTCGTTTGCCATTGTTTTGATTGAATGTGATACAGTGCGTTGTCTTGATGAAAAAACTTGATGCAAACGCGGCACCCATTTTGACCAGAGCTTTCTTATTGTCAAAAGGTCATTCAATATAAAGCCAACGCATTCATTTAATATCTTTACGATGTCAGCTAAATCAATCAATCATTCATTACGATTTAAGGATTTTTTTATGTTTTCTGGTGTAACCGCCTCATTTGGACGTTCATTGTGTTCTGCATCATTGGTGTCTCTACGACCATGTTTGAATTCAGAAAACCAACGTATTATTGTTGTTTCTGATAGAGTGTACTCTTATTACACTTTTTAGGCCACTGCTTTCCTTTAACGTCATTTTTCCTCATCAAGAAGCAGTGTAAAATTAAAAGACCAAATTGATTTTGATCAATCGTTTTGAAAATAACAAAAGTAGTGTCACACTTAGTCACAATAACTCATAAACTTATGAATAGAATATCATGAAATTTCAACAGATATCTTTTGAAAGATTGTACTAACTGAAAAAGTAGCGAATGCAATAAGATTACTTGTACTTTACTCTGAGTGTACAATAGTGTACATACTTTGGAAATTATACTTATGATAGTTTATTTAACTTATAATTTATTAAATTATTTTAAGGCTATAAGTTTTGTGAAGTACAAAACAAAGTAAAAAAAAATCGCTTACATAGGATTTGAACCCGCATATCAGCATCACAGTACAAAATTGGATCTCGTTGCTTTACCAAACCCAAATTCTAGTTTTCCCCTCTCTTCTTACCATACTCACAGCCTTACCAGCTGCGAACAGCAAGCACCAACGTGTCCCAAATACAAACAGAATGCACTTTTGTTCTTTCGCAATTGACTGAGAAGATATTGCCAGTTTAATGCAGCCACTATGAAGCCGACGGTTATTACTTCGCAAGAATTGTTGAGAGTTTCATGAGATTTTTGTGTGTCTGAGATTTTTCTCATGCAGAATACAAATTGCGGTAGCGTTTGTAGAAACCGCTTGGAGAAATACCAGAATTTTCTCGGCAGTTGAACTGCCAAATTGTAGTATTATCGTGTATTATAAGGTGGTATGCGTATTTGGATAGTTTTAGTTGCGTTGAACGTGGTTTTGCACCATTTACGTAGATTCAACGCGTTATTCGAGTATTATAATCTTATTACGAAACTATTTTTGTGCTAAATAGTAGGTAGGTATTATTTGATGTGCAAAACTATTTAATGTGCAAAAATTGTTAAAATTTTGCTTGTATTCAGCGCAATTTCAATGAGGTCGAAATGAATGACCTCATTGAAATTGCGCTGAATACGAGCCAAATTATATATATAATTTGTTTATTTATATTATGTATATTATATTGTAGTTGGAAGTTTTATTATGTACTTACTAGTACGTTGGTCTCCATTTGAAAACTTTTCGACCTTTTTTATCCTTGTAAAGTCATAATACCACTCTTCGACATCTTGCATCCAGCGCCATTCTGAGATGTTTAATGAAGTCATTCGTCCACCTTGTGGGTGGACGTTTCTCTGCATCTGCCTGTACGAAATATCCACTTGAGAACTTTGCGACCCATATTTATTCCTGTAAAATCATCGTTCTACTACACAAATACATATTTCTAGAATTGTTATGCGGCTTCGACGCAGCTTTTTTAACCATTTGTAGACATTATACCGTCTACTACACAAGTACACATTTTAAGAACTGTTATACAATACAATAACACTTTTTTGCCACTAACAAATAAGAAAACATAACAAAAGAAACGAAGACAGAAAAGGCACAAAAGGCGGTCTTATCGCTAAAAGCGATTCCTTACAGACAACCTCTCTTGGATTCAAGAAAACGTATAGACGACAGAGGCGATGTAAACGTGAAAAAAAAATGAATGAAAGATAGTTACTACGAATTTCTAATAAAATATAGAATAAAAATAAACATACTTAGATACATAAATAGGTTACACATAAAATTAATAACGCAGAGTGATATGAGTATTATACGGCTTCCACACAGCGTTTTTTACCAATGTAAAGACATTAAGCCGTCTACTATACAAGTACACATTTGTAGAACTGTTATACGGCTTCTATACAGCGTTTAGGTTTGTTTACTTGTTTCTAAGCTGAAGTTGCGCAGTAAAACGCTGTCGTCAGACAAGAATATGCTGTTCAAAGCTCTGAGAATTCCTAACTTTGTTATTTGAATAATACAGTTTCTGAAGTACAAAGTTTGTGTTGGTACTAGATTTTGGCACGAGCTAACACGTCTTGGGGTCTTTGTTACGAGTTTTGAACTTAGGTCTTTCAGACTGCGCTATAATTCATAATTATCTGATTACTTTACATAAATACCGCATACAAGCGCGGTATAGATAAGTTCACCCTAATTAGTATAATCTGACTGGTGTAAAATGATCGTGAAACATAGTCATACAGCATGACTTTTTATTCAGTGCACAATTTTTTATCGCGCAGTAGATATCACTCTATTGAAAAAATTTGAACATAATTCGCTCATAAAAAGACCGACATTTTTTTCATCAATTTTTTGTCAAACTATTCCAAAGGAAATTATATTGCATGCACCCTACATTCCAGACAATAACTACCTAACAAAACGTCTCGGGCGTAGGTACGAAGACGTAGGGTGACATTGATTACTCCGTTTATCTGTATACTTTCTCTTGAAGTTATTTCAATATTTTTGAACTAAAGTAAGTAAAACCAATGTAGGGGTTTAATTGTTTGTTTATTATACTTTCCGTATGCAAAGTATGAGCACTGAAAAAAAACACCCTGTATATCCACACACAAAGCATCCTAACTACTTACTAGTAACGACGCCGAAACGTGTTATATTTTGACACTTTATGAGTTAGAGAAAGGATGTTTCAGTTCAGATTTATCTCATACTAGGAAAATTATGCCGCGGATAAGATGACATTTATTGTGAAGCGTACTCTGAAGAAGCTAAATGCTTTGAATGTAGTAAAGTTGAGTGACATTAATCATTTCATCTTACTTCCATTGAAATTAACGTGCCTGTAATCTAGGATATACTTATTTTATGAAACCAGATGTCACTCATATATTATAGAACTAGCTTTTGCATGCAGCTTCGCCCGAGAGATTTTTGATTTTTGTGCCGTACAATAGTCCCAAACTCTTGTTTTTCTGGAATACAACATTAACTTTAAACTATGTCGATATCAAAAATCAAGTCTATCCGTTGCTGCGTGAAGGAGTAACAAACCAAAAAACGCACTCTCTGTTTTATAATAATTTTATCAGTAAGGAGAAGTAAAGATTATTCTGTTATATCTTAATATTCTCTATACATTTTTTACAAACGCAGTAGATATAAGCCATTTTTGTTGTAATAATCAGTACTTTGTACCAAATTATTTTATTCTGGTGCTCAAAGTCGTCACATAGATAGTTATCATTCATTCAGCTACAATGAACCTTTCTCTAAACGATAGAAATGTTCTAAAATATCATCTTTTAATTTGGGGCAGATTCTGGCATAGGTATGGTATGGTATAATAAGGTACGTATTGTTTTTTCTGATATATGTGTATTTTCAAAAATATAAAAGATAAAACATACTAGAATTGGTACTGGACGAAACTCACCTTTAAAACTCTCATTATTCTATGGGTCTCACTAGCTAGAAGGTATTGTTTTATTTTTATTTTTGCTCACATTGTAAAAAAAAAAAAAAAAACAATACAAAAAAGATAAAACATACTAGAATTGGTACTGGACGAAGCTCACCTTTAAAACTCTCATTAAATGGGTCTCACTAGCTAGAAGGTATTGTTTTATTTTTATTTTTGCTCACATTGTAAAAAAAAAAATAAAACAATACAAAAAAGATAAAACATACTAGAATTGGTACTGGACGAAGCTCACCTTTAAAACTCTCATTATTCTATGGGTCTCACTAGCTAGAAGGTATTGTTTTATTTTTATTTTTTGCTCACATTGATTCCTCAAACAAGAAGTGAAGTTTGTGCAAAAAGAGAACCGTCGTGGCTTTACGGCGAACTAACAATAAGTTTTTAATCAGCAGCCAAGATACCGACTACTTGGTAGACGCGAGTCTACTGATGAAAACCGAATTGGTGTCAACCAAGTATCAAACACTTTTAGTTGTACTAGCAATGACAGAGCAGTGTTATAAAATGAGTAAAATGGCACACGGGCGACCTCACCTACGACGCTTTTCTTTTCGCACAAACTTTACACCGGAAGAGCAGACCTTAAAATCAATTAACTCTACACTCGTAAACAGCACTGCATTATATGCACATCTACGGTTCACCACATAGCCTAATTAATGTAAATTCGTCCACCGTGCCCACCTCCGACCAGCTTAATGAGACCTCTCTAATTCCTACCAAAACTCGTCCACTTACTGCAGTCCTGGAGTCTGATTAATAATGAATTGTAAACACATTAAGTTCAGATTCCTCTGATAATCTTTAGCTGTGGCTAACGAGCAACTCCATTAACGCTTTGAGATTTGGTTTAAGTTACAGGCAGATGGAGGGTAATTTGAGCCATGAAATTCGCTTCATTGTTGAATATCTGCACAGTGTATAACAAAGTCTAATTCTGCGGTTTGTACGCTATCATGCGTGCCACAGTGGTCCAGTAATAAGTACGAAACTCAAAGTCAAAATTCCTTTATTCCGTAGACATTACTATTGCCATAGACTAAAAAGTACCTCAAGAAGACCGGCATTCGCAGTACAATTGAGCGTACGTCGCTAATTAGTTACATTCTAGACCACTAGATATCACTATGTGTATCGAATGGAAGCAATTCCAAAATGATTGACGTCACAAAAAGGGTGTTTAATAATTATTTTGGTGCTGGTTGGTTAACCCTTACATCTCAGCTACCTAAGCCTCATTACAGTACAGTGTCAAATTGTACTAGATGGCGTTATGATAAATAACTAAAGACACATCATCATGTTTCATGAAAATCTTTTTTACACAAACCCAAGACTGCGATAAAAATCGACATGAGAAACTGAAGAATATATTTGACTGATAGTGGTTTTGGGCGGGCGTCTAGACGGATAACCTTTCTGAATTACGAAGGTCCAAACGTAAATTATGAAAGTCTATCTCGCGGCCGCACAGCGTCGCGAAATCCCGCCCGGCACTTCTGACTCTTGCCGGACCACATGACTCATCTTCACAAATTTTACCGCCTGGTAGTGCCACTCGTGCCGAATAGCATAATATGTGTGTAGAGTAGCAACCCATAGGTTGGGATTCGTTGCCTGGTTTAAGGGTAAATTATTTAAACCTACAAAAATCGGCGGTACATTATTATTTTATTTAAAAAAATATGTAATCCGAACAGTAGTGTAAATTTCATCAAACCTACACGTACGCACTCAGCGAGCTACTCTAATAAGAAAGTTCACGACCGATATCTTTGGAAGGACCATTGAAATAAATCCCGTAGCAGGTGCCACGGCCCGTCGGTCACAGGAGAGCAGTTGATACCACAGGGAATTGGGATAGGCACTACAGAAGGTCCCAGTGATGTCTCGAAGAGATGGTCCGTCCATCACAGGAGAGCCGCCGGATCCCACCCTGTAGCAGTAGATACCACAGGAACTGTAAAGGTCACTGCAGGAGACCCCAGTGATAGCAGAAGCGTTTGAGAGCTGGTCGGTCGACAAGAGGAGGCGTGTTGATTTGCACGCGATGCTCAGTTAAGGCCATCTCATTTTTACAAGCACTTCCAATGTCCTGTTTAAAAGAAACCATTTAAAATTTAATCTTCATAGCTTTTGCAGTTGCATATAGTTGCATATCCGAGAAAATTTTGATGTTTTGCCAAGTTGTCAGAAATGTCAGAATTTGAATTATGAAACTAATGGAAATGCCTTAATTACAAAAAAACCTGCATACCCACCGAACATAAGGTGGAGGATACGTGTTGTTACTACCTCATTATACTTTTGATTTCACTGTACCTATCGACAAAACTATCGACACAAATTAATATAGACAAAATCAAACTAAATGGCAAACTTTTAGTTTCAAAGATGGCAGATGTCAAAGTGACAGCTGTCATATTCTCATTTCATTTCATTTATTTCTCAATATAGATACAATTATATGTATACTTGTGAATGTCAAAAAATCATAATAAGGTTACAGTAGAAATAAAGAATTAATAAACATTACATTACATTCGAATTGAGACAAAAATAAAACAAAAATAATAATAATCTAGAATCCATACTTATGCCTTGTAAAATATAGCTTTATACGCGAGACATTAACATACGCGTAATGACCCACGCACATCAAGTACCATATTTTTTGTAGTCAAAATGTTCGTTTCACATTGTTGCACTCCATGTTTGTGCATCTCAACCGGCAGCAGTCTAACTTCAATAGTTACGGAGATATCTAATTTTATGTTTGACAGCTGTTATTTGAAATATAGACCTCATTGCGCTCTATACTTTTGTGGAGTCAGTAGTAGTCTAACTTCAACAGTTACGGAGATAATTCAATTTTAAGTTTGACAGCTGTCATACGATTTGTAGATCTTATTGAGCTCTATCACTTTTGTGGAGACAGCAATAGTCCAACTTCGATAGTTACGGAGATAATCCACTTTTAAGTTTGACAGCTGTCATTGGAAATAAGGATCTCATTGCGCTCTATCACTTTTGTGAAGTCAGCAGTAGTCTTACTTCAACAGCTACGGAGACAATTCAATTTTAAATTTGACAGCTGTCATACGATATGTAGATCTTATTGAGCTCTATCACTTTTGTCGAGACAGCAATAGTCTAACTTCGATAGTTACGAAGATAATATACTTTTAAGTTTGACAGCTGTTACTTTCACACCTGTCGTGATTTTGTAGTATGGATTCTATAAAATGACAGCTATCCCTTTGACACTTTTCACAATTCAAGCATTAATTCTAGAATGACAGTTTTACATGATAAATGAAATGAAAATTCAAAACTTTAGAAAAATAATTTTCCAATATCACGAATAACAACTAACCAAAATATCGATATTTATTTTTATATAACAAGAACATCACTATTGTCGCCCGACTTAATATGGTGGACCCGGCACGCGCGTGACGTCACGAATTTTTTTTCCAAAATATCGAAACTGTCGTGTATAATGCTGGCCTATTTTTAATATATACATTTGACAGAGAAGCCTATATGTTTATAATTTCGGTTTTTAAACTATTTCATGTCAAAGTAATGTCATTGCACCAAGAATTTTGTATACTATCTGGATTGCGCACAGACAAAATTTGGCTCAAAGTTAGCTTAGGAAAATTCAACCTTAATGCGTTGCAACAAAACATACATTCCTTTGAAATGGCATAAGAGAGACGCTGTGCCGAGTGATACTTCCCAAAGTGATGAGGGTGTCCCGCTCGTACTATTGCCATTTCGAAACGACACTTATTTATGGTAGAATTATTATACCTGTAAAGCCGCGACTGTTTTAACCATTTCTTAGTTTTTATAATAATGTAGTTTGATAAGATTTTAGTTAAAATTGCGAATAGATGCTAATAAAACATAGTTTGATATTTATTTTGTAGGACGTTTGTTATTGTGTACCTACGTCTTTATGATTAATGGTGGTGGTTTTTTTATTTTTGACTAGAGTATCACCGTCGATTGCAAATGGCGTACTATGGTGTATACAAAGAAGTATAGTAGGGTGACTATGCTGGACATATTTCTTAAACATGCTGGGTGTACAATAGGTGTATAGTGGGTGGGTGGGTGTGGTTTTTCATTTTTTTGGGTTGTAGATTTCAAAAATGGCATCGATTTTGAAATTAAAAATGGCGGATGTCAGTATATCAAAAAGTGTCGTTAAAAACAACACCCAAATCGGCCTTTTTAAAAAAAGTGGCGTCCGCCATCTTTAATTTCAAAATAGATGCCAATTTTGTAATATACACCCCCAAAAACCTCGAAAACTACACCCATGACTACTTTTTTCAAAAAAGTGAGTCCGCCATTTATATTTTAAAATGGATGCCTTGTTTACTACGGAAGCTTAAAAATGATTGTGACTTTTCGTAATAAAGTCTATTAAGATTTTTCATGACAAAGTCTTTTCGTGATAAGGTCTTTTCGTGAAAAAGTCGTTCGTGAAAAAGTTTTTGTGGTTAAGTACTGACACGGATTGCGTGATATGTGTCAAGATTACATCTATGAAACTTAAACGTTGTTTAACACCGTAAATATAGATTCCAGACCATTACTGTCATCACAAAAGTGAAGGAAGTCATCAAGATCTACATTTCCAAAGACAGCTGTCAAACTTAAAAGTGATTTATCTCCGTCATTATCAATTCTAGACCATTGCTGTCTTAACAAAAGTGAATTAACTCTTCAAGATCTACCTTTCCGATAACAGCTGTCAAACTAGAAACTGAATCATATCCGTATATATATATTTAATTCTAGACCATTGTTTTTACGGGGATTGGTTTTATAGAGATCTTCAAGGAAGGCCTATGCCCAGCAGTAGGCGTCCTATTGCTAAAACGACGACGATGACGAAGGATGACGAGTTAGGGGTAAGATAACTGCGATTCCTACGTACAGTAACATTCCAAAGAAATATTATATCCCCAGATGATCGAGATGTTTTGGTCATCCTACTTGGAAAAGATACACAATCATCTGATGTGGTATCCTTGTCGGCACGTTTTTCTTTGCCAGTACTCAATCCTGTTTATATGATAAATCCATGCATTGCACCATTTCCAAGGGAATACTGCCGTCTGATTTCTAAAAAGCGGCTAAGTGATTTTACCAAATTTTGAGATATGGACAATAAGGTGGGAAATGATATTTCTACAAATTGACAAGACATATCGCTATTTTTCTTGACCATTATTTTTCTTTTATTATTTGGTTTTTGTATGAGTATAGAAGGCTTCTAGGAATTAGTCTTGCTTATAAATTGCATTTTTTGTATTTTAGTTAAGTTATCCCAATCAAATCTGTTTACATTTGCTCCACTAAAAAACGGTTGGCTGAAATGCAACCGTTTTATAGAGTTGTAACACATTGTAACTGTGTGATGATTTGGATGGAAGCTAGAGTTATAAAAAATGCCAAACTAAATAACAGTTATGTCACTTAGCCGCCTTTGTATGCTGTAAATACTAAGCTATTTAAAATGCACTACTCTATCAATAAATGTTGAGTGTTTTTAACGGCTTATTTAAATACATATTAAATTAAGATTTGTCATTATGTCTTAACTTTTAACACAGTTTTGGAGAAAGGATTTTCGATAACTGTTTTCTAGTGTAGTAAATATTAATCCCGATCATATTATTATAATATCACATTAGCGTACTTTTTCATCATTTTCATTGTCATGTGTACTTTTTTTTCTTCTTACTAGCAGCATCTTGCCTTTCAGCAAAATGTCGATCATGATGAATCTTGGCATGTGTGTCATCCATCTATCCATCAGCCATATGACGTCCACTGCTGTACATATGCCTCTTCTATGGATTTCCAATAAGACCAATCTGAAGCTGTTTGCATCCATGTTCTGTGCCATAAGTCAACACTGACTACACGCACTGGTCGAGAACTTTAGACTGATGTCTTAAATGTACTTTATGGCACTGAGGTGTGTCAGACGAGAAGACGTTACGCAATTTTCCGGACGCTGCCCAGCCGAGTTGAATTTGGCGATTTACCCCTTTCTTAAAAGCCAATGCCTGAAATTGGCGCCTTTTAAAATTCGCGCGGCCATTAACCAAACATTGTTTTTTTAGTACAATAAGATGTTATAAACAACGTTTAATAAACAAAAAAATTCTACCCTCAGTCCGAGAAAAGTTATGAGAATTAAAAGTTTGTGAATATTCATCAGTTTTTTGTAAAGTTACCGCATAATAGATCATTTAAAACACCTAAATAATCGTTATATCGGTACCTACTATATTATGGTGCGCCAAGCACTCGTGATTTGACAGTGGTCAATCCGCCGGCGATTTGGAATCGTCGTACGCACCGCCGCCGCTACCGCTGAGGATGTGTATGTAGTTGGTTGTCTCCTGCCTTACTCTAACGCGCACAGGAGCTTGGTTGGTTTCAATTTCACACTTACAAACCGCCCCCTTCCCCCCGCGCCCCACCCCCCGGCAATCAAAAGAATAAGGATTAACTAATTTTCACTCACGCCTCGGAATTCGGTCGGGGCGCGCTTCAATCAACCAACTCGCGATGCCTAGTGTCGCGACACCCAGCTATCATGCCGCTGCTGTCGCTTATGCGACGCGAGGCCGTATCGGGCCTCGCCACCACGCGAGTCCGCCTCGGCGGCCGGGGTCGAGTTTCTCCCCCGGTACCAGCCGCTTCAACATCGATGCCAGCCACCATCGTGCCACACTACCGGGCACAATTATTTACGGGTAAATAATTCCCAAAGCAAACCGTGAAACGGATAGAATAGCTAAAACGCATCTAGACAGCAAAAAGTATGAACTGATCATAGAGAACAATGTGTCAAATGATGTAGTGCCATCTTGGAATGTCTACAGGCTAGCTGCGGCTATTACTCACCGGAACTTGGGCTCAGAGAGTCCTTGGCCCTGAGTAAAACTACAACAACCTTGCAAGCGGAGACCATGGGCCTATTACTAGCCTCAAAAGCACTTGTACCCTTTAAATGAGCTTTTGACAGCTACAGGAAACAGTGAGGCCAAAGAAGTCATCGTGTTCACGGTTGACAGTGCTGCTACTATCTACGCACTCAAAAGACCTGTAACAAGGTCTAGAGTTACCGCTGAATGTCATGCGACACTTCAAACTCTTTCAAGCAAACACAGAACAATCGTGCGCTGGACAAAGAGTCACGCATCATGTTCAGGCAACAACATAGCCACCCTTGCCAAAGAGGGCACGAGTAAACAGGTAGGGGAGGAGGCAACAAAACGCTGTAAGCCAACAGCGGCGGAAGTGCGCGAGTTGCTGCGTCGTCATACCGAAAAAGAACAACAGAATATGTGGAACAAAAGGGAGGACTGCAAGCACTCTAAGGCTGCTTTCCCCAATCTAAATAGAAACATCACAAACGACCTATTGAGATTGCAGCGGCAAGACCTCCGACTTATGGTAGGACTCATAACTGGTCACTGCAACTTAAATAGTCACTTGTATAAACTTGGAGCCACACTTGGAGACAGCCCACTTTGTCGTGGCTGTTTGCAGGAAAACGAAACTGTAGAGCATGTTCTGTGGCACTGCAAGGCCACGGAAAACACTAGAATAGCTAACGGGTTGCATGATGCCTCTGCATTATCATCGGCTTTGTCATCTACATAGCCATCATCTCATTCACCATCTAAGCTACTGGAGCAGTTATGCCAGCGGCCCAGAGCCATGCTCCGTTACTTTAAGGAGCTGGGCTGGCTCGGGTAGACGCTGGAGGGGGAAATGCACAAAACACCCCATGCGGGACGTCAGTGCAGGACTTATCGCCCCTAATTCGAATTAGAATTAGAACCACGGGTAGGCGTCGATTCGCCCTGGCGTGAGCTTGACGCCGCCCAACCTGCGTCGTTGACCATCGTGCTCGACGACCAAAGCTTCAAAGGGGATGTTAGAGACGTGATCCCTGGCTCGCGCGGCGGCGGGCTTGAGCTGGGCTAGCGATTCCACTCCCCATCTCCGCATCGCTACGAACTCTGACAGGCTGAGAGAGCTCCGCTCCGCGTTTCAGTCGGTCTTGGTCGAGTGTACACTTCCGAGACTTACCATCCGAAGCTGCGTTCGCCTGTTCGAGTACGCCACCGGACCCGACGTGCGTCACGTCATATCAAGTCAAAGAGGAAGAGATGCCGCCTGCACGACCTGCACTTGGTGAACCAAGTGCAGGTCGTGAAGACTCCAATCTGGGACAACACCACCAAGCCATAAGGCCAAAAGATGGCCAACCCAATTCTACCAAGACAAGATATGGCCAACGATGGCCACACTAGAAACTAACGAGGGTGCTGAGCGAAGCCGCCCGTCCTCGCGGACTGGAAAGGGTACTCGCACCCTCCAAACATTGCCCCTCGGCCGCTGCCCCTCGGCCCTTAGCGGCCGAGGCGTCCAGCCGCCAATAAAATATATATAGCTCTAGTTGGTAACCTCACTTCCGCCAAACACGGGGGGAGAAGAACCCGAAGTCGCCTCGGTATTAATTGTTCTATGCTCTCACGCCTCGATCTTTGTGTTATGTGAGCGTGTTTTGAATTATTGGTGACCAGTGTTTTAAAACTACGACTCGGCTTTTGTTTTAGGACTCTGATATCAATCTAGCACTGCTATGATTATAAATATCTGGTGTTCTCGTAGAAAACAGATATTTTACGCGGTATGCATTATACACGGTAAATAAAGGAATGAATGAACACTTCATTGCACACAAAGACACAGACATAGACAAAGATTTCTTCCATACAATATTTCAAGTGAATAGTCAATTACCGCATTACAGACAAAAACGGATAATTTGGAGATGAGGTTTGCAGAAGGCGAGATAGTTCCAGGTGCAATCTCACTCCTAACAATTCAAAAAGCATTCAACAGTTTTTATTTATGTCAACTTATTTTACTATGGAAATTAACGTGGTTTTCACACATTTTATACTATATATAACGGGAATGAACTCACGTGTGGGGATAGTCGTAACGACTATAGTTTCGGTCGCATTCGGCGACCTTTCTCAAGTTGGCGAGTGCTAGCACGCGGAGCCGTCTCGCAATGCACTGCGGGCTGCGGCGCGTAGCGCTCGCGATGACAGCGGTTGCGGTGGTGGGGCGGGGGGTATGTCAACTTAACTTGTAACTTGCGCCTAGGTGATAAAAATAACCTTAAAAACAAATAAATCAAAACAAACTTCTAATTCTTGTAACTCTTTTTGGACTGAAACTACAGCTGCAGCATTTCATAATCATCATTTGTTACACTATACTGAACTATAAAAATAAGGTTTGGTTGATGGCCGCGCGAAAAAAAAAAGGCGCCACCTTCCATACAAAAACCGGTATTGGCTTTTGGACCTACCTAACTGGACTACTTATGTATCTTAAATAGACGAGTCAAGGACTTCAAGATCCAAGTTCTTAACTAAAATTTGGATGGGTGCAACATGGAAATTATAAATTACACTATTTGACCTTCATATTGTCTATGTTTACTTTAATACCCATATGTTTAGAGAACCGATTGAGGCCTTCGAGCATCGTGTTGAGTTCTTCCATCGATTTTGCTATGACAATATCGACGGCAAACTGAAGAAGAGTGATGTATTCAGCAATAATATTGATGCCAAATCATTTCCATTCTAGAAGCTTGAAGGCGTTTTCTAATGTGGCAGTAAAAAGTTTCGGTGATATTACTTCTTTTTAAAGGCATCGTCTCGGAGCTCTCTTCGTGTACTTGGGCTGACATCGATAGATCGATATTTAATAAGGCATTACTGGAGAGACTCAAGCACAGCCCAAGTCTCGACCGAATCAATGCCTTTCTCATAGTCCACAAACGCTAAGCAAAGAGGCCAGTTATACACTTCGGTCTTCTGTATAACTTACCGCAGGGTATGAATGTAGTCTACGGTGCTATAGCCTTTTTTGAAACCCGGCTTGTTCAGAAGCTTGGAAGTCATCGAACCTGCACTCGTGATGGTTTGAAATGACCCTTGAAAACAACTTATAAACATGGGTTAGTAAAATGGGTTTGTAATTCTTCAATTAAGCGTTATCACATTTTTTTGAAGAACAGCACCACCAAACCACTGTTCCATGCTTCTAGCGCTCTTATTCCCTCAAGGACGACGATGTTGAAAAGCTTCTGAAAGATTTTTAGTATCAGTGTTCCATCCGCTTTCAGAAGCTCTTATGTGGCACCGTCTTCGCCCGGTGCCTAGTTGTTGCCTATATGCCTATAAGCTGATTCAGGGTCATTCTAATCTCACACAAGCCGATGTCCGGGATGTCTTCGGTGAAGTGTCGGGTCAACTTCGCTCTTAGATTTTTGGCCGCGCTACTAACAGGCTTAGCGACTGAAGCGTAAAGCTGTTCATAAAACCTTTTGATCTGCTCTAATATCTCAATCAACGCTGTAGTGCCATCTTCTTAACCATGTATCAACCTAGGGTATAATCAACCATTATTTCGTATTTTAAACATAATTCTGTTCAACCGTTCCAGCTTGAAAAAAAAACGATCATACTTACGACACAAATTTTCGCATTTAGGGTGATAATGAGACATTTAAATGTATTTATACATGACATTTTTAGAAGACTGGACTAACAAATACTTTTCAGCATTCTGTACTAATGGCAGAAAAATCTGCGGCCAAGCGCGGTTGTGGCAACTGTGTGTAGAGTTGGGTGCGTCATTAGTCCGCGTAATGCAACGTTTTTGCGAAATTCACGCGAGTAAGCATACACAATGAATTATAGGCGTCGTTATTATTATTGGTGTGATGTTGTGGCTAACAATATTATGAAATCATTATGCCTTAGTAAAATATAGGCAATATACTTTATTGAATAAAATACATTACTCCGATCCCGCGTCCATTTTAGCGGGAACTTCCACACACGCTCGTTTTCCTCTTGCGGCGTCCTGGCGAGGAATTACGGGTGCGCAATCGGGCCGTGCAGCTGCGTGGGAGTCTTCTCACTTAAACGCTTTTTAGCGTGGAAATGTCACTTAACCGTTATCTAACATTGTTTTTACCGGCCTGCTTTAGGAGCCAATCGCAGCTGAAGAACAGTCACCGTCTTTTAGAATTGTAAATTATAAATGTTCATAATGGTTTATCAACGATTATTCGGTTACGTAGAGTAAGCTGTTTTATAGAATGGTAAAAAACACTGTTAAGTTGGGTAACGGTTAAATAGTAACGCAAAGATACTTAGACGTTTTCTAAAAGTGCAATCCAGAATAAATTTAAAGCTTCAAACCACATGTATGCGCACTAAATAGTATTTTAGTGTTGTAAAATGGGAAAACTGTGTTTAAGAATGGTAAAACACCAAAAAATACGTAGTTAACTGTGCACGTGGTGTCCGTAACTCAGAAACTAATAAAAAGAAAAAATAAAACCCAAACTAGAAAATAGAGGATAAAGTTCTGATTTTAGTAGTGTATAAAACTCAAAATCGCAAAAATTTTACTTAGCGGTCTTTAAGAAATCGGACGCAGAATAAAGAGGTACTATTTATTGCTTATCTGACTGATAAGAATGAGTAGATATTTAAGTAGGATAAATATCTAAAATTCCATAAAATTATATGAAACTGTATTGTAATGAATTACATAAAATTGTATTTTCATCGAAATTAAAGGAAAGCGGGTTAAATATAAATTAAATTTGACCCAAAAAACAGGCAGGTGAACAATATTAGACTGCTTGAGGTGTGAAGTTCCGGAATTATTAAATATAAGTTGCAAGTAGCATTTAGAGTACATTATTAATCAGATAATTTTGGTAGAATCCACTTTTATTGTAACCTATAGTAAAACAAGCCATCCAAAATTATGGATTTAAAAAAATAAATAACGAATGTACTATTGTTGTCTTCTTGTTTCACTGTATCACCCTGCCTTTATCACTTTACTTCACCGTAATAACTTACAGTTTCCGCCAATACATCCATCAGCCATAGGACGTCCAATGCTTGGCATAGGCCTCCCTTAAGGATCTCCAATAAGACAGGTTGGAAGCGGCTTGTAACTAGCGCGATCCTACCGTCTTAATGATCCTCGATGGTCATCCGTCCACCTTGTGAGGGAACGTCCTACACTGCACTTGCCGGTGCGTTGTTTCCACCAGAGAACTTTTCGATTTCATTGGTCATCAGGCCTCAGTGCTTTGTGCCGTGCCCACTGCCATTTCAACTTGCTAATCCGTTAACCTGCCAATCCAAGCCAAGGACAAAGTAAAATATTTATGTTCAGCGCCATCTAACGAAATAAGGACGCGACAATTCGAATCTTCTTTCATTCGACCGCAACGCCATCTCTCAATACATTGGGATAACGTGGTAACATTTTAAATTTGCTATACATAAAATAAAATAGATTTAAGACTAACTTTACAGATCTAAAAAATACTTTAGGACTTTAAGACACAAATTGCATCATAGTAATCTATTTTAATCGGTGCTCTGTATCAAAATACATATTCATCGGCTATTTAGTAGCGCCATCTACAAACAATACGTATTTTCGAGCTTTTTGCGACGTACGCTCAATTGTTCTGCGTCCGCCAATCTACTTGTATTTTTAATAATCTTTGCTATTGCACTTGGAATCGTCAAATAACAATGTTTGAAATACAATTTAGGTAATTTAAATTTAAACACAAATAGGTACGAGTACATACGTTTCATGATGACTTCTTCATTAAATAGACGTGGGTTCGATTCCCCGCCAGGGCAAGTATTTATGTGATAAATATGGGTGTTCGATCCGTGCCTGGTTGCTATTATCAATACAGGGTTATTTCTAATCAATTACCATTCTTTAGGGCTTGTTCTGTAAATCAAAACTAACAACTTTTGTTCCGTGATTTTTGTAAAAACTCGAAAAAGAAATCAGCTGTTCCATACATTTTGTCGGGGATGAACAATATTTTTCTATGGAACAACTTTTTTTTTTATTCAACCAACGGTCAATATTTGGATGGGTGACCGCGGGTGGCATTTTCCAACTGAGCGTTACCGAGGCTCGGATGACACGTTAAATTGTAGGTTCCGGTTATTTTAACCGTTTAGTCATGTCAAAGGCCCTCAGACGGCCTAAAAACTGACACCAGGGCTAGCCACCCGGCCTATACGAACTTATTTATTAATAGAAAAATAACAGTACATCGTATGTATTATTAAAAAAAGGACAAGTGCAAGTCAGGCTCGCACACCGAGGGTTCCGTACAAATCCAGAAAATATCTCATCATCATCATCGACAAAAGTTTTTTTTTTGCCATTCATCGAAAATCGTTAAAATAATTAAAAACCAGTTTTAGCATGTGCTAATGAAGCTCTTTTATATTTTATTTTATTTATTTTATTTTATTTTATTTATTTGGGATAACAAACAATAGCACAATTTACAATACAAGAAAACAATTAACCAAATACATTAATAAATGTGCCACCAACTACATTATCCACCATTTACTAAATAGCAAGTGTCTTTGCTGGCATGGTTTTCTAAGTACATACATAAATATATTTCAGAAATAATTTTGAAAGTAATTATACCATATTTAAACAAATATAAACCAAGTATTTCCTTTTAAGTAAAGCTACCTATCACAGCTTTTTTAAATCTAGTTTCAGACAAAGCAAAAATATCTATATCTACGAAATGTCTATTGTACGAATCCACCAACCGGTGCAGAGGCGCTCGTTTACCAGCGTTGGTTCTTACTCCAAGAGATTCAACACTAAGAAGTGGGTAGGAACGTGTGCCTCTACGCGTAACCGTTCTAGGACAAATATAATACAATTGGTTGGTGAGATCGCAGCAATCGTATTTATAATTAATTATACCATGTAAAAACATTGCACCGAGCAACAGTCGACGAGAGCCGAGGGACATAATCTCATATTTCTTCAGTAAAGATTCGTAATCAAGATAAGAATGACAACATCTATAATTTACAGAACGTAAGAACTTATTTTGTACCTTTTCAATCATATCACTGTATTTGTGATAAAAAGGGTTCCATATTTGGGTGGCATACTCAATACGCGGTCTGACAAGAGACGTATATAAAGTCATATATGTGGAGGGCTTTATGAAGTTCTGAGCACATCTCATCACAAAACCATACATTTTAAGTGCAGATTTAATTATATTATCTGTGTGTACATCAAGGCACAGCTTAGAGTCTAGTGTGACCCCGAGATCTTTTACGAGCTGTACCTTGGTTAAAGAGTTGTTGCAAAGAGAATATGTAAACTGGGATAGCTTTTTCTTCTTACTAAAGGTGATACTATGACATTTTGATAAGCTTAGGTGTAGTTTATTTTTGATACAGTACTGTGATAGTCTCTCTAAGTCTGATTGAAGAAGCAAACAATCATTCATATTTTGTATGCGTCTGAAAATTTTCAGGTCATCTGCGTAAAGTAGAAAATTAGAGTAATTAAAACAAGTACTAATGTCGTTAATGAACAGAATGAATAGTAGAGGACCTAGAATGGAGCCTTGAGGCACTCCAGACGTAACACATATATAATCAGAGCAGTATCCATTGATGACAACTTTTTGAGTACGGTTTGTGATAAAGGAGGCAAACCAGCGTAAGAGATTACCCCGAATTCCGTTAAAAGCAATCTTAAATAAGAGAAGTTCGTGGTCTACCTTGTCAAATGCTTTTTGAAAATCAGTATATATAGTATCAGTTTGGTGCCCATTATCCATGTCTTTAAAAAGCTGATCCAAAAAAATGGTTAGGTTAGTTACAGCAGAGCGTTTTTTTATGAAACCATGCTGTTGAGTTATGAAAAGTTTATGTAAAAGTGGATAAATTTCATTGTGAACAAGTTTTTCAAAAAGCTTCGACAAGACAGGCAAGATCGATATAGGCCTGTAATTTTCAACATTGTTTTTCTTGCCATTTTTGAACACCGGTGTAATATTGGCCTGCTTCCATACTTCAGGGAAGCAACCCTCCCGGATACATTTATTGTATATAATGTAAAGTGGAAAATACAAGTGGTCAGCCGTCTGCTTAAAAAATAAGGCTGGTATACCATCAGGACCTGCGCCTTTAGAGATGTCTAGTAATTTTAGAGCTGTTAAAACTTTTTCAGGACTGATATAAATGTCCGTTATTACGTCACAATTGTCATGAAAGTTATCAGGTGGTTTCCAATTATGTTTATCAAAGGAAGATTCCTCGTATACTGACATAAAAAAATTAGAAAATAGATCACATATGTCTTTGGGATTTCCACTGGAGACATTCTTAAAATGGACTTCAGAAGGGATCATTGTCTTATTTTGTTTGTTAGAAATGTAACTCCAAAAAAATTTCATATTAGTGTGGATTCCATCTTCCACTGATTTACGATATTGTGCAAAACATTTGTCACATTCTTTATCAAAAATACTGCGAAGACGTGAAAATTCCACATAATCCGACAAGTTACTATATGTTTTCCATTTCAGCCAAAAATTACTTTTTTTTTTAAATAAATAAATTAAGTAAGGGGTAAACCAAATAGGAAAATTGTTTGACCTGTTTTTAATTAAGGGAACTTGGACTTTGATAATATTGTACAAATAGTTATAAAAAGTATCTACTGCATCCAATGCACTTAAATCATTTAGCGTACTTTGCCAATCAACATCAGCCAAGTAAGCATTAATTTGGTCGTAATTAGCTTTTCTATAATTATGTTTAAATGTTGGTTTCTTTTTCATGCAAGGTAATTTTATATCAGGAGATATTATCACATAGAACGGAGGATGGTACACGTCAACTTTTATATATATGATATGATACCTTACATGATACGATTTACGAACTTTGAATTTTGAACCCATATTTTGTGAACTTTGAGGCCCTATTTTTATGCGATTTAAATAAAAATGTACAGTTTTCAGATTTATTCCTATATGTGTACTCTGAGACAATGCTCTTCGCCAATTTTCATAGTTCTATGTCAACGGGAAGTAGTTCCTGAGATAAAGGGTCTTGACATACACACAGACGGACAGACGGACAACAAAGTGATCCTATAAGGGTTCCGTTTTTTTCCTTTTGAGGTACGGAACCCTAAAAATAATAATAATAAAACCTACGTAAGCTTATAACTTGCGCCCATGCAGCTGGGTATCGGTCGAAGAGTACTCCTAACGAGTTTTATGAACGCACCGCGATTAAAGCAATTATCCGGAAGGAGTTACGGCGGCCACGCCAGCCTGGACTTGAGAAAGATATTGCAAACTGCTACTCGTACTTTACGGAGTTTGTTGGAATTTTGTTTTTAAGGTCAAGGGAAGGAAAGGTGGGCTGTTAAAGGCAGGTGGTTACAGGTTAGAAGCGTTTCAAGTTCGATGGCGATCTTTTTGGCTTTTCTAATGTTATTGGGTGTACAAAATGTGGAATTTGGGGGTAGGAATTAGAGGGCAATTTTTGAAACTTTTATGACAGTAGCAGGGTTGGCGATTTGTGGGAAATTCCCCGAATTGCGAGAAATAGTACTGGGGATTGGTGTGGGGTTTTATTGTGTGTGGGGAAATTGAGATTGCGATTTGGGGAAGTACTTTTGTTGAAGCTACTCTCCGCGCTGGGAGGAGAAAAGCTGAGGTTGTTTTAACCAGGTGAAAGCCAAAATTTGCAGTTGTACTAATTAAAGCTATACGTGGGGAATTTCAGTGGAATCAGGGTAATTTCCCTCCCCAATATTCAGAAATTTAACAATACTTTTCATCGTTGTTCTACCTATACTTAAAGAATACTGTAAACACCTATAAGGGGTATATATATCAGAACTATATTGTTCGTTATGAAAATGTTAATTCTAGTTAATATTTAATGTATATACTGTTGGTGTTTCTTATGTGAATAAATAAAATAAATTTACTTTGGTGTTTGGGAAATTAGGGAATTGGCCAACGGCAACGCTGAATGCTAAGTACTGAGTATAAATTTGGAATAATTACTTAATTTTGTATAATTGAAATATTTTGCTGAATATTTCTGATTGATTCACTTATCCTATTATAACCATTTATAATTTTAAAAATTCAGACTATTACGGTTAGAGAAAGAAACGGACTGCCGGCTTTTTGATTTTTGAAAAATGAAGTCTTGATCTTCTCAAGGTATTTAGTTTTCTCAGTCTGCGTGATTTATCGTCAAATAATTGCTCCTTACTACGAGGCAAGAGTGTGGTTAAAACATTAAATGGAAGTAGTTAAAGTGTTCATGCTAGGGTGGACTTGAGAAAGACATTGCAAACTGCTACTCATACACTCTGGAGTTTGTTAAAATTTGTTTTTGAAAGTCAAGGGAAGGAAAGGTAAGCTGTGAAAGGCACGCGGTTTTTTAAAGCAGAAGCGTTTGTTAACTTTGATAACGTTTAACTTTGTTTCGTGTACAGAACCTTTCAAAAATTGCCATCATTATCATTATTTTAGTCGTGAGACGTCCATTGCTGGACCCTTTCAGTTTATGATGCTGCAGTCACAAACGTTATTATTATTACTATTGTCTCCAAATTATTTTAATTGCGTTTGATCTCATCTCACCTTGTGTTACTGAATCTGATTTAAATAGAGGGAATTTGTTTAAAAAAGCAAGCTCTACTACTACTACTATAACTATACTATGTAGTACTACCAGTATAGTAGTATAGTATAGTAGTAATCAAATCCTACTAATATTATAAACGTGAAAGTTTGTGAGGATGGATGGATGGATGGATGTATGGATGTTTGTTACTCTTTCACGCAAAAACTACTGAACGGATTGAGATGAAACTTTGCAGTAATATAGCTTATCCTACTAATATTATAAACGTGAAAGTTTGTGAGGATGGATGGATGGATGGATGTATGGATGTTTGTTACTCTTTCACGCAAAAACTGCTGAACGGATTGAGATGAAACTTTGCAGTAATATAGCTTATATATCAGAATATCACATAGGCTATAAATTATAATGATATTGCGTCAAAAATCAAAATGTCATGCGGGCAAAGCCGCGGGTAAAAACTAGTTATAAATAAAATTACTAAATTTCCAAAGCTATAAGTTAAAGATATGTTATATTCTGTTCTTTTAGTTTTAATAAGCCGTGGTAGCCTAGCGGTAGTGACATCCGCCTTACAATCGTTCAAAGTTCAAATCCCGGTCCCGTACCAATGAGTTCTTTGGAGTTTATCCACGGAATTTTACACCACTGGCTTTTCGGTGAAGGAAAACATCGTGCGGCAACCTGCATGCGTCCTGTTAGACTGAGTTTTAGAGTTTTTTAAAAAAACAACTCAGTTACTCGAGATGATCACTTTAATAGTCCAACTTTAAAACACATTCAAACTTTACACTTCTACTAGGCACCTTTCCTAGACCAATAGACTTGGTGGAGAATATCCCGCGCGCGAGATTCCCTTTGAGAGTCTCCTTTCTCAGGAGCGGCGGGCAGGAACCAGGTCCGTAGCCTGAGAGGTAGAGTAACCTTCGGAGAACTAACTGGGAGATTAAGATTGAAAATGTGGGTTTATATACGCAAAATATTGCAGTCTCCAATATTGGTAGACGTAAATCGGTAGGCAAGTAGAACCAACATATTGCTGACTATGCAGCCCCCGCATAGTCAGCAATATGTTGGTTCTAAGAGTCCGTAAAATAAATTTGATGGCGTATGTGAATCCACCAACCCGCACTGGGCCAGCGTGGTAGATATGACCTAATCACCCTTCGTGGGTCGGTCTACGTCCTGCAGTGGACTATTAAAAAGGATGGTACATTACAGTACTTTTAGAACTGCATAGTATTTTGTGGCGATACAAATTAAGCTATTCCATCAAATTACTACACAAACTTGTACAAAAGGCACGTTTGCGTTACTTGTTTAAATACACTGTAATAATTATAAATACAAAGAAATTTTGTCAAACACTAGCTTACTCTATTTGTAACGAAAATTGCTAATCAAAATTATGCATAGAGAAATATATCATACTGCCTTCACCGGCATAGATTCCACCAAAGCGGAGATTGACAAAGCATTGTAGTAGGTCTATTGCATTAGTGCCACAATAATATTTAAATATTGTAAAAGCAAAACGTGATCCGTTTCGTACTAAGAGCTCTGCGGTACTAAGGTTCGCGACTGACGTTGGTCTAACATCTCCGAAAATCACAAAATTTAAATGGATTTGGGCAGATGACATTACATTTCTACGTCTTGTAGTAGAACTATTAATATGTGTAGTAGATTGTGTCATATGAGAGTAAAATAATATTTTTAAGGCGAGGGTGCTTTTTAAAATCCAGAGCGAACTGAGGGATTCTTTAGTAGAATTCTGAACGTAGCGAGGGATTCAAAGTACGTCGCCGGAGCCAAAAATTTATAATATAATATATAATTCCGGCGCACTTATAAAGTTTGTTATAGAAAACACCACCTTTGGGTGCACTTAAAGGCGAACCAAGTAGTCCTTTTTGAATAGATGTGATGAAAATAAATAATTATCTTAATATATATAT
The DNA here is from genome assembly GCA_949316475.1 of Hypomecis punctinalis. Taxonomy (NCBI): domain Eukaryota; kingdom Metazoa; phylum Arthropoda; class Insecta; order Lepidoptera; family Geometridae; genus Hypomecis; species Hypomecis punctinalis. The sequence goes on from OX438813.1 coordinate 19,499,618, forward strand.
AAATCTCGTGTCACAATGTTTGTCCTCAATGGACTCCTAAACCACTCAACCGATTATAATAAAATTCGCACACCATGTGCAGTTCAATCCAACTTGAGAGATAGGATAGTTTAAATCTCAAATTATAGTCGCAATTTTAATTTATTTAGTCACAGCAACGCGTGGCCGGGTCAGCTAGTAATAATATATTTTTTTAAGTACAAGCTTTTGAGATCCTGGATATCATGTAGTAGCAGAGTGCTAGCCAAGACAAGTAAAACGATCCCAAACACGACTACAGGAGTTCCTATACCCACCTTCCAACTCCATCATCAGATCAGCTCCATGGTACTACATTATCACATTGTCACGCAATATACATATGCGTGCAGAATTTCACCTCAATCGAAAACTGGAAAGTTGGTCAAATTTAACTTGCAAGATTCCACCCGAACTTACTTACACCCATACTTTAGGTACATCCAATGCATGTTAAATAAAAGCTTGTAATAAAGGCTATTACAGTTACAGTACAGTATTGCTATATACAATGATGGCAGGTGGACAAAAACGTAAAAAAATAGTGGCGACGTTATGGCAAACAAAGCTTGGGACGTCCACCAGCTCGTTGGGTCGATGATATTGTTAGAATCGCGGGTCGAACGCTGATTGGCATAATACTGCGATAAGTGACGTACAAAAATGGGACGTTTATTTATGCTCAGCAATAAACGATTATATGCTACAGATGTAGATGACAAAAACCAAAACAAGGTGCCGCTTCATTTACGAATGATTTTTTGTTTCTTGGTAAGGAAATAAGTCATTTATGCAGTAGATCCACGGCCCTACATAACTTTGTCCGGCCCCCCGACCGCCTAAGCAATAGCAATTGTAATAGCAATCGTTTATGACTTCATTTTAGTCATTTGGCACCACCTATGTGACGTTAGCTATCAATTGCTTTGCGCGGATTGCGAAAGCAATCGTTAAATGAACAACTTTGATGGCTAATTTCACATAAGCGGTGCCAAATGACTAAAATGAAGTCATAAACGATTGCTATTACGATTGCTATTGCTTAGGCGGTCGGGGGGCTGTTCTGCTGTACGTTGCTTTATTTGTGCGTTTGATCCCTCCGCTCTCCATTCGAGGGTTATCTGAAAGAGATTGCTATAAGTAATAAGGCTGTCAGTTATTTTACTATATTTAAGTCTTTTGTTATTATACACAAATTAATTAAAAATCACATAATACATATAAATTATTGTGTCAATTCCAAATGTGTGAACAATAAATTGCTAATTCTACTTGACTTGATTCTTAGTGTCACGATGATTTTCATATTTTTTTTTATTTAAAAACATTTTTTTTCGTGTTTTCAAGCGCTGTAATTATTTTTATAAATATCTCGACATAAAATGTACTAAAAACGTGACGATTGTGTCGAAAAGAACTACCCAAATAGTTTTATCTATCTCCGGTCCCCTTTAGTAAAATCTTAGCTTATAAATAGCTTTCGTGTTAAAATATGAAATGTTGCGTAAAATCTAGGTTCGTTAAATAAAGGCCTAGTAATATTACTTCCATTAACAGCGCGAGCTATGTTTGCAAAGGCTGTTTTCTTAAGAGAATTACAAAATAAGTCCTTTGTTCTTTGCCGGTGAATAGTTAATTACCCTTTCTCCGCAAAATAACAATGAACTAAGAATAACAAACTGATCTCATGCTGCAGAGAAGATAATTCACAGAGATACAATTTATTTTCAATTCGTATTGAATAAATAAATACATATTAGAGACATCTTACACACGGTCTCTGACCCCAAACTAAGCAATGCTTGTCATATGGCTGTCAGAGCCTGACGAACTACATATACATATATTTAAATAAACACTTAAATAGATAATAACTAAAATAATAAACCCAGACACAGAGAAAGCACCTAGATAGATAGATAGATAGATAAACTCTTTATTGCACACCAAGAAATAAACACAAAAAAGAAACAAATAAACATAAACAGTGTAACAATGGGCGGCCTTATCGCTGATAGCGATCTTTGCCAGGCAACCTTAGGATGGAGAGGACAGAACGCGTATGAATAATGGACGGGGTGCGCATTAAATAAAATATAAATTAGATTATACATCATAAACATACATACTAATAAAAAATGATATAAATACTTAAAATACAAACAATAAATAAAATTAAAAAAGAATAATGGTAAAAGAAACCTATGATAAAACAATAAACTAATACATAATATAAATTAAAATATACAAAAACAACATAAATAACAACAACAACAGTTACAAAGTCAAAGGATCAACATTTTCTGCAGGTAATGGCTTTTAACCTGATCTTTAAAAAATATTTGCCCTGGGTGGGTATCAAACCTACGCTTCTTTGACTCAAGGTGGTTAGTGACTCAAGGTCAGTAACACTGACCCACCGAGGGAGTAAAGCACATAGTTTATGTATATTTAAGATTTAAATACCTCAATATTAACCAATAAATCTGTCTATCCATCAATTAGCCGTAAAACGTTCACTGCTAAATATTATTAGGGCTCCCCTAAGGTTCTGCAAAGACCTTGGGTGCATTTAGCCTATCAGTCCATCTAGTCGGTGAACGTCCTATACTCCACTTGCTAGTGAATGGTCTTCACGGAACTGTGCAGCGTCATCGGTACTAATTCTTAAAACTATTTGCCTTGCCTATTACCATTTGACGTTTCTGATCTGCAAAAATACGTAGGTAATTTTGGTCGATAACAGTGGAAGCTGATAGTTGGATAGTTTTAAAATTTCAAACCAAACATTTTCTCTGCCAATTGCATTCTCAATTCAAAGAATAACCAACTGATATTGTAGCTACGCCACATCGTGGCTTCGTAGCTATAGCTACGGCGTAGCATTACTATATCTACACTGGTTATAACGGCCGGCGTAGCGGTAACGCCGCACGTAGCGTTGCGGCTTCGCTACACCGGAAGCTTGGAGATTGTACTCAGATATACAATTAATTTTGTTTGCTTTAAATTATTGTAAATTGTGATGTCGTTTTGTAAAATAAACTTAGATTCTTCTAGATTGTATTTGTTAGTTGATCGAAGCAAACGAAGTGAGAGAGGTCTCCGTTTTAGGTCGATAATTTTGCTTTCATCTATCCGAATGTTGATTTTCTTTGGATTTTCACGAAATTAAATACATTGGTTGTAAATATTAACGGATTATAACTATATGAATGTAGATCGGGGGGTGGGGAGTTTTATATTTGTCTCAAAATGGGGGGAAATTTGCTGACACTATTTATGGGCCGATTTCAATAATATTGAAAACTTCAGTGGTCAATATCCGACATGTCTTATGGCGTAAACGAACCAACATGCATACTAATGTTACTTTAACCAATCTTATTCACGAAATTTTCTAGCAAAATACTATAAATAGGTAAGTAAGTGGATAAAAAACCTGGTGTCATACTTTCTAAGCCAACTTGTGATTCGAGCCACTCCAGCGCTGTTTTAAGCCACCCGAGGTCGCCTATCCGAAAATAAACCGTACCAAATGTTGCTTAACTTTGGTGATCGCTACGAAACCCCAAGTCGCTACCCGTGTACTTATGTCTTTGTTACCTTAACCGATCTCAGTTCACGTATTTTCTAGTCAAATACAATTGTTTCAAACAGTGATAAAACTTCCGGATTCTGTAAATGGTTTTTGTTGTGTTGATTTATTTCCGCGAATAATTTAACCGCAGCTAAATGAATAATTATTAGAGTTTTCCGTTTAGTTCCTACGCGAAAAGTTGTGCAGTTTAATTGTATTATTGTCTCATTATGAATTCATTTAATTTTGGTAAATGACTTTTTAACACGCTTTTATTAGGTCGACCTATATGTAACCTATGTAATAGAATCTAAGGTAACTAACGTAACTATCTTTCAAGGATCGTAGCGTAATAAAAATTGGCAGCTGTATGTAGTTCTGATGACAATACAATAATATGGTACTGAAGAACTGATCTGATGACGGAGATGGAAGATATGAACTGGAACTTCATGATAAAAAATTGTATCATAGCTGATTTGGATTTTTTAGAAAATCCTTGTAATGAACTTTGACCATGATTAGGTTTCAAGGTCTGATGATGAAACTGGAAGATAGGCACTGGCATTTCACGATGGAATATTATCGTAGTCGTGTTTTCACTTGTGAGAAAGGCCACGTATGGATTAAGCGTGTCTTTCTAGTGTTTTTTAAACTATAAATTTATTTACTTTGTTGAATGCTTTATGAGTGAATCAAAAAGTTACAACAGTTTTATAAATTTCAATAAAAGATATTAAAGTGTCCTTATCATACATCATCTGAAAGTAATGATTCTAGTAAATTGTCATTTTATGATTGTAGTTCATCGTTTAAACATTGAGCAAGTCAAATTGTTTATTTTTCGGTGTTGACATAAAATCATTGAAATATTAAGTTAGCAATTTATAGGCGAGTGTAGACTACTTGTAACAGAACAACGAGCTGCTCTAAGATATGTTCTAACGTACTACCTACATATTCAAGAACTAGACGTCGAGCACGCTCGCTGTTTTGTCATTACCACATTATTTTATTCTACAAACCAATGAACGTATTAGTATAACATTTTGTCCAGCCTTTACACGAGCGCGGGAGTTGCGCGGCTGCGGGGTGACACGCTTTATTTTAACGCAAGGTCGAACAAAATGTCACTCGTAAATACACATTTACACTTGTTATACGTAAGAACAGAGTGTCAAGTGGGAGATTTGCAAATAAAATCGAATTACTTTTACGTCACGTTGACCGAGCGCGCCGTGCACACACGCGAGCACATTGACACACACGCTTGCATTAGCCAATCACTGACATTGCCGCGCACGTGTTCGATCGGTTTGGCGCTCGTTACATTACCGTAAAAAATACTCACACTTAGCTATTCAGTTTTCTGCACGTGACACAAGATGGCGCTGTGCCATTTCCATAGAAATCACATCAAACGTTAACGCGATCGAGCTCGAGCGAAAATCTCGCACTTAGCCGTCTGAGCGACTAGCATTTGCAGGAACGTTAAATTACATGGAAACGCTTTGGGAACTAAGTTTTTACCTGTACCTACTGTACCATTTGTAATAACATTACCTTACATACAAATACTCGAGAAAATGGTGTAGTCTTTACTCATCTTAATGTAAAGGAGCACTAAATGTGGTCGCGCCCTACATCTCGTCTCCAGCTCAAAGCTGGTATCTCACTTCCTGTAAAACATTAACTGCGATGCACGGAGCGGTTGGCTGGCTTTGTTCAATCAGATATAAGATATACTATCTGCTGCTGAAATAAACCAGTATCCATGTATAAAATAATACAGAAACATAATTATTTTTTGCAAAAAATAGCATGGCCGACTTTATCCGTGTACAGAATCATTACATAGTATAAAACAAAGTCGCTTTCCGCTGTCTGTCCCCATGTATGCTTATATCTATAAAACTACGCAACGGATTTTGATGCAATTAGTTTTAATAGATAGAGTAATTCAAGAGAAATGTTTATATGTCTAATACACCTGTGCAAAATCGGGGTGCATCGCTAGAACGCAAATATTATGCACGGATCGATATGTAACATTTTCCACATTATTGTTGATTTATCAAAAATGGCTGAGCCGATTTCGATAAAATTTAAATGGAACCAATCTCAAAGGATATTCTTTCCAATAAAAAAAGAATTATAGAAATCGGACTACTACAAAAAAGTTATGCGTGGTTATACACGTCGAATTGTATACCTCCTCCGGTGTCGGTCAAAAACGCAAAAGTAGCACTGGATTGTAAAATTATGTTTACCTGCAGTGCTATACAATAGCCACGCATCTGTCTCTTAAATCTGTCTCGCTGCGAGATCAAATCAGGAGTGAGGAGATCCGCAGACGAATCAAACTTACCGACATAGCCCGGTGGATTAGCAAGTTGAAATGGCCCTGGACCATTGGGGCAGTAAAGTTATGGAGTGGACACCACGCAACGGCAACTGCAGCGTAAGACGTCTACCGACTAGGTGGATCGACGAAATAATTAAGACCGCAGGCGCTTTCAACCAGGCTTTTTGGATAGCCATAGGGGCGGTCTATGTCCAGCAGTGGACGTCCTATTGCTAATAACGATGATGATGATGTCTCTTAATAAGAATACAGTTTACGCTACATTTAGAAATGAAAATTTCCATCTTGAGATTTTTTGTAGGTACTATTGATAAGAGAAGTTAAGATTAAAAAGATTATATTATTTTCAGCCTGCGTTGTCTCACTGCTGGGAAAAAGCCTCCGTTCCCTCCTTCCAGACTGCGCGGTCTAATGCTGTGGTGGCCCAGTGCTTGTCATGAAAGTTCAGTTCGTCACGCCACCTTCGTCTGGGTCGGCCTTAAGGTCTTTTGGATTTCGGTGGTGATCTTTGTCCAGCGGTCGTCCGGCATGCGACAGACGTGTCCCGCCCAATAGATTATAGTTCTTCTAAAATGTTTTATCTCATGTACCTATATTATAATATCTACAATATAACTGAGAGCGTCCTGGAGCCCCCTGGCTTGTCGCGCTCTGATGGTAAGCGTCCGGACGGCCTCACACTGATTCCGTGTAGTAGGGGCCGCTGCCTTATTTGGGATGCCACTTGTGTCGGTACTTTCGCTTCCTGTCATCTGGCGCCTACCCAGCAGATTGCAGGTGCGGGAGCGGAAGCTGCCGCCAGGGGCACGAGTACGAGAGCTCGGTGTACGAGTTCGTCCCGTTCGTTGTCGAGACGGCAGGCTCCTGGGGCTTGGATGCCATAAAATTTGTGAGGGAGCTGGGACGCCGCCTGCGAGACAGAGGTCGCGACCCCAGGTCGGGTAGCTTTCTCACTCAACACATCTCCTTGGCAATCCAGAGAGGTAACGCGGCGAGCTTGATGGGCACGTTTGGGAGAGGGGCTGCACTCGAAGGACTGTAGGTACTGACTTTTGTCATCTAGGCAAATTATATAACTAAGATGATGATTAAAAGAAATTTCTGCAATCAGAAAAAGTCTAATTAGAGATATGTAGGTGGTATATGCTCAGCAGTGGAATTTGCACACACTTACAACATACACAACTTTAAGAAACAGTTACTAATCTCGCAAAAGAAAAATAGTGTCCCGAATAATAGTCGTAAGTATATGACACAAGCAGAAATTGGTTATTACAAATTCGCTACAGAAAAGCCTTCGGCTACGTCCCACATTTTCGTTAGTACATTTACTTATGTATAATATCAAATTGCCAGTTCAGAAGTATCTTCAACATATTTTGAACATAAAATCATAATTATATTTCCCAAAAAACGGCAATGCCGTCTTCCATCGTGTACAAAATTCTAATATTTCACTCGAATTGTTTACATTATTACTGATTTTTCAAAAATGGCTCGGCCGATTTCTGTAATATTTAAATGGAACCACTTAGGGAGCATACCCTTTCAAACAAAAAAATATTTTTTCAATTCGGTTCACAATTGGCAAAATTATCCATGACACACACAAAAAAATACATACACACGAACACAGAACCTTCTCCTTTTTGAAATTTGGTTAAAAAAATGACAAAATGATACGATACAAAAATGACAACGTAGACTAGCTTTTGCACCCGACTTTGCCCGCGTGATATTTTGTTTTTTGTGCTATCTCAAAGGCACGTTTTTTCGGATTAAAAAGTAGCCTATATCCATTCCCGTTTTTCAAACTATTGTCATGCCAAAAATTAAGTCAATCCGTTGCTGTGTGAAAGAGGAACAAACCAATAAACAGCAAACCAACAAATACATTTTCGGATTTATAATTAGTAAGGATTATTATTTACTAATAAATAAATTCACTGTCACCCCGTAGCTATAATATTATTAACCATATAATAATATTAACCAACTTATGAATCTAGTGTGTAGATATTTGTATTGTATTATGGAAGCTAACGTGGTTTTCACACAATTGAATACTTAATCTCAGTGCCTTGCGAGACGGCTCCGCGTGCTAGCACTCGCCTCAAATTGAGAAAGATCGCTGAATGCGATCGAAACTATAATCGTGTGTAATGACTATGAAAATAAACGCGGGTGCGTTCCCGTTATATAAAGTATTGGAATAGGTATTTGAAAATAAAGTATAGGAATAGGTATTCATAATTACCTAATGAAAAAGTGGTAAATATAGCATTTCCCCACGGCACCGTGAATCGTAGCCCAGCCGCTCGGCAGAACAAAAGCAACGCGGCCAGTCGCGGTACTTACAAACCGATTCACGGCTCTACGTGAGCTAGACTTAGAGATGGGACATCCGGAATAGATTGAATTTGTCCATCAAACCATTTTTTTATTTTTATCTCTAATTTCCACTAACTAATTCAGCAAATTTGATGTATATAGTCTCACAAAAGCCTTACTTAAAGTCACTAAATCTTTTACATATCAAATTGCATCCGAAGAAATGCTTCAGGGTTTGTTTTTAGTCACATCCTATCTGATTGCTTCATTGACTTAACTTTGACTTAAATTCCTAGGTCTCCAAGGTGGGGCAGAGGGCGTCCATAGAGACTCTCCAGCAGCTCTCGCAGCCTGTCTTGAAGCTTCACGGTTTACCTCCGGCCATGTCTTTGGTCGACCCGGCCTTCTCTTGCCTTGCGGGTTCCAGTCCAAAGCTTGTTTTGGAATGTGGTCTGTAGTTCTACGGAGCGTGTGACCAATCCAGTTCCATTTATGGCGTTTTTCTTGGTCTTCAATTGGACTTTCGTGGCATCTCCGATGTAGGTCTGTGTTAGAGATTTTGTTAGGCCAGAAAATCCGTAGTATTTGGCAAAGACATCTATTGAGAAACACTTGAAGCTTCTGCTTAAAATCTTTTGTCACCACGTCTCGGATCCATAGAGCAGGTTTTTACTCGTACGTTGGACCGGAAAATCTTCAACTTTATTCGTCTGGTCAGTTTCCGAGATTCCCATACGGGTTGAGCGGTACGAAGTTGAGCAAAAGTGGCTCTAGTTTTAGTTATTCTTGAATTTATTGATTGCATCATTGCAAAGCTGCAATTGAAAAACAACTTTTCACTTGTTTGTTAAATTGCGCTTCGTTTGTAGAACTGCAACGCCATATCAGTTTATATAATTATCGGGCTAAATTTCCGCCAAAAATAGCAATATACGTTTCTTACTAACTCTGCTAAATATGATGTGAGTCTCAACTGAAACTTGTATGTTTTCGCGTGCAAAATATTAAACCGTGTTATCGCATCGTCATGTTATCAATCGTAGCGTGGACATTAATTAACTGCATCTAATTAAAATTATTGCAATCTCGCGTTATGGTAAGAAGTGTTAATAATTTCACATTGAGTGACAACTGCCTTATCTAAGGTCGTTTGTCCACCGCCGCCGTCACTGGATCGTCACTGAGAACGAGATTATTTCGGGCCGAGCTTAATATGCCGTGACGGCAATCGTTTGTCCACCGCGACCGATCTCGCTGGCTTAGTTTGTTCCAGCTGTCACGCGTGGTAGTCGGGTTTCAAAGAAATAAAGCCATGACTAGCTTAATCCAACGACAAAAACTATTTCTGTAACTTTTATTAATTAATAAATTTATCGTATTTACATAAATTTCTTGGCCATTTTTACTAGAGTCAAAAGCCCAATTAGCATCAAAAAAACTTGGTGTTCTCTCTAAGGTGAGACGGTAATTCATACCTGAGCAACTACTTAGTCTTTATAAAGCACAAGTCAGGTCTTGCATGGAATACTGCTCTCACCTTTGGGATGGCTCTGCCAAATACCAGTTAGAGGCTTTGGAGTCCATTGAAAGGCGAGCCAGGAGACTGATAGGCAACGAAACCTTGACTGAGTCGAAGCTGCAAAGTCTCGAGCATCGACGTAGGGTGGCGTGTCTGTCAGCCTTCTATCGGATACACTTCGGTGAGTGCGCCCAGAAGTTGCACAATCTGGTCCCACCTGCTCTTTTCTTCTATCGTACGGATAGACGGACGCGACCAAAGCGCCACCCTTTTATGATGGACATACCACGCGTTAGAACCAAGCGTTTTGAGTCCACATTCCTCATACGAACTGCCAGAATGTGGAACGCATTGCCTGAGTCTGTCTTTCCGTTAAAGTACAATGTAGGTGTCTTCGAATCTCGAGTAAATAGGTATCTTCTGGTTAAGCGTGCTACATCCTAGACCGCATATCTGCTTAACATCAGGCAGTGTGTAGTCAAACGCAAACCTATTTGAAATAAAAAAAAATATTACAATAATGTTATGATAAATAATGGCTGATAGACAAAATAATAACAGAGCTAACGTGTACGGTGCGACCGCAGTGTGTGGACTAATACAAACGTGTTATGTATTGCCGGCACATCGGCCCGCCAAAATCTCGGACCCGAACTAGCGGTCACGCCGATCTACTCGAAATCTCGGCGGCCGGGATCACGGTAGGCGGCCGGGTGACGGACGTGATATAGGAACTATATTATGTAAGATATCCGGCTAAATTTCCGCCTTAACCAATAATACCTCATCTCTAACCAGATAGCTGTAGTTTTGCTGTAAACCCGGATGTGGACGTACTGTTACAATACGGCCAAGTATAGATGCGATTTCTTTTCTTTTTCCCTACCTCCATTGCGTTTAATAATGCAACTACAGTTTCGCTGGTTGAGAACTCTCTCATTGTACTGGGATTTTTATCTCAATGCCGTCAAATAACTCGCTTTTCTTAGGTTTAGCTGTAGACTAAATATCTGTTTAACATCAGACAGTATATCAATAGTGATGTAAAAATTACTACATCGATGACACATCTATTCATGAGAACTATTCGAATTCTGTTCTCGGGGGAAGTCGGTTGTGCTATTTTTAGCGAAAAATAATTATTAGTTTACAAATGTCTGCCTCGGTGGCACAATGGTTACTGAATAGTCAAACGCGGTTCGCGTTAAAGAAATAAAAAAATACTATTAGGTAAGTTCGTACAGGCCAGGTTGGCTAGCCTTGGTCTCAGAGTTATTAAGCAGCCTAAAGGCCTCTGATATGGCTAAACGGTTAATGAAACTGGAGCCTACAATTTAACTTATCATTCGAGCCACGGTAGCGCTCAGTTGTAAATGCCACCTACCGTCACCCATCCAAAGACTGACCGTGCAAAAGTTGATTTGGTGATAAGCGGACAATCTATTAAAAGTTCGATATGCCATAGTAAAAAAATCTATAGATTTTTTTATTTATACTAATTGAATTGAATACTAATATAATAAATAAACAAAAATCAAATTCGTAAATTAATCAAAAAAAACCGGACAAGTGCGAGTCAGGCTCGCACATCGAGGGTTCCGTACAAACACGATTATAAACTTGTTTTAGCATTGCAAATGAAGTTCTTTAAATTGATACGTCACTCACTTTGAATTTGATCGAGTCAGGAAATGTATTTAAATGTTTGCATCTCTCGAACGCATAGATACCTCGTACATCGACGGAGAAAGTTAATGCCGCGGGCTAACTTGACGCCAACGCCATCTAGTTTTAATATGAGTAAATACTGAGATTTAAACTGCTTTAAGAATTGATTTAATAACTTATTTGATTTGATTGCTATTAAGTTTGATGTTTTATATTTAAACAATTATACATATAAATTTATATTTGAACTTATTTTCATTTTAGACAGAATTTTGAACCAATATTTTTGTGAATTTTGAGGCCCTATATTTTGTAATGTAAATAAAAATGTACAGTTTTCAGAGTTATTCCTATATGTCTACTCTGAGACAATGCTACTCGCCAAATTTCATAGTTCTATCTCAACGGGAAGTACCCTGTAGGTTTTGATTTTTGTGAGTGCAAAATATGCGGTTTTTTACGACATAAACGGCTCTAACTTTTTTATACGGTAACTGAGAAGCTTTTCTTTTACACAACTGCAAGAATTCATAGGTTTACGTATATAGTTTAAATTGCAACTCGATATCTTTACGCGTTCCCGAGATAAAGAGTCTTGACATACACACAGACGGACAGACGGACAACAAAGTGATCCGATAAGGGTTCCGTTTTTTCCGCTTGAGGTACGGAACCCTAAAAATAAAATTTTTTGGAATACTTGACTACACAAGCGACGCTGACATTAACTACAGCAATTATAGCAAATAAATACAAAACTGTAACTTCCAAAAGTTACACAATACCAGTCCAACACCTTAGAGAAACGACTCCGTAATTAGTCGAGGTCATCAGCAACACTTAAAATTCCCGAGCACTGCACCGAAACTTAAAATAAATGTTTTCCTCCGTGTTATTGCCATAGACATAAAAGTATATAGTCTCAAAATACCAACAAATGAGGGAACATGGCTGAGGGAACTCAACATGGCCGCCATTACAAGGTAACTAAATTAGCGTCGACATACATCATCTCTTATGCATTATGGAAATGTGATTTCTGCATTTATTATAGGTAAAAAGGCACTCCTGGTCACTACTAAACCAATTATTTTTAAGATTTTTATTGTAGAGTACGTGACAAAAGAGAACCGTCATATTATTATATTACCAATTACATTTTAATCAGGAGCCAAGGTACCGACTATATTTGGTAGACGCGAGTAGTGATGAAAACCGAATTGTTGTTTACCAAGTATCGAACACTAGCAATGACAGAACAGTGTTGTCAACGTAACAACATTAGTAAAATGGCACACGGGTGACCTCACATACGACTATCTGTTTTTGCACAAGCTCTACCATTGTACGTTAAAAAATCATTATTATGAATTTACAAAAGAACTGTTTGGGAACATAGATAGATAGATAGATAGATAATCATTTATTTTCAGTAGGGATAATTACATACATTCATATACAAAAATATACAATGAGCAACACCCTACGAATCGTCAAAATAACAATTATTAATTATGTACTCAATTAAATTATTAGCCATGATATTACAATAAATTAATTAAAATTCGGTACATTACACAAAAATACAATATTACAAAATAAAAAAATAAAAATTTAAATGTCAGAAATACTGTACTAGAAATATCTGCAATAGCATCGTCAAAAATAACAGTTTAAAACAACTAAAAAACACAATAGCAGTTACATGTCAAAAATAACGTAATAATACTCTAAAATATCTGCAATAGCATCGTCAAAAATAACCATTTAAAATAACTGAAAAAATATTTCAGCTATAACATGTTAGAAATAGCGTTACAAGTAGATAGAAACAGAAAAATAGGTGCAGGATTAATATGTTTTATTGTCTAAAAAATCTTTCATGGTAGAAAGAAGAAGCTAAAGAAGAGAGTGTGATGGACAAAATGTGAAGTTAAATAGATAAAAATGCTGTGACCAGCACCTCTTTTCTCCTTACCCGTTGGTTTTCGCTGAAAGAATGTTGCCCACATTAATTAAATTCCGAGAATTCTTTCCTACCTTCACCTGTACAGACTTAATTCTACCAGGCTAACTTGAGCTTTTACACCCTTTTATTGTAAGCAAGGTTAAAGCGAGCTCGAAGAGGTTTTATACAAAGCTAGGGTTCAGGTTAGGGTGGTGGGATGCGGGATTCACTTAAAAATATAAAAATGGTTTTCATTTCAATCTCTGAGAGGATGTTCATAACAAATTTACACTTTACGAGTCTAGCTAGTTATTTGTAGTATGTTGGAAATTATGGTATTGGTTGTGAGTTTTGTACATTAGTAGAAAAAAGTAAAATTTTAGTGAAATATTTAGTGAAGTTTATATTTGTCTTTATCGTATTCGTTGGTCATTTTCTAAAGTTAGAAACGTTGCTACATTACTTAATGAGCTTTTATATAAGTATCGAGATATTGATAATGTGGGCATTAGATTAATGAGATGAATGAATTGTGTTTGTTTCATCATCATTGTTGCTCCTCGACCAAACGGACACAGTGAGAAAACATGAAGAACAAAACCGCTCGAGTTAGTGTAAAAGTTAAACTTATAAATTATAATCATAGTGTCATAGTGCTATTGCCGCGTTTAAAGAATACAATAACGTAGTGTCTTCGCCTTAATAGAAACAATAAGAAAAGTGTTAAGGCACATTCATGGCTTTTGTACTTACCTGGCAATCTAAGTAAGATTTTAATTACTAGCCCATGGCTAGATCGTATTATTTTAGGAATGCTCATCGGCGTTTCGTAAACTAACAAAAAAAGATATATATAGATTATATTGATATAACGTCACCCTTACAAGATCCACTGCTGAACGTAGAACCTGTCTTCTACGAGCACAAACTCCTATATTTCAATTTCCCGAACAAAGTCCGTTGGAAGCGCCTTGCATCCAGCGTGTTTTTGTGATCTTGATCGGATCATCGATCTTTCTTGAGTGAGGTAGACGTCCTACGCTGCTCCTGCCCTTACGTGGTCATCATTCATACTATACTCTACGGTATCACCGACCATCCGTTCCTCGAACTATTATGATATCTTCGACATTGTTGTTAAAATAAAACGTCTATGATTAGTTTCATTATTGTAATTAACAAAAAACGATCATAAGTACAAGTGCAAAATATTTATCGTTACTAGCTCTAATTTTGAATCCTATTTTATAAATAGCTTCAATACAACACGGTACCTTAAATGCTCGTCTTACTTTCACCTTTTTCAACCATTACAACTTGGTACTTCAATTTTAAAAACCAACATAATGACTCAAAAATACAGCATGGCCGCTGCGCAAAACCTTACTGCCGGCACCCGCTTAAAGGTCCCAGTAAGGTGGCTAGTCCAACGGTAGTGTTGCTACTATGATAACTGTTCAAAGAGGTGCTAGTATGGTAGTTTCTAACAATTATGTGCCCTATCTACTGCCATTTGAAGTTACCAGTGATAATAATAATAAATAACTATAGTTTTAACACTACTGCACAGTGTACACATTTATTTATGTCTGGAGCATAAATTATTAAATTTCAAACTGTCTAAACTAGAATGCAAAACGTCAGGTCATTTGATTCTGCGAACCAATTTACTGAACTTCGGCCATTGGTTACTTCGCCCACGAAATTTTGGCTGACGAAGAGATATTACTACGTGAACTCGAAATGAATGTGAAACTCGAACGAGATTAATAGTACCTAATTAAATAAAACATCTAAGGAAGTCAGTCTACTCATGAACTGGTTTACTGAAAGATAATCATAAGTACCACAACATATTTCACATTACATATAAAAGCTGTAATAAATAGGTAGATAGGTACTAAATTCCAATGGTCAATGTATACCATTTGAACAACAGTTTTAAGCATCCAAACATTCAAAATTGTTGTTCTCATTAACTCTATCGAGTGCGTAAAAAATGTGATAAAATCTTATTAGGAATTACATTTTCTCGAAAGTTCTTGTAAAGAACAGCTAAGTACTTGTGTACTCTAAGATTATATTTTTAAGATTCAGCTGATTATTGATATAAATATTATCACGAAGTTTTTTTTCAAGGACCGATAGTGGTAAAGTGGAATAAATACCATCCCTACATAGTCCACGTACCACCTGCTCGTACTACTCGCCAGGGATTGGAATGCCCTGCCTCCGTCATTATTTCCTGGCAATTACAATCTAGATATCTTCAATTCAAGAGTGAATAGGTATCTTTTAGGTCTACATACCTACTTCTATCTTCGGCTACAACTTCTCTTTCCATCAGGCAAGTTTGTGGCCAAATGTAGCTATTCTACATAAAATAACCGGACAAGTGCGAGTCAGGGTCGCACACCGAGGGTTCCGCACAAATCCAGAAATTTTCACAAAATTGGGAAGTAGGTAAGTTGTTAAAATCTCTAACTATAAACATCGACAAAAACGTTATCTTTTTTCATTTTTTTCGACATACCTTAAAAATTACACATTGTTGAAATAATTAAAAATCTGTTTTTGCATGTGCTAATGAAGCTCTTTTGTATGCCCTACATGATACAATTTACTCACTTTGAATTTTCAAAGTCAAAGTATTTATTTGCATGATAGTGGGTATACAAAACTACTCTTCAACCCATATTTTGTGAATGTAGGCCCTACTTTTTTGTGATTTAAATAAAAATGTACAGTTTTCAGATTTATCTTAATATATATAAATCTCGTGTCACAATGTTTGTCCTCAATGGACTCCTAAACCACTTAACCGATTATAATAAAATTCGCACACCATGTGCAGTTCGATCCAACTTGAGAGATAGGATAGTTTAAATCTCAAATTATAGTCGCAATTTCAATTGATTTAGCCACAGCAACGCGTGGCCGAGTCAGCTAGTTATTATTATATATATGTGTACTCTGAGACAATGCTTATCGCCAAATTTCATAGTTCTATGTCAACGGGACCTACAGGGTAGGTACTTCCCGTTAGGTAGGATAACGTTTTTGATTTTTGTAGGTGTCGAAATATGCGGAATTTTACAACATAAACGGCTCTAACTTTTTTATAGGGTAACTGAGAAACTTATCTTTTACACAAGTGCAAGAGATCATAGATATACGCATATAGTTTAAATTTCAAATTGATATCTTTACGCGTTCCCGAGATAAATATCTTGACATACACACAGACGGACAGACGGACAACAAAGTGATCCTATAAGGGTTCCGTGTTTTTCTTTTGAGGTACGGAACCCTAAATAAATAAAATTACTATGAAATTGACCACATCCACCAAGCCGCACTGGGCCAGCGTGGTGAATATGGCCCAATCACCCCTTGTGGGTAGGCCTACGTCCTGCAGTGGACTATTAAAAGTCTGGTACAGTACAGTACTATGCAATTAAATTTTCGATCGATTTATTATAACTCGATCTCAATGTAATATATTTAATTATTTACTGTCATCGAGTTTCTAAAGTAGGGCCTTAACTATCAGCAGTTACAGAGTAGTTTAAACTGAAATCTATTGATTGATGATACTGCTAAATAAACGTAAAATTGATTAGGCAAGTAAACAGAAAATGTATCGCTGTGCTCTCTAAACAACGTTGTATTGTTTTTATCGGATTTTTCATCAATGTTCAACATTGGGCAGAACAAAGTTTATTTTAGAACGATTGGATGGGGTTTTGCTGATTTGACTATTTCTTTAGATGGGTTTTAAATGGTTGGTACATATTTTTTGTGGTTACTACATTTGCTTATTAGCTAGTTGAAGTGACAGTGGGTAGGACACATAGTTTGTAGAACAATTGGGCAATGGATCACATGGTCTCGTTTTGACAAGCGCGGCGTAGGATGGCCTGACAGGGTAGACTAATGATTTAATCAATTCACGAACACGCTGGATGCAAGCCGCTTCCAATCGGCCTTATTGGAAGACCCTGGGAGGTTTGCATCACAAAGCGGACGGCTTACGGTTGATAATGACGATGATAATAAGATTTTGTAGTGCTCTAGATAATTTTACAAAATGTAAGTTGGATCTATGTTGTCAATATTTACACTTTTCAATATATAATAGGTTTGTTGTAACCTTGAAACCTGATCGTGTTCAAAGTCCATTACGTGGCCTTTCTCACAAGTTCATACA
The DNA here is from genome assembly GCA_949316475.1 of Hypomecis punctinalis. Lineage (NCBI taxonomy): Eukaryota > Metazoa > Arthropoda > Insecta > Lepidoptera > Geometridae > Hypomecis > Hypomecis punctinalis. Next base: position 19,517,257 of record OX438813.1, read on the forward strand.
CGACTATGATACATATGACTATGATACATCAGATCAGCCCCCGTACCGCCTAAGCAATAGCAATCGTAATAGCAATCGTGTATGACTTTATTTTAGTCATTTGGCACCGCCTATGTTACGTTAGCCATCAAAGTTGTTCATACAACGATTGCTTTCGCAATTCGCACAAAGCAATTGATGGCTAACGTAACATAGGCGGTGCCAAATGACTAAAATAAAGTCATAAACGATTGCTATTACGATTGCTATTGCTTAGGCGGTAGGAGGGCAGATCGACAGTAACATATTATTGTATTGTCATCAGAACTACATACAGCTGCCAATTTTCATTTTTCGACCCTTGGAGGATGGTTAAATTAGTTACCATTGATTCTATTACATAGTTAAATACAGGTCGAACTAATAAAAGCGTTTTAAAAACTGTACTTAATAGCAAAACATAGGAAACAATTTTTCCTTCCCATCAAAATTACTTTTTGATGTAGACAGTTAAAAAGTGTTTTAATCATATTGGAATCGGTTAAATTTCGTAGAAATGGGTCCTAAGTTTGTAAACTTGTATTTGATGGGTCGTTTTTCGTCGGCCCACACAACTTTAGAAACCGGTCTGGACAATGTATTCGCATACAGTTTAACATATTTTTTCCTTACGTGTTTCCAGCACGCGTATATAGCCGTGGTGGCCTACACCCGCCTTGCAATCGTGAGGTCGTGGGTTCAAATCCCGGTCCCGTACCAATAAGTTCTTTGGAATTTATGAGCCGAATTTAACACCACTGGCTTTTCGGTGAAGAAAAACAGCGTGAGGCAACCTGCATGCGTCCGTAGAATAAATTCTACGGTGTAATGTGAATCCACCAACCCGCACTGGGCCAGCGTGGTGGATATGACCCAACCACCCTTCGTGGGTAGGCCTACGTCCTTCAGTGGACTATTAAAAAGGCTAGTACAGTACAGTGCACTGTCAGTTTCCGGCACGACCATGGCATGGTGGGTATCTACGTTATAGAGAGTAAACACCTTTATTCCTTTCTGGTATTTCTGATATAGGATGGGAATAGAATTAAGTAAAGTGAAACCGCACGAGCTGAAGATTGAACTTTTTCTTCCAGCTTAGAAAGGTAAATAGTGATTGAGGTAGTTTAAAAGCCGTCTCACACGGAGGCGACGCGTATTCGAAGAAATAGTTTCGGAGTGCACGGTGCACCTTATTACCTGTACAAAGCCTTATGGGCCCCAGAACTAAAATCATTCTGGAATTGAACAGTTTTTAAGCTTTTTTATTCGAAACTGGTATACGTTTTGCGACAAGATTGGTCAGCAATATAGCAAAAATCGTGTAGGTAAGTATGTCACTATGTCATACGCTGACAAAACTCTTTTCGTGGTCATATGCGAAGCTAGCTGGACACGATTAGAACAGGATCGAGACAAATGGCTTCCTAAGAGAGAAGAGCGGCCTATACTATACCCAGAAGTCGGATAAAAAAGGCTATGGATGATGATAATGATCATATTTTTGTTTCGTAAATATTAAATTGAACTTATAGAAAGTGTAAATACTTACTATTGTTCCAACGCTTAAGTGAAACAACAAAAAATCAACTGTTCCAAATAAGAATTTCGTCGACTTTAGTCAAAATGTGTGGACCAACTGTTATTTACCATATATATTTATCGACTTTTTTTTTATTTCGAATAGGTTCGCGTTTGACTACACACTGCCTGTTGTTAAGCAGATGTGCGGTCTAGGGTGTAGTACGCTTATCTAGAAGATACCTCTTTACTCGGGATTTGAAGACACTCACGTTATACTTTAACGGGAAGATAGACCCAGGCAAAGCGTTCCACATTTCGGCTGTTCGTAAAAGAAATGAGGATTCGAAACGATTGGTTCTAACGCGCGGAATGTCCACCATAAAAGGGTGGCGCTTTGGTCGCGTCCGCTTAGCCGTACGATAGAAGAAAGGGGCAGGGGGGACCAGATTGTGCAACTCCTGGGCGCACTCTCCGAAGTGTATCCGGTAAAAGGCCGACAAACACGCTACCTTGCGACGATGCTCAAGACTTTGCAGCTGCGTCTTAGTCAAGGTGTCGTTGTCAATCAGCCTCCTGGCTCGCCTCTCAATCGACTCCAGAGCCTCCAGTTGATATTTGGCAGAGCCATCCCAAAGGTGAGAGCAATATTCCATGCAAGACCTGACTTGTGCTTTATAAAGACTAAACAGTTGCTCAGGTGTGAAATACCGTCTCACCTTAGAGAGAACACCAAGTTTTTTGGAGGCTAATTGGGCTTTGGACTCTATGACTATAAATGTTTATATATATTTATCGATAAAGACCAGAGTTCACCAATGCTTGTTTAAGTTAAACGTGTGATTACTGTATTTAAACAACAGTGAAATCAAGTTTTAGACCCGAGTTCACCAACAAATGTTTAATTGATTAAGCTCTGATTAAATCGAAAACGACTTTTTGACGAAATTTTGTTGTTCACCAAGTAAAAACATTTAGTACAGTAATCACTCGGGTCTAAGTAAAAATTTTACCCGATTAATTGAGTGATCGGCATAAGCTAAATAAATTTACCTTAACTTTGAAAATAAACAGTCAAAAAACACATTTGCATTGCAATCTCCTTGTCGCAACACTTTTTTTCGGGCCTATTTCCGTAACAACTCAACATTTAAAATCTTAGTTACTACTATTACTTACATTCGAGAACTTTACAGCTCAATGGGCCATCAGTTATCCGTGGCATGTGTCCTGCCTACTGTCACTTAAACTTGCTAACTCGTCGTTGGTAATTTTAGGTCACCTACGGTTCTCGTCATTTCCGAATCAATCTCGCACTCTTATCCTAGATTTTTAATTTATTTCCAAATAATACTCAATAAGACTTACATAGACTTGAATCAGAGTTTTAGTACATATTTTTAAGTATTAATTAATTTGAGTGACTATCGATAATTTATGTTTTTAATCTTAAATATTTCACCAAAATACCACGACTAAATTACTAAAAGCCCCATCTAGAGTTCTTGCATCTTTGTCACACGCCTTTACTTCAATCTGGCGTGAAAATCCCGACTCTTTCTATTCTACAGGGTGCTCTACTACATCCCACATAAGCTTTTTAGCAGCGCGCGGCACGTACCGGTTTCGTGTGCTGTAATAAAAAGTTTATACAGGGTGTGGCGAATAGAAAGTAAACTGTTTTTGCTCGTAGAAAAAGCAATTTGTTTGATATAATGTCTAGTAATTTTGTTTTAAATGAGATATTAAGCTGTTATCGAATTTTCGATCATATCTGTTGGAAATTGGGCTATAGAGATTTTTGTACAATATTTTACCAGGCACGAGTCATCACAGGTATTACGGGTAGTATATTTTAAGTCCATTAGACTACTACACCCATATAAAAAACAATCGATAAATCGATTTCGTTCTATTATATTAACTGGTTTCTGGTTAACCGAAACCTTGTTGTTTCTCAGACTGGTTCTTTCTGGTTCTTTGTTTGATTTAGATGAAATACACCAAAGAGGTTTTATTGAGAACAATAATTTATCCCAAATTCATATAGGTAGAATACAGAGTCATGAAATCGTGTGAGAAAAATTGTATTACATTATTTTATTGCAACATACTCGTACCTAGGTAACATTAACACGCGGTGCTTAAGTAACAAGTTTCATTATGATCGTATATATTGTTTGTGGGTATAAAAACAGTACACAAAATAATAATTTATGTAAATAACAGTATTTGTAAACAGATGCTTTTTGTAGAAAACGAATTAATTAATGATGCCATTATTTCATATGGATAAGTGGATATTCTAAAATAATATTATTTTAATTGTAAAAATATGATCTCAAGTAGGTATCTAGTACATCTATGCTACTATAATAATGTTGTATAGAAATAGGAATTATCAATCTTAATAGCCGATATCGAGAATATAATGTATCTAAAGATAAAAAGAAATAGGTACTCGTATTTCTGATGTCGTAAATACCCAAGAAAAATTGATCACAGTATTTTTATTGTAAGTACATAGAAGTAAAATTTTGTATAGAAGTAGGAATTTTAAAATAATATACTTCCCAAATAGACGATCTCGAAAATATAGTGTACCTAAATATAAATAAGAAAAAAATATAAAATGCTAAGACGTTGTGAATGGTCGAAATATATAACTTTTTATTTTGTTTTTAGAATGTAAGTGTAACATAGGGTAGTTTTTTTTTAATATAATGATCTCAAATGTTGGCTATGATAAGTTGTAAATAAAATGTGTGTTTATTGGTGATAGAATCTCTAACTATGCCAACTTAAATAGAAAATGTAACATAGTTTAACTTAGACAGGTAAACTCTAAAATTTATGTTACCAAAAATTGCATGTCCGCTAGGATAGACTGTTGTTATTAAGAAAATTTGTACCACCATTTTACACAGTTTGTGCAATAAATTTTTACTTTACTTTACAGGTATAAAAATTGTTTATTATTACATTTTCTAAATTATTGTCACGCGATAGACGCGTACCTATTTACATTTAGTTACTATCTATATAAGTATGTATTTAAAAATAAGTATATGTATTATAAGGAAATAGGTCTATCAGAAGTGAAATTAAAAAGATAAACACCTAATTACCAACAAAATTATTTATTCGTACAAAAATATTTAGCGACAATTTATGATCTACCCAACGCACACGCACGCCTAGCCCGAGGCCCTATTCCGAAGTGTCCCGCCGCCGGTGACCCCCTCTCCGACCACACAGCGCTGGACGCAGTGACGTCATCGGCAGCTCTCGAAGTACCACCTCTCCAACACGGCCTCTCCTGACAAGAGAACGCCTCGTTCTCTCGTAGGATGTCTGCAGTCAACAGGCTGGAGGCCCGCTGTCAGGACGCGCTGACAGGCTGAAGACACGATGTCCAGAACACCACCAGCAGGCTGGGAGCCCGCTGTCAGGCTGAAGGCGCAGTGTTCAGGACACCAGCAGGCTGGAGGCCCGCTGTCAGGACGAAGACACAGTATCCAGGACACCAGCAGGCTGGGAGCCCGCTCTCAGGCTGGAAATATACAGAAATGCTGACTGCACAGGCAACAGGCCGGAGGCCTGCTGTCTCGAGCGTCAGCAGGCTGCAGGCTCACTCACTGCACATGCAACAGGCTGAAGGCCTGCCGTCACGAGTATCAGCAGGCTGCAGGCCCGCTGACTGCACACACAGCAGGCTGGAGGCCTGCCGTCAAGATTCTCATCAGGCTACAGGCCCGCTGACTGCACACGCGGCAGGCTGGATGCCCGCCAACATGGCTCGTGACCGGCTGGAGGCCCGCCGTCTCGGCTGGCAGCAGGCTACAGGCCCGCTGACAGGACACGCGGCAGGCTGTGGGCCCACCGTCTCGGCTGGCGGCAGGCTACAGGCCCGCGCTGCACGTGGCAGGCTGAGGGCCCACCGTCTCGGCTGGCAGCAGGCTAGAGGCCCACGCTGCACGTGGCAGGCTGGAGGCCCACCGTCTCGTCTGGCATCAGGCCACAGGCCCGTGCTGACCAAGCGCGTAGTAGGCTGCAAGCCTGCTGACTGGACACGTAGCAGGCTGCATGCCCGCTGACCAGGCACGTTGCAGGCTGTAGGCCCGCTAACCGGGTACGTAGCAGGTTGCTGGCCTGCTGGCCGGGCACTCAGCAGGCGGTAGGCCCACTGACCAGGCACGCAGCAGGCTGTAGGCCTACTGATCAGGCACGCAGCAGGTTGTAGGCCCGCTGACCAGGTACGCAGCAGGCAACAGGCCCGCTGACCAGGCACGCAGCAGGCTATAGGCCTACTGATCAGGCACGCAGCAGGTTGTAGGCCTACTGATCAGGCTCGTAGCAGGCTGCAGGCCCTCTGACCAGTTACGCAGCAGGCAACAGGCCCGCTGACCAGGCTGGCCGCAAGCCCACTGACTGGAATGCCAGGAGGCCGCAGGCCCACTTGGTGGAATGGCTGGAGGTTGTTGACCCGATGCCCAGAATGCTAGCACGCCGCAGCAGCCAACTCTCCGGCTAAAGTTTTCTTCTACATCTCCTTCATCTGCTTAGTGGGATCGGCCCACAGCGAGATATGCGCGCGAATAGATATGAATCGTGAGGTCTGTACAAAGGGTTATGAGGTCTGCTCATGGACGAGGTCTGCTCGTCAGAATGTAAGAGATAAGTGATGGAATTTGCCCAGAGGGTTATGAAGTCTGTTCATAGACGAGGTCTGCTCGTCAAAATGTTGGGGTATGCCCAAAGAGTTATGAGGTCTGCTCACGGACGAGGTCTGCTCATCAAAAATCATAGACGAGAACTGCTAGTCAAAGTGATGGGGTATGCCCAGAGGCGAAGTTTGCTCGCAAAAGACCAATTTAGGTCAAATATTTGGTAAAACAAATAAAATAAAAACAATTTAAAAAAAAAAAATCACCACAACGTCGCTTGGCTGAACCCCCGCAAGAATCGGCGACTAAATGTAACTCGTAAAACATTATGTTTTTAGGTAAAGCTGTCGATAATTAAAACAAATGATAAACGTGTTCAGCAAAATGCAATAAGCACTCTCACTTACTTCAAAAATTCTGTACTCAGAACATTGGTTCTCGATCCAGTAAAAATTTACGCATTGCATAATGAGAAGTACATACTGATGATTCGATCACTCAGAATAATGGAAAACAGTAGAAGTGAAATAAAGTAACGCATGACTACAGCAAGATGACGTCAAAGATGCATAAAAACTGATAGGTAATCTTGACACAATTCACACTCGAACTATTGATCAAATGTCATATTTGTTTGCATTAATATGGCGGATGAACTTCAAAAGCATCCTAGCATACAATTTGAACCTTATTTTGATAATAATAATCATAACTCTATTCAAACACCAGGTACACTCTGTATAGGTTCCGTTTATTTCTCGTGGCTCTACTGTTTGGCTCAACTAGTAGTGCTAAAGGAAATTTCTCTATCTCGTGGCTTGACCAATTTTCTATATCTGATTAGTCTATGTCATGTCTAAACAGAAAGCTTTTTTTTTAAGTTCAACGTCACCTTGAATATCATATATTTGATTTGCTTGGCGTTGACATGATGCATAGAGCAATTTGTTTGAAATCACGCATATGAAATACAAGGTGCAATGCAACGGAAAACATTTTTTTGTTTGACAAATGGCCTTTGGCCACCAGGATAGCTAAAAGTGCTTTAATAACTCCAATGTTTGGTGCACACTATGAAGAATGTCCATCATGAAGCACACAAACAAAATTAAGCCAACGGCTATTCAAGATTAAACGTAGCAGATAGGTGATATTCACCACAGTAGTTCATTATTATTTTCATACTGATTGGAATCTAGCTGGTCATCGCTTACGTATGCACATTACTCTCTTTTTTATGATTGGATGAATGAAATGCAATAAGACTGTTTGTTTTGCACAGTAAGCTATAAAAGTTGGACCAGAACACATTTCGATTGACATTCAGAGGCAAAATATTCAGGGCTTGGTTTGTTTTGTAATGGGTATTCGATACTTTATTCTGCTCCAATACATAAGGGAACTTCCCTAAATAAAAAGAAATATGCTGAGCATGTCATTTTAGAAGCAAAATTGGCAATGTATCTTTTGATGGGGCTTCAAAAATTGAAATAGAAACTTTCTTTATTCCGCAGACACATTTCATGCACTTAAAATAGTTTGTTAGCAATAAAACCTTTCACTATTAATTAGCTCGGCTGTACCTGACCCCAACTAAATAATTACCAGAAGAATAATATTAGCCTTAGCCCATGAAATATAACGGTTAACATGTTTTACAGAAAAACAACTCCAACTAAAGTATTAAAGTCAGGTTACTTAAATTAAACAGATCTGACGTCAAACGTGAACACTTTTGTGTCTTGTGTCAGATACCAGCTAGTGAAGAAAATTCGATTTCTATAGAACCGGATGATATAATTCACTCCCTCCCTGCGCATACGTAAACATTTTTTTTTGTGTCCAGTTGCTTCCACTTTACACATACTCATTGACGATAAAAAATTCGGTATCGGTAACTGGAAACTAGAAGTAGTGTCAGCTTAAGGCACAATAAACATCAACAAATTTCCTTAAAATTTTACTGAGTCACGAAACGTTGTGTGTTATTGAGACGGTTACCAATGATTAGTGTAACGATCAACCTCACTACATGCATCGCTACCACGCGCTTCGCTGAATCAATGTCAGCCAATCACAATCCGTCATCCCAACCCAACCTCAACATGGACGACAACCCATTGCATAATAACAACGGGCAATTGTATTTGATCACCGCTGTATGACACAACAACTACGGTTTACTACTATAGTGTGCCGCGTTGTCAACAAAAAGTGTCTACGTTTGCGCAGCGCCTAAATATCTCAATAGAAGATACGCATTTGTTCAAATTGCTTAATTAGGAATTCATATCATCACAAATCATCAAAGCGGCAATAAGTTTATCAATTAGGTACGTACAGTCACACGTACCAATTTCCCATAAAAATTCCTTGATATCACTACTACGCATAATGCCAATAATCTCACAAGTAGTAGGTACTAACATAGAGCAACACATCAATACGCATAACGCAAATGATTGCACAATTAGCAGGTGCTAACAAAACAACAATAATACGCATAACGCAAACAACATCAATTTTACGCAACGGTAATAACATCAATACTCACAATGTCAAAAATTGAACAATTAGTAGGTAGTCACAAGGTACTACAAATCAATACGCATAACGCCATTGCATAATTATTAAGTACAACATGGCTCAATAAGTGTCTGAGCGTTTACTAATGCCATTAATAAACGCTCATACAACAAGATATTTTATGGCAGTGCAACAAAGCCGTGAGAAGATACTGGTGTCTAAAGCCAAAGCATTGTAACTGGCTAAATACTGATCGGGTGCGGACGTATGCAAAAGACATCAGCTACTCTCAAAATTGTTTTTGAGTTCACACCACTGCATAATGATCGATCGGGCAACATAATTACACACCGCTGCCGCGTTGAGCTATTTTCCAAAACATATGACGCGGGATACAAGTGCAGACACTGCAGACTTATCGTCCCCGTACCGAATAAGAAATGCTCACACGATAGTGCAATCTGCTATCTACATTTTCCAACAAATGAATGTCACGGTCATATAAGTCGAATATAGCGAGTGAACCACTATTCCCTTAAATATTTGTAAACGAACGTAATCTGGGTAGACAAATTTGGCGCGTAAATTTGTCACACACAAGTCGATCACTTATACTCATCACTGTAGGCGAACGAACAAACAAACGTTTCAAGTAAACAACTTACATCCGGAACGATACGCAAACGGATAAACAAAATTCGAACATAAATGATTTATACAGTGCGCAAATGAACAAAAATATCGTGCGTGCGTTAATCAGTGCAATATGTTATGTACCGATAAAAGTTATTCTTCAACGTATGAAACACTATGATTTTAATACCACTCACAAATAACTCTTTTGCAGATCGCAACCTCTAAGCTCTGAGAATAGTTTGTTTTCAACGTATGAAACACTATGGCTTTTACTTACACATCTCACAAATTTAAATGACACGTTCAACAATGAAACATCGCACATAAAGCAGCGTAAAAGTTGATCTTCAGCGCATGAACCACTATTTCTTTTAGTTATACAACTCAAAAATGACTCTATTGCAGATCGAACCACCGGAAACATCCTCTTAATCTTAATTGTTTAGGATGCGCTCTCCCGCACAAGTATACCTAAATCCGAATGTATTTCGCACTTTTTATCCAAAATACTTATTTCATAACCGAATTGTCTCAATGAACTACAACAGTCAACGTTTTGCTTTAGCCGCCACTCAATAATATCTGGACGGGTTATAATAGCGCTTAACATTTCACGAGTCGAGTCTATGCTACGAGATTTATTGAAGCTACAGCGTCTACAAGCGCTACGAAGTCTACAAGGGCTACGACTTCCCGAATGTAAACATTCCCGAATTCCATCGCGGTCACATCACGACAAGTGGTAATACTGACTCTAGGTACTTCCCCGCATGTACCGACGCTTGCGCTACGATATCGGAGCTTGCATGACGTAATCGCACCGCGCTTACTAGGCGAACAAGGAACAAAGAACTTCACTGTGTCACCACACAAAGAACACGGGGCCCACAAGGGGTTACTACTTATTTGTTCTAACTGCGTAATCATCACGTATTAAAATCAACACGAAATTAATGCAAAACTACACTTTTGCCAAACATATTAAACGTGTTAAAACACTACACTTTACACGCAAATTCTAACGTCTGAACTCCGAATTAATACGCAGTTTTCTCTAAATGTCAGGAAAATCTGAGCGAAAAGGCCGTGAGTTTTCTTAGTAATCCCACTTCTGATATAAGGAAATAGGTCTATCAGAAGTGAAATTAAAAAGATAAACACCTAATTACCAACAAAATTATTTATTCGTACAAAAATATTTAGCGACAATTTATGATCTACCCAACGCACACGCACGCCTAGCCCGAGGCCCTATTCCGAAGTGTCCCGCCCGCCGCCGGTGACCCCCTCTCCGACCACACAGCGCTGGACGCAGTGACGTCATCGGCAGCTCTCGAAGTACCACCTCTCCAACAGTATTATATTAGTGTCTCTGTCTGGCAGCCATATCACAAGCTTTGCATAGTTCGGGGTCAGAGGCCGTGTGTAAGATGTCCCACAATATTTATAATTATTATTTTAACTGATTTTATCAAAGAACCCATCTCGTAACGTCACAACATAGCTTAAAACAAAGTCGCTTCCCGCTGTCTGTCCTATGTGTGCTTATATCTTTAAAACTTTGGAACGGATTTCAATGCGGTTTTTTATAGATAGAGTGATTCAAGAGGAAGGTTTATATTTATAATACACCTGTGCGAAGCCGAGGCGGGTTGCTAGTTATCAATAAAAACAGACCGTCTAACCACAAAAGTTTTACGCACGTTTTAGACAATGTTTAACAGTACCAATTGCACGGTTAAACAGAGTTTAAGGTGTGTTTAAATCCTTTGTGGTAAAACGGAGAGTGTTTTATCTAATGCTGGGGTTGGCAAGTCATTTTGGATGGGGTCCGAATACTGTCGAAAAATTTTAATGAGGTCCAGAAAACAAAACTGATACCTATAATAATAAGATTTTACTCATTTTTTATTTTGTTGTCTGATAGAGTTATTTACGAGTATAGTTTGATTCCTTAGAGAAACAGCAAATTCGAATGATTAGAACACCCTCGTCGTCCGTTATTGTCGAACAATATTTATTTTTTACAAAAATCATCCTGTTGAAAATTTTTTCACTTACGTATGTCGAGACAAACATACTATCTGATTTATTGTTAGCTCCTTGCAAGTTTCATGATTTTTATGATTAATCGGAGGAATTAAACGGACCACGGTCCGCCTATTGCCTACCATTGGTCTAATGTATATAATGTGTCTTTTCGCAAATAACCAACCTAACTGTTTGGTGTTTTACAAAGCAATTCACTTATTCAATACCTCTTATATTAAATATCCATTTACCATAAATAAACATTCATTATTTAAAAGATAATTTTTAAAATGTAACTGTATTTATTTAAATATATGAAAAATGTGTACAAGTTTAAAAAGAGAAATTCTGCTCAGGAAAATAACAGTCCATTAAAGATATTAACTTTGCTAAGTGTACCTAAGTGTAATTCAACACCGTAAAAGCTAGACAGTTGTTATATTTTACCTATTGTTGTTTTATTGTGGGTTCTTTTAAAATTGTAATTTATAAAATAGGTACTGTTCTGTAGAAAGAAATATTAATCTGTTATTAATACAACATATTAACAGCATAATGAAAAGTGCCGAAAGAGGTCGATTTAAATCTTAATTATGAACTGAAAGAACCTCCAACCTCCAAGCTTCGAAAGAGGGACCGATATTTTTATGTGAGTACTTAATATATAAACACTCAATTACTTACTTTACTATTACCATATATTATTTACTAGTTTTTACCCGCGGCTTTGCACGCATACGCAATATATCATTAAAATTTATAGCCTATGTGTTATTCTGATATATAAGCTATATTATTGCATGGTTTCATCTCAATCCGTTCAGTAGTTTTTGCGTGAAAGAGTATCTAACATCCATCCATCCATCCTCATAAACTTTCGCGTTTATAATATTAGTAGGATATTGTAAAGCGTATACTGTACTGTACCAGCCTTTTTAATAGTCCACTGCAGGACGTAGGCCTACCCGCGAAGGGTGATTGGGCCATATCCACCACGCTGGCCCAGTGCGGGTTGGTGGATTCAAATACACCATTGAATTTCTTCTACGGACGCAAGTAGGTTGCCTCACGATGTTTTCCTTCACCGAAAAGCCAGTGGTGTGTAATTCCGTACATAAATTCCAAAGAACTCTGGTACGGGACCGGGGATTTGAACCCACGACGTCACGATTGTAAGGCGGGTGTCACTACCTCTCGACCAACACGGCTTCAAAAGGTGGTAAAGCGTATATAGGTCTTAAATTCATAACTCAATAGGCATGACGACTGGGTAAAAAAATTAATAACATAATTAGTCAGTGAGTTAGATTATAAAAAAAATATTGCACACGTATTTTTTCTTTTGTCAACCAAACAACAGATGACAAAGATAATCCTTGTCAAAGTATGGAAGTAGGGGGGTCGTGCGTGACGTCACTTCGCTAACAGAAGTATGTCCACTACGCGCAATGGGATCACTAAAACACACAATTTACTTTACTCTTATATATTCGAGGTATATCCAGAACTAAAATTAACGAATTACTTCTAAGACCCCTGTAAGGTTGATACGACAAACGTTTGCGCGATTCAACCGTGCACCACGTCATTTTAAGACGCCATCTAGTTGATATTTTTGGAACTAAATATGATACAATTGATTCGAACAAGTCTATACATTTGTATGGCACTTATGACGTCACGCGGAACTTTGACGGGCTATATCTTCATCAATTTTTACTATAAAAAAAAACTGCTGTTCCATACTTTTTGTCGAAAGTCTTAAAAATCGTATGGAACAGCAGTTTTTTTTTACGTTTTCAGAGTTGTTATCATAATAAAAGTTGTTCAAAATTTGCCATAGATGTCACCGCTTAAGGCTCCGACACGCGTAGACAAACACATTGTATAAGTACCTAGGTAATATCAGCAAACATTACCAACACAAAGAAAACTAAAAGCTTAACACGTCTACGTCGGATACACCGCAACAATGAAATAAACTTAACACGTCTACGTTGGATACCTCGTAGCAATGAAATAAACTCCACAAGACGTTGTGGTTTCAATTAAAACTTCACATTTCTGTAGATTCTACTCGCCTACTTATTGCTGAAGTTTCCAGAATAAATGGAAATATTTTGCTTGCAAAAGATACTTGAGGGGAGATATTTTTTTAAATTAAGAGCCGATGTTTGTTTGGTTATTGTATTTTTATTTAGGGTTTTTTTGTATTTGGAGTGACAGCAAAGTTATTACCATTAGATACTCTAGGATACCTATAGGTGTGATGGATATTATGACTAAATATTTACATGGAGATCATTCCAAAATTTAAAAAAATTAAACTTATGTTCCAAGTTTCGTCAGGATCCGTTGAAAATTGCGGCCAGCTAGTTTAGCATACGACCACGAAAAGAGTTTTATCGACGTGTGAAAAAGTGACATATATAAGGCTCCATCAAACACAGGCGGTACGAGCGGTAGAGCGGTACGAGCGGTACGAGCGGTACGAGCGGTAAAGGGCGGTACGGCAGTATCGCGACCGGACCTGTGTGAGCCCTTCTTATTATAACCAGTACAATACAGATGCCCGCCCGTCTGCTATACCGCTCGTACCGCCTGTGTGTAAAGGAGCCTTTATTTCAGCATAACTCGTTCTCGTTCTGACACGTCGATAGAAATATAATATTTTATAAATTACTTTTAACACTGTCATTTGTACGGGTCAGAACTATAAAATACAATTGTACTTATTTACTCAAATACAATTATAATCATATTTCTAAAGCCAGTGGCTTTTAACAATTTCTAAACAATGTATAATCCGCGCCACACAAATCGGCGGATGTGAAGGACAAGAAGGCGCAGAACGCTGCACAAAAGACAAAATATAGGAGTGCGCAGGAACCGGGGTGACGGGACGTTGGAGCACACCCGCCCGCCAATCTCATGCCTCCCACGCGCTACCTACGCCCGTGCTCACCACTACGCCACGCGGCGTCCGCATTGTGCACATATCCGCAATAATTAGCGAATCACGGCGATGTGTCATCCACGGCTATCTTCTCATCCGTCGACTTATGTGGCGATACCTGAGGATCTTCAAAAAGAGTCTTGGGCGATTCACCCCGCGGGCCGAACCGCTTGCGGGGCGAAACACCGCAATACCCCCTCTAACGTGGCAATTGTAAAAATGTCACTTAAATCTATTGTCACCAAATGATTGGTACAAATTAAAAATCGGCTACACAAGCGGGAGCACCTTGACGGGTGCAACGTCACGCAAGTCGACGTTTTGGACAAGCGAACTCTGTTCCTCGAAGAACGTGCCAGCTATTGGAGGCCCCCATCTTTCTACGCATTCAGCTGCATTAAAATTGTTCCGTTTCCTGCAGACATAACATTAATTTTTAAATAAAATCGTAACGGCTGACTATACATATACGATCAACCGTAAGCCGCCAACAGTTAAAGCTACATTTTGAGTAGACAATAATTAAAAAAGAATTGGTTGTGAATAAAGTTGGTTTACGACTGATATTTTTAAGCGATAACGTCATTATGCGTCACAAGCGGAACGCTTAGACCGATCGTGCCTCTCAATCGCTTGTTGCACGCTCTCTCTCGGACCTGCCTCGGTTGGTCAAGAGCTCCGGAGTTCCCAGCAGTGGCGTAACTACAGGGTGGCAGGACTGCCAAAATGCCACGGGCCCCCGACCTGAGGGGTCCCGACCCAAGGGGCCACGAACTACTACTATAGTGAAAAAAAAACATGAATAAATTTTCGCGCCCGCTGCGCTCGCACTTAAGGCAGCTATATATGTTTATATTACTCGCATCTCATCTCAGCTTTTTCTAATTATTTAATTGGTTTATTAAAATTAAATTACAATTGAGCCATGTTTATTTGGAGGGATAAAGAATTTGCCACGTGCCCCAGATGGTATAGTTACGCCACTGATTCCCAGACACCGGTGGTGGAGGTGCGTACCCTTGCGGCACGTATCATAATCGTAAAAAAATCGCGCTCTCTCTGTCACGGTCAGGCTCAAGCGGAAAGTGAGGTATTTTTTTGCGTGCGTGCAGTCGGCGTTCATTGGCTTATAGGACGTTATCACGCCAAAAATAGACGGACTCAACGATATTATAATTACTTTACTGAGTAACTTTAAAAAAAATGTGTATGTTAAAAATAAAATACTTACGCCACACTGGCGACCACGGTGCTCAAATCTTGCTGGACTGGACGACCAGTAGCGAAAACAAAAATGGCGTATCGGTTGACCCCAGTAGCTGGTAGTGCTGTGGGTCCAGTGAGGTAGGGCATTGTCACGACTCCAGAGCCTAGTCCTTCACAACCCCGGATTCCATCCACTCTCCAATGAACGTATTGGTACCCCTTTTTGATGAGCACTACATCTAGATCTATGGAAAAATCGTTATTGGGACATTTTATTCTTCATCATCTGCAGCCTTTTTGAAGTGTTAACTTCTTTAGCGGCGTTGTGTTTTTGGAATGGGTAAAAAATGTTAAGCTTGCGTCAGGACATGTGACATGACAGCACAGGGCGCTTGCGCGAGTGTGCGTGTATGATATTGTATTTTACCACATAAATGATGGTAATTTATATGCTCAAACCAAAGACTTTTTACTTGATCTGAGTTTATATGTTCAAGTTTTCACTTCTGACAACACTCCCAAAGTGCAACTCGTTGTTTTTAGGGTTCCGTACCTCAAAAGGAAAAAAACGGAACCCTTATAGGATCACTTTGTTGTCTGTCTGTCCGTCTGTCCGTCTATGTGTATGTGAAGACTCTTTATCTCAGGAACGCGTAAAGATATCGAGTTGAAATTTAAACTATATACGTATAGTCGTATATCTATGGTCTCTTGCAGTTGTGTAAAAGAAAAACTTCTCAGTTATCTTTTAAAAAAGTTAGCGCCGTTGTCGTAAAAAACCGCATATTTCGACACTCACAAAAATCAAAACCTACAGGGTACTTGCCGTTGACATAGAACTATGACATTTGCCGAGAAGCATTTTCGCAGAGTTCACATAAAGGAATAAATCTGAAAACTGTACATTTTTATTTAAATCACAAAAAATTGGGCCTCAAAATTCACAAAATATTTGTTCAAAATTCAATGTGAGTAAATCGTATCATGTACTCGTAAGATATCATATATAAGAACTTCATTAGCACATCTTTCAAACAGGTTTTTAATTATTTTAACAATGTGTTTGTACGGAACCCTCGATATTCGAGCCTGACTCGCACTTGTCCGGCTTTTAAAATCTCATTACTGTATAGGCCTCTTTTTTATACCATCTACCAGCTAGATCTTTGCCAATCGCGGATTAACCCGCGATATTTACGATATTGTCGTACTATCTCGCTGCCGGTCGAAGGCGAAGACAAAGTGGACAGGTGGAGCAATGCGAAAACGGATTGGTGGACTCGGTAAGCCAAGCGTCGATATTTTTTAACACTGAAGAATTAAGTTTTTTTTGGGATGAAAAGGCAAACAAGCTCACGGGCCTCTTGACAGAAAGTGGCCTTCGGCCTATAGACAATAATAGGTAATTTGTTGTAATAAATACAACAATGTTGTAATTGAGTCCTTCCTTACAGGACAGGTAACGTTTTCAATGTTGTAATAATTACAATGTTGTAATTGAACGTTTTCAATGTTGTAATAATTACAACATTGTTGTGTACCTGTTCTGTAAGGAAGAATTCGATCCTTTTTGTTGAAATGACCTTAACTGCAGTTGTACACAAAATCCTGTCGATTGAAAACATTCCACGCTTCGAACAAATATCTAGGTATAGAGTCACAATCGTGCAAAAAAAGTGTCCGAACCAAAATCCTGCCCAAGCTACGTAGTAGGCAGGATTTTTAGTTAATTGTAAGGTAATTGCAAGCCGACTACAACGCCGCGCGATGCCAAAGTGCTCGGTTACAAGCACTAATTAGGTAACATAACGTCGAGATTTGAGAAATCGGGTCATTGTGAATTATTTTAATGTAAATATCTAAACCAGTATGTATAACGGAGCTCCAACATTATTTCACTACTTTCACTTAAGGACTGTGGCTCTGTAGATATTTGCTCGATGATTCCACGCCATGCGGGTACTGAATTGTACCTTCCGGTTTTTTTATTAAGCCTCTGTAGAATGAAAGACTATTCAAGAAGGACGATTTGGTCATGATTATCCACCACAAATTTACGCAAGTAAGATAACATATGGGCAGCGTTCGGAAAATTGCGTAGTGTCTTCTCGTCCGACATACCTCAGTGCCTCAAGTCGGAAGTTTTCGACCAGTGTGTGTTGCCAGTGATGACTTATGGCACTGAAACGTGGTCTCTTACTATGGGCCTTATTAGTAAGCTCCAAGTAGCCCAACGAGCTATGGAGAGGGCTATGCTCGGAGTCTCTCTGCGAGATCGAATCAGATATGAGGAGATCCGTAGACGAACCAAAGTTACCGACATAGCCCAACGGATTGGCAAGTTGAAATGGCAATAGGCAGGGCACATAGCTCGGAGGGCTGATGACCGATGGGGTCGAAAAGTTCTCGAGTGGAGACCACGTACCGGCAAGCGCAGCGTAGGACGTCCACCCACAAGTTGGACGGATGACCTCATTAAGACCGTAGGATCGCGCTGGATGCATGCCGTTTCCAACCGGTCTTATTGGAGATCCATGTGGGAGGCCTATGTCCACCAGTGGACGTCCTTCGGCTGATGGATGGAAGATAACAAATTATTATGATTTATTATCAGTCAGAAATGAATACACAGGTCGCTTCGTTATTTCTACAGCCAACGGTGCAGCTAAGCAACTAACCAATTTAAACAAATATTTTAATGACTTACTTAATAACACCGCAGTATAGAACTCGTTAACATCGCAGGGCCATTCAATATACGGGGGTATAAGCAAGGTTTTTGCGCCCATGATCTTCTGACCCGCTCTCACTACCGTTTTATCAGCTAACTCTACCTGTAATCACCATCTCATATTACCGCCGACAGAAAAAAGCCTCTACTCAAGTGATTGACACCAAAAACATAACATTTTGATACAATTTAAGGGGTGAAAAGAGTTCGCTCCCAGAACGTAAATTTTATCAAATTTGAACCGAAAATTTTCTCGATGTTCTACAAAAAACGCGAACGGAGCGCTGTTTGATTTGGTGAGTCCCCTCAAGTGATCCGAAATACGTAGCTAGTGCTATTAAGTAGTTAGTAAGCTAGAATAAGTTAGATTATGCAATGAGTCTGCCATGTATTTTACGCGAAAACACTGGTTGTTTCATGATTCTCTTAATAATTAACATTCGGTAGGTAGATAGCCTGTTCGCCATCCCAATGTTAAGTCTTATTTTTTAATGTTAATATTTTCTTGGCAGTAAGTCTTTACTGATAAGAAGATTATACAAATTATTTATCGTGAGGTCGTGGGTTCAAATCCCGGTCACGTACCAATGAGTTCTCTGAAACTTATGTAGATATGTGATTTCATACCACGGACTTTTCGGTGAAGGAAAACATTGTGAGGCAACCTGCATAGATCCGTAGGAGAAATTCGATGGCGTATGAGAATATACCAATCCGCACTAGGCCAGAGTAGTGGATATGATTTAAGCACGATTTGTGAGAAGGTCTATTTTCAGCAATGGACTATTAAAAGACCGGTAAAGTACAGTACAGTATTCTAATTACTCAAAACAAGTTACTTTATTTACATAAATGTGTAAAATTTAACAAAACAGTATCCTAATTGTGAGTCTTATTTGGCTACGTTAATTACATTCTGAAAAAATACGCGGTTTCAGGGGGGTAGTCCATGCGGGCGAAGCCGCGGGCAAGTAACTAGTAAACTTTAACTATATTATACTATAACTAAGTTAAAAAGAAAAAAAATTGTTTTTTCTTACATAGAGTGGAGTCAAGGGCACGATATCATCGCAGATAGTTTTAGTTATGCCGGAATCGTACCAAAGCTTATTCCACTGTTGCCAACCTTGCCAGTCCCACCAGTATTGCCAGTTCCACCAGTTCCATTTATTTTGGTGTCTATAGTGTTCAGGATACCTATTTCGATAATATCTAGAATTCCTATCTCCATAGTATCCAGCATTTCTATTTTCATAGTTTCCAGAATTCCTATTTCCATTGTATCCAGAATCCCTATATCCAATGTATCTAGGATTTCTATTCCCATAGTACCCGGCATCCCTGTTGTTATAATTTCCAGAATCCAAGTACTCATTTTTTTCTATATCCCGGTTTTCATAGTTTTCAGAATTCCAGTCTTCATAGTTATCAGAATTCCAGTTTTCATAATCCTGGTTTCCATAGTATTCAGTTATTGCTGGAGTTATTACAATCAATATTGAAACGGATACAGAAAAAAATATAAAGATACGCTTCATTTTCGCCCACAGATATGTAAAGTGAAGAGTTCTTTTTAAAAATTCTGAATATATATAGCATAAACCAAATATGTATGTCATATTCGCATGAAAAACGCACCTGTATAAATATTGACATACTTTCATTAAATGCTTGCCACAGACCTACATTTATGTATGTAGTATGAAGTTAAGGTATTTAACACTCCATAAAAATGATTCGAATAATTGCACTGAATTAAAAATTATAGCCATTATACTTTTCAAAGGAAGGAAAGGAAGCACAAAGGATGTCTATCGATATTCAATGCTGCCAGCAATACGGCACTTTGCACTAGAAACCGGAGGTAGTTTATTTGATTTGACATGGCTTTTAGTAATAAATACTAATAAGGAGGATTATTACCTATTAGGGTTCGGCATCCATATCAATGGCTAACACATCGCTCACCTTTGATTTGCCGGCGATATCGTGGTCAGGCTAAATCGAATGAAAAGCACCGCACGATATTCGAAGGCTTCAGACCAGTCTTTCGACAGGTGGATCAGTTGGCCCTTGTTGTACCCACCTCGATATCTATTGAGAGCTCGTTTTTCAAGTCGTTGACTCGTACGTGTACTTATGACAAGTAGTCCAGTTACGTAGATCCGTTTTCAAGAAAAACGTCAATCGTCGATACTTTTTTTTATGAAAAATTATCTTGAAATATTCACAATAAGTATTCAATACATATGAACATCAATTTAATTATCATAATAAATAAAATTTATCTAATAAAATAAACTCGCTTCCTGTTCATTATATAACCAATATATAACCATTGTGTGTTGTGTGTCATTATTTGGGTATGTTTATACAAATACTATAAATTTAAAATTTACAGCGTAATAAAATAAATGAGTTGATGACCTCATCGAGACCGCAGGAGCGCGCTTTAGGTACCTATGCAAGACGTTTCAAACCGGTCTTATTGGAAATATTAGGGAGGTCTATATCTAGCAGTGGACGAGATGTGGCGTAGTTATTATGATCATTAGATTAATTTTCATATAGATTTTATTTGATTGTGATTATAATAATTTCGCTCGGTTATGAAAGAGTTAACAGTGAGTTAAGCAATTATGTACTTACATTATACAACGTTCCCTTGTATTATATTCGATTAATAATAGCATGTAATATGAATAGTAGAAAATAGTAGAAATGGGCAGTGCACCCATCCCTACCAGAGGAGATAGCTCGGTAGGGATAAGTGCACCACACAAATGGTCAGTGCACCTATCGCTACTGATAGAACTAAATTTACAAAAAGTGCACTTATCCCTACCAGGGGGATAGCTCGATAGATAAGTGCACCAGCCGATATCTATAATAGCATGTAATATGAATAGTAGAAAATAGTAGAAATGGGCAGTGCACCCATCCCTACCAGAGGAGTTAGCTCGGTAGGGATAAGTGCACCACACAAATGGTCAGTGCACCTATCGCTACTGGTAGAACTAAATCTACAAAAAGTGCACTTATCCCTACCAGGGGGGATAGATCGGTAGAGATAAGTGCACCAGCCGATATCGATATGAGTATGTACATTATGTATCTTCCACCAACCCGCACAGGGCCAGCGTGGAGAATATCGCCCAGTCACCTTTTGTGGGTAGGCCTACGTCCTGCAGTGGACTATTTTCTTAGTTTGACTTGGTATTCGTTAGTGATCATGGAAGTTAAGCAACGTTCATTTCGGACAATCTCAGGATGGGTGACCGCGGATGATTCGTTAAATTGTTGGTCCGATTGTTTTAATCGTTTAGCCATGTCTGAAACCTTCAGGCGGCTTATAACCTCAGACACCAGGGCTAGCCACCCGGCCAGTACGAACTTTAGAAAGATGGCGTCGAAAACCCATATATAGAAACAGCTAAGTAATCAATGACATCACTTGACACAAGTGATACTTGAATTATTGATCAAAGGTAACATTGGTCTCTGAGCAATCTAGCGGACAAACTTCGAAGACGTTATACGCAAAGTCACAGGGCAGAGTTTATATTTTTAATTTTACTATTATATGTATCTATAATGCCATCTTTAATGGTGGGGGTATCTCGAATAGAGACAACGCGCCGACACGCGCAATGCAGGACATCCACCCACATGAAAAAGACTACAGAGATGCGCTGGATGCAAGATTTTTTTTTGTATTTATTTGATAAATTACAATAATAGATAACTCGTTCATACATTGTCTTAAAACCTAGATTAGGTTTGTCTAGACAATCTAGTTCTCTTTTAGCTTCCAACTAGACTTATAGAATTAGAATCATTTATTGATGTATTTAGCTTAATACTAAAATTAAATATACAACAGTTTGTATAATAATACTTATTACCGCTAAAAATATCTCGTCATTTCACAATACACAAACGCAAAAATTTAATTTAAAAATTGATTAAATAAAAAATAAATAACTATCTATTTCAGCAACAAGATTAAATGCTGTAGAAAGGCAACCGAATACAAAATTAAATAATGTCGGAACAATACAAAATATCAAAAGTACAATGTAAATACTCGTATCATAGATTATAGAAGTAGGTCAATTAAAATTATATGAAATTAGTTAGAGAAACCAATAAAATTGACATTAATAGTGTTCTAACTAGTGTTGCCGCAGAAGAGAGAGAATGAAATTCTGCTGTTCTGTGAGTGTTGCTATATTTAAATTCGATTATTACTTGAACTGATTTCCTTTTTTTTTCAGGGGTTGGTATTAATTTTTAATATCAATGTTAATTAAACAAGCACAATAAATCATACAGTTTATTTCTTTATTAATACATACATCGTTTTAGCTACTGAAAAATATGAATTAACAATTTATCGACTTTCCCACCTTTTACATAACAAATCAAAGAATTGCTACTGTTAAATTTTATGCACATCATAGACAATTTTGGTACATGTAAATTTGGTACGTGGATTTGGTCCCATAGTATAAGTTACAACTTATATAAGTTGAAAAAATAATTCAGGTGTCTACGGGAGCGTGTTAGTACTCCAAGATGATAAAGATCCCAAATACCTAACGATATTTTTGTTACAGAACAGCTGATTTATTTTTGAGATTTTATTTGTTTGCTAATTACATCAGTGATTGATGTGAATAAAAATGTACTATAACATAATTATTTTATAATATAAATTCAAACTTAAAGGCGGCTGTGGACATGAGACGAGTCGTTGCGCTGTTGCAAATTTATAGGTCAGCGAGGTAGCGTTACGTTCTTTGCTGCTTGTAGCCAATTTCACAGATGCCATTGTAGGTATGATGCCATCTAGTGGATTAATTTTTAAAGAACTACCTCATTTTCTTGAGTTTCTGGCTAACGGGGATAAAATTCAATGAAATGGGTTCCTTTTGTTGATCATCATAAAAATGTTTGCCAATGTGATAATAAGGATTAAGCTGAAAACAAACTATCGGATGCAGCTGATAGACGCGGCTAACGATCAGTTTTCACAGTCTTTAAAAACGTGGCGTGCTAGATTTCTCTGGGACGTCCGAACGCTCAAGGACAGCCCAAGGTGACGTCCGCGACTTATACATGTCCGATAGTTTGCACGGCTCAGTGGACGTTAATTATCTAGATACTTATAAGTCGCGGCTGTCAGTCGTGTCCGTCACCCACGTCCAATAGTTTGCCAGCTTTAAATTTAACGATTACATTCTGACTGCCTCAGTGACCCGGTAGTAAGTAATCCTGACTCCTAGGTATAAGAAATATGGGTCGAATTTCCACTGCATATAATTTTATAGGCGGTGAACGAAGGTGTTTCCTCTTTGTCTGGATGTAATTATCTATTAAAGTACCCACGAGTATGTGTATAACATTTATGTACATAATTACATTTCTGGCATCACAAACTTTGCTTAGTTTAGGGTCAAAAACCGTGGCTATTTATAATTTAGAAGAAACAACTTAGCACTAGTTTAGCTCAGGAATAACTGCTGGTCATATGCGCTCGTGTTCTAGATAGATATAGGCATTTTGTTAGCATTCTATAGCGCCCACCGCCACAGCTTGAATCTCTAACATATGAAAAATAAAACAATATTAAGTATTCGATTACAATAACGGGAATACGTCAGGAGCAACAGATAATGCGTCGATGTTCCCAGCTATCGGATTAGACTGCTTGTAGAAAGTGCCAGCCACCACGCCGCCGCCGGGCCAATTCTCTGATATTAATTGAGCACAACTAAAGTCGACTCGTTCGCTGTGAAAAAATACAATATAATACAAAAAAACTGTTCAAAATGTTGTTGTTAAACTTTCGCGATTTGAACACATTATTATTTTATACTACAGGACTAATCGCGCTCTAAAATTACGAGATAAATAAATACCTCAACTTCCTGACGTTTCGGCCGAGTTGAATCGACCGTGGTCACGGGTAGACTGTCTACTCGTCCCGTAGTAAATAGTAATAAACTATTCAAAATTCCGAGAATAAGTCCACGTTAGACCACGAACTCGCCTGATGGTATGCGACGTTTTTGCTGAAGATGAAGCACGCAGACTCAGAAAATCATCATCATCATTTCAGCCATAGGACGTCCACTGCTGGACATAGGCCTCCCCTAATGATTTCCAATAAGACCGGTTGATAGCGGTTTGCATCCAGCGCGATCTTGCGGTCCTAATAAGATCATCCGTCCTCCTTGTGGGTGGACGTTCTACGCTGCGCTTGCCGGTACGTGGTCTCCACTCGAGAACTTTTCGACCCCATCGGTCATCAGTTCTCCGCGCTATGTGCCCTGCCCATTGCCAATCCGTTGGGCTATGTCGGTAACCTTGGTTCTTCTACGGATCTCCTCATTCCTGATTCGATCTCGCAGAGAGACTCCGAGCATAACCCTCTCCATGGCTCGTTGGGCTACTTGGAGCTTACTAATAAGGCCCATAGTGAGAGACCATGTTTCTGTGCCATAAGTCATCACTGGCAACACACACTGGTCGAAAACTTTCGAGGTACTGAGGTATGTCGGACGAGAAGAGAAGAAGAAGATTTCTATTCCTATTCACTCTCATCTTGAAAAGCTTAAGATTATTTATACATCTTAAGAAGCAGAAAACCTGGTAGACTATTCCATTTCCTGGCGGTACGAATCAGAAATGTTGAGACAAACCGCTTCGTACGTATCAAAGAAAAGTCGACAGTGTATAGGTGGAAATTCTTTTTTAGGCGTTACCCTTTTAGGATCACTTTGCTGTTCGTTTATCCGACCGTGTGTAGAGTTATCAGGTCGAAATTAAAACTACATATATAAACAGATCTATCCGTCAGGCATACGACATTCATCGGGCATACGACGTCCGCTGCTGGATATAGGGCTCTCCTATCTTTAGTAAGACTGTTGTTTTTAAACTTTCGCGATTTGAACACATATTTATTATATACTATGGGACTTATCGCGCACTAAAATTACGAGATAAATAAATACCTCCTCATCCCGACGTTTCGGCCGAGTTGCATCGACCGTGGTCACGGGTAGTCTACCCATATTTATCTCGTAATTTTAGTATATAATAAATTCAGTAAGACTGGTTGGAAGCGACCTGCATTCAGCGCAATCCTGCAATTTTGATTAGGTTATTCGTTCATCTAGTGGATAAACGTCCTATGCTGCGCTTGTTGCCACGTGGTCTGTCCTCTATGTTTTGTGTGCGCTGCCTACTTGCCTTGCTATTGTATATTTCAACTTGCCAACTCGTGGGCTAGGTGTATCGGTATATACCGCGCCACACAAGTTGGCGGATGTGAAGTTAGCTACAAGCTGCGCAATAGCCAATCAACGTGCGGCTTTGTGTGAGCTTCAGTCAGGATTGGATGTTGCGCATCTTGTAGCAAACTTTGTATCTCCACATTTCTGATTCGATTATAGCCTTCAACATAGGTGTGATTCCCCCTAAACTGCATATCCGCTAGACAGCTTGGACCTTTAAATAAAAATAAAAATGATTTGATTCTTACGCAGTGCTCTTGATCTCCGTATCCAGAGTAACCCCATACGGACGGGTGGTCTGGATCACCAAGACTACCAATCGATGAGTTCCGGTTCCAGGTAACACCAAGGGCCCAGTGCGGTAGGTGTATGTGACGGTTCCCGACTTCACCCCCCCGCAGCCACGGATTCCATCCACTCTCCAAATCAGGACCTGGTTTCCATCCTTAGCGAGCGGAGCATCCATATCTACATACATATCCAGATAAACATTAAATTAATAATTAAAAATAAAAGCTTTTGATATCAAAATCAATGCTAGTTAAGACAAGTAAAACGACCCCAAACACGACGGGTCTAACTTGTTTAGTACAAGAGTTCCTATGGCCACCTTCCGACTCCATCATCAGATCAGCTCCATGGTACCATATTATTGCATTATCACGCCATATACACGTGCGTGCAAAATTTCAGCTCAATCAGAAACCGGGAAGTTGGTCAAATTTAACTTGCAAGATTCCACACGAACTTACATATACATACATAGGTACATCCATTGCAAGTTCAAAAATAATCAAAGTCGTGTCAAAATCGGTAACCGCACATTGTCATTGTCATAGAAATCGCGTAAAATACATACAAAAAAAAATTCAGTCGAATCGAAAAGCTTTTTTTGAAGTCCTAAGAGATTGGAAGCGCCTACATGGAGCTCGGTCCGCTACATTATAATGCCACATAGGTATACTGAGCGCCACACAAATTGAAAGATGGGAAGTTAGCCGCAGAGAGCTGCGCAAACGCCAAAATATAGACGTTAGCGGGTGCCAGAGAGACGAGACGCCGGCGCACACCCGCCCGCCAACCTCGTGCCTCCCGCCAACCTCGTGTCTCCCGCGCGCTCTCTACGCCCGAGCTCACTACTTCGCCATTTGTATAGGCATTGTGCACACATGCGCAATAATTAGCGAATCACGGCGAAGTGTCTTCTGCGGCTAACTTCCCATCTTTCAATTTGTGTGGCGCTCAGTATACAGATTTAGTTACTTATTAGGTATAAAACTTAAGGCGGAAGCACACCGCGGTGCTGCGCACGGGCACGCGCCGCAGCTTGGTTTTGTGAGTTAATTACATATTTTCATTAACGTGGCCCGGATACCACGGTTAAATTGTAGGTCCTGGTTGTTCTAACCGTTTAGCCATATCACAGGCCTTTGGGCGGCTTAACAACTCCAAGCAAGCAACAGAGACCTGAGTCTTGACTTAAGACTACGCATAGTAGGTTGCTACATCTTTTCGGTGCTATTATACGGCGTAGAAACATGGACTCTCACAAAAAAATTCACAAAGAGGCTGGCGTTTAAAATGTGGATCTACCGCCGTATCTTGAGGATCTCATGGCGTGACCGAATTACCAACGTTGAGGTACTAAGCTGGCTTAAGAAGAAGATGGAGCTTATGAATACCATCAAACACCGGAAGATGTCGTACTTTGGTCACGTCATGAGAAATGACAAATACAGACTAGTTCAGCTCATCACCCAGGGAAAGATTTGACCTGGTGTTGTCCAACCTCCGATAGGAGTGGAACCACAAGAAGAAAAAGAAAAACTTAGACAACCCGACCTATAGTCACTTATT
Source organism: Hypomecis punctinalis (assembly GCA_949316475.1). Classification (NCBI taxonomy): domain Eukaryota; kingdom Metazoa; phylum Arthropoda; class Insecta; order Lepidoptera; family Geometridae; genus Hypomecis; species Hypomecis punctinalis. The sequence goes on from OX438813.1 coordinate 19,544,707, forward strand.
ACTTCATCAACGTAGGTCTACGTTTTCACTGCGTGCAATGGCGAACATGGCGGTAGCGCTCGTAGCATAGTTTGACCAGGTGATTGTGAACAATCACCGAAATTAAGCAACGTTCAGTATATAAATGGGCGCTACCGTGGCTCGGATGACACGTTAAATAGGCTATTTGACTAGTTTTTGAAAATAGTTTTAAATTATTCGTTAGTATAGAATAAGCACACTATATTTATATTTCCTAGAGATCTTCTGTTTTAATAATGAAATTCAAGTGTATTTCAAAAGAATAGATATTCAAGATCCCGCCAAAACAACATTCTGTAATGGCGCTGGTCTGTGACGTCACACACTAGTAAATATGCTAGTTCACATTTATAAATTGACAAAAAATACTTAAAAAGTAACTTACAGATCCAATAAAATTACTCTGAAAAATCAAAACACAAATTACCCAAACAACAGTCAATCGAGGAATTCTCCCTTACTAGCATGTGACGTCACCAGAGTTGCCGCCCTTCTTAGAGCGTTCACGTCACGGATAAAATGTCAAAAAAATATCGTATTCTATTTCGTGCGATTTGCGAAAATTCGACATATTTTATTTAGTTTAAATAAAGTGAAATATGTCTTTTTCGGGCTATTATTTGAATGAATTACTACAATCAATAGTATATTTTCAATGTTGTCAAATAGCCTATTGCAGGTCCCGGTTCATGTGTAGAGTGTCCGTGGGTTGCAGCACTTGCAATGGACACAATAACAAACATTTTTTTTTAAAGCGAAGGTTGACGTACTAGTGCGTAGCCTTATCGTGCGCCGCGGTGGGTTTCCGCCTTTATCTCATCTTTCATTTACCGGAAGTTAAAAAAAAGTTCACAGAATGCTTAAAAATGCGCAGTTGTAGGTCAGCTAAAGTACGAGGGTAACACTAAACATTTGTAGAAAGGGCTAGATCAAAGCAATTATTAAAAAAAACTAAGTACTACGTTTGAAAATCTAGCTATTTAACAATAATTTAATGAGGCACAGAACATCCTTAAATAATAAGATTTAAAAATTTTGCGGCAATATTAAAATAATGTTTGAACTTCGCACAAATTTTTTTTCAGCGCGTATTTTGAGTATTGTTTCTTGTGACTTTTGATGTAGTCTTAATGGATCGAGGTATAATTATTGTAATCTCAGTGATGGTTCTCTACAAATGTGTCTGTTAACATTGACCATCCAATATAAAATGAATGCTATACGCTCCGTATAAAATTCCGAAAGAAATGGATATACCGTAAGATTTGAAAAAGGTGTGGCATTGCTATGAGTTAGATATGAAAAATCTTTTGTTAATGTTTAGCTGGGAGGAAGCACTGCGCTGGATAGGTACTCTATAATTTGGCTAAACGACGAAAATGCCTTGTGGAGAGCCTTAAAGCATTTTAGACCTGCTGGCTCTCCCAGAGGCGCCATCGAATACAACGATGTACAAATTGATATGTAATATATTATACAAGATAATAAATACTAGTCTCTAGTTTCTACTACAATCCATTAATGAGATTCTATTATATTCCAAATTGACCCTCGTATTTTATACCTTTCAAAAAACTTACCAAACATTACCAAAGTATATATTTTATTATTTTCACAAGCCCACTGGACATTTGGGGGTATAAGAAAAGTATCTGCGCCGCTGATCTTTTCACCAGGTTGTACAAACTTTTTATTTGGCAATTGCAGCTGTAAACAAAAATTTAACAATTATCATACCAATAGTACTATAGCATGTTATATGCCGAATTATACAAGTCGGCGTATGTGAAGTTACCTACAAGCTTCGAGAAATCCAATAAACGCGCAGCTTTATGCGAGCTTAAGGTATGATTCCGAATTCCGCTGCAGGCAGAAGCAGCAGGCAGCATTGCTGCCGCAGCACTACTTTCCCTTATATTGCTGCCGCGACAATACTGCTTAGCTCGGAATGTAATCTCATATAAACTCATAGAGATTATATGGGAAATTGGGGACCAGTAGTACTGCGGCAGCACTGCTACGGTGTTGCTGCTGCCTGCAACGGAGTTCGGAATCATACCATTAGTCAGGATCGGATATTGCAATTTTTTTTTGTATTATGTAATACATGTATGTTTATGTGTCTAGGTAGGCATATATATTTATTTATTGGTTAGGTGTTAGTATTGCTTATTTTTTGTTTGTTATGTGTTCATTGTTTATTTTTTTAAATCTTTTTTGCTAAGGCCGCTGTTTTAGTTAATGTGCTATTTCCTGTTCGTTCATGGTTGCCTGGAAGAAATCGCTTGAAGCGATAAGGCCGCCATTTAGTATAACTAATTTTTAATGTTTTTATTTTTCATGTGTTTGTATTGTATTTGGTTAAGCTAATAAAGAATTATCTATCTATCTATCTATTGCGCAGCTTGTAACTCTACATCCACCGACTTGTAATTATGTAAAAAATTGTAAAAACGTTCTTCTCATTTAGTTTACATGCTAAAAATTACAATAAAAATACAATTTTACGTATTAACACATTGCATAATATTAACTAAGGTATTGTGTACGTTAAGGAGAAGCCATCGAGTCAAAAGACTTTTAAGTACCTATGTTCCCAAAAAATCTTACCTTGAGTTGAGTTAATGGCACCACACGATCGCCGATAATTTTAGTTATACCGGCTTGCTTCCAAAGTTGGTTCCACCACTGCCAGCCTTCCCAGTCCCACCAGTACTGCCAATTCCATTTGCCATAGTTACCAGAATCCCTGTCTTCATAGCTTCCATAAATCCAGTCTTCATAGTCACCATAATCCCAGTTTTCATAGTATTCAGTTATTACTGGAGTTATTATTATTAAAATTGAAACGGTCACCGAAAAAAGTAGAAACGAAGGCTTCATTTTCTTTAAGACTAAGTGCAGAATGAAGAAACCTACTTGGAAATTCTGAATTTATAGCCAGAGCCAAATGTCGTTATTCATATTAAAAATGCAGCTGTTTAAATATTAATAAAATGTGCTATTGTACTCATTATCGTATTAAATTTATTAAAGTGCTGAACATTTGTCACTTCTTTTAGAATCGACAAAGTGTCCAAATGTTTGCTCAAAGTTGGTAAGTAACATGACACAAAATTACATAATGTGTGTGACTGTCTGTGTCGTAGATGCTGTGCTTCCAGCGATCTTTATTATTTCATCTGTTCTCGTGAAATGTACAAGTATTGTTCTAGATTGTGTAAAATGTTGTGGAATAAATATTTTAATACAGCTCTCATGTTTAGTTAATATCTATTGCTTGTAACAAAATTCTAATCCAAAATATTTGTCTAGAAACGAACTTTTATTAAAAAGAGTGGTTTTTGTAAACACATTTCAAAAATTGATTGCGACAGGATTTGAACCTGCATTAGCTGATTGGGTTTTTATCCCAGATGCTTCTCTAAAAGCTAGATTGCATAGGTCCAGATCCTGTAGTTGCGCAAGCTTATGTAATGTTTATTACAAAATTAACTTTAAAATAAACCTAGTGGGAAGCACTTCAAAATAATATTTTTTTGCAAAAAAATAGCATGATCGACTTCACCCGTCTACAGAATTCGCGAATATTTCGCGAATTAATATTTAATATTAATAAATTATAATTTATTTATTTATAATTTATTCATTAATTTTTTTTTTTAATATAAATAATCATTTATTCATTATCATTATTAATTAATTATACATCATCATCAACTAGTACATTTCTTTCTAACACTTAAATAACAACACATAATATTAATCTAACCTACAATAAGTAAATGTCAAAAAATTATCAACAATAATTTATAATGTAAAATACATACTGTCACACTTAAAACTACACACTAATTAACTAGCCTAGATGACAACAGTCAGTACCTACAGTCCTTCGAGTGCGGCCCCTCTCCCAAACGTGCCCATCAAGCTCGCCGCGTTACCTCTCTGGATCGCCAAGGAGATGTGTTGGATGAGAAAGCTACCCGACCTGGGGTCGCGACCTCTGTCCCTCAGGCGGCGTCCCAGCTCCTTCACAAACTTTATAGCATCCGTGCCCCAGGAGCCCGCCGTCTCGACGGCGAACGGAACGAACTCGTACACCAATTCCAGGCTACCGTACTTGAACGCTTGCACTTGGCGGCCGCTTCCGCTCCCGCACCAGCAGTCTGCTGGGTAGCAGCCAGATGGCAGGAAGCGAAAGTGCCGACACAAGTGGCGTCCCAAATTAGGCAGCGGCCCCTGCTCCACGGGATCAGTGTGAGGCCGTCCGGACGCTTACCATCAGAGCGCGACAAGCCAGGGGGTTCTAGGACGCAAGGTATATCCGCCGCCACAAGAGCCCTCCTGATTATTTCATTAATCGCGTGGTGCCGAGGACGCCGACCCACGCACTTTATGCAACTCAGGCCGTGGTGGCCATTCGCGTCGACACGCGCACCACATTAGCAGACGTGAGGGTTACACACATCGCAACCCAATCGAAGGCCTACCGCCACACGGAGGGAGTCGTTGTCCATGAGAGTACCCATTTGGGGAGACGGCAACGCGTGCAACCAGGCGCCCGATTCCAGCCTGGCAACGGCGTGGAGTCTAGCCAAATCAGCCCCTGTGCTGTCATTCCGAAGCTGACTGGCGATGTTTTTGGATAACGCGTCATCCCACCTCCTCTGAGCACCGGGCCTCTCCGGAGGCTCGGAGTCCGGGCATAGAGACAGCCACGCGCTGAAAGCCTCCGCAGCGAACGGAATGCGGATCGTGTCACCGTTAGCGGAAATAATGCGAGTAACAAGCTCCACAACACCGTACGAAGAGGACAGAAAAGCGGCGAGTCCTGTCTCCCGCAAACGTCTCACGCCCAGACCACCGTGACGGACCGGCAAACCTGCCTGTAACCACTGAGACTCGTTTAGGTGGATGTTAAGAACTACCTCGAGGATTCCCTTTAGCGTTCAATTAATTAATATTATAATATAATATTTATGTATAATTTTTCGGACGAAGTACCTACCAAATTAGATATCCAAGATTTATATACTCCTACTCGTATGTAGCTCTATTTTTAATGTTTAGATTGAATTTTTCATTTTAGATTGTAAGGTTACTTGTATTTTTAATAAGGCTAAACATACTAATTGGTCATTACGAAAATTATTTAAAGTTAGTTAAAAATATATAATAAAATAATTTATATTGACGATAACAAAGATATATAATATATACCCGCGTCGAATTGTGTACCTCCTCCGGTGGTTCGTCGATCAAAAATAGATTCAAGCTTATTTTATATTACTCGCTGATAAAAGTTATTAAGAAATTAGATCCTGAATACCATCTAAAGATAAAGTACGATACCGATAAATAATAAGTAAAGGAAAGGCCACATTAAAAAAAATTAGTTATGTAATGTACCTACGTCAAAAATAAAAAAAAAAACACTTTTACAAACTTTTACATACTGTGAAGAGAAATATCTAATTTTCTACAAGTGTTTTAGTAAAAAGGTTGAGTTATGGCCCTTTTTCACCAGCCTTAGCCATGCCGTTGTACCAGGTTATAGAAATAGGTAACGTCAAAAAACGGGACGGGTTAAATTACTCGTAAACAAAAACTTGTAAACAAGTTGCTGCTATATTAAAAAAAAAATATTTATAACGCAAAAACAACGTAATAACTTATATGGAAATAATATCTTAAAATTCGCTTCAAAGCACACATTTTAATAAATTTCAACAAAATTTTATCTTATATACAACGTGTAACAGAACGGTTCAACAATACTTAAACCACGCATGCTCAGACATATTTAAAACTTACCCCATAAGGTCTCATAATCCTCAGTATGTTAGATTACGAGATAAACCAAGTTAAAGTTTTGCGTAAAACAACCTGATGTCAACCCTAAACTTATCAGCTGACGGTAATGACAAAGACTAATAAGTGTACAGACATATTTTATTTTTGCCTACAAAATCGTGGACGGGCTTTTACACACAAACATTGTAAGTAGGTACGTGGTCATAGGTACAAGTTACAAGGTCATAGATTGATTTACCTAACTCATCTAAACTCCCTAGACTAGAACATGTTGTAAGTACTACCTGTTGCATAAAATGATTACATCGTCTATGTAGCAACCTTTCTGATGTAGCAGGACTGTAAAAAAAGATTCACAAAGATATTTTTTTTGTCACTCATACCTATTTGCATGTGTTAGTAGTCGTGTGACATCAGTCATTGGCCGTGATATTTTAAGTGGCGTAAAACCTGAGAATAGTTCTTAGCACTCGGCATATTCTACCAGCTCCAAATCATGTCAAAATAATAAATACGTACCTACATTACAAGATAAATTTATTTGTTGTTAGCTTAGCTTTAAAAAAACATCAAAATATTCTGGACACGACACGAAAATACCTAGATGTTATTTTAACTGTAAAAAGAGCGAGACGAAAGCCAAAGTAGGTAATATGAAAGTTCAGAATGTTTTATACCTAGCTTTTGCTAGGTTCTCTCCCAGATACATACATTAAAATTATTATTTAATGTCATTAAAAAAAGCCGTGATGGTCAAGAGGTAGTGACAGCCGCCTTACAATCGTGAGGTCGTGGATTCAAATCCCCGGTCCCGTACCAATGAGTTCTTTGGAATTTATGTACGGAATTTCACACCTCTGGCTTTTCTGTGAAGGAAAACATCGTGAGGCAACCTGCATACGGCCGTAGTAGAAATTCGATGGCGTATGTGAATCCACCAACCCGCACTGGGCCAGCGTGGTGAATATGGCCCAATCACCCTTCGTGGGTAGGCATACGTCCTGCAGTGGACTATTTGAAAAAAGGCTGGTACAGTAAAATACTGCATTCAAAATAGAAATCACGCGTAACAATAGTTTTCAAACCAAAGTTAGAGCATTTCAACTACGCATCTGTATTTTTATCTTTATGATCGGCGATAGTCCACGTGGAATGTTCGCCAGAGGGCGCCACAAGAAAAACATTTGCTCCGCGCCAAAAATGTTTTTAAAATTAATTTACTGCAGTAATCACTGTGAAAGTGCCTAATATTTAGTAAAGTTACGGCGATTAATAAGTGTCATCGTTTTCAAAGCTAAATAAACAGTGGAAAAGTAATTTACCGTGATATTATGTGTCAACCAAACTAAACAAGAATCTAGTTAATGACAAATAAAGGTGCATAAAACATGTGTATTCGACGTGTTCTATTACTGTTGTGACATAATATAACATCTTAAGTGATTAAACAGTGCAGTTTTATAAGAAAATAGCTAATCGTTATTATCAAAACTGCAAGTCACTTTAAGTTGACCTTTGGACCTGAGAACTCACACGTATTGGAAGAAACATATCCCTGATTGGTCAATGCGCTTTGTCTTAACTAGCAATTACAAACATTAGCTTAATTTTGTCACTAAAGATATATGACCGGTAGCGGAGTGGTGAAAACGTTGGGCTGCAGTGCGAGACATCCAACTTCGAACCTTGCGCCTTAGCATTTCTTTTTGTATGAAATTTCGGATTCTACTATCACACAAATCTATTTCTACAAAATGGATAGTAGTAACAACTATAATAATGTAACACGGAGGAAGCCGCTACAAAGAACCAGCTCATTGAATGATTTAACAACCAGTACTCAAAATTCTACATTATTCGAGACTACAGCTATAAGCTTACCAAACTCGTCAATGGATGAAAGTCATACCAATAAGGAACTGCAAGATAAAGTAAGTAAACTACAAGAGCAATTACTATCGGCACATAACGAAATTGATAATCTGTGTATCAAAAATACAAAACTGCGAGAGGACTTGGAAAAATCATCAAGAATAATAGAATTGTACAAAAAAATAGGGCCATATGATTCTAGCTGTCCTACACCTTTGTCACTCAGGAAACCAAAATCCAAGAAAAAAAGGACAAGCACCACAGTTAATTCTCCATTCAGAACTCCAGTAAAATATACAAAGCCGCCTGTTAAATCCCAAGATGACGATGAAAATTCTACTTCAAATAATTTACCCAGCGAAAAAGAATTCAGTTGCAATCTCCTATCAAATAATAGAATAATAGAATCTCCACCTAAGATGAAACAAGACTCGAATATACATAGAACTGCAACTAACAAGCCTGAAAATGAAACACCGAAAAGTCGAGTAGTCATCATCGCTGATCAACAAGGACGACATTTACGAACAACATTGGCTAATCTATTGGGCCCCAATTTCATTGTTGAAAGTATTCTAAAACCAGGAGCGAAATTTCAAGAAATTTTAAATACACAAAAAGAAGAATTAAAGCAATTAACTAATCACGATTATATCATACTACTTGCTGGTGCAAATGAAAACAGTCCATATGAATTTCAAAGTCACCTAAACAGTTTCTTGAGAAAAATAGTAAATCCAAATATAATCATCTGGGAAATCCCATACAACCAATCACTACGAGTTGAAAAGCTGAATGGTGATTTGAGATCCATATGTAACAAATACAATAATGTAAATTTAATTGAGACGGGTCATAGTGAATATGCATCGAAGAGTAAAAATGTCATCTTATATACGGCTAGACATATCTTACGAGACATAATACGTTTAAACTATCAATATAAAATAAATAACCGTTTGATGAGTCGCAATACCTCCAGTAAAACTATAAAAATTAATAAGTACACACAAACAGAGGGAAATATTAATATTATTGATATGCCAACATTGCTTGATGAACATAGCGAAGCTACAATAAATAAAGAGTTTTTTCGTGTATAACTTTGTCCATATTATGCACCAAAACATAAATGGCTTAATAAATAAATCAGACGATCTCACTATAAGCGTTGATAATTTAAGAAAAACTAATATCTTTATTGACGTAATATGTGTCACCGAACACAATATGGTGGAAAATGATTCTAATTTACTTAACATGACAAATTATGATTTAGCTGCCAAATATTGCCGACACAATAGAACTGGTGGATCTTGTATATTAGTTTATAATCAGCATAAGTATAAACCTATGCCTGATATCAATTCTCTAAGTGAAATAAATATATTTGAATGTTGTGGGATTGAATTGATAGAACACAACATAATAATAGTATGTATATATATAGATCTCCGAGGAAAAAAGTGTCGATTCTTGAGCAATTTTTCTTGAAGCTTAGGAAACTCCTAGAACGTATTTGTTATTGCAGTAAGAAAATTTTTGTTTGCGGCGACTTTAACATAGATTTACTGAAAAAAGAACCCGCCACTAGACGGTTTGAAAAAATAATATCGCAATTTAATCTTAAACTGAGCATAAATGAACCCACCCGACTTAGTAGTAAAACATGCCTGGACAACATTGCCCATAATGTAAGAGGATGCAAAGCCACTGTAGTCGAGCATGCATTGTCTGACCATACTGCCCAGATATTGAAATGCCCGGTTAAGAAAAGTTTTTTCATCAACCATTTTTTCAGGATGAAACGAGACTATGGCCAAGACAATATCAATAAATTCCTTGAATGTCTAAGCTCTCTATCCTTCAATGACGTCTGAAAATACGAATGTAGCCTACAACGAGTTCACTGAAATTTTCTTATTGTTCTACGATCTCTGTTTTCCTGTTGTCAAAACTAAAATTCCTGTAATTAAGAGACCTAATTGGCTAAGTAAAGGCATAAAAAATTGCGCGAAGAGAAAGCGTTGTTTGCTCCAGAAGTATAGACATTCCTTACAAAATAATGATAAAATCATTTTCAAACAGTACTCTGCTAGGCTGAAACGAGTCATTAAACAGACGCAAAAAGCTCAAAATAACTATCACGTACAACAAGCCAGTAACAAATCAAAAGCAGTATGGGACATAATCAATAAATATCAGCAGCATAATGTTAAAAACGAAATCACACATATAAAAGTAAACGGAAAAAAATATATCCGACCCAAAAGAAATCTCGCAATGTTTTAACAACTTTTTCATAGATGAAGTAGAGACAAGCTCGGATAGTAACACTAAAGCATCAGAAACATTAAGGCACTCTGAACCTAACTCTTGCTTCATGGAACCAACTAATGAGAACGAAGTTGATAATATTATACAGACCCTGAAAAATACACATAGTACTGGCTACGATGGGGTGTGCACCAAGATAGTAAAATTAACATCAAAAATAATTTCACCTGTTCTTTCTCACATAATTAATAGAAGCATTGAAGAAGGTGTATTTCCTGACAAGCTGAAGACATCTGTCATAATACCTATTTTTAAAAAACAAGATAAAGAGGATATGCAATTCTATCGACCCATTGCCCTGATACCAATCTTTTCCAAAGTTTTTGAAAAGGTTATGCATCTAAGGCTTAGCAAATATTTTGAAACTTTTAATATTTTCTCTCCTAATCAAGTAGGATTTCGAAAGGGGAAATCCATAAATATGGCTTTTCTAAAATTTTTGGAAATCGTATATACAGGACTTGATAACGGGAAAAGGGTCAATGCTCTCTTTATGGATATGACAAAAGCTTTCGATCGCGTCAATCACAATATCCTATTAAAAAAACTGGAGTGTTGTGGCATAAGAGGCAATATATTAAACCTAATAAAATCATATCTTACTAACAGACAGCAACACACAGAAGTCACGAGGCTCAATATGGGCACTAAAATAGAAGAAAAATACCAGTCAGATCTAAAAACTATAAAATATGGAGTGCCACAGGGCAGCATTCTGGGGCCTTTATTATTTCTAATATATATTAATGATTTCCCACATGCTATAGATGATCCCATGGTTATGTTTGCTGATGACAGCACTGCAATTTTTACAGACAATAAGAACGGCAGACACGAAGACAATATAAATGACTCATTGAAATCAATTATAGATTGGCTCCAAAATAATAATCTTAAAATGAATATGGACAAAACTAACATTATGACTTTTAAAAATATTAATTCAAAATTTGACAATTTAAATATTAATTATAATGGTAGACAAATTGACGAAACGCATAAGACTAAATTTCTAGGGCTTCATATAGACTCCAACCTGTCATGGAACGGTCACGTTGAGCATGTGTGTACGAAGTTAAGTCAATTCTCGTACGCACTCTATATGTTACGCAAGGTAGCCAATGATAAAGCCCTTTTAAATGCCTATCATGCATACGTCGGTTCCACACTGAGGTATGGTATTCTTGCATGGGGTAACTGTACAGAAAAAGAATCGGCATTTAGGGCCCAAAAGAAATGCATTCGAGCTATTTGTAGACTAAAACCTAGAGACTCATGCAAGCCGTACTTTCAAAAACTACAAATAATGACTTTTCCTTCGATGTATATCCATGAGGCGGCTCTGCTTGTACGAAATAATTTGGGTAACTTTGAGACTTTGAAATCGAAACGGCACAAAAATACGCTACGAGTGCCTAAAGTTAGGAAAGCTCTATTTAGTAAAAGTATTTTTGTTAAAAGAATAGACATCTATAATAAACTACCTAAGAATATAAAAGAGTCAGAATGTGATATGACATTTAAATTTAGATTAAAGAAATTTTTGACTGAAAAAGCATATTACACCATTAATGAATTTTTAAATGAAAAAGCATGATATAATGATAAATGACTCTAAATAAATATTGACACTATTAAATTATTAACAATTGGGATGTATGTACTAATTTTAAAATAAATTGTAATTGTATTAAACAAACAGGAGCTTATATTTCAAAGGAACTCTTAATTTACCTCTAGCAAATTAATCTCTAGAAGAAAATGTAGTAGGTAGGTAATAATAAAATCAAAGGCGATTTAGCGCTTGTCTCCATATTCTGGGATTCCACTAAATAATATACCTAGTAAACTTTATGAATTTACAAGAAGAAATAAAAGTATATACCTACCTCATTAAATGTATTAGGCGTTTTTTGAGAAGAATATTTACTAAGTATATTATATTGTTAATCGCTTTCTGCAAAAAGTGAATATAAGTCCTGAGGAAAACAGCAAAGTATGAGTGTTATACATATTTTTAAAGATATACCTATTATGTGGAGTCTGTCAACCTTAATTTGGCCAGCATGGAGGACTATGACTAAACCCTTCTCGATTTAGTACCTATTGGCTCGGACAGACTTCACATATATTCACAAATATCGGCTAAGTGCAAGACGGACGCGCACGATGGGTTCTGTAGCGTATAGAAAACCTATTTCTCTGTGACATTTTTTAGATTTTTTTTGACATTTTTTATGAATTGTATTTCTTAATAGATTTAGCTGTTTTGTTTTTCATATTTGTACGCCACGACGGCAAGAACATGCGTTCTATAACCCTTGTAAGATCTGTATGTAACTTTGTATGTTGTCTGCACTACCATGTTTCTGACAAATAAATAGTCTTGAATCTTGGACTGGCGGCGCTTGCACACACGAGCACACACGAGCCGACAAAGAGCATAAACAAACATCGCCAGCAAATCACGAATCAGCGGCCACTATGGCGGCTCTTTAAGCAAAATTAGCTCCGCCCCCCAAAAAATATGATATTTCACAATATGGGTTCCGTACAATGTTTTGTTCGACTATTTTTTTATTATGGTAAAATGTTGTCTGAAGCTGTGTTATTTAGTTTCTACTACATCCATCCACCCATTTATCAGACATAGGACGTCCACTGCTGGACATAGGCCGCGCTAGCTCGCTCCGCTCGCGCTTTCTCGAAATAAGTAAGTAAGTTCGTATAGGCCGGGTGGCTAGCCCTGGTGTCAGAGTTTTTAGGCCGCCTGAAGGCCTCTGACATGGCTAAACGGTTAAAACAACCGAAATGAAATGATTTCTTATATTTTGCTTATTTAAAATGTCGAATCAAAACGATTCATTTGAAATAACGTAAAAAAATATGTTTACAATAGCTTCAGTCCACCCGAACTTTACGGTATCATCGGCTATCCATTCTTCGAACAATGTGCCCTGTCCACTGCTACTTTTTTCCATTCGAGAACTTTACGGTATCATCGGCCATCCATTCTTCGAACAATGTGCCCTGTCCACTGCTACTTTTTTCCATTCGAGAACTTTACGGTATCATCGGCCATTCATTCTTCGAACAATGTGCCCCGTGCGCTGCTACTTTTTTCCATTCGAGAACTTTACGGTATCATCGGCCATCCATTCTTCCAACAATGTGCCCTGTCCACTGCTACTTTTTTCCATTCAAGAACTTTACGGTATCATCGGCCATCCATTCTTCGAACAATGTGCCCTGTCCACTGCTACTTTTTTCCATTCGAGAACTTTATGGTATCATCGGCCATCCATTATTCGAACAATGTGCCCTGTCCACTGCTACTTTTTTCCATTCGAGAACTTTACGGTATCATCGGCCATCCATTCTTCGAACAATGTGCCTTGTCCACTGCTACTTTTTTCCATTCAAGAACTTTACGGTATCATCGGCCATCCATTCTTCGAACAATGTGCCCTGTCCACTGCTACTTTTACCATTCGAGAACTTTACGGTATCATCGGCCATCCATTCTTCGAACAATGTGCCCTGTCCACTGCTACTTTTTTCCATTCGAGAACTTTACGGTATCATCGGCCATCTATCCATCCAACAGCCGAAAGACTCCACTGCGGGACATAGGCCTCCCTTTGGATTTCCAATAAGGCCAGTTGGAAGCGGCCTGTATCCTTCAGCGCGTTCCTCCGATCTTTATTATATCGTTAGTCCACCTGGTCAGTGGACATCCTACGCTGCGCTTGCTGGTCCGTGGTCTCCATTCGAGAACTTTACGGCTCCATCGGCCATCCGTTCTTCGAACTATGTGCGCATCAAAAAAAAACTTTCACTAAAAATGAAATTCAAAATATGAACACTGAACCCTAAGATTTTGATTCCAATTTTAATAGAAATAATAGGAATTTTTTAGTCAGTCGCCCTCTGACCTTGCGGAAATGAAGACGTCTATCAACTCTTTCTACCATCGCGATGTCTCGGAAGTCTAGGATACCTAATAATACTATGCATTGGTGATACAAATGGCAACTACGGTGCCGCGCACGAGCTGACATTTTGAAGAAGGCAGGCCGCTTTCTAATCTAACCGACGCGGATGAGGCGGCGGCGGGGGCGCGGCGCGCGAATTTGGTGTTCTTTTCTAACTTACGGACTTCTTAGACGGATGTGTACGTCTGCTCAGTACCTACTGGGAACTTTCAAGAAGGATGACCCGGTGCTCGAGTTGGTTCAAATCTCGAGACGCGCAGTCTGCAGCATTTTGAAGATAGCCCAAGGACCAGCACGTATCGGGCATAAGCGGCGTTCCACATTAACCAGATGGAGGTCTGGAGGACATTTAATAGCGCCCGCGCATTATGCGCGCCGCGTCAGCGACCACCTGAACGTGCGGTTTCCAGGACGGTGAATAAGACCCAGGGGCGTAGTGTGCTGGCCACCAAGGTCTCCGGACTTAACGTGATTAGACTTTTTGTGGTGGTACATTAAAAATATTGTTTATTCTGTGCCGTGCGACTCCAGTCCAGGAGAGATGATCCCTCGTATCGTACACGGAATTTTGAGGTGGTGAACGTGAGAAAATCTAAGGCTCGTCGTGCCTACGTACTCGGATGTGCTGCGAGCGAGGAGGTCAGGATTTCGAGCCTTTCCTTCGACTTTTATTAAGTTTTTGTGGACGTCACTGTGTGTGTTAACTGTATAGGTAGGTACCTAGTTGTTATTTGTAGTAGGCAAATAAAAATAGTGAATTTAAAATATCTATCAATTTGTTTTTTTTTTCTATCACTTCTGAGTGCCCATAGGACCTAATTACCTAGGTAAGTAATTTTATATGCCAAAGATAGGGTAAGTACCCACATGTACCTAGGCTGCGCCACACAAAATGGCGGATATGAAGTCAACAGCTACAAGCTGCACAATATCCAATCCTGACAGAAGCTCACATAAAGCCGCACGTTGATTGGCTTTTAGCTAACTTCACATCGTCGGCCAACTTGTGTGGCGCGGCCTATAACATTTGTTTACTTTCAAGAGTGTCAAGAAACCTTACAATTAGGGTAAGTAAATAGGTATTTGTCAAAAATAGGATACCTAAATTGGTTATCTACTCTGAAAATTCCTAGGTACTTACATATTTAAGTTACGCATTAAAATAAAACATTAAGTAGGTAATTATGGAACTAGATACCCACAAGTAGGCCACGAATTTTTAGCTGTTTTTAAACGTGAATTAGGTCTCGACTAGGTCTAGGGACTAGGTCTAAGAATCTGTAGGTAAGTAGCTTCCTTCAATTAGCATTACGTAGCCTAACTAGCATTTCCTTGTAGATTTTGAACCTAAAACTAAAAAATAAGACGCCACGGCGTGTTCGCGTTCGTTCGTTGTTGGCGTGCGGCGCGGGCGACTTCATCAAACCTTTCGAGGCGAGGCCGCGCCCGGTCACCGACCTCACTACTTTAGGGTTGTCCAAAATAATTTGAAAAAAATATTGTTTAGTTTTGTATGGAAAAAATAAGATGACTTTTGAAGTCTAAAATTCATACAGGTGATTCGTGACTGGATATATACATACATGCCGTTCAGTATTGTTGAACCGTTCTGTTACACGTTAATTTTCTTTTATAATGGCAACATTTAAATTCCTGCTGATTAAATACTTTTATTCGGTTCGTAATTATATCTATAGAAACATTATTAATTTTCTTTTATAATGGCAAAATTTAAATTCCTGCTGATTAAATACTTTTATTCGGTTCGTAATTATATCTATAGAAACCATATTTATTTATTGAGGTACTTCAAATTTATGGTCTTACGCATTTCTGCGAATTGCTTTGTCGGTTGCAACGCATTTCTCTCATATGGGTCAGGCCGTAGATTTTGCCACTTTTTAGGTCCCCTAACTCTCCGCCTCTTTTTTCTTATAGTAAATTACTTTTAATTTGTTTCTAAATATCTTTATCGTGTGTCGTAAGGATCGGTTAATAGCGGCCAGTGAAAATAATGGAATCAATTCATAAATTGTGAAAGTTATAGGATGTTTATCTGCGAAAACTGACTAAATTTTCATAAAAAATGCAAATCCGCTTCGGTGGGAGTGAACTTTGCACATCGATAAAATAAAAACTATAACACTTTTTGATAATCCGTTTGATTTGACGTTATTGAATTATAGTCAATTATCCACGGTTTTAATATCTTTACGTGTTGTTTAAGAAAAAATCATAATAAAATGCAGATTTATTAAAAACTTTCGAAAACTGATTATTTACGATATTTTTATTTCGCAACCATTATGTTCTCGTTTTATTATTCTAGAAGCACAGTGAGATTTAAATTAAGTCGCGACAACACCTAAGTAATGAACTCTTTAATCATAAAGCTCGTAGTGGCCACAGTTTTGTCAGTTCGCTGTCAAAACCCGTGCGAAGTAGAAAGTGTCACGTGTTTTACGAAGTGAATTTTTTGAGATTAAATGAAAAGTTTTTATTTAAAATCTATCATTGTTTTTGTGCACGATTAAGTAAGTTGTACGTGATCTTCCAACGTTAAGGTGGCATGATAATATGGGTCAGGCCGTAGATTTTGCCACTTTTTAGGTCCCCTAACTCTCCGCCTCTTTTTTCTTATAGTAAATTACTTTTAATTTGTTTCTAAATATCTTTATCGTGTGTCGTAAGGATCGGTTAATAGCGGCCAGTGAAAATAATGGAATCAATTCATAAATTGTGAAAGTTATAGGATGTTTATCTGCGAAAACTGACTAAATTTTCATAAAAAATGCAAATCCGCTTCGGTGGGAGTGAACTTTGCACATCGATAAAATAAAAACTATAACACTTTTTGATAATCCGTTTGATTTGACGTTATTGAATTATAGTCAATTATCCACGGTTTTAATATCTTTACGTGTTGTTTAAGAAAAAATCATAATAAAATGCAGATTTATTAAAAACTTTCGAAAACTGATTATTTACGATATTTTTATTTCGCAACCATTATGTTCTCGTTTTATTATTCTAGAAGCACAGTGAGATTTAAATTAAGTCGCGACAACACCTAAGTAATGAACTCTTTAATCATAAAGCTCGTAGTGGCCACAGTTTTGTCAGTTCGCTGTCAAAACCCGTGCGAAGTAGAAAGTGTCACGTGTTTTACGAAGTGAATTTTTTGAGATTAAATGAAAAGTTTTTATTTAAAATCTATCATTGTTTTTGTGCACGATTAAGTAAGTTGTACGTGATCTTCCAACGTTAAGGTGGCATGATAATATGTCTTATTTATTGAGTTATGATCGATTTTCGCTACCACCTTCGCTATGAAAACAGGTCGTTCGCTATTTCTTCGCTATCAACTATTCTTCACCACAAATAATACTGAGTACACACTAGGTGCAGTTATTTTTTACTATTGACATGTTTTGCAAAACTTGAATGAGATCAAAAGTCAGTACTGAAAGAAAAACAAATTAGCTAGGTATAATGTTCGTTTTTGTAACTTTCAATAAATAGTAGGTACCTACGTGTAACATTTATTTAAATTACCATATATCTTCGCGAGACTAATAATTATAATAATAACTCACTAGTAGTCGTCCAAACAGTAGATTTCGAAAGTATAAAGGACATCATTCATTATGGGCTAAACCTGAAACTGCCGGTTAAAGTAATTAATTATGAAATATTACTAGAAGATAATATTCTGAGCATTTCAAACTATGCAACTAACCCTCTAGGATCACTTAGTAAGTAGTCACGGGACACGAACCTCAGAAGTAATCATTGGCAAATAATATCATATGTGTATCACCATCCTATCAATTGTTCATCATTATTGTTCGCCATTGTTCGCGACAGGATAGCGAAGAATTATGCGCAATCTTTTCGCTATTTGTGGCAAAATCTACGGCCTGACCCATATGTCTTATTTATTGAGTTATGATCGATTTTCGCTACCACCTTCGCTATGAAAACAGGTCGTTCGCTATTTCTTCGCTATCAACTATTCTTCACCACAAATAATACTGAGTACACACTAGGTGCAGTTATTTTTTACTATTGACATGTTTTGCAAAACTTGAATGAGATCAAAAGTCAGTACTGAAAGAAAAACAAATTAGCTAGGTATAATGTTCGTTTTTGTAACTTTCAATAAATAGTAGGTACCTACGTGTAACATTTATTTAAATTACCATATATCTTCGCGAGACTAATAATTATAATAATAACTCACTAGTAGTCGTCCAAACAGTAGATTTCGAAAGTATAAAGGACATCATTCATTATGGGCTAAACCTGAAACTGCCGGTTAAAGTAATTAATTATGAAATATTACTAGAAGATAATATTCTGAGCATTTCAAACTATGCAACTAACCCTCTAGGATCACTTAGTAAGTAGTCACGGGACACGAACCTCAGAAGTAATCATTGGCAAATAATATCATATGTGTATCACCATCCTATCAATTGTTCATCATTATTGTTCGCCATTGTTCGCGACAGGATAGCGAAGAATTATGCGCAATCTTTTCGCTATTTGTGGCAAAATCTACGGCCTGACCCATATGTCATTAACAAACTTGTTAAAGATTTAAATGACAAAATAGCTACGCCAATATTTTTTTCTAGTTTTTCTTTCAGACTAAATAGTAAAAATTAAAATCAAAAATAATAATAATTATTTTTATTAACTGTTTTTTTTATGTATTTGACAAAGACAGCCGCTTACTAAGTTGGATAAGTATGCCTACATTATTAACACCAAATGTTATTAGCAGGTGCAGAATTCATTTGCTCAAGCAAAATACCTTGATAAGTATTTCAGTTTGATTCTACTTTATCCATCCATCAGCCAAAGGACGTCCACTGCTGGACATAGGCCTCCCCTATGGATCTCCAATAAGACCGGTTGGAAGCGGCTTTCATCCAGCGCAATCCTGCGGTCTAAATGAGGTCATCCGTCCACCTCGTGGGTGGACGTCCTACGCTGCGCTTGCCGGTACGTGGTCTCCACTCGAGAACTTTTCGACTCCACCGGTCGCCAGTCCTCCGCGCTATGTGCCCTGCTCATTGCCATTTCAACTTGCTAATCCGTTGGGCTATGTCAGTAACTTTGGTTCTTTGGATCTCCTCATTCCTGATTCGATCCCGCAGAGAGACTCCAAACATAGCCCTCGCCATAACTCGTTGGGCTACTTGGAGTCCATATATATAACTAGTTTTTACCCGCGGCTTCGCCCGCATACGCAATAGATCATTATAATTTATAGCATATGTGTTATTCTAATATATATGCTATATTATTGCAAAGTTTCATCTCAATCCGTTCAGTAGTTTTTGCGTGAAAGAGTAACAAACATCCATACATCCATCCATCCATCCTCACAAACTTTCGCGTTTATAATATTAGTAGGATTAGTAGGATAAGGCCCATAGTGAGAGACCACGTTTCTGTGCCATAAGTCATCACTGGCAACACACACTGGTCGAAAACTTTCGACTTGAGGCACTGAGGTATGTCGGACGAGAAGACGCTACGCAATTTTCCGAACGCTGCCCAGCCGAGTTGAATTCGGCGATTGGCCTGTTTGTTGAAGTCGGACCTACCTAACTGGACTACTTGTCCTAGGTAGAGGTACGAGTCAACGACTTCAAGAACCGAGTTTCCAACAAAAACCTGGGTGTGTAAAACATGAGAATTACACATGACTTTCGTCTTGTCCATGTTCATCTTAAGACCCACCTGTTGAGAAACCCAATTGAGACCTTCGAGCATCGTGCTGAGCTCTTCCATCGACTTTGCCATGACTACTATATCGTCGGCAAACTGAAGGTGAGAGGTATTCGCCATTGATATTGATGCCGAATCCTTTCCATTCCAGGAGATTGAAGGCGTTCTCCAAAGCTGTCGTAAACAGTTTTCTACTTTATACAACGTTTTTATTTTCTAAGATGCTATTTAAATTATTTAAAATCAATCTATAAAATATAGGTAGTATCGTTCATTGACAAAAGCAACTTATATTATACATATATGCAATATTAATTAAGTTGGTGCATATACAAATCATGTATGCATGGGACATTATCTTCAATAATCTGTTTTAATTTCAGCGTTCACTATTGTTGTCTTAATGGCTATTTCCTATTTTGACACAGCGAGTTCTGGAAAATGTCAGAAAAGCTTGATCAACTATTTCATCAATAACCTTTTAAGTAATAGGTAAGGTCGGTTATATATTTATAATTTTATATATTTATAGGCTTTTTTATTACACACGAATATGTCTCCAATAACAATGTAGACCTAATTTTTTTATTCTCCTTGGTTGTTTTAGGTTTTTTAAAGTGCAGTTATAGAAGGACGGCTAAAAATTATGACACCAGGGTTAGCCATTCAGCCGATACAAACTTACGAGTACGGAATGAATGTTTCAACACATTTTTGAAGTTTCAGTTTTACGTAAAAATATCAAGAGTAATACGCAATAGGTAATTACATCAATAAATATATTGAATACTATTCACCGCTTACTTCCAGCTGATTCAATACTCAGTTCGTAGTTTTGCGTTTACATTATTGATTTATGGAATTTACCGCAAAATATAATTTATTTCTTGAGCGGTATCTTACAAAAATAAATTCAGCTGTGTACTCGATAAATAGGGAAGGCAAAACGGACTACTTAATTATAAACAGGTATAGAAACGAAACTGTTAATGTTAATAAACTTCTTGAAAGTGTATAAAATAATCAGCATTCTTAGGGTTCCGTACCCAAAAGGTAAAAACGGGACCCTATTACTAAAACTCCGCTGTACGTCTGTCTGTCTCTCACCAGGCTGTATCTCATAAACCGTTATAGCTAGATAGCTGAAATTTTCACAGATGATGTATTTTTATTGCCGCTATAACAACAAATACTAAAAACAGATAAAACTATTATTTAAGGTGGGCACAAACCTGAATTTTCAACCGTTTTTCGCTCGATATTAATAATGGTAACAGGTAGATGCTTGAACTATTCACAGAATGTTTAGATGTCTATACAATTTAATAATAAATAATTAAATTAAATATATCTCCCATACAGTGCCTCGGTGGCTCAGTGGTTAGTGACCCTGACTTCTGGATCAAAGAGGCGTGGGTTCGATTCCCACCAGGGCAAGCATTTTTGTGATGAACATGAGTGTTTGCTCAGTGTCTGGGTGTTATTTAGGTACTATCTATATAAGTATGTATTTAAAATATGTATATGTAGTATATCAGTCTCTGGCAGCCATATCACAAGCTTTGCTTAGTTTGGGGTCAGAGACCGTGTGTGAGATGTCCCCCAATATTTAAAAACTTAAAAAAAATACAGTAGGCACGGAACCCTGCGTGCGCGAGTCCTACTAGTACTTGGCTGATTTTTTTAAATGTATATATAGTTGGTAACCAAATGTAGGTCTACATTTGGTTACCAACTGGCCTGATGGAAAACGAAGTTGTAGCCGAAGATGGAGCATGTAGACCTAGAAGATACCTATTCACTCTTGATTTGAAGATACCCAAATTGTAATTGTCAGGGAACAATGACTGAGGCAGGGCATTCCAATCCCTGGCGGTCTGCTTTATGAAGGAAGAAGCAAATCGCTCAGTACAAGCAGGTGGTACGTCGACGATGTAGAGATGGTATTTATGCGACTTCCGGCTTGTTCTGTTGTGAAAATGAAGGAATCAGGTCGTGGAGATCGAGCGCACACTCGTGGATATGGAGCCTATAGAAAATTACCAAACACGCTACTTTACGCCTGTGATCCAGGCTTTTTAGCTTGGAAGTCATGTCAGAGACCTTCGGGCGGCTTAAAAACTCTGACACCAGGGCTAGCCCGGCCTATACGAACTTACTTACTTAGCTTGGAAGCGACAAGCTTACTATCCCCGACTATCCGCACGGCACGACGTTCAAACGAATCTAAAGCTTCGAGCTGGCTTGTAGCTAATTCATCAAAAAGGTGGCTGCAGTACTCCAAACACGATCGGACTTGAGCTTGGTATAAGTTAAGAAGCTGTCCCGGAGTGAAATACCTTTTCACCTTATTGAGGATGCCAAGCCTTTTGCCAGCTAATTTAGCTTTAGACTCCAGATTAGTTCAACGAGGGGGAGAGAGTAGAAGAGAGTAAGAGGTAAAACGGACTATGGTAAAATGAAGGTAAAACAGCGCACTATGGTAAGTACATTGATTTATATTTATGGTATGTTGACTTCTTTATCGTAATTTTAAAATCATTTTAGATATTTTCTAAACTAGTTATGGAAAGAAGACGAGTTATATATTATAGAAACATAATTATTTGATATGAAAATTATATTTATAATACATGTAAATTCATTCTTTTTTTCACTTGGCCTAAACATGTTAATTTAAGGATTGTAAAGAAGTATTGTGAAATTTATTATAAAATCAAACCTACAATGCTTTAAGGTAATATTTATTAGGTATATTTAAGAACATAAAACACTAACACTTATATTACTAAAATAAAAATAAAACTAATCTAAAAACCCCGGGGCAGAGGGTAACGTGGCCAAAATGCTGGCGGCGTTGCCTCGCTGAATTGCTATACTAATTTTTTGCCAAAGTAGATGCCAGAATTCTGGTCACGTGTCACCTCTACCAGTCGCCTAGCCAGATCTTTATACAAAAGGTGAGCGTCCGGCCTCCACGGACCTAAAGTCTCAACCCCAAACGGAATAAAATGGTACATTCTGTCCAACGACTCATATTTGTGCCGTTTGAGGTTTTCAGCTTTAGCTGCAGCAGCGCCAGGTAATAAAATAATACAAAAAATCCTACCTGATAAATTTAAAAACCAGAATAATTGAAATCATAACAATGTCCGAGAGTAACCTCATTTGCAATCACAAAACTAAAATTACTGCTAGTAATAAATAATAATTTCTTATACACATGTCGATTTTTAGTTCTACTAACTAAAGTTTATTTATCTATTTATATTTAGTTGTTCAACCAGACACAATTTTAGTCGATTATAATCGTGTTTCATACTAAGTGGCTTGTTTACATCATGCGGCGCAAAATCAGCAGCGTGGCAACCATGGTTGCCACGAGCAAGTTGCCGAACACCGCGCTGGCACAGAGGCCAGCGTCGCTTAAGGGGCTATGAACAGCAAATGTTAAACATTTTGTATTTACAATTGGTTATTAGCTTTTTATTATTAAATTGTATATTAGTTTACACACAGTTATCACCAGACCACATTATCACAAACCAAACCAAGCCATAGGCTAATTGAAAAATGCAAATACGTCAAGCCCCACAAAAAGTAACTTATCTTGCTAAAGCAGCGCAGGTGCGGTCGGTGGAACTGAGTACACTGATTGAGAGGACCAACGTTTTTACGTAAGAAACTCATTAAGTATAACTCATAGCTAGCGTTACGCGTATTCGACTACTCGATTCGACGCGACCTCCAAACTGTACAGAGGATCTGAAAAAGACTGCAGGGATACGCTGGATGCTAAGCACTTCCAACCGAAGTTTCATCCTTATATCCATCCACCAGCCATATGACGCCCACCGCTGAACATATGCCTCCCCTATGGATCTCCAATAAGACCGGTTGAAAGCGGCTTGCATCCAGCGCGATCCTGTGGTCTTGACGAGATCATCTTACGCTGCGCTTGCCGGTACGTGGTCTGCATTCGAGAACTTTTCGACCTTATCGGTCATCAGTCCTCCGAGCTATGTGCCGTGCCCACTGCCACTTCAACTTGCCTATCCGATGGACTATATTGGTTCTTTTACGGATCTCCTCATTTTTAATTATAACTCACAGAGAAATTTCGACCATAGCCCTCTCCATAGCTCATTGTGCTACTTGGAGCTTACTAATAAGGCCCATAGTCATCACTGGCAACACACACTGGTCGAACGCTTTTGGCTTGAGGCACTGAGGTATGTCGGACAAAATTTCGTAACGAAATTTATCAAACCAATGGTATTGGAAATCAATCGGAGAAACATTTTTGTTCAATAGTGTCCTACGGCTGACGTTGAATCATTGCTCAACCAGGTTTTGATGAGTATAGTCATTAAGTAAGTAAGTAAGTAAGTTCGTATAGGCCGGGTGGCTAGCCCTGGTGTCAGAGTTTTTAGGCCGCCTGAAGGCCTCTGACATGGCTAAACGGTTAAAACAACCGGGACCTACAATTTAACGTGTCATCCGAGCCACGGTAGCACTCAGTTGGAAAATGCCACCCGCGGTCACCCATCCAAATACTTACCGTGCGGAACGTTGCTTAATTTCGGTGATCGCTGACAATCACCTAGTCAAACTACGCTACGAGCGCTAGTATAGTCATTGATTAGTCTACTTTTGTCGTCAGGGGTTACTAAATAAAATAAGTAAAATAATCCATACAGTTTATTTGTTTTTTATACATACGTCGTTTTATTTACTGGAACATTATTAATTAAGTAAAAATTTACGCATTATCTCAACTAAGTTTATAGGTTTTCGACAAACATAAAAAATTGGTAAAATTATAACAGGAATACTTATTATATACTTACTGCTTAATTCAAAAAGCTGTGCACAACTTCTAAAGGACGTCCGTGGTGCATCAAAATTAGCAAATTATACTATGGGACCAACGCACGAAATGCAAAAAGAATTGCACTGACATTAAGTTTGATAATAATTGATTCGACTTCTAATTATGAATAAAAAAACCGGACCAGAGCGAGTTTTTTTTTGGGCCATATTTTTTGAATTTAGGCCCTATTTTTTGTAATTATATTAAAATGTATAGTTTTCAGATTTATTCTTATATGTGTACTCTAATACAATGCTTAAACCTTTTTGCCAAATTTTGTAGTTGCCAATGGGAAGTACCCTGTAGGTGTGGATTCCTTTCTGAGTGTCGAAATATGAGTTTTTTTACGACATAAATGGCTATAACTTTTTTCTACGATAACATAGAAGTTTGACTTTTTTACAGCTACAAGATACCATAGTGTATTTACCTATAAGGTTTTAATTTCAACTCGATAATGGTCCGCGTTCCAGCGATAAAAAGTCTTGGCACACGAATTGGACTGGTCAGACGGACAGCAAAGTGATTCTATAAGGGTTCCCTTTTTTTTCCTTTTGAGGTAGGAACCCTAAAAATTAAAACATATTTGTGTCGCCTACAATACCGGAAGTATCTTAGGAAGGGCACCAACTGCGTTGATGTTCCCACCAATCGGATTCTTTTCAAAAAAGAAACTGCCAGCTACTAATGGATACTTCTCTATGAATTCAGCAGCACGAAAGTCGTTCCGTTCTCTGTAAACAGGAAATGCCTTATTCAATATTATTACATTAGAAAGAAAATCACATCATTGGCTTTTCGATGAAGGAAAACATCGTGAGGCAACCTGCATACGTCCGTAGAAGAAATTCGATGGCGTATGTGAATCCGCCAACCAGCACTGGGCCAGCGTGATGGATATGGCCCAATCACCCTTCGTGGGTAAGCCTACGTCCTGCAGTGGATTATTAAAAAGGCTGTTACAGTACAGTATAGTACATTCGAAAGTGTGTTTGTTGGGTTTGTTGGTATAACTCTTTCACGCAGCGACAAACCAACGGATTGACTTGATATTTGCCGTTTTATTGATATAGGTTAGCGAGTGACATACCTAGGCTAGTTTTTTTTCTGGAAAAATAATAGATTCCTATGTTAGTATACAAAAAATTAAAAACCATGGAACAGAGAGCTTTATACAAGTCTAGCTTAAAACCCGTGTACTTTGTTTACCCGAGTTGTTTTAATATTTGCTTAAAATTATAATAGCTTGCGCTATCTTATACTTGCTCCAAGATTTAAGACACTTTATTTTTGAGCAACATTTTTTTTTTTTTATTTTTATTGGGAAATTACAAACCACAGACTCCAGGGTCTGTGCCTTTTGTTTACTAAAATATTCAATTATTCGATTTTACTGTACAAAAAGAGTTAGTACCTACAATAGAAATGGGTTAGTTTAAATTTTAGCCTAAGTTAGTAGTTTCGGTGCATTGCGTGAATGCCACAAGCAGACCGGCGACCCGCATGCAGCACCCGATCACGAGTGTGACGCATGTGCCAGCCATCGCTCTCCTCGACCATATTTTAGGGAAGAGAACGACCCGACACACGACGCCGCCGCAAGAAGGAGCCATCGATGGCGAGAATGAATGCTCAAGGCATGCACGCAATGCTAAACTCTAGATATTACACACTTGCTATGATTTATTTTGTGAAAGCGATCATTCGCAGAGTCCGAGGCTACGACTCTGTGTTACTCGGTGGTTTCAATTCTGCTTGTGATCACTCCCATGTCCTTCTATAACAACTCTGTTGCCTCCTCCCGGCCCAGAGCCTCCATTACCGCCTCGTTCCGATCTCTGATGGCCATCTGCAGGTTGTACTCTTTGATGGCCCTCAATGACGCGGAGGATGCTCGCCGCACGAATCGGCTTATGGCATCATCTTCGATGTCGTCGGCGTAGTAAATGAAAGTTCCAGTGTGCCGTGATAATGCAACGACAGCGTGTGACACGCTCTGGTGTAGCTTCATTCCAGGCTTAGTTTTGATGGCGATTACCGACTCGTACGTTAGTCCCTGAGCTTCGTGGATGGTAAGGGTACGTGATCCTGCGCCCTCTCCATAACCCTGGCTGGTGAGGATCTCCTTTTCTTCCTGTGTATGCACTAAGAAAAGGGTGTTGGAGAGGGTTTTGGATATTTGAGCCCCCTTGAACCTTTTCTGCTCAAGAGACCTAATACGGGGAGCTGAGGAATATATACCTGAGTATATTTCCCTCAACGCATACGCGACATCCATTGGGTTCCTATGTGTGCAGAGCAACTCCTGGGTGATGTTTGCAACCAGGGTCGGGCGATGGTACCTCATCTCGAAGAGATTTTCTCTGTCGATATAAGGCAGCTGATTGACATCTCCAATGAGGACAAGATCGCTAGCACCAGACAGCCTTGCAGCCATTATTATGGCTCCGAAGTGGTTCATTAGAGCTTCATCCACCAAAAGGCGGCTGAAGCTCTCTTTTCCAAAACCATTGACGAGGGATGAAGCCATGGTTCGCACTCTGGATTTTACCAAATCTCCTATTCTGTGCGATAGCTTTTCTCTCAAGTCCTTTGCTGCTTCTGTTGTTGTAGTGATGATAGCGTCCCTGTCCACATCAAAGTGTCGAATCACCCATGTTGTCTTGCCACAACCTGGTACCCCGTTGACCCATTGTATCTTTGGTACCACCCAGTTTTCCCAGCCTGCCTCGACGTCCGAGCCTCTTTCAATGGTTTTAGCCATCTCAAGGATTCTGTCGTCCAGCATTATCTTGGTGCACTTGGCGGTGACTACAATTGGGTCGTTCGATGGTATCGCGTATTTCGGTCTTCCTATTCGTTCCGTCTCTCTCTCATTCAGCTCCACGAAACCACTTTCTGCACTGTAAGCTGCCATATGCTGTCCTTTCATGGTCCCTCTGATGACTTGGGAAGTGACGTTATTGTATATGGCTGCTTCTGCTTCTTCGAGTCTCGATTTTAGTAGACTCTCACTTACCGGACCGCCTAGCCTAAAGAACTCCAGAATGTTGTCGCAGTTCTTGAGATTGACAAGTTTTGTCGCTCTCAATAAGGCCAGGTATTCGATAAAGGCGTTTCTTGCGTGGTCTCGCGGGGCCGAGGTCAAGATATAACGGGGCGAATCGACCTGTCCCATGTCGGCTCTCGTTCAGGTTACCTGAGGTTGTGAAACCACTCTCGAGGTCACCGCTGTCTGTGGAGGTGGAATTTTGGGTGTGAATCGGAACAAACTCTGCCCTGTAGCACTGAAAAAACCTGATATAGTGCCACTGTTACCACTTGGGCGGAATACAGTTCCTTCAGAAGCTGCTTTAAGCTCTGCTCTTTCTGAACCAGATAGGGTGGCTGAACTTGGAATGGGATGGCCCCAGCTGTCTGTTGCATTATTAGGGTCGTTACTTGGGGACTTCAGATTTTCTCCTCTGTCCTCATATACGACAACCTCGTGGTGTTCAGAGGCTTTGATACAACCCAGCCGGTCTACGGCTTCAGCTTTTAATCGTTCAACCACCATCGCATCCACGCTTATCACCCGGGGACTGTCTCCTTGTATGCTAAGATGTTCAAGCAATGAGCTAGCCTGCGTGAAAGGTGACTGGACGCCCCACTCGACTAGTGCAATCGTTTTGTTTTTCGATCTCACCAGTCGGAATTGGTGGCCGCCTGCCTCACACACTGGCATAGCGTCGTAGGATTTCCGCTTCATTGTTACTTTGGCGGTGCTCCCGTTAAGAAGACATGCTAGTCCTGGTGACAAGCGGACGCGTTTCCGGGCCCTGACTTGGCAAAAGCTTATTCCGAATCTTTCTCTGTTGCTGTCCATGAAGAGAGCCACACCACGAATACGAACCCCAGGAGCCCCCTTTTCCGCGTTTTCCAGAATTTTATCGATGGTTACGCTTTTTGAGGGTGGTAATTCTCGGACGGGAATTGCGCTCTGCGTCGCTTCAGTGGACTGTGTGAGTGTTAAGTGTGTCGGAATGGGATCAAGTGTTAGAGTGGAAGGAAGTATGGTGATGTTAGGTATAGTGGAAAGTATTAACGTAGTGCGGGATGGTAAGGTAGTGGGAAGTGTTGCAGTGGGAAGTGTTGCCGCTGGAATGTTTTGTTGGTTGGAGTGAAGAGTAGAGTTTCTTTTGGCCGCTATTCTGAATGACCTCTCCATGAAGGACAGAAGAAATTGTCTACTTTTTGGATCTGCTAAGATGTTATGGAGATCCGAGACCACTAGATTTCTGTCTATCATTATTTCGAGGTCATGTCGTGCGGCCGAGAATCTGGGGCAATCAATGAGCACGTGCCAGACCGTCTCGGAGACATCGGGGTCGCACTCACATCCAGGGCTGTTCTTGATCTTACATCTGTACAGATATTCAGCTATTCTTCCATGTCCCGTCAAAGCTTGAACCTGAAAAGGAGTCAGTTTTGTGACACGCGTCACCCGATATGCATTTGCGATATCCGGGAAAAATGTCTGAGTGACTTTGCCTTTATCCGAGGTTTCATATCTGTCCTGCCACTTTCGGACTGATTCTTCGCGAATTTTGCTTTTGACGTAGGACAGGGGGATCCCTTCGTAGTCTCTTGACGTTTCAGTGAGTGCCGCTGACTTTGCGAGCTCATCAGCTCTCTCATTACCAGCGGTGCCCACGTGTGCTTTCAGCCAGAAAAGACGAAGAGATCTCCCCTCTGCAGTTATCATTCCAATGTTTTCCTTTATTCTACTTGCTAAAGGATGACTCGTTTTGGGGTTCCGAAGCAGTTCGAGTGAAGATCGTGAGTCACTCAATATGTTGACCTCAGAGATTCCGCTTGTAGCCGCCATTTGAGTCGCTCGGTAAAGAGCATAAAGTTCCGATTGGAAGACTGTGCATTCGGGGTGTAGCTTGAATTTTGAATACTTGACTTCCCTGCCATTTTCCCACCAGGTTAGAGCTGCACCGACTTGACCCTTAATCTTGCTACCGTCTGTATAGATTTGGGGTCCATCGGGCAGATTTGAGGTGTTTTCTAGAAGCTCGAACTCGACAAATGTCTGAGTGGACGGGTGTGGCTGGTCCAGGTAGCTGACATTTCGTTCGAGCTCCACTTCTGGTGGGAGATATTATTGGGACAAGTTTTTCTTCGCTCTGTACAGGCTTGCCGCTTCCTGGATTCGCAGGTCGATTGGGAGTAGACCTGAGAGTGCGAGTGCTGACTTGAGAGAAACAGTACGATATGACTTACAGATTTTTTGGGCAAAACCTCTTTGGAGTGCATTTAAATGAGACTTATTTTCCTCGAGGTCTGCCGCTTGCGCCCATACGTTTGAGGCATACATGATGATAGGTTCCACCACTGCGACGTAGATGGTTCTCGTGATTTCGCTGTTCAGTCCCCAGGTCACTTTCGCTGCGCACGCGAGTTGTTTGTAAATACTCGCTACCTTTTTACACTGGGCGTTTATGTGCGCTTTGAAATTGAGCCTTCGGTCGATCAACAGGCCTAACAGCTTTACTTCTTCAACAAGATTAAGCTGAACGCCTGACATGATTAAGTTTGGGGGTTCATACTTCAACTTTCTTGTTAACAGCATAGCGTTGGTCTTTTGCGCTGCAAAGTTGAGTTTATTCCGTGCTCCCCATTCCACAATCATATCTAACGTGTGGTTGGCCTGCTGTTCGATGATGGTCGATGACTGACTTGTAAACACGAGGACGACGTCGTCCGCGAAGGCTTGACAGTAAACTCCCTCTGCCTCTAGTAGTCGCAGCAACGAGTCTAGAATTACATTCCAAAAGGTGGGTCCACTGATTGAGCCTTGGACACATCCTTTAGTTGTTTCCCTCTCGCTTGCCGCTCTGGCATAGTTGACTACGACCTTCCGGTCTAGGAGGTATGAGTTTACCATCTCATAGAGGTTAGTAGGACACCTCTTCTTCGCTAATTGGTCTTTTAGGGCGGGCCACCATGCATTGTCAAAGGCGCCCTCTATGTCCAGGGAGACTAGGAGTACTAAATTTTTGTTGTTCACTCCGGTTTTTATGTGCTCTACCAGGTCATAAAGGGCATCTTCAGTTCCCCGTTGGGGCATGAAGCCGTACTGTTTCTTACTGATGGTTGGGAGGAGATGCCATTGGAATCGGGCCACTAAAAGCTTTGCGACGATTTTTCCCGGGACAGGCAAGAGACCTATGGGACGGTAAGATTTCGGTTGTGTGTAGTCTGTCTTACCGGGCTTACGTAAAATGACCACATGAGCCACTTTCCACTGCTTAGGAAAATGTCCCAGCGACAAGCACTTGTTTGCTATGGCTAGGAATGTTTCCCTATCAGCCCGGATAGCTGCGGCGCATATGTCAGCAGTAAGCCCGTCTATTCCAGGGGCTTTATTCGGATTAAATGTTCGTAACACAGATTCCAATTCTGCTGACGTAAATGGAGGGTCATTTTCCGGTAGGTCCTTTGGCGTTTCTCTTGTCCGTTCCCGTAATTCTGCATGGCACGGAAGGTCTGTGCTTACAGAGTCGTCAGGATAGAAAGTTCTGGCCAGCAGCTCTGCAGAGTGCTGCGGGGACAGGGTGTTGCCTTCGGTATCGCGCAGAAGCAGGTCTTCTTGCCTCTCTGAGGTTTTACGGATCACCCTGTAGATCTTGTCCCACATGCTTTCTTTCTCTTGATTCGTGCAGAGCTCCCTCCAGTTCTCCACCATCGCTTTTTCGGCTTGTTCCTTGTAGTCTTGACGAGCAATTCGATATTGGTCGACTACAAACTGGACTTTGTCGGGGGCGGCGTTCTTGATTCGTCTCTTTCTTCTAAGAACTTCCTTCTTCAGATCATCGAGTGTTTTTGAGTACCACGGGGGGACTGGGTTCCCCTTGCGCGGGCCTACCAGTGGGATGGTGTGTTTACAGGCTTCGTGGATACTTTCGGTGTAACTCGTGATCATCGACTCCAGTTCGTCTGGGCTTCTACATTGTCTTACTGACTCCGGCGACAACTTTCTATCATTGAGAGTGGTTTTCAGGCATGACGTGAAATCTGACCATTTTGCTTTTCTAGTGTTGTACCTGCGTGTGGTGACAGACCTCAAATATTTAAGAGCCTTCCCCAGACGCAAGGTGAACGTTATTGCATTATGGTCTGATGTTGTTAGATTTCGGTCTACCTGCCAGCCCTCTATTTTCCCTAGAAGTGACAAGCTGCACGTGGTAACATCTACTACACTCGTGCAGAGCTTGCCTCTTCTAACGACTTCGAAGGTTGGTGTGTCACCAGTGTTGAGCAACATTAACAACATACACAGTCGCATACATTTTTTTGGAGAGTAAAGAGCGCATGATCTTAACCATTGTGGCGTACAAATATAAAAAGCATAGTTACTCGTATAACGTGTAAAAACTGATAAAGACTGATAAAAGCTGATTTATAAGATGTCATAATAGTCAAATCGATGAATGGTTTTTATTATGAATTGCTGAATTATTCAATTTGCCTGCGTTGTCTTAGTACTTTCTGAAAATGATAATGACTTTCAGTTTGGCGCGCGCTCTCTCAGCACTTGCTTAAGATGATATCTAATAGCCTTAGGTTTAGCCTGTGCTATCTTAGTACTTCTTAGAGATGGTATTTTGTAGCCCGACTTTGGCTTGCATTATCTTAGTACTTCTTTATGATTATATCTAATAGCCCGCGGTTTAGCCCGCGTTGCCCTATTACTTGCTTAAAATAATAATAATAGGCCTAGGTTTGGCCCATATCATAAAAAAAATATTTAATTGGTATGAGCTTGGTGTTTTCAATATTTTTGGTTTATTTTCTTTTACTATTTCCTGTGGGAGCAGTTCATACTTTACGTGATTAAAGAAAACGAATCCACGTAATTGCCTACTTTCAACCCTAAATTAATCAAAGTCAATCCCAATTTTTACATCAGCACATTATCATGGATAACAATAATATGCTAATCCATGTTTACCCCTATACCTAATTTCAGACGAATACATTGTATCAAGAATTTTATTTCACAAATAGAAATAAATCAATATGTTAAAATAAAAATGATGATTCTTACGTAAGACTGGCGATCTCTGTTTCCAGACCACCTGCATATGGTTGGTTTGTTATAAACACTAACACTAGAAATCGAGTCAGTCCGGACGCTGGCAACACTACGGGCCCGGTGAGATAAGAGTATGTGGATGTACCCGACTTTACACCCCCGCAGCCACGGATTCCGTCCACTCTCCACATCACGTACTGGTATCCTTTTTTTAGGAGGGGAGAATCCAAATCTACAAAACCAAAAAGAAATATTTTTAATTATACTGTTTTAGGTCAATAAAAATTAGTTAAAACCCGACTGCAAAAAATCAACGTTAAGTAAAAAGAATAATTATTTCTGATATAAATCCATGAAATATGTAGGTACATATAATATATAAATGCATTGTCATCGGTCTTTGATAGGTGTGCAAAGTTTGAATAAAATCTGATCGCTCAAAGTAGGTCAAAATCGAGTTCAAAGGGGTTGGTTACAAGCAAGCAAGCAAACATACAGGTGAAACTAATATAAGAGTGTTAAAAACTTACTAAGCATTATCAAAGTATATATTTTATCATGATCGCAAGCCCATTGGACATTTGGAGGTATAAGAAAACTTCTGGCACCGGAGATGGTTTCACCAGGTTGCACAATCCTTTTATCAGCCATTTGCACCTGTGAACCAAAATTTAATACAATAGGTACCCGTTGTCATTCAGCCCACATCACTCGGGATCGTGCTGGATGCAAGCTGCTGCGGACGTCCGTGGCTGATGATCATGGATGGATTGAAAACATGATAATACGGTGTTCCGAAATTGCAATTGTAATTTTGTTATGTGTACAGAGCATTTTGTTTAACCTTCCTATACCCGTGTCAAATTTTGTGACACCTATCACAGCGCACGGTGTCACAGACCGTATTTTTTATTATTATTAGTAGTAGAAGCTACATGTAGATTTTTATTTCCGGTAGCTATATCATTGATTAACAAAACAAATTTAATTAATCGTACAAATAATTTATTATTTTACTGTCTATCAGACTTCGCGTAACAGCTTTCAAAAATATAAAATTTTTGTTCAGGAAAAACAAACTAAAATATGTACTCCTAAAAAATCAGTTTAGTACCTTACGAGTTGAGACTCGAGATGTAGTTATAAAGATTTTAGACTATAAAAATGCCAATTAATGTATAATACATACAAACATTTCATACACATTTTTTGTTGCATGTATACCTACCCATGTATAGACCCATCGTCTCATGGACCGATTGGCGCCAAATACACCCACATGCTTGTTCAGCATACTGAAGTGAAGACATCAACAAATGTGGCAGCCAGCAAAAAGTTCAAAGTCGGTGCATTGTTTGAATGTAAAATAAATGCGAAATAATATTTCGTCGGTCAGGCAGACCAACGCGCGGGTATAGGAAGGTTAAGAACCGCATGCTAATATTACATTTATCTAGCGATAAACAATTGAGTACTGAGTCATTGGATATGTCACCGACGTCAACGTTATGACCCAACTTTAGGGATTTTGCGTTCTCCCTTGTTAAACCAGATATCACAGAATGTCTTAGTTATAATTATTCCGAAACGAGTCAGTTAATACAGATCATTTGGGTTCGAAACGAGTCACAAATCCGAATCGGAGCACCCCGACACCACACGTAATCTCGTGGTTACAATTTAAGAGTGTTATTAAAAAAAAAAGCGGAAGCCAGATACTCAAACAGGGAACACATGGTTGAGTGCATAGTTTCTGACAGGACCCCGATCAGAGTCTCAGAATACGGATCATTTAGATTTTAACTGACTCAGTTCGGGATATAACTAGTGAAAACGCATATCCCAAAGGCATTTTTTGTAATATTTAATTATAACTAGAAAAAGCGCGTAATCGCTGAAATCTGGCTGTAATTGTAATATTATACAGGGTTATTTCTAATCAATTAGCATTCTTTTAGGGGCTTATTCTGTACATCAAAACTAACAACTTTTGTTCTACGACTTTTGTCAAAACTCAAAATTTTTTTTTTTATTCGGGACAAAACATTTAGGTACACAGAAACAAAACACGAAAAACAACTAAAAATACTTAGAACAATTCACAACCCAAGCATGATACCCAATGCTTTGC
Organism: Hypomecis punctinalis; assembly: GCA_949316475.1. Classification (NCBI taxonomy): domain Eukaryota; kingdom Metazoa; phylum Arthropoda; class Insecta; order Lepidoptera; family Geometridae; genus Hypomecis; species Hypomecis punctinalis. Next base: position 19,579,578 of record OX438813.1, read on the forward strand.
CACGGAACTGATCCCTACTCAGCATATTGCTGGTTATATATAACCAGCACTGATATTATATTGGGACCAGCGGTGACGTCACTACCGCGAGTCCCTGCGCGAGCAGTTAAGACAACTCGTATTACACACTTAAAAACATGAACTAACGAGAGTGCATTTTACAGAGCTATGATATCAAATACATGAAATAAAAGTTTTCGGAATCAATTTCAAACTATACACAACAACAACAAAAACATACAATCGTATTATCAACTTACGTTCAACAAAGAAAAACCAAGCTAATTCATGAATTACATTGAGTAACAGTACGCTTATTTGCAATCGAAGAGTGAATTATTTAGTATAGGCATAAACAAACGTGCATACACCGCGGGAGCCAAGTCACACTGACGCCCGAGTACGCCTTCAGCCCCCCGCCTAAGCAATAGCAATCGCAATAGCAATCGTTTATGACTTAATTTTAGTCATTTGTCACCGCCTATGTGACGTTAGCCATCAATTGCTTTGCGCGGGTTGCGAAAGCAATCGTTGAATGAACAACTTTGATGGCTAACGTCACATAGGCGGTGCCAAATGACTAAAATGAAGTCATAAACGATTGCTATTACGATTGCTATTGCTTTAGGCGGTAGGGGAGCTGGTCCGAGCGCCAGCGTTAGCAATAGTGGCTAAAAATAGCACGCCGTCCTTACGCCGTCAGAACGATACATAGACTTCACCAGACGGGTTGTAACACTAGCTTCGCGCGTTGGATTTGCTTGCAACTAACAAAACATTACGGTCATTTTTAGGGTTCCGTACCTCAAAAGGAAAAAAACGGAACCCTTATAGGATCACTTTGTTGTCCGTCTGTCCGTCTGTGTGTATATCAAGACTCTTTATCTCGGAAACGCGTAATGATATTGAGTTGAAATTTTAATTATATACATAAACCTATGAACTCTTGCAGTTGTGTAAAATAAAAGCTTCTCAGTTACCGTATAAAAAAGTTAAAGCCGTTTATGTCGTAAAAAAACGCATATTTCAACGCTCACAAAAATCAAAACCTACAGGGTACGTGCCGTTGACATAGAACTATGAAATTTGGCGAAGACCATTGTCTCAGAGTACACATATAGGAATAAATCTGAAAACTGTACATTTTTATTTAAATCACATAAAAATAAGGCCTCAAAATCCACAAAATATGGGTTCAAAATTCAAAGTGAGTAAATCGTATCATGTAAGGTATCATATAAAATAACTTCATTAACACATGCTAAAACAGATTTTTAATTATATTAACAATATGTTTGTACGGAACCCTTGATGTGCGAGCCTTACTCGCACTTGTCCGGTTTTTTTATATACTGAGTATCTTACCTGGAGTTGGGTTAAAGGCACAATACCATCGCCGACTGCTTCAATTATACCAAACCTGTTCCAAAGTGCATTCCATTGCTGCCAGCCTTGCCAGTCCCACCAGTATTGCCAGTTCCACCAGTTCCATGAATTCCGATTTCTATAGTATCCAGATTCCGTATTTCCATGGTATCCAAAGTTTCTGTTTCCATAGTATCCAGAATCCCTATTTCCATAGTATCCAGAATTTCTATTTGTATGGTATCCAGAATCCCTATTTCCATAGTATCTAGTATCCCTGTTTTTATAGTATCCATAGTTTCTATTTCCATTATACTCGGCGTTCCTGTTTTCATAATTTTCAGAATTATAGTCATAGTTTTCTAAATCTCGGTTAACATAGTTACCAGAATCCCAGTCTTCGTAGTTTTCAGAATTCCAGTTTTCATAGTTTTCATTATCCTGGTTTCCATAGTTTTCGTAATATTCAGTTATTGTCGGAGTTATTAAAATTAATATTAAAACGGAAACCGAAAATAGAAGGAACGAAGGCTTCATTTTCTTTAAGACATAAGTGCAGAATGAAAAATCTTAGTTGGGAATCCTGCATTTATAACCTTAGCCCAATATGGTTATTCAGAATAAAAAAACAGCTGCTTAAATATTTAAAAGTATAAACCACTAGCTTAAAATCCGCGGCTTCGCTCACGTTGTCTTATAGTACATAATGGAAATAGCTCGCGGTTTGACTAACGTTCTTTGTACTTGCTTATAATAATATCTAATAGTCCGCGGTTTGGCTCGCGTTGTCGTATTACTTGCAAGAATTATGCTCACGGTTTGGCCTGCGTGTTCTTAGCACTTGCTTAAGATGGTTATTTATAGCACGCAGTTCTTCCTGCGTTTACTTGCTTAAAATTATAAAAGCTTGCTGTTTGGCATGCATTGTCGTATTACTTGTAATGATAATAGCCCACGGTCTGGCCCGTGTTGTCTTAGTACTTGCTTAAAATGATAATAACCCACGGTTTAGCCCGCGTAATTTTAGGACTTACTTGGCTTAATATAATAACCCACGGTTCGACCTGCGTTATCTTTGCACTTGCTTATAATAATATCTAACAGTCCGCGGTCTGGCTCGCGTTGTCTTAATACTTCCTTAAATTATATTATATTCATATTCATTTATTCATAACTATAAGTTACATGTCAAACAATTCAGTGAGATAACTAATAACAATCCAAAAACCAATCCTACTCCTACTAATATTATAAACGCGAAAGTTTGTGAGGATGGATGGATGGATGGATGGATGGATGTATGGATGGATGGATGGATGGATGGATGTATGGATGTTTGTTACTCTTTCACGCAAAAACTACTGAACGGATTGAGAAGAAACTTTGCAATAATATAGCTTATACATCAGAATAACACATAGGCTACAATTTATAAAGATATTTTGTGAATTGTCTAAAATATAACAATAAATGTTGAGTAAGTAGGAAAATTTTGCCATCTGCGAGCTACTCTAGCGTGCGCTACAAGAATGTCAAAATAAACAACTGTCGATCGAATATCTGTCAAATCAATCCATGAGCAGTCCGTGGATATCATCATACTGATAATATATTATCCTTACTTTATTTACTGTCTGTCTGTCTATCTGTCTGTCGCGCTTTCACGCCAAAACTAATGAACCGATCTCAATTAAATTTGGTACACAGGTAGTCTAGAGCCTGAGAAAGGACATAAGCTACATTTTATCCCGAAAATTGCATAATTCCCGTAGGATAGGACAAAATCTTGCGTTAGCGAAACTGTCACCTACCACAACGATGCTAATAGGCCTAATTTTGAAGGCATCATCGTAATTATAAGAGCTAATTAGACTATTTCTGTTTCTTTTCCACTTTAGGCATTCGATAGAGAGAACACTTTTTACGTTGCTATTAAATTTACGATGGCGCGTTCATAATTGGGTTGATTGGGCCTAATATGGATTGACGAAACGTAATTAGATGACAGGTGACATACATTGACTGCAGACTTTTATAAATGTCTCGCTTAGCATAGCAACGGGACAAGTTGTCTTTCCACCATTATAGCTCCTCGAAGAGGAAATAAAGTATGGATTGACAATCACAACTGACATTAAAATTGAACAAAATAGTTTTCCCTTTGCCATGCTACATATTACAATGACGTTTAATGATGGGCCGTCATTTTGTCTGACATTAAAAATATTTTTAAATATAGTTACCACCATTAGAGGTCAAACATATTTCTTTATTCTACCTTTATGGTACAGAATCCATGCTAATATACGAAGAAACGGATCGACTTGATTTTTAGAAGTAGTTATGGTATGAGTATGTGTATCTTGACTCTAAGATTATTAACCTTGATTCTGAATTGTGATCTTGATACGAACATAAATTTCTGTTGGTTTGGTTAGGATTGAACAGTGATAAAAGTGCAGCCCGGCTCAGTTGCGGCACTCCTCATGAGGCACGTAACTTGCCGGCCAGCCTCTCAGCTGATATATTTAAAAACCCCAGAAAAGCGGCCCAACCTCGAGTGCAAACTTCTGAACTGCCTAGGTGGAAAAGACCAAAAGAATCGGGAGACCTCGAGCGCCGCCTTCTCAGCTGTCTCAGAAAAAACCCAGAGAAGCGGCTCTACCTGGATCTATTCCCGCGCCGCCCGTAAGCCTCGGCTACTAAGTTCTCCTGCCACAACAAGGCGGGAACCTAAGGGCGGGTACACTCTAACCTTATCTTAAGCAACAGAAGCATTTATAAGTATATAAGGTATTTTGATATCGGGTTAGCTTTGAACAGTGACAACAAGGTGCAAGGTACTTGATTTTTTATAGAGCAAGTGCCTTTATTAACTACCACTAAATACAGACTTATAATGTAAAACTTCATAAACTACTACTACATAACAAGCAATTAGATCATCCACAGACCCTTGAAGGTCTAAAGATATTCTAAATGCTTAAGCCCACTGCCAGTTAGCAGCGTGCCCAACATGCTGGCAGCATTGCCAATCAGCTTGGCAATGCTGCTTATACGTTGAGTTAAATAAACACCAGCATTTTGGTCACGCGGCGGGTACACAAGACGATCAGAAAGACTTTTAAAAACAAGATGAGCTCCCGGCCAACACGCGTACAATGTCTCAATTTCAAACGGCTCAAATATGTAAACACTGCCGAGGTTAGCATATTTGCGCCGTATGTGCTGCTCCGCTGACGGCGCCAAAGTATCGACGCATGTCGCGTCCCATACTAAGGGCCGTCAACACTTCCATGGGACTAGCTTCATACAGTCAAATCTTTTGCCATCACCACGCGCAAACCCATTCGGTTCGAGTACGGCTGGGATATTGGCGGTCGTAAAAGCCCTGCGTATGACATCGTTCACAATGGCGTGGCAACCAATTCGACCAGCGTTTATTGACCAAGAAAGACGGTGGTGACCAAGCTGGTCAACTAGGGTACTTGAATAGGTGAGAGCGCTCAGCTATGTGCGGCGCGGCAGCAAGGTGGGGTCGACTATCTCGACGATATCATCAATACCACCGGTCGACCCTGGTCACGACCGGCAAAGAGCCGAGGCAGATGGCACTGCAAGAGAGAGGCCTATACCCAACAGTGGGTCAAAAAAAGCTGCGGATAATAACGATGACGAAACAAATTAGTTGAGATTGGCTGTTTTTTGGGTTTGAAATGATTATTTGCTACAATATTTGTGTACCGTTTCACTTTGAATTGGGGCTAATATTTTGTGGCGCACTTACTGTTTTAGTTACCATATTTTTTGACAAGTTAAACATAAATTAAATTATATCGCGGGCGAAGTAGCGGGTAAAAGCTAGTTATCAATAACAATGAGTAGTGTCACAAATAAATCAAATAGTATCAATAAATTAATTTCGAATACTTACATACCACATAAATTAAGTCACTCTACCTTTGGTAGAAAGTCTTGTACCTACGGGTGATCTTAAACTTTTTTTTGAGATAAAAACACCCAGTGACCCATAAAGACTACAGGTTGACATTGACCGCATTTATGAGTGGAGTGTGAAGAACAAAATGCAATTTAACTTGGGGAAATGCTGTGTTGACATTCGATCGGAAGAAGAGACCAATTCATTTTGGTTATCGGTTACACAATATAACTATAAATAGAGTGAGTCATATCAAAGATTTAGGTGTAACTTTTGATCGTGGCCTCACTTTTCATGATCACGTCACTGACCTCGCTAAAGAGGCATTTCGTCGTTTCGGCTTTGTACTTCGCAATTCTAGAGATATTGAAAACCTTCAAGTCGTCAAGACTTTATAAAGCTCTCTGGTCAGAAGCAAACTGGAGTCGACCGCATGCGTCTGGAACGCGCATCATATTAGGTACTTACGCCCGGTCTCTGGAGAAGGTCCAGAAAGCATTCTTAAGTCTCTGTATAAGAAACAATATGGTTACTACCCATTTCTAAGCCCGACAAAGTTTTTGCTTGGCCAACTTGGCTACAATTCCTTAGAAGTAAAAAGTATCCTAGACCAGCTCTTTACGTGCTGCAAAGTCCTCCGAGGGTCAATTGATTCGATTGAATTGCATAATTTGTTGTGTGTCTTGTTTGCCCAGCCTGGTGTACTGTCTAACAGACGGGGTCGGCCACCTAACCTTTTCTACGTTGACCATGGTCCTACTGTTGCACGGCCTATGTCACCTCGGTTGCGCTCTCGCTACTTTACAGATATCTGTGGCTCTCGCACTCACTTCAACGCACGCTTGTCTGCCAAAACTGATTGCGATACATTTTTTTGACAAATGGAGATCTATTGTAGCCGCCATCAAGGCATACTGTGAAAATCTCACTGACCAGTGGAATCGAAACAAACAGGCCGATAGTTCGTTTGTAATCGTAAATTTGTGACATTGAACCTTATTTTGACATTGTATTTGCTGTTTTTTACTTTTTTTATTATTATTTGACCTTTTATAATTGTATTTTTTGACATTGTAGAATCATAATTTAATCATGCTTATTCAATTGTGACATAGAACCTAATTTTGACATTGTAAGTATCTACAATTTTTTGACATTGTACCTATTATAATAATTGTTTCATGTTTTTTCAATTTATAATTTTACTAGCTGACCCGGCCACGCGTTGCTGTGGCTAAATAAATTAAAATTGCGACTATAATTTGAGATTTAAACTATCCTATCTCTCAAGTTGGATCGAACTGCACATGGTGTGCGAATTTTATTATAATCGGTTAAGTGGTTTAGGAGTCCATTGAGGACAAACATTGTGACACGAGATTTATATATATTAAGATTGACTACTATTTTTGACCGACGAAACAACCGGAGGAGGTACTCAGTTAGACGGGTATATTATTTTTTTATGTATAACCACGCATAACTTTTTTCATAGTACCTAGTCTGATTTCAATAATTCTTTTTTTATTGGAAAGAGTATACTTCAAAATTGGCCTAATTTAAAATTTATCGAAATCGGCTTAGCTATTTTTGATAAATCAACAATAGTGTGAAAAATGCTACATCGATCCGTGTGAAATATCCGCGAATTCTGACGGGTGAAGTCGGTCATGCTAATTTTTGCAAAAAGTAATCTTGTTGACCGACGAACCACCGGAGGAAGTATATTTCGGCGACAGGAACCTAAATAATACAAATAGAAACCATTAATTACAATTTATTGATTAAATACTAAAAATGGAACGATTACAACCAAAAATAAGAAGTTATTTTCCAAGCTCAAAACAATGATCTGCCATTCCTCTTTTTTTTTTTAAATTAATTTTACAATCAGCTTATGTTTCAACTTACGCAATATTTTGGCGATGATGAAGCCCCTTGTCTTGTCATTAGCTCATGTAATTATTATTTTCACACAAGTTTCACCTAAAATAAATTAATACTAATGTTTTATTTCAATAAGTTATTTACCACTTCAAAGTTCTATAGGTTTAATTATTATTTTTTAAATGAGATTGTAATTTAAATTGTTTTATGAATGTACGTCGACAGGAACGACAACGCAAAGTTACTTCACTAGCGCCACTAGTTTATAATTTAAATATTTGGCGCTAAAATTCAAACGACCGTCTTATAATAGATTGATTAATTCATTAGATTATGTCTAATAATATATTGATAAAAGTAAGTAAGTAAGTAAGTTCATGTAGGCCGGGAGGCTAGCCCTGGTGTCAGAGTATTTAGGCCGCCTGAAGGCCTCTGACATGGCTAAACGGTTAAAACAACCGGGACCTACAATTTAACGTGTCATCCGAGCTACGGCAGCGCTCAGTTAGAAAATGCCACCCGGTAAAATACAGTAAATCGTCCGTGACGACCACACGGCCATTCTGCTCAAATCGCGACTCTGCGATTTTAACAGAATACGTGAAAATAACATGTCAAATGCATCGACAAGGACCATCAACACCTTAACTAAACAATTTAAAACAAAATTAAAACAAATAAATAAAGTCTAAACAAAGAAAGAGCGTAAAACTATTACACCTTACAATGTTACAAACACAGACAGTACTGGAAAGTTCTAATATAATATGGTTATAAATAATGAATTTTTCCATGATTTTTCTATTTGTTTTTCATAATGTTCAATTAATGAATAAATTTACAATGTCTTAGATAACTTCATTTTTATCCTCTTTATAATTAATAATATTCACATGTCATGTTTGGTACCTACGGAATTTATTCGTAAATGAAACGTTACGCCAAAACTGCATTGTGTGAGACACAAATAAATTTCGGAAGAGAATCTGTTTTTTTTTTTATTTTAACATTTTACGACCACACGGTCATATGAATCTGAATTTGTTGTTCAATAAACAATGCAAGAAATAATGTAGCGTTACTGTCTTAACCCATTAATACATTTTACTTTCTAAAGCGTATGCAACCAAATTATTACGTTAACAGCTTGATTGAATAATGAAGAAAAACACAAACATCAGGAAATGTGTCTAAATAACAATATAACTCAGCCCTAATATTAATTAATAAGATTGCATAATAATTATTCACAAATGGGGTAATAGTAATAACAATGTCAGTAAACTATCACTACCATAACGTTACATTATATGTTAAAACATTTCAAAATCACAGTTATTATTTTAACTGTGAGACATCAAGTGTAATAATTAATAGATAGTTCAATGTTAATTTCTCAGTGCGAACAATAGATTAATTAGTTAGTTTTGTTACGAAGAGAATAAGGAAATTTAAGATGCATGGAGTTGTAATAGAAAATCAAATAATGTTCGATACAACAAATGGAAGTAACACTGCCAGTTCTGTTGTCTTGTTGTAAGTTTAAGTAACAAAAAGGAAAAGTAAAACACGGCTAGATATATTCAAAACGCGGATAGATATATTCAAATTCAAATCAGAAAGAATAAAGGAAGTGAACCACCACTCCCAAGCTTACACCATTCCGGTTTCTCGCTCATCAAATCAGTAGAGAAGATGAAGGGAAAGATAGCACCAACCAAGTCAACCCCGCCAATCCAAGCTTACACCATTCCGGTGTCTCGCTTATCAAATCAGTAAAGAGGATGAAGGAAAAGGAACCACCGATCAAGTCAACGACTCCAAGCTTACACCATTCCGGTTTCTCGCTCATCAAATCAGTAAAGAGGATGAAGGAAAAGGAACTACTGACCCCAGGCTCATCACATGACATCTTGCCCAGGAAGCCCAAAGTTCAACCATTCCGATCTCTCACTTTGGCGAATCAGTAGGAAGGAATAAGGAAAGAAGACAAGGATAAGGAAGTAGTAGAATCACGTAAAAAAATCATACATATATCAGCGCAAGCGTTGCGAAAATACGTTAAATATTACCGGAAAGACAACAGATATGGCATGTCTATCTTATTCAGCCGGCTGTTCTCGATATATTAAAGATTATAACAAAGACATCCAAAGGCATAAGAGCGGGTTAAGATTAGAACGAGATTTATCTGAACTTTATCTGTTGATCATTTACAAAATATCATCCGTGTTCTACATTTTAGCTCTATAGGTAATCACTCAATAAATTATCTATATGCTTAGTAAAATCATGGTTGCGAAAATTACATCAGTTTCAAAAATAATCTACGTGGAGACTCGATTAACCGGACTAACTAGTGTCGTTGAGCATTCGGATATTCAAAAATCCGGATATTGGAGTTTCCACTGTATATACTGTTCACATAAAATTTAAAATCAGGGTTTACCTAGAATTTTTACCTACTAGGTTGCATTTAACATAACATCAAAAGAGCGGCAATATAAATAAACAAAAATTACACTTGACACATTAACTTAAAGGACAAGAAAAGTTACATTCACAATATTTGCATTACTGAAATGAAACATCATCTTATCCAAGAATCGAATATCTATCCTAAACAATTTATTTTAGTATTTTAATTTAGTACAACTTACATGGTTATAATTTTTTTTTTTTGAAAATATGAGCAACCTCAAATATTTTGTATTAATCCAACCAAGCCACTAAAACAATTAGAATGTAAAACTGCTCGACCATCCCTGAATGAGTTAAGTCCTTTTAAAATCATTGAAACTTTTGCGACATTTTTTTTTTTTATTTCTATTGTTTACATATGTTATAAGGCCAATAATTAAATTCTTACTAAATATAACTGACAGCCAAGAAATGGTTATTAAGTAGATTAAAAGGCAATTATTATCTTAAGGATTTTAGAACGGCGTATCTACAAATAATAATAAAAGTAACAACAAAAACAAAATTAATATGTCGCCTTTACGGGAAGGTGACAGATTTCCAACAAACGAACATAGTAATTAAGTCAAAATTATAAAATTCAATAAGTGATGACATAACAATCGCAGATTTATCAGACGGGGTGAGCGAATATAAATATTGATAGAAATTCTGATTTGGATTTGCTTTCCTTAAACTTACAATTCAGGAATCAGTGTCTCATTTTTACTGTAGAGAAGTTAAAAGCAGGTCTAACTCAAATGCCAACTTTAACATTATAATAAGACATAATATGAGCAATAATGGATCTTTGTTGTTGTTGTTCAATGTATATTGCTGAAAATTGTGCAAAGTTATAAGAACGAGCGATTTGAATGTAAAAGAGCAACTTTAAGTTATGTTAAGAATAATAACTTGAACTAGGTAAACAGAAGAACAAAACTCTGAAAACTAAAATCATTTCAAGTACACACCTATATAATAAATTAAATTCTACTTTGGCGTTCAGCCCTACATTGTTTTATTTCTGAAAAGCAAGGCTATGACAGAACTGAATTACTTATTACAGGCATAAACTTCTTATATTTCGACGAAATTACGTATTCACTAAGTTATCTTATTTCTTTTTTTTTTTTACAATATAAAAAAAATCAAAAATATTTTATCAATTGGTTCTATGAATTATATTTAACCAATTATATTTTAGTGAAGTTTAATAATTTCCTTTTTAATTTAATACATGAAAACACACCCGTTATACTAAGACTTAAAATGTGTAAAAGCCCTGTTAATTTCCAGAGCAAAATTCTATAAGGACCCATGAATTTAATTTAAATCTTATTAAGTACATTGTTAAAGCTTGAGAAAAGCCACTGGCTGAAAATTACATAATGTGAAATCAGTTCACAGCCAGTGGATTTATGTATTTGTTATCTTTTAACTCATTTGTGTCAAAAATCTAATGTCTCTACGCCTAATAAGGAAATGACAATCAGTACTGTTTATACGATCACACCTTTAAAATATCAACACAGCTTCGATAAAATCAGTTTTTCTAAAGATCTAAGGTGAAAACCTTGTTACTTTATGTGAAGTCGGCTAAACAGAACTCTTTGGTTTCCATTTTACATTTATTTATGAGCATCATAGATATAGTGATTAGTATTTGATCTTGAAATATTGTATTACATTGTTTTTACATTCAATTATTTATCAATTATAAGGTCTATAAGTTTTTAATGTTTGGGCATTAATATCACGATTTATGATAATGATAATTATGTGCTAGTAATAGTAATAGACTGATAATAAACATCTTTTGATATTTTCCTCTATTGCATTACACAGTTACAGCTCTATTTACTGAAAACTAAATATCACGGCAGTCTAGGTACTGCAGTTAGTTGACTAGGGCAGTGGTTCCCAAAGTTGACTGGACTACAACTCATCTTAAATAAGTTTACCGTATGTTATAAATATTCTGTAAATGTATAATTTTAATTTTGTTGTAATGACGTATCTAAGCACATGATAATTGAAATACAAACTCGTTACACCACCTCTAGGAAAATTAACCAATGCCAACATGAAATAACATTCTTTTGCTCGATCGGTTAGTGTATTGTTCTACAGGCAGGGCCCATTCAAATATTTGCCGACGACTCGACAGTGGGTCATGACCCAAAGTTTGAGAAACCCTGGACCAGGACGTTTCCACTAAATTGATACCAATATATTATATATATAAGATTAGAAAGATAATATTATAGCAGTATAGACAGATAGTTCAGCCATGACAGGTTGACCCTATTTTATTAGAGGCACTTTATATCAACATAATTAATTTTCAGTTCTTCCATTGCAACAACCAACATAACAGTAAAATTGTAATATTATTCTAGATTAAAAATAATTTTGTAAGATAGTCAGCCAACAGTTACTTTGGCATTATTACAACAATCAAAAATAAACATGAACAAAATAAATTATTTAGCCTTTACCTATTACTTATTCATAACATATAAAATCCACTGTTAAATATCGGCTCTCTGTCCTCGAGGAAAGCGAAGCTGATCATGTTGCACGGGGAATTGAAGACAGTACTCAGCTCAGACAGTACCTATGCTCCGAAGCATTCTTTCATTGCTCTAGTGTAGTACTGCAGCATCACTTCCGAGCCTTCAGCGTAGAACTGCATTCATTTTTATTCTCTGCCAGAAAAACAACTCGCATTAGTTCTATAACAATATCACAACATATTATAAAGCAGTCTATATTTCTGTGTCCCTTTATTTTCTCTTATATGGCCTAAACTATACAACAGATAGCAATGCAGGTTCCACTATCTTATAAATTATTTATTTCAAAAGGTTTATACCAATAATTTATTCATAGCTGAGTGGAGCCGGGCCAAGTAGCTAGTTAATTATAACTCTAAATTAGCCGAAAAGAAAATTAGGTCTTCTAGGTTTCATTGTGACTTATTGTCTGTTTGTGAGTGTTATACAAATTGATCAGAGAATGCTTATGAAGGAAAACAAAGATAAATTATATTGTCATAATGTAAAGACCACAGAAGTAAACCTTATGGATTGTCAACAGCATCAACTGGCATTATTATGCCAGCGACTGTGTTCTCAGCTAAAGACCGGCAGAAAACTCTGTAACAAGACTATTGCAATTTTCATACTTTACCTATATCAAAAACATTTCCTCGATGCAACACGAGAGTGTAGCACTTTAAAAGTATTTACAGGCAGCCACAGCGGCATGTAATATTTAGTTTATTCGTTTCTAAATCACAAATCAGATAAAGGACAAAGTTGAGGTTAGAAGTGAAATATTACGATCTCGTCACATTACGTTGCCAATTAACAAACAAAACACATCACCTGGCTTGTTTTCTTGTGAAATAGCTCTGCATTAATATCTTCAAAGGTTTCTCAGTTTTTCCTTAAGTTTTCTCCATGAGAAGTTGCAGTGCGGTAGAAGTACAGCCCTTCAGAGGTCATGATGGATATCCCCCACCGCTGCTTTCGGCGACAGGAACCTAAATAATACAAATAGAAACCATTAATTACAATTTATTGATTAAATACTAAAAATGGAACGATTACAACCAAAAATAAGAAGTTATTTTCCAAGCTCAAAACAATGATCTGCCATTCCTCTTTTTTTTTTTAAATTAATTTTACAATCAGCTTATGTTTCAACTTACGCAATATTTTGGCGATGATGAAGCCCCTTGTCTTGTCATTAGCTCATGTAATTATTATTTTCACACAAGTTTCACCTAAAATAAATTAATACTAATGTTTTATTTCAATAAGTTATTTACCACTTCAAAGTTCTATAGGTTTAATTATTATTTTTTAAATGAGATTGTAATTTAAATTGTTTTATGAATGTACGTCGACAGGAACGACAACGCAAAGTTACTTCACTAGCGCCACTAGTTTATAATTTAAATATTTGGCGCTAAAATTCAAACGACCGTCTTATAATAGATTGATTAATTCATTAGATTATGTCTAATAATATATTGATAAAAGTAAGTAAGTAAGTAAGTTCATGTAGGCCGGGAGGCTAGCCCTGGTGTCAGAGTATTTAGGCCGCCTGAAGGCCTCTGACATGGCTAAACGGTTAAAACAACCGGGACCTACAATTTAACGTGTCATCCGAGCTACGGCAGCGCTCAGTTAGAAAATGCCACCCGGTAAAATACAGTAAATCGTCCGTGACGACCACATATACAATTCGACGCGTCTATATATTTTTTTATGTATAACCACGCACAACATTTTTCGTAGTAGTTCGATTTCAATAATATTTTTTTATTGGAAAGAGTAAACTTTGAAATTGATCCCATTCAAATTTTATTGAAATCGGCTGAGCCATTTTTGATAAATCAACAATAATGTGAAAAATGTTACATCGATCTGTGCGAAATATTCGCAAATTCTGCACACGGGTGAAGTCGGTCATGCTAATTTTTGTAAAAAAATAATTATTTATAAAGTTAACGAAAAATGAACGATGTACAATCTCTCTCTTTAATTACAGCTACGAACGGACTCGGGCATTTTGCTTTTGTCATATCAATTTTGGTCCCAACCACGTGATATAAAGAATGAGTCAGACACTTACCTTTTGGAAAAATAATGTTTTTTTTAAGTCGATTTACAGACGATATGTACTTTACGATATTTTAAGTACTAGTTTGTGCAAAAAAGAAGCGTTGCATGTGAGGTCGCTCGTGTGCTATTTTACTATATTTAATTTTGTTTCGTTGACAACACTGCTCTGTCATTGCTAGTACCACTAAAGGTGTTTGATACTAAGTCATAATTCATCTATTATATAAAATGTCAAATTATAATAATTGTCACAAGATACTTATTAATTCATTTACTTAAAAATCAAATAACCCGCCCTTCATGGTTCCCGGCGCAAAGGTGCCCATAATGCTAGCAGCATTACCACGCTGAATAGCGATAGACATTCTTTGCACCAAGAACCACCCAGAGCGGGAGTCACCTCCTCTGTCCCTTATCCTCCGCCCAATTTTGCGAAACAAAGCCTTAGCTTCGGCCCCCCAACTGCCCATGGTCTCCACCGCAATGGGCACAAGGTTATAGAGCGGCTCCATCGCCGCATACTTCACCCGCTTTCTACCTGCAGCTTCCTCCGCTGCAGCTGCCGGAGTGTGGACGGTTCGACCCAGGTGCGTGGCGGCAAAAGTACTAACGCAAGTAGCGTCCCACACTAAGCACTTGCCGATATAAATGCTCTACGGATTATTTCGTTGAGGGCATGGTGTCGCGGAAACCTACCCGTGCAACGACGACAACTCAGAGCGTGATGGCCATCAACTTCCACCATGGAACCGCAGAGGCATTTGTGTGGTTCACACACCTTGCAGCCCAAGCGGAGAGCCACTGCCACACGTAAAGAATCGTCGTCTAATAACGTGCCAATGTGAGGTGAAGGTAGCGCGTGCAACCATGTGATTTTTTATATTTGATAGACACCAATTTGGTTTTTATCAGAACTCGCATCCACCAAGTTTAGCCGGTACCTTGGCTGCTTATTAAAATCTTATTTTTAGTTCACCGTAACTCCACGTCGGTTTTCTTTTTGCACATACTCTACCGTCAAAAGAAAACATTGATGAAGCGTCACAAGCCGAACGCTTAGGCCGATTGTGCCTCTCTATCACTTGTTCCGCTCTCTCGCTTGCACGCTCGGCTCAGGTGGAACGTGACAATGAAATTTATAGATGATTTTATAAGGCTTTATTACATCAAAAACTAGCTTATCGTCGATGTGTAAATAGTATTTATGAAATAAATGATTATGGTTGTGATTATCGTTAAAACTGGATTACTCCCGTGGGTTTTTGATATTATGATCCAAAATACTCAAACAGTTATGCTCGGAATTTCTCTGCGGGATCGAATGGGGAGATCCGTGGAAAAACCAAAGTGACCGACTGTCCCAAAAGGTAAACATATAACCTCATTAAGACAGCAGGATTGCAATGGATGCAAGTCGCATTCAAACAGTCATATTAGTGATCTATAGGAGACAACTACGTCTTACAACCAATGTCCTATGGTTTAATCACCATTCGTAGGTAAGCTTATGATCAGTATTGTTTTTAACCTATACTGTCCCACTCCTGGGCAAAGGTCTCCTTACCGTCCATAAGTCGCAAACTTCTTCCCAACCCTTCAAGGTCGTCACGCCAGCGATTCTCGGACATTATTACTTTCAGCATAGAACTATAAAAAGATCGGTACGTGTGCGTTCGAATTTTAGGTATTAAACAGGACTGCAGCATCAATATCAAGCTAGCTAAGTCTCTGCCGTCCAAAAACCGAGTCGTCTCGACATCGACTGCCCCAAATCAAATAAGAGTAAATTGTCCATCAGCCAATTGAATTTTTCACTCGCTACCGAGCACGATTCCAATTTCTGGGTACTTGGTGACCGTTGTCAATAGAGGCCTGTCTTTTTCATTATTTCGTTTTGCTTTGTTTTGTGTCTCAGGGCCAGTTGTAGGTATCTAGTTGTATTTTGGAGATTCAGGATTTTTCCAAAGTAAGTTCGATTAAAAGAGACGTAAATTTAAAAATCTGGATATTTATTACTCATACAATGTAATCTGATGTACTATGTATGTAGAGCTATTATGCCTTATACTTATACCTTTCTACTATTATTTTTTCGTTATTTTTCCTCAAAGACCATCTGAAAGACCTTCAAAAGAAAGTACAAAGGTAGGCCTAATAATGAACGCCACTAACACAAAGCTACTCAGTATACTGTACTTTATCAGTCTTTTCAATAGTCCACTGCAGGACGTAGGCCTACTCACGAAGGGTGTTTGGGCCATATCTACCACGGTGGTCCAATGCGGGTTGGTGGATTCACATACGCCATCGAATTTCTTCTACTGACATATGCAGGTTGCCTCACGTGTTTTCCTTCACCGAAAAGCCAGCGGTGATAAATTCCGTACATAAATTCCAAAGAACTCATTGGTACGGGACCGGGTTTAAACCCACGACCTTACGATAAGCCCGATATCTGATAAGCACGATTAAGCCGCGGTGGTCTAGTGGTAGTGACACCCGCCTTACAATCGTAAAGGTACTCACTAACATAACCGTTACACGAACCGTAATACCTTACAGCGACTCTGTGAAAAATCTTGGTGTTCATGTTTGACCGCACTTTCAGTTAGGACGTACACTTGAAGGCCACCAGTTGCAAGCTTTTTGCGTCTGGTGGTTCCTTAAGACGACTTCGGAATCTTTTACTTACTGCTACCAAAGTTGCACTCGCACAATCACTTCTCCTTCCTATCCTTGACTACGCTAAGTAAGTAAGTTCGTATAAGCCGGGTGGCTAGCCCTGGTGTCAGAGTTTTTAGGCCGCCTGAAGGCCTCTGACGCTGACGCCTGCTTTCTCAATCTTACCGAGGACCAGTTAGATAAACTTGAGCGGCTTCAAAACTATTGCATAAGATTCATATACGGTTTACGCAAATATGACCACGTGTCTCAATTTCGCAATAAGCTCAAGTTGTCTATTCGCCTTTAACGGAATGCTCACATACTTTCTTTACATTATAACATCTTATTTAATCCTGCTACCCCACGCTACTTAAAAGCTTGCTTTCGTTATTGGCACTCCGCTCATTCCATTCCTCTTAGGTTTCGAGATAACCTCAGTCTCATGTCTAGTCTGTGCGCTCTGAAACATTCTATAGCAAGTCGTTTGTTTTTCGGGCTGTCCAATTAAGGAATGCTTTGCCTGTTCCAATACGCAAAGCCCATCTCTTGCTGGTTTTAAGGTAAGCGTTAAATTGCTTTACCTTTCACAGGTGTCATCGCAGTAATTCTGTTGTTAAATTTTAGATAAAATACCGGTTTTAACTCACGTATGATATACGGCCGGGCCGCTGTGAAACCCGACCGGTTTCGGAGTAAATTAGTACTCCTTCTTCATCAGGGAATACGCGCACTCCCGCCGTCGTCGCACAAAGAGTGCGCGTGCGCCAGGGTTTCACAGCGGCCCGGCCGTATATCATACGTGAGTTAAAACCGGTATTTTATCTAATATAATGTATTCTCACGCGAGTTTTAATAATGTGATTGTTAAATTTTGTTCTAATTTGTTGCTATTTAATTTTTATTTATATCAAATTATCGCGTATCAGTGTATCTTATATTTTTTTATTTATGTATCAGGTTGTTTAAGATAGTATAACGATGTGAAGATTCCGTTAGAGAGATGTGCCGCAAAATTGAATCTTTCGACTACTTACTGTAATGCGATAACATGGCTTTTTTATTTAATTTATTGATAAACTCACGACACAACACACGAAAGAATAGAATAGAAGGAACTGTTTTTTTTAACTGAAGGATTTTTTTCTGAATGAGACATGATTATTCAGTCGTGTGCAGTTGAATAACTGGGCAAGATGTGGTACTAACGGGCTATGCAAAGGAGTTCCACCACAGTTAAACGGTTAAATCAGGTACCGTAACATTCCCAAGCATGAGCATAATTATGAACAAAATCAGCAAAAATATAATTAGAATAAAAATAACTAATAATTTTGATGAATCTGTACTGTATTGTATCAGCCTTTTTAATAGTCCACTGCAGGACGTAGACCTACCCACGAAGGGTGGTTGGGCTATATCTACCACGCTGGCCCAGTGCGGGTTGGTGGATTCACATACGCCATCGAATTTCTTCTACTGACATATGCAGGTTGCCTCACGATGTTTTCCTTCACCGGAAAGCCAGCGGTGTTAAATTCTGTACATAAATTCTAAAGAACTCATTGGTACGGGACTTGGATTTGAACCCACAACCTCACGATTGTAAGGCGGGTGTCACTGCCATTAGACCACCACGGCTTGTTTGTTGAATCATTGATTTCAAATGCTTAAACTAACATTTGTTTACAAATAAAGGTATTTTTTTTTGCATAAAGGTACAAAAATGTAATGAAGTGCCTCAGATCTTTCTACATTGCCTACACTTTAGTTTTGAATACGCCTAAAACGATTATTTTTTAAAGTTATCTGTAACGTCTGATAACCCTCATTTTAAGGATAATACATTACCCTAGAATAAGACTAGGCTACGTTTATCTACAACCTCCATAAACTATAAAGATAAGATCCCAATAAATGATCTGGCCGAGCGACGGTGTATTCGATGGTCTATAGAAAACCAAAAAAACTTAGTCACAATAGTAAAAACATCTGCCTACTTGTGTGATCCGGCCTATAGATGTTTTCTTAAACAATAACATACACAAAAATGCTATACAAGCAAATTTAAATATAACTTACATCTAACAAAGAGTGGAGTTTTTGGCACGACGTTTTCAGATACGTCTCTTGTTATTTTTTTTTATTTCGAATAGGTTCGCGTTTGACTACACACTGCCTGATGTTAAGCAGATGTGCGGTCTAGGGTGTAGCACGCTTACCTAGAAGATACTATTTACTCGGGATTTGAAGACAACCACGTTGTACTTTAACGGGAAGACAGACCCAGGCAAAGCGTTCCACATTCCGGCTGTTCATATAAGGATTCGAAACGCTTGGTTCTAACGCGTGAAATGTCCACCATAAAACGGTGGCGCTTTGGTCGCGTCCGTCTAGCCGTACGATAGAAAAAAGGGGCAGGGGGACCAGATTGTGCAACTCCTGGGCGCACTCTCCGAAGTGTATCCGGTAAAAGGCCGGCAAACACGCTACCTTGCGACGTTGCTCAAGACTTTGCAGCAGCGACTTAGTCAAGGTGTCGTTGTCAGTCAGCCTCCTGGCTCGTCTTTCAATCGACTCCAGAGCCTCCAGTTGATATTTAGCAGAGCCATCCCAAAGGTGAGAGCAGTGTTCTATGCAAGACCAAGATGTTATACTAGACTGTTCAAAAAGGTTTTTCCACTCCTCCCACTCGTTCCAGTCCTACCAGTTTTCCACCTCTCATGACTCCTACCAATATTCATATTCGTGTTTCGTATATCCATTTATTACCCTAGAAATAAAGAAATAAAAGTAAACAAAGTGTAATAAAGACGCCATATTGCCAGCTAATTTATGCAAAATGACAAACTGCATGAAAGGAATCCATATTTATATCTCAAGCCAATTAAAGTCTAGACGGAATTACAGCTGAGTAAGTATCAATAAAATGAAAAATGTTTTATTTTATACGATTTAAAATTCAAGAAGCCAATAGGTAATTTTCATTCGAAATTATAAGCGTTTCAGAAAAGATTTGAAAAAGAACGAAAATAACAGCTTTTAATTATGGCTTTTGTTAAATTGAGAGATATGGAAAACCACTTTTTTTAATACGTTTTAGGTATAGGCCAAATCTTATCATCCTCGAAACCCAATCCTCGAGCAACTGTTAAGGGAGCTTCAGTCAGGGTTGAGTTATCCGCCCCCCGTGGGTTCCCGCCCTGTCGTGACGAGGAGGCTTGGTAGCCGTGGCTTATGGGCGGCCACATTGAAGCTAAGCGGAATCCGAGGTCGAGCCAATTTTCTGGGTCTCTTCTGAAACAGCTGAGAAGGTGGCGCTCGAGGTGTTTCGCTTCTTTGGGCCTTTTCCCGCGGAGGCAGCTTAGAGGCTGGCACTCGAAGACGGGCCGCCTCTCTGGTTTTTTTGATTAAAGCAGCTGGCCGCTAGTGGTAGGCGAGGGGCCACTTTAATTGACCCGTTGCACTGGGGCCAGGGCGTTCGGATACAGGTGCTGTCCGACGCCCAGTGTTGGTTAGTCCTGAGTAGTGGATGACGATGTGTCTGGTGTTCTGTCACATCGTCATTGTGGCGGAAAGGAGCGCAAGCGTCGTGGAAGAGCCCGAGTTGGGCTAGAGCTGTCGGGTGCCGCGGAAGAGTGCGAAAGCGTGCCCGTAGCCCCAACACCAGGCGTAGTGGTGGAGCACCCAGGGTTTTTGGTGTTTCCCGCCCAGTCGGCGGGGACTACCTCATAACAACCCGCCTGTCCTCGAGGTGTGGTGGTATCTATAAAAGATTTTCCCAGGTAAAAATAAAGTATTGGGTTATCCGCAGCTTATAGCTTACATCATAGCCGCCAAGAACTTTGATTCGGCCTATAGCTTCGTGTTATGATTGACTAGCTTTTAAACGCGGCTTCGCCCGGATGATATTTTGATTTTTGTGCGATCCCATGGGAACCCATTATTTATCCACGATAAAAGTAGACTATGCCACTTTCCGTCTTTCAAACTCGAGGCCCTACTTTATCTTAATAAAGGAGGTGGAAAATAAAAAAAAAACATTTTTTTTTGACATTTCTTGGTGCTTTAGAATAGCTTGCAGATTGCAGATTTTTTCCTACTTACTTAACACTTATCGTTATATTATGGAAACTTTACGCAAAATCATTATAATTTATAGTTTATGTGTTATTGTGATATATAAGCTATTTTATTGCAAAGTTTCATCTCAATCCGTTTAGTAGTTTTTGCGTGAAAGAGTAACAAACATCCATCCATCCTTACAAACTTTCGCGTTTATAATTTTAGTAGGATATATGCTCAATAGCGTTTTTAAAAATCCAATGTCTATGTACTCAAACTTTCAAATGTGTGAGAAAGACAGCTGGGGCCGGTTGAAAATCTATCAAATAATGCAAGTTGCTTCTCAGTCTAGCTTTTCAGATAACTTAGAACTCAGATAAAAGCTTTCACTACTCATAACTTAAATCGTATACCAAATTGTATACGAAATCAGAACCATTAAGTGCACACTATAGAAAGTTCCAACTACTCTCAGATAACTGAACATAATGGCTCGTAAATACCACAGCACCGAAGACTTTCAATTAAAACTTGAGCTGTCTTCGATAAGTAGAGGAACAGAATATCGTGTTTAGGAGTAAGGGAGCTCTGAACAACTAAGGTCAAGGTTATATTGCTATCAATTTCGTTAGAGATTGTACTTACCTACAATGCTAAGAACGGCTGCGCGTTTTTTTTACTGATAGCATTATCACGCTAGGCTTTTCATTGTCGTATCTTTATGTATGACGGAGTGAGACAGCATAGCTGGTTTTAGTTGAAAGCAATAGTGATGATTTTAAAGTGGGTATCACCCGAATGGCGTCGCACGTGGCTGCGTGGCTCACACTGCATGCTTGTGTCGGAATGAAATGACTTTGATAGATGACCGAAAAACGTCGTGCCATTCCGAGCGCAAGGCGGATTGCACCCGTGCAAATCCATTGACTTGAAATCAGATTTCATCCTCGATAATTCTTGTTAAATTGATTACCAAGTGATACTAGGTTAATAAAACCACCCGTTGCAGTAGTACAGAGTGTTTATTTTGGTGAGATGGACAACTGGAGACCGCCGGCGAGCTGTACCAATGAATGACCCACAAATAACGATGGCGGGTGATTGAGACGTTCACTCTCAGACCCCGACATATATTATGCCTGGATTCTTGTCCTTTTGGATGCTTCTTAATTGGAAATCTCATTTTTTTCACTACATAGTATATTCAATCAAAACTGCTATTTCTGAGTGTCTGTCGTTCCGTCTGTGTGTCTATTTTGTTACGCGGCGGAAGTCAATACGGTTCAGAAATGACCGACGCCGCAGCCAATAGCATGCCAGCCAGCCACCAATAGCATGCCAGCCAGCCACCAGCCGACACGCCCCCTCGCGCGATGCCTCGCGTAGCCCTGCCCTGCCGCTTGCCTGAGAGGGGATGTGTATAAATGCCAGCCAGCCAGCCAGCCGTTCTCATATTTGCTTGAAAAATAAAAGAATTAACTACCACTCTGAGTGTTTCGTATTTTATCTCGTTATACTCAGAAGTGGGATGTCTAAAAAATACTTCTACAACGTCTAAACCCACGTGTACAAGCGGAAAAATACGAAAATTTCGGCTTACATGAAGCCCTGACCACCAAAGAAGACATAATCACTACGTCACCTGCCGAGACCCGCTTTAGAAGAATCAACAGAAGAACCATTAAGATAAAAAAAAAACCAAGCCGCAATTTTGAAGAAATATTTAGCAAGCCAACCACGAGTGCTGCGACAAATCATGAGGTTAAAAAGCGATTGAAGTTTAGAATGATCTACAACGACGAATAGATTTCCATGGCATCGACGAAGCTATTATTATAACTGCAATAGCGACCTATTCAACAGCAAGAAAAACAATCACCATTTTGTAACAACCGTCAGCAAAACAGACATAGCAGCAGAAACCACGAATATTACGATATCAAATAGCAAGGCGAAACGATTGCCAGCCTGTGGCTGCCACAAACCACGTTTTGAACAACTACGCGATGGAACAAAAGAAGAATCTACAACTACCCACGTGATGAAGCTCCACGGTGTTCGCTAAGCTAGATTAATTGCCTGCCTGCCTGCCCACCTGCCTGTCTGCTGACCTACGAGCCTGCCGACCTGCGTGCTTGCCTGCCTACCCGCCCGCATGCATGGCAGCCTATCCGTCAGCCTGCCTACCTGCTTGCAAGCCTGAACATCAACCCCAGCGGGCACCTGATACAGGCAGCCACCAGCGAGTCTCGACAAGAAGCCTCAGCCAAATAGCCATGTGAGTTCGTTTCTACTTGCCATCGTTTTCCTATGATGAAATCAGTGCCACTATTTTTTTTCAAGGGATGGTAGAAAAAAAAGCTAAAACAAATTCATCTTAGCGTAGCATTTGGGCTAATAGATTGATCGGTGGAATGTTTCTATTTGGCGTAAAAAAAATCTAAACAAAACAAATACCCCATTGTTACTTTTGGATTACTGTTTGTCATCAGCCAATGAAAGCGAAATAATAAGGGTTTTTAATTTAGGTACATAGTCACTTTAGTTTGAAAACTATTGGGTTTTTACAACTTAGCACCTAGTCATGCAAAAATAGCGACAGTGAGAAAGAACATACACACTTAATGACACTTATGCGACACTCTTATAACTGAACTGGCTGTTTCTGTTCTGCTTGTATGCTGTAAAACTCATAAGCATTTGCAAACATTTACTTGATTTACCGTCAACTTCAGTACATTTACTAAGTCAGAGTTGGTTTGTTTCATATTAAAAAATGCTGTATGTGGGTGGCTTTGGGCCAGTGTCAAATTCATGTGATTTCCAATTGTAGGTAGTTTGAAATAATCTTATTTGCTAAAGTTGTAGCGTTGATTGTTCGGATAATCAATAAAGTAATCAGGGTTGCCGTTTTAGCTGCGTTATGACTAGATCTAGCGCATTTTCGACGGCCTTAGCCATACAATATTTGGGTTAAGCCACTAAAGTGAATCGAGCCACTTCTGTCTACTTATCTGTAATTTTAAAATAATAATTATGGGAAAAATCATCAATAATATACAGAGCATTTGTTTAAAATTAAGTTGATTTAACTTGGGCCAATGGGTGTCGAAATAATTGTTTTATGCTTCTATATTATAGCATTTATTTAGCCGAAAACTTTCGCGAGCAGTTATTTTATATTTTTTTAATTTTTTTGAGAAGTCACTAAGTACTACGTAAAAAGTCGTATAAATATTTGTTTACAGCTATTACTAGCCGAATCCAGAAAGTAATTTAGGTTCTAAACGAGCTACTTTTTCCTATTATGTAGTCACAAAATAGCTAAAAATACCTAACGGCAACACTCAAGTAATTTCGATATCGGAATGTGATGGAAACATTTTTATCATCGCTAAATATTCTTTATGTGGGTACTTATGTTTGTGTGCATTACTGGCAGCAAAATAATTTTTTAATAAGTTGTATTTGCTATAAATCACTTCAATAAGTCATCATAGTTGTGCGCATTGAAACATTAATTGTAGTGCTGAAACACCTTTAAGGAAACGCCAGATCTTTTACGGCTTAAAAGTATTGTGTGGCTTAATGTCTTAAGCAACAATGCTATTCTTAGTTTTGTTGCTAGAAACGCGTATATTTTGTTCTTAGTAGCTAGGTGATATAGTGGTATTTACATTGTATGGTTTACGGTTTAATTTAATATAAATAGCTAATAATAGTCATCCTATCTATTGACATAAAAGTGAATTTGCTGTTGCGATACTAGTATAGCTAGGCAAAAATAGACGATATTGGTGGCAACGCACTAACGCAAATATTTTAAATCTGTTGCAACTTTTATGTGGGTACGAAATCACAGTTGATCAATATTAATTATTGTTCATGGACAATAGACAGCGTATTGAATATTAAAATATTCACAGAATGATAAGTGTGCTTGTTGAAATCAAAAACTCGTTCATATCACAACTGGAACCATTTCTGTAGCCCGATTTTCTGCTTTAATATTGGCTTAAACTTATTGTTATTTGCTTTACCGGGGGCCATTTAACTTTTGAATAGCTAGCTGACTCAAAATAATTGCTTTGTTTTAGTGCTTTTTTGCAATCACCTTTAAAAATTAAAAAACAAAACTTCAGAAAAGGGACATCTTAGTCAATGGTTTAGTGTTGTCATCTAGCCATTATCATCATCATTATACTAAGCAAGTAGGTCTTGCCTACGTCACCGTGTCTTAAGCTGTACCTATAACCTATATCCATTTTTATAACTGAACCGGAAATACAACTACCTGCCATCTTTGGTTTGCTTTGTCAGATAACGATTAGTGTTCTCAAGTAATAATTACGTCGATAGTTGATCGATTGTTTTGCGTTGACTTGTACAGACTGATTAGTTTATTTAGTGTATTATTAGTGCGTATTATTAGTAGCATTAAAATAAATAATCATAGTCTGTAGACTGGAAACTGCCGTTAGTGAGGGTAAATAGCCAGAAGTCTGTTGAAATTATTTTATTGTAGGTTATATTATTCATAGGAAACTATGTAGTGACAGTTGGCAGCAGCAGTAGAAAATAAAATGTATCACTCTGAGTGTTTCGTATTTTATCTCGTTATAATTTATATTTTCTAAAATACTTTACAAATTGGAATGCGGTTTCCATTATCATTTTGAGAGTTTCATGGAAAAGGTTTATAGCTATCTATAACAATTGTACCTGGACAAAACCGGAACGGTTAGCATTAATATTAAAGTCAGTCATCAAACTAATTCAAAAGAAAGTCACAGTTAAGTCCAATTCATGCCACAGTAAACCAGTGGAAAGGAATTCGTAAACTTTTTATATGGGAGGCGGTCCTTGAAAACCGGCAGCGATGCGAGCTGTATTAATGTTTAGTGTTTAAGAATATTATTTCACGCAAAAACATATTTTTGTGTATCGCCGTTTTATTATAATATCTCTTTTTTTATTTCACTAAGTAGAAAATATTTAGACTGAACTGGTAATACTAAGAGGAGGTCTACGTAGTCTACGTATCAGACAGGAATCTTCAAACAACCAATAGCGGGCTGGTATTTTAGAGTTTGACATTTATTTATTTTCTAAAACATGGCGACCAGCCCTCTATTGGTTGTTCAATATTGACAATGTCATTTCCTTTTGCTGTTTCATAATGTCACTGCCAGGTTTTTTTTCAATTTAGGCTTAATGCAGTTATTTGGTGTAGATCATAGTTCATTTTTCTAATGTTTTTAGAACCCATTTGAAAATTAAATGGCGATGAAAAAAATTCTAAAAAATATGTGTTTGAAAAGACAATTATATAAGCTTTCTATTGGTATATATTTTGTTTCTGCAAGATTTCAAAACCCGCATCTTTTCCATATCTTTTTACTCGAAGTGTCTAAAGAGTTTTGGTAGCAACACGAAAAGAGACGCTTCGTCGCATAATATCACTTGCCCACACTTGTACAAATAATTCAGTTCATAATACATATTTCACTATGAGTAGGTAGAATTTAATTAAATTCCATAAAATGTCACTAATTATCACAGTCCATGGGGTTTTTTCCAAAATAATATAATGTGACGCCATGATTTTTCAAAGACACGAGTTCTGCTACTGCAAGAACTGTAAGTTCCTGAGTTCGAGAAATCGGGATAGCTATTAATTTTATCGAAGGTCTTCTTTTAGAGGGTAGCTTTTGTCTTTACTTTCTGGACAATCCAGTACTCCATTATTGTTTGATACTTCTCGACGTTTCGATTTCTGTTGGATTGGGCATTTAAGGAAACGACTAGGATGACATTTTATGTTCCTAAACATAGGGAGATTGAAATCGTCATTATTTTATTAGTCGTAGGTCGTCTACAGTTTGTTCAAAAAGAGAAACGTCGTAGGTGAGGTCTTTTCATTTTTTTTTATGTTGATAACACTGCTCTGTCATTGCTAGTACAGCTAAAAGTGTTTGATACTTGATAGACACCAATTTGGTTTTCATCAGTAGACTCGCGTAGACCAAGTAAAGTCGGTGCATTGGCTTAAAAAAAGAAACAAATAAGAATACTTTCCAGAACAAACTCCGCAGTTTTCTTACAGAGAAGTGCTATTACACCATCTTTGACTTCCTAGAGGATGAAATTAGAAATTGACAAACTGTATTAAATAACGCGATAAAAATTATAATATTATAAAATATCGATAAATTATGTTTAAATATAACTCTTTACTCCTACTACAAAAAAAAAATCATACGCAAAAGCGCTTTCACGATAGCATCCGTCCCCCTGACGTCTATGTGTTCGTTTCTTAAATTTGCTTCTGTCTCACTCACTCCTGCGTGGCGGGAATCTCTTCGAATAATAATATTAGGCACGTGTATTGTTGATTAATAAACAACTTCTTAAACAATTAATCCATGCCACTGTTGGTCTCAAATTGTAATGCAATTGTACCTTGTGAAATTGTGTATGTACCTAAGTTAAGTACCTATGTAATATTGTACGATAAGAATGTTTTAATAATACTTAAGTTTGTACTAGCTATTGCTGCACCCTCAATACAGAGTATATGCCATATATTTAGTTAATCTAGTTTTTAACTGATTTATGTATATATATGCAATAAATGGACAAATAAATTAAATCTTATTGTAAGTTCACCCTAATACCATGTGTAACCGCCGTTATGTATGTATATATACACATAACGTCTGTTCCATGTACCTATGCTATATTTTGACTATACACCTTATAGATTATTAACTAAAATTTTCTGTCTCTCTCAGACTTTGTAAATTTGTTGTATTCACTGTCCTTTTCATGCTAATGCGGGTTTGGAAATATTTATTGTTCTTAAAAAAAATTGAGTCGTGAGAAGTTCTAGGAAGAATACCACGACAGGTTGCTGCTCAGTATTTATTGGAGAATCTATAGCACTAAAGAATAAAGTTCAAAATTGCCATTCTCTGACACAGGTCAATCGCAAATTATTGGAAACCTTACATTTTCAAGTGCCTGAAGTACGGGGGTCTCAAAAATTCTTTAGAACATGTTAGCAGGTCATATTTTTCTCTTTTTATTTCCTGCGTTAACAGAAATATTGTTTTGAGTAAAAATCGAACACTGAGGACAGGGTTGTCACTGTCTCAGATGTACTTAATTATATTTAATTTCAATGAGATGTATTAAATAAGTAAAGAAGTAAATTTTGAATATGAGAAAGTTACGATTCGGGCATCATTGTTTTCTGTTGTTTTACATACATTCGACATTAGGTCATTTTACTTATTCCTATACTATTTTTGTATTAAAGTAATTAAAAATATTAATATTAATGTCTGAACTTTATATGATAACGATAATAAAAATAGTTTCATTCGTTATATACCATTATAATCTTGGTTATGTTATTTTATGTCACGTAAAAATCATCGGACACTACAATTACAATCTTACGTATTATTCTAGATACGAGTATGTAAATTATACTATTTTCTAATAACATTTTGAAAATTTATAAGAAAGCGAAAGTATGTATAAATTGAAAACCTCTCTTCTTTTGGTAGTTGGGCAAAAA
The DNA here is from genome assembly GCA_949316475.1 of Hypomecis punctinalis. Classification (NCBI taxonomy): domain Eukaryota; kingdom Metazoa; phylum Arthropoda; class Insecta; order Lepidoptera; family Geometridae; genus Hypomecis; species Hypomecis punctinalis. Next base: position 19,608,178 of record OX438813.1, read on the forward strand.
TATAAATGTGATAACCCTAGTTGTCCTTTATGCAATCCATATTAACTGCCATAAAAAAACTTGAGTGGCAACTGTCGCGTAGAGACAGTATAAACTTAGACAGTAAGACAACTAGGTATGTTAATAGGGCATTAAATTTTATGGCGAAAATGACTTTCAATTAATGAAATAATGAAAATTTATGGTTACTTATGTGCTGATTGATAGTAGTTTGAAATAGTTTTACGAAATAAATGAAGTATTTACAGGTATGGCGGCGGACTGTTATGTAAATATAACCTTATAGCTATATAAAATATTATCACTTAATAATATATGTACTGAAATACAACTAAAGTACTATGTCTGGATAGTAATTACATATTACGTTTGTTTCTGTCGAAGACTCTGTATTTGTAGCAAGTTGACTTACTGGAAATAGAAATAATTTATAGCGCTAGAAATTTTTACAAAAACTAAAGTGATTTCGAGTGTCTCAATTTTTTCGTCCGTTTTGTACAAACCCATAAATATTTTTATAATTGATTTCTCAAGTATTTGACAGGCGTGGAATTCGTCGAGATTACAATTATTTTGTATGGGAAAAGCTAGGATTTTGGAGGCAGTCCGGGTTAGACCGCGGTAAACGATACTCGTTTTGAAATTAGTTCAGGTGTTAAATTATAGCGCGTGTGAAAATTTGGAAATTAGAGCTCGCTCGCTTTGCTCATTTCCCAAGTGTATAAGTGAACAGAAAGCCTTCGTCGATTAAGGCATACTATAGTGTTTGTGTTGTGAAAGTGATATATCATAAATCTCTTTGAGACCTTTGGCGATGACTTTCAAGGATTCATCTTTGCAGTACCTAATAGCTAGCTTGAACAAATCAGATATTTGTTGATGTTATATTTCATATAAATATTGTAATAAATTTATTGCTATTTCTTGCTGTTCTCCCGTACCTAAGAAAAAGTTTTGCGTTACCTCAGGTCTCAAAAGGATTTCGAACTAATGAATATTCTTTCAAGGTATTTATTTTCAGGTTTATTTTCCAAAGTGTTTAACTTTCAGATAGCGGTACTTACTGTAAGTACGATACTTTAGTCTCCGTTTATTTTCCATCATCTTATCAGATTAATTGATAGATAGATTATAATAGTGGTAGCGTAATGTCCTTTCTTTCAGAAGCAGTGCGCCTACTACGTTGGTTTTGGGCCATCTAAGGGTAGACTATTTATTAGTTTTCCTTACGTTAGGACTCATGTGATGTATGTTTGGAAAGGCTGAGTGAATGAGTGCTACTAAACATATATTTAATATCAGTTACGTGTAGCTAGGTTGTGTTTTTATAGTTCCGGTACAAACAAAATAATAACAAATTTGGATGAAAACTTTTGATAACCTAATGACCTTCTACATCAGCTGATTTATCCTCATGATATTTGTATATGTGAAACACATTGTGCGGCACATAATATATTATTGTGCTGTTATAAAAATATAACAGCATGTACATCACTCCATAAGGAGGCCAAACATCTATGCAAGGAGATCAGACATCTACCTAAGGAGTTCCGAGTTCATCTCTATTGAACGAGACTCAACATATTAATGCATTCTCACTGCAAGTTCATGTTTCATGGATGCAGTACGAGATTTGAAACATCATCATCATCATCATCGTCTTGCCCTTATCCTACTGGGTGGGGTCGGCACAGCGCGTCTCCTTCTCTCTATCATATTGTTTCATATTGTGAAACATACAAAATTATATGTATTGGCAAAGGTCTATCTGGCTATGGAAGGTTTTCATCATAAACTAACACAAAGCGGACAAAATCTTATTGGAATTAGGTCTCTTTTCCCCAAATGAAAATTTAATATGAAAAATCATTTTCTTACACACTTGCACACTATTTGACTCTTATGAGGGGCCTGGCATAGTTTTTTGCCGGCGGATCTACGTGACGGGCGCTATGGACTCTCGCCCCTTTCAGCAGGTTAAAGCCGGCCGCACCAGGAGGGGGGGAATTACACAGGACATCCGGCCGAAATAGTGACCTGCTAGCGGCTGCTATCTCGCAACTGGATGTCCGAACATGCACTAGGTACACACACCACACGACCGTGATATTCCTGTAGGGATCTTTCGAGTCATAAGGAATCTCTTGGTCACAAAACTAGCTTAGGGAACCAAATAATAACAAACTTTGAGAACCTTAGGTTCTAACCTTATTAATGGAGTGTTTGGATGAATGACTGGATTAAGAGATGAATGAATGATGATCAGTAAGAGATAAGAAGGTTTGAATATTTAGTGTCTTTAGTGGCGTGGTTAGGGCTAAACCTGACGGATTTGTTGGCAACGCTTTGGAGTGGGGTGAAGGCTGGCAGGGAGCCCCACATTCTGATTCGCTTAGGCTTTCAATTTACAGATCTTAAAGATCTAAACTCCATATCCCATACCTGTTTTCCTTCCAGAGGATGGTGTTAGCAACGATGCAGTGTGGAGCAGACCAGAGGAGCACATAATATTGTTCCTACTGCACTAATGTCATTAATCAGTATTTCTTTTAGCATAAAGTTGGCCACGAAGAGAGAAGAAGGACAGACTGCGGATCACCGATCGCTGTAGCTGTAAGGAGTAGCAGATAGCCGGAATCAAGCTAAGTTGCATGCTTTTATTTAACTCTACTTTCTTTATTTCATATTGTCACATGCATCGTAAGAATTTATCGTATTAAAATTTAATTAATTTCATTTTATTATGTGTTTTATGTGCTGAGCGAATGTATTTCTTTTGTTATTCTAAAACTGCATCTTATTTGAATCGTATTGAACTTATTTTTATTTTGTTTTGTTCCCCTTTTTATAATTTTACTTTTTTGTATCTATTTATGATACAAAGAACTGGCAACACCTTATTCTGATTATTTATAGATTTATATAGGCTAGTGTTGAAACTAATTTAGGTTCACTATTTAACCTAATTTTATAATCTAAACACAACGTAAACTTTACACAACGTATAAGGGTCCATTTGAGTTTAATATTTTCTAGACGATCACATTATAAAACTAGACGATCACGTTTATCTTGGCCAAATATTAAATAAATAATTAATAAAAAGGATTAGCTTAACACATGACAGTCCTCTTTTTGCACATACTCTACTGCTGCTGCTGTACATAATGATAATGATAGTCTTTATTAACAATCAACTAAAACTACACCAATGTGTCTCTAACTATTTAATTACTTATAATAATATGCTATATAATTTGATTCATTTTTTTTTTACTTTTGATCGTCTTGCTTTTCAGCATAGGCCTTCCCAAGAGTTTTCCAAAGTGATCGGTCTCTTGCTTTTCTCGTCCATGTACTTCCTGCTACTTTTTTAAAATCATCTTCCCATCTACGTCTCTGTCTGCCCTACACATAATAACTACACAAAACTGATGCTGCTGTACATAAATCAAATCAATTGTTTATTTATTGATATCAAACAGGTAAAAAATACTTAAATACACGCGCTGTCCTACGGTATTGATACACGATAACAACTCGTAGGACAGCGCAATATTGCAAATAAACATTCGTTTTGATTTAGGGTAGATAATTAGATTAAGAAAAGACGTGTGGAATTGTATAGTTATTAAATTATTTTTATATCATTTACACTAAACTACATAAACCATGCTTTATTTTTTGGTGTTGATTTATTTTGTATAAATAGCGGGTATGTTACTTATATTTGTGAAAATTTTATTTAAAAAAATGTTGTTACTTTCCTTTACGCACTAAAACTGTTTTTGATAAATAATTTATATTTACTATGTTTAAGACTGCTGAAGCATTGTATTTACAATAATAATTAAGTTCTCACATAAGTGAAATTGTTAATTTCTTGTTGAGAAATAAAATTCTTTAACCAGAAATACATTGGTTCCGAACTAGTCTTACAACTGTATTTCTAAAGCCAGTGGCTTCTCCCAATTTTCAACAGATTAATAAGAAAAAAATAAAAAAGAAAATTAATATTTTTAAATATGCAGCAATTTGATACAAAAGAACTATAATAATGCTACCATAATTATGGTTAGTTTTAATGCAAGCCGAACCGTTTCCAATTTTTCTTATTGTAGAGCTCAAAATCAAAATGCTTTATTCTTTAGACATATGGAAATGCGCTTAGAATCGTCTTTTTACAAAGGTTTTCGATAACATAATTACTAATTACGGTTGAATTAATTAGGAACATAAAATAATCTATTTCAAATTAGAACACCCTAACACGAAATAATCTAAAGACCCAAAATAAAAACAATATATTAGGTATCTGCAATAGCATCGTCATAAAAAGATCAAAAATAATTAAAATTATATAAAATTAAGACAGCATTCAGTCAAATTACAAAATTCAGTTGTCTCTATACGCCAGTGGACGTTCTATGGCTGATGTAAATATAGTGATGAAATTGTATATTAGTAAAGTTAAATGAATAAAAACAATACAATTTAATTTACCCGTAGCATGTCCACTGCTAGACAGAAATAAACCTTCCTTATAGCATTACCTGACTGCCTCAGTGGCTCAGTAGTTAGTGAACCTGACTTCTGGATCAAAGAGGCATGGGTTCGATCCCCACCCAGGGCAAGCATTTATGTGATGAACACAAGTGTTTGCTCGTAGCGTAGTTTGATTAGGTGATTGTCAGCGATCACCGAAATTAAGCAACGTTCCGCACGGTCAGTATTCGGATGGGTGACCGCGGGTGGCATTTTCCAACTGAGCGCTACCGTGGCTCGGATGACACGTTAAATTGTAGGTCCCGGTTGTTTTAACCGCTTAGCCATGTCAGAGGTCTTCAGGCGGCCTAAAAACTCTGACACCAGGGCTAGCCACCCGGCCTATACGAACTTACTTACTTTAGGTGTTTGCCCTGTGTCTGAATGTTATTTAGGTACGATCTATAAAAGTATGGATTTAAAATACTTAGTATATAAGTCTCTGGCAGCCATATCACAAGCTTTGCTTAATTTAGGGTTAAAGACCGTGTGTAAGATGTCCTCCAATATTTATTTATTTATATAGATTTCATATAGGTACGGCCGGTTGAAAAAGGCGTGCATCTAGCTTGCCCAACTTTACAGTAGAACTGTAGATACGTATTTTTTTTTCGAAATGTTCACAGCTCTTATTGAAGCTTCAATAAATTAAAAACTTTAGATTTACTGTAAATTCTAAGCTAGAATTTACAGTTTGCGACAACTTTTTAGCTTTTTAAAAGCTTTTTATATATTTAGTCTAGGTTAGGGTTGGCAACACTGCGTGCTGTCTTAATCAGCGAGTCTAGTTATTGTTTTGGGGTAAGGCCTCCATAATAATAATATGAATTTGTGGCAGATGAATAAATTGTTCATTCAATTGTACAACGAATTGTCAGTAATTGAGGCAATTTCATAAAATGAATCACAATACGATCATAGTGTATTTTGGGCAAAGTAACCGGTTTTGAACCCGTCTGTCTAACTTATCGGTCAAAGTCTTACGCTGCGCTTGCCAAAGCCAAATTACAATAAAACCAAATGAAACAAGCCAACAATTAGACTACAAAGCTTTTGCCTAGTCAACAAACCGAATCTTAAATTAAATAGTTCCAATTAAAGTGATCACGCTTCGGTTTGGATTATTACGCGCACCAATACCAGTATGGATCCCTAAAAATAATTTAGTGCAAAAACTTTAGTAGGTAGGTACGTAACTTATATCAGTATCAAGGGTTTTATACTCCAGTTTTCCATTTCCCTTGTGCATTATGAAGATAACAAAATCTCATCTTGTAAATGTAAAAGTAAATTTCCAAATACTATATGCAGCATTCGTTTATCATAAAATTACACACGTTGAGTACTTAGTAGGTATTGTTTGATTTTAAATCTCTTAATTTTTTTTTCAGTTTGAGAGAGTATGTTCAAGTCAACTTATATGGGTTATTTTATCTTGTTTTATAATAAAACAAAAGCTATGCAATTAAATGTTTAAATGCAACGAAATGCCAAGTTGATAGTTACAATACTTGTAGTTAAACAAAACCTCAACGTTTATTTTTTTCAGTAAATTGATGTATTTTAGTTCTTTTTCGAAATCTTGTATTTTTTCATGCAAAATTCCAAAAATCCATACTGTTATATGCTACATGTTAATGCATTGCAAGTTTCTAAGACGTTTTAATTAACTAAGCAAGTTAAAATGACGGCTCATTTTGATGGTTTTCAGATATTAATTATAATCCGCGCTGGACGTGTTCTGCTTACAGATTTCTGCTTTACTATTACCTAAATTTCAGTTAATTTTCAACTTTATATCAAAGGTTTAGAATTGATAGTTGTTTGACTGTAGAGCCGGCGTTTTGCTGCCCTTGACTAATTAATTCTAGGACCGAGAAAGCAAAGTGCCTCGTTTGGGATTATTTTAAAATAAGCCTAAAATGCGTCAAAAGTGACTTTAATTCTACGTACTTAAGAATACTTATTCAGTTCAAGTTTTCAAAAATGCTAGAGTGGAGGAGAAAATGTAGGACATAAAAAGTTTTAAGTGAAAATACTGAAACAAAAAACAATACAACTCGATGGGAAAAATCGTTTTCATCTCATCTATTCGAAAAGTTCTACTTGATTCGCCTTTAAGTGCGCCCAAAGGTGGTGTTTTCTATAAGGAACTTCATAAGTGCGCGGGAATTATCTTTGCCACGCACTTTTTAAATTTGGAACATAAGTGAGTAATGTTAATATTTATGTTTAGTGCCAATAAAATGAATGAAAAGAATGTAAATTTAAGTTTTCATTTGTTTTATTATTAGATATCATTTAGTTTTAATTTAGTTGTTACTCTACGTTTTATTAAAAAATAATCTACAATAAAATATGACGCGCCTTTTATTTTCTCATAGAGGTGATGAAAAGTAGAGTGTACCACTCGGGCGGAAAGTATATTTTTGTCTTTTTATTTTTTATTTTACACTCTATAAACTCCGGGGCCTGTACCTTTTATTAACAATGTTTTGACTTTTTTTTCTAAGAAGACAATATATTTTACAAATCTACGTTATTTATATGCACCGAGCAGTCCTGCCCCCGCAAGCAGCACCCGTTCACGAATTAACGCACGTGCCAGCCATCGTCCTCCTCGACTACATTTTTGGGAAGAGGGCTCGCCGCCACGCAACGCCGCCGCAAGAAGAGGCGCCCAGGCGAGCTTGAGTGCTAACTTAATCTACGACTAACTATAACTAAAGCCGTGGTGGTCTAGTCGTATAAGCCGTGGTGGTCTAATGGTATCCCGATCCCGTACTAGATAGATAGATAGATAAACACTTTATTGTTAACACTAAAATACAATTCAGAAAACAAAAATACACAGAGAGGAAAAAAAAACAACAACATAAAATAGTGCAACAAAGGGCGGCCTTATTGCTTATAGCAATCTCTTCCAGGCAACCCTTTCTTCTGGAGAGGAATTAATAAAACAAAAAAAATAGAAATTGCGGAGTGAGTAGCAAAAGAGAGTTGACAAAAAAAAAATGCTAATGAGTTTCTTTGGAACTTATGTACGGAATTTCACACCATTGGCTTTTCGGTGAAGGAAAACATCGTGAGGCAACCTGCATACGTCCGTAGAAGAAATTCGATGGCGTATGTGAATCCACCAACCCGCACTGGGCTAGCCTGGTCGATATGGCCCAATCACCCTTCGTGGGTAGGCCTACGTCCTGCAGTGGACTATTAAAAAGGCTGGTACAGTACAGTAACTATAACTATCGTCCATTCGCCTCAAGACCTCCGCAACCGCCGCGTTCCTACTCGTATCTTTTATGGTCATTTTACGGACAGACGGACAACAAAGTTATTCTATAAGGGTTCCGTTTTTTTCCGTTCGAGGCACGGAACCCTAAAAATATACGCGTCGAATTGAGTACCTCCACCGTTTCGTCGATCAAAAAGAGTCTTATCACCAGTAGCGGTTTCTTGCAGGCAACCACGATAAACAAACCTGCATATCAGACTTACTCGTACGTATATTCTAATTTATTTCGGATCGAAGCTTGAAAATCTATTTACAGGTGGTGGACATTGATTTTACATAGTAAATTCTTATGAAACTAAAGAATATCCAACGCCGGAAAAAATAAATTGCAAAGCCCACCCAGTTCTTAATAAACCTCCCTTCATCATGATGGATAGCCAATATTTCCTTACTCCGAAGGTAACCATAAGGTGCTTTAATAATAAAGATTTTATGGTGTTTTTGTCCAGGTAAGGGTTCGAAAATGAAGGGGTGAGAGTGCTGCGCTTTGCTTTTTTGGCTTCGAGAGGATTTGGGAGTAAAACTGGTATTGTTCTGTATGAAACGCGGGGGACCCTTTCTTTGACAGACTTTAAAAAAGAGGAGGTTCTACGATTATGATCGTCGGATTAATTTTGTTTTTTGTGTATGTCCATCGACATTATCGCCAATTGACAAGTTTTCATATTTCACAAGGCTATGAAATTCCATAACCATTTCGAGATATCGGGATGCTGATCATTATGATTATTTTTCCAAAATTTTTAGTGCAGTAACTGCTAAGATATTAGATAAAAACTCTCACCCAAGCCGTTTCGGGATTTATACTAAAAGTTCAGTTGCCAATGATAAAAAAGTACTAGCAATATAAAATGACAGTTATTACTGACAGGGTTGACACATAAAATGTAATTTAAAAATAAAATGTCAGTGTCATTTTTAAATTACTTATTTTGCTTTAGCCCGAGAGGTAAACGCAAAAAATGCAAATACTTTCTAAAAGCTGAATTATTGGTACATAGTTATCAAAATGATGTACATCAATACCCTGGAGTCAGTCAGCTGGGTTTCCTAGCATTTAGTGGAAGAATCCGTTTGAATTTTAAAAGTATCTTGGAACTAGTACTACTTATTCTTCTTTTTTTAAGTGGTGCTAATTTAAAGCCTGTATGGCAGACCCTGTTCATTGAGGAAGGAATCAGAATGGAGTTGCCCTAACGACGAGAAAAACCTGCATACCCACCACACATAATACGGCGGATTAGTGTTGTTACTACCACATTATCTTATCGATTTACCCGTACTTATCGATAAAACTATCGACACAAATTAATTTTAGCCGAATCAAACATAATGGCAAACTTTTATTTAAAAAACCGGACAAGTGCGAGTCAGACTCGCACATCGAGGGTTCCGTACAAACACATTGTTAAAGTAATTAAAAACCTGTTTTAGCATGTGCTAATGAAGTTCTTTTATATGACACCTTTCATGATACGATTTACACACTTTGAATTTTAAGCCCATATTTTGTGAATTTTGAGGCCCTATTTTTTGTGATGTAAATAAAAATGTGCAATTTTCAGATTTAATCCTATATGTGTATTCTGAGACAATGCTTTTCGTCAAATTTCATAGTTCTATGTCAACGGGAAGTACCTGGTACGTTTTGATTTTTGTGAGTGTCGAAATATGCTGTTTTTTACGATATAAACGACTCTAACTTTTTTAAACGACAACTGAGAAGTTTTTCTTTTACACAACAGCAAGAGTTCATTAATATACGTATACAGTTTAAATTTCAACTCGATATCTTTACGCGTTCTCTAGATAAGGAGTCTTGACAGACAGACTGACGGACAACAAAGTGATCCTATAAGGGTTCCGTTTTTTTCCTTTTGAGGTACAGAACCCTAAAAATTACAGATGTCAAGGTTGCAGCTGTCATATTCAAGAATCCACACTAGAATTGTAGGACGAGTTTTTTGGCGGGAACGCGGAAAAGACATGTCGCCTCATTGTATTATTTTGTAAAGTTGTGTTTTTATCAGTGATAATTTGTGGTATTTCATTGATTATGAGCTGAATTACGTGCATGAGTGTGGGCAAGTGATATAATGTGACGTATCATGTCGTTCCGTGTTGTTACCAAAACTCCATAGACACCTCTAGAAAAGTCTCCACTGCTTTACTGAGGTATGACTTAGAATTAAAGTGATAGGACTTAATAAGAACTACATATCGGATGACAGCTGTCAAGCTTAAATGTGGAATATCTCCATAACTATCTATTATAGACCATTGCTTTCTTCGCTAAACTGATATGAGATCTACATTTCGGATGACAGCTGTCAAACTTAAAAGTGGATTATCTCCGTCACTGTCGATGCTAGACCATTGCTGTCTTGACAAAAGTGATAAAGCTCAAAGAGAAATATGATATCTTTCAGATGACAGCTATCAATATTACGGAAATAATCAACTTTTAAGTTTGAGCTGTCACATCAAATGTAGATCTTTTTAAGCTCTATCACTTTTGTAAACACAGCAATGGTCTAGGGTCAATAGTTACACAGATTTTTCACTTTAAAGCTGTCATCTGAAATGTAGGTCTCGTTGAGTTCTATCACTTGTGTCACGTCAGCAATAGTCTAGCTTTATTAGTTACGGAGATATTCCACTTTTAAGTTTGACAGCTGTCATCCGTAATGTAGGTCTTGTTGAGCTCTATCACTTGTATCAAGACAGCAATAGTCTAGCTTTAATAGTTATAGAGATATTTCACTTTTAAGTTTGACAGCTGTCATCCGAAATGTAGGTCTCGTTGAGCTCTATCACTTTTGTGAAGACAGCAATAGTTCTAGCTTTAATAGTTACGAAAGTATTCCACTTTTTAGTTTGACAGCTGTCATCCGAAATTTAGATCTCGTTGAGTTCTATCACTTTTGTGAAGACAGCAATAGTCGAACTTCGATGGTTACGGAGATAATCCACTTTTAAGTTTGACAGGTGTCATTTAAAATATAGATCTAATTGCGCTCTGTCACTTTTGTGAAGTCAGCAGTAGTCTAACTTCGATAGTTACGGATATAATTCACTTTTAAGCTTTGACAGCAGTCATTAGAACAATCTAATAGTTATTACTGCTATTAAGACAGTAATGGTCTAGCTTCGATAGTTACGGAGATAATAATACTTCTTAGTTTGACAGCTGTTACTTTCACACCTGTCATGCCATTTTACTTGTATTAATTCTGGAATGCCAGTTGTCAAATTTGACATGAAAAGTGAAATGAAATAAAATTTCAAAATTTCAGCTAATCAATAACACAAATAAAAACTAACCAAAATATCGATAGTTTTTTTTGATATAATAAGAACATCGCTATTGTTTTTCGACTCAATATGGCGGACCAGGCACGCGCGACACGTCACGAAAAATATAGACACTATAGCGAAACTGTGCTGTATAATGTTGGTCTATTCTTATTACGTACATTTGAAAGAGACGCCTATATGATTATTATTTCGGTTTTTAAACTATTACATGTCAAAGTATCTAAATGTCATTACACCATCTCCTTCTGATTCCTTCCTCAATGACCCTGTTACATATTTCAGGTGATTGGCAGTTGTTAAACATTTTTTATATTTTTCTTCCCATTGTATACCGCGGTACATAGTGGACTTTTTGCGCTGACCTCCTGGCCCATTTGTTGTGAATTGTGACGGATTAATTGGCATTGACAGTAACAGCAACGCTAGCCCCTATTTTTTTCTAATGTGGCTTCAGTAAAATTGTTTAGGAGTCCTAAATTTTGCAGTTACGTCCTTTTAGAATAAGCTACTTTTCAAAACTTAATTACAGAAACAGAAACAGAAAATATAAGTCGTATTGGAATAATAAAAAATACGTATATGTTATTTTGCAATATTCTTTCAGATAATAAATAAATATAACTATTTTAAAAATTTGAAATGTTGTCAATTGTGAACCGGATGAAAAACTTATTTATGGTTCAAAAAAGTGTACTGCCGGGACCACCCATTTAAATTTTATCGAAATCGGCTGATCTGTTGAAAAATCAACAATAATGTAAACATTGGATACTTTATACAGGGTTATTTCTAATCAATTAGCATCCTTTACATCAAAACTTATTCTTTACATCAAAACTAACCATTTTTGTTCTACGACATTTATTAATTCTCAAAAAAACGTTGTAGTTCCATAGAAAAATATCGTTCACCCTTGACGAAATGAATGGAACATATATTTTTTTTAGTTTTGACAAAAGTAGCATAACAAAAGTTGTTAGTTTTGATGTACAGAATAAGCCCCTGAAAGTATGCTAATTGATTAGAAATAACAAGGATGCTAATTGATTAGAAATAACCCTGTATATACAATTTTTACATTATTGTTAATTTTTGAGTGAACTATTCAAGTTTTCTACACGATAGAAGTCGGTTTTGCCACTTTTTGAGATAAATAATTATTATCTAATGAGAGTAAGTGAATGAAATGTTTAAAAAACATGGCCACCAATAAACTGATTTTTGTAATACATGTTGAACATCTCGTTTTGCGATTTAATAGTTGGTCCCCTGATAAAAGTTGTTTACAAAGACATACCTACTTTATGTGCGGTTTTAGTAACTAGATAACATTTTACTTGTGAGAGAAATTTGTAAACTGCTTATGATGGATTATAGAAGTTAAATTTTTGGTGTTCTAAACTGTTGAGGAGTAAAATTGTTATCTCTACAAATTCTTAAGTCTAGCTACGCTATGACCGCTAGCTTAGCACACGACCACGAAAAAAGGTTTGTCGACTGTGAGAAAGTGACAGATACCTATATATGCTAGCCTGGCAGATTACCTATTAGAGATATAAACAGGATTTGAAAGGGACAAGAATCGTGACCATGAAGGTTTCTATTTTCCCTTTTTTAATAATGGAACTTTAAAATACATAGGTACTTCCGCCTTTAGTTGTTCTACCTCCAAAGGTTGTATGGAAGATATCGCTTTTAGCGATAAGGCCGCCACTTTTTTCACTTGTTACAGGTCTTTTATTTCATGTAAGTGTACTTCTTGACCGACTATATGGAGGAGATACTCAATTCGACGCGTATATATTTTTTATGTATAACCACGCATAACTTTTTACGTACTGTACTGTACTGTACCAGCCTTTTTAGTAGTCTACTGCAGGACGTAGGCCTACCCACGAAGGGTGATTGGGACATATCCACCACGCGGGCCCAGTGCGGGTTGGTGGATTCACATACGCTATCGAATTTCTTTTACGGACGTATGCAGGTAGCCTCACGATGTTTTCCTTCACCGAAAAGCCAGTGGTGTGAAATTCCGTACATAAATTCCAAAGAACTCATTGGTACGGGACCGGGGATTCGAACCCACGACCTCACGATTGTAAGGCGGGTGTCACTACCTCTTGACCACCACGCCTTTTTACGTAGTTGTCCGATTTCAATAATTCTTTTTATATTGGAAAGAATATACTTTGATTCTATTTTTTTCTCCCATTTAAATTTTATCGAAATTGGCTGAGCCATTTTTGATAAAATTAACAATAATGTGAAATCGCTACATCAATCCGTGCGTACTATTCCCGAATTCTGTTCACAGTTGAAGTAGGTCATCTCAGATCAAATAAAATAATCAAACGAATAATAGTTTTTATTCGGTCTGAGTCGGTCATACCATTATTTTCGAAAAAATAACTATTTGGTGTTAACGATAAAGAATTCATCGACCTAAAATAATTCATGTGGATATTCATTATTAAAGCGCCAAATATCACACAAATAACATTAATTAAAATCACGGAATATTTTCGTGAGTGGTAATTAACCACATTATTAATGGGAGCATAATCTGAATGATAATTGAGTAAATGAAAAGCGATACGGATCCCGACCCAAACTGACCACTTCATTGTAAGGGATTAAAACTGACACTCGAATTTACCACTGATTCATGCGTCATATAGATGTTTCATTTTATTTAAAACTAGCTCTAGTTAGAATTGAAGACAAACCGTGATCCATAGAAGAACCGTGGTGGCCTAGAGGTAGTGACACCAGCTTGCAATCGTGAGGTCGTGGGTTCAAATCCCGGTCCCGTACCAATGAGTTCTTTGGAATTTATGTACGGAATTTCACACCACTGGCTTTTCGGTGAAGGGAAACATCGTGAGGCAACCAGCATACGTCCGTAGAAGAAAATCGATGGTGTATGCGAATCCACCAACCCGCACTGGGCCAGCGTAATGGATATGGCCCAATCACCCTTCGTGGGTAGGCCTAAGTCCTGCAGTGGACTATTAAAAAGGCTAATACAGTACAGTATAGAAGAACCAAAGTTACCAACGGATCAGCAAGTTGAAATAGACTTTCGTTGACACAAGTACGATCGACAGTGGGCAGGGCATATATCACGGAGGACTGGTGACCAGTGGGGTCAAAACCTTCTCAGGTGGATAGACCCACTTAACACAGGTGTTACTCGCGTGCTATATTTAAAGCAGACAGTATGTGTTTCAACCACATTTGGCGTTCTTAATCAAGATCGAGTACTAGCGCAAACTTATCTTATTTCTTCCGTAATAATCTATAGTCTTTTTTCCTGGCCTTGGTGGTAGCTTTATTTCTTCCGCGGATTTCATTTTTGACCGACAAAACGGAGAAGGTACTCAATTCAACGCGTATTTTTTTATGTGTAACCATGCATAACTTTTTACATAGTTATTTGATTTCGTTAATTCTTTTTTTATTGAAAGGAGATACTTCGAGATTGGTCCCATTTAAATTTTATCGAAATCGGCTGAGCCATATTTGATAAACCAATAACAATGTAAAAAATGCATAAATCAATCCGTGCGAAATAATTGCGAATTCATTAGGTATACGGTTAAAGTCGATCGTGCCATTTTTTGCAAAAAAATATTATTTCTGTTTCGATCTCGCCGAGAGCTTATTAATTTGACCATAATTATTTTGATCATAAAGGAATTTTTATACATCAAAGCCAGTCGTGATATTAATTGAATTTTGAATCCTAATTTTTTGCGTTCTGAAAGTTATAACCATATGTTATATATATATGTTAACAAATATATATGTTAACAAACAAAATATCCGTCCTAAAAATCACAGCACAAATATTCATTTTTGAGATATATCTTGTATTTTATCTATCCATGTCTCTTTAATTTGCATTGTTTACTTAATTTCATTTAAACAATTTTATTGGTATGTTTGCGATGATTGATGCAAAATGGAAGTTTAAATGAAACTTCTTGTTTATTTTACAACCGAAATAAAGCAACCATTTCTATTTGAGCTCGACATATCGAAAGTTTAAACTTTATTGTTGTGTTTTGAGAACAGTTTCGATATCTTTAAAGAGTCGGCGTCATGTGTCGGGTCGTTTTCTTCCCTAAAATATGATCGAGGAGAGCGATGGCTGGCATATGCGTCACACTCGTGATCGGGTGCTGCATGCGGGTCGCCGGTTTGCTCGTGGCATTCAGATAATGCACCGAAACTAACCCATCTTTATTGTACTTTTTTTGTACAGTTAAATCAAATAATTGAACATTTTAGTTAACAAAAGGCACAAACCCTGGTCTGTGGTTAGTAATTTTCCAAAAAAAAAAGAGTCAGCAGCTGTGTAGCTACAGTATTTTACTGAAAGTGACCTGACAAGATTTTGACCTTTTCTATTTTGACCCATTTTTGACCTAGGGGTCCTCAAATTGTCCTCAAATATAACTTTTTTTTCGCTATATTATCTCTTTAAATTATTTTCCCAAAACATTATTACTACATTATTAAATTATTGTTATTTGAATTAAAATAATTATATTTTTACAGTAAGCAGAACAAGTTGCTTGGAACTTTTTATCTCTTTTATACAAAATACTAGCTTAATGCCCGCGGCTTCGCTCGCATTGTCTTAGTACTTGCTTAATAAAATAACAGCTCGTGGTTTGTCTCGCCTTGTCTAAGTATTCACTTCCAAATGATATTAGCCTACGGTTTGGCCCGCGTTGTGTTATTACTCTCTAAAAATAATTGTAGACGCGGTTTGTTCCACGTCGTTTAATATGAGGAAGATATCCATTGAAACAAAAGGTGATATGTTGTATAACAAATGTATTGAACTAACCTTAAACTATTTTAAATCTAATTATTTATAAGTATAACAGGACGACGTCCTTCAAAGGGAAAGTTGGAAAACCACTGAAAATTAATGTCCATTTAAAAGATCAACTTAAAGAGCGGGGGATAAACGCTGAGTCGCACCATAGGTTATACCTTGCTTGACGTCGAAGCGTAGTCCGGAGGTCCGGCGAACAAAAAGAAAAAAAAGGCTGAGCTGCGAGATCCCCGTATCTCGGTAGCAGCAAGTGAAAGCTCACGCCTGTCTGAAGAGATCCATCTTCATCCTGCGTGAGTGTGAGAGGCAGCTGGGCTGGACCCGCCGCGCAATATCAGCCACGCGCTACCGCATGGCACGCAAGGGCTTCCAAAGAAGTTTTTCGGAGTTGGTGACGCGGTTCCACCGCGGACTAGCACCGGTCGCTGCTCGGAGCGTGCCGCCTTTGCCTCAAAACATGTTCCTGGGCTGGACTCCTGGGGCTGAGATGACGCCCAATCGAAAAAAATGAATGGAATAGATAGGTAATTTTCGCTTTTCAGGGTTGATTCCATAGTAAAGTACGTATATTGATCCGTATGCACCCGAAGTTTAAGACGATTGGCTCACAAAATAAAAAAATACGTAAACTATTAGGGACGCATTTTGCTCCATTTAAGGATGAATCATTATCTTAATTCTATTCTAGATACTTTACTACATTATTAAAAAAAAAATATTTTTTACGCTTAACGCTTACGCTTTCTTAATGTTACGATTGGTCTAGCGGATAAGGAATCCGGGGCTTTTCCCAGGACGTCAATAGTCATTTATTAGTTAAAATGGTGGCTAGACTATTTTGAAACAAAATTGAATTAATTGAGATTTTTAGTATTTTTTAAGAAATTGATATCCCGAAGGATCGAAGGATTAATATTTCAAATTATCCGAGATAGCAGTACCCTAAGTGGTAATTTGTGATATTGTCTAGCTTCGTACCAAATTTCGTTAGAATAATAATTCATTTAACCATTTTATCTAAGCTTTATAGCATAACTGATTAATTTTGGCTATCTCTATGAAACCTGTAAATTTTCTGTGATAATAATAGTTCCAGTATTGAAACATGTCGTGTGCTTCCTACACACCCGTTTTCATTCGTAACCGTTTAGCTCATTGGCTCTTTATTCACTAAATTTGGGACGTATCTGACCCCTTAGGATTTTTTTAAGAAAAATTCAGAAAAACAGGAAAAACTATATTTTTTATTTAGTCTTAAAAGCATCTTTACAAAGTTTCATATCAATCGGTACAGGAAATATAAAGTTACAAACGAAAAGGGCCCGTTTTACCCTGTAAGAGATTGATTTTTCAAAATTTTCATCCTTTGTGCTTCATTTAGTCATACGATGTACGTATATTCCATATTTCAAGTTTATATCATCAGCGGTTTGGGCTGTAGCCTAAACTGATTAACTTTGGCTATCCCTCAGGAACCCTATAGATTTTCCTGGATATTATTAGTTACTGTATTGAAACATACTGTGTGCTTCTATTATACCAGCCATATATTATGCCATACCATTATATTATACCATTATATTTTTTCAACCATAATCTTTCAGCTGGTTGGATGTAATTGACACTTTTTCACCAACTTTGGGACCTTATCCGACCCCTTATATAAGGAAAATTTGGAAAAACAGGAACAAACGTAACTTTTATTTTACTCTAAAAGTATGCGTACAAAGTTTAAAGTCAATCGGTTCAGGGAATAAAAAGTTACATACAAACGAAAAGGGCCCGTTTTACCCCGTTAGAGGTCGATTTTTCAAAATTTTTTTCCTTAGTGCTCCATTACGTCATACAATGTATCTGTATTCCAAATTTCAACGTTATATCTTAAGCGGTTTGGGCTGTAGGCTGTCTGTCAGTCAGTCACTTAGGGAAGCCTTTTATATAATAGATTAATCTTTTTAACTACCTATTTGTTTTTGATGATTAATATTTATTTTTCACAAAAATAGTATGACCAACTTCATCCGTGTATAGAAATTGCAAATAAATGCCACAGATCGATTACGCAGTTGTTTTCATTTTTTTGTTGATTTATCAAAAATGGCTCAGCTCATTTCGATAAAATTTAAATGGATCCAAATTAGAAGTACACCCATTCCAATAAAAAAATATCGAAATCTTACCACTCTGTAAAAAGATATGCGTGGTTATATCTACATAAAAAACCGGACAAGTGCGAGTCAGGCTCGCACACCGAGGGTTCCGTACAAATCCAGAAAATTTCACAAAATTGGGAAACTATACTATTAAAATCTCTATACTATAATCATCGATAATTTTTTTAATCATCGATAATGCGGTTTTTTACGACATAAACGGCTCTAACTTTTTTGATGATTGTGAAGTTTTTCTTTTACACAACTGCAAGAGACTATAGATATACGTATGAAGTTTAAATTTCAACTCGATATCTTGACGCGTTCCCGAGATAAAGAGTCTTGACATACACACAGACGGACAGACAGACAACAAAGAGATCCTATGAGGGTTTCTTTTTTCCGTTTGAGGTGCGGAACCCTATAAAGGAAAAAAAACCATACGTATCGACATGAGCACCACCTCCGTTTTTTCGTCGGTCAAAAAGTAGATGTACGAGTCAAGATCCTAAAGTAAAAGGGAAAGCCTAAATAAACAACAAGAGTAAATAAATATAAATTAAATGATTAAAAAACAATAAAAAAACACGCTTATATTATTCTATTTACACTCTCCATTTACAGGTATATATACATTTTATACAGGCACCTATGTCAATATTTACACTATTCAATATACAGGGTTACAGGGTAAGTCGACCTATTCGCGTTAAGGGTGTGTAGTTTACTTTGTTTCTGACTAGTTTGACTATGAAGTACACTATACTAAATTTAAAAAAACCAGATATTTGTAATTGGTATTTATAAAATTCCCAATTTTCGGCTATCAGCTCAGATATTTTTAAACGTGTAAGTCGTATTATTATTTTTATTTGATTATTACACGTAAAATAATGTTTTATGACCTCACTACCCAATATTGCCCGTAAAATTAACCTTTTATAATAAGTATTTGAATTCAAATATCTCGAAAACTGTGAGATTTAGGATATGGTGTTTCATAGTCAAATCAGTCAGAAACGTAGTAAACTACACACGCTTAACGGGAATAGGTCGATTTTGCCTGTAACCCTGCCTAATAGGTTTATTATAACCTTGAAACCTGATCGTGTTCAAAGTACATTACATGGCCTTTCTCACAAGTGCAAACAAGACTATGATACGATATTCCATCATAGAATACCAGTGCCTATCTTCCGGCTTCATCATCAGACCTTAAAACCTAATCGTGGTCAAAGTTCATTACAAGACTTTTCTAAGAAATCCAAAACAGCTATGATACGATTTTCCATCATGAAGTTCCAGTTCATATCTTCCGGCTCCATCGTAAGATCAGTTCGACAGTACCATATTATTGTATTGTCATCAGAACTACATACAGCTGCCAATTTTCATTACGCTACGACCCTTGGAAGATGGTTAAATTAGTTACCTTAGATTCCATTACATAGTTACGAGTACGAACAGGTCGACCCAATAAAAGCGTATATATCTAATAATTACACAAATTTTCGAATATGATCGAACTCAATCATGATCTTTTCATATGTTTTCACAAAAAGACTACGCAGAATTTCTAATTTATTATCATTATCGTTTTACTTCTAACAATTCTTGATCCTTAACTTCGGCAACACTTAACGACTTGAAAAATACTTTGTAAATACCTAATTATCCATTTTTCAAGTAACGTCTAAGTAAACAGATTGTCTCGGCCAGTTTTAGGAGTCTCGAAGAAGTTCTTCAATAATATCAATATTAAGTTCGAGTTATTATTCAGGTATTTTAATAAAGATTCTATTTCAAAAGTTTTAATTAATTCGATGAATAAACGCCGAATATAATTTGCAAATTAGTTGCTTCAAGTTTTGTAACTTAGAGTACTTTTTATGTCAAAAAGAGACATCTATAGAGACTTATCCTTAACATACGAACATTATGATAGCAATAATAGTGTAGCATCTACGCTAGCACTACGTTACTCGTAGCACCCTGCTACGCCGTAGTTTCGGCGTAACTTGACTAGGAGCGTTACCTTGACTCAAGTGGCATGATGAATACCTAGTAAGATCAACTCACGTATTGTCTATGCGTTCCGACGTTTGGCTTTGCTTTTACTCCCACTCGCTCTCGTTGTGCGATTAGCCGGCGTGAGCAGGAGAAAAATCATAACCGAACATCAGAAAGCGTACACAATACGGCTACGGCCGCTGGGGCTCTATTTTTGAACCTATAGGTATGCGTAAATGGCATCTTGGCATTTTTTCTGGTAAATGATCACGATACCATAAGTAAAAGAAGGAGCGAACATTGAAGATGTATGTAAGTACGAACGGTATAGCTTAGAATGCAATTATAAACACAATTTTATTTTTATGTTTTGTTTCATTAATCAATCTCCAGGTGTAGCACAATCTCTGTCATTAGATTTATAGTAAAATGGATAGCAATTAGTCCAGTTTCAAATTAACCAATCACCATTAAAAAACATTACAATCCGTCCTGTTTATACAAATTCACTCAAAGGCAGATAGCCTTATTCTGTACATTATTTATCACATATTTTAAAACGCCATCTATAAATGCTATTCTAAGATATTTTTAACTAACTTCAAATAAGAAGGAGGTTCTATGTTCGCCTGTGTGTATTTTTTGTTTTGTTTATGTTCATCGATATTTTCGCCAACTGTGTATATTTTAGTTGCCGTGGTGGTCAAGAGGTAGTGACACCCGCCTTACAATCGTGAGGTCGTGGGTTCGAATCCCCGGTCCCGTACCAATGAGTTCTTTGGAATTTATGTACGGAATTTCACATCTCTGGCTTTTCGGTGAAGGAAAACATCGTGAGGCAACCTGCGTACGTCCTTAGAAGAAATTCGATGGCGTATGTGAATCCACCAACCCGCACTGGGCCAGCGTTGTGGATATGGCCCAATCACCCTTCGTGAGTAGGCCTACGTCCTGCAGTGGACTATTAAAAAAGCAGGTACAGTACAGTAGGTACAGTATATTTTCGAGGTGATACCATTTAAATTTAATCGAAATTAGCTGAGCTGTTTTTGAAAAATCAACAATGATGTAAAAATTGTATAGGCGAACTTTTCGGATTTCTTACAGAAGGGAAGTCGGTTTTGTCATTTTTTGCGAAAAATAATTACTTGTATATAAAATAGATTTAATAAAGCTTAGTACCAACATATTTCAAGGGCATTCAAAGTTAAGTATGGTAATGTCAGGCATTTACATTTGCAAGAAAATGATTACATTTTTTCTGGCCAAGTATCTACACTCATAAAAATTTGCGGTAAAAAGTTTGTTACATTTATTTTTTTACTCTTTGCTCTTACACCAACATATTAGCGAATGCCGGGTACAGTGTCAGTATATCTTGTGAATAAAATTACGCCATAATGAACGCTGCAGGCCATTGTTTTATTTTACAAGCTCCTGGGGGAGTCACCTCTCTCAAATAAAGTACTTACGAGTATGCGTTGAAGGTACGGTGAGGAAAAAACTTTAATGTTGTACGCGGAGTACTAGCACGCGTTAGTACTTAATTAGAATGTGCGAAAACCACGTTAGTTTTCATAGTCACGCTAATTTCCACTGTTAAATGTTAAATTAATCAAGTTCCTAAATTAAATAATCATTAATGACAACCGATATTCACTGTGTACGAAATTCGAATAGTTTGCACGTTCGCACGGCACGTATGCATGAACCCATGTGTCGTCAATCCAGTATTTTTAGGGTTCCGTACCTCAAAAGGAAAAAAAACGGAACCCTTACAGGATCACTTTGTTGTTCGTCTGTGTGTATGCCAAGGCTCTTTATCTCGGGAACGCGTAAAGATATCGAGTTGAAATTTAAACTGTATACGTATATTTATAGTTTCTTGCAGTTATGTAAAAGAAAAACTTCTCAGTTATCGTTTGAAAAAGTTAGAGCCGTTTATGTCGTAAAAAACCGCATATTTCGACACTCACAAAAATCGAAACCTACAGGGTACTTCTCGTTAACATAGAACTATGAAATTTGGCGAGAAGCATTGTCTCAGAGTACACATATAAGAATAAATCTTAAACCGTACATTTTTATTTAAAACACAAAAAATAGGGCCTAGACTCCACAAAATATGGGTTGAAAATTCAAAGTGAGTAAATCGTATCATGTAAGGTATCATATAAAAGAGCTTTATTAGCACATGCTGCATATGCATGCATTATGTGAAATTTTCTGGATTTGTACGGAACCCTCGATGTGCGAGCCTGACTCGCACTTGTCCGGTTTCTTCAAAAATGGCTCTGCCGAATACAATTATTTTTTAATATCAAGTATTAAAGAAAACTACTCTGCAACACAGGCTCCTCGGATACCTAGTGCAGAGTGCAGCGTACTTAATTTAGCCAAAGCATCTTTCTGGAACAAATAAACTATTATTTACTTATTTATTTTATTTTTAGTGCCTTCTTCTTGGAAGTCAGTAAAAAAGTAAGGTATAGCTCTTATACAACCAATATTGACGAGTTTTTGCGACGTTGATATAAATTATATCGATGAAAAGGAAACACCTTTTTTTCCTGGCGGTGTCTTCTTCAAAGCGCAAATTTCGGTACAATTTTATTCACAACGTATAACGAGATAATGTGATAATATTGACACGCCGTATCTGCGCTTAGATCTATTTTAAATCTGATTTATTACGCACACCTTTTATAATTAGGATGGATTGTAAAGGACAAAAATATCTACTAAATACGTTTCAGGGTCATTCTCCAATTTGGCGCTTTTTGCGCCGTACCCTTTATTATTTTACAGAGAACGGCTGTTAATTAGCTTTTACAAGCAAGTTTTTATGTGACAAATTGCATAATCTGTGTATCACTATCAAATTAAAATCAACGAAAAATAAATGTGGGTATACGGTAATTAGGAAAAAATCGTCAATTTTGAGAATTTCCGCTCAATTCTCGTCTGTTCATCTAGCATTAGCCATAACACGATCTCTTATGGACATATGCCTCCCTTAAGGATCTCCAATAACTGGTTGATAACGGCTTGCATCTAGCGACCAGAGCGGTCCTGTATTAAGTTCGTATAGGCCAGGTGGCTAGCCCTGGTGTCAGAGTCTTTAGACCGCCTAAAGGCCTCGGATATGGAATTCAACGTGTCATTCGAGGCCTCGGTAGCGCTCAGTTGTAAATGCCACCCGCGGTCACCCATCCAAAGACGTGCTGAACGTTGCTTAACCTAGATGATTTCGAACACCTAGTAGAGAAACATAAAAATAACCCTCTATTTTTACTTTTCAGTCCCCGTGAATGCACAGCCTTATACCTAATACACAGGTAAACAGCAAGCTTGACGCTGCAGAGGATACGCAATTAGTTTACTTTATGAATCATGTCGCTCGTCACGGCATGTTATTTTATCATCTAATGATTTTTAACCGACTTCCAATAAGGAGGAAGTTATTTTGTCTGTCTTGTTATTTTTTGATGTGAATGTTCATCGATATTATCGCTAATTTAAACCAATTAAAAATATTTCGAAAGGGTGTACTCCCGATATGATCCCATTTAAATTTTATCGAAACCAGTTGAATTGTTTTTGGACAATCGACAATAATGTAAAAATTGTATACAACGATTCGAGCGAACTATTCAAATTACACGATTGATGTCGGTTATGTCATTTTATGCGAAAAATATTTATTGTTATAAGCCCCCGTGAATGCGCGGCCTTATTCCTAATAGGTAAACAGAGATCGTGCCACCGCAGACGATAGGTAATCAGTTTACTTACTGAAAGATTTTTTTTGGAAATTTTTTATAATGTTTTTCCCAAAAATAACTCTTTGAGACCTTTTTTTTCATATCACCTAATATTGTTTGTTATTAGGAGTTACGCTAACTTTTCGCCTTCGTGAATGCGCAGCCTTATTCCTAATAGGTAAACAGCGAGCGTGCCGCGGCAGACGATACGTAATTAGTTTACTTACTGAAGGAATTCCCAAGTTTCATTTGTGGAAACAAACTCGATTAATTCGCGAAGGTAGTAAAGTTTTTATCAGTTTTGAGTGTTAAATGAAAGTAAAGTTTGGTTTCTAGTGCGTAAATGTGTACAAATACCTACAAACATATTATTGTCCTCGTGGCCCTTATTCATATAAAGGATTATCTGCTAATCCTATAGCAAGCCGAAAGGCTGATAAACACCATCATTATTGCTAAATTTTACTGTGGGGCTAACCATGAATTCGAGAAAAAAACAAAATTGCAACTCATAATCAATAAAATTTATGAATCGGCTGATTTTTCTCGATTTTTTTGGTTGTACCCCATAGCAAAAGGTTCATAATGATGGTCTAAATCACCTCCTTTTGGCTTAATACACCAGTTCTGGATAACCTTTAAAAAGCACGTTACACACTTTAACGTTATAACACAACGAACTATGGAGAGATATATCAGAAATGAGGGCTTAGATGACATCTGTAGAAGCAATCTGAACATTTCTCTAGTGAAGAACACGTAACAGCAAACACAGCGTAAGACATTCTCCCACAATAGGTGTGGTGACCTTTTTAGTACCGCAGGATTATGGTGGATGCAAGCCACTTCCAATTGTTTTTTTTTTGATGCAAATGAAGAATAAGAAGTAGTAGGTTCTAAGGTTCTAACATTAATGTTAGAGGTCTTAAAGCACCTGGAGACAGAAGTTTTCAGGCTCCTTAAGAACTCTTTAAACAAATTTCTTTTTTGTGATACGAGTAAACATTTCAAAAATTGCTTACGCTCGCAGAATTTGAACCTGCATCTCTCTGGGATTCCGGCCCAGATGCTTTGTCCAAATTAAGCTAAAACGCTGTCTGCGGAAGCGTCGAATTAGTGAAAGTGTTTTATCATTTTAACCAACTACTACATTGTTGGAAAAATTTGAATTTGAATCAGAGAGATGCAGGTTTAAATCCTACGAACGCGTCAATTTTTGGAATGTTTATCACAAAAAAAGAAAGTTTCTATACACCTAGTGTATGAAGCACGATAAAAATCATTTCACTCCCAGTTAAATAACTGGAGCTGGTTGGTCATATCCATGACGTAATCGCTCTTCTTGTTCGATGTTCTAATTAGATCCTAATTGGTTAACTAGTTCACTGAAAGTGAGGTTCGTTTCTCACTTGGCAGATTGCTGGTAAATGGGGTCATTTACCAAAAAAAAAAACGAAAATGAAACCTGGATACTTACGTGCCTGAATATATGGTAGGCCTATTCTACACGCTTCCTATGCTTATAAGCTATTACAGTATTAGAACCATAGTGTTCAAGGAAATTCTTAGAGAAATAACATAATTTAATGATTCGATTCTGAATCTATTGTGGAAGAAGCTGACTAAAGCGCGTGCTACATTATTGAATCTAGACTCCTCCTTGTTTCACCACAGAGTATGTTTAAATAAAAGATGGCAGGATTTTTTTTTCGTTTGCGGTTTTGTTTACTGCACTGTACCTTATAAAAAAATCACTAAAAAAAATACCATTTTCACGAACTGCTGGTCAATACATTTTTTACTTTATTTTTGGTGACATTATTTACCTCAAATTTACTACTAAATAAAGTAATAATGGAATAGAAAAAGTAAAATAAACATCATAAGTTCTTAATTCAATTGATCTTTTTAGGAATAATCATTACGATCATTATTATCTCTAACTTTTGTCTAACTTTAACATTAACAAATGAAGCCTCCAACAAAATAATAAAATGAAGTTATTAATTATTGCTTTTATTTAAAAATAAATTAATAGTTTAAAAAACCGGACAAGTGCGAGTCTGGCTCGCACACCGAGGGTTCCTTACAAAACCAGAAAATTTCACATAATTGGGAAGTAAGTTGTTAAAATCTCTAAGTTTACTATAATCATCGACAAAAAGTTTTTTTTTTTTACTTTTCTCGTCATACGTCAAAAATTACACAAATTGTTAAAATAATCAAAAACCTGTTTTAGCATGTGCTAATGAAGTTTTTTATATGATACCTTACATGATATGATTTATTCATTTTGAATTTTGAACCCATATTTTGTGCTTATTTTGAGATACGGAACCTTAAAACACTAGAAATACACGCTTTACATGGCCTTTCTCACAAGTGCAAACACGACTATGATACGATTTTCCATCATAAAATGCCAGTACCTATCTTCCGGCTTCATCATCAGACCTTGAAACCTAATCATAGTGAAAGTTCATTACAAGACTTTTCTAAGAAATCCAAAACTGCTATGATACGATTTTCCATCATAAAGTTCCAATTCATATCTTCCGGCTCCATCATCAGATCAGTTTGACAACTTCGACGGTATAATAATCTGGATTATTGTATTGTCATCAGAACTACAACTACAGCTGCCAATTTTCATTACGCTACAACTTACCTTGTATAATAATCTGGATTATTGTATTGTCATCAAAACTACAACTACAGCTGCCAATTTTCATTACGCTACAACTTACCTTGTATAATAATCTGAATTATTGTATTGTCATCAGAACTACAACTACAGCTACCAATTTTCATTACGCTACAACTTACCTCGTGTAATAATCTGGATTATTGTATAGTCATCAGAACTACAACTACAGTTGCCAATTTTCATTACGCTACAACTTACCTTGTGTAATAATCTGGATTATTGTATTGTCATCAGAACTACAACTACAGCTGCCAATTTTCATTACGCTACAACTTACCTTGTATAATAATCTGGATTATTGTATTGCCATCAGAACTACAACTACAGCTGCCAATTTTCATTACGCTACAACTTACCTTAGATTCCATTACATAGGTTACAGGTCGACTTAATAAAAACGTGTTAAAAAGTGTTTCGAGGGAAAATTGTCGTTGAAGTTCAAAACTGCTTCAATCAAGGTGGCGGTCCGAATTTGGAGTCTCACACAAAGTCTCGTTTACGACTACGATGCCACTAAATTGCCGTATATTATCATATGACAAGGAAAAGTCAGTGATAGTTTCCAAAATATATTTTTTTATAATAAATCTGTATTCAATATAGATTTAAAACTACCGCGGAGATAGAATTGCACGCCATCTCTTAAGATTTCCTCCGCGTCTTTTGGCTCTTCCGCTCCCAACATACGAATTTCAACTGACAAGAACTATTGTAATTCAATATTTCAGATAGCACAAAGCTTGCAACTGTAAGGAACATTATTGAGAAAGCTCAAGAAACCAACAAAGTGTACGCGAATGTAAGCCCTGATGCGTTGGAATAAGGAGAGGTACGTAGGGTTTTAGTGTAATGGAAGTGACTTGAATTTCAATTTGACGTGTCTGTAATGTTGCATCCAGTATCTGCAGGTATTGTACGCTGGTGTTTCCAAGATAATTCAGTTACATCTAAAATGTTGGTGTAGGATTGTAAGTCTAATATTTTTCAATGTTACTGCTCTACCTGCGTCTTTATTAGTGCGCTTCACCCACGTGATATTATAATTTTAGTGCTACTTATCCCGTAGATTTTTTTTTTATTCGGGATTAAAAGTAGCCCATGTCACTTTCCAGCCTTTTACTTTTAACATATCCATGCCAAAAGTCAAGTCAATCTGCTACTCTGTTGCTGCGTGTAAAATATTTTTAGTAGGTATATTTTGGCTCTGTTGTCATTTAATCATAAAATTATTTTAGATTTAGTGTCATTACTTTATTCTAAATTAAGTTAAATATGAACCTTACACTTTGTGTGTGTATTGTGATTTATGAAAACACACTAAAAAGTATTCAAAACAAAGATTAAGATAAACCTCCTACGGGAATAATAAAATGAACAAAATAACATTTTACAAAATATTAACCGTGCCTTTATTAACCACAATAAGATACAATATTACTTATGCTAAAACTACCTACACTACTACTACATATAAAGCAATT
Source organism: Hypomecis punctinalis (assembly GCA_949316475.1). Classification (NCBI taxonomy): domain Eukaryota; kingdom Metazoa; phylum Arthropoda; class Insecta; order Lepidoptera; family Geometridae; genus Hypomecis; species Hypomecis punctinalis. Next base: position 19,636,309 of record OX438813.1, read on the forward strand.
GTATCATCCACAGACCCTTGAAGGTCTAAAGATAATCTAAATATTCTAGCCCACTGCCAGTTGGCAGCGTGCTTAGCATGCTGGCAGCATTGCCACGCTGAATGGCAATGCTTATACGTTGAGCCAAACTTAAAATAATATTAACCTAATTTTACCCACGATACCGAAGCAAGTTTCTTTTCGAAATAAAATAATACAAGTATTATTTAACAAATTTATACTATTTGCACATAAAAGATACAAGTATTATTTAATATCGAACAGTATAAACTTTCTTCGATACATCTTGAGTAAAATCAGGTTAAATATTTTGCCCATTCTATAAAGTAAATCCCCTAGGTATTCTAGGTGGAGGTCTCTCGGCATCAAAGCTGAGATTCAAGACGCTGATAGTAATTTCACATTCTTGAAATAAATAGTGAAATACCTTTTCCTTGTTCTAAACCAATAGATATACAGAAATGTGATTTAAAGTGAGAATGAACCTGTAGACCTGTACCTGTACCAGCCTTTTTAAATAGTCCACTGCAAGTCGTAGGCTTACTCATGAAGAGATTGGGCCACATCCACCACGCTGGTCCAGTGCGGACTGGTGGATTCACATATGCTACTGAATTCTTTCTACAGACTTATGCATATTGCCTTACGAGGTTTTCTTTCAACATAATTTCCAAAGAAGTCATTGGTACGGGATCGGGATTTGAACCCACGATTGTTGGGCGGGTGTCAATATCACTAGAAAATCACGGTTAAACCTGTAGACTTTCATACTCTACACAGGTCTCTAATACTGTACAGTGTAAAGTCTAAAGTACGGTATAATGCCCGGAATGCTCTGCAATTTTTTAGGATGAAATGCGACGTGTGCTTAGTCGCCCATTGGATTTCCTGGTTGTATACAAAATTACATATATGTCAATTTTATATTATGTATGTTCTGATGTCGATCAGGTTTTGACGAGTCTTACATGCTACTGTTGGTCAAAGTCTCCAATGTATTAAAGAAGAGCCTCTAGGCTCGGGGGTGATTGGAGCTGGGGCTCTAACCTTCTACTCATACGAGGTTGAGAGGACGCCAACGCTGAGTGGCCATGTTATCCTGTAAAGGAAAAACAAGATGCAAATAGAAAAATATTAAAAGCTACGGTGCGTTCCCCTGGAGATACCAAAAGAGCATAAAGGCAGACCTTCGAGGTAGTTTTAGGAGGTGCAATCCCACGTAACCCGGCTGTACCCCGAGCCAGCTGGGTATCTTGCATTTCCCCCTCATATAAGGGGTGATTTGAATTAGAACGGGCCGTGTACGGGACGGGCACGGATACGGACCCGACCACTACACAAAATGTATGGCACGTGCGCTGTTCGTTCTGTCGGTGCCCCGTATGGACCCCGTCCGTTCCCGTCCCGTATACGGTCCGTTCTAATATAAATCACCCTAAGAGGCCAAATGTCAAATTCTCATAACAATCTCTGTTACACGTACAACAAAACAAACAGTCTACAGACTAGTCGAGTTCAACTAGACTCTCTTTGATGCATGCATAATGCTGATACAGTGCTTTAATATCATGACTATTGTCTGGGAACTCCACCCTCGTAAACTAATATGGACTCTAAGTTTTGAGCATAAAGTTTTCAATTTGTTGGCACATGACGTCAGTTTAATAGCAAAGGGTTTATTCTAGCTCAAATCCAGTAGACTAACTAGGACCGTTAAATTATAAATTGTTATCCTCTAAATATTATAATACTGCGTCACATTTATATCACCATGATCATAATTGTAGATGATGTACAAAGAGAATTTTTAGACAGCTATAAACTTGATTATGACAGCTATCGTGGTTTTTATGCTTTGCGTGACAGCAAAGTCAGCAAGTTTGTATAGGCCGGATAGCCGTCTGACACCAGGGCAAGCCGGCCCTGGGGCGTTTTTGTTTAAGCGCTTTGAAGTTTAGCTTCGCTTATCCTCCCGCTGTAGTAACTGTCGCGAGCATGAGAAAAAGCGAAGCCAAACGTCAGAGCACTTACACAATAAGGCCCCTGGTGTCGTTTCTTAAACCACCTGAAAGTTTCTGACATAGCTAAATCCAAAGACTGACCGTGCTGAATGTTGCTTAACTTCGGTGAACGTTAAGAAACACCCAGTCAAACTACTCTATGTGCGAACTACACTACTAACTGGTAAGGAAGCTTGTGATAGCAATGGACATTTTGGAAATACTTGAAATAACGAAACACAAAGAGACGATACCAGAACTGTGGAATATACTACGTTGGTTGGAATGAAACAGACAGTTGTGATATTTTGTTGAAGAATTTAGCCATTTGAACATCGAAACTACTTAAAATAAACATAACAATTAAATTCGTTCTAGAATTTGTAGGATGGAAAAAATGTTTTTTTTTTTTACTTTATTTTGAAAAAAAAATATTGTATTACTGAACAACAGTTTAACGATATCTTAATTTATTGAAATTTAACACGTTTTTTAACAGTGAGTGTCATGTAAAGATGCACCGGTTGTGGCCGCTGCCCAGGATTTTTGCTATTTGAAGTTATTGCATTTTTTATGATTATAAAAAATATTACACCATACATACATATTGTTTGTGTGAATGCCATAGTTTGTAAATATCTTTTAAATTTGATTTTAGCACTAAAATTTGTCTACGTAATCATTAAAATTCAAAGTGGCCAAAAATGACACTACGATGGCCACAACTGGCACATCTACCCTATCTATTTAGTGATAGTGGAGAAATTACGCAGTAGAGAAGTTGCACCCTAATTCCACTATGCACTAACAATAAGCGTTATGAGTAATTCACGAAATGCTCTCAGTCCCCTGGATTAACATCTGGTCGCAACTATACTGAAACCTGCACAGCAATTAATGCACCTGGTAATTTATTACTGAAACTGAAATTGTACCTACCTACTTTGAATAGCAGATTTCTTTTACGGGATACTTTAATTAAGACTTGTGAACATACTAGCTGAACCGGCGAACTTCGTTTCACGCAATATCTTTATAGAATATAGCCTATGTGTTATTCTGATGTAAAAGCAATTGCAATTGCAAATATAATGTTTGTCTACCGGTGTCGGAGCCTTAAGCGGTGACATCTATAGTAAATTTTGAACAACTTGTACAATGGGACCAACAGTGAAAACGTAAAAAAAACTGCTGTTCCATACGGTTTTTTATAGACTTTCGACAAAAAGTATGGAGTAGCTGTTTTTTTTACGTTTTCACTGTTGGTCCCATAGTAAAAGTTGTTCAAAATTTGCCATAGATGTCACCGCTTAAGGCTCCGACACCGATAACAAACACATTGTACATTGCTATTGCAAAGTTTCATCTTAATCCTTTCAGTAGTTTTTGCGTCAAAGGAACAAACATCAATACATACAAATTTTCGCATTTATAATATAAAACTAGGAGAGTAGGTTTTTTTTTATTCCTTGTAGGTTTGCGTTTGACTAGATACTGCCTGATGTTGAGCAGATATGCGGTCTAGGATGTAGCACGCTTACCTAGAAGATACCTATTTACTCGGGATTTGAAGACACCCACGTTATACTTTAGCGGGAAGACAGACCCAGGCAAAGCGTTCCACATTCTGGCTGTTCGTATGAGGAATGAGGATTCGAAACGCTTGGTTCTAACGCGCGGATTGTCCACCATAAAAGGGTGGCGCTTTGGTCGCGTCTGCCTAGCCGTACGATAGAAGAAAGGGGCAGGTGGGACCAGATTGTGCAACTCCTGAGCACACTCTCCGAAGTGAATCCGATAAAAAGCCGACAAATACGCCACCTTACGTCGATTATAATTATGTAGCTCTCATAGCGTAGTTTCACTAGGTATTTGTTAGCGACCATCAAAGTTAAGCAACGGTCAGGACGGCCAGTCTTAGCATGGGTGACTGCGGGTGGCATTTATAACTGAGCGCTACCGTGGCTAGGGTGACACATTAAACTGTAGGTCCCGGTTGTTTCAGCCGTTTAGCCATGTCAAAGGCCTCCAGGCGGCTCTGACACTAGGGCTAGCCACCTGGCCTATACGAACTTACTTTATTGCACTGTATACTAACAATAAGCTGAACTGTACTGTACTGTCCCAGCCTTTTTAATAGTCCACTGCAGGACGTAGGCCTACCCACGAAGGGTGATTGGGCCATAACCACCACGCTGGCCGAGTGCGGGTTGGTGGATTCACATACGCCATCGAATTTCTTCTACGGACGTATACAGGTTGCCTCACGATGTTTTCCTTCACCGAAAAGCCAATGATGTGTCATTTCGTACATAAGTTCCAAAGAAACTCATTGGTACGGGATCGGGATTTGAACCCACGACCTCACGATTGCAGGTCGGGTGCTACTACCACTAGACCACCACGGCTTCAACAATAACAATAAGCGCTATGACAAATTCACGAAATACTCTCAGTCCTCTGGATTAACATCGGCGGGACGATTCTGTTAACCTATCTCTTTACTGAAGTGATAAGTTCTTGAATCTCTCTCGTTTTTCTGACAAGTCCGACAGCTCTAAACTGTCAAAAAAACGAGAGAAGTTCAAGAACGTATCACCTCAGCAACGAGATCGATCAAAAGAATCGCCCCGCTGGTCGCAATATACTGCAAACTGCACAGCAATTATTATGCATCTGGTAATTACCTATTGCTGCGACCGAATTTCTATTATGACTGGGCAGCAGATTATTTTTACGTGATACTGTAATTAAGACTGATTCAATCTGTCTGAAAGCATTTTATTATCTGACTAGCTTCTGTTCAAGGCTTCGCCTGCGTTATCCGAGATAAAAAAAAATGTGTAAAACACACAAATAAAAAAATCTAGACAGAACGTCGTTGAACAGTCAAGTGAGGCCGGTTTTTTTACATGTATGAGTGCGTCGGTGTTGCGCCGTTTCGTTGTACGTGGATGTGTGTGTAATTCTATGTACACGACGAGGCGTAGTTTTGGTCGGCCTCACTTGTTTGTTCACAACATTCTGTCTTTATTTTTATTTCATTACTTTCCAATGTTTGAAATATTTAAATAATCATTACGTGGTACTCAACTGACATGAACAAATAAAAGTTAATCTATGTGATTTTTACCACGCTAAGCATTCTAATGAATACCAAAAAAATATCATTGCCTGTTTTTTGTCCTTTGCATTAAGTCAACGCTAAAAAGGGAAAGTTTTTGCACCCAATTGGACAAATTGCGAAATATTTGTAACTTGACGACACGTGTTATTACAAATTGAACGGACCTTCTTTATTACTAGGGTACTTCTTCGAAATTTCATTCTTTGACTGATTCATCTGGCCAAAATTTTATTTCACTTTCAGCTCTGTCGCACATGTTTATATGTAAAAAAGGTAATTTTTCTTCTTCTTCTCAGTCGTGCTCTTCATTACTGAAGGTCGTGTCTAAATTGGATCATTATGATCCTGGATCACCCTTTGGACAATACTCCTCCACTCGGACCTGTCTGTAGCGGATCTCATGGCGTCAGGGATGGGCACGCCGATCAAAGATTTTATTTGATCAATCCATCTTGTAGGAGATCGACCGCGTGGTCTTTTCCCTTCGACCTTTCCTACTACCATTAACTTCTCCAGGTTGTCTGGGTCTCTGCGAGCAATGTGGCCAAAGTAGTTCAGAATGCGCTGAAGGCAAGTCGTCGACAGTCGTGTTGTTATGCGGAGCTCCTTAAGAATGGATACGTTAGTACGGCGCGCGGTCCAAGGTATACGAAGCATTCGCCTCCAACACCACATTTCAAATGCGTCGATTTTAGTTCTTTCCTCCTTCCGTAACGTCCAGGATTCTACGCCGTAAAGGAAAATTGAGAAAACCAATGTCCGTACCAGTCTCACTTTAGTGTTGCGAGATATGTTTCGATCTTTCCAAATCCGTGTGAGTTTAGTCATCGCTGATTTGGACATCTGTATTCTCCTTGTAATTTCCTTAGCACTGCCACCCTCGTTATTAAGAAGGTAATTAAAGAACATATATTTCAATGAGGGACTTGTTTTTATTAAGTAGTTTTTAAGATATCTACGTTCAAATATTTTGTGCCCAGATGAATCAGAATTGATTACAGATGAATCAGAACAGAACTGAAAATGAAAAACTATATAATTTGGCTGTGTAATAGGTAAATCTAATCATATTTTACATACGTACATAAAATTTTAACACTATAGCACGAAAAATAGTTGACGAATGAACAATATTTCTTGTATTACATTTTAGAAATCTAAAAATTGTAATACTTTATTATAATTCTTATATTACCTGGGTAAACGAAAACATTTTAAATTACATAAATTAACTATTACTAATATTTTTTACTGATAGATAGGTACATGAAAGTTAATAATTAAGGAAAATTAAACAATGTTTGAAAATATTATCAAAGATTTTCTTATACAAAAAGCATACTATAGTGTAAAAGATTTTATGTGTGACAAAAATTCATTGCGTAACCTGACATTTGACAGTATTTGTAAATGAAAATGTATTCATTCTGTTAGTTTTATTGTTTTATGTTAATTTATATTTATTGTTTACTTTTGACATTCATAAGTGTGCTTTATTGTACCTATGTGAGAATAAATGAACTGAACTGAACTAATAGTAAGTATAGTAATTGGTACATTATATTATTCTCTCTGTTTATATTTTTCCATGTACAATTCACGAATCCTGTTTATTATATAATGAAAAAAATAAGATTAAAGTAAGAAACATGAGATCAACTTCAATTAAATGGAATTTTTGACAGTAATCTTCCTTGGTAACTATCACAGAAACATAATTTTTCTTAGTATCGTTAACTATAAATAATGAAGTCACATTTAAGTACTACAAGAAATAAATATTTAGCTTTTTGCAAGGGCCCGAGCTACTTACAATGTCATCTTTAAAACCTTTTTCTTGTTGACGAGATCTTGATTTTTTTAATGAAAGATTGAGTAATCATACATCATTCACCAGCAGTGTGAGACTCTTTTGTAAGTTTATTTTATTGAATCTTTTTAAACACAAAAATGCCCTCATCGTTTGAATCTGAACAATCATCCACGTTTTTCTGAAGAAAGGTCGATAAGACATCTCTGGTGAATTTTGGAGTAATAATTTTTTTCATCGATTGACGAAGTTTCTATCCAAAAACTGTCGTCATTGAGGTCTTGTTGGGCTATATAAACTATATTCAAAGCTTTTCCAGTATGTATTTTATGATTTATATGGCGTTTTGACCATATGAATCAGGCCAGATGAATCAGGATTTTGCCGTAATACATGCATAACTCATCATACATACTGACTTTAGTATTGTCATTTTTCTACTTGAATCTATAACCCAAAAGCATTACACGAAATACAGATTGAAGTTGTAAAACCATAAAATAAATTTTATAAAACAGGCATTGTAATCATGATGCCACCTGAACTAAGCACAGATGAATCAGACATTTATCTTTGTAACTCCGGGATCCAAGCGAATCAGTCGTATATCCACCTTCTGGCTCGTCTGTTGCACGACTGGCTTCCCCCTGCGCGAGAAGTCAGGCTCTCATCATCATCACCCGACCAAGCACGGTCAAGCGCAGCATACGCCACATTAATCAGTATTATATGCCGGACACTTCTTATTAGCCTATTTATAAACATACTAAGGTAGTTATAACTAATACATTTTTTTTTTGTAAAAGTGCAATTCATTTCCTTTTGATATAATTATAATTTATAATGATTTACCAAAGGGAAAATGCGATATCGACCATTTTCTTTCGAAAAATGGCAAGCGGACGCGGTATATGAATCAGGAGAACAAACTTCAAATATTTTTAATTAATACTTGGACTGCAATGATTTGAAAAATATCACTTGTCCCAGGTAGAATTAAAGGTATACTGTATAGAAAAAAAATTACACACTGTTTTGTTTGCTGGTTTCAGAAAAAAACCCATAGACGTCCAAAATTTTGTCTTCGAAGAAGTACCCACTACCGGTCTTTTTTTCTGGAAATGTGCATAACATTTATGGAGGCATTTTTATAATGATACCCAATTTTAGAGGCGCCATCGGAACTATATAATAGCTTATTAGGCTGTTTCTGTTTCTTTTTTGCTTTAGGCATTCGATAGAGAAAACTTTTTACGTTGCTATTAAATTTACAATGGCGAATGAAAATTTATTTTTCATCAAAATGTCCAAAAAATCCCGGACATTTACCAATCGATCCACGTTTTTTAAAATTAAAATGCACCATAAAAAACGTGGCAGTCAATAGCCACAGGCCTACAGTGCATTCTAATAAATGCAACAAAACATCGTTAACAATTTTCGCCCTATTCATTGAATCAAAGACTACAGAGATATTATCTATCAACTATACTACTATATTAATACGGGACTAATCGCACAATAAAACATGAGATATATTAATAAATACCTCTTTTTTTTTTTCTCCCGACGTTTCGACCAAGTTGCATTGGTCGTGGTCACGGGCAGACTAAATGCGACGCCGTATCACTCAAATTGAAATTTGTCGCACGCAGTTTACATTTGTCGACTACAGTCGACCTACAGGACTACAGGATTCCACGACACTGATAGTTTGAAACCATCCTCTCGGTTGAAATTACGGTGTTTTTTCTGTCAGTGTGGTGTGTCGTGGTGACAATTTCAATTTGAGTAATACAGTGTCGCATTTAGTCTGCCCGTGACCACGGCCAATGCAACTTGGTCGAAACGTTGGGAGGAAAAGAAAAAGAGGTATTTATTAGTATATCTCATGTTTTATTGCGCGATAAGTCCCGTATTAATATAGTAGTATAATGTGCTCAAATTGCGAAAGTTTGAAAATAACATATTATCAACTAATTGTTGACACGTAAATCAAAATCAACTCCACAAAGAATATTGTCGGTTTTTTTGGCTAGCAAAAAATATAGATAGTTTACTGATTTTTGCCTCACTGTGCAGTAGTAGAGTAATTTGCATGCACCCGATGTAACTGTTATTGCAACCAATTGGACAAAGTGCGAAAAGCCAGTAACTCGGAGCGACACATGCTGTTAAAAATTGAAAGGACTTATTTGACTGACGATCCGTTTCGTGTATTCCAATTGACTGAATATTTCAGTTTATGAGTCCTGACCCGTAAATGGAACGATGACCTCGTGGCAGAGGTTTCCAAAGTTGAGTGATCCGCGACCCGTGTGACTAAAATTTTGGATTCAGGACTCATCTCATGGATGTGGTGAAAGATAAGAGAGCAGACCTTTTTAAATTAAATAATTTGAATATTAGCAACTGACACATTTTTATTTGAATTAAAGCAGTTGAAATATTTTATTTGTTCTCCTTTTGTAAATTCAGTTAAAAATATTATTATACATAATAAAAATTTGTGAGTATTTATTTACTATCACAACAAAACTTATAAAACATCAAAACTTACATCTAAAAACTATAAATATTAAAATTAACCTACTTAAAATAAAAACTAATACTAAATACTAAAACTTATATTACTAAAATAAAACTAATCTAAAAGACCCGGGGCAGAGGGTAACGTGGCCAGAATGCTGGCAGCGTTGCCTCGTTGAATTGATATGCTTATTTTTTGACCAAAATAGATGCCAGCATTCTGGTCACGTGTCACCTCTACCAGTCGCCTAGCCAGATCCTTGTATAGAAGGTGAGCGTCCGGCCCCCACGGACCTAAAGTCTCAACCCCAAACGGCACAAAATGGTACATTCTGTCCAACGACTCATATTTGTGCCGTTTGAGGTTTTCAGCTTTAGCTGCTGCAGCGCCAGCTTTCTCTGTTGTGCAAGGAAGATGGGACAACGCCAGTGTGTCAACACATGTAGCGTCCCACACTAAAGGTGGTCCCATCTTCCATGGCACCAATGTCATTCCGTCGGGCCTCTTACCGTCGCGTCGTCCCGCGACAAAAAATAAAAATTATTTGTTGGTATCAAGGAAGTAAATACAATGATATTATGTTTATTGAATGCCGTACTAGTTTCAAATATTCGGCCAAGTGCGAGTCGGACTTCCGCACGAAGGGTACAGTATGGAAGCCCACCTTAATATATTTTATTTTAATTATTTATTTTTGTAGGGAATATACAACTTAATATTCTCATCAACCTCTTATCTTCCTGTTGTCGTTATTAAAACCAAGTTTCAGCACTAAAATACCCAGTGAAATTCAGTTATAATATTAGTAAGTAAGTAAGTTCGTAAAGGCCGGGTGGCTAGCCCTGGTGTCAGAGTTATTAGGCCGCCTGAAGGCATCTGACATGGCTAAACGGTTAAAACAACCGGGACCTACAATTTAACGTGTCATCCGAGCCACGGTAGCGCTCAGTTGGAAAATGCCACCCGCGGTCACCCATCCAAATACTGACCGTGCGGAACGTTGCTTAATTTCGGTGATCGCTGACAAACACCTAGTCAAACTACGCTACGAGCGCTACCTGATATTAGTTATTTTGCCAAATATTTGTTTCGAATTTTTTTTTCTGCACTAAAATACCTAGATAAACATTTATAAAATTAGTGATTTTGCCATATATTTGTTTCGAATTTATTTTATTTTTTTCAGCACTAAAATACCTAAGTTTCAGCACTAAAATACCTAGTTAAATTCAGTTATAAAATTAGTTATTTTGCCAAACATTTGTTTCGAATTTATAAAAAAAAATTCAGAACTAAAATACCTAGTTAAATTCAGTTATAAAATTAGTTATTTTGCCAAATATTTGTTTCGAATTTATTTTATTTTTATTTAATTATTTATTTTTGAAGTGATTATTTAACTAAATATTCTGTGAATATTTCAAGCATCTACCTGTCACCGTTATTATTATCGATCGAAAAACTGCTAAAAATGCAAGTTTGTTGTATGGAAGCCCCCCTTATATATTTATGTAACCGTTCATGAGATACAGCGTGGAGACAGACAGACAGACGGGTAACGGAGTCTTAGTAATAGGGTCCCGTTTTTACCGTTTGGGTACGGAACCCTAAAAAGAGTTACACCCGTTTTCTATTTCAGCTATAACTGTTCAAGCATTTACGTTAAGTTTCATTGTCATGATATGACTTGAGTTTATTTCTTTATTTACTTTCATATTAGTATCACCCAAAAAGGCATTCATCGGTCAGTATTTGGATGGGTGACCGCGGGTGGTATTTTCCAACTGAGCGCTACCGTGGCTCGGATGCCACGTTAAAGTGTAGGTCCCGGTTGTTTTAACCGTTTAGCCATGTCAGAGGCCTTCAGGCGGCCTAAAAACTCTGACACCAGGGCTAGCCACCCGGCCTATACGAACTTACTTACTTTATCGGTCAATCAATGTTAAGCGTCAGTCAGTAACCATCAATTTGTTGGAATAAATGCTTGCATTTGAATGTTCTATTGGTCAGCGCGTCACATTATTTTTTACACGACCATTGATCTTTTTACAAGCTTTTATTTAACTTGCAATCAAGGAGCATAATTATCTGGTTATTATGCTCCTTGCTTGCACTGGATGTATGTATGTACCTATGTAAGTTCGGGTGGAATCTTGCAAGTTAAATTTGACCTGATTCCCGGTTCGGATTGAGCTGAAATTTTGCACGCATATGTATATCGCGTGTCAATGCAATAATATGCTGATCTGGTGATGGAGTCGGAAAGTGGTCATAGGAACTCCTGTACTAAACAAGATAGACCCGTCGTGTTTGGGCTCGTTTTACTTGTCTTGGCTAGCACTCTGCTGCTACATGATTTCCAGGAACTCAGAAGCGTGTATTTTTAAAAAGTTATATTTAATAATAATTTATTTTAGTTCGTGACCCATAGTTTGGGAAATATTGCCCTGGCGCAAGTTTGTAGAATTTGAAATAATGCCCCATGTTGGGCGCCAATACCTGACATAATAATTATTTCGGTTCATAATAAACGCAGTTACTGTTCAGTGAATGTGTCAAATATTAAATTTTATTATTCGTTTCATATCCATCGCTATAAAGTTCACAAACAATACATACAGATAAAACGACTTTAGTCATCAAAATGTAGTTTGATGTATTTGTTTATTGTATTTGTAAAACTACTTACTTTAATGCTTTTAATACTATTAGATATATTCAACATGTTTACAGTCACTTTCTATGTAGTAGCATACTTCATGATATACCTATAATACTTAAAATGTAAAAAGATAAACCTTTACCATAGTTCAAAATAACACACCAACGCCTATTTTGATCTTGAATAATCTCTTTTTAACCGACTTCCAAAAAGGAGGAGGTTCGTTCGTCTGTATGTATTTTTTTTCTCTATCTATGTTCATCGATAATTCCGCCAATTGTAAACCGAATCGAAAAAATGTTTTTTTGTTCGAAAGGGTGTAGTGTGTGTCCCGAAGTTTTTAATTTTTTTTTTATTTAAATTTTATAGAAATTAGCAGAGCTGTTTTTGAAAAATCATCAATAATGTAAGTAATTTGAGAGAAATATTCAAATTTTGTACATGGTGGAAGGCGGTTTTACCATTTTTGCGAAAAATTATTATTACAATCCTTGCTTATTATCGTGTACCACATTTACAGTACCTTTTTGCATTATCTCAATATTACACATTTAGGTTACGCCCTACACAACTTAAAAAATTGGTCAAGTGCGAGTCACACTCGCGCACGAGGATTCTATACCATACGGGGCTTCTATATGGTACGTAACCCTTCGTGCCTTAATTTATCTTTAGTTAAATTAATTATTCTCGAAGTGATTATACAAATAAATGTTCCGTGAATATTCAAAGGTAACTGTTGCCGTCATTAATATCTTGCAACACCTTTTTTTTCGCACGTTTGTTGCACGGAAGCCCCACTTGAATAAATATATTATTTTTGTATTAGTCGATATTTTATATAATAACGGGAACAGAAATACATCATCCATAAAAAATTTAACTGCCTAGTTATCAGTGTTCATTAGATAGAGCCCGATGAGAGACAGGCCTACAAACAGACAGACAACGGAGTCTTACTAATAGAGTCTCGTTTTTACCCTTGCGTACGGAACCTTAAAATCATTACCATAAATTCTACACGGCTATCTGTAATTACATCGCTCGAAGAGTAGATGTTGTCATTAGCATAGGTAAATAAAACGGCACTTACAGACTCTCCCCCTCCTTAAACCGCGCCGAAGGCAAGCCAAATCACTTGGAATTCCTTAACTTCCCTAATCATAACAAAACTCTGTTTGCAGTCTGCCCGACTGAGATAAGGCGGAATGTAAACACACGATTTTTTGCGGCCTTTGTTTGCCAAATCAACAATGGAGCCGACCAAATGAAAATAATTTGTTTGTACTTTCACGCCATGTCTCGACCAGACACTGAATATACAAGATCGTCGAAATAACATTCGATTTACCGCTTTAAATAGTTTTGATACTTCACTACCAGAACGCCCAAATAAAATCAATTCGATGTAGTCCAAATAAACCTTTCATTTTCGATATAGTCCAAAAATGTCCGAATTTAAAAGCAAAAACCTTAAATTACGATCGAATTTATATTCAAAAACATTTTCGAGCCCAAGAAAAAGAATCTAAGATGAACAGTATCATGAATAATTTACATAGCATTACTTGCCAAAAGGCTTATCACATATCCATAATGGAAAACACCGTAAAAGCTCAGACAAAAATACACCGACGATGCTATAATCCTTTTGCAATCGCGGCTCACTTAATTTCTGGAATATTCGTATGCGTAGCCAACACGGCGATGATTTAAAAAACGTGACACACAAACCAAGAGGGAATTGTAAAACCGGTTGGAAAAAAATGTCTGAAACAAAAGCAGGAACAGAAACGTGAACATTGCCGTGGCGGACGTGTGCGGTTTTCTAAATGGTATACAGTATAAAATATAACTCTGCGTGCTGAAAACTCGCAAAACTGGTGGACGTGTGATGCGAACTTACGTCAAAACAGTTTAAAAATCAATTTTGTTGCACTAAGCCTCAGAGGGAAATTGTCGCAAACATTTCTAGAGCTCACAAAGTTCAATATATAAACTATTTATTTAGGTAATATACTAGTAGGTGTCCATATTGATTTTTGTAATACAGAAGTAGGTACTTATCCTATTTGAAGTGTATAAAATAAACATGTTCTTAAATACCTTTCTCTACTCCTGTACTGTACTGTACTGTTTCAGCCTTATAATAAATTTAAGCTATCTAGTTACCAGTGTACATGAGATAGAGCCCGATGACAGACAGGCCTACAAACAGACAGCCAAAGGAGTCTTACTAATAGGGTCTCGTTTTTACCCTTGCGTACGGAACCCTAAAATCATTACCATAAATTCTACACGGCTATCTGTAATTACATGGCTCGAAGAGTAGATGTTGTCATTAGCATAGGTCCACTGCAGGACGTAGGCTTACCCACGAAGGGTGATTGGGCCATATCCACCACGCTGGCCCAGTGCGGGTTAATGGATTCACATACGCCATCGAAATTCTTCTCCGGACATATGCAGGTAGCCTCACGATGTTTTCCTTCACCGAAAATCCAGTGGTATGAAATTCCGTACATAAATCCCAAAGAACTCATTGGTACGGGACCGGGATTTGAACCTACGACCTCACGATTATAAGGCGGGTGTCATTACCTCTAGACCACCACGGCTTCTATACCTACTCCTGCTCTACTCCTACTTTTGCAAATTTGTACCCATATAAATATGCCTAGCTCACAAATTGGAAATATATGCATATTTCGCAAATTTATTTATATTAGCATACACTTACTTAAGTAAATGATAACTTAAACTTTAAATTATTATTTTGAACTATAATATCTTCAAAAAATTACTAGCTAGGTTTCAGGTTAGGCAAAGGCAGTAGGGGCCGTATTACTACAGTTGAAATAGCTTGAAATAGCCATTTAGGTTCATCCAATCACTCCAAAAACCCAATACACAGAATACCTAGGTCGCAAATTTATTTTTAGTAGCAAAAACTTGAGATATTGTTATAAGGTTAATATCGTTTTCAGTTAGAACATTTTTTGCAATGTACAACAAAACCAATAACTAGATTTAAAGCTTTTATTACACATTTGCGAAGTATTACTAAACAACTATGAAATATTTATTCTTTACTTCAAATGCCTAGCTTTAAAATTAGCAATATATGCTTAGCTCACGAATCAGCAATATACAAATGTGTCTTGCTCACGAATGGGTCAATATGCATAATTCACGAATCGGCAATAGGTAGAAGAATAACTCACGAATTGATTTTAATAGCATACTTACTTTCCTAAGTATAAGATTACTTTTAAACTTTAAAATATCATTTCGTGCTGGAATATCTTCAACAAATGTACAATACAGCCTTTCAGGCTAGGCAGAGGCAGTAGGGGCCGTAATTACTGCAGTTTACATAGCTGTCCGTTTAACTGCAACCCTTTACAATTGTACCAGTCTATAACTCCAAAAACCCAATGTACAATATACCTAGGTCACGGATACATTTTTGTGGCAAATACTCAAGATATATATGTTATAAGCTATTATTCCAAGTCAAATCATTTTTCACAATGTACATCAAACCCATCAACTAGCTCTAACGCTTGTGTTACACATTTGTGAAAAGTAGTAGAGATAGCAATTACTAAACAACAATAAAATCTTTTGTCTCAACTTCAAATGCCTAGCTCTCAATTGGCATTATTTGTTTAGCTCACGAATCAGATATATTTACACAAGTGCTTCTAGCTCACAAATGGGCCAATGTGCATAGCTCACGAATCGGCAATAGGTAGAAGCATACTCGTAACTCACGAATTGACTTATAATAGCGCACACTTACGTAAACGATTACTTTTAAACTTTAAAATATCATTTCGTGCTGGAATATCTTCAACAAATGTACAATACAGCCTTTCAAGCTAGGCAGAGGCAGTGGGGGCCGTAATTACTGCAGTTGAAATGGCTGCCCGTTTAGGCTCGACCCTTCACAATGGCTCCAGTCTAGGTATAGACGTCGAGTTAAAAAGTTTTGCAGAAATACTAGTATTATGGTTTGAAACGTTGCGACTAATGTCTCAAAGTTTTTTGGAGTGAATAACTGAAAAAAAAATAATGTGCAATGTAGAGTTGGTGAAGTGAAAGCTTCTAGAGTTAGAAAATTGGCTGTACATGAGAACTGATAGTGTTACTGGACTTTTTGATAGTGCAAACTGTAGCCTTGTCTTTATAACATTTTATATGTAAAAAAATTTTTGGGATTAATACGGATTAGCGGTCATAGCGTAATTGGACTAGGTGTTTGTAATCATCATCAAGTAATTAAGTTAAGGGGGCGCCTAATGCCAAAATCAAGCGAAAGGTGTATTTTTAAAGACGTGGTGCAAAGGTAACGAACATAAAATATCCATATTCAAAAAATACTATAGGAAAAAACCTACAGTAGCAGAGTAATTGCGTAGAATTTTGGAAAAACACCAACAACACCACATAATTTGTGACCAATTACGTAGCCAGACTAATGTTCTAATCAAGTAATCAGTTAGTTTTTTAATTACATGCTTAAATTTTGAATAAATAAATAAAATCCCACCTAAAAATATAAGTTGGAGCTCAAAGCCAACATCGTCATAAACTGTGTCATGCGATTTTCGACTATAAACAAAGCAGCATCGATGATAGCGGACGATGCAAGAAGCGCGGGTGAAATCTGAGTTTTTCATGGCATTAAACGCACTCTTAAGCAATGTTCAGCAAGTCAGTCTTTGGATGAATGAAAGCGGGTAGGAGGCAATTTATTTAACGCCGCCCCGGGGCTCGGATGATACGTTTGTGGGCCCCGATTGTTTTAACCGTTTAGCCATGTCAGAGGCTTTCAGGCAGCTTTAAAAAAACTCTGTCGCCAAAGTTAGCCACCCGGCCTATACGAACTTACTTATTACCCAATATCTGGTGCTGTGTGACAGTTGGAAGCAGTTTCTCTGTCTGGTCTACTCAACTGCAAGTAGGTACAGGTATAGAGTTGGTGTAGCGCGAGCCTGGCTGTATTTTACCGCTCAATTGTAAAAAGATCCGCGTAGTTTTGAAATGGCTTGTTTCGTTTACAAACTCTTGAAGAAACCCATTGAAATACTTTCATTTTTTTAGATTTTTGTGCTGTGGGTGATTTTACTAGAAACATTTAAATGAGAGGGTAGTTTGTTTTTTGTATTACGCAGACCCTAATTGTTATGCCAAGTCTTATTTTTGTAGAGATAATAAATTCAGGGTTGTGAACGTTCTTGTAATACCGTGTAATGGAGCTTATTTCGGTTACGTTTTTATTAAAATTGGTTATGATTTTAAAAGATTATACAGTGTTCTGTGTTGTAATTAATGCACAATCTTTTAAAAGTAACTTTGTCTTTTTAAAGTAACTTTACTATGTTACAATAAACTGTTTTATCATGGAGCTAATCCCGAAATCTCTTAAAAAACGGTAATATATAGGTATAGAAAAATAAAACATTCAATAAATGTAACTGTTTAATGGAACTGTTGCAGTTGGATCTGTAAATCTAGATTTACAAAAGTCTGAACTCAAAACGTTGTGAGGAAGTTACTATAGTAAACGTGTTTAGTGGATTATTTTTGATATTTTTTAATGATGTTATTTTTGCTATGAGCTTACGGACAGCCTCAATCATCGCCACTTCACTCCAGTTTAGTAGATCCTAGGATTTACTTCAATATGCCGCGGAGGAGTGCGGAAGCGTGCCCGTAGCCCTGACAAATGGCGCAATGGCAAAAACATCCCAGGTTTTTAGTGTGTATGTCACCACCAACTAGTGGTGGAGACTTCCATATAACCACCAGCCTCCCCATGTCTGGTGGTATCCTTAAAGAGTTTTCCTGGGTCAAAAAAGGCTCTAATTCATTTTAAATAATGAAATTTAGACTGCAAATTTGAGTATTTCGATAAAATTTAATTGTAAGCCACGTATCTCTTTCTACCCATAGACAGAAGCGTATAGCACTATTCTATTCTCACAAGATCTTGTAACAAAAATTCCTTAATGATAAGTGTAATAAGCTCCTTCAGGCTAAATAACATTGTTCCACACAACAATAAAAATTCTTAATCTCCTACGCAAAAATGTGTAATTCCAGACCAAAGTAATAGTGATACAGAAGATAAAACAAAACCTAAAAAGTAGTGGCTTACAAATAAAATCACGCTGTATTCGCTTAAGTGCCTAATTTGATATTCATAATCTTTTTCAGGAGGAAAATTTCCTGGAACACGGGAAAAAATGTTTTAGTAAAAACATTTTCTTAGAGGAACACGCGTGGTTTTTATAACAAATCTTAGGCAACGTTGTAACTAAGGGCGTCGAGTATTTCCTGCTTCTAAACATCAGCGCTTTTACAAAATTCCAATTTTGTGAAACCGTGGAGCTGATATTTGTAGAGGCGACGTGTACTAGCATCCAAGGTAACCTATAACTGCAGAATAAGTTTAATAATTATAGAATCAGAGCAACTAAAGATTTTTGTTATTGCCTATAAGTTAGCGCTTGACCACCAATTCGCTAGAATAGTTAGTTAATAGTTAGATGGTGAGGAACTTTATAGGGAGAGAGACGTGGAAGAACGACCTTCACCCACCTGATAACCAGATGAGACATACTTTTTTTAAAATGTTATTTACATACAAAAAGGCCTATGGTAGCTTGCCTATCGAAAAGTGTTCATGACCATATTTACTTCGATATTTTTTTTGGAAATGATTTTTTATACCTTGGCTCTTTTGATATCCGGTATTTTTTATTAGTATAGTATACATAGTTTTTAAAGTAGATAATATACCTTGGTAGGTTTGCTTACTTAATATTGTTCATACTACCTGGCTAGCAACTATGTAAAAATATGTCAGTATAAGTACGAAACCGATCTTATAACAAAACAAAATTGGTATCATAAGAAAAATAATTTCATTGCAAAATTTAATCATACAGGCTTGCTTTCAAAAAATCGTTCATGACTTATTAAATACTAGCTTTTACCCGCGGCTCCGCCCGCGTGGAATTTGTCTTTTGTGCTATCCCACAAGAAACTTTTATTTTTTCTGGATAAAAAGTGTATGTGTATGTCACTTTCCGGTCCTTGAACTATATCCATGCCAAAAATCAAGTCGATCCGTTGCTCCGTTGCTGTGTGAAAGAGGAACAAACCAATAAACTTTTCGGATTTATAATATTAGTATGATAATAAACAATAGACATGAACACTTTTTGATAGGCTAGGCATGTTTAATGTTTAAACGATAATTTATAAAAAAATACCTGTCCGCGCCGTCTCGCGTCATACTTAAAATATTCATTCATTTCATTCATCTGTCACCTTTCCATTCGCTCACTCATTCCATCGTCATTCAATCACCAACCTTTCAACGTACATCATAAAAACTTACCTAAAAACAAGCGAAATATTATGTACAAATCAAGGAAATATAGAAATCTTTACACATCATAATTTTGTGTTATCATTGTTCGGTGTATACCGAACAATACCTCTCCGGTTATCACGTGGGTGAAGATCGATCTTCAGCGGCTCAAAGGTCATTATGGTCGAAGATTAAACAAAACATAGAAGAAGCCTATTCGAAAGGCTTCTAGCCTTTCAACGTCCGGGAGGATGTCCGCGCCGTTTTCGCGTCATACTTCAAATATTCATTCATTTTATTCATCTGTCACCTTTCCATTCGCTCACTCATTCCATCGTCATTCAATCACCAACCTTTCAACGTACATCATAAAAACTTACCTAAAAACAAGCGAAATATTATGTACAAATCAAGGAAATATAGAAATCTTTACACATCATAATTTTGTGTTATCATTGTTCGGTGTATACCGAACAATACCTCTCTGGTTATCACGTGGGTGAAGATCGATCTTCAGCGGCTCAAAGGTCATTATGGTCGAAGATTAAACAAAACATAGAAGAAGCCTATTCGAAAGGCTTCTAGCCTTTCAACGTCCGGGAGGATGTCCGCGCCGTTTTCGCGTCATACTTCAAATATTCATTCATTTTATTCATCTGTCACCTTTCCATTCGCTCACTCATTCCATCGTCATTCAATCACCAACCTTTCAACGTACATCATAAAAACTTACCTAAAAACAAGCGAAATATTATGTACAAATCAAGGAAATATAGAAATCTTTACACATCATAATTTTGTGTTATCATTGTTCGGTGTATACCGAACAATACCTCTCTGGTTATCACGTGGGTGAAGATCGATCTTCAGCGGCTCAAAGGTCATTATGGTCGAAGATTAAACAAAACATAGAAGAAGCATATTCATTGTGATTTTGAAAAACTTGAGATCATAATTCTCCGGCAACAAAAGATCCCCCAAATTATTTTATTCACTAAATGTACAGATCAAACTCAAACCGCATCATTCATACAAAATAAATAATCATAATGCACATTGCATCCAGACGTGTATCCAGATAACATAACATACAACGTATGACTCTAATGAGCCATATGTTTGTACGAGTGTCAGGAAGTAAAATAAAGTTTTTGTATTTATTTAAGAGATACAACATAGGAGTTTATACTCTAAGATTATTTTTATTTGGCAATACTGCTTTGAAATTGAAACTCAATTTTAATTTATTTTAAATAGATTTGTATGTACCTATGT